>OX243905.1:11317400-12634800 GCA_945859665.1 Anorthoa munda | reverse complement strand
AAAGAGCGACCAATCCCCATTTACGGGCACGAAATAATAAGGTAAAAGAGTGGGATTTGTGAATGGAATGGAATTACACAAGCCCGGGTAAATAGGCTAACCTTTCTTTGAGGTTAAATATTTATTTTTAGTTAGTGACCCTCGTCTGAAGCCACAATCTTTGCCCTTGTACCGTTCTGAATGAGCGGCGATCTGATTGATCGACGCGAATCATGCATTATGAACAAATGTGTTTCTTATATTAGCTTCAACTTATAATAAATATAACTATCTGGCTTTTGCTTGGTGGCTTCGGCAGCGTGGAATTCGAAAATTGTACCATGGCAACTACAGTAGTAAGTAGGTTCGATTATCAAAATATAAAATCAGTTTTATTTATATTTTTATCATCATCATCACTACATTATATAGAGACTATAGCCACTTACTTGGTCGATGTATGTGTTTATATAATGTGTCTGCCTCTAATCTTAAGATTGACCCCAACATCACTGTATGGATAGAAGTGCCCATTTGCGTTACAACAGTACAGCACTAATAGACACTATTGTAACCGAAATTGTCGTGAAGATTGTAAGGATACTGTGAATAATTCTACTATATTATTCACCCTAAATTATTTGAAGTGGCAATGTTACAGGTAGGTACTATTGAATAAGTTTCGTTTTGTTTTGTTGTCCAATTACTGAAACTGTTATTCAGCAAGTACTGAAAGTGAAATGTTGCTGAAATTATATTGCACTTTTTTTCATATTATACTAATATTATTTATAAAACAGCTGTTTAATCTATCTACCTAATGAAGATGTGTGTTATGTATTTTTTTTTTATCTTTCGTTAGGCACGCGTTTGACCACTATGTCGCTTGATGGTAAGCGATAATGTGGTCCAAATTATTGTAGTCATACGATATCTTTCTTTAAACATCGGTTATATAAATAATAGCAGCCGTAAAGTAAAATATAAAATTCTTACTTCTAACTTTACAGAAAATTCCAGTAAACGGACTCGGCACGTACCAATAAGACGAAAATAAAGCGAAAATGTCTTTGAAATACAACTTCATCGTTCAGAAATGTTGGAAGCCTTTGAGTCAAGATCAGATCTCGGGGAACTTCACCAGCTGGAGTATGATATAAACACTGAAATTCGTATTATGCTGTCGACGAACTAAAGCACGGTCAATGAAAATAAAAGCTCCGATACTTATTTGAGTTGTACATCAAAGTATTTATCTGCGTAGTACAGGTACCGCTATGTTTTTATCAATTGATTGCTGATACGGTAAGATAACGCTCTAATCTTGATTTATTGCACATTGATCTCGCAATTTATTACGCCATCAGCCAGGGATTATAATGCAAAGTCAGCTCATAAATTATACGAGAAAGAAGTTTCAGTGTTCATATTACTTTTTTTGTGCCGCTGAGAAGATAGTTCCCAGGATTAAACGACAGAACGTCTAACTTCATGAATACAGATTTACTGACGCGAATCATAGACGCGGCTAAGTGAATAACCGAAAAGCTTAGTCTCTGCTTGTAATTAAAGCGAGCGAGGCGAGGACGTCTAACCCTAGTTAGAATTACAAATCCCTGAATAAGCTGCGGCTTGTCAAGCCACGCACTACAAAGTTATTGTAACAGACAATGGACAATTTGACACGCCCCAGTGTGCTTATTCCGAGTTTTTTAACGTGCTCGATCGTTATAAAGTAAACGATCTCATAAGTCAATTTGTATATGTTATAGGAAATGTATTAAATCAGGAATTCTATACAATTCCTAGGAAATCAATAGAATTCCTAAAATCCATCGGAAAAGATGAAATAAATTGTATTGCCCACATTTCCTATTATTTAATTATCATTCCATACATTTCCTAAATAAGCCAGCCAGGCTTTTTCTATAGATTTCCTATAACATATACAAAAAAAAACCGGCCAAGTGCGAGTCGAACTCGCGCACGAAGGGTTCCGTACCATTATCGCAAAAATCGGCACAAAAATCACGTTTATTGTTTGGGAACCCCACTAAAATATTTATTTTATTCTGTTGTATTCTGTTGTAATATTTATTTCAATCTGTATTTGCTGTTATAGTGGCAACAGAAATACATCATCTGTGAAAATTTCAACTGTCTAGCTATCACGGTTCATGAGATACAGCCTGGTGACAGACAGACAGACAGACAGTCAGACAGACGGACCGCGGAGTCTCAGTAGTAGAGTCCCGTTTTTACCCTTTGGGTACGGAACCCTAAAAAAGAGGTTTCACCTTACTGTTACCAGACGGAGCTTATCCAGTATCAATACAAATTGACGTTAACGTTAACGTGAATCAATGATGAAGCCCACCAATGTCATTTAGAGTTTTGGAACTGTTTTCTGGTGAGCAGTAAGCACTAACGTCTGGTTTAATCACGGAGTCATCAATTCGGCGCAAGCCTTTATAGGTGCCATAACATTAGCGTACATGCCCCGAACGCAATTACTGGATATGTTGATAGGGTGTTTATGTCTAAGTAACCTATACATATTATATGTTGAACACTCGTAAACGTAGCAAACATAATTGATTCTAATTTGTATGTAGATCACGTAAATGGAAAATTGACTTTAATGGCAGCCAAAATTGTGCTTTGCTGAGTAATAACAAAGATACGATTTTTAATTAAATTACGAATCGAGATTAGAGTCAGGAGCTTTGATGTTTTGGCATGACAGTTGTCATGAAATTCTTTGTCAACGACCGCCAACCACAAGTGGTGGCGAATCGATCTGGGGTTAATACCGCAAGATGCACAATATTGTGCCCCGCCGACAATACGCGCGCTCCGATTGTGTCATGTACACACAACAGAACCACATCCATTTGGCAGTTCTGTATTCCTATGTACTAATGGAACCGTATTGTTATGCAGCCAACGGAAATACATATATATTTTTTCCTGTCAACCCGGATATGAAAGAGTACTTTGAACGCATTATGGACGAGCACTTTTGCTCTCCATTTTCGACTCTTGATTTGTTGGTTATTTTTGCGACCCTTCTCAATTCTTCTGATCAAAGCATACTTATAGGTTTGTATAACAACAATAAGGAAAGTTGAAGCTTGGGGTATCGTCATAAAAGGAAATGGGGCTGGGAATGGAAGTCCAGGTAAATATAGTTACAATCCATTTGCAAAACTTATTGTTCTACTTACAAAGAAAAAAAAATATGATAGAAACAGCACAAAATAAATTTCACCTCATAATAAGTAATTGAATCAAACACCATCCTTCATACGAAGAAGACACCATCCGAAAACGAATATGAATAATAATATAAACAAGGGAAGCCATCCTTCAAAATACGTTACCATCTAAATTATCCCTTTATCGCAAATCAATTTATGAATAAATTCCCGCAAGCTCAGTAATAAATGTCTTCGCCGCCGCGCCAACGTCAATTCAAGAAAATCAGCATGTTGAAAAGTCTAAACACTTTATCGGAAAACGCTGGCACGATGTGCATACGTATGACGACTTCGGGTTTGTGATTGTACGCCGTGCCTGATATTCTAGCCACGTCGGCAATCTCTTTTACGAGGTGAAGTCACGGCGACGGAATCTTAATGGCATACCTATTCAATACGTAGTTGGTAAATATAGCTGAAGAATGTATTGCGAATCAATAGACATATGGCGTGTTACTATGGCTGTAATGGAGATGGTACAGGGGAGATTTCAGATAAAGCAGAGTCTATGATATAAAAGCATTTGGCAACGTTTAAAACATATCTCTTTCGCAGTAATTCACAAAACATGTATTTTAAAGTGCACTTGTTCCATCAAAACCAACATTCATAGAAATCAGCATCAAAACAGACGCTTATCAAAACTAAAAGCATATGACGCGATTCGCGAGGGATCGCCCTCTAACGCCTCGGTTCAAAGACCCCATATCAAAATTAAAATGTCAAGTGAAATCGATGCCGGATACATGGCGGCTTCAGTAATGCGGCTCATATATCCAACATTCGTTAGGCGGGTGATGGATGATGTTCGATCTTCGGTCTTCGGCATAGTTCGTGCGTCATCGGGCGGTCTGTCACGACTCTAAATTGGACAATCACTCTGTCAGTCCCCATCTCGTAATACATGTCGGCGTCTAATACACCCTATCTTTTATCATTTTTATCACGCCTCCATCTGTTCTTTCAGTTGATAAATCTAGATGTACGAACGCCCAGTTCATTGGTCTCTGCACGTATGTATTTGTAAAAAATTAAACCTATTTATTGCTAGTTCAAATAATTGTCAATTTATCACAACGAAACAATCAGCACCTCGGTTATTAAAATTACTTGCAGGTAATGCAAATTAAAACGTTTTCTAGATGTGGCTACAAAAATAGACCTAGACACTCCACTCCACTCCCTTTTGCAAATCCCACTCTAACTTCACCTATGCGATATTTCAAACCGTAAACTTTGTAAACTAGCAGCGACAATGCCTAAAAGCACTTAGATATCGCTCCTGTTTGCCAGGGTTGCAACTTTACGACCCTCATTCCATTAGGCACAGGGGTTAGATACAAAGTGTATCTGACTTTATGAACTAGGCGAGCTAAACCTTCGTTAAGCTGGTTGGTGTTTTAATGTGAGCAGTAAGGTAGACTGCCGAGCAAAGCGACTCTGGCGTCACTGACGCGGCAACGGAGCGATAGTATATTATGTAGCTACTATGGAAACGCATGGGTCACCATTCGAGCGTAGTGACATTGTCGTGACGAAAGTAAATCAATTATCTATAACTATTATATACTAGCTGTGCCCGCAGCTTCGCTCTCTTCAACTGCCTATCCTACCTTACATACCTACCTACCACTGGTGGCATTCACTAAAGGTACAAATTAGCCAAAAGCCTCGTATTTAAAACGAAAAATTTTAAAAGTTTGTCAAAAAAAACGTTTGTAAAGTTTGTTTGTTTTGTTTGTTTGTTTGTTTGTTTGTTTGTTTGTTTGTTATTCTATTCTGTTCTATTCTGTTCTATTCTGTTCTGTTCTATTCTGTTCTGTTCTGTTCTGTTCTGTTCTGTTCTATTCTGCTCTGCTCCGCTCTGTTCTGTTCTGTTCTGTTCTGTTCTTTTCTGTTCTGTTCTGTTCTGTTCTGTTCTATTCTATTCTATTCTATTCTATTCTATTCTATTCCATTCTATTCCATTCTATTCCATTCTATTCCATTCTATTCCATTCTATTCCATTCTATTCCATTCTATTCCATTCTATTCCATTCTATTCCATTCTATTCCATTCTATTCCATTCTATTCCATTCTATTCCATTCTATTCCATTCTATTCCATTCTATTCCATTCTATTCCATTCTATTCCATTCTATTCCATTCTATTCCATTCTATTCCATTCTATTCCATTCTATTCCATTCTATTCCATTCTATTCTATTCTATTATATTCTATTCTATTCTATTATATTCTATTCTATTCTATTCTATTCTATTCTATTCTAGTCTATTCTATTCTATTCTATTCTATTCTATTCTATTCTATTCTATTCTATTCTATTCTATTCTATTCTATTCTATTTTATTCTATTCTATTCTATTCTATTCTATTCTATTCTATTCTATTCTATTCTATTCTATTCTATTCTATTCTATTCTATTCTATTCTATTCTATTCTATTCTATTCTATTCTATTCTATTCTATTCTATTCTATTCTATTCTATTCCATTCTATTCTATTCTATTCTATTCTATTCTATTCTATTCTATTCTATTCCATTCTATTCTATTCCATTCCATTCTATTCTATTCTATCCTTTAACGCCATGGCAATTTTTTATAAAACATCTTTTCTACGGATTTATCTATACTATATTATATTATAATATAATAATATATACCAATATTATTAAGAGGAAAGATTTTTTTGTTTGTTTGTACCGAATACCCACCCATACGCACGAAACGTTTTGGGAATATTTTCATTATGCGTACAGCTAAGGAGTGGAATTCCCTGCCGGATTCTGTATTTCCTGATAGCTGCAACCTGGGAGTCTTTAAGTCAAAAGTGAATAGGTTTCTTCTAGGTAAGCGTGCTACATCGTCGACCACATCATATCTTACCATCAGGTGAGATAGTGGTCAAGCGCAAGCCTATCAACAATAAAAAAAAAAAAAAAAAAAGATTAGGCTCCGAAATTACTGGACCGATTTTATAAAATATTTCACCAATAGAAAGCTACATTATTCCTAAGTGACAAAGGCAATTTTTTTATGCCGAAAACGGGTCCTTTGGGGTGGTCCACGGGGGCGAAGCTGCAGGGAACAGCTAGTTATATGTATATTATTTTGTTTCAATTATCTCAAATCTAAATACTATAGCGATGTGTAATAAAAAATACCGCCCAAGTGCGTGTTGGACTTCGCACATTTAGAGTTCCGTACCAAACCGCAAAATTAAGTTGATTGTAATAGAAAAAATTAAAGAATTAAAAAAGAAATCAGTTTAATTATATATTGGTATTTGTTAGTAAAATATACGTAATAATAAACATTATGTCAATGGTAAGTTAATAATACTTTGAAACAAAAAAAATCCTTCTAGAAGCCTCTCAATCCCTTTTTTTTCAATATTTTTTAAAACAAAAAATACATTATTTATCTAATCTACAAGTTCTAAATAACGATACCCCACTTGATAGGGCAGGTATTCTTTTTCACGCCTTCCTGTATCTGTAGGGGAGCGTGAGTGACAGCAATAGGGTTCCGTTTAGATCCTTCGGGTACGGAAGGGTCCAAACGGAACCCTTTAGCACATGTTGGTGGACTGTGCCCGACATGATAGAGAGATGCACAATTGAACTCCCGAAAATTGTCAGCAATACGGATGTAGGAGTGTTCCATGGAATTTTAGCAAAATATGAGGCGGCAAAGGTGCTATATTCCTTTATATTATTTATTTAACAATTAATGTACACACTTACATTAAACAGACAGAAGAAGGAATAGAAAATAGGTACAACGGTGATGCTAATTTCAACAGAAATCTCAGCATACCTGCGAATCTGCGAGAGATTGGCAGCTCCTAATATCAGGCGGTAGCGAGTTTCACAACCGCACTGCGTGCACAGTAAAGGAATAGGACTAGAAGTCGGTTGTGTGGGAAGAGACATCAAGGAGATTCTTAAAATGCAACCTGCAAGGTGCATCCGAAGGACAATATACGATAATATAAAAGAAACAGTGAATTTGTACAATTAATTGAGCAGGAGAAGCGTTCGCTGCTGTAGGAAAGCGTTTTCGGGTTATGAAAAATGTTAAATAGCACGCGCTCCGAGAGTGCCTGCGATATCAAATTGGGAGCCACTTGAATACGAGTATCTGGCAAAAACCTGAAACATGATCATACTTTTTAAGGTTGAAAACAAAACGAATACATATATTTGCAGATACTCAAGTTTATTTAAAAGCTCCTTGGTGGCGACAACGTACTAGAACAAATAACTGTATCTAGTCGTAACACAGTGGCACTGCAATGGAAAAAGGGACACAGCGGATCGCTGGGCAACCACGCGGCTGACGAACTTGTGAGACGCGGATCCACTACGGCGGTCTACGAATCCGAACCTGTTGTACCCATCCCCTTCAACCAAATACGCTGGCTACAGGAATTCACCCAGACACAGGCTGAGAACTGGTAGACCTCGACACTGGGTTGTACGAGTATGCAGTCCAAAGAAGCTTTGCCATCGTTGGATAGTAGGCTTACCAGGCGTCTACTACGCCTGGACAGGAATGGCCTGCGCCTGGTGACGGGGACCATCACGGGACACTGCTCACTTAACAAACACTGCCGCACAATAGGCATAACGGACAGTCCTCTGTGCAGGGCATGCATGGAGGCTGAGGAAACCGTCGCGCACGTTGTCTTTGAATGCACAGGTGTCACCTGGATAAGAACACAAACCCTTAGGTCACCCAGATCTTACACAGATGTTCTGCGAAAACCAGGAGCTCTAATTAACTTCTGGAGGGAGGTGGGCTGGTTGGAATAACCACCAAACGGCCGCCATGGCCCACGCGAAATGGTCCACCTGAAGGACTAAGTGCGGAAACCAAACCCCCTAACAAAGAACATAGCTCCTTGGTGGCTTCCATATAAAAGCCATCGGCGTTGTCGATGATGGGCTGAAAGAGGGCAAGGGAAATTTTCGTGTTCAAGGGCAAAAAGCTCTGTAGTCATTTCAGCGATTGGAAACTGTAATACACTTTGTGACTGACCTCAGCTACTTGGGCAGTCCACGATAATTAAGAGTCCAGGATCACCCCCAGGTTTTTACCCACCCGAGTGGAGACAGCGACGTAACGTCAAGCCTATTCCGCATATAGGTGCCGCCGATAACCATGGTCTGAGACTTCTTTAGGGTTGATTTTCAGCCCTAAAGACCGTGACCACTCCCCAATCAAATCCAAGTCACTGTTTACGGCGGACACAGCTTCCGCATCTTGACTTAGAAAATGATGGTAAAGCTGCAAGGTCGTCAGCATAGAGATGAAAGTTACACGAGATGACACTAGTGACAGAGGAAAAAATAAAGGCAGACTGCACAGCATGATATTTTTCTTGTTTACATCTTTCTAGCGAGCTTCTCAAGATTTCGTTTTTTTTTTATTTTATTATCATTTTCTAATTTTTTTTCATATAAGTGGTATATATTTTTGTAGTCACACCTAAAAACTCGATGGGTTTGGAAGAAATAAAACACCACAATAGCCACAGAAAGCTGCCATGTTTTTCTAACAAAACTTAGGCTAAGGACATTTGGGTGGTCAAGACCTATCTTACAATGTCTTAATTATATAAATCCATTTAGTGGTTCGAGAGATATGAGGTAATATAAAATATTACATACTTACAAGATACAAACAAGCATTTTCTTGCAGTCGGTTATTAAATTGGAAAAGAGAAGAGGAGATAGAACGCCTCCCTGAGGCGCACCCACAATATGGGAACACCTATCAGACGAAGACTTGTCAAGGCAAATTAGACTGATTTTTGTTGTTGCTTTAGATTTTTAGATAAAATAGAATAGAATATACTATATTTTACACCAAAAAAGTTACACATCTCTATGATTTCATACATAAGCAATATTTTTTTACCTCTAGAAAAAAGAAAAAATAAAGATTAATAAGAATAAATTTAAGACTCTAAAGATACCGAACACAGCAGCTCCGTCAGTGTCGCTGTGATGGTGATGAGTCTCTGTGCTGCTTTGCTCAGAAGTCTGCCCTTAAGGTTAAGGGTGGGGTGGTTTGAGGTTAGGTACAATATAGAATTTAATTTGAACGGTAACGTTGCCACTCCGTGTCAGTCTGTCAGGTGAGTGAAGGGAGCGGAGTCGTGTGTCGTGATTAACTTAATATACGTCACAGAACATGACGCCGAGGGAATTACTGCGTGTAGGTACATGAATAACTACCAACGCTTTGTTTTAATCAGACAGCATAGTGTAACAGAGTTGAGGAACACAGGGATATTTTTCTACGTAAACTCAGATTAATACCGTTTGTATTTTTCTTAGCTTCACCAAATTCTCGTCATTTTTAACCGACGAAAAAAAACGAGGAGGTTCTCACTTCCACATGTATTATGTATGACCACGCATAACTTCTTATAGAGTGCTCCGATTTAAAAAAATTCTGTATTTTTTTTGGAAAGAGTTTTCTCGAAGTTTGGGACCAACTTCGAGAAAACTCTTTCCAAAAAAAAATTTTTAAATTAAAAAATATATATTCACCCTAAAGGTAAAAAAAAGGATTTATTAATAATTTACCCACTGAATTTTCAATTGTGGACGAGTCTGTTGAAATTAAATAAACTAAAAGGTGACAAAATCCTTTTTAACAAAAAAAAATACCACACCATTTTTGTTTGTTTAGTGCCAAATCAAAATGCTAGACTAAAAGATTTCTTGCTTTTCAGTTCGTTATTTCGTAAATTTATTGTTAAACAGGACTTTCAATTGTAGTTTACAACGATTTACAAACCCTTCGAATTTCAAATCGTAATTCTTCTAATGTAATTAAAATAAATACTCCAGAGCTCCCTTTCAACCGTAAAAGTTAGCTAAGTCCTTTCAATGAAAGGGACAAGAAAAGTCTGGCTAATAAATTAAGATTTATTAGAGCAGAGACAAATATTGTACCTACCTAAGTGCTGAAAGGATCCTATTTATTTTTTTACATTTTCTGTTCTCGCTCTCGCTGTTCTAAAAGGACGGTTGACTTCTTATTTCTAAATGCTTTAATAGTTGTTTATGAAACTGTTGCATAATTAAAATGTAAAGTATTAAAACATGAGTGTGTGTTTAAAAGTATTTTTTTAAAGTATTACTCGAATGTTTTAATACCTAGTTATGTGCAGTTTCATACACTACTTTATCTACACTCACACATTGGGATTGAACCTATTAAATAAAAGAAAAACACAAAAGAGTTAGAAAAAATCAGTACAGCAAAATGTATGAATGGCGCCAAAACCCAGCACATCACCGGCACCGCATTAACCGCGCATGCGCTAAAGCGGGCGTTGACGCACAGACATGTCTCTGCCTCGAATCTTGCGGGCAGCGGAGCGGCGGCGGCGCGGAGCCGGCGCGGGCGCGGGCAACGAGCGGTGTAATCCAGCCAAGCGGTGACCGCCCGCGCGTCTAAATTGCAGTGTTGTGCAATTTATTTTTGTGACGTGTCGAAATGTCCTCGGCCGTGCTAGAGCAAATTATTTCAGCAATTTTTAAGAGGACACCGATATGGAACAGCAAAGATGTGAACCATAAAAATAGAAGAGTAATTAACCAGTTTAATTAACAAATCGACCTTGATAGCTTCAAGAATATAGTCAAAAGATTCTACACTCATTCTGGTGTAGTCGTAGAATTTGTCAGGACATTGTCTCTGTTCTTCATAATTTCGATAAAACTCTCCTTTTCTTTTCCTTGCCCAATAGTAGGGATTCACTTCTTCTTTTACCCACAATAAATCGAGCGTTAGGAATAAATTTGAATCAATAATGTTGTCACCGGTGTTCAGGCATTTCGTTCGCGAATAAAAACAAATATCTCGACGACACAACTACGAACACAACACTACGCCGCTATAGTGCCGCGCGATCTGCCCGCTGGTTTCGAGAACGGGTCTGCGTTGCCCGCGCCGCACCCGCGCAGACGCCGCCGCCGCCCCGCTGCCCGCAAGATTCGAGGCAGAGGCCTAAAAATTGGAATCAAAACTTTTTATAATAGGTACCTACTATAAATAGTACATTACTTGAAAAAAAAGACAAATGAACACTATAAGGCTTAACTCGCATTGCGATTTTCATTTGTGCGACAACAGATTTGAGTTTACTATGTAATTTATTTGGCCGCTAAACACGACAGATATGGATTTTCATAAAACTTTTGCCGGCCAGTACTGCAATTTCGATTTATCTCGAAGAAGGTTGTCAAAATAATGCTCAAATTTCCAAACATGTTTGAGAAATAGTACATTACTGCAGCGGCCAACAAAATAGGCATTGATGGACGAACGTGTAAATGTGGGCCGAGGCGAAGCCGAGGCACACATACGTAAGTCCATCAATGCCTAGTTGTGGCCAAGGCTTGTATAGTACTTTTCTCAAATAATGCGCGGAAATTAAAACTAAGTAGTACCTAGAACTCATTTTGTCAAAATCAATGACGAACAACAATAATTGTTCCAGCGTTAAAGTGTTCCTTTGTTTTTTTTTCAATAAACAGCGTTCTATTTGTAAGCCAGTTCGAAATTTCAATAAAACCTTTGATAAGTTACCTCCTTGGTTGCCATGTTTCGGAGTAAAACATCGTTCCATTTTTAAACTACACGACAGATATGAGTTTACTATGGAATTTATTTGGCCGCTAGACACGACAGATATGGATTTTCATACAACTTTTGCCGGCCGCTGCGCGCATGTATTTGACCAGTACAGCAATTTCGATTTATCTCGAAGAAGGTTGTCAAAATAATGCTCAAATTTCCAAGCATATTTGAGAAAAAGCATTATTTCGTTAGAGACAAGTGTTATAATAAGATTCTATTTTTAAATTTCAGTATTGTGTTTATATAGTATATCAATATAAACTCGTTTTAAAGTTTTTAATTCGAATATTACGATATGAGAGTAGATAAAATTGGTTTTCGGTTCTGATTTTCACATATTAAATACTGGTATAACGGGGTGAATAAAAAAGCAAGGGTGAATGGGCATCAAACTTTGATTAGGATTTTGTCTTTGTTACCACTTTATGGTTTCAAACAAAGCATCGTTTTTTTATAATAATATATTAGAGTACTTACTAAAATGCTGCAAATTGATAATTGTTAAATAACGTGAAAATTACCTTTAAAGTTTTGTTCCCAACCTGCGTTCCTATTCACCCCGTTTTACGGTACCATTGTAAAAACGTTCAATTGTTTGTTTTTTCTTTGTAGAAGTAACCTCTGGAACTGCTGACCAGTTTCCAGAAAAAGGTGGTGAACCCGCAGAAAAAAGCTAGTATTTATTAAGAAGATTAGTTTTGTACAAACTTTTCTATAATAAAAGCAAATGCGCATTCATTTTCTGAAACTAAATATAATCTTCTTAAAATATTCAGTTCTGTTTATAATATAGTTGCAATACTACAAATGAGCTTCATTTTACTTGAAATATGAAAGCTCTTAGTCAATCGAATAAGTTTAATACAAACGTTAAAATATTGCGAGTGAAAAATGTTAGACTCATTTGAATAGACTCGTAACAGCGAAGATACTGCCTTCTATTGATATTAAATACCAGCCATTAGCTGTAATTCTAATAGATAGTCTCTTAAATTTATTTATTTAAAAATGTGTACTTCTATCAACGAAGAGTGGTAAAATATCAGCATGAATTTCAAGAATTAATTTGATGCTTTTTCGTAGATATTATGTTTTGTTCAAGTAGTCGCAGTTCAAGTAGTTGTCAGCATATTGAAGCATGGCTAAAAAGGACTAAAAATACTGTTTTACTTGTTTTAAAATTAACGACACCATTATTAGGTAAGATATTTGTACGGAGGCATTATTTCGGTCACTGTTTGTTGTGTTTTAATTACAGATATTTACTAAAAGTGTAGAATTCCTCAACAAGGCTTTCTTTTTAACAAAAATGTTGCCCCACACTAGGAATTTCTTCCTGTATCGTAGGTGCGTTTACAAACACAAAAAAACACATACACAACACCCAGAGCCGTCAACACCAACAACTATCTGTAGGTCATACAAATATTTGTTCCGTGCGGGAATCGAACCCGCTACACGCAGCGCAGCAGTCAATCACTCAACCACTGCGCCAACCGTGCGCACACATTGTTCTGACCGCTGACAACTCGTGACCTACGCAGGACCCCTGAATACGTGGACACAATCCCTAGAATGGTACAGCCTGAGGGTTAGCAGGAGCAAAACCGAGTACTATAAATGTTCCTTTAGCGGAGACCCGACACCGGAGACTATCTTCATTGGGTTGACTCCTATTCCCACAAAAAAAACAATAGAAAAATTCAAATATCTTGGCTCCGCCACAGACCGCCACAGCTATACCACAGAATTAGCGCCGCGTGGCAAAAATGGCGTTCACTTACTAGTGTGCTGTGTGACCAACGTATACCCATAAATACAAAAGGCAAACTGTACAAAACGGCAGTTCGTCTAGCGTTATAGCTGAATGCTGAACAACAAAGAAGACGTCCCTACCAAAGAATGTAAGATCCATAGATGGGCGGGAGATGTGACTCGGCTTGTCAGAGTACGAAATGAACACATACGTTGAATACTTCAAAATCGCACCTGTCACCGATAAAATGACCAAAAACAGACCTTTGTTGGTATAGGGATATCAACAGACTTAGGGAGAACCATGTGGTGCAAATCGCTCTACGCCTACCGGAACAAAAAAGAGATAGAGGCCGCCCATCATTGACCTGATGGTCCAATATACTCGTAGAAAGAGACATCAACCAGCCCAATTGACAGAAAAGACAACCCAAGACAGATCAGCTTTTGTATGTGTTATTATTTATTATTAATCAATCAATAAATAAACTTGGCGCAGGAAAGTGAGGCGACTCAACCCCAAATAATGGATTCAGGGAAGAAAGAAGAAGAAGACTAAAAGTGTAGAATATATGAATGATTTCTATATATATATATATATATTAATAATTTATTTGGCATAAAAACAAATTACACAAAACAAATCGTCATGAAACTCTGGTGCCCGTGGAAGGTAATGAGAAACTGGAATATTGGTTACCAGAGACCAATGTTCTAGCATCACATATGCTAGTATATTGATTATTAAATTGTGATGAGAATTTGTTTAACATTTCACTATATCATTGTACAAGAATATTCTATATATTCGTCTCGAAACGTGTTTAGCTCAGGAGTTATCGATCTTATAATATCTAAAGACACTTCTAAATACAGTTAAAATTTAACATCACCTAATCTACTCCAAGAAATTGCAAGCAATAGATAGGAAAAACTTCTTCAGCGAACTGGCAACGAACTAAGTTCCATAACAAGCAGAATCTAAACATTGATTACATTTGCAAATTCGTTAAATCCAAATTCGGCGAGGAGAGTTTCTGCGATGTCTGGTCCAAACTCAATCACACTCTACTTGAATAACTTATGTCTATGAGTGGCTGGTAGGCTATATTAAGAGTCAAGATTATTTATGTTCAGTCAATTTCCATGTCATGAGCAGTAGATTAAGTTTATAAAAAAGCGTAACACAGTTTTTCAGTATTTTTTGTACGTGCGCAAAAATCGAGAGCTTTTCAAAACTAGAAGCGACTTCCATTTTAAATACACGCAGTAAGCACGAAATTGTAATACCCAAAATCAGATTAACGAAAACTAGCAAGTCTTCTCATATAAACAGTATACGCTTCTATAACAAGTTGCCAAAGTCAGTTATAGAACTGACCGATGGAAAGTTCAAAAACTTCATCAAACGTGTCCTTATTAAAAAAGTATATTATAAAATCAAGGACTACGTTGAAGATAAAATTTTTTGCTCCTTCTGCGCATGCGGCTTCCCTGCTAACTCATAAACGGTACAAATATGTGGATGTCTCTAACTATTCTCAATCTCATTTTTTCTTTTTTTTTCTCTTCTTTTAATTGGACTTTTTACAATGGTTTTCAATCATCTTTATAACCCTTTGCTAAGAATAGTTACAGCACTGATAACTACATTTGTGCCACATGTTAAATTTAGTCTTGTTATACTTTTTTATTTTATTTTTTTTTTCCTTTGTATAGATGCTTGTACCGATTGTTTTGTGAATGCGTGAACATTGTAGGCCTTCTAGATTTCTAGATGCTTGATAACATCTGATAACTTTTTATCTCGTTTTACTTTTATTTTTAGTTTCTAACGTCTTATTGTCGGGCCTACGTTGTCCCCCCATATCTAATTAATGCTGTAACATGGAAATATTGTAAAAACAAACCATATTTTTAAAAGAGTAACCATGGAGTTTCTTGCCGGTTCTTCTCCATAGGAAAAGACCAACCCGAACCGTGCGCCTTTTGTCGACGTTTTATAAGTGCCCATGTAGGTCTATGTAAAATAAAAATTGTTTTGATTTGATTACCCACTCTCCATGGATATTCCAATATTATTTAGGTACAAGGAATGAGGTTTTTCCAACCGCTTCGTCAGCCTGATTGTCGTTCTTAATCTTGTTCCAGGTCATGATCTGCGCTTCTTCCAAATTTCATCAAGAGCTGTTCAGCCCTCAAAGCCTGATTGCATAACAAACATCTAAACTTTATTGATAGAAAGGATTGTTAAGAAGTGGGACATACGAGTAATAGCCTTGATAGTTAGATTAGTAGGATGGGATCAATCAATCGGTGTCGGCGATGTTTTCCGAAGTCTAATTTGTCCAATTTCTTATTCCTTCATATTCTTATTTTTCCGAATTCTTATTTTTACATAATCTGAATTTTCCATATTCATTTATTTACACTTTCTCATTATTACATGTTCCATTTTATTCCACATTCTGTATTTTCCACATTTAAGTACAATCACAATAAAAACTAAAACAACAAACAGATGAAACAAAGAGAATAAAAATGGGACTCAAATTTGGATGAAGCGACTGCCTATCTGACCTCCACAACCCAACAATGGGTAACACGGTACCCCTTGGCAAGACTGGTGTCAGATCTCAAGCTTCTGACTACTCGCAACGACTGTCGAAGATCTTCAAATGACATCCGGGACCAACGGCTTAACGTGCTTTCCGAGGCACGGAGGAAACTCGGTATGTTGAAATGGTCACCCATCCACGGACCGACCTCGTCAAGCGTTGCTTAACCTTGATGATCAACCAGTGCGGCTGTTATTATTTAGCCACGAGCTCCACATTAGTAGGATGGGATATTACCGGAATAGCCTGGATTGGTAAACATTACACTGTGATCAACATCCCCGCAGGTTTATTACGTATCTTGCAAGAGCAAAACGATAGCTATTTTTGCGCAATAATTGCTCTTCAATACAGAAGTTTTAGAGATTTTATCGTTTTTCTTTTAGAAATAATTGCATTTGACAAACTGCGAGCGATTAGCAAACGATTGTGTAGGACCTACCTGTGAAAACTGTTATCATCCCAAGGGAACATTATATGGGATAAACAAGTAGCCTATGTGTTATTTCAGACTATTATCTACAGCCAAAGTTCATCAATATCCGTTCAGCCTTTCTGGCGTGTTTGAATAACAAACATTCATCCAAACTTTCGCATTTAAATTATTAGTAAGATGGATCAATTGCGTGAAAAATTATATGATTCAAAAGGCAGTTACTCTGCAGTTATAGCCAAGTTGAAAATCGACAACGCTGGTAGAAAACGAATCAATGTATGGGAATGACACATCGAACGTAACTTGACTCGTGGTTGACTGGTAGAGAATGCCCTGTGGCATTAAGTCCACCTATGTACCACTATTGTACATGAAGTTTTAATAAATAAATAAAAAACGTTAAGTCACGTTGTCAGACCATACAAATAGAAGGCTTTAACGATTGTAGAAAGGATTGTAGAAAAAGGAAAGAAGATGGTATGCTGACCCCAAATAAATTGGAATGAGGGACCGAGAATGATGAAATTTGCTGCCTTATCCTTTACCTTGTTCCTCATATACTCTTATTAAAGTTTCCGTTTAGTATTTTTCACGTTGTAGTAAGCTGCACGGGTGATTTTCTCCAACTAAGCCACCTAACGCTGCTTCCAAATTATAATTAAAACTTTAATCACGATGACCAAAGTTATACTCATGCACTCCTACTAAACTCATTGCAACTGTATTAAACTTATAATCACTGTACACTTTCAGCTATTAGCACTATTAAAACTTTTAAATATAAACGTATCATTTTCTAAGCGAAAATTTTATAAAATCTAGTCGCTCTCCCTTTCAGCTTTAATAAAAAATGTGAAAATGGACGCTGCCGCTCAAAAGTCAGAAGTGGGATCATACTTTTATTTTGGTCTTGGAAGTAACAAAGGCAGGTCGCAAATGGCGCGTAACCGCCGTTAATTGCAGTTAATTGACGGGTGCAAATGAGCCGCCGCCGTCGACACAATAGAGCGTACCCGGCCACCCGCCTACCCGCCCGTCACCGCTTCATAACTTTTCTACGAGACCCATCGCCCGCCGCCCGGCTGACGAGCCAGCTTCCTATTCAATATCTACGTAAATATACAGATTCAAAAATCTGAATAGACGCCATTTCTTTGAAACAACAATTTGTATTGGGAGAATTTCATTTCCAACGCATTTTCTTTCAAAATAAATAACTTTTTCCTACACATAAAAAATCAAAGAAACATTCATCTCAACAAGATGCCTTGCCATTTAATATCGCGTTGAAAAATGACGCGGAGTCCTTTTATCTGTCACTCATATTTTGTTTACGCCTATACTTTTTACAGTGGCGAATAACCTCTATGGGAAAGTCGATATCATATGAATAGCAAGGTCGCGACCTCAAATTTACTCGTAAGTTTCTTATCGACCTTCCCATATCAAGCAAGGTGAGGCTTTAGGCGGAAATAATAGCAGCTCACACGCTACCCTCACATTTGGGGAGGTGCTTCATTTACCTCCATACCCTCTTGGAATCAGGAAGCGATGATGGAGTCCAGAAATCTTGTTAATATTCGACGTCCTCTAAGCACAAAGGTTCGCCCTCGCCTCGTGAGCACGAACATGTTGTAATGAACTCTAATGACCTCCGATATTGTAATGTAATCACTTAGGAATTAACGAACCGTTTTTTGAATTTAAGAACACGCATTGCAAATAGCCTCGTGGGGCCTTAAAAGCACCCCTCTTCCTCATCCCCATTTATCCTCCAGACCTATTTAGAAAAGTATGAGACATTAATATTTTTCTGCTCGAATATTAATTACCTATTTGCGTCTCTATTACTGTGTGTATTTTGCAAAGATATTTATACGGTTTTCCTATACAATAATAATGACAAAAGTGGAATTTTAGCTGATGACTTGTTAAAACTGCTCGCTGCAAATACAGAGAGATGGCTATTTATGATTCACGAATGCTTATTACCGGATTTTAAGCTTACGTTTAAGATGCTGTAGGTTATAGATATAACTATTTCTAAAGCCTACGAGTGCTTAAGGAAGTGCGCTAAAATAAACAATAAAGCGATAAATTTATCAATTAACACGAAGTCTAGATTCAGTGAGCTTTCGCAACATTTCAGCAAATAATTACAATTCTAGCGAATACATTTATCGGAAATTCTCACCGTTCACAAAACAGAAACAATAAAAACAAAAGTTTCACCGGATACATGCACTGAGCAACTTGGCAACCGTTTGAACAGTCGCCCAGTGGGCTGAATCAACACTAACCTAGCCAACAAACAAATCAAAATGAACCGATTCTAAAAATGAATAAATCTTACATGTTTACTTATTTATTCAATTAGAATGTTTTGTATTGGTCGGGGTAAAAAGAAAGATGTTTTGAAACCTCAACATATTCTTATTTACTGTCTAGTTTCTCCCCGTGGCTTCGCCCGAGAGAAAAGTGTTGTATTATCCCAAGGGAACGAGTTTTAGTATCCCACTAGTGAACCACCGCGGCTTCGCATGGGATTAAAATCTTACTAATATTAAAAATGTGAAAGTTTGTATAGATGTGTGGATGTATGTTTGTTACTCAATTACGCTAGAACGGCTGAAATTTGGAACAAAGATAGATTATAGTCTGGAAAAGCAAATAGGCTACTTTTCATCCCGGTATAATGTTTCCTTGGGATAAGAAAACACTTTTGACACGGGCGAAGCCACTGGCAGAAGCATGTGTATGTATTTATGTATGTTCATCTGTTCCCTCATAACTTCTAAACTATTTATCATAATTTGACAAATGAGGTGTCGTTGGAAGCGTCTTGTTTGTCCTCTGGTTATAGGATATGTGACGTTACAATAAATTGCACAAAAACCTTCCTCATTTATCGCTCTTACTATTAGTGAAAACTGCATCGAAATTCGTTGCGCGGTTTAGGATTTACTCGTAGCGGATATAGAGACGGACGCTGCAAGCGACTTTGTTTTATACTATGTAGTGATTAACACATATATGGCTATAAAATAATTGTGTGTGCAAATTTCCATACAAATCCGTGCCGCCGTTTTTGCGTGATTAAAACACAAGCATAGAAACTTTCAATATAATATTAGCAGGATCACCTGATATAGGCTAAACAAGACCAATGCTGAATAGCTTCGTTAAACTTAGTATAACTAACTTAGGAATTGACAATAACCACGAGTGTGTGCCCAAAATGTTATAGTAAAATATTAGAGGGTGTCTACAAGTCAATTAAGGAGACAGCTCTAATTAAGAGAACTAGGGTCGCCGCTCTCGCCGTCGCGGCGCCTTTCGTTGAAGCTTCTTATAATATGACCCGTGTCACTTCTGCCTTCGCATTCCTACCATCCTGCTCTTTTGTGTTCGCTTATTTCGATAAGGATAAATTAAACTGCATACTTGGAAAAATAAAAATATGAGAACTTTCGTTCGATTTCCAATATTTGAAGTTAGTATGTATTGGCTCTATGGAGAGCAGTGGTGGTCCAGTGGTAACGGCAGCGACTTACAAGTAGGTAGGACAGGCATTTTACTTTGTGTAAATTATTACATCACCACTGCTCTCAAAACGGTGAAGGAAAACATCGCGAAGGAACCGGCATGTCTTAGAACCAAAAATTCGAAGGGTCAACCTTCAAGGTTAAGCAGCGCTTACCGAGGTCGGTCCGTGGATGGGTGACCATCTTTACATAGCGAGTTTCTTCCGTGCCTCGGAATGCACGTTAAGTCGTTGGTCCCGACTGTCATTTAAAGATCTTTGACAGTCGTTACGGGTGCTCAGAACCCTGAGATGTGACACCAGTCTAGCCAAGAGGTATCATGTTACCCAGTTACTGGATTGTGGAGGTCAGAGAGGCAGTCGCTCCATGTAAAACACTGGTACTTAGCTGTATCCGGTTAGACTGGAAGCCGACCCCAACATAATTGGAAAAAGGCTAGGCAGATGATGTATGTATTGACTCTCTATATTTATTATTTATTTATTATATTCTTTATTGTACACCATAAGTTACATTTATAAAGGCAACTTAAGACTAAAAACAACTAACGGGTGGCCTTATCGCACGCCGCGATCTCTTCCAGGCAACCAGGTATGGATAATAATAACTGGACACGAAGTGGGCTGTTATTGGTGTGACAATACCCGTGTTAAAAATAATATATATATTATAAAAGATACGCAGGTACATACATACGCTATGTAATATATACATAAATACATACATACTAAAATATAAAGGCAATAAATAAATTATGACAATCAATTCATAATCACAGCGACAGGTACAGCTCCCTCACGAGTCTTTTGAACACAGGCAACGATTGGGCGCGTTTGATTGGGTCTGGCAACGCATTCCACAGACGAGTAGCCTGGATAGTAAAGGAGGGCCTCTATACTTCGATGTTTACCATACTTCCTACAAGAAATGTTCATAATTTTCTGATATTATTAATTTTGTTTTTAACTCCCGACAGAAAAAGAGGGGTCTTATAAGTTTGACGTGAGTACCTGTGTATTTGTGTGTTGGTGTATTTATATATTTGTGTATCTGTCTGTGGCTTCTGAACGGATGAACCGATTTTAATTTAGTTTTTTTTTGTTTGAAAAATGACTTTATCGAGAGTAATCTTAACTATGTTTATTGAAAATCAGTTTAGCCGTTCAAAAGTAATAGGCGTTTTACTGTTTGAATCGCGGTATTTTCGCAAAATATCGTGAAATAATTACTTGTTCGATAGATTGTTGAGCGAAGCTTGTCTACTACTAGATAAATTATGTAGTTTAAATGAATGAGATAAAAGAAATGTCGGGGTAATAAATAAAAATATTAAACTTGTTTCGGCATGACCAGTAACCGTTGACAGTGCAAGAAAATATAAAAAAGTTATAAATAAAAAAAGTTAATTAAAAAAATCAAAAAACCCGACTGCTTGAAAAGCGAACTAAAAAGACGTAAACAAGGAGAAAATCATGCTGTGCAGTCGGAGGATACATATTCGCGAGCTGGCGGACCAAAACCAGATGTGCTCCTGCTTTTTAAGCAGTCGGGTTTTTTGTTTTTTTTATAAACTTTTTTTATTTACAACTTTTTAGTTATTTTTTTTTAGAATTAGGTACATTTAACATATAAGTGTTGTATATTTTTGAAATTGCCTCTTAAAACCCTTTATTTTGATACCCCACACGATGGGTTTGGAAGAAAAAAAAATCTTTCCCCTCACAAAATGGCGCCCAAAATCCGCCATTTTGTTTTTTTAATGTAGCCAGTGACACTCGCAGGATTAAGACGAATCGATTGATGTAAGAATCATCAAAATCGGCCAACGCATTTGGTCTCTAGAACGCCACATAGGAACAAACATACATACATACGTAGACTGATAAACACATTACCCTCCTTCGGCAGTCGGGTAATAAGAAGTATTATGTATCTATTCAAAACTTAATAGTATTTTAAGAAAAAGGTACGTAAATAAAAGTAGCACGTACAAAAATAGCCGAAGCATCACAAACTAGTCACCTAACTACATAATTGAATATTTCGAAATAAAACTGCAAACTTTAAACGCCTCTCACTGTTTTGCATTCTGTACTCGTACAACGTCAACGTCCGCTGAGAAGAAATAATTCTCCAAATTCCACTCCAACGATAATAGCATATTAGGCAAAAATAAAAAATAGTTAATTTAAAAACTGCTTTGAACAAGCATGTGAAAGTGAAGGAAATTAGTAGCATGTAAAAATCTTAACCGCTGGCGCGCTCCTTTTGAAGTCATAAAATAACTAAGAAAAGAGTTTGAACGTGAATTGGAAATACGTATGCAAAATATACAGTAATTTTATTGCGAAAAGCGATCGTATGAAACGGTACAGGAACTAGTTTAATTGGAAAATGCGCTGCAAGTTTCACATGGAACTTCATACCGTTATTGTTGTACTAGCTTCCGCCAGCGGCTTCGCCTGCGTGAATAGTGTTTTCTTATTCCAAGGGAATATATACCGGGATGAAAAGTACCCTATGTGCTATTCCAAACTATAATCTATCTCTATGCCAAATATCATCAAGATCTGTTGAGCCTTTCTGGCGTGATTGAGTAACAAACATACATCCATCCAAAGTTTCGCGTATTTTTATATATTTCTTTTTATATTCTCGCGCTTGACCACTATCTCACCTGATGGTAATGTCTCACCTGATGAGGTCGACGGAGTAGCATGCTTGCCTAGTAGTAACCTATTCACTCTTGACAACGACCCCGAGGTTGTAGCTATCGGAAAACACAGAGTCTGGCAGGTAATGCCACTCCTTAGCTGTACGCATAATGATAGTATTTCCAAAACGTTTAGTGCGTATGGGTGGGATGTCCACCATGTATCGATGGGGCACCGCCGTACGTCTTATACTCTGTTTTATAATATTAGTAAAATTTGATGTTGTTGATTTTAGTTTGAAAGTATATAAAGAGATATTTTTGTGAGACTATTACTAGTTTGTACAGAAGTGAGTGTTTACTTAGCTATACCTATAATAAAAGAAGACATGATTTCGATGGATGAGTTTGTAGTTTTGTTGCAGCCGCAAATCCTGTGTTCACACAACGCAGCCGCGTAGAATAGAATAGAATAGCATAGAATAGAATAGAATAGAATAGAATAGAATAGAATAGCATAGAATAGAATAGAATAGAATAGAATAGAATAGAATATAATAGAATAGAATAGAATAGAATAGAATAGAATAGAATAGAATAGAATAGAATAGAATAGAATAGAATAGAATAGAATAGAATAGAATAGAATAGAATAGAATAGAATAGAATAGAATAGAATAGAATAGAATAGAATAGAAGAGAATAGAAGAGAATAGAAGAGAATAGAAGAGAATAGAATAGAATAGAATAGAATAGAATAGAATAGAATAGAATTGAATAGAATTGAATAGAATAGAATAGAATAGAATAGAATAGAATAGAATAGAATAGAATAGAATAGAATAGAATAGAATATAATAGAATAGAATAGAATAGAATATAATAGAATAGAATAGAATAGAATAGAATAGAAGAATAGAATAGAATAGAATAGAATAGAACAGAACAGAACAGAACAGAATAGAATAGAATAGAATAGAATATAATAGAATAGAATACTCTTTATTATGTACACCATATAAGTTACAGAAAGTATAGACAAAGAAAACATTACACTGGGTGAAACAATGGGCGACGTTATCGCTAAAAAAGCGATCTATTTTCTTTTTCTTTTCGTACGTATCGTTGTATCGTATCGTAAAAACGTTTTCATTTTAGTAGTAGTACTTATGTATGGAAAAATTGGGTGTGAGTTTATGTATGTATGTCCGTATGTATCTACAATATTTACAAAACCTATTATTTAGTTTAACAATATAAGCCTTATTGCTCTATTTTTAACTGGCTTACCAAAAAGGAGGTTGTATGTTCGAAATTATGTTTTTTTTTTTTTTTTGTGTTTGTTCACGCTTATCTCCGTCAATTTTAGACCGATTTTAATTTTTTTTTTTTTGAAGTATTGTTCGAAATTGGTCCCATTTTAGTTTGGTGAAGATCTGATGAAGAACTTCGAAGATATACAACAGAACTCTTCAATTAATTACGGCAAATCTCTCGGGATTGCTGCAATCGCATGTCTGTTATTTATTTATTTATTATATGCTTTATTGTACACCTTAAAATACAATTATAAAAAGAAACTTAAAAGTAATACACAAACCTTATCGCATTCCGCGATCTCTTCCAGGCAACCTGGTATGGACAGTAATTGTCTGGACATGAAGTGGGGTTGTCATTGGTGTGACAATAAAAAATTTAAAATACTATATTACAATAGATACACAGATAAATACATATGCTATACCATTTCATAACATAACATCACGCCAGTACGCTCTTAAGGGGTACGTAGATCTCTCATTTCACCGGTTAAGTTCAAGTTTCATGATATTCGGATAATCTATTCTGGCGTTATAGGTACCTTACTAAACAACTTGCCAATTATGTAGTAACAACTAAAAAGTCTTCCAACGCAACGTCTTCCGGTTCGCGGTCGCCACTCCAGAACCTTTCTGCCCCATCGGCCATCCGTTCTGCGAGCAATGTGCCCTGCCCACTGCCATTTGAGTTTGGCAATTCTTCGGGCTATGTCGGTAACCCTGGTTCTCTTGCGGATCTCTACATTTCTGATTCGATCACGCAAGGAAACTCCGAGTATAGCCCTCTCTATTGCCCTTTGAGTGACTGTAAGCTTTCTGATGAGGCCCATTGTAAGCGACCACGTCTCAGAGCCATATGTCATCACTGGCTACACACACTGGTCATAGACTTTCGTCTTGAGACACTGTGGTAAGTTGGACGAGAAGATACCGCGCAACTTACCGAACGCTGCCCAGCCGAGTCGGATTCGACGGTTGACCTCTTTCTCGAAGTAGGCCCTACCCAATTGGATCGTTTTTCCTCCCACTAGGTGGACCGATGACCTGGTGAAGGTTGCGGGGATCCGCTGGTTGCGAGACGCACGGGACCGGTGAATGTGGCGACGCTTGGGGGAGGCCTATGTCCAGCAGTGGACGTCTTTTGGCTGATAAGATGATGATGATGATGAACTAAAAAGTGAAAAATATAAAGCTTTTTTACTAAAAAGTACTAATAAAAAAACTATAAAGTGAAAAATAACTTTATTTTTGGAAGTCGGTGTCCATAACTCAAAAAATTGGTACCTACCTACAAAAGACACCGACTTCCAAAAATAAAGTTATTTTTCACTTTGTAGTTTTTAGGGTTCCGTACCCAAAGGGTAAAAACGGGACCCTATTACTGAGACTTCGCTGTCCGTCTGTCTGTCTGTCTGTCACCAGGCTGTATCTCATGAACCGTGATAGTTAGACAGTTGAAATTTTCACAGATGATGTATTCCTGTTGCCGCTATAACAACAAATACTAAAAACAGTATAAAATAAATATTTAAGGGAGCCCCCAAAAAAATATTATTATTAAATTAAAATAAAATAAATTAAGGGGGGCTCCCATACTACAAACGTGATTTTTTTGCAGTGTTTTGCGATAATGGTACGAATTTTTTTATTTGGAAATCGGTAGTATTTTTTTGTAAAAAAGCTTTTTATCTAATAACAAATGTTGTTAAGGAGCTAAAGACTCTTTTAAAGCTATGAATTTTGATGAAACAATTTTTGTCTGCATAGGCGTCCATTTCTCAAAGTGTCTAACAAATTGTTTCGTGTTTTTTGTTGCTAAAGTTAGATGCCACTTAGATACTTCGTGTTGAGACAAAGCCTGTGGAAATACTTACGGTTTGAATATTTTTATACTGATTAGATATTATAAACGTCTTCAGCCGCCACACCTAGGCAGTATATATGAACAAAAATTAACCCATCTGGATACGTTTCATCTGTTGATTAAAGTTACATCAATAATACCAAAACTTACATAAGGCGTAAAATTATGATTGCAAAGTTGAGTTCATTTGATTTGTATACTGAACCACTTTTTCAATACCGGTATTTTTGGCACTGGCCCCAGAGACATACCGGGATCCCGGTTTGCGACCAGTATTTTTTTATTGTAATGTAGTGGGAAAAAAGTGTCCTAAAATTATTATAATTATGTCCGTGGACCGGCAATTATTAAACTTGTGTCTTTAACCTAAAAAAAATTTTTTACCTTACACATATTAGCCAAAACACGCCTACTGACACCTGCATAATAATACTCTAGGTAGAACATCATTGTTAGCGCCATCTCTTGTAAATGTCATAAATCAATGACCGAATACATAGACAAACGCATTTGAGATTTCGCGGGCGATCGATATCCTAATTATCTCGTTCCTTCCTCATTCCTTTTCCCTTCATGTACGCCTTGATGACAGGTCACCAGAACGAACCGAACCTTCTACTTGAACGGGCCTCGTGTCTCAACCGCCAGCTTTCCAAGCCTCATGACTGGAGACTGAAGCATCTAATTTGTTAGATTGCCGAGAACCTTGTGAACAGTGTCTGTTAACCCGCCTCGCGGATACATAAACATTTGTGTGAAGTGTGGATCCTGAATGACCAGAAAGTCGTCGTCGCCATCTTGGAGTTGAAGAACACCAGCTCGCCGCCACACGTGGGCTAGCATCGACAAGGTAAAGCGTACTATTTCCCTCATTCCCATACTAGATCGCCCGAATTGATCCGTGAATATTTTCCCGCTCATTTTCAACGCACCATTACCAGCATCCTTCAAATACAGTCCACTTTCAAATAATAGACACAAGGATGAAGAGGTTTCTCAAACCGCTATAACAATCATTTTTAATACCCTATAAAACATGCACTATTTATTTAATTTAAAACTGAATTCCCCATAAAAATCTATCTCGCGATAAACAAAAGAAGAACAAGCTCGCTATAAAACGACAAATGTCCTTACAAGTTAAAAACTGTTTTGTAACTCGCGACAAAATTAAACTCGAAAAAAAATCTTCTACAAAAAACTGGAAACAATCCTTTTGAGTTAAACGAAGCTTATGTCCATGAAAACAGAATCAATTATAGCGAGAAGGAAAATGGTTTGGTCGGTAAGCTTCGGGATATATCACAATAAACCATACGAGCGGTTGGGTAGAATCGCGAGCGTAGTGTAATGGATAGGATATGCCACTACAACTACCATGAGGGATCGCGGATATTAAACCTCCAGTTGCAAATAACATAGGCAATAAACCACTCTAGATATTTCCTGATAACCCGTCACAGCATTGTTCTCGGTATAATATATATATATATTTTTTTTATTCACAAAAAATAATTGTACATATTAAACAAATGAAGTGCTTAGACATAATGTAAATTACACAAAATATTAGCATTTGAGGCCAAACTAGGCATAGCCTGTATTTCAGCCTTCAACGCCGATCCCCTCGAATTGGAGATTATAGTAATTTGTTAAATTGTACATAGAATTTTAAAGATCCCTTCTTAAATAAATATATCCAACGTAATATAGACATGAAAAAAAAAATTAATACAAATAATAATAAAGATATAGAAATAACAAAAAATACAAATTGAAAAGACCAGTCCTCTCTTTGTGTGTGATGTAAGTGAGTGAGTGAATGTGAGAGGGTGTATTTCTTTTTTCACCATTTTGTTCCTATTAAAGTTTTCATAAGATAAATAAATTATTCAATAATCAAAATAAAGTCTATCCAGATACTTGAAGCAAATTTTCTGTTTCCTCAGGTATGATATGAGATGCAACATTATTTTGCTTGGTTTTCGTTTGGATCATGTATGCATATTTTGATCATGAACTATTTTCATCATCATCTGCCTAGCCTTATCCCCACTATATTGGGGTTGGCTTCTAGTCTTACCGGATTCAACTGAGTACCAGTGTTTTACATGGAGCGACTGCCTATCTGACCTCCACAACCCAGTAACTGGGTAACACGGTACCTCTTGGCAAGACTGGTGTCAGATTTCAAGCTTCTGACTACCCGTAACGACTGTCAAAGATCTTTAAATGACAGCCGGGACCAACGGCTTAACATGCTTTCCGAGGCACGGAGGAAACTCGTTATGTTGAAAATAGTCACCCATACTCGTCAAGCGTTGCTTAACCTTGATGATCGACCCATGCGGCTGTTATTATTTAGCCACGAGCTCCTCCTTTGTTTACCGTATATATGAGTCATCATAACTCATATATACAGTAAACAAATAAAATTGTTTCGTTTTAGCATAGCAATGAAGGTCATTGGCCTGTCTCTATCATCTCTAAATGAGATCCCCAACAAATAATTACTAATGATAAATGAACCGCAGATCGGTTATCATCATTAGCAAAAAACTTCAGGATCACGACAGATGTCGATTCAGTGTGGTTTCATGACTTTATAATGCCCAACTGCATGAAGTGATGAAGCCACAATGACTGCTAATGACATGCAAATCCGAAATGAATAAATAATAGTTCCCTAATAAGACAATACTCAAGCAGCACTACCAAAAAAGGAGGAAGCATAATATAGCTAACTTATTGCCAGCCCGAGACAACTCATGGAAGTTTACGATCAGCTGAATTGCAAAGCTAACAACAACCCTTAGGTGTTTCGGAAACTGTATACTGATTTACTTCCGGTGTATGTTATGACAAACTTTATCATATAGTGTATTACATATTTTACAAGCGCTTTTTTCCTATCAACCTTTTTGCTTGTTAGATATTATTATTTCATACTAACTTTCAATTATTATTATAGAAGACTAAAAATCGCTTTATTTTTTTCCTCTGTTATCTATTTATAGAAAAAGTTCTGAAATAACTTTTTGGAAGGTATTCGTATCAAATCAATTTATTTCGGTATGTTCATTTCCAAGATGTTGGACTTGACTTGAGTTTGTTATACGGAAATACATGAACTTTATATTTCAATTCCGATACTAAGTGATCCCATGTGGAAATCTCGGTATCAGAATAAAACTATATTTTAGCTCCTTGTGAAGCGCCGAGCGGGCTAGCACGGTTGAACCCGTTGTTTACGGTAATTAGCTGTGATCATTAACCGGGCGCTTTTTATTACTTAGACAATGTCTAAGTAATAATAAGAAAAAAAATATGAGAAAATAATATGGACATGGCTTGATGAACCCCGGCTTTGCAGTCCAGAAATTGCTAAAGATGTTACAAATGAAAGTAAATACACATTTTCATAGAACACGACATATAAAAAAATAAATAAAAGTTTATTTATTGTCTTGTTAATTTGGATTAGTGATTTAAAAACTAATTACAATACAATTGTCAGAGGGGACCTTTGTAGCTGAACTAGGTGAGAGCCTGTATTTCAGCATGCAGCTCCACCCATACGGCACTTAATGCAAAATCAATAAAAAAAAATATTAAATATTTTTTTTATTATTAAAATTAAAAACAAAACCGTAATAAAAAAGAATAAAATAAAAGATAAATTAAATTGAAATGATTAAATTGCAATTAATCGCAAAAAATAATAATAATATCCTAATTGAAATAAATTAAAGCCATAAAATTATCAATTGAAAAAAATTAAAACTATAAAAGGAACATTAAATTTAAATTAAAATGATTAAATGAATAATTGAGACAGGTAAATTAAAACTATAAAATTAAAAATTGAAATAAATTAAGAAATTGATTGTCGTAAATCATTTATATTCATTGCTTATATATTAAGTATGTATCTATTAATTAACATATGTATATATTTTCGTTTCTAGTTAGTGTTATTGTATCTATATTATGTTCATTGTTGGTATTGTCGCACCACTGACAACCCCATGTTATGTCCAGGTAATCTCTGTCCATTCCAGGTTACCTGGAAGAGATCGTGGAATGCGATAAAGCCGCCCATTGTATGTTTTTAGTATTAAGTTTATTTTTTCTTGTTTATTATGGTGTACAATAAAGTGTATATATATAAATAAATAAATTCGGTCAGGTACTGGCCCCGTTGTCCACGTGTTCCCACGTCGGGCTCATAATCCCTCACGGTAAGTCACCTTGCTCAAGGGAATGACCCCATTGCTTTTCGTTGTGGACTCTGTGCGCTGACTTGCTGGTTTCTTTCAGAACAGCGTGGCGTGGGGTTGATATTGAGCCCATCTACCCGACGGGATTTCCTTCCTCCGACAGGTACGTGTCCGACTTTCTAAAAGCTTTGTCGGTTGGTATTTTGTTTCTTGGGTGGAGCATATATATTTATCATTTAAAGCTGGCCTAATATTTGTGGGTGTCTGTAGACAGGCTTTGCCTTAGTCATGATTTCCATATGCTGAGAGGGGTCAAGGCCGTGTTGTGTCAAGCTGTGACAATTGAACGCTGTGAACACGGTGTTCCGGTATAATATTCTTAGATCATGTCAATCTCCATGAAGAGTGGCAGAAGGCCCATCAATTATGTTTGCCTATGTAAAACCTGGTGTATAAGATAATATTTTCCGTGTTTAAACGATTTGTCTGTTCTGTATAACCATAAAACCTATGTGTTTGATTTAAGTTTTCTTTCTAAGATATCTATATTCTGTAACTTGAGGAGGTGCCTGGCTGGGGCTGATTGTCCGGCTAAACCGACTGTTCGGCTAAGACCGAGAATTCGGCTAAGGCTGAGGCTGTCCGCTCGAGGCAGGGCGTCGCAGACTGGAGTTGGCTGGCCACTCGGCGGCCTTCTGGGAGACAGACCTTCTATTTTTATTCTTCCACCCTCAACACATATAAATACTGTTTGAAAAGTTTGACCAGCCAACTGCAACCAGCGACCCTATATTTTTTATTGTGACGTGTTTCGGGGGTACCGCAAAATAAACTGATGTTCCAGTATTTGGCGTTTTATTGTTCCCGAACTGATCCTACGTTACTCTTATGTAGCTAGAGCTATGTAGCTAGAGCCGGATAGCTAGAGCTATGTAGCTAGAGCTAGGTAGCTAGAGCTGGATAGCTAAAGCTATGTATCTATAGCTATGTAACTAGAATTGTGTAGCTAGAGCTGAGTGCAATAAACAAAAAATATGTACGCAAAGAAACGCGCGTGTGTCGTTCCGAATAAATCCGATATTAATATCGGAATTCTGATGATGAGATACTAATAAAGGAAATCAATAACGGAACAGAAAATCTTCCGGTATTACATGCCCTAACCGTAACCAGTAGAGTTCTTAAAGATAACCTAAGAATAACAAGATCCTTGCCCCCATAAAACATCGTATGATATAAGAGCATGTATTTATACGGGCTCACTCTCCCTCGTCCCTCAGTTGACGTAACAAAAACTATATTGTTTCGGTTAGTTAGTCGTGAAACTTGCCTCGTATAAAAAGCGGAAAATGTATTCTGCTTTTTGCAAAGATTTTCGTGGTTGTGTTGATATTCATGACGTAAAACCTTGTATACCACACTGATCAGAAAATGTTTTGCATTTGAGTTACGAGACGAGATAATAAAGCAACATAATCTATTAAATTGCATTATATAGACATTGATTTATATATTTGTTAACCTCAGGTATCATATGTTTGTTTTATTATTACCTATAATAGTTGCTTGATATATTTTCCACATTTTCTCCGCAGTTTTGTTGCCGTGGCTAATCCTACAGGTACCATACATTTATTTAAAGATAAAAACGTAACAATAAGGCCTCTTTCTATATGGACGTTTGGTGTCGGATTGCTTCGGCACCTCAGCGGTGCGAGTGTCGTACTGCGCACGACCGACTGAATGTTTTTACCCGACTGCCGAAGAAGGGTAATGTGTTTACCAGTCTATATATGTATGTTTGTTCCTTTGTGGCGTTCTAGAGACCAAACACGTTGGCCGATTTTGGCGATTCTTACGTCAATCGATTAGTCTTAATAATGCGAGTGTCGGTGGCTAAATTAAAATTTGGAAAAAATAATAATGCCGGCTTTTGGCGCCATTTTGTGGGGTAACATTAACTCATCTTGTGGGGTATCAAAATAAAGGCTTTTAGGATATTACAAAAATATATAATACTTATATGTTTAAATGTACATAATTCGAAAAAAAAATGTTAACTCAAAAGTTATAAATAAAAAAAGTTCATTATAAAAATCCGACTGCTTAAGAAGCGAACTAAAAGACGTAAACAAGAAGAAAATCATGCTTTGCAGTCGGAGGATACATATTCGTGAGCTGTCTGACCAAAACCAGATGTATCCTCCGACTGCACAGCATGCATGCGTCCCAAGCAGGACGAGTATGTGTTTGCATAAATTGTTTGGAAAAAATCAAACGTCGTGCGCAGTACGACACCAAGCGTCTAAATTGAAAGTCAACAACTTAATGATTTTTTGCAATAATTGGTTTAGTCCTTCCAAAGACAAACAAACGTTTTTAATTTCATACTTGTAGAAAAAGAATTTTCTTCATTATGTTAGTTTCCAAGTTTAGATTGTCCTATATATTTTTAGAGAAGTGCAATATTATTTTTGATTAATATCATTTAATTAAAATGGATTCTACTGACAAAAGGGTCTGAACAGTATCCATCCAACATTGTGTAATATTGGAGGACATCTCGATGGCCTCGTTGTGACTCGTTCGATATCCTCTCAGCCGAAGTTAGCGGCACATCAATCATCAGCGCCGGGGAGCGCCAATTGCTTGATTTCCTTTCTCCTAAATTAGACATGGCTCATGTGTCATGAATGAGACGTTTTAATTAAATCTATTCGTTTTCGGTTAAAATTAACATTAAAAATAAGATTTTTATAAATAGTAATCTTGACGTTGTTTTTTAGGAATCCGTGCACGATGGGTCCAAACGGAACCCTATTGCTGTCACTGACATTTCCGTCTGTCTGTCCGTCTGTCCGTCGTGTGTCACATGGGTTTTACGGCCAAACGACAAAGCACCGAAACGAAAAGCTACAGTCTTCAAATTTTCATAGTATAAGAATCTTGGTAACCCAAAGCCATGTACGACACCCACGTAGCCGTTTTTTTTTTTGTTTCCCGCAAGCATTAAGGCTTCTTGTCATGGTCTTGTGAGGATTAGAACAGGCATCATTTGCCTATCCTATGTGATTGATTACAGGCATAATACTATAAGTTTTATGCAGGCAGATAAACAGAAGTCCACTGGCGTACTGTCATAATTTCCATGCGATAAGCGTCCCTTATAGGAAAATAAATCAAGATAAGGATAAAAGTTATTTATATTCTTAACCACCACTCCTGGCATATCTACCTACTGGCCTGGTTTATTCCATCCCCAAGATAAATAACCGCTTCCTCAACAAATATTAAGATAAATATAATTCCATCAAAGTAAAATAAACGTAAGTCCATAAACTCAGCTTTTAGAATTTGTCGTAGATATTATTATCAAGAGTGGGCACAATGTCTCACAGTCGTCTCGTAATTTTCTTATCGCTTCGTTCGCAAATAATGCTTTCATGTTGATTGTGTACTGTATTCTGTAGTCTACTGTGAATTGAAATGTAATCGTAGAGTGATTCTGTTATGTCGACACGATTTATTGTAGGTATGAATCATAACAAAATGACTCTTATTTTGTAGTCATAAAAACCCGCCTTCGTGAGATAGAAAAACTTTACCAATCTGCCTGGCCTTTAATCAACTACGAGTATGTAGAGTTCAACTTCCAGTCTAACTGGATGCAGCTGAGTACCTACCAGTATTTCACATGGAGTGACTGCCTATCTGAACACCACAACCATGAAAAAAAAGTTAATTCAAAAAATCTAAAATGCCGACTGCTTAACACGTTCAGACCGGCGTGTACCACCGGTGGAGCACGGAGTATTGAGATCGTCGATCATCTTCTTGTTTACGTCTTTTTAGTTCGCTTCTTAAGCAGTCGGGTTTTTTGATTTTTTTAATTAACTTTTCTGTTTTTCGAATTAGAAACATTTAAACATATGTTATTCATTTTTGAAATCAACTCTTAAAACCCTTTATTTGGATACATATTTGGATACATATTTGGATACATGAAGAGAAAAAAAATCGGGCCCCACAATACGGCGCCAAAAAGCCGCTATTTTTCTATGATCCAATTTTAATGTAGCCCGTGACACTCGCAAAGTTAAGACGAATCGATTGACTCAAGATTCATCAAAATCGGCCAACGCGTCTGGTATCTAAAACGCCACATAAGAACAAACATACATACATTATCCTCCTTCGGCATTCGGGTAACTAGGGAACACGGTACCCCTCGGCAAGAGTGGTGTCAGATATTCTGGCTTCTGACTTGCCGTAATGACCGCCATAAAGTTACTAGTGACAGCCGCAACCAATCGCTAAACGCGCTTGGCGCAGCCGTGGGACACACAATTTCATATTTATATTGTTTTTTCTCTTTTTTACTGTTGTTACCGTGTTAGTTTTAAGTTTTCTTTTTGTTTTTCTTTTTTTTATATTGTGTGCTCTAGTGGCTTGTGGCAAATAAATGAATTTTCTTTCTTTCTTTTCTTTCTTTCTGAGGCATGGAGAAGCCTCGGTAATATAAGGAATCCTATCCACGAACCGGCCTCGGCAAGTTTTGCTACACAAAGACCAAACTGAACGACCGTTATTATTAACTAGCAGACGCCTCGCGGTTTTACCCGCGTAGGTCCCGTTCCAGTGAGAATACAGGGAAAAATAGTAGCCCTTTTCACCCGGGGATAGCGTAGCTTCCCAACGGTGAAAGAATTTTTGAAATCGGTCCAGTACTTTTTAAGTTTATTCGTTACATACAAAATACAAGTACAGATTGACGTGGCTTATTGTAAAAATTAATCGCAAATTCGCAACACAATGATGTATCTGGTTGTTCTATTAAATACAACTGTTTAATCTATTTAAAGCTTCGTTAAGTTTAATTCAACAACAATCTACCTAATTATTTCACGAGGGAATGTTCGCCGCTGCATAATCGGATTCCCAGGGATATAAATGTCACATTTATATCGAAACGAGTGGAATGAAACTGGATTAGAGAGACCAATAAAACTATTTTGAAATTCAGCAAAGCGTTACTTAGTTTAGAATTCGCGTGAAAAATCTAGCAGTGTTACTGCGATGCGTCGGAAAACTACTATAAATTAATTGCATACAGACCCTACATGATTGTTATATAGATAATAAGACTCTATTGTTGTTTTATTTTTGGATACCACTCACAACTTCATAATTATACGGCTGAGTTTGAACGCTTATCTGAAGAATAAAATATGGCGGGAAAGATTTCTTTTCTACACTATATATTAAAATATATATATATATATAAAGAAGAAAGATTTGTTTGTAATGGTTAAACTCAACGGATTTTGATGGGTTCCTCGGGGGCTCATTTAGCCAGGCTCAAGGCTGTACCGCAGCCCGAATCGGAGGCATGGTTGCACGCGCTTCCTTCGCCTCACCTTTCTTGATGACGACTCTTTGCGTGTGGCGGTGGTCCTTCGCCTGTTCTGAAAGTTGTGTGAACCCCACAGTTGCACCTGCGGTTCCATGGTGGAAGCCAATGGCCATCACGCTTTGAGTTGTCGTCGTTTCTCGGGAAGGTTTCCCACGTCACCATGGGCTCAATGATGTGCGGAGAACATTGGTGTCAGCAGATGTTCCCTGCGTGCTGGAGCTTCTGGGTCTGTGTAGGACTGACGACAATTCTTTCACCAGTAGAAAGCTAAATTATTCCTGAGGGACATAGGGTATTTTTTATCCCGAAAACGGGTCCTGTGGGGTGCGCCACGGAAGCGAAGCCGCGGAGAAAAACTAGTATCTATAGAAAAGTTGTCGAATAGCCATTCTTATTTCTCTGATAGAAGTTATCTGACTATTAAAAGTCTGGCTCTTAATTTAACAACTCGAAAACGATGTAGTTTCACAAAATTCTTACGGAGCAACGAATATGTTTCATAATGATTATAAAATCGTGAACATTATGTAGTGTCGCGAGGATGCTTACTCAGAAATGAACTTCACGACCCTCATGCAGCCCTCATCCTGCCAGAATAATGGTAATAAACGACGCCATTTATTTTGCTGATTATATCGCGAAGAAATCCCGCAAGTCTTGCCTGGCTCTATGTACGCGGATTTATCCTTATTTTCTTAGCTTTCTAAGTTTATAGGAAAATACAGCGAATAAATGTGCTGTTAGCTTAAACTGTGAACCACCTCATATTTTTATATTTACTTTCTTTTATACTTTGTAGTTGACAGGATATATTATATTCTTTATAATCGAAAGCACTATGCTACCTCCATAAAATATATATTTTATGCACAAACAAGTATCTACCAGGACACATAATGTATCAGTGTCAACCGTAGCACAAAGTTGTAGACTTCCCGTCTCGTAGCGTCGTAGCGCTACGCCGTAGCAGGTTGCTACAGCCGTCAACGCGAGCGAACTTCCCTTCTCCTGTCAGTCATTACACCGAAGTTAAACCCGAGTTGAACTTCTTCAGACAGCTGACAGCTCGGTAATGACTTTGCGAGCTAAAACAAAAACTTTAATCACCACTACGAAGAAAACGTTTGTATTGAAAACAAAAACTCTTTATACGTTGAAGTATGTAATTAAGCAGGACTCTTGAACACTTACGAGCAGTCTATATGCTCCGTTGTTTTGTGAAATAAAATAATTAAAGACCCTTTATTTCATCGCTAAAAATTCATCTGAGATACCGAGCCTAATATTGGTTCTATAGAAGCCCTATAGGTATATCATTAGAAAAGTATATGATAAAATATTTGAGAAGTATAATTAAGTGACAGTGTTACCTAATGACGAAGTAATTTTGGTGCTACGTGCTGAGGAATAATGTGGGAGTCTTGATTTTTAATTAACGGGATGTTCTGCACGACGCTTTTGTTCTATAACTTGTGTTTGCATAGGGGTTTTACATAATTATTATGTTATGATGGGATGGTTTGGGTGTTTAATAAAGTAGTTAATAGGGATACTCCAATTACAGATTTCGGAAAATTTCATCTATGCTTATATTTATTTAATTAATATTCTTCAGTCCTTTTTATCCGACTGCCGAAGGAGGGTAATGTGTTTATCAGTCTATGTATGTTATGTATGTATGTTTGTTCCTATGTGGCGTTCTAGAGACCAAATGCGTTGGCCGATTTTGATGATTCTTCTTCAATCGATTTGCCTTAACCCTGCGAGTGCCACTGGCAACATTAAAATTGGAAAATAGAAAAATGGCGGATTTTGGGCGCCTTATTGTGGGGGCCCATTGTTTTTTCCTCCTAACCCATCGTGTGGGGTATCAAAATAAAGGGTTTTGAGAGTTGATTACAAAAATACATAAGACTTATATGTTTAAATGTACCTAATTCTAAAAAAAATAACTAAAAAGTTGACATCTGGTTTTGGTCAGCCAGCTCGCGCATATGTATTCTCCGACTGCACAGCATGATTTTGTTCTTGTTTACGTCTTTTTAGTTCGCTTTTTAAGCAGTCGGGTTTTTAGCTTTTTTATTTTTTTTTTATTACAGAACTTAAGTTCACATATAAAAGAATAAACTATTCATTTGCACTTAGCAGTAAACCTTAATAACCGGAAACTCCATTATTCAGACCGAGGAAAAAAATAGTAAAAGCATTTTAATGTCATGTAAATGTGACGCATCTCACCTTTCATTTAAATACGTTAGCTATTCCCGGACCGAGCGAGTTCTACGACCAGCGAGGTAGGGATTCATCTGCAATGCAAATGACTCCGGCATCGATGCATCCCGTGCGCAGCGGCGAAATGTCATAAGTAACTTTACACTGAACTTTTTTGAACTCGTGTTATGAATTATTTATTTCCTGTAAAGGTGAAACACTGGGACTCTTGGTTAGCCTACAGTTCATGTTGAACTTTGTTAACGATCAATTGTTTAAGCGTATTTCTGTTCAGTTTTGGGACCGAAATAACTTTTTATACACAACAACTCCAAAACGGGCAATGATTGCACCGTTTTTATCCTGGTTGCAGAACAAGAGCTAGTTTAGCTAAGTTTGTACAGCTGAGATATTTTTATATACTTGTTACAGAGTTTGCGGTCTGCGTACAAGTATAAACAACTACCTTAGCTATGCGAGCTAAGCTTAAAGTTACATAGTTTAGCTCTTCACTGTGAAGTGTTTCTCTCACGCAATCCATTTCTTTTCCATAAATTAACACTCGTGCGGAAAATTGCACCCCTCTCCTACAAAAAAACACGACGCTAGAAAATCCCGCCTCAGCTGCAATGACGAACTTCGCCTACTTGTATCAAAATATACTATTATGCAGATTGTATGGTGACGAAAATATTTGAAATGAAAAATACTTTACTTTAAATGTGCTGTGATGACGACCGCAGTGAATTTTCGTCTTTCATTAAAATCTAACCTATTAAATGTTTATAACATTGCAATGACAGTAGATTAAGTTTCTTATAGTCTATAAGAAAGTTATTAATACACTTTAATATCTATCAATCAAACCCTGATTGCTACTATAAAGAATTTTATTGGAAATTTTATATGCACAAAGAAAAACCTAATAGTTGAACTATCTACATCGAATCACTTTAGGCTAAGTTTGGTCGACGATAAGAAAATGCTTCAAAAACTACTCACAAGATAAAACAACATTATTAAAATCTTAAGGCACTTGCCCCACCGCCGATGAGTAAACGATCAGCTATCGAATATTTACTCGTTGAAGAAACTTAAAAAATACATAAGATCCCGTGTCAATAAAAGAGACACATATATTAATAGTTGGTCGCTGGCTATTCGGAGCGAGTACTTTTTCACCAAAAGTTTGTCGCAGAGACAATAGCTATCAAAGTTATATACGCTCAGCGATGCTCGCTTGGCGGTCAGACAGAACTCACGCCGAGAGACCAACCAGCAGTCATTTCTACATACAGTGTGGCCGAACCGAGCGAGTGGTGCAAGTAATCGCCCGTCGCACAAGAACACTCGCTTATATCCGAGCGACACAACTACCGGAACTACACACTCGCTTCTCATTGCTCGCCAACTCGTTTTTTTTTGAGCTTTACTCTCTACTCGCAGATCGTCGGCAGTGGGATACGTGCCTATGGGGGTGTAGTAAAAGTTTAGAGGACACCATCGATTTACTATAATATGTTACATTAAAATTAAGTTAGATTACTTTGTTTAAGTTATTTTGCGGATTGTTTTTCACGTTGTTTAACCAATGTTCTTTCATCTCATGACCCATTTCGACCTTTAAGCTGAAAGAGCGTTTTTTTCATAAAACTACGAAAAGTTTATGACTGGGAGCAGGTGGCCATGTTTTGACTCGCGTTTCCTCTGTTGTTATAAATTGAGATGGATAGGGACGGGGACCGTCGCATTACAAATCGAATGAACACACATAGTGTAGTGATGCAACTTTTAAAGATTTATAGTGATGATACTCGCGTACTCTAGTCACGAATATCGTAGTTTTAACACTATACGAGTACTTCAAAATAAAACAATGTGAAAATAATTAATATAAAGCGTTTAACAATTTACAATCAAGTCAGCCTATCGCAGTCCACAGCTGGGCTTAGGCGCCACATCACACGGTCCGTAACCATTCTGAATTAGCCACATAACGCTTAAATATGCATTTTGTTTATTTTAAGTAAGAGTCAGCATCTGCGAGTGCTGCGTGATGTGCATGCGTCCCTGACGCGCGGCAGGCTCGCTGCGCGCGCGCATCTTACAGCGCAGCAGCTGCAGAGTGTTCTCCCATAACTTAGTCTGCTCTTCCACAGCCCCTTGACGTGAACTGATGGCTTGCTGCTCCTGAAATTATTCGTCTTCGTCAGTAGTCTTTGACGCAATACTAAAACGGATTTTATAAATAGAATCTCGCAAATATTTTTATCAGATACAAACTGATAAGTAAGATTTTTGTGAACGAATAAACAGATTTGGAAATCTGAGATTTAATCAATCAATGATATGATAACCTTGTCATGTATGACGTTAAACGTGTTTCATTGACAAAAATATTCCACTATCTATCTGCGTTCCTAGACATAAAAACATTGTGCTCGTATGCGTACCTCTTCCAAACGCTTCACAATTTGTTCCATGTCAGCTACGTTTCTCTTCAAAGCCTCCATTTTGGAGGGTTTCCTCGGGGACTGCATTGAATTCTTCATTTCAAACATTACGACTTCTTGCAAACTTTCCGCCTTTGTGATTCGTTGTCTTAAGTTTTTCCATTCATCCTCCTTGCTATTCAGCCGGTCAGTCAACTCCTTGACTTGATTCTTGAGAGGCTCCATTTGTGACGTTATGTTGATGGATGTGGCCTCGTAAACCCTTTTCTTCTGTTCGTACTGTTGTTGGACTGTCTGAAACTCTTCCTTTACTGGCTTTATATTATCAGCAAGTGGCTGGATTTCTTGCCGAACTTGTGATAGCTTTTGAGCAGTTTGTGCGACGAGCTGTACAATGGAGTTACGATTTATTATCCTACTGTACTCGTTGGGCATAAAAAAAATATAAAGAATAAAAATAAAATATCTAACCTGCGACAAATCATGTAAAGACTTCTTTTTTAGATCTGCAGAGTTATCCATATTCTTTTCCATAGTTTCTTCGTCTTCAATTTTTAATTTCTTGTGATTTAGGAGCGCCATTTCTACGGTTGGGTCAGCAGCGCTAATTATATGTATCGTCCTTGCCAAGATTCCCGCCTCAACCTGTGAACCGAACCAAAGCATATAACAACTTTATAGACGACAACAGTAGAGAATAAAAAAGCTTATGTCACAAATAAAATACGTTTTTACCTTGAACGTAGAGAGATTGGCTCTTTGTCGTTTGTACACTGTGCTCTTTGTGCGTAGAGAATTAACGTATTTTTTTAATTCTTCTCCTCTGAGGACTGTATCTCCCAAGAGTTGTCTGACCTGAATGTTTTACAAATAAATAGGTATTGAATATTTGTGGCGACTTTTATTATTTAAAATAGACGTTGCAAAACGAAAAGAGAATGCAGAAAGAAAACGATACAGGAGGTCCGCAACGTAACCTAAAAATATTCATTACATCATCATCTGCCTAGCCTTTTTCCCAATTATTGTTGGGGTCGGCTTCCAGTCTTACCGGATCTTAAAAATATTCATTACGATAAATGATAAATCAGACAACGGCGTTTTCATCCATATCGATCTCGAAGGAAATAGCACATTATCTCAATGGAAACTCCCGCTTCTCGACATAATGACCGATTATTTGGAATGGGGGAAAATGTTTTATCTGATTGCCGTGTCGTACTCGATACATTCCGACAAAAGGCTTCGATTAAATCCTGATCAGCGTTCTCCCTATCAAAAACTGCGAAAAACTATCCAATTTTCCGCAACGGTCACGGATAACGTTAGAGGGAAAATGTATTGAGAAAATACATGTTATACAGACAGCGAAATGATATTTTTCTTCGGATTTATCGCATCAAAGGTATTGTTGCTGTTAGGCTCTTACTTTTTTGAGCTCACCATAATATTGGCTGTTTTTATTATTTACAACCAAAATTATAGACAGGGTAGGTAGAAGTTACGTCGCATATGCTCATTGTCAAACATTGTAAATAAGTAGCTGAGTATAGAAGTTTTTCACCTTGGAATATGGTTTGGGCCTCTATAGGTCTGTGTAAGTGTACCTGTGATTGCAGATCAGCCAGCGTAGCCTCATAGTCTTTGAGCGTAGCAGCTAGTTCATGGACCCGCGTCGCACTTGCCTCCTTGTTGCGACGAATGACGGCAGCCTGCTGTCTGAAAGGGGCCAACTTGTCCTCTTGGGGCCCCGCTGTTGCTAACTTACGCTGAACTAGGTGCTCCATTTCACCGTTTACTGCCGCTATCTATAACATTTTTTAAACAAATCTTAAGTAATTTTTTTGATAAATGGTAAGTATTCAAGTGTCCGTGACTGATTAATTTAGAATTAGGCCAGACATATAAAACTTTGCAGTGACTGACCTGAAACCTTATAATGTCATTCAAAAATACTGACGGTACATCTAGGCATAATACTAAAATAAATATACTCAATTATAGCAACTACCCCATTTTGCCCTTTGTGTGGCATTTCTTTGGTCTCCCATCGCGTTTGAAGCTCAAATCGACTGCCTTAATTAATGCTGTTCAGCTTTTCCAACTATTATGTAACTGCCTCATCACATTAATATTAATAATTTTACCTTGTCCTGTACTGCTACTAAGTCGGAGCGAGTCGGATGCTGTTCTGCGGCGATAGTTTGCATGATGTTCAACTCTTTTTGAAGATGACTAGTCTCTTGTGGTAACTTCTCTTTTACCAGATAACTGTTCAGCTAAAATTATGAAACAAATATAATTCATTAGGTATATTAATCACCTGAATATTCCACGGACTAGGCCAGGGATAACGAATCTATGGCACGCGTGCCTGTGGTGGCACACGACAAAATATTTTGGGCACGCTAAAATGAGGTTATTTAGCATCTAGGTAATTTGCAACAGCAGAAATGACACCAACTCCTACTTTTATTTAAATACAACATGAAACTATAAATAAATAAAAGGATTGCTGTAAGAATTTCGGGGTGCAAACAAAGAATTGATTAATTCATAACATTTAGAGTTTTATTAAGACAAAGTCAAAATTCTTTGGTGGCACTTCATTGTAACATAAAAAATATATAATTTAAATGGCACGTTTTCTAAAAGGTTCGCCATCCCTGGACTAGGCTATGATTATCATGGCACAAACTTACCTGAACCTCTTCTTGCATATGTTTCATGACGTCAGTGACCGTTTTCGGCGTAGCACTTTGTCCATGAATTACATTCAGGTATCTTTTTAATTGATCAGACGCCATTTTTAATTGTGATTGCTGAGTATCAAACTGAAAGAATATTCGTATGAAAAATGAACGCATTTTAACTATGGCAAACATATGCTGCTCCAAATAAAAAGTTAGTTTTTCTTTTACCTGATTTTCCAGTTCTTTAGCCTTTTCTTGCTGAATTCGCAAAGCTCTACTAATATTTAAAAGGTCCTCTTTGTCATTTACGTCCACTAAATTAACTTGCACGTTTTCTAATCTTTTTATCACTGCAATGTCAGTTACGAAAGAGACTTTAAAGTTCATCGGTCACATTTATACGTAAGTCACATCAACATTTTAAGATAAACTTAAAGTGTCAAAACTTTACTAAAATTAGTGGAGATGGTAAAATTTTATTTAGAGACTAAGAGCCGGATTCACTAATGTAACTAATAGTGATTAGTTCAACTGAACTCAGTTTATGCAATTATAGCTTTTGGATTGGTAGTTTCTCAGCGGTCTCAAATAATCAGAACGAAATCGGCCCTAAGATTATAAAGAGTTATAATGTTATGAGGTAAAACATACAATGTTATAGTTCTCGCCAAACTTCTTGGCCGCCCTGAGGTTGGCTACAATGGCTGCGCAGTAGGAAATCTCATACAAATACAGCACCATTTCGTGCCTCACGCATCCGGAAAGCCAACTTCAGGGCGGCCCAGAAGTTTGGCGAGAACAATACCTCTAGAAGTACTGATCTGATTTCGAAAAATCTTTTACTAGTAGAAAGCGATCCTATCGCTGAATGTCATAGGCAATTTTTTATCCCAAATTAATGAACGAGTCCTGTGGGTTGCATAGTAAGGTGATGAGTGAGGTTGATGATTAAATTGAACCCTACGTAATCACTCCCTTATTTCTAAGAACTTACCGATGTCTCTCTCAAGGGCCATTTCCTTGATATCGTTTATTATTTCCGAAGCGTTCTCCTTCTAAAGCAATCTGGTTCGTTTGTGGACTTCCTTAAACTCGTCTATTAAGTTTTGGTACAGATCGAGAAGATCCTGAACAGTGTTGTTCCGTGCCACGTCTGGTGGTATGTCGGGTAGTTTTAAATACCTGGTGTAATTGTTTATACTTAGTAAACTGATATAAATAAGAATTTGTATAGTAACTTATATCAAATATTATTATTATAAGTGGGGTGCCATGATACGGATGCCTATCTATCTGCGTTTACTATCTACGTCCACCGTTCCCTTGACATTGTAAAATCAGCCCACTAATAACTTGGTAGTTGGCAAATCTTTTTGCACAGTTTCAGCTATTTTCAAATTGTTTGTGCTGATACAACGGTAAGATAGGTTCCCCATCTAGAGAAACGATAGCTTCTTCAGTCATCAATAGATACGTCCCTGGCTAGAACTGAGATTTTCCCCCAATATCTAGGTATCTACCGATTTTTATGACCACTGCCAGTGATCTCGAAGTAATCCGTTATCGAATTTTACGATACCTACTGAAAATTACTTATTTATTCCTTATCAGAAACCATTCAATCTGCGACTTTTATTGGAAAGTTTATTTCATAATGGATTAGGTTGGCATTTAACCGGTTTTACTACCTACACCATGCAGTAGACAAGTAAGCAGTCGTATTACTCAATTCAAGGCTCCCACAGAAGGGCGCGATGCGATAGTGCGTCAAAGATGCAGTGGGCGTTTTACATATAATTTATTCTCTGGGTAATACATCCGAAAACATGCAGAGAAGTAAAAAACCTTTTATTCCAAATATACTGGGTAGGGAAGGTCAATACATTCTGTGTGCTGGTCACGTAATGCCTAAGTCGGTCGTACCGATACCAGTTAATCCATAACTGTACCTAATTCGTTTTCCCGAATAGACCCGAATAGCTTTCGGTAAATAATAGCTAAGCGAGTAAGTGGTACGGTCAGCAACAAAAATTAACACTGGTATAGGTGCAAAGGTTTAATAACGTAGGTAGCGATAAATGAATGAAAATTGTTTGTAGATAAATAGGTAGGTACTATGGAGATCAATATTGTGAATTTATGATAGGTAATAAGCACCTATAATGACACTATAACCCGGTTCCCCGATATTAAAATCCGTTACGATAGTCGATGTTTGTTGCTAACTGTACTAGATGTAATAGTTTAATAGTGCGGTGTTCGTAGATTAAGCTCCAACAAGATTTATAATAAATTGCTTAATCGCATTGAACGGGAAATTGTGAATAGGTTCGACTCAAACTTGATTTAGGTACCTACCTAATTGAAATAAGGGGTACTCGTCCATCCCCATGGGGATAGGCAGGCAGAAAATACAGAAACTACATTTTTTTCTGAAAACTATCACCAATAAGGTGGATATGGTGGACATCCCACCGACACGCACAAAGCGTTTTGCGAATACTTTCGTTGTGCGCACAGCTAAGGAGTGGAATTTCCTGCCGGAGTCTTTGTTTCCTCATAGCTACAATCTATGAGTCTTTAAATCAACAGTGAATAGGTTACTTTTAGGCAAGCGTGCTTCACTTTCGGCCACAGCATCGCTTACCATCAAGCGAGATAGTGTTCAAACGCGAGCCTATCGTTAAATAAAAAAGTAAGATCTTGTCCTATCCTTGTATCCTTCTAGGGCGATTGAAATACTTTCCAACAAAAATGCACAAATTAGATCCAAATACATACTTAGCCAGATACGCCGTGTTCTTGACTTGGTCCTTGTTAGTCAGGAGCCAGTGTAATACATGATGTATGGTCCTTGCGTCGCCAGCTAACAGCTGAGCTCTGAACCGGCTCCACGCCCGCCGGGGGCCGGTACTTCACACTGCCCAGCATCTCCAGCAAACGGAGTGACACCGTCTCGGAGTCGTCTTCGTTTATGTCTAACTGTGGAGACGAAACTTGAAAATTATAACATTTCAAACTTAATGGCGGCGCGGAACACAAGGCGAGTAGCTGCGCCGAAGTATAAACATGTAACAGCGGCGGTGCATGTAGCAGCGCAGCGACTACAGTAGCACACTTCACAGCAGCCGTTTAGTTTGATGGTTACTGTACCTTTCATAAAGCTTCGTCGATTCAGGCGCTGTACGGTCACAAGGCTTAATATGTACATGATTTAAAAGCCAGTGATAGTAGGGTAAAATATGTGCAACTGGTGCAACTTCTAATCACACTGTTCATAATTGTAGTCATAACAGGTTCACTGTCCACATAGCAGATACAAAGTTAAACAATCTCGTGAGTCATATATGACTCATTGGGCAGGGAAGTTGTAAATAAAACCGGTCTTTAACTGTTCCACTTCAGGCACAGCTGCAGGGCAAAAGCCCGTCCTCATACAGAGAAGACATTCTCTTCTACTAATACAGAGAGTATACTTTAATCTCCACTACTGCACAAGATGGTCTAGCGATGTCAGACTTAACAATAAGAATTAAAATGAACAACCGAGAAATGAATTCAAAAGTCTCATTAGTACTTACCGAAGTTTGAATCCACGTCCTCCAGCATATGAGAGGTAAGCCTCAGCCATACCACAGAGAATAATTTGGCGTCACCTATAAATATAATCGAAGCCACTTCCTCGCGATGCTTTCGATGTAATATAGGCCTAACACTCCAGGGTATCTTTTTACAACGGCATATATATTTTCTACGAAATTGTTTTCTCAAGTAGGATATACTAAAATAACTTATGTTCGAAATAGACCGACAGGAAATTTTAAACGGATGTTATCAGATGTTATTATCTCAATGAAGTTCAAACAAATTACTGGCATTATTCAGGTTTGGTTCATAGGTTCCAGCGCCTAATAGGAATAGATCAGGAGTAAATAGACGATAATTTATTATAAATGTGGGATCTAAATAACAACAATTTACTTCAAATTATTGAAAATTCATTCAATTAGGTAACTTCTAGGACGAGTAGTGAGGAATTCTCGCAAGCAGCCAGATTCTTAACATGAGCCCTGATCCTGGATCCTGGATTTCATTGGGAATAACGGTATAGCCAACGCCATCTATCGTCGCCTACGCAAACTATAGATTGAGCTTAAATTCCTCAGCTCGTCTAGATTATTATACAAGTAGTCATATTTAATTATTATATAAGGTACTTGCCTTCTCTCCAGCATTGAAATTCGCAAGTAGATCCACAAGCAACTGCAAAAGTTGTTTCTCATTCAATGCGTCGAACTTTATCAAGTCATAGCTTCTCCCTAAAGTAGCATTCACTTCTTTCACAATATACTTCATTTGCTCCGACATTTTGCCAGATATTTAGTCAGAGTGTTCACTTATTTACACACTAATTACCAGGAGAATAAAAAAAATATACCCAGAATTCAACGAAATTACTCTAAAGGGGACAGCTGGTTTCGTTGACATCAAGTGTTGCTATGGAAACTTTTAAGTCGCTTTGATACAAAACTTTTTTGGCTATTTCCATCGATAAGGTCAATGAATAAACAAAACTAATGCACCTATTTCGTGTTTCATATTCTCAATCTATATATATTAGTCTATGTTTCATATGGCACATCAATCATCAGCTCGCTAGAGTAAAAATCTTAGATATAGAACCTAGGTTCTTTATCTAAGGTAAAAATGTTCTGTGATCATCAGCGCTGGGGAGCGCCAATTGCTTTGTTTCGTTTCTCCTAAATTAGACATGGCTCATGTGTCATGAATGAGACGTTTTAATTAAATCTATTCGTTTTCGGTTCAAATTAACATCACCACCTAAAAATAAGATTTGTATAAATCGTAATCTTGACGTTGGGTTTTAGGAATCCGTACCCGATGGGTCCAAACGGAACCCTATTGTTGTCACTCACATGTCCATCTGTCTGTCCGTCTGTCCGTCGTATGTCATATGGGTTTTACAGCCAAACGGTTAGAGCTACAGTCTTCAAATTTCCACAGTATAAGAATCTTGTTGACCCAAAGCCATGTGCGGCACGCACTTAGCCGTTTTTTTTTTTTGTTTTCCTCAATCATGTAGGCTTCTTGTCATGGTCTTGTGAGGATTAGAACAGGCATCATTTGCCTATCCTATGTGATTGATTACAGGCATAATACTATAAGTTTTATGCAGGCAGGTAAACAGAAGTCCACTGGCGTACTTCATAATTTCCATGCGATAAACGTCCCTTATAGGAAAATAAAACAAGATAAGGATAAAAGTTATTTATATTCTTAACCACTCCTGGCATATCTACCTACTGGCCTGGTTTATTCCATCCCCAAGATAAATAACCGCTTCCTCAACAAATATTAAGATAAATATAATTCCATCAAAGTAAAATAAACGTAAGTCCATAAACTCAGCTTTTAGAATTTATCGTCGATATTATTATCAAGAGTGGGCACAATGTCTCACAGTCGTCTCGTAATTTTCTTATCGCTTCGTTCGCAAATAATGCTTTCATGTTGATTGTGTACTGTATTCTGTAGTCTACTGTGAATTGAAATGTAATCGTAGAGTGATTCTGTTATGTCGACACGATTTATTGAAGGTAAAGAAAAACAATCTTATGAAGGCGGATGAATCATAACAAAATGACTCTTATTTTGTAGTCATAAAAACCCTCCTTCGTGAGATAGAAAAACGTTACCAATCTGCCTGTCCTTTAATCAACTACGAGTATGTAGAGTTCGGCTTCCAGTCTAACTGGATGCAGCTGAGTACCTACCAGTACATCATCATCACATGGAGTGACTGCCTATCTGAACACCATCATCATCATCATCATACCAGCCGAAAGACGTCCACTGCTGGCCTCCCCCAAGCGTCGCCACATTGACCGGTCCCGTGCGTCTCGCAACCAGCGGATCCCCGCAACCTTCACCAGGTCATCGGTCCACCTGGTGGGAAGCCTTCCAACGCAACTTCTCACACCACAACCACACACACACATCACATCACATCTGAACATCACAACCATGAAAAAAAAAGTTAATTCAAAAAATCAAAAATGCCGACTGCTTAACACGTTCAGACTGGCGTGTACCACCGGTGGAGCACGGAGTATTTGCTGACACGGCGAGATGTACCACCGGTGGCCACGTCACACTATACTTTAAATATACTAAGACACCACAACCAAGAATAAAAAAGTTAATAAAAAAATCAAAAAACCGACTGCTTAAAAAGCGAACTAATAAGATGTAAACAAGAAGATGATCGTGCTGTGCATCGGAGGATACATATTCGCGAGCTGGCTGAACAAAACCAGATGTATCCCCCGATTGCACGGCATGAATTTTTCTTGTTTACGTATTTTTAGTTCGCTTCTTAAGCAGTCGCGTTTTTTTTTTTAATTAAGTTTTTTGTTCGTACTTTTCTGTTTTTCGAATTAGCTACATTTAAACATATAATTTTATTTAAATATATTTTTGAAATAAACTCTTAAAACCCTTTATTTGGATACCCCACATGATGAAGTTGTGAGAGAAAAAAATCGGGCCCCACAATACGGCGCCAAAAGGCCGCTATTTTTCTATGATCCAATTTTAATGTAACCCGTGATACTCGCAAAGTTAAGACGAATCGATTGACGTAAGAATCTTCAAAGTCGGCCAGCGCGTCTGGTCTCTAAAACGCCACATAAGAACAAACATACATACATACATAGACTGATAAAAACATTATCCTCCTTCGGCCGTCGGGTAACTAGGGAACACGGTACCCCTCGGCAAGAGTGGTGTCAGATATTCTGGCTTCTGACTTTCCGTAATGAACGCCATAGATCTACTAGTGATAGCCGCAACCAATCGCTAAACACGCTTTCTGAGACATGGAGAAGCCTCGGTATGTAGTATAAAAGGAATCCTATCCACGAACCGGCCTCGTCAAGTGTTGCAAACTGAACGAGCGTTTTTATTTACTAGCAGACGCTAGGACGCTGTTCCCGTGAGAATACAGGGATAAAAAGTAGCCTATATCACCCGGGGATAGAGTAGCTTCCCAACGGTAAAAGATTTTTTTAAATCGGTCCAGTAGTTTTTAAGTTTATTCGTTACATACAAAAATATAAATCTTTCCTCTTTATAATATTTGTATAGATATAGAAGTATAGATTGACGTGGCTTATTGTAAAATTCGATCGCAAATTCGCAACAAAATGATGTTTCTGTTTGTTCTATCAAATAAAACTTTTAATCTATTTAAAGCTTCGTTAAGTTTAATTCAACAACAATCTACCTATATTATTTCACGAAGGAATGTTCGCCACTGCATAATCGGATTCCCAAGGATTTTTTCACATTTATATCGTAACGAGTGGTACGAAACTGGATTAGAGAGACCAATAAAACTGTTTTGAAATTCAGCAAAGCGTTATTTAATTTAGAATTCGCGTGAAAAATTTAGCAGTGTTACTGCGATGCGTCGGGAATGCTTCACTGATTCGACTCATATCATTGGATTTATTGGACAAGCACTTTTGTATAAATTAATTGCAAACAGACCTATGTACCGATACATGATTGTTATATAGATAATTCGGCTCTATTGTTGTTTTATTTTTGGATACCACTCACAACTTCATAATTATATGGCTGAGTTTGAACGCTTATCTAAAGAATAAAATTTGTTTGATAAATCTACACTAATATTATAAAGATGAAAGATTTGTTTGTAAGTTTGTTTGTAATGGTTAAACTCAGCGGGTTTTGATGGGTTCTTTGGGGCTCATTTAGCCAGGCTCAGGGCTGTACCGCAGCCCGAATCGTAGGCATGGTTGCACGCGCTTCCTTCGCCTCACCTGGGCATGTTGCTTGATGACGACTCTTTGCGTGTGGCGGTGGTCCTTCGCCTGTGCTGCAAAGTGTGAGAACCCCACAAATGCACCTGCGGTTCCATGGCCGTTGCTCGAAAAGGTTCCACGTCACCATGCGCTCATTGTGCGGAGAGCATTGGTGTCGGCAGAAATTCCCTGCGTGCTGGAGCCTCCGGGTCTTTGTAGGACTGATGGCAGGAGGCCAGACGGGCTGACCCTGGTGCCTTGGAAGAACGGCAAGTGCTTAATATGGGACGAAACTTGCGTCAGCACTGTTGCCACCAGCCACCTTGGTTGCACCGTCCTCTCACCGCAAGCAGAGGAAGAGGTCTCCCCTCGAAGAGGGTGAGGTCGGAGAGGGTACCATTTTGTGTCTATTGCCGTTGAGACATGGGTGTTTGGAGCACTCAGGCCAAGAAGCTCATTAGTGAGGTAGGGCACAAGCTCCGTGACAAAACAGGTGACTCCCGCTCCGGCTCGTTCTTGGTGCAAAGGTTAGCCGTTGTCATCCAACGTGGCAATGCAGCAAGCGTTACGGGCACCTTTGCGCCGGGAACAATTAGGGGACGGGTTATTTGACGAGTTATAGGACGTGTCGTTGTGACTATGATTTGTTTAAATTGTTAAGGTTATAGTATTAATTAAAGAAATTAACTTTTCACATATAAAAAAAAATGCTTAACCGATTTTGAAAATTCTTTCACCAGTAAAAAGCAAAAAAAAATCTGAGTGACATAGGTAATTTTTTATCCCAAAACGGGTAAAATCTAGTATCTATAGAAAAGGTGTGGAGTAGTTTCTTATTTCTCAGATAGAAGTTATCTGACTATTAAAAACCCGGCTCTTAATTTAATTAATCTAAAACAATGTAATTTCACAAAATTCTTACGGAGCAACTAGTATGTTTCGTAATGATTATAAAATCGTGCACATTATGTAGTGTCGCGGGGATGCTTACCCAGAAATTGACTTCACGACCCTCATGCAGCCCTCATCCTGCCAGAATAATGGTAATAAACGACGCCATTTATTTTGCTGATTATATCACGAAGAAATCCCGCAAGTCTTGCCTGGCTCTATGTACGCGGATTTATCCTTATTTTCTTAGCTTTCTAAGTTTCTAGGAAAACACAACGAATAAATGTGCTGTTAGCTTAAACTGTGAACCACCTCATATTTTTGTATTAACTTTCTTTTATACTTTGTAGTTGACAGGATATATTATATTCTTTAAAATCGAAAGCACTATGCTACCTCCATAAAATATATATTTTATGCACAAACAAATAAAAAAGTATCTACCAGGACACATAATGTATCAGTTTCAACCGTAGCACAAAGTTGAAGACTTCCCGTCTCGTACCGACGTAGTGCTACGCCGTAGCAGGTTGCTACAGCCGTCAACGCGAGCGAACTTCCCTTCTCCTGTCAGTCATTACACCGAAGTTAAACCCGAGTTGAACTTCTTCAGACAGCTGACAGCTCGGTAATGAGTTTGCGAGCTAAAACAAAAACTTTAATCACCACTACGAAGAAAACGTTTGTATTGAAAACAAAAATTCTTTATACGTTGAAGTATGTAATTAAGCAGGACTCTTGAACACTTACGAGCAGTCTATATGCTCCGTTGTTTTGTGAAATAAAATAATTAAAGTTCCTTTATTACATCGCTGAAAATTTATCTGAGATACCGAGCCTAATATTGGTTCTATAGAAGCCCTATAGGTATATCATTAGAAAAGTCTATGATAAAATATTTGAGAAGTATAATTAAGTGACAGTGTTACCTAATGACGAAGTAATTTGGGCGCTACGTGCTGAGGAATAATGTGGGAGTCTTGATTTTTAATTAACGGGATGTTCTGCACGACGCTTTTGTTCTATAACTCGTGTTTGCATAGGGGTTTTACATAATTATTATGTTATGATGAGATGGTTTGGGTGTTTAATAAAGTAGTTAATAGGGATACTCCAATTACAGTTTTCGGAAAATTTCATCTATGCTTATATTTATTTAATGAATATTCTTCAGTCCTTTTTACATCACTTAAGTTCACGTATAAAAGAATAAACTATACATTTGCACTTAGCAGTAAACCTTAATATACTACTATTTTCAATCCAATCGGAAACTCCATTATTCAGACCGAGGAAAAAATAGTAAAAGCATTTTAATGTCATGCAAATGTGACGCATCTCACCTTTCATTTAAATACGTTAGCTATTCCCGGACCGAGCGAGTTCTACGACCAGCGAGGTAGGTTTTCATCTGCAATGCAAATGACTCCGGCATCGATGCATCCCGTGCGCAGCGGCGAAATGTCATAAGTAACTTTACACTGAACTTTTTTGAACTCGTGTTATGAATTATTTATTTCCTGTAAAGGTTAAACACTGGGACTCTTGATTAGCCTACAGTTCATGTTGAACTTTGTTGTTCCTTGTTTAAGCGTATTTCTGTTCAGTTTCAGGACCGAAATAACTTTTTATACACTTCAACTCTAAAACGGGCAATGATTGCACCGCTTTTATCCTGGTTGCAGAACAAGAGCTAATCTGAGTTAGTTTAGCTAAGTTTGTATAGCTGAGATATTTTTATATACTTGTTACAGAGTTTGCGGTCTGCGTACAAGTATAAACAACTACCTTAGCTATGCGAGTTAAGCTTTAAGTTACGTAGTTCAGCTCTTCACTGTGACCTGTTTCTCTCAAGACGGCCATTTCTTTTCCATAAATTCACTCTCGTGCGGAAAACTGCACACCTCTCCAAAAAAAAAAACATGATGCTAGAAAATCCCGCCTCGGCTGCAATGACGAACTTCGCATACTTGTATCATAATATACTATTATACTGATTGTATGGTGACGAAAATATTTGAGTTGAAAAATACTTTATTTTAAATGTGTTGTGATGACGCCCGCAGTCAATTTTCCTTTTATTAAAATCTAACATATTAAATGTTTATAACATTGCAATGACAGTAGATTAAGTTTCTTATAGTATATGAGAAAGTTATTAATACACTTTTATATCTATCAATCAAACCCTGATTGCTACTATAAAGAATTTTATTGGCGATTTTATATGCACAAAGAAAAACCTAATAGTTGAACTATCTACGTCGAATCACTTTAGGCTATAGTCCAGTAGGGATACAATTATTTTCCACATAACCTTTGATAATTCAACAGTTTGTTATTTTCGCTGGGTGGATACCTTATGTGAATTCAACGCTATGTACAAAAATGCTAACAGTTTAGAGTTATGCAATAGGCATAAAGTAGGTATTTCCTATTATTTCGTGTTATAACAATAATATAAAATTTAAATTTAAATCATTTAATGTTTCTTTATTAGTACTATCTAAACTTTATATTAGTGAAAATGCTAACAGATACGTACTGTGGAACAATGGAAAACTGAAAATGGTTCGTAACTCTTTCAATAAAAGATTTAAGTTTTCTAATCATTTCCTATATGCGAAGAGGGATTAGTTATACCTTACAACAAAAGTTCTAACAACTAAGTATAATGCTGCACAGGTTATTGTATTTTTACATTGTGATTTGCGAAATATTGAATCTAAGTTTATAAATTTGCGCCTACATATTCGAAATAATAAACTCTGTCACCATACAAAAGTTTAAACACTTATGTGCTATGCTAGTTTAATAAATCAAATACAATTGGGTATTGCGGGGCGCGGTGACATTCCACTCTGAATGTATTGAATGAGGCGCGAAACCATTTCATTACTGTCACATCAGTATTTAAACCTCGTTCATAAAATAATTTTATGGCAATTTGTTATTTTTAATGTTGAGGTCGAATACGATTTCTAACTTCTTTGTTCCTATAAAAAGAATAAGAAAGAAATATTCACAGAACACGGAATAGTCGTACCTGCCGTGCTGACAGAATATCGAGATGACAGAATAATAAAATTCTCCGTATCGTGAATCTTTGACAGTCGTTACGGGTCGTCAGAAACCCGAAAGTCTGCGGCCACCCTAACAAAAGGGTACCGTATTATCCAGTAGGATTACCGTATAATCTGGGTTGGCAGGGTAGGCAGTCACTTCATATAAAACACTGGTATTCAGATGCGTCTAGTTCGACTGAAAACAGTGGAAGTCAACCCCAACATATTAGGGAAAAGTCCAAGCAAATGCCTTTTCCAAACAGATGTGACTGTAGAAATATCAAACATCTTATAACCGGTGCAACAGTCGCAACTAAATTGACTACATCGCTGGTCCTAAGACCTAATACAATAAAGGCAGTGTTACCCATTAAGCCTTAGTAGATGACACTGTAAGCATGATATGATGTATGCAAATACAAATCGATGTTTTTATGTTTGTTTGTTTGTTTGTTTTTTTTATTCAGAATCAATAAAGTAGCAACCCTAGTGAGTCCGGCAAGTTTAGGTGTCAGTTTTGTGATACGCTTACCAAGATTTAGAACATTTTTTTATTTTAAAGATAGATCAATTTTACATGATCGTGTCTATTGCGCCCTATCTATTAGTTTTTAAACTCTATTATAACGAAAAATCGGCACCACGTGACCTTTCCACACGATTGCTGTACATCAAAACCTAGTAAATGCCATAAAATATTATATTCCAGGAAAGCGCAAAAATATTATTTGAATTAGCCTATGGAATGTCATCTTGTGTTACTAGTAACGAAAAAAAAAAAATAAGCGAGTACTAAACAAGGCTTACGGGTGAACTGTACATAATAACACAAATTATATCAATGGTGTCCTAAATCTATTAAATATTTTACATATCTCTAAACAAGATAATTCAATACCTATTAAGTACCGGACATTTGCTAATTTAAGGTGTTTTTAAAATTTGATGGGACTTTCCTATTGTAAATAATGATAAAATGTATTAATTAAAGCACCAAATCTCAATTCAAATTATAAATTTCCTGGTTAAAATTACACAGTCCATCGCAGCATACTAAAACTCATTAAAATAATATAAGTAAGATTATCAGGGTATAAAACCATTATAAAAATATGTCACCTACTGCGTTCTTATATGGGGCAGTCGTACAGTACCAGACATAATTTTAATATTTATTCGATTAGCACGGGGAAGGCTTGTATAACACATGCCAGATTACCTATTTTAGTGATCTTTATTATCGTAGCAATAAGGTTGCATTCATAGGCAAAATAACAGTGAACGATCTGTCAGATACTAGACGCCAGTTTGAAATAAGAATTTGCGCGGTAATGTTTTTCTAAAAATCATCAGAAGAGTCCGTTTATGATGTGGGCCTCTGTGGTCTGTATGGTTCGAAGAATTTATACTGGTCGTACATACCTACACCGCGCCCCGCAATACCCAAATTGTATTTGATTTATTAAACTAGCATAGCACATAAGTGTTTAAACTTTTGTATGGTGGCAGAGTTTATTATTTCGAATATGTAGGCGCAAATTTATAAACTTAAATTCAATATTTCGCAAATCACAATGTAAAAATACAATAACCTGTGCAGCATTATACTTAGTTGTTAGAACTTTTGTTGTAAGGTATAACTAATCCCTCTATGCATATAGGAAATGATTTGAAAACTTAAATCTTTTATTGAAAGAGTTACGAGCCATTTTCAGTTTTCCATTGTTCCACAGTATGTATCTGTTAGCATTTTAACTAATATAAAGTTTAGATAGTACTAATAAAGAAACAGTAAATTATTTAAATTTAAATTTTATATTATTGTTATAACACGAAATAATAGGCAATACCTACTTTATGCCTATTGCATAACTCTAAACTGTTAGCATTTTTGTCCATAGCGTTGAATTCACATAAAGTATCCACCCAGCGAAAATAAAAAACTTTTGAATTATCAAAGAGCATATTCTTCTGGCTACTGGACTACTAAATTTGGTCGACGATAAGAAAATGCTTCAAAAATTACTAACAAGATAAAACAACATTATTAAAATCTTAAGGCACTTGCACCACCGCCGATGAGTAAGCGATTAGCTATCGAATATTTAATCGCCAAAGAAACTTAAAAAATACATAAGATCCCGTGTCAATAAAAGAGACACATATATTAATAGTTGGCTATTCGCGGCGAGTACTTTTGTCGCAGAGACAATAGCTATCAAAGTTATATACGCTCAGCGATACTTGCTCAGCGATGCTCGCTTGGCGGTCAGACAGAACTCACGCCAAGAGTCCAACCAGCAGTCATTTCTACCTACAGTGCGGCCGACCTGAGCGAGTGGTGCGAATAATCGCCCGTCGAAAAGAACACTCGCTTATAGCCGAGCGACAAAACTACCGGAGCTACACACTCGCTTCTCGCTGCTCGCCAACTCGTTTTGAGTTTCGAGCTTTACTCTCTACTCGCTGATCGTCGGCGGTGGGACACGTGCCTATGGGGGTGTAGTAAAAGTTTAGAGGACACCATCGATTTACTATACTCGTAATAGGTTATATTAAAATTAAGTTAGATTACTTTGTTTAAGTTATTTTGCGGATTGTTTTTTACGCGTGTTTAACCAATGTTCTTTCATCTCATGACCCATTTTAACCTTTAAGCTGAAAGAGTGCATTTTTCATAAAACTACGAGTAGTTTATGACTGGGAGCAGGTGGCAATGTTTTGACGCGCGTTTCCTCTGTTGTTATAAATTGAGATGGATAGGGACGGGGACCGTCGCATTACAAATCGAATGAACACACATAGTGTAGTGATGCAACTTTTAATGGTTTATAGTGATGATACTCGCGTACTCTAGTCACGAATATCGTAGTTTTAACACTATACGAGTACTTTAGAATATAATAATGTGAAAACAATTAATATAACGCGTTTAACAATTTACAATCAAGTCAGCCTATCGCAGTCCACAGCTGGGCTTAGGCGCCACATCACACGGTCCGTAACCATTCTGAATTAGCCACGTAACGCTTAAATATGCATTTTGTTTATTTTAAGTAAGAGTCAGCATCTGCGAGTGCTGCGTGATGTGCATGCGTCCCTGACGCGCGGCAGGCTCGCTGCGCGCGCGCATCTTACAGCGCAGCAGCTGCAGAGTGTTCTCCCATAACTTGGTCTGCTCTTCCACAGCCCCTTGACGTGAACTGATGGCTTGCTGCTCCTGAAATTATTCGTCTACGTCAGTAGTCATTGACGCAACACTAAAAAGGATTTTATTAATAGAATCTCGCAAACATTTTTATCAGATACAAACTTGATAAATAAGATTTTTGTGAACGAATAAACAGATTTGGAAATCTGTGATTTAATCAATCAATGATATGATAACATTGACACGTATGACGTTAACCGTGTTTCATTGACAAAAATATTCCACTATCTGCGTTCCTAGACATAAAACATTGTGCTCGTATGCGTACCTCTTCCAAACGCTTCACAATTTGTTCCATGTCAGCTACGTTTCTCTTCAAAGCCTCCATTTTAGAGGGTTTCCTCGGGGACTGCATTGAATTTTTCATTTCAAACATTACGACTTCTTGCAAACTTTCCGCCTTTGTGATTCGTTGTCTTAAGTTTTTCCATTCATCCTCCTTGCTATTCAGCCGGTCAGTCAACTCCTTGACTTGATTCTTGAGAGGCTCCATTTGTGACGTTATGTTGATGGATGTGGCCTCGTAAACCCTTTTCTTCTGTTCGTACTGTTGTTGGACTGTCTGAAACTCTTCCTTTACTGGCTTTATATTATCAGCAAGTGGCTGGATTTCTTGCCGAACTTGTGATAGCTTTTGAGCAGTTTGTGCGACGAGCTGTACAATGGAGTTACGATTTATTATCCTTCTGTACTCATTGGGCATACAAAAAATATAAAGAATAAAAATAAAATATCTAACCTGCGACAAATCATGTAAAGACTTCTTTTTTAGATCTGCAGAGTTATCCATATTCTTTTCCATGGTTTCTTCGTCTTCAATTTTTAATTTCTTGTGATTTAGGAGCGCCATTTCTACGGTTGGGTCAGCAGCGCTAATTATATGTATCGTCCTAGCCAAGATTCCCGCCTCAACCTGTGAACCGAACCAAAGCATATAACAACTTTATAGACGACAACAGTAAAGAATAAAAAAGCTTTTGTCACAAATAAAATACGTTTTTACCTTGAACGTAGAGAGATTGGCTCTTTGTCGTTTGTACACTGTGCTCTTTGTGCGTAGAGAATTAACGTATTTCTTTAATTCTTCTCCTCTGAGGACTGTATCTCCCAAGAGTTGTCTGACCTGAATGTTTTACAAATCAATAGGTATTGAATATTTGTGGCGACTTTTATTATTTAAAATAGACGTTGCAAAACGAAAAGAGAATGCAGAAAGAAAACGATACAGGAGGTCCGCAACGTAACCTAAAAATATTCATTACGATAAATGATAAATCAGACAACGGCGTTTTCATCCATATCGATCTCGAAGGAAATAGCACATTATCTCAATGGAAACTCCCGCTTCTCGACATAATGACCGATTATTTGGAATGGGGGAAAATGTTTTATCTGATTGCCGTGTCGTACTCGATACATTCCGACAAAAGGCTTCGATTAAATCCTGATCAGCGTTCTCCCTATCAAAAACTGCGAAATACTATCCAATTTCCGCAACGGTCACGGATAACGTTAAAGGGAAAATGTATTGAGAAAATACATGTTATACAGACAGCGAAATGATATTTTTCTTCGGATTTATCGCATCAAAGGTATTGTTGCTGTTAAGGCTCTTACTTTTTTGAGCTCACCATAATATTGGCTGTTTTTATTATTTACAACCAAAATTATAGACAGGGTAGGTAGAAGTTACGTCGCATATGCTCATTGTCAAAAATTGTAAATAAGTAGCTGAGTATAGAAGTTTTTCACCTTGGAATATGGTTTGGGCCTCTATAGGTCTGTGTAAGTGTACCTGTGATTGCAGATCAGCCAGCGTAGCCTCATAGTCTTTGAGTGTAGCAGCTAGCTCATGGACCCGCGTCGCACTTGCCTCCTTGTTGCGACGAATGACGGCAGCCTGCTGTCTGAAAGGGGCCAACTTGTCCTCTTGGGGCCCCGCTGTTGCTAACTTACGCTGAACTAGGTGCTCCATTTCACCGTTTACTGCCGCTATCTATAACATTTTGAAACCAATCTTAAGTTTTTTTTGGTCAATGGTCCGTGTGACTGATTAATTTTTTTTTTTTTAGGCCAGACATATAAGACATTGCAGTGACTGACCTAAAAGTTAATGTTTTCGTTCAAAAATACTGACGGTACATCTAGGCATAATACTAAAATAAATATACTTAATTATAGCAACTACCCCATTTTGCCCTTTGTGTGGCATTTCTTTGGTCTCCTATCGCCTTTGAAGCTTGAATCGACTGCCTTAATTAATGCTGTTCAGCTTTTCCAATTATTATGTAACTGCCTCATCACATTAATATTAATAATTTTACCTTGTCCTGTACTGCTACTAAGTCGGAGCGAGTCGGATGCTGTTCTGCGGCGATAGTTTGCATGATGTTCAACTCTTTTTGAAGATGACTAGTCTCTTGTGGTAACTTCTCTTTTACCAGATAACTGTTCAGCTAAAATTATGAAACAAATATAATTCATTATGTATATTAATCACATGAATATTCCATGGACTAGGCCAGGGATAACGAATCTATGGCACGCGTGCCTGTGGTGGCACACGACAAAATATTTTTCAATACAGTTGTTAAACATGGCGTACTTTCAGAGGCTATAATTATGATTCGAAAATTGAATCTTATGCATAGGCATCTTTCTATTACGCGGTCGTGACTTTTGTTTACGAGCTCGATCATTAGTTTTGCAGTTTAGTTTTAAATTTATAAGTCAATTTAAAAAGTTTAGTAGCAAAGAGTCTTCATACATAGAATAAAATGGGATAGATTTTATACGAGGGAAAATTAATGATTCCGTACGTTTTAGCATTGAACTCTCAAAAGTCTTTTAAATGGTTGTTTAATATATTTAATTACCAGTTTTAATTTAATTATTTTCACATCAACATTTGTCTAAAATCAAATAGGCTGTATAGACTGTTTTCGTTGTAAAAAATGTCCAGTCGCAAAAACGCGCCTTTAGTTATAAGTCAATTTAAAAAAGTTTAGTAGCAAGGAGTTTTCATACATAGAATAAAATGGAATAGATTTTATACGAGGAAAAATGAATGATTCCGATGATTATTATTTTATTATTATACATGATTATTTTCACATCAACATTTGTCAAAAATCGAATAGGCTGTGTAGGCTGTTTTCATTGTAAAAAAAATATGTACAGTTGCAAAAACGCGTGAAAATTTTATTTTTTCAAACAAATCCAATTCTTTGATTTGTTTTTACTATTTCCCACAACTGTATTGAAAAATATCGTGTGATACACGGGCGTGTAGGTTATTGCAAACTCGTGTCATTAAAAACCCTCACCTTCGGCTCGGGCTTGTTAATGACAGCTCGTTTGCAATAACCTACTTTCCACCCTTGTATCACAATGTACTATTGGGCACGCTAAAATGAGGTTATTTAGCATCTAGGTAATTTGCAACAGCAGAAATGACACCAACTCCTACTTTTATTTAATACAACAAAAAACTGTAAATAAATATAAGGATTGCTGTAAGAATTTCGAGGTACAAATAAAGAATTGATTAATTCATAGCATTTAGAATTTTATTGTTTGTCAATTTTAAGTTGTAAGTTCTTTGGTGGCACTTCATTCATCATCTGCCTAGCCTTTTTCCCATTTATTGTTGGGGTCGGCTTCCAGTCTTACCGGATTCAGCTGAGTACCAGTGTTTTACATGGAGCGACTGTCTATCAGACCTCCACAACCCAGTAAATGGGTAACACGATACCCCTTGGCTAGACTGGTGTCAGATCTCAAGCTTCTGACTACTCGTAACGACTGTCAAAGATCTTCAAATGACAGCCGGGACCAACGACTTAACGTGCTTTCCGAGGCACGGAGGAAACTCGGTATGTTGAAATGGTCACCCATCCACGGACCGACCTCGTCAAGCGTTGCTAAACCTTGAAGATCGACCCGTGCGGCTGTTATTATTTAGCCACGGTGGCACTTCATTGTAACATAAAAAAATATATAATTTAAATGGCACGTTTTCTAAAAGGTTCGCCTTCCCTGGACTAGGCTATGATTATCATGGCACAAACTTACCTGAACCTCTTCTTGCAAACGTTTCATGACGTCAGTGACCGTTTTCGGCGTAGCACTTTGTCCATGAATTACATTCAGGTATCTTTTTAATTGATCAGACGCCATTTTTAATTGTGATTGCTGAGTATCAAACTGAAAGAATATTCGTATGAAAAATGAACGCATTTTAACTATGGCAAACATATGCGACTCCAAATAAAAAGTAAGTTTTTCTTATACCTGATTTTCCAGTTCTTTAGCCTTTTCTTGCTGAACTCGCAAAGCTCTACTAATATTTAAAAGGTCCTCTTTGTCATTTACGTCCACTAAATTAACTTGCACGTTTTCTAATCTTTTTATCACTGCAATGTCAGTTACGAAAGAGACTTTAAAGTTCATCGGTCACATTTATACGTAAGTCACATCAACATTTTAAGATAAAGTCAAAACGTCAAAACTTTACTAAAATTAGTGTCGTTGGCAAAATTTTACTTAGAAACTAAGATTATAAAGAGTTACAATTGTATGAGGTAAAACATACAATGTTAAGGTCCTCGCCAAACTTCTTGGAAACTACTGGACCTATTTTAAAAATTGTTTCAGCTATGGAAAGCTACATTATTCCCGAGTAGCATAGGCTATAAATTATTTTCAAAAAAAAAAATCCTTTTGAAAATTGCAATAATGTAACCCAAAGTAGCAAAATTTTGCCTATACAATTCATTATTTGGTAGTGGCAAGGTTGGTGGATAGGTAGGTAGGTGATAGGTAGGTGATAGGTAGGTGATAGGTAGGTGATAGGTAGGTGATAGGTAGGTGATAGGTAGGTGATAGGTAGGTGATAGGTAGGTGATAAGTAGGTGTTAGGTAGGTGATAGGTAGGTGATAAATAGGTGATAGGTAGGTGATAGGTAGGTGATAAGTAGGTGATAGGTAGGTGATAGGTAGGTGATAGGTAGTAGGTGATAGGTAGGTGATAGGTAGGTGATAGGTAGGTGATAGGTAGGTGATAAGTAGGTGTTAGGTAGGTGATAGGTAGGTGATAAGTAGGTGATAGGTAGGTGATAGGTAGGTGATAAGTAGGTGATAGGTAGGTGATAGGTAGGTGATAGGTAGTAGGTGATAGGTAGGTGATAGGTAGGTGATAGGTAGGTGATAGGTAGGTGATAGGTAGGTGATAAGTAGGTGATAGGTAGGTGATAGGTAGGTGATAGGTAGGTGATAGGTAGGTGATAGGTAGGTGATAGGTAGGTGATAAGTAGGTGATAGGTAGGTGATAGGTAGGTGATAGGTAGTTGATAGGTAGGTGATAGGTAGGTATATAACCAGTTGACGGGAGCGAAGCCGCGGGGGTTAGCTAATACAAAAACCGCACCGTTTCGTGCCTCGCGCATCCGGAAAACCAACTTTAGGGCGGCCCAGAAGTTTGGCGAGAACCTCTAGAAGTACTGATCAAATTTCGAAAAATCTTTTACTGTTAGAAAGCGACTCTATCGCTAAATGTCATAGGCATTTTTTTATCCCAAAATAATGACACTGACCACAGGACCAGCCTGTGGGTTGCATAGTAAGTTGATGAGTGAGTAATAGGTACTCCTAATCTTGTTGAACCCTACGTAATCACTCCCTTATTTCTAAGAACTTACCGATGTCTCTCTCAAGGGCCATTTCCTTGATATCGTTTATTATTTCCGAAGCGTTCTCCTTCTGCAGCAATCTGGTCCGTTTGTGGACTTCCTTAAACTCATCTATTAAGTTTTGGTACAGATCGAGAAGATCCTGAACGGTATTGTTCCGTGCCACGTCTGGTGGTATGTCGGGTAGCTTTAAATACCTGGTGTAATTGTTTATACTTAATAAACTGATATAAATAAGAATTTGTATAGTAACTTATATCAAATATTATTATTATAAGTTTTTTCCAATGATACGGATGCCTATCTATCTACGTTTACTACCTACGTCCACCGTTCCCTGGACATTGTAAAATCAGCCCACTAATAACTTGGTATCTGGCAAATCTTTTTGCACAGTTTAAGCTATTTGCAAATTGTTTGTGCTGATACGACGGTAAGATAGGTTCCCCATCTAAAGAAACGATAGCTTCTTCAGTGATGACTGAAGAAGCTATCGTTCCTTTCATCTACTGATAAGTAGATACGTCCCTGGCTAGAACTGAGATATTCTCTCAATATCTAGGTATCTACCGGTCTTTATGACCACTGCCAGTGATCTCGAAGTAATCCGTTATCGAATTTGACGACAACTACTGGAAATTACTTATTTATTCCTTATCGGAACCCCCTCAAACGGCGACTTTTATTGGAAAAATCATTTCATAATGGATTAGGTTGGCATTTGACCGGTTTTACTACCTACGCCATGAAGTAGTCAAGTATGCCGTCGTATTACCCAATTATCCAATTCAAGGCACCCACAGAAGGGCGCGATGCGACAGTGCGTCCAAGATGCAGTGGGCGTTTTACATATAATTTTTACTCTGGGTAATACATCCGAAAACATGCAGAAAAGTAGAAAACCTTTAATTCCAAATATACTGGGTAGGGAAGGTCAATACATTCTGTGTGCTGGTCACGTAATGCCTAAGTCGGTCGTACCGATACCAGTTAATCCATAACTGTACCTAATTCGTTTGCCCGAATAGACCCGAATAGCTTTCGGTAAATAATAGCTAAGCGAGTAAGTGGTACGGTCAGCAACAAAACAAAAATTAACACTGGTATAGGTGCAAAGGTTTAATAACGTAGGTAGCGATAAATGAATGAAAATTGTTTGTAGATAAATCTTTGGAGACCAATATTGTGAATTTATGATACGTAATAAGCACCTATAATGATACTATAACCCGGTTCCCCGATATTAAAATCCGTTATGATAGTCGATGTTTGTTGCTAACTGTACTAGGTATAATAGTTTAATAGTGCGGTGTTCGAAGATTTATAATAAATCGCTTAATCGCATTGAACGGGAAATTGTGAGTAGGTAAGACTCAAACTTGATTTAGTTACCTACCTAATTGAAATAAGGGGTACTCACGTCCATCCCCATGGGGATAGGCAGGCAGAAACTATAGAAAGATGGCGTTCTGATGATCCTGGTCCTTACATACTCTTTTTTTTCTGAAGACATCCCACCGACACGCACAAAGCGTTTTGCGAATACTTTCATTGTACGCACCGTGGAGTGGAATTTCCTGCCGGAGACTTTGTTTCCTGATAGCTACAACCTCCACCAAACCAACCACTGTTGACTTAAAGACCCCTAGTCTTTAAGTCAACAGTGAATAGGTTACTTCTAGGCAAGCGTGCTTCACCGTCGGCCACATCATCACTTACCATCAAGAGAGAGAGTGGTCAAACGCGAGCCTATCAGTAAATAAAAAAATTAAGCTCTTGTCCTATCCTTATATCCGTCTATATATTAGTCTATATATTTTTAGGGGGCTGAGTCACCCACGTCCGTAGGAATGTACCCCTTTCTGATACCCTACACGTGGTCCCCGGGTGGTGCAAATCAGGTGACACCAACTGGTGGTAGGCTTCGGCCGAAGGCTTGCGACCACCCACCGGGCAAAGACGTACCGCCAAGCGGCTTAGCCGTGTTCCGGTACGATGCTCGGTGTAGCCACAAGAGGAGTTGGGTCGAGATAGCTGTTCTACTGCAGGCTGACCAGCCTGACGCGCGCTGTTATGGACGTATCGGGAGACTGGTCGCGGAGGGTAGCGGGATCCGAGGCACGGTGCGCCGCTGGCCGACCGCAGGTAGTTGGGGGCCCAAGTAGTGTGCCAGCCACACACGAAAGGCTGCCCCGCCAACTGTCGAAAAATCCCGGAATGCGCCATCGTGCTGGTTGGCGACCAGATGGGGAGGGCCCGATGGACATTCCGGGGGGGCTCGGGCGTCCCCGCAGTCTCCGGACTAGTGCCCCAATGATGCTGTCCTTTCAGTGCGTGTCTGAAGGTTAGCTGCGTGAAACCTCGTCTCACTTCCAACTCCTCTCCTCCATTCACTCTTATAAAATATTAATAAATGCCAAGGAAAAGGAATAAGAGATTTAAACAGCGGCTGCACTCCCTCCCCCACAAAGTGCACCTCACCAACATTCGAGGTCTGCACTCAAATCTCTCTGCAGTCCACTTCCACCTAGAGACTGAGAAACCAGCGCTGCTTTTCCTTACGGAGACGCAGATAGCGAGTCCGTCAGACGTGTCGTACTTATCTTACCCAGGGTTTACCCTGGAGCACAATTTTAAACCGCGCGCGGGTGTGTGTATGTACGCCCGTGACGACACTTGCTATCGGCGTCTCCGTAACCTTGAGGACTCCCGATTCACAACCCTGTGGGCTCTGGTGGACACAGGTCTGGATAAAATTATCTACGCCTGTGTCTACCGTTCGCACAGCGGAGATCAGGAGACATCCAGGCTCACAGAGTACCTCAGTGAGGCGGCTGATGCGGCACAGCAGCGGTACCCTTCCGCCCAATTAGTGTTACTGGGGGACTTTAATGCCCACCATCAGGAGTGGCTCTTCCCATACCAGTGCACTGACCATGCTGGACGGGAGATGCGCAAGCTTTCGCTAGCGCTAAACCTCACCCAGCTGGTCCAGGGGGCAACGAGGGTACCGGATGTTGATTCGCACACAGCGAATTGCTTGGACCTTCTGCTGACAACAGATCCAGACAGATACTCTGTGTCGATAGCTTCACCTTTAGGTAGTTCTGACCACTGTCTGGTGAAGTCTGTGTCCGTCTATTCCCCGCCCGATCCCAGCCCAAGAGGCACCCGGCGGGTTTGGCGGTACAAGTCAGCAGATTGGGATGGTATGCGATCTTTCTTCGCATGCTATCCTTGGCAGCCTACTTGCTTTTCTTCGTCGGATCCATCGTCGTGCGCGGACGCCGTGACGGATGTGTTGCGTCAGGGAATGGAGTACTTCATTCCGTTCTCTGACGTTTCAATGTCAAGCGAAGACCGGCCATGGTTTGGCGCCGAATGTAAGCGCGCCGATGCGCTTAAACATGGGGCGTACCTGGCTTGGGTCGACGCTCGATCGCGTAAGGCGAGTGACGTGGGTCTGATGAAGAAGGCCTTCAACAGGGCTGCCAAGTCCTGCAAGAAAGTGTTGCGAAGGGCTCGATTCGACCGCATTGGTCGAATAGGGACCAAACTTGCTTCTTACCCAGCAGGTAGTAAAGCGTTTTGGTCTCTGGCTAAGTCGGTCGAGTCGAACTTCTGCCGCCCCTCACTACCACCACTGCTGAAACCCGACGGGTCGCTGGCCCACTCCGCTGAGGAGAAGGCAAATTTATTTGCCTCTCTTTTTGCGGAATCTTCACGTCTGAATCCTGGTGACGCGCGGCCCCCTCCTTCTCCTGATGGATGCGAGACGAGTATGTCGGAAATTCGTATTCGTCAAAAGGACGTACGTAGGGTGCTGCGCAACCTCGACGTGAACAAGGCTAGCGGCCCTGATGGAATACCAGCAATTGTTCTTAGAACCTGTGCGCCTGAACTGTCTCCGATCTTGACACGCCTGTTCCGCCTTTCGTATGAGGCTGGAAAAGTGCCGAATGCTTGGAAGCAGGCTAACGTACAGCCCGTGCCCAAGAAGGGAAGTCGAGCTGACCCGGCCAACTACAGACCCATATCTGTAACCTCCATACTCTGTAAGAGTATGGAACGTGTACTTAATATTAAGCTCCTGGCATACCTAGAAGCAAACGATATCCTAAGTGACCGACAATACGGCTTCCGCCGAAATCGGTCTACTGGGGATCTTCTAGCGTATGCCATTCACATCTGGAGTGAGGCCATTGAGAGGCACGGGGAAGCGCTTGCCGTCTCCCTAGACATCTCAAAGGCTTTTGATAGGGTCTGGCACGAAAGCCTTATTGCTAAGCTTCCTTCATTCGGTTTGCCCGGTGGTCTGTGTGATTGGATTGCAGACTTCCTGAGAGATCGGTCCATTCGAGTGGTTATCGATGGCTGCTCGTCGGACCACTTGGTTATTAATGCCGGGGTCCCTCAGGGGTCGGTTCTCTCAGCAACTTTATTCTTGCTGCACATTAACGATCTGCTAAAACCCGGCACCTTTGGGTATGCAGACGACAGCACTGTTGCTGAGAGATACTTGTCCAGCGCTCGTGCTACCGGGCCTCAGATCCAGTCTCTCCGGGAGGCCATGGTGGAGCGCTTGAACCTGTCCATGCAGGCAGTCTCCGAATGGGGCGATGCCAATCTGGTCAGGTTTAATGCTGCTAAAACCCAGGCGTGTCTTTTTTCCGCTAAAAAGAGCCAATTTCACCCGGCTCCAACTTTCCGAGATGTGACTGTGCCAATAGCTGACCATCTTGAGCTTCTTGGCGTTACGTTGACATCGACTCTCAATTTTGGCCCATATATTGAGGCGAAGGCTCAGCTGGCTGCCAAAAAGCTGGGGATCCTTGCAAAGGTGAGAAGGTACTTCACGCCAGAACAGCTGCTCAGCTTGTATCAAGCACAAGTTCGATCATGCATGGAGTACTGTTCTCATCTCTGGGACGGATCTGCCAAATACCAGCTCGATGCACTAGAGTCGATCGAAAAGCGGGCCAAGAGGCTCATCAGCGATGAGGCACTGGTTGAGTCAAAGCTCCAGAGCCTTGAACATCGTCGCCGAGTTGCTAGCTTATCGGTTTTTTATCGATTACATTTCGGTGAGTGTGCGATGGAATTGCATGATCTAATTCCGCCCAGCCCGTTCCATCATCGGACTACCAGACGTACGGCGATGCGCCACAGGTACATGGTGGACATCCCGCCCATACGCACTAAACGTTTTGAGAATACTTTTATTATGCGTACAGCTAAGGAGTGGAATTCTCTGCCGGAGTCTGTGTTTCCCGATAGCTACAATCTAGGGGTCTTTAAGTCAAGAGTGAATAGGTTACTTCTAGGCAAGCGTGCTCCATCGTAGACCACATCATCGCTTACCATCAGGTGAGATGGTGGTCAAGCGCGAGCCTATATCTAAATAAAAAAAAAAAAAAAAAAAAAAATATATAATGCACCAATTACATACTTAGCCAGATACGCCGTGTTCTTGACTTGGTCCTTGTTAGTCAGGAGCCAGTGCAATACATGATGTATGGTCCTTGCGTCGCCAGCTAACAGCTGAGCTCTGAACCGGGTCGGCTCCACGCCCGCCGGGGGCCGGTACTTCACACTGCCAAGCATCTCCAGCAAACGGAGAGACACCGTCTCGGAGTCGTCTTCGTTTATGTCTAACTGTGGAGTCGAAACTTGAAAGTTATAACATTTCAAACTTAATGGCGGCACGGAACACAAGGCGAGTTTCTGCGCCGAAGCATAAACATGTAACAGCGGCGGTGCATGCCGTGCATGTAGCAACGCAGCGAGTACAGTAGCACACTTCACAGCAGCCGTTTAGTTTGAAGCTTACTGTACCTTTCATAAAGCTTAGTCCATTCATGCGCTGTACGGTCACAAGGCTTAATATGGACATGATTTAAAAGCCAGTGATAGCAGGGTAAAATATGTGAAGCAGCTGGCGCAACTTCTAATCACACAGCTCATAATTGTAGTCATAACAGGTTCACTGTCCACATAGCAGACACAAAGTTAAACAATCTCGTGAGTCATATATGACTCATTGGACAGGGAAGTTTAAAACCGGCGAGTTAAAGTTGTAAATAAATTTAACTGTTCCACTGCAGGCACAGCTGCAGGGCAAAAGCCCGTCCTCATACAGAGAAGACATTCTCTTCTACTAATACAGAGAGTATACTTTAATCTCCACTTCTGCACAAGACGGTCTAGCGATGTCAGACTTAACAATAAGAAATTTAAAAAAAACCGACAAATGAAATGGAAAGTCTCATTGGTACTTGCCAAAGTTTGAACCCACGTCCTCTAGCATAATATGAGAGGTAAGCCTCAGCCGTACCTCAGAGAATATGCCATATCTACAAATATAATCAAAGCCTCTTCCTCGCCACGCTTTCGTTGTAATATAGGCCTAACACTCCAGGGTATCTTTTTACAGCGAAATATTCTTTTTACGAAATTGTTTTCTTAAGTAGGATATACCAAAATAACTTATATTCGAAATAGACCGACAGGAAATTTTAAACTGATGCTATCAGATGTTATTATCTCAATGAAGTTCAAACAAATTACTGGCATTATTCAGGTTTGGTTCTTAGGTTTCAGCGACTAATAGGAGAAGATAATAGACGATAATTTATTATAAATGAGGGATCTAAATAACAACAATTAACTTCAAATTATTGAAAATTCGTTCGATTAGATAACTTCTAGGGCGAGTAGTGAGGAATTCTCGCTAGCATCCAGATTCTTAACATGAGCCCTGATCCTGGATCAGGCCTCATTTCATTGGGAATAACGGTATAGCCGACGCCATCTATCGTCGCCTACGGTAAATGCGCAAACTATAGATTGAGCTTAAATTCCACAGCTCGTCTAGATTATTATACAAGTAGTCATATTTAATTACTATATAAGGTACTTGCCTTCTCTCCAGCATTGAAATTCGCAAGTAGATCCACAAGCAACTGCAAAAGTTGTTTCTCATTCAATGCGTCGAACTTTATCAAGTCGTAGCTTCTCCCTAAAGTAGCATTCACTTCTTTCACAATATACTTCATTTGCTCCGACATTTTGCCAGATATTTACTGATTCACTTATTTACACACTAATTACCAGGAGAATAAAAAAAATACCCAGAATTCAACGAAATTACTCTAAAGGGGACAGCTGGTTTCGTTGACATCAAGCGTTGCTATGGAAACTTTTAAGTCGCTTTGATGCAAAACCTTTTTGGCTATTTCCTTCGATAAGTTCAATGAACAAACAAAACTAATGCACCTATTTCGTGTTTCATATTCTCAATCTATATATATTAGTCTATGTTTCATATGGCACATCAATCATCAGCTCGCTAGAGTAAAAATCTTAGGTAAAAATGTTCTGTGATCATCAGCGCCGGGGAGCGCCAATTGCTTGATTTCCTTTCTCCTAAATTAGACATGGCTCATGTGTCATGAATGAGACGTTTTAATTAAATCAATTCGTTTTCGGTTAAACTTAACATTAAAAATAAGATATTTATAAATCGTAATCTTGTCGTTGGTTTTTAGGAATCCGTACCCGATGAGTCCAAACGGAACCCTATTGCTGTCACTCACATGTCCGTCTGTCTGTCCGTCTGTCCGTCGTATGTCACATGGGTTTTACGGCCAAACGGTTAGAGCTACAGTCTTCAAATTTCCACAGTATAAGAATCTTGTTGACCCAAAGCCATGAGCGACACGCACTTGGCCGTTATTTTATTTTGTTTTCCTCTATCATGTAGGCTTCTCATCATGGTCTTGTGGGGATTAGAACAGGCATCATTTGCCTATCCTATGTGATTGATTACAGGCATAATACTATAAGTTTATGCTGGCAGATAAACAGAAGTCCACTGTCGTACTGTCATAATTTCCATGCGATAAACGACCCTTATAGGAAAATAAATCAAGATAAGGATAAAAATTATTTATATTCTTAACCACCACTCCTGCCATATCTACCTACTGGCCTGGTTTATTCCATCCCCAAGATAAATAACCGCTTCCTCAACAAATAATAAGATAAATATAATACCATCAAAGTAAAATAAACGTAAGTCCATAAACTCAGCTTTTAGAATTTGTCGTAGATATTATTATCAAGAGTGGGCACAATGTCTCACAGTCGTCTCGTAATTTTCTTATCGCTTCGTTCGCAAATAATGCTTTCATGTTGATTGTGTACTGTATTCTATAGTCTACTGTGAATTGAAATGTAATCGTAGAGTGATTCTGTTATGTCGACACGATTTATTGTAGGTATGAATCATAACAAAATGGCTCTTATTTTGTAGTCATAAAAACCCGCCTTCGCGAGATAGAAAAACTTTACCAATCTGCCTGGCCTTTAATCAACTACGAGTATGTAGAGTTCAGGTTCCAGTCTAACTGGATGCAGCTGAGTACCTACCAGTATTTCACATGGAGTGACTGCCTATCTGAACACCACAACCATGAAAAAAAAGTTAATTCAAAAAATCTAAAATGCCGACTGCTTCAACACGTTCAGACCGGCGTGTACCACCGGTGGAGCACGGCGTATTGAGATCGTCGATCATCTTCTTGTTTACGTCTTTTAGTTCGCTTCTTAAGCAGTCGGGTTTTTAGATTTTTTTAATTAACTTTTCTGTTTTTCGAATTAGAAACATTTAAACATATAAGTGTTATTTATTTTTGAAATCAAGTCTTAAAACCCTTCATTTGGATACCCCACATGAAGAGAAAACATCGGGCCCCACAATACGGCGCCAAAAAGCCGCTATTTTTCTATGATCCAATTTTAATGTAGCCCGTGACACTCGCAAAGTTAAGACGAATCGATTGACTCAAGATTCATCAAAATCGGCCAACGCGTCTGGTATCTAAAACGCCACATAAGAACAAACATACATACATTATCCTCCTTCGGCATTCGGGTAACTAGGGAACACAGTACCCCTCGGCAAGAGTGGTGTCAGATATTCTGGCTTCTGACTTGCCGTAATGACCGCCATAAAGCTACTAGTGACAGCCGCAACCAATCGCTAAACGCGCTTGGCGCAGCCGTGGGACACACAATTTCATATTTATATTGCTTTTTCTCTTTTTTACTGTTGTTACCGTGTTAGTTTTAAGTTTTCTTTTTGTTTTTCTTTTTTTTATATTGTGTGCTCTAGTGGCTTGTGGCAAATAAATGAATTTTCTTTCTTTCTTTTCTTTCTTTCTGAGGCATGGAGAAGCCTCGGTAATATAAGGAATCCTATCCACGAACCGGCCTCGGCAAGTTTTGCTACACAAAGACCAAACTAAACGACCGTTATTATTTACTAGCAGACGCCTCGCGGTTTTACCCGCGTAGTTTCCGTTCCAATGAGAATACAGGGAAAAAAAGTAGCCCTTTTCACCCGGGTATAGTGTAGCTTCCCAACGGTGAAAGAATTTTTGAAATCGGTCCAGTACTTTTTAAGTTTATTCGTTACATACAAAATACAAGTACAGATTGACGTGGCTTATTGTAAAATTTAATCGCAAATTCGCAACACAATGATGTATCTGGTTGTTCTATTAAATACAACTGTTTAATCTATTTAAAGCTTCGTTAAGTTTAATTCAACAACAATCTACCTAATTATTTCACGAGGGAATGTTCGCCGCTGCATAATCGGATTCCCAGGGATATAAATGTCACATTTATATCGAAACGAGTGGAATGAAACTGGATTAGAGAGACCAATAAAACTATTTTGAAATTCAGCAAAGCGTTACTTAGTTTAGAATTCGCGCGAAAAATCTATGCGTCGGGAAACTACTATAAATTAATTGCATACAGACCTACATGATTGTTATATAGATAATTCGGCTCTATTGTTGTTTTATTTTTGGATACCACTCACAACTTCATAATTATATGGCTGAGTTTGAACGCTTATCTGAAGAATAAAATATGGCGGTTTGATAAATCTACACTAATATTATAAAGATGAAAGATTTCTTTTCTACACTATATATATATATATATCTATAATATATATATAAAGAAGAAAGATTTGTTTGTAAGTATGTTTGTAATGGTTAAACTCAACGGGTTTTGATGGGTTCTTCGGGGGCTCATTTAGCCAGGCTCAGGGCGACGCGCTTCCTTCTCCTCACCTGGGCACGTTGCTTGATGACGACTCTTTGCGTGTGGCGGTGGTCTTTCGCCTGTTCTGCAAGTTGTGTGAACCCCACAGTTGCACCTGCGGTTCCATGGTGGAAGCCAATGGCCATCACGCTTTGAGTTGTCGTCGTTCCTCGGGAAGGTTTCCCACGTCACCATGGGCTCAATGATATTGTGCGGAGAGCATTGGTGTCAGCAGATGTTCCCTGCGTGCTGGAGCCTCCGGGTCTATGTAGGACTGACGAAAATTCTAGCACCAGTAGAAAGCTAAATTATTCCTGAGTGACATAGGCAATTTTTCATCCCGAAAACGGGTCCTGTGAGGTGCGCCACGGAAGCGAAGCCGCGGAGAAAAACTAGTATCTATAGAAAAGTTGTCGAATAGTCATTCTTATTTCTCTGATAGAAGTTATCTGACTATTAAAAGTCCGGCTCTTAATTTAATAACTCGAAAACGATGTAGTTTCACAAAATTCTTACGGAGCAACGAATATGTTTCATAGTGATTATAAAATCGTGAACATTATGTAGTGTCGTGGGGATGCTTACCCAGAAATTTACTTCACAATCCTCATGCAGCCTTCATTCTGCCAGAATAATGGTAATAAATGTCGCCATTTATTTTGCTAATTATATCGTGATGAACTCCCGCAAGGCTTGCCTTGCTCTATGTACGCGGATTTATCCTTATTTTCTTAGCTTTCCAAGTTTCTAGGCAAACACAGCGAATAAATGTGAACGACCTCATATTTTTATATTTACATTCTTTTTTTTATACTTTTTAGTCGACAGGGTATATTATATTCTTTATAATCGAAATCACTAAGCTAAATTTTAGTGTTTTGTTCAAATTGATTAGGTAGGTATACCTCCATTAAATATATATTTTATGCACAAACAAAACATTCAAGTATCTACCAGGACATATAATGTATCAGTTTCAACCATAGCACAAAGTTGAAGACTTCCCGCGAGACGGGACGATGCGACGTAGCGCTACGCCGTAGCAGGTTGCTAAAGCCGTCAACGCGAGCGAACTTCCCTTCTCCTGTCAGTCATTACACCGAAGTTAAACCTGAGTTGAACTTCTTCAGACAGCTGACAGCTCGGTAATGAGTTTGCGAGCTAAAACAAAAACTTTAATCACCACTACCAAGAAAACGTTTGTATTGAAAACAAAAATTCTTTATACGTTGAAGTATGTAATTAAGCAGGACTCTTGAACACTTACAAGCAGTCTATATGCTCCATTGTTTTGCGAAATAAAATAATTAAAGTTCTTTTTTTGCATTGCTGAAAATTTATCTGAGATACCGAGCCTAATATTGGTTCTATAGAAGTCCTATATAGGTATATAATTAGAAAAGTCTATAATAAAATATTTGAGAAGTATAATTAAGTGACAGTGTTACCTAATGACGAAGTAATTTGGGCGCTACGTGCTGAGGAATAATGTGGGAGTCTTGATTTTTAATTAACGGGATGTTCTGCACGATGCTTTTGTTCTATAACTTGTGTTTGCATAGGAGTTTTACATAATTATTATGTTATGATGGGATGGTTTGGGTGTTTAATAAAGTAGTTAATAGGGATACTCCAATTACAGTTTTCGGAAAATTTCATCTATGCTTATATTTATTTAATGAATATTCTTCAGTCCTTTTTACATCACTTAAGTTCACGTATAAAAGAATAAACTATTCATTTGCACTTAGCAGTAAAACTTAATATACTACTAATTTTCAATCCAATCGGAAACTCCATTATTCAGACCGAGGGAAAAATAGTAAAAGCATTTTAATGTCATGTAAATGTGACGCATCTCACCTTTCATTTAAATACGTTAGCTATTCCCGGACCGAGCGAGTTCTACGACCAGCGAGGTAGGGATTCATCTGCAATGCAAATGACTCCGGCATCGATGCATCCCGTGCGCAGCGGCGAAATGTCATAAGTAACTTTACACTGAACTTTTTTGAACTCGTGATATGAATTATTTATTTCCTGTAATGGTGAAACACTGGGACTCTTGATTAGTCTACAGTTCATGTTGAACTTTGTTGTTCCTTTTTCCGTTTTAGGACCGAAATAACTGTATATGCACTTCAACTCTAAAACGGGCTATGATTGCACCGTTTTTATCGTGGTTGCAGAACAAGAGCTAATCTGAGTTAGTTTAGCTAAGTTTGTATAGCTGAGATATTTTTATATACTTGTTACAGAGTTTGCGGTCTGCGAACAAGTATAAACAACTACCTTAGCTATGCGAGTTAAGCTTAAAGTTACATAGTTCAGCTCTTCACTGTGACCTGTTTCTTTCAAGACGTCCATTTCTTTGCCATAAATTCACTCTCGTGCGGAAAACTGCACCTCCTACAAAAAAACACGACGCTAGAAAATCCCACCTCGGCTGCAATGACGAACTTCGCCTACTTGTTGTGTTGTACTTCTGCATAATATACTATTATGCAGATTGTATGGTGACGAAAATATTTGAGTTGAAAAATACTTTTTAAAGGTTTATAACATTGCAATGACAGTAGATTAAGTTTCTTATAGACTATAAGAAAGTTATTAATTCACTTTTATATCTATCAATCAAACCCTGATTGCTACTATAAAGAATTTTATTGGAATTTTATATGCACAAAGAAAAACCTAATAGTTGAACTATCTACATCGAATCACTTTAGGGTAAGTTTGGTCGACGATAAGAAAATGCTTCAAAAACTACTAACAAGATAAAACAACATTATTAAAATCTTAAGGCACTTGCACCACCGCCGATGAGTAAGCGATTAGCTATCGAATATTTGCTCGCTGAAGTAACTTAAAAAATACATAAGATCCCGTGTCAATAAAAGAGACACATATATTAATAGTTGGCTATTCGCGGCGAGTACTTTTTCACCAAAATTTTGTCGCAGAGACAATAGCTATCAAAGTTATATACGCTCAGCGATACTTGCTCAGCGATGCTCGCTTGGCGGTCAGACAGAACTCACGCCGAGAGTCCAACCAGCAGTCATTTCTACCTACAGTGCGGCCGACCTGAGCGAGTGGTGCGAATAATCGCCCGTCGCACAAGAACACTCGCTTAAAGCCGAGCGACAAAACTACCGGAACTACACACTCGCAGTTTCGAGCTTTACTCTCTACTCGCAGATCGTCGGCGGTGGGACACGTGCCTATGGAGGTGTAGTAAAAAATTAGAGGACACCATCGATTTACTATACTCGTAATAAGTTACATTAAAATTAAGTTAGATTACTTTGTTTAAGTTATTTTGCGGATTGTTATTCACGCGTGGCCAACCAATGTCCTTTCATCTCATGACCCATTTCGACCTTTAAGCTGAAAGAGCGTTTTTTTCATAAAACTACGAAAAGTTTATGACTGGGAGCAGGTGCCAAGTTTTGACTCGCGTTTCCTCTATTGTTATAAATTGAGATGGATAGGGATGGGGACTGTCGCATTGCAAATCGAATGAACACACATAGTGTAGTGATGCAACTTTTAAAGGTTTATAGTGATGATACTCGCGTACTCTAGTCACGAATATCGTAGTTTTAACACTATACGAGTACTTAAGACTAAACAATGTGAAAACAATTAATATAACGCGTTTAACAATTTACAATCAAGTCAGCCTATCGCAGTCCACAGCTGGGCTTAGGCGCCACATCACACGGTCCGTAACCATTCTGAATTAGCCACGTAACGCTTAAATATGCATTTTGTTTATTTTAAGTAAAAGTCAGCATCTGCGAGTGCTGCGTGATGTGCATGCGTCCCTGACGCGCGGCAGGCTCGCTGCGCGCGCGCATCTTACAGCGCAGCAGCTGCAGAGTGTTCTCCCATAACTTGGTCTGCTCTTCCACAGCCCCTTGACGTGAACTGATGGCTTGCTGCTCCTGAAATTATTCGTCTACGTCAGTAGTCATTGACGCAACACTAAAACGGATTTTATAAATAGAATCTCGCAAATATTTTTATCAGATACAAACTGATAAATAAGATTTTTGTGAACGAATAAACAGATTTGGAAATCTGTGATTTAATCAATCAATGATATGATAACCTTGACACGTATGACGTTAAACGTGTTTCATTGACAAAAATATTCCACTATCTATCTGCGTTCCTAGACATAAAAACATTGTGCTCGTATGCGTACCTCTTCCAAACGCTTCACAATTTGTTCCATGTCAGCTACGTTTCTCTTCAAAGCCTCCATTTTAGAGGGTTTCCTCGGGGACTGCATTGAATTTTTCATTTCAAACATTACGACTTCTTGCAAACTTTCCGCCTTTGTGATTCGTTGTCGTAAGTTTTTCCATTCATCCTCCTTGCTATTCAGCCGGTCAGTCAACTCCTTGACTTGATTCTTGAGAGGCTCCATTTGTGACGTTATGTTGATGGATGTGGCCTCGTAAACCCTTTTCTTCTGATCGTACTGTTGTTGGACTGTCTGAAACTCTTCCTTTACTGGCTTTATATTATCAGCAAGTGGCTGGATTTCTTGCCGAACTTGTGATAGCTTTTGAGCAGTTTGTGCGACGAGCTGTACAATGGAGTTACGATTTATTATCCTACTGTACTCATTGGGCATACAAAAAATATAAAGAATAAAAATAAAATACCTAACCTGCGACAAATCATGTAAGGACTTCTTTTTTAGATCTGCAGAGGTATCCATATTCTTTTCCATGGTTTCTTCGTCTTCAATTTTTAATTTCTTGTGATTTAGGAGCGCCATTTCTACAGTTGGGTCAGCAGCGCTAATTATATGTATCGTCCTAGCCAAGATGCCCGCCTCAACCTGTGAACCGAACCAAAGCATATAACAACTTTATAGACGACAACAGTAAAGAATAAAAAAGCTTTTGTCACAAATAAAATACGTTTTTACCTTGAACGTAGAGAGATTGGCTCTTTGTCGTTTGTACACTGTGCTCTTTGTGCGTAGAGAATTAACGTATTTCTTTAATTCTTCTCCTCTGAGGACTGTATCTCCCAAGAGTTGTCTGACCTGTTTTACAAATCAATAGATATTGAATATTTGTGGCGACTTTTATTATTAAAAATAGACGTTGCAAAACGAAAAGAGAAAGCAAAAAGAAAACGATACGGGAGGTCCGCAACGTCACCTAAAAATATTCATTACGATAAATTATAAATCAGACAACGGCGTTTTCATCCATATCGATCTCGAAAGAAAGAGCACATTATCTCAGTGAAAACTCCCGCTTCTCGACATAATGACCGATCATTTGGAATGGGGGCAAATGTTTTATCTGATTGCCGTGTCGTACTCGATACATTCCGACAAAAGGCTTCGATTAAATCCTGATCAGCGTTCTCCCTATCAAAAACTGCGAAATACTATCCAATTTTCCGCAACGGTCAAGGATAACGTTAAAGGGAAAATGTATTGAGAAAATACATGTCATACAGACAGCGAAATGATATTTTTCTTCGGATTTATCGCATCAAAGGTATTGTTGCTGTTAGGCTCTTAGTCGTTCTTTTTTTGAGCTCACCATAATATTGGCTGTTTTTATTATTTACAACCAAAATTATAGACAGCGTAGGTAGAAGTTACGTCGCATATGCTCATTGTCAAAAATTGTAAATAAGTAGCTGAGTATAGCAGTTTTTCACCTTGGAATATGGTTTGGTCCTCTATAGGTCTGTGTAAGTGTACCTGTGATTGCAGATCAGCCAGCGTAGCCTCATAGTCTTTGAGTGTAGCAGCAAGCTCATGGACCCGCGTCGCACTTGCCTCCTTGTTGCGACGAATGACGGCAGCCTGCTGTCTGAAAGGGGCCAACTTATCATCTTGGGGCCCCGCTGTTGCTAACTTATGCTGAACTAGGTGCTCCATTTCACCGTTTACTGCCGCTATCTATAACATTTTGAAACCAATCTTAAGTTATTTTTTGGTCATGGTCAATGGTAAGTATTCAAGTGTAGGTGACTGATTAATTTATAATTAGGCCAGACATATAAAACATTGCAGTGACTGACCTAAAAGCTAATTATTTCATTCAAAAATACTGACGGTACATCTAGGCATAATACTAAAATAAATATACTTAATTACAGCAACTACCCCATTTTGACCTTTGTGTGGCATTTCTTTGGTCTCCCATCGCCTTTGAAGCTTGAATCGACTGCCCTAATTAATGCTGTTCAGCTTTTCCAATTATTATGTAACTGCCTCATCACATTAATATTAATCATTTTACCTTGTCCTGTACTGCTACTAAGTCGGAGCGAGTCGGATGCTGTTCTGCGGCGATAGTTTGCATGATGTTCAACTCTTTTTGAAGATGACTAGTCTCTTGTGGTAACTTCTCTTTTACCAGATAACTGTTCAGCTAAAATTATGAAACAAATATAATTCATTAGGTATATTAATCACATGAATATTCCACGGACTAGGCCAGGGATAACGAATCTATGGCACGCGTGCCTGTGGTGGCACACGACAAAATATTTTGGGCACGCTAAAATGAGGTTATTTAGCATCTAGGTAATTTGCAACAGCAGAAATGACACCAACTCCTACTTTTATTTAAATACAACAAACAACTGTAAATAAATATAAGGATTGCTGTAAGAATTTCGAGGTATATAAATAAAGAATTGATTAATTCATAGCATTTAGAGTTTTATTGTATGTTAATTTTAAGTTGTAAGTTCTTTGGTGGCACTTCATTCATCATCTGCCTAGCCTTTTTCCCAATTATTGTTGGGGTCGGCTTCCAGTCTTACCGGATTCAGCTGTTTTACATGGAGCGACTGCCTATCAGACCTCCACAACCCAGTAAATGGGTAACACAATACCCCTTGGCTAGACTGGTGTCAGATCTCAAGCTTCTGACTACTCGTAACGACTGTCAAAGATCTTCAAATGACAGCCGGGACCAACGGTTTAACGTGCTTTCCGAGGCACGGAGGAAACTCGGTATGTTGAAATGGTCAACCATCCATGGACCGAACTCGTCAAGCGTTGCTTAACCTTGAAGATCGACCCGTGCGGCTGTTATTATTTAGCCACGGTGGCACTTCATTGTAACATAAAAAATACATAATTTAAATGGCACCTTTTCTAAAAGGTTCGCCATCCCTGGACTAGGCTATGATTATCATGGCACAAACTTACCTGAACCTCTTCTTGCAAACGTTTCATGACGTCAGTGACCGTTTTCGGTGTAGCACTTTGGCCATGAATTACATTCAGGTATCTTTTTAATTGATCAGAAGCCATTTTTAGTTGTGATTGCTGAGTATCAAACTGAAAGAATATTCGTATGAAAAATGAACGCATTTTAACTATGGCAAACATATGCTGCTCCAAATAGAAAGTTAGTTTTTTTTTACCTGATTTTCCAGTTCTTTAGCCTTTTCTTGCTGAACTCGCAAAGCTCTACTAATATTTAAAAGGTCCTCTTTGTCATTTACGTCCACTAATTTTTACGTCCACTAATTATCACTGCAATGTCAGTTACGAAAGAGACTTTAAAGTTCATCGGTCACATTTATACGTAAGTCACATCAACATTTTAAGATAAAGTTAAAGTGTCAAAACTTTACTAAAATTAGTGGAGATGGCAAAATTTTACTAAGAAACTAAGATTATAAAGAGTTACAATTGTATGCGGTAAAACCACAGAATAAATAATGGTAAAACATACAATGTTATAGTTCTCGCCGAACTTCTTGGCCGACCTGAAGTTGGTTACAATGGATGCGCAGTAGTAAATCTTATACAAAAACAGCACCGTTTCGTGCCTCGCGCATCCGGAAAGCCAACTTCAGGGCGGCCCAGAAGTTTGGCGAGAACAATACCTCTAGAAGTACTGATCTGATTTCGAAAAATCTTTTACTAGTTGAAAGCGATCCTATCGCTGAATGTCATAGGCAATTTTTTATCCCAAATTAATGAACGGGTCCTGTGGGTTGCATAGTAAGGTGATGAGTGAGGTTGATGATTGAATCCTACCTAATCACTCCCTTATTTCTAAGAACTTACCGATGTCTCTCTCAAGGGCCATTTCCTTGATATCGTTTATTATTTCCGAAGCGTTCTCATTTTGCAGCAATCTGGTTCGTTTGTGGACTTCCTTAAACTCGTCTATTAAATTTTGGTACAGATCGAGAAGATCCTGAACGGTGTTGTTCCGTGCCACGTCAGGTGGTATGTCGGGTGCCTTTAAATACCTGGTTTAATTGTTTATACTTAGTAAACTGATATAAATAAGAATTTGTATAGTAACTTATATCAAATATTATTATTATAAGTTTATTGCAATGATACGGATGCCTATCTATCTACGTTTACTACCTACGTCCACCGTTCCCTGGACATTGTAATATCAGCCCACTAATAACATGGTAGCTGGCAAATCTTTTTGCACAGTTTGAGCTATTTGCAAATTGTTTGTGTTGATACGAAGGAAAGATAGGTCCCCATCTAAAGAAACGATAGCTTCTTCGGTCATCAATAGATACGTCCCTGGCTAGAACTGAGATATTCTCCCAATATCTAGGTATCTACCGGTCTTTATGACCACTGCCAGTGATCTCGAAGTAATCCGTTATCGAATTATACGACACCTACTGGAAATTACTTATTTATTCCTTATCGGAAACCATTCAATCTGCGACTTTTATTGGAAAGTTTATTTCATAATGGATTAGCTTTGCATTTGACCGGTTTTACTACCTACGCCATGAAGTAGTCGTATAACTCAATTCAAGGCTCCCACAGAAGGGCGCGATGCGACAGTGCGTCAAAGATGCAGTGGGCGTTTTACATATAATTTATTCTCTGGGTAATACATCCGAAAACATGCAGAAAAGTAAAAAACCTTTTATACGAAATATACTGGGTAGGGAAAGTCAATACATTCTGTGTGCTGGTCACGTAATGCCTAAGTCGGTCGTACCGATACCAGTTAATCCATAACTGTACCTAATTCGTTTGCCCGAATAGACCCGAATAGCTTTCGGTAAATAATAGCTAAGCGAGTAGGTGGTACGGTCATCAACAACACAAAAATTAACACTGGTATAGGTGCAAAGGTTTAATAACGTAGGTAGCGATAAATGAATGAAAATTGTTTGTAGATAAATAGGTAGGTACTTTGGAGACCAATATTGTGAATTTAAGATAGGTAATAAGCACCTATAATGACACTATAACCTGGTTCCCCGATATTAAAATCCGTTATGATAGTCGATGTTTGTTGCTAACTGTACTAGGTATAATAGTTTAATAGTGCGGTGTTCGAAGATTTATAATAAAACGCTTAATCGCATTGAACGGAAAATTGTGAATAGGTAAGACTCAAACTGGGAGATTGGCAGGAGATGGCAAGTGATAGGGAAGAGTAGAAATATATGTAGTAGTATGGGCCCAGCAGTGGGACAATATAGGTTGATAAAAAAAAAGACAAACTTGATTTAGTTACCTACCTAATTGAAATACGGGGTACTCACGTCCATCCTCATGGGGATAGGCAGGCAGAAACTATAGAAAGATGGCGTTCTGATGATCCTGATCACTACATACTGTGACTACACGTCATTTATCTCCATATTATAATATTTAAAACTGCGCATTGCGGGCCAGATGTGGCGAATACTTAGAGACATGGACTTTCGGGTTTAAATTATGGTCTGACAGGCAATCTCATAAACTATGAACTTCTATTCATTTTAAAAGGATAAAGAAATATTGAACCTCTAAAAAAAAGGACCCTTCGGTTAGAAAGCCATGGGAAAGGATGTCGACAGTGGAGATTCTATACGAATTCTAAGAAGTTGTCAAGTGGCAGCGATACCACTTGCTGGCCGTCCCAAAACTATTAGAAATTGCACAAAAACGGTCATAAATTGACCCTTCGTAGCATGGTTGCCGAGAGCGTGGTGGTATGGGAACAATGAAAAGGTTGGGGAAGAAGGCGCGGTCGGTTTTGAGAGGCGCGAGAGGTGGGGACTTGACTCTAGGCATTGATAGAGGAAGGACGAAAGCGCGAAAGGTGAAGGATTGATAGTTGAGAATCACGTAGTAAGACGGATAGAGGAGAGTGGCTACGGAATCAATAATCAAAAGTCGTGTCGTGGTAGATATCGTGGTAACGAGTTTAAATATAATTAGTCTAACCCCGTATTAATATTGTGAGTGAGTGCCGGTATGTTTGGTAAGTTTTAATCATTATATTACGTAGGTAGGAACAAATCACTAATGTACATTGTATTTATTTCCTAATCCACACCTTGGCAGATATTTGTCACTAGCATTTGGTCTAGGGAAGCGGTGAAGTCTTCTTTCACACTTTCATACCCTAATTCATCATTTATACACTAAACAATTACTCATTTGATTAAGGGCCTTTATTGAGCATTAACTGACATTACATACATGGAAGGCGGAACCGCTAATATTCATTTCTATAAAATAGGCTAAATATGGCCGCTCTTAATTGGGCACGTAGGACAACCAAATGTTAGTTGTTAAATATACTGATTCCTATAGAAGGTCTAGCTCAGAACACTTCGCGTAATACTTGCTGTCGCTCAGATCCAGGGAGATGGGGTAGGCTTCATACGGTAGGATTCACTAAAAACCCCAAATTACATCGTCTAATGACGTCTAGGGAACGTGTCTCGTTAAAACCACTCCAAGCCAATTTGTAAAGGCAATACTAAATCGTCACTATTTAGCGAGACACGATATCGGATGGCTGCCGCTCCTAGCGGCCCCGAAAATCCACGCAATGGGCAGATTAAGGAAATGAGAAGCGACGAATAAATCCGCTCCGACGTACAGCAAGTATCTTTCGCAATAAGTTCTGCTACAGACTGAGTCTACGATATGCTTGCATTATTTTTGTATTGTCTTTGTAAAGGGTGTTATGTCGAGGGAGAGCTATTTACCATAGCGCGCGTCCAATAATTCTGGTAGCATGTCTCGCTCAAATGGCAGAGGCAATTAGGCACAAAACTGACCACTGTCTTAGGACTGGGCAAGGCATGCTAGAACATAGGGAGCTTGTACTCTTGGAGCCGCAGCAGATTCTCTCTAGAACCAGCAGTCTAGGCCCGGCAGTACACGTTACGACGTGCCTGCAGCTGAAAAGCGTTCGCACGTCACTTGAATGGGAATCTAGACTATTGTCGAGGAACTCATTAACGTAATTCAAAGTATTGTATTACTCAAAGCAAGCGTAGCGTTCCTTCCCCTGACCTTCCGTTAGGTATATAATGCACTTTGCAACCCCTTTGTCTAATTAACTTCATACATCACTATTGTTTTACTAATATAGTCCTTATGGCTAACAGACAGAAAAGTGTGCTGGGAAGTTTGTTTCATTATTTCTTCTTACCAGCTATTACACCTAGGAAATAATGGCGGGATGGGCGCTTTTGGGGCTGTCTGTAGGAGAGTTGATCTAATCAACTCCAGTCACTTCTAGAGTTAAAACTCTCTGCCAATTTAGTTACTTGTATTTGTATTAATGCTTGAATGTATAATTACTATCAGCGACCTCTATTCGGTCTTTGGGTTAATACTCTATACATTAGTGTAAAGAGTTTCTGACACAAACTTTAGTTAATTATAATAATTTAGTTTATATCCCTTTAGTAACAATTTATCCTTCTAAACCACTTCCAAGTTATAATCTTATAACTGTGAATTCCAAAACAAAACAAAACTATAATTTGGAATTCACGTGTACTCGGTGGAAAGGTGTCCAGGTCAGGAAGTCGAACCTTACAAATTTGTGCGGCTGGATGGGGCACAGATTCTACTTATTCAGAAGTAGCCGACCTTTTACTCTAAATCTAGTGCAGTTTAGGAAAAACGAAATTTTTATCAGCCTAGGGTCTTTTAGGAACAGTCACAATACTCTTTTTTTTCTGAAGACATCCCACAGACACGCACAAAGCGTTGTTTCCTGATAGCTACAACCTCCACCAAACCAACCAAACAAACATAGGAAATACAACTGAAATGTTATTATGCAAAAATATTAAGCGCTATTCCTCTCTCCTAGACACTGACTGTATCTAGAATGTTGCTGTGCCCGACAGGGTCCATAATTGTTTCTGTAACCTATATTTAACACCTGTATGTACATTATGGATGCAATAAATTGAATTTGAATTTGAATTTGAACCACTGTTGACTTAAAGACCCCTAGTCTTTAAGTCAACAGTGAATAGGTTACTTCTAGGCAAGCGTGCTTCACCGTCGGCCACATCATCACTTACCATCAAGCGAGAGAGTGGTCAAACGCGAGCCTATCGGTAAATAAAAAAATTAAGCTCTTGTCCTATCCTTATATCCGTCTACAGCGATTGAAATACTTTCCAACAAAAATGCACCAATTACATACTTAGCCAGATACGCCGTGTTCTTGACTTGGTCCTTGTTAGTCAGGAGCCAGTGCAATACATGATGTATGGTCCTTGCGTCGCCAGCTAACAGCTGAGCTCTGAACCGGGTCGGCTCCACGCCCGCCGGGGGCCGGTACTTCACACTGCCAAGCATCTCCAGCAAACGGAGAGACACCGTCTCGGAGTCGTCTTCGTTGATATCTAACTGTGGAGTCGAAACTTGAAAGTTATAACATTTCAAACTTAATGGCGGCACAGAACACAAGGCGAGTTTCTGCGCCGAAGCATAAACATGTAACAGCGGCGGTTCATATAACAACGCAGCGAGTACAGTAGCACACTTCACAGCAGCCGTTTAGTTTGACGCTTACTGTACCTTTCACAAAGCTTCTTCGATTCAGACGCTGTACAGTCACAAGGCTTAATATGGACATGATTTAAAAGCCAGTGATAGTAGGGTAAAATATGTGTAGCAGCTGGCGCAACTTCTTCACCTACTCATAATTGTAGTCATAACAGGTTCACTGTCCACATAGCAGACACAAAGTTAAACTATCTCGTGAGTCATATATGACTCATTGGGCAGGGAAATTGTAAATAAAACCGGCCTTTAACTATTCCACTGCAGGCACAGCTGCAGGGCAAAAGCCCGTCCTCATACAGAGAAGGCATTCTCTTCTACTAATACAGAGAGTATACTTTAATCTCCATTTCTTCACAAGACGGTCTAGCGATGTCAGACTTAACAATAAGGAATAAAAAAAAACGTGAAATGAAATGGAAAGTCTCATTGGTACTTGCCAAAGTTTGAACCCTCGTCCTCCAGCATAAGAGAGGTAAGCCTCAGCCATACCTCAGAGAATATGCCATATCTACAAATATAATCGAAGCCTCTTCCTCGCGACGCTTGCGATGTAATATAGGCCTAACACTCCAGGGTATCTTTTTACAGCGAAATATATTTTCTACGAAATTTTTTTCTTAAGTAGGATATACCAAAATAACTTATGTTCGAAATAGACCGACAGGAAATTTTAAACATGCTATCAGATGTTATTATCTCAATGATGTTCAAACAAATTACTGGCATTAGTCAGGTTTGGTTCTTAGGTTTCAGCGCCTAATAGGAGTAGATCAGGAGTAAATAGCTAATAGACGATAATTTATTATAAACGAGGGATCTAAATAACAACAATTTACTTGAAATTATTGAAAATTCGTTCGATTAGATAACTTCTAGGGCGAGTAGTGAGGAATTCTCGCTAACAGCCAGATTCTTAACATGAGCCCTGATCCTGGATCAGGGCTCATTTCATTGGGAATAACCATGGTTTTAGAATTTTTTTGCAACGCAAAAGATTTTTTTTTTTTTGTACCTACTATATCTATGGGAATAACGCTATAGCCGACGCCATCTATCGTCGCCTACGGTAAATGCGCAAACTATAGATTGAGCTTAAATTCCTCAGCTCGTCTAGATTATTATACAAGTAGTCATATTTAATTATTATATAAGGTACTTGCCTTCTCTCCAGCATTGAAATTCGCAAGTAGATCCACAAGCAACTGCAAAAGTTGTTTCTCATTCAATGCGTCGAACTTTATCAAGTCATAGCTTCTCCCTAAAGTAGCATTCACTTCTTTCACAATATACTTCATTTGCTCCGACATTTTGCCAGATATTTATTGAGAGTGTTCACTTATTAACACACTAATTACCAGGAGAATAAAAAAAAATACCCAGAATTCAACGAAATTATTCTAAAGGGGACAGATAAAAAAAGTCCTCTGTGGGGGACAGCTGGTTTCGTTGACTTCAAGCGTTGCTATGGAAACTTTTAAGTCGCTTTGATACAAAACCTTTTTGGCTATTTCCATCGATAAGGTCAATGCAGGGTCAATGAACAAACAAAACTAATGCACATATTTCGTGTTTCATATTCTCAATCTATATATATTAGTCTATGTTTCATATGGCACATCAATCATCAGCTCGCTAGAGTAAAAATCTTAGATATAGAACCTAGGTTCTTTATCTAAGGTAAAAATGTTCTGTGATCATCAGCGCCGGGGAGCGCCAATTGCTTGGTTTCGTTTCTCCTAAATTAGACATAGCTCATGTGTCATGAATGAGACGTTTTTATTAAATCTATTCGTTTTCGGTTAAAATTAACATTAAAAATAAGATATTCATAAATAGTCATCTTGACGTTGGTTTTTAGGAATCCGTACCCGATGGGTCCAAACGGAACCCTATTGCTGTTTTGCACTTAGCCGTTTTTTTTTTGTTTTCCTCAATCATGTAGGCTTCTCGTCATGGTCTTGTGGGGATTAGAACAGGCATCATTTGCCTATCCTGTGTGATTGATTACAGGCATAATACTATAAGTTTTATGCAGGCAGATAAACAGAAGTCCACTGGTGTACTGTCATAATTTCCATGCGTTAACGTCCCGTATAGGAAAATAAATCAAGATAAGGATAAAAAGTTATTTATATTCTTAACCACCACTCCTGCCATATCTACCTACTGGCCTGGTTTATTCCATCCCCAAGATAAATAACCGCTTCCTCAACAAATATTAAGATAAATATAATTCCATCAAAGTAAAATAAACGTAAGTCCATAAACTCAGCTTTTAGAATTTATCGTAGATATTATTATCAAGAGTGGGCACAATGTCTCACAGTCGTCTCGTAATTTTCTTATCGCTTCGTTCGCAAATAATGCTTTCATGTTGATTGTGTACTGTATTCTGTAGTCTACTGTGAATTGAAATGTAATCATAGAGTGATTCTGTTATGTCGACACGATTTATTGTAGGTATGAATCATAACAAAATGGCTCTTATTTTGTAGTCATAAAAACCCGCCTTCGTGAGATAGAAAAACTTTACCAATCTGCCTGGCCTTTAATCAACTACGAATATGTAGAGTTCAGCTTCTAGTCTAACTGGATGCAGCTGAGTACCTACCAGTATTTCTCATGGAGTGACTGCCTAACTGAACAAAAAAATAAAAAATGCCGACTGCTTAACACGTTCAGACCGGCGTGTACCACCGGTGGAGCACGGAGTATTTGCTGACACGGCGAGATGTACCACCGGTAGCCACGTCACACTATACTTTAAATATACTAAGACACCACAACCAAGAATAAAAAAGTTAATAAAAAAAACAAAAAACCCGACTGCTTAAGAAGCGAACTAAAAAGACGTAAACAAGCAGATGATCGTGCTGTGCATCGGAGGATACATATGCGCGAGCTGGCTGACCAAAACCAGATGTATCCCCCGACTGCACAGCATGATTTTTTCTTGTTTACGTCTTTTTAGTTCGCTTCTTAAGCAGTCGGGTTTTATGATTTTTAATAAAAACAAAGTTTTTCGAATTAGCTACATTAAAGGTATCCACAAATATCAGGGCCGTGCACGGGACGTGACAGGGCCTGGCCCAGTCATTGAAACTCTGTCACTGGCCCGTGCAAGGACGTGTGTGAACGAGTTCATATAAAATGTACGCACCGATATTTTTTTGAGCCCCTGACGGGGCACGGTCCGTCCACGTCCCGGGCACGGCCCTGATATGTGTGGATAAACTTTCAAACATATAAGTGTTATATATTTTTGAAATCAACTCTTAAAACCCTTTATTTGGATACCCCACATGATGAGGTAGTGAAAAAAAAAAACAGGCCCCACAATACGGCGCCAAAAAGCCGCTATTTTTCTATGAATGTATCATAGAAAAATAGCGGGTAATTTAATATAACCCGTGACACTCGCAAAGTTAAGACGAATCGATTGACGTAAGAATCATCAAAATCGGCCAACGCGTCTGGTCTCTAAAACGCCACATAAGAACAAACATACATACATACATACATAGACTGATAAAAACATTATCCTCCTTCGGCAGTCGGGTAATTAGGGAACACGGTACCCCTCGGCAAGAGTGGGTCAGATATTCTGGCTTCTGACTTTCCGTAATGACCGCCATAGATCTACTAGTGACAACCGCAACCAATCGCTAAACGTGCTTTCTGAGACATGGAGAAGCCTCGGTATGTAATAAGGGAAATCCTGTCCACGAACCGGCCTCGGCAAGTTTTGCTACACAAAGACCAAACTGAACGACCGTTATTATTTACTAGCAGACGCCTCGCGGTTTTACCCGCGTAGGTCCCGTTCCATAGATAATACAGGGAAAAAAGTAGCCCTTTTCACCCGGGGATTGTGTAGCTTCCCAACGCTGAAAGAATTTTTGAAATCGGTCCAGTACTTTTTAAGTTTATTCGTTACATACAAAATACAAGTACAGATTGACGTGGCTTATTGTAAAATTTAATCGCAAATTCGCAACACAATGATGTATCTGGTTGTTCTATTAAATACAACTGTTTAATCTATTTAAAGCTTCGTTAAGTTTAATTCAACAACAATCTACCTAATTATTTCACGAGGGAATGTTCGCCGCTGCATAATCGGATTCCCAGGGATATAAATGTCACATTTATATCGAAACGAGTGGAATGAAACTGGATTAGAGAGACCAATAAAACTATTTTGAAATTCAGCAAAGCGTTACTTAGTTGAGAATTCGCGTGAAAAATTTAGCAGTGTTACTGCGATGCGTCGGGAATACTTCACTGATTCGACTCATTGGATTTATTGGACAAGCAATTTTGTATAAATTAATTGCATACAGACCTACATGATTGTTATATAGATAATTCGACTCTATTGTTGTTTTTTTTTTTTTTTTTTACTATGTATAGGCCTGTGTTTGACCACAATCTCACCGTGGTCAGTGATGATGTGGCCGATGGTGGTAAGCACACAAAGCCTAGAAGGGAACTGGCTCTCAAGTGCTGCTGTCGGAACACACCGGAAGGTGCTTGGCGACAGATTTTCAACTTGAGGGTGGTTGCCAGCCAGGCGGGTACTACAAAGTACCCTACCACCGTGCAACCGTGCACCGTGCCGTGTTTTATTTTTGGATACCACTCACAACTTTATTATTATACGGCTGAGTTTGAACGCTTATCTGAAGAATAAAATATGGCGGTTTGATAAATCTACACTAATATTATAAAGATGAAAGATTTCTTTTCTACACTATATATATATATATATATATATATATATATATATATATATCTAGAATATATATATAAAGAAGAAAGATTTGTTTGTAAGTTTGTTTGTAATGGTTAAACTCAATGGATTTTGATGGGTTCCTCGGGGGCTCATTTAGCCTGGCTCAAGGCTGTACCGCAGCCCGAATCGTAGGCATGGTTGCACGCGCTTCCTTCGCCTCACCTGGGCACGTTGCTTGATGACGACTCTTTGCGTGTGGCGGTGGTCCTTCGCCTGTTCTGCAAGTTGTGTAAACCCCACAGGTGCACCTGCGGTTCCATGGTGGAAGCCAATGGCCATCACGCTTTGAGTTGTCGTTCCTCGGGAAGGTTTCCCACGTCACCATGGGCTCAATGATATTGTGCGGAGAGCATTGGTGTCAGCAGATGTTCCCTGCGTGCTGGAGCCTCCGGGTCTGTGTAGGACTAACGACAATTCTTTCACCAGTAGAAAGCTAAATTATTCCTGAGGGACATAGGGTATTTTTTATCCCGAAAACGGGTCCTGTGGGGTGCGCCACGGAAGCGAAGCCGCGGAGAAAAACTAGTATCTATAGAAAAGTTGTCGAATAGCCATTCTTATTTCTCTGATAGAAGTTATCTGACTATTAAAAGTCTGGCTCTTAATTTAACAACTCGAAAACGATGTAGTTTCACAAAATTCTTACGGAGCAACGAATATGTTTCATAATGATTATAAAATCGTGCACATTATGTAGTGTCGCGGGGATGCTTACTCAGAAATGAACTTCACGACCCTCATGCAGCCCTCATCCTGCCAGAATAATGGTAATAAACGACGCCATTTATTTTGCTGATTATATCGCGAAGAAATCCCGCAAGTCTTGCCTGGCTCTATGTACGCGGATTTATCCTTATTTTCTTAGCTTTCTAAGTTTATAGGAAAATACAGCGAATAAATGTGCTGTTAGCTTAAACTGTGAACCACCTCATATTTTTATATTTACTTTCTTTTATACTTTGTAGTTGACAGGATATATTATATTCTTTAAAATCGAAAGCACTATGCTACTTCCATAAAATATATATTTTATGCACAAACAAATAAACAAGTATCTACCAGGACACATAATGTATCAGTTTCAACCGTAGCACAAAGTTGAAGACTTGCCGTCTCGTAGCGACGTAGCGCTACGCCGTAGCAGGTTGCTACAGCCGTCAACGCGAGCGAACTTCCCTTCTCCTGTCAGTCATTACACCGAAGTTAAACCCGAGTTGAACTTCTTCAGACAGCTGACAGCTCGGTAATGAGTTTGCGAGCTAAAACAAAAACTTTAATCACCACCACGAAGAAAACATTTGTATTGAAAACAAAAATTCTTTATACGTTGAAGTATGTAATTAAGCAGGACTCTTGAACACTTACGAGCAGTCTATATGCTCCGTTGTTTTGTGAAGTAAAATAATTAAAGTTCCTTTATTGCATCGCTGAAAATTTTTCTGAGATACCGAGCCTAATATTGGTTCTATAGAAGCCCTATATAGGTATATAATTAGAAAAGTCTATGATAAAATATTTGAGAAGTATAATTAAGTGACAGAGTTACCTAATGACGAAGTAATTTGGGCGCTACGTGCTGAGGAATAATGTGGGAGTCTTGATTTTTAATTAACGGGATGTTCTGCACGACGCTTTTGTTCTATAACTTGTGTTTGCATAGGGGTTTTACATAATTATTATGTTATGATGGGATGGTTTGGGTGTTTAATAAAGTAGTTAATAGGGATACTCCAATTACAGTTTTCGGAAAATTTCATCTATGCTTATATTTATTTAATGAATATTCTTCAGTCCTTTTTACAACACTTAAGTTCACGTATAAAAGAATAAACTATACATTTGCAGTTAGCAGTAAACCTTAATATACTACTATTTTCAATCCAATCGGAAACTCCATTATTCAGACCGAGGAAAAAATAGTAAAAGCATTTTAATGTCATGCAAATGTGACGCATCTCACCTTTCATTTAAATACGTTAGCTATTCCCGGACCGAGCGAGTTCTACGACCAGCGAGGTAGGGATTCATCTGCAATGCAAATGACTCCGGCATCGATGCATCCCGTGCGCAGCGGCGAAATGTCATAAGTAACTTTACACTGAACTTTTTTGAACTCGTGTTATAAATTATTTATTTCTTGTAAAGGTGAAACACTGGGACTCTTGATTAGCCTACAGTTCATGTTGAACTTTGTTGTTCCTTTTTCCGTATTAGGACCGAAATAACTGTATATGCACTTCAACTCTAAAACGGGCTATGATTGCACCGTTTTTATCGTGGTTGCAGAACAACAGCTAATCTGAGTTAGTTTAGCTAAGTTTGTATAGCTGAGATATTTTTATATACTTGTTACAGAGTTTGCGGTCTGCGAACAAGTATAAACAACTACCTCAGCTATACGAGCTAAGCTAAAAGTTACTTAGTTTAGCTCTTCACTGAGTGTTTCGCTCACGCAATCCATTTCTTTACCATAAATTCACACTCGTGCGGAAAACTGCACCCCTCTCCAACGAAAATAAACACGGTGCTAGAAAATCCCGCCTCGGCTGCAATGACGAACTTCGCCTACTTGTATCAAAATATACTATTATGCAGATTGTATGTTGACGAAAATTTATTTATTTCAACCTTATCAAATAATAATAATCTTAACCTTATCTAATCTATTACATAACAGTAGATTAACTAATTTTATGTTAACTGTATACATAACAAATTTTAAACAATGCACTCCTTGTGAATTCACCCAGAGTACAGCAGAATAGGTCCGTCTCAATAGCCATAAGGTTGAATGCGCGGAGTGCACGCGTCAGCGGTGCCTCTCTTAAAAGGTTGGTTCGACTGCGCGTATATTTGAGTTTATAAATACTTTACCTTAAAAGTGTTGTGATGACGACCGCAGTGAATTTTTCTTTCAATAAAATCTAACTAATTAAAGTTTTATAACATTGCAATGACAGTAGATTAAGTTTCTTATAGTCTATAAGAAAGTTATTAATACACTTTTATATCTATCAATCAAACTCTGATTGCTACTATAAAGAATTTTATTGGCAATTTTATATGCCTAAAAGAAAAACCTAATAGACATGTTTGAACTATGTACATCGAATCTAATCTCAATCCCTTTAGACTAAGTTTGGTCGACGATAAAATTTTGCTTCAAAAACTACTAATAAGCTAAAACAACATTATTAAAATCTTAAGGCACTTGTCCCACCGCCGACGAGTAAGCGATTAGCTATCGAATATTTACTCGCTGAAGAAACGTACAAAATTAATAAGATCCCGTGTCAATAAAAGAGACATATATATTAGTAATAGTTGGTAGTATTAACTTTTTCACCAAAAGTTTGTCGCAGAGACAATAGCTATCAAAGTTATATACGCTCAGCGATACTCGCTCAGCGATGCTCGCTTGGCGGTCAGACAGAACTCACGCCGAGAGACCAACCAGCAGTCATTTCTACCTACAGTGCGGCCGACCTGGGCGAGTGGTGCGAATAATCGCCCGTCGCACAAGAACACTCGCTTAAAGCCGAGCGACAAAACTACCGGAACTACACACTCGCTTCTCGCTGCTCGCCAACTCGTTTTTAGTTTCGAGCTTTACTCTCTACTCACAGATCGTCTGCGGTGGGACACGTGCCTATAAGGGTGTAGTAAAAGTTTAGAGGACACCATCGATTTACTATAATAGGTTATATTAAAATTAAGTTAGATTACTTTGTTTAAGTTATTTTGCGGATTGTTTTTCACGCGTGTTTAACCAATGTTCTTTCATCTCATGACCCATTTTAACCTTTAAGGGTACACTAGTCGAAAATTCTTCCATACAAACGTAGTCTGGCTTTTACTCCACTGTTTGACGATGTACGTTCAAAATAAAAAATTATATCAATTTGTCTCATCATTATCTAGCCCTGTATGGTCTGTAAGCAAAAAAGTAAAAAAAAAAAATACTTGAAAGTTATGAGCTTCGAAAATTCCATATTTAAACAATCATTTTAACGCATCTCTGGGCGCAAATAAGTACCATAAGAAGAAGGAAAATTGAAAAACGGCCTCCATACAGGGATAGATTAGTAGCTCAACAATACAAATAATTTTATTTTGAACAGATGCATTCAATCGTTTTTGGGGTTCCATACCCAAAGGGTAAAAACGGGACCCTATTACTAAGACTTCGCGATCCGTCTGTCTGTCTGTCTGTCTGTCCGTCTGTCTCCAGGCTGTATCTCATGAACCGTGATAGCTAGACAGTTGAAATTTTCACAGATGATGTATTTCTGTTGCCGCTATAACAACAAATACTAAAAACAGTATAAAATAAATATTAAAGGGAGGCTCCCATACAACAAACGTGATATTTTTGCCGTTTTTTGCTCGATATTAATAACGGCAACAGGTAGACGCTTGAAATATTCACAGAATGTTTAGTTGTATACTTACTTCAAAAAATAATAATTAATAAATTAAAATAAAATAAATTAAGGGGGGCTCCCATACAACAAACGTGATTTTTATGCAGTGTTTTGCGATAATGGTACGGAACCCTTCGTGTGCGAGTCCGACTCGCACTTGGCCGGTTTTTTCATGATATCCAGACTCCCAAAGGTCTGTTTATAAAATTTCGCGCGCTCGTTTTCGTTCTAAATCATCATCCATTTCGCTACAAATTTGCTAAAGTGTTTATTCGTACGCGTACTAGCTTCTTACTGCTCATTACAGCATCTATCTGTTCCGCACGTGTTGTCGGTTGATATAGCACGCATTTCAACCCCGCGCACAAAATAGTTCGTGCCGTCGACTAGTGTACCCTTAAGCTGAAAGAGCGCATTTTTCATAAAACTACGAGTAGTTTATGACTGGGAGCAGGTGGCCATGTTTTGACGCGCGTTTCCTCTGTGGTTATAAATTGAGATAGATAGGGACGGGGACCGTCGCATTACAAATCGAATGAACATACATACATAGTGTAGCGACGCAACTTTTAAAGGTTTATAGTGATGATACTCGCGTACTCTAGTCACGAATATCGTAGTTTTAACACAATACGAGCACTTAAGACTAAAAAAATGTGAAAACAATTAATGTAACGCGTTAACAATTTACAATCAAGTCAGCCTATCGCAGTCCACAGCTGGGCTTAGGCACTACATCACACGGTCCGTTACCATTCTGAATTAGCCACGTAACGTTTAAATATGCATTTTGTTTATTTTAAGTAAGAGTCAGCATCTGCGAGTGCTGCGTGATGTGCATGCGTCCCTGACGCGCGGCTGGCTCGCTGCGCGCGCGCATCTTACAGCGCAGCAACTGCAGAGTGTTCTCCCATAACTTGGTCTGCTCTTCCACAGCCCCTTGACGAGAACTGATGGCTTGCTGCTCCTGAAATTATTCGTCTACGTCAGTAGTAATTGACGCAACACTAAAACGGATTTTATAAATAGAATCTCGCAAATATTTTTATCAGATACAAACTGATAAATAAGATTTTTGTGAACGAATAAACAGATTTGGAAATCTGTGATTTAATCAATCAATGATATGATAACCTTGTCATGTATGACGTTAAACCTGTTTCATTGACAAAAATATTCCACTATCTATCTGCGTTCCTAGACATAAAAACATTGTGCTCGTATGCGTACCTCTTCCAAACGCTTCACAATTTGTTCCATGTCAGCTACGTTTCTCTTCAAAGCCTCCATTTTAGAGGGTTTCCTCGGGGACTGCATTGAATTTTTCATTTCGAACATTACGACTTCTTGCAAACTTTCCGCCTTTGTGATTCGTTGTCGTAAGTTTTTCCATTCATCCTCCTTGCTATTCAGCCGGTCAGTCAACTCCTTGACTTGATTCTTGAGAGGCTCCATTTGTGACGTTATGTTGATGGATGTGGCCTCGTAAACCCTTTTCTTCTGTTCGTACTGTTGTTGGACTGTCTGAAACTCTTCCTTTACTGGCTTTATATTATCAGCAAGTGGCTGGATTTCTTGCCGAACTTGTGATAGCTTTTGAGCAGTTTGTGCGACGAGCTGTACAATGGAGTTACGATTTATTATCCTACTGTACTCGTTGGGCATACAAAAAATATAAAGAATAAAAATAAAATATCTAACCTGCGACAAATCATGTAAAGACTTCTTTTTTAGATCTGCAGAGTTATCCATATTCTTTTCCATGGTTTCTTCGTCTTCAATTTTTAATTTCTTGTGATTTAGGAGCGCCATTTCTACGGTTGGGTCAGCAGCGCTAATTATATGTATCGTCCTAGCCAAGATGCCCGCCTCAACCTGTGAACCGAACCAAGGCAGATAACAACTTTATAGACGACAACAGTAAAGAATAAAAAAGCTTTTGTCTCAAATAAAATACGTTTTTACCTTGAACGTAGAGAGATTGGCTCTTTGTCGTTTGTACACTGTGCTCTTTGTGCGTAGAGAATTAACGTATTTCTTTAATTCTTCTCCTCTGAGGACTGTATCTCCCAAGAGTTGTCTGACCTGAATGTTTTACAAATCAATATTTGTGGCGACTTTTATTATTTAAAATAGACGTTGCTAAACGAAAAGAGAATGCAGAAAGAAAACGATACAGGAGGTCCGCAACGTAACCTAAAAATATTCATTACGATAAATGATAAATCAGACAACGGCGTTTTCATCCATATCGATCTCGAAGGAAATAGCACATTATCTCAATGGAAACTCCCGCTTCTCGACATAATGACCGATTATTTGGAATGGGGGAAAATGTTTTATCTGATTGCCGTGTCGTACTCGATACATTCCGACAAAAGGCTTCGATTAAATCCTGATCAGCGTTCTCCCTATCAAAAACTGCGAAATACTATCCAATTTTCCGCAACGGTCACGGATAACGTTAGAGGGAAAATGTATTGAGAAAATACATGTTAACCGGCAGCGACATGACATTTTTCTTCGGATTTATCGCATCAAAGGTATTGTTGCTGTTAGGCTCTTACTTTTTTGAGCTCACCATAATATTGGCTGTTTTTATTATTTACAACCAAAATTATAGACAGGGTAGGTAGAAGTTACGTCGCATATGCTCATTGTCAAAAATTGTAAATAAGTAGCCGAGTATAGAAGTTTTTCACCTTGGAATATGGTTTGGGCCTCTATAGGTCTGTGTAAGTGTACCTGTGATTGCAGATCAGCCAGCGTAGCCTCATAGTCTTTGAGTGTAGCAGCTAGTTCATGGACCCGCGTCGCACTTGCCTCCTTGTTGCGACGAATGACGGCAGCTTGCTGTCTGAAAGGGGCCAACTTGTCCTCTTGGGGCCCCGCTGTTGCTAACTTACGCTGAACTAGGTGCTCCATTTCACCGTTTACTGCCGCTATCTATAACATTTTGAAACCAATCTTAAGTTATTTTTTGGGCAATGGTAAGTATTCAAGTGTCCGTGACTGATTAATTTATAACTAGGCCAGACATATAAAACATTGCAGTGACTGACCTAAAAGCTAATAATTTCATTCAAAAATACTGACGGTACATCTAGGCATAATACTAAAATAAATACACTCAATTATAGCAACTACCCCATTTTGACTTTTGTGTGGCATTTCTTTGGTCTCCCATCGCCTTTGAAGCTCGAATCGACTGCCTTAATTAATGCTGTTCAGCTTTTCCAATTATTATGTAACTGCCTCATCACATTAATATTAATAATTTTACCTTGTCCTGTACTGCTACTAAGTCGGTGCGAGTCGGATGCTGTTCTGCGGCGATAGTTTGCATGATGTTCAACTCTTTTTGAAGATGACTAGTCTCTTGTGGTAACTTCTCTTTTACCAGATAACTGTTCAGCTAAAATTATGAAACAAATATAATTCATTAGGTATATTAATCACATGAATATTCCACAGACTAGGCCAGGGATAACGAATCTATGGCACGCGTGCCTGTGGTGGCACACGACAAAATATTTTGGGCACGCTAAAATGAGGTTATTTAGCATCTAGGTAATTTGCAACAGCAGAAATGACACCAACTCCTACTTTTATTTAAAGACAACAAAAAACTGAAAATAAATATAAGGATTGATGAAAGAATTTCGAGGTACAAATAAAGAATTGATTAATTCATAGCATTTAGAGTTTTATTGTATGTCAATTTTAAGTTGTAAGTTCTTTGGTGGCACTTCATTCATCATCTGCCTAGCCTTTTTCCCAATTATTGTTGGGGTCGGCTTCCAGTCTTACCGGATTCAGCTGAGTACCAGTGTTTTACATGGAGCGACTGCCTATCAGACCTCCACAATCCAGTAAATGGGTAACACGATACCCCTTGGCTAGACTGGTGTCAGATCTCAAGCTTCTGACTACTCGTAACGACTGTCAAAGATCTTCAAATGACAGCCGGGACCAACGGTTTAACGTGCTTTCCGAGGCACGGAGGAAACTCGGTATGTTGAAATGGTCACCCATCCATGGACCAAACTCGTCAAGCGTTGCTTAACCTTGAAGATCGACCCGTGCGGCTGTTATTATTTAGCCACGGTGGCACTTCATTGTAACTTAAAAAATACATAATTTAAATGGCACCTTTTCTAAAAGGTTCGCCATCCCTGGACTAGTCTATGATTATCATGGCACAAACTTACCTGAACCTCTTCTTGCAAACGTTTCATGACGTCAGTGGCCGTTTTCGGCGTAGCACTTTGTCCATGAATTACATTCAGGTATCTTTTTAATTGATCAGACGCAATTTTTAATTGTGATTGCTGAGTATCAAACTGAAAAAATATTCGTATGAAAAATGAACGCATTTATATGGCAAACATATGCGACTCCAAATAAAAAGTAAGTTTTTCTTTTACCTGATTTTCCAGTTCTTTAGCCTTTTCTTGCTGAATTCGCAAAGCTCTACTAATATTTAAAAGGTCCTCTTTGTCATTTACGTCCACTAAATTAACTTGCACGTTTTCTAATCTTTTTATCACTGCAATGTCAGTTACGAAAGAGACTTTAAAGTTCATCGGTCACATTTATACGTAAGTCACATCAACATTTTAAGATAAACTTAAAGTGTCAAAACTTTACTAAAATTAGTGGAGATGGCAAAATTTTACTTAGAGACTAAGGGCCGGATTCACTAATGTAACTAATCGTGATTAGTTCAACTAAACTCAGTTTATGCAATTATAGCGTTTTGATTGGTAGTTTCTCAGCGGTCTCAAACAATCAGAACGGAATCGGAATCGGGGAGGGGGATTATAAAGAGTTATAATGTTATGAGGTAAAACATACAATGTTATAGTTCTCGCCAAACTTCTTGGCCGCCCTGAGGTTGGCTACAATGGCTGCGCAGTAGGAAATCTCATACAAATACAGCACCATTTCGTGCCTCACGCATCCGGAAAGCCAACTTCAGGGCGGTCCAGAAGTTTGGCGAGAACAATACCTCTAGAAGTACTGATCTGATTTCGAAAAATCTTTTACTAGTTGAAAGCGATCCTATCGCTGAATGTCATAGGCAATTTTTTATCCCAAATTAATGAACGGGTCCTGTGGGTTGCATAGTAAGGTGATGAGTGAGGTTGATGATTGAACCCTACCTAATCACTCCCTTATTTCTAAGAACTTACCGATGTCTCTCTCAAGGGCCATTTCCTTGATATCGTTTATTATTTCCGAAGCGTTCTCCTTCTGCAGCAATCTGGTTCGTTTGTGGACTTCCTTAAACTCGTCTATTAAGTTTTGGTACAGATCGAGAAGATCCTGAACAGTGTTGTTCCGTGCCACGTCTGGTGGGATGTCGGGTAGTTTTAAATACCTGGTGTAATTGTTTATACTTAATAAACTGATATAAATAAGAATTTGTATAGTAACTTATATCAAATATTATTATTATAAGTGGTATGCCATGATACGGATGCCTATCTATCTGCGTTTACTATCAACGTCCACCGTTCCCTTGACATTGTAATATCAGCCCACTAATAACTTGGTAGTTGGCAAATCTTTTTGCACAGTTTCAGCTATTTGCAAATTGTTTGTGCTGATACGACGGTAAGATAGGTTCCCCATCTAGAGAAACTATAGCTTCTTCAGTCATCAATAGATACGTCCCTGGCTAGAACTGAGATTTTCCCCCAATATCTAGGTATCTACCGGTTTTTATGACCACTGCCAGTGATCTTGAAGTAATCCGTTATCTAATTTTACGATACCTACTGGAAATTACTTATTTATTCCTTATCGGAAACCATTCAATCTGCGACTTTTATTGGAAAGTTTATTTCATAATGGATTAGGTTGGCATTTGACCGGTTTTACTACCTACACCATGCAGTAGACAAGTAAGCAGTCGTATTATTCAATTCAAGGCTCCCACAGAAGGGCGCGATGCGATAGTGCGTCAAAGATGCAGTGGGCGTTTTACACATAATTTATTCTCTGGGTAATACATCCGAAAACATGCAGAGAAGTAAAAAACCTTTTATTCCAAATATACTGGGTAGGGAAGGTCAATACATTCTGTGTGCTGGTCACGTAATGTCTAAGTCGGTCGTACCGATTCCAGTTAATCCATAACTGTACCTAATTCGTTTTCCCGAATAGACCCGAATAGCTTTCGGTAAATAATAGCTAAGCGAGTAAGTGGTACGGTCAGCAACAAAAATTAACACTGGTATAGGTGCAAAGGTTTAATAACGTAGGTAGCGATAAATGAATGAAAATTGTTTGTAGATAAATAGGTAGGTACTATGGAGACCAATATTGTGAATTTATGATAGGTAATAAGCACCTATAATGACACTATAACCCGGTTCCCCGATATTAAAATCCGTTACGATAGTCGATGTTTGTTGCTAACTGTACTAGATGTAATAGTTTAATAGTGCGGTGTTCGTAGATTAAGCTCTAACAAGATTTATAATAAATTGCTTAATCGCATTGAACGGGAAATTGTGAATAGGTCCGACTCAAACTTGATTTAGGTACCTACCTAATTGAAATAAGGGGTACTCGTCCATCCCCATGGGGATAGGCAGGCAGAAAATACAGAAACATACTCTTTTTTTCTGAAAACTATCACCAATAAGGTGGATATGGTGGACATCCCACCGACACGCACAAAGCGTTTTGCGAATACTTTCATTGTGCGCACAACTAAGGAGTGGAATTTCCTGCCGGAGTCTTTGTTTCCTCATAGTTACAATCTATGAGTCTTTAAATCAACAGTGAATAGGTTACTTTTAGGCAAGCGTGCTTCACTTTCGGCCACAGCATCGCTTACCATCAAGCGAGATAGTGTTCAAACGCGAGCATATCGTTAAATAAAAAAGTAAGATCTTGTCCTATCCTAATATCCTTCTAGGGCGATTGAAATACTTTCCAACAAAAATGCACAAATTTGATCCAAATACATACTTAGCCAGATACGCCGTGTTCTTGACTTGGTCCTTGTTAGTCAGGAGCCAGTGCAATACATGATGTATGGTCCTTGCGTCGCCAGCTAACAGCTGAGCTCTGAACCGGGTCGGCTCCACGCCCGCCGGGGGCCGGTACTTCACACTGCCAAGCATCTCCAGCAAACGGAGAGACACCGTCTCGGAGTCGTCTTCGTTTATGTCTAACTGTGGAGTCGAAACTTGAAAGTTATAACATTTTAAACTTAATGGCGGCACGGAACACAAGGCGAGTTTCTGCGCCGAAGCATAAACATGTAACAGCGGCGGTGCATGCCGTGCATGTAGCAATGCAGCGAGTACAGTAGCACACTTCACAGCAGCCGTTTAGTTTGACGCTTACTGTACCTTTCATAAAGCTTCGTTGATTCAGACGCTGTACGGTCACAAGGCTTAATATGGACATGATTTAAAAGCCAGTGATAGTTGGATAAAATATGTGAAGCAGCTGGCGCAACTTCTAATCACACTGTTCATAATTGTAGTCATAACAGGTTCACTGTCCACATAGCAGACACAAAGTTAAACAATCTCGTGAGTCATATGTGACTCATTGGACAGGGAAGTTGTAAATAAAACCGGCCAGTTAAAGTTGTAAATAAATTTAACTGTTCCACTGCGGGCACAGCTGCAGCGCAAAAGCCCATCCTCATACAGAGAAGACATTCTCTTCTACTAATACAGAGAGTATACTTTAATCTCCACTTCTGCACAAGACGGTCTAGCGATGTCAGACTTAACAATAAGAAATAAACAAAAACCGAGAAATGAAATGGAAAGTCTCAATGGTACATGCCAAAGTTTGAACCCTCGTCCTCCAGCATATGAGAGGTAAGCCTCAGCCATACCACAGAGATTATGCCAATATCTACAAATATAATCGAAGCCACTTCCTCGCGACGCTTTCGATGTAATATAGGCCTAACACTCCAGGGTATCTTTTTACAGCGAAATATTTTTTTTACGAAATTGTTTTCTTAAGTAGGATATACCAAAATAACTTATATTCGAAATAGACCGACAGGAAATTTTAAACGGATGTTATCAGATGTTATTATCTCAATGAAGTTCAAACAAATTACTGGCATTATTCAGGTTTAAGGTTCTAAGCTTTCAGCGACTAATAGGAGTAGATAATAGACGATAGTTTATTATGAGGTATTTAATAACAACATTTTAATTCAATAATTATTGAAAATTCGTTCGCTTTGATAACTTCTAGGGTGAGTAGTGAAGAGTTCTCGTTAGGAGCCAGATTCTTAACATGAGCCCAGGGAGATGACCATAAGTTCTAGTAAGTTTATAATATTTTGAGTGTGCGTAAGGGACAGATGTATATGACTTGTATACATCTGTCTCTTCTTTACAGTCGATCTATGATAGTTTTGACACGTCAGGGCACTCCTACGTCATCTATCGTCGCCTATTGTAAATGGGCACACGTGCCTTACATTCATAGAGTGTATCTAGTAATAAATTGGGCTTACATTCCTCAGCTGGTCCAGATTATTATACAAGTAGTATATTTAATTATTATATAAGGTACTTGCCTTCTCTCCAGCATTGAAATTCGCAAGTAGATCCACAAGCAACTGCAAAAGTTGTTTCTCATTCAATGCGTCGAACTTTATCAAGTCATAGCTTCTCCCTAAAGTAGCATTCACTTCTTTCACAATATACTTCATTTGCTCCGACATTTTGCTAGATATTTATTGAGAGTGTTCACTTATTTACACACTAATTACCAGGAGAATAAAAAAATATACCCAGAATTCAACGAAATTACTCTAAAGGGGACAGCTGGTTTCGTTGACATCAAGTGTTGCTATGGAAACTTTTAAGTCGCTTTGATACAAAACCTTTTTGGCTATTTCCATCGATAAGGTCAATGAACAAACAAATCTAATGCACCTATTTCGTGTTTCATATTCTCAATCTATATATATTAGTCTATGTTTCATATGGCACATCAATCATCAGCTCGCTAGAGTAAAAATCTTAGATATAGAACCTAGGTTCTTTATCTAAGGTAAAAATGTTCTGTGATCATCAGCGCTGGGGAGCGCCAATTGCTTTGTTTCGTTTCTCCTAAATTAGACATGGCTCATGTGTCATGAATGAGACGTTTTAATTAAATCTATTCGTTTTCGGTTAAAATTAACATTAAAAATAAGATTTTTATAAATCCTAATCTTGACGTTGGGTTTTAGGAATCCGTACCCGATGGGTCCAAACGGAACCCTATTGCTGTCACTCACATGTCCGTCTGTCTGTCCGTTTGTCCGTCGTATGTCACATGGGTTTTACGGCCAAACGACAAAGCACCGAAACGAAAAGCTACAGTCTTCAAATTTTCATAGTATAAGAATCTTGGTAACCCAAAGCCATGTACGACACCCACTTAGCCGTTTTTTGTTTTGTTTCCCGCAAGCATTAAGGCTTCTTGTCATGGTCTTGTGAGGATTAGAACAGGCATCATTTGCCTATCCTATGTGATTGATTACAGGCATAATACTATAAGTTTTATGCAGGCAGGTAAACAGAAATCCACTGGTGTACTGTCATAATTTCCATGCGATAAACGTCCCTTATAGAAAAATAAATCAAGATAAGGATAAACATTATTTATATTCTTAACCACCACTCCTGGCATATCTACCTACTGGCCTGGTTTATTCCATCCCCAAGATAAATAACCGCTTCCTCAACAAATAATAAGATAAATATAATACCATCAAAGTAAAATAAACGTAAGTCCATAAACTCAGCTTTTAGAATTCGTCGTAGATATTATTATCAAGAGTGGGCACAATGTCTCACAGTCGTCTCGTAATTTTCTTATCGCTTCGTTCGCAAATAATGCTTTCATGTTGATTGTGTACTGTATTCTGTAGTCTACTGTGAATTGAAATGTAATCGTAGAGTGATTCTGTTATGTCGACACGATTTATTGTAGGTATGAATCATAACAAAATGGCTCTTATTTTGTAGTCATAAAAACCCGCCTTCGTGAGATAGAAAAACTTTACCAATCTGCCTGGCCTTTAATCAACTACGAGTATGTAGAGTTCGGTTTCCAGTCTAACTGGATGCAGCTGAGTACCTACCAGTATTTCACATGGAGTGACTGCCTATCTGAACACCACAACCATGAAACAAAAGTTAATTCAAAAAATCTAAAATGCCGACTGCTTAACACGTTCAGACCGGCGTGTACCACCGGTGGAGCACGGAGTATTGAGATCGTCGATCATCTTCTTGTTTACGTCTTTTTAGTTCGCTTCTTAAGCAGTCGGGTTTTTTGATTTTTTTAATTAACTTTTCTGTTTTTCGAATTAGAAACATTTAAACATATAAGTGTTATTTATTTTTGAAATCAACTCTTAAAACCCTTTATTTGGATGCCCCACATGAAGAGAAAAAAAATCGGGCCCCACAATACGGCGCCAAAAAGACGCTATTTTTCTATGATCCAATTTTAATGTAGCCCGTGACACTCGCAAAGTTAAGACGAATCGATTGACTCAAGATTCATCAAAATCGGCCAACGCGTCTGGTATCTAAAACGCCACATAAGAACAAACATACATACATTATCCTCCTTCGGCATTCGGGTAACTAGGGAACACGGTACCCCTCGGCAAGAGTGGTGTCAGATATTCTGGCTTCTGACTTGCCGTAATGACCGCCATAAAGCTACTAGTGACAGCCGCAACCAATCGCTAAACGCGCTTTCTGAGGCATGGAGAAGCCTCGGTAATAAAAGGAATCCTATCCACGAACCGGCCTCGGCAAATTTTGCTACACAAAGACCAAACTGAACGACCGTTATTATTTACTAGCAGACGCCTCGCGGTTTTAGCCGCGTAGGTCCCGTTCCAGTGAGAATACAGGGAAAAAAAGTAGCCCTTTTCACCCGGGGATAGTGTAGCTTCCCAACGGTGAAAGAATTTTTGAAATCGGTCCAGTACTTTTTAAGTTTTTGCGTTACATACAAAATACAAGTACAGACTGACGTGGCTTATTGTAAAATTTTATCGCAAATTCGCAACACAATGATGTATCTGGTTGTTCTATTAAATACAACTGTTTAATCTATTTAAAGCTTCGTTAAGTTTAATTCAACAACAATCTACCTATATTATTTCACGAGGGAATGTTCGCCGCTGCATAATCGGATTCCCAGGGATATAAATGTCACATTTATATCGAAACGAGTGGAATGAAACTGGATTAGAGAGACCAATAAAACTATTTTTCAATACAGTTGTTAAACATGGCGTACTTTCAGAGGCTATAATTATGATTCGAAAATTAAATCTTACGCATAGGCATCTTTCTGTTACGCGGTCGTGACTTTTGTTTACGAGCTCGATCATTAGTTTTGCAGTTTAGTTTTAAATTTATAAGTCAATTTAAAAAGTTTAGTAGCAAAGAGTTTTTATACATAGAATAAAATGGGATAGATTTTATACGAGGAAAAATGAATGGTTCCGTACGTTTTAGCATTGAACTCTCAAAAGTCTTTTTAATGGTTGTTTAATATATTTAATTACCAGTTTTAATTTAATTATTTTCACATCAACATTTGTCTAAAATCGAATAGGCTGTATAGACTGTTTTCGTTGTAAAAAATGTCCAGTTGCAAAAACGCGCCTTTAGTTATAAGTCAATTTAAAAAAGTTTAGTAGCAAGGAGTTTTCATGCATAGAATAAAATGGAATAGATTTTATACGAGGAAAAATGAATGATTCAGTACGTTTTAGCATTTAATTCTCAAAAGTCTTTTAAATGGTTGTTTAATATATTTAATGACCAGTTTCAATTTAATTATTTTCACATCAACATTTGTCAAAAATCTAATAAGCTGTGTAGGCTGTTTTCGTTGTAAAAAAAAAATGTCCAGGTGCAAAAACGCGCAAAATGTTTAATTTTTTTGTAAATTAACAAATCAAAGAATTAGATTTGTTAATTTACAAAAAAAATTACAAATCTAATTCTTTGATTTGTTTTTACTATTTCCCACAACTGTATTGAAAAATATCGTGTGATACACGGGCGTGTAGGTTATTGCAAACTCGTGTCATTAAAAACCCTCGCCTTCGGCTCGGCTACTTTCCACCCTTGTATCACAATGTACTATTGAAATTCAGCAAAGCGTTACTTAGTTTAGAATTCGCGTGAAAAATCTATCAGTATTACTGCGATGCGTCGGGAAACTACTATAAATTAATTGCATACAGACCTACATGATTGTTATATAGATAATTTGACTCTATTGTTGTTTTATTTTTGGATACATAATTATATGGCTGAGTTTGAACGCTTATCTGAAGAATAAAATATGGCGGTTTGATAAATCTACACTAATATTATAAAGATGAAAGATTGAGATTGAGATTTGTTTGTAAGTTAGTTTGTAATGGTGAAACTCAACGGGTTTTGATGGGTTCCTCGGGGGCTCATTTAGCCAGGCTCAGGGCTGTACCGCAGCCCGAATGCACGCGCACGGCACGGCACGGCATGGTTGCACGCGCTTCCTTCGCCTCACCTGGGCACGTTGCTTGATGACGACTCTTTGCGTGTGGCGGTGGTCCTTCGCCTGTGCAGCAAAGTGTGAGAACCCCACAGGTGCACCTGCGGTTCCATGGTGGAGGCCGATGGCCATCACGCTTTGAGTTTTCGTCGTTGCTCGAAAAGGTTCCACATCACCATGCGCTCATTGTGCTGAGAGCATTGGTGTCGGCAGAAATTCCCTGCGTGCTGGAGCCTTCGGGTCTGTGTAGGACTGACGGCAGACGGGCTGACCCTGGTGTCTTGGAAGAACGGCAAGTGCTTAATATGGGACGCAACTTGCGTCAGCACTGTTGCCACAAGCCACCTTGGTCGCACCGTCCTCTCACCGTAATTAGCTGCATAGATGCCGCTCCTCTCGAAGAGGGTGAGGTCGGAGAGGGTACTATTTTGTGCCTATTGCCGTTGAGACATGGGCGGTTGGAGCACTCAGGCCAAGAAGCTCATTAGTGAGATAGGGCACAAGCTCCGTGAAAAAACAGGTGACCCCTCTCCGGCTCGTTCTTGGTGCAAAGGTTAGCCGTTGTCATCCAACGTGGCAATGCAGCAAGCGTTACGGGTATTAATTAAAGAAATTAACTTTTCACATATAAAAAAAAAAGCTTAACCGATTTTGAAAATTCTTTCACTAGTAAAAAGCTAAATTTTTTCTCAGTGACATATGTAATTTTTTATCCCAAAAACGGGTTAAATCTAGTATCTATAGAAAAGTTGTCGAGTAGTTTCTTATTTCTCTGATAGAAGTTATCTGACTATTAAAAACCCGGCTCTTAATTAAATAACTCTAAAACAATGTAATTTCACATAATTCTTACGGAGCAACTAGTATGTTGGTTAAAATTTCGATTATGGGCCGTTGATTTCTGGCACGGGTAGGGTGGAGGGGGAGGGGGCGAAGTTTGGCTACCCCCCAGTACCTACTCGGAGCCCCATGGTTATGGAGATATCCATGGTTAAAGTTTTCAGGTTAGAATTAAAATTTCCATATATGTCCATAGATTTAAGGGGCGCGGAGGGGGAGAAGGGTTAAGGGGGGTAGATGGGCTACCTCACTGTACCGTCCCTACCCCACGGAACCCCATGGTTATGGAGATATCCATGGTTAAAGTTTAAGATTACTATTTAAGCAACTAGCTGCGTTCGCTCGCTTTGCTCGCTCACTTCAGCTCCCGTCATCTTCTTCGAACCTAACCTATCCGGTTCGGGGTGCCCTATGCTCCCGAGCTCGCTTCGCTCGCTCTTGGACTAATTCTCATTTTTTTCCCCACGAAAAACATACAAAAAACATAAAATTACCGAGTCTTGAAAATTTGTAAAAAGCTTTCTATATATGAGTACAACCTACAAAAAAAAATGAACTTCTAAATCAACGGCCCATAATGGAAATTTTATCCAGTATGTTTCACAATGATTATAAAATCGTGCAAACTATGTAGTGTCGCGAGGATGCTTACCCAGAAATTGACTTCACAACCCTCATGCAGCCCTCATCCTGCCAGAATAATGGTAATAAACGACGCCATTTATTTTGCTGATTATATCGCGAAGAAATCCCGCAAGTCTTGCCTGGCTCTATGTACGCGGATTTATCCTTATTTTGTTAGCTTTCTAAGTTTCTAGGAAAATACAGCGAATAAATGTGCTGTTAGCTTAAACTGTGAACCACCTCATATTTTTATATTTACTTTCTTTTATACTTTGTAGTTGACAGGATATATTATATTCTTTATAATCGAAAGCACTATGCTACTTCCATAAAATATATATTTTATGTACGAACAAATAAACAAGTATCTACCAGGACACATAAATGTATCAGTTTCAACCGTAGCACAAAGTTGAAGACTTCCCGTCTCGTAGCGACGTAGCGCTACACCGTAGCAGGTTGCTACAGCCGTCAACGCGAGCGAACTTCCATTCTCCCGTCAGTCATTACACCGAAGTTAAACCTGAGTTGAACTTCTTCAGACAGCTGACAGCTCGGTAATGAGTTTGCGAGCTAAAACAAAAACTTTAATCACCACTACGAAGAAAACGTTTGTATTGAAAACAAAAATTCTTTATACGTTGAAGTATGTAATTAAGCAGGACTCTTGAACACTTACAAGCAGTCTATATGCTCCGTTGTTTTGTGAAATAAAATAATTAAAGTTCCTTTATTACATCGCTGAAAATTTATCTGAGATACCGAGCCTAATATTGGTTCTATAGAACTATAGGTATATAATTAGAAAAGTCTATGATAAAATATTTGAGAAGTATAATTAAGTGACAGTGTTACCTAATGACGAAGTAATTTGGGCGCTACGTGCTGAGGAATAATTTTTTTCTTTTTTCTTTTTTTTTAAAAACGTTGCCCCACACTAGGAATTTCTTCCTGTATCGTGGGTGCGTTTACAAACATATAAACTCACATACACAAACACCCAGAGCCGGAACAACTATTTGTAGTTCATACAAATATTTGTTCCGTGCGGGAATCGAACCCGCGACACGCAGCGCAGCAGTCAATCGCTCAACCACTGCGCCAACCGTGCCCCGAGTCATGTAATGTAGGAGTCTTGATTTTTAATTAACGGGATGTTCTGCACGACGCTTTTGTTCTATAACTTGTGTTTGCATAGGGGTTTTACATAATTATTATGTTATGATGGGATGGTTTGGGTGTTTAATAAAGTAGTTAATAGGGATACTCCAATTACAATTTTCGGAGAATTTCATCCATGCTTATATTTATTTAATGAATATTCTTCAGTCCTTTTTACAACACTTAAGTTCACATATAAAAGAATAAACTATTCATTTGCACTTAGCAGTAAAACTTAATATACTACTAATTTTCAATCCAATCGGAAACTCCATTATTCAGACCGAGGAAAAAATAGTAAAAGCATTTTAATGTCATGTAAATGTGACGCATCTCACCTTTCATTTAAATACGTTAGCTATTCCCGGAGCGAGCGAGTTCTACGACCAGCGAGGTAGGGATTCATCTGCAATGCAAATGACTCCGGCATCGATGCATCCCGTGCGCAGCGGCGAAATGTCATAAGTAACTTTACACTGAACTTTTTTGAACTCGTGTTATGAATTATTTATTTCCTGTAAAGGTGAAACACTGGGACTCTTGATTAGTCTACAGTTCATGTTGAACTTTGATGTTCCTTGTTTAAGCGTATTTCTGTTCAGTTTCGGGACCGAAATAACTTTTTATACACAACAACTCCAAAACGGGCAATGATTGCACCGTTTTTATCCTGGTTGCAGAACAAGAGCTAATCTGAGTTAGTTTAGCTAAGTTTGTATAGCTGAGATATTTTTATAATCTTGTTACAGAGTCTCCGTACAAGTATAAACAACTACCTTAGCTATGCGAGTTAAGCTTAAAGTTACGTAGTTCAGCTCTTCACTGTGACCTGTTTCTCTCAAGACGGCCATTTCTTTTCCATAAATTCACTCTCGTGCGGAAAACTGCACACCTCTCAAAAAAAAAAAACATGATGCTAGAAAATCCCGCCTCGGCTGCAATGACGAACTTCGCCTACTTGTATCATAATATACTATTATGCAGATTGTATGGTGACGAAAATATTTGAGTTGAAAAATACTTTACTTTAAATGTGTTGTGATGACGCCCGCAGTCAATTTTCCTTTCATTAAAATCTAACCTATTAAATGTTTATAACATTGACAATGACAGTAGATTAAGTTTCTTATAGTACATGAGAAAGTTATTAATACACTTTTATATCTATCAATCAAACCCTGATTGCTACTATAAAGAATTTTATTGGCGATTTTATATGCACAAAGAAAAACCTAATAGTTGAACTATCTACATCGAATCACTTTAGGCTAAGTTTGGTCGACGATAAGAAAATGCTTCAAAAACTACTAACAAGATAAAACAACATTATTGAAATCTTAAGGCACTTGCCCCACCGCCGCATTAGCTATCGAATATTTAATCGCCGAAGAAACTTAAAAAATACATAAGATCCCGTGTCAATAAAAGAGACACATATATTAGTAATAGTTGGTCGCTGGCTATTCGCAGCGATTACTTTTTCACCAAAAGTTTGTCGCAGAGACAATAGCTATCAAAGTTATATACGCTCAGCGATGCTCGCTTGGCGGTCAGACAGAACTCACGCCGAGAGACCAACCAGCAGTCATTTCTACATACAGTGCGGCCGAACCGAGCGAGTGGTGCAAGTAATCGCCCGTCGCACAAGAACACTCGCTTATATCCGAGCGACAAAACTACCGGCACTACACACTCGCTTCTCATTGCTCGCCAACTCGTTTTTTTTTTTGAGCTTTACTCTCTACTCGCAGATCGTCGGCAGTGGGATACGTGCCTATGGGGGTGTAGTAAAAGTTTAGAGGACACCATCGATTTACTATAATATGTTACATTAAAATTGAGTTAGATTACTTTGTTTAAGTTATTTTGCGAATTGTTTTTCACGTTGTTTAACCAATGTTCTTTCATCTCATGACCCATTTTGACCTTTAAGCTGAAAGAGCGCATTTTTCATAAAACTACGAGTAGTTTATGACTGGGAGCAGGTGGCAATGTTTTGACGCGCGTTTCCTATGTTGTTATAAATTGAGATGGATAGGGACGGGGACCGTCGCATTACAAATCGAATGAACACACAGTGTAGTGATGCAACTTTTAAAGATTTATAGTGATGATACTCGCGTACTCTAGTCACGAATATCGTAGTTTTAACACTATACGAGTACTTCAGAATAAAACAATGTGAAAACAATTAATATAACGCGTTTAACAATTTACAATCAAGTCAGCCTATCGCAGTCCCCAGCTGGGCTTAGGCGCCACATCACACGGTCCGTAACCATTCTGAATTAGCCACGTAACGCTTTAATATGCATTTTGTTTATTTTAAGTAAGAGTCAGCATCTGCGAGTGCTGCGTGATGTGCATGCGTCCCTGACGCGCGGCAGGCTCGCTGCGCGCGCGCATCTTACAGCGCAGCAGCTGCAGAGTGTTTTCCCATAACTTGGTCTGCTCTTCCACGGCCCCTTGACGTGAACTGATGGCTTGCTGCTCCTGAAATTATTCGTCTACGTCAGTAGTCATTGACGCAACACTAAAACTGATTTTATGAATAGAATCTCGCAAATATTTTTATCAGATACAAACTGATAAATAAGATTTTTGTGAATGAATAAACAGATTTGGAAATCTGTGATTTAATTAATCAATGATATGATAACCTTGACACGTATGACGTTAAACGTGTTTCATTGACAAAAATATTCCACTATCTATCTGCGTTCCTAGACATAAAAACATTGTGCTCGTATGCGTACCTCTTCCAAACGCTTCACAATTTGTTCCATGTCAGCTACGTTTCTCTTCAAAGCCTCCATTTTAGAGGGTTTCCTCGGGGACTGCATTGAATTTTTCATTTCAAACATTACGACTTCTTGCAAACTTTCCGCCTTTGTGATTCGTTGTCGTAAGTTTTTCCATTCATCCTCCTTGCTATTCAGCCGGTCAGTCAACTCCTTGACTTGATTCTTGAGAGGCTCCATTTGTGACGTTATGTTGATGGATGTGGCCTCGTAAACCCTTTTCTTCTGTTCGTACTGTTGTTGGACTGTCTGAAACTCTTCCTTTACTGGCTTTATATTATCAGCAAGTGGCTGGATTTCTTGCCGAACTTGTGATAGCTTTTGAGCAGTTTGTGCGACGAGCTGTACAATGGAGTTGCGATTTATTATCCTACTGTACTCATTGGGCATACGAAAAATATAAAGAATAAAAATAAAATATCTAACCTGCGACAAATCATGTAAAGACTTCTTTTTTAGATCTGCAGAGTTATCCATATTCTTTTCCATGGTTTCTTCGTCTTCAATTTTTAATTTCTTGTGATTTAGGAGCGCCATTTCTACGGTTGGGTCAGCAGCGCTAATTATATGTATCGTCCTAGCCAAGATTCCCGCCTCAACCTGTGAACCGAACCAAAGCATATAACAACTTTATAGACGACAACAGTAAAGAATAAAAAAACTTTTGTCACAAATAAAATACGTTTTTACCTTGAACGTAGAGAGATTGGCTCTTTGTCGTTTGTACACTGTGCTCTTTGTGCGTAGAGAATTAACGTATTTTTTTAATTCTTCTCCTCTGAGGACTGTATCTCCCAAGAGTTGTCTGACCTGAATGTTTTACAAATCAATAGGTATTGAATATTTGTGGCGACTTTTATTATTTAAAATAGACGTTGCAAAACGAAAAGAGAATGCAGAAAGAAAACGATACAGGAGGTCCGCAACGTAACCTAAAAATATTCATTACGATAAATGATAAATCAGACAACGGCGTTTTCATCCATATCGATCTCGAAGGAAATAGCACATTATCTCAATGGAAACTCCCGCTTCTCGACATAATGACCGATTATTTGGAATGGGGGAAAATGTTTTATCTGATTGCCGTGTCGTACTCGATACATTCCGACAAAAGGCTAAAAATCCTGATCAGCGTTCTCCCTAACAAAAACTGCGAAATACTATCCAATTTTCCGCAACGGTCATGGATAACGTTAGAGGGAAAATGTATTGAGAAAATACATGTTATACAGACAGTGAAATGATATTTTTCTTCGGATTTATCGCATCAAAGGTATTGTTGCTCTTAAGGCTCTCACTTTTTTGAGCTCACCATAATATTGGCTGTTTTTATTATTTACAACCAAAATTATAGACAGGTAGGTAGAAGTTACGTCGCATATGCTCATTGTCAAAAATTGTAAATAAGTAGCTAAGTATAGAAGTTTTTCACCTTGGATTATGGTTTGGGCCTCTATAGGTCTGTGTAAGTGTACCTGTGATTGCAGATCAGCCAGCGTAGCCTCATAGTCTTTGAGCGTAGCAGCTAGTTCATGGACCCGCGTCGCACTTGCCTCCTTGTTGCGACGAATGACGGCAGCCTGCTGTCTGAAAGGGGCCAACTTGTCCTCTTGGGGCCCCGCTGTTGCTAACTTACGCTGAACTAGTTGCTCCATTTCACCGTTTACTGCCGCTATCTATAACATTTTGAAACCAATCTTAAGTAATTTTTTGGTCATGGTCAATGGTAAGTATTCAAGTGTAGGTGACTGACCTAAAAGCTAATGTTTTCATTCAAAAATACTGACGGTACATCTAGGCATAACCTAAACATATAAAAGAAGAAAGTGACTGACTGACTGACTCACTCACTGACCATCAACGCACAGGCCAAACGACTGAAGCTTCAATCATGAAACTTGGCACGTAGGTTCCTTTGGTAGTATATGTACTAAAAAAGGATTTTTGGAAATTCCACCCCTAAGGGCATGAAATAGAGGATGAAAGTTTGTATGAAAATCCGTCAGTTTTAAAGTCAGGATCTTCATATTTTGGGTTTTGGCTGAAAATTAAAACATAATTTACACGTGTCTCAGCGATTTTGAAGATTCCACCCCCATGAGGGTGAAATCGTCTAAGACTTGAAATTTTGCTAATAGATACTTTATACTAAGCAGGCATCCACTAAGAAAGATTTTTTGTGAATTCCACCCCTAAGGGGGTGAAATAGGAGATGAAAGTTTGTATGAAAGTCGGCCAGTTTTGAAGTTAGGATCTTCGAATATTGGGTTTGGGCTGAAGATTAAGATCTAACGCAAATTAAGGTTTTTTGGGAATTCTATCCTTGGGGGGCCGATCATGGAGGATGAAATGTTGTGTACAAAAGTCCTTCTTTTACAAAGGAAAAATTATTAAAAATAATCTTCGTCTTCTTATTCTTCGTCTTTAAAGTCTGTTGGTAACTATAAAATAATATAGGAATTAAATAGGGACGGGAAAGTCTGCTTCGCCATGACAATTAATAAGGCTCAAGGACAAACTCTGAAGTATGCTGGTGTAGATTTGAGGGCAAATTGCTTTTTCCATGGACAGTTCTATGTAGCGTGTTCACGTGTTATCTCATCAAATAGTCTGGTGATATCGGTGGATTGGCGTCGACATCCAAAATAGTTTAAAATGTTGTTTATAAGGAAATACTTTAATTTAATTACTTATGCTTATGATACTTATTATTAGTCATGGATAAACACAAAAATAGTGTAGGCATACGGAACAGGACAAGTAAGAGCGTATTGATGATAGAGTAGGTAAGTATAAGTCTGTCCTAAGAAACACTTTTCTCTACATACTGTTAAAATATGATAAGGAGAAGCATGTAGTCTACGCGTGCGAAGCCGCGGGCAAAAGCTAGTACTAAAATAAATATACTCAATTATAGCAACTACCCCATTTTGCCCTTTGTGTGGCATTTCTTTGGTCTCCCATCGCCTTTGAAGCTCGAATCGACTGCCCTAATTAATGCTGTTCAGCTTTTCCAATTATTATGTAATTGCCTCATCACATTAATATTAATAATTTTACCTTGTCCTGTACTGCCACTAAGTCGGAGCGAGTCGGATGCTGTTCTGCGGCGATAGTTTGCATGATGCTCAACTCTTTTTGAAGATGACTAGTCTCTTGTGGTAACTTCTCTTTTACCAGATAACTGTTCAGCTAAAATTATGAAACAAATGTAGTATAATAGTTTATAATTATGAAACAAGTATAGGTATACTAATCAACTGAATATTCCACGGACTAGGCCAGGGATAACGAATCTATGGCACGCGTGCCTGTGGTGGCACACGAAAAAATATTATGGGCACGCTAAAATGAGGTTATTTAGCATCTAGGTAATTTGCAACAGCAGAAATGACACCAACTCTTACTTTTATTTAAATACAACAAAAAACTGTAAATAAATATAAGGATTGATGTAAGAATTTCGAGGTACAAATAAAGAATTGATTAATTCATAGCATTTAGAGTTTTATTGTATGTCAATTTTAAGTTGTAAGTTCATTGGTGGCACTTCATTCATCATCTGCCTAGCCTTTTTCCCAATTATTGTTGGGGTCGGCTTCCAGTCTTACCGGATTCAGCTGAGTACCAGTGTTTTACATGGAGCGACTGCCTATCAGACCTCCACAACCCAGTAAATGGGTAACACGATACCCCTTGGCTAGACTGGTGTCAGATCTCAAGCTTCTGACTACTCGTAACGACCGTCAAAGATCTTCAAATGACAGCCGGGACCAACGGTTTAACGTGCTTTCCAAGGCACGGAGGAAACTCGGTATGTTGAAATGGTCACCCATCCACGGACCGAACTCGTCAAGCGTTGCTTAACCTTGAAGATCGACCCGTGCGGCTGTTATTATTTAGCCACGGTGGCACTTCATTGTAACATAAAAAATACATAATTTAAATGGCACCTTTTCTAAAAGGTTCGCCATCCCTGGACTAGGCTATGATTATCATGGCACAAACTTACCTGAACCTCTTCTTGCAAACGTTTCATGACGTCAGTGGCCGTTTTCGGCGTAGCACTTTGTCCATGAATTACATTCAGGTATCTTTTTAATTGATCAGACGCCATTTTTAATTGTGATTGCTGAGTATCAAACTGCAAGAATATTCGTATGAAAAATGAACGCATTTTAACTATGGCAAACATAGGCGACTCCAAATAAAAAGTAAGTTTTTCTTTTACCTGATTTTCCAGTTCTTTAGCCTTTTCTTGCTGAACTCGCAAAGCTCTACTAATATTTAAAAGGTCCTCTTTGTCATTTACGTCCACTAAATTAACTTGCACGTTTTCTAATCTTTTTATCACTGCAATGTCAGTTACGAAAGAGACTTTAAAGTTCATCGGTCACATTTATACGTAAGTCACATCAACATTTTAAGATAAACTTAAAGTGTCAAAACTTTACTAAAATTAGTGGAGATGGCAAAATTTTACTTAGAGACTAAGGGCCGGATTCACCAATGTAACTAATCGTGATTAGTTTAACTAAACTCAGTTTATGCAAATATAGCGTTTTGATTGGTATTTTCTCAGCGGTCTCAAACAATTAGAACGAAATCGGCCCTAAGATTATAAAGAGTTATAATGTTATGAGGTAAAACATACAATGTTATAGTTCTCGCCAAACTTCTTGGCCGCCCTGAGGTTGGCTACAATGGCTGCGCAGTAGGAAATCTCATACAAATACAGCACCATTTCGTGCCTCACGCATCCGGAAAGCCAACTTCAGGGCGGCCCAGAAGTTTGGCGAGAACAATACCTCTAGAAGTACTGATCTGATTTCGAAAAATCTTTTACTAGTAGAAAGCGATCCTATCGCTGAATGTCATAGGCAATTTTTTATCCCAAATTAATGAACGAGTCCTGTGGGTTGCATAGTAAGTTGATGAGTGAAGTTGATGATTAAATTGAACCCTACCTAATCACTCCCTTATTTCTAAGAACTTACCGATGTCTCTCTCAAGGGCCATTTCCTTGATATCGTTTATTATTTCCGAAGCGTTCTCCTTCTGCAGCAATCTGGTTCGTTTGTGGACTTCCTTAAACTCGTCTATTAAGTTTTGGTACAGATCGAGAAGATCCTGAACAGTGTTGTTCCGTGCCACGTCTGGTGGTATGTCGGGTAGTTTTAAATACCTGGTGTAATTGTTTATACTTAGTAAACTGATATAAATAAGAATTTGTGTAGTAACTTATATCAAATATTATTATTATAAGTGGGGTGCCATGATACGGATGCCTATCTATCTGCGTTTACTATCTACGTCCACCGTTCCCTTGACATTGTAATATCAGCCCACTAATAACTTGGTAGTTGGCAAATCTTTTTGCACAGTTTCAGCTATTTGCAAATTGTTTGTGCTGATACAACGGTAAGATAGGTGAACGTTACCCCAACAGGAAAGTGACTCCTAGAGTGATATGAGTGGTACGTATACTTAGTGCGTAATCTGCTATGTGTGTGCGCTACATAAAAAATAAGTGCGCGTCGTAGTTTTTGAAAAAAACGGAAAAAACGATTCCTGCTAGGGTAACGTTGTTCCAGCAGGAAAATTCTAAACGAATGATCGGAATGAGAAATATTGTGCATGGGCAGAGAGCTTATAGTTGTGCAAAAAAGTGCACCGAAAATATAATTGGTGCGTCATCAGGTTTTCGAGATATTGCATTTCCTGCTGGAGTAATGTTTTGAAGAATCGTGTATCTCTAAAACCATTGTACGTGCGCCTGTAGAATAAACATATACGAATAGCTCTTGATATGTGCGTATTTGTGCCGGAATTAGATTTAAGGAAATATTTATAATTTTCAAGTAAATGCGCTTTTTAGAAAACCCGAAAAAAGTTCGCAGCGCCTAAATGAGAAAACGTATAAGCTCGCTGAAAACTGTATTTAGTCCATCTTGACGCTTGTAATAACCATAAAAAGTTTCAAAAGCATAAATGCTTGCGTTATCGAATAATATTGCTAAAAGTCAAAACGAGGTTGTCATAACTTTGATGGCAAATTACAAGAAACTGACTCAACCCAAGATAGGTAGGTGTAAACCACAAGTATGTGCGTTTAGTCAAAAATATATAGTGAAAATATTCAGCTTGGAATATTTCTTATTTAGTAGATTTAATGAAAAAGCTAAACATGTAAACAAAGGCTGGTTATCCGACCAAATTCGAATGACTACGAAAAAGCGACGGATTCATACATATCGATGACCTTCTTAACTTTACTCACGAACCGGTTGTAGCGTGTTGTGCCTGAGTACACTGAGGTAGAAAAGTTATAGAAAAATTAACTTGTTATTGGATTATTTTCTACTAGCTGTGTCCGTGACTTTGCACTTGATTAGGTAAGTACATTAGAAAAAGTAGTGCCAAGTTATAACCCATCTTCTTTATTCCAAATGTCATTAAAATATATTCGGTATTTTGTGGACACATCCAGACATTTGCCTTTATAATATTAATAGAAAAAAGTACTTTAGAGACCAAAAAATAGATGGCGGCTGTTTTTAAAAAAATCGTTCAAGATATGTGGGATGAATACCGACTACAAAAAAGAACCTACAGATACAGTTTATAAATAAAAAGTAATAATTTAATAATTTTGGTATATTCAACTTATTTGCGTCATAATAACTTATGAAATCTAACACCACACGTAAAAAATCTTGGTTATTTTTTAATTCGACATCTTTCTCCTGATGTTTTTCTTGATATTTAGACATCACGCGAAACGACATCTCCCGTAATCCACTTTGAACTGTTTTATTAATTTTTCACTTAAATAAATGCTATTATCAAGACCAGAACAAATCACCAAAAATTGATGTTGACATTAGTATAGCATTGCCATATAACAAGTTTGCAAATAATTCGAGTATCTACTTTCATTTGCCAGACTCTACCAACAAACGTTTGAACGCGACTGTACAGACAACAGCTTAGGTTTAATACGTCCAATTAAGAAGGTCATCGATATGTATGAATCCGTCGCTTTTTCGTAGTCATTCGAATTTGGTCGGATAACAAGACTTTGTTTACATGTTTAGCTTTTTCATTAAATCTACTAAATAAAAAACATTCCAAGCTGAATATTTTCACTATATATTTTTGACTAAACGCACATACTTGTGGTTTACACCTACCTATCTTGGGTTGAGTCAGTTTCTTGTATTTTGCCATCAAAGTTATGACAACCTCGTTTTGACTTTTATCAATAACGCAAGCATTTATGCTTTTGAAACTTTTTATGGTTATTACAAGCGTCAAGATGGACTGAATACAGTTTTCAGCGAGCTTATACGTTTTCTCATTTAGGCGCTGCGAACTTTTTTCGGGTTTTCTAAAAAGCGCATTTACTTGAAAATTATAAATATTTCCTTAAATCTAATTCCGGCACAAATACGCACATATCAAGAGCTATTCGTGTATGTTTATTCTACAGGCGGACGTACAATGGTTTTAGAGATACACCATTCTTCAAAATGTTACTCCAGCAGGAAATGCAATATCTCGAAAACCTGATGACGCACCAATTATATTTTCGGCGCACATTTTTGCACAACTATAAGCTCTCTGCCCATGCACAATATTTCTCATTCCGATCATTCGTTTAGAATTTTCCTGCTGGAACAACGTTACCCTAGCAGGAATCGTCTTTCCGTTTTTTTCAAAAACTACGACGCGCACTTATTTTTTATGTAGCGCACACACATAGCAGATTACGCACTAAGTATACGTACCACTCATATCACTCTAGGAGTCACTTTCCTGTTGGGGTAACGTTCACGTAAGATAGGTTCCCCATCTAGAGAAACGATAGCTTCTTCAGTCATCAATAGATACGTCCCTGGCTAGAACTGGGATTTTCCCCCAATATCTAGGTATCTACCGGTTTTTATGACCACTGCCAGTGATCTCGAAGTAATCCGTTATCGAATTTTACGATACCTACTGGAAATTACTTATTTATTCCTTATCGGAAACCATTCAATCTGCGACTTTTATTGGAAAGTTTATTTCATAATGGATTAGATTGGCATTTAACCGGTTTTACTACCTACACCATGCAGTAGACAAGTAAGCAGTCGTATTACTCAATTCAAGGCTCCCACAGAAGGGCGCGAAGCGATAGTGCGTCAAAGATGCAGTGGGCGTTTTACATATAATTTATTCTCTGGGTAATACATCCGAAAACATGCAGAGAAGTAAAAAACCTTTAATTCCAAATATATCTATACTAATATTATAAAGAGGAAAGATTTTTTTGTTTGTTTGTTTGTTTGTTTGTTTGTTTGTACCGAATAGGCTCCGAAACTACTGGACCGATTTAAAAAATTCTTTCACCAATAGAAAGCTATGTTATTTCTGAGTAACATAGGCTATTTTTTAATCCCGAAAACGGGTCCTGTGGGGTGGCCCACGGGAGCGAAGCCGCGCGAAGCAGCTAGTAATATTATAAAGAGGAAAGATTTTTTTGTTTGTTTGTTTGTACCGAATAGGCTCCGAAACTACTGGACCGATTTGAAAAATTCTTTCACCAATAGAAAGCTACATTATTCCTGAGTGACATAGGCTATTTTTTAATCCCGAAAACGGGTCCTGTGGGTTGGCCCACGGGAGCGAAGCCGCGCGAAGCAGCTAGTTCCAAATATACTGGGTAGGGAAGGTCAATACATTCTGTGTGCTGGTCACGTAATGCCTAAGTCGGTCGTTCCGATACCAGTTAATCCATAACTGTACCTAATTCGTTTGCCCGAATAGACCCGAATAGCTTTCGGTAAATAATAGCTAAGCGAGTAGGTGGTACGGTCAGCAACAACACAAAAATTAACACTGGTATAGGTGCAAAGGTTTAATAACGTAGGTAGCGATAAATGAATGAAAATTGTTTGTAGATAAATAGGTAGGTACTATGGAGACAAATATTGTGAATTTATGATAGGTAATAAGCACCTATAATGACACTATAACCCGGTTCCCCGATATTAAAATCCGTTACGATAGTCGATGTTTGTTGCTAACTGTACTAGATGTAATAGTTTAATAGTGCGGTGTTCGTAGATTAAGCTCTAACAAGATTTATAATAAATTGCTTAATCGCATTGAACAGGAAATTGTGAATAGGTCCGACTCAAACTTGATTTAGGTACCTCCTAATTGAAATAAGGGGTACTCGTCCATCCCCATGGGGATAGGCAGGCAGAAAATACAGAAACATACTCTTTTTTTCTGAAAACTATCACCAATAAGGTGGATATGGTGGACATCCCACCGACACGCACAAAGCGTTTTGCGAATACTTTCATTGTGCGCACAGCTAAGGAGTGAAATTTCCTGCCGGAGTCTTTGTTTCCTCATAGCTACAATCTATGAGTCTTTAAATCAACAGTGAATAGGTTACTTTTAGACAAGCGTGCTTCACTTTCGGCCACAGCATCGCTTACCATCAAGCGAGATAGTGTGCAAACGCGAGCCTATCGTTAAATAAAAAAGTAAGATCTTGTCCTATCCTTATATCCTTCTAGGGCGATTGAAATACTTTCCAACAAAAATGCACAAATTAGATCCAAATACATACTCAGCCAGATACGCCGTGTTCTTGACTTGGTCCTTGTTAGTCAGGAGCCAGTGCAATACATGATGTATGGTCCTTGCGTCGCCAGCTAACAGCTGAGCTCTGAACCGGGTCGGCTCCACGCCCGCCGGGGGCCGGTACTTCACACTGCCAAGCATCTCCAGCAAACGGAGAGACACCGTCTCGGAGTCGTCTTCGTTTATGTCTAACTGTGGAGTCGAAACTTGAAAGTTATAACATTTCATACTTAATGGCGGCACGGAACACAAGGCGAGTTTCTGTGCCGAAGTATAAACATGTAACAGCGGCGGTGCATGTAGCAGCGCAGCGAGTACAGTAGCACACTTCACAGCAGCCGTTTACTTTGATGGTTACTGTACCTTTCATAAAGCTTCGTTGATTCAGACGCTGTACGGTCACAAGGCTTAATATGGACATGATTTAAAAGCCAGTGACAGTTGGGTAAAATATGTGAAGCAGCTGGCGCAACTTCTAATCACACTGTTCATAATTGTAGTCATAACAGGTTCACTGTCCACATAGCAGACACAAAGTTAAACAATCTCGTGAGTCATATATGACTCATTGGACAGGGAAGTTGTAAATAGAACCGGCGAGTTAAAGTTGTAAATAAATTTAACTGTTCCACTGCAGGCACAGCTGCAGGGCAAAAGCCCGTCCTCATACAGAGAAGACATTCTCTTCTACTAATACAGAGAGTATACTTTAATCTCCACTTCTGCACAAGACGGCCTAGCGATGTCAGACTTAACAATAAGAAATAAAAAAAACCGAGAAATGAAATGGAAAGTCTCATTGGTAATTGCCAAAGTTTGAACCCAAGTCCTCTAGCATATGAGAGGTAAGCCTCAGCCGTACCTCAGAGAATATGCCATATCTACAAATATAATCAAAGCCTCTTCCTCGCGACGCTTTCGATGTAATATAGGCCTAACACTCCAGGGTATCTTTTTACAGCGAAATATTCTTTTTACGAAATTGTTTTCTTAAGTAGGATATCCCAAAATAACTTATATTCGAAATAGACCGACAGGAAATTTTAAACGGATGCTATCAGATGTTATTATCTCAATGAAGTTCAAACAAATTACTGGCATTATTCAGGTTTAAGGTTCTAAGCTTTCAGCGACTAATAGGATAGAAGATAATAGGCGATAATTTATAATAAATGAGGGATCTAAATAACAACAATTTAATTCAAATTATTGAAAATTCGTTCGATTAGATAACCTCTAGGGCGGCAAGTGAGGAATTCTCGCTAGCAGCCAGATTCTTAACATGAACCCAGGGGGTATGACCATAAGTTCTAGTAAGGTTATAATATTTTGAGTGTGCGTAAGTGACAGATGTATATGACTTGTATACATCTGTCCCTTCTTTACGTCGATCTATGCATGGTATAATAATATACTCCGTATACTTCGCCTGGTAGTTCTCTCTCACAGTTTGGCCCAAGACTACGTCACGATAAGTGTTACCATTGATTGTCTTTTTCAGAAAATTTAGGTTCTCTCTCATGTAGTAAATGAAAATAAAATAAATTATTAACTAGCTTAACTATTTAGTAACTCATGTGATTCATCTATTTAGTGTTAAATTAATTTATATATTGAATTATTAGTTCATAATTGCTATGTTAAGTTAAAAAATGCATTTTGCTCGGGTAATTCAATTACACACCGTAGCAACACATCGAATTGACAAGTGTCATACTGACAACTCGCCATTTCATCGCTATTGTCGTAGTGTCGCTCACACCTATAGCGTTGTTTCGCTCGGTGAGCAAAATACTGTGGCTCCCAAACATTTGTGATGAACCCGTGAACTATGAAAGATACACAAGGAAAATTGTTAATTATTCCGTACTAAACTGTAAAAACAGAAGTATAAAAGACGGTGTAATAAGGTTTTTTTCTTTTCCCAAAGACAAGACGCTATCATGCGTGGCTTCAATATTTTAACTAACTTCAACTAAAAGAACTGGCATGTGCCTTTCTACATATTATTTCATTTATCTACGAGTTGTAAATTCCATAATTTAAGGCATAGTTGTGTCAGTACGGCTGTACGCCCGAACTTAACCTAACCTAATTAGTTTTTGACTTATTTTAGTCAAGTCAAATTTTGTGGGTTTTCGTCCCGAACTAAATTAAGTTGGTCCATTTTATCACGACGCAGCGTGTGACTTTTACAACATTTGTTTTGTCAGAGACATTGTATACCTAGACCTCAGATCAAATAAGAATTCAAGATGGAACGTTGCAAACAACAAGATGACGCCGGTTAAACTACGCCTTGGCATGCCGTATACATACACAATTACACGTAAAATGAAACGCCTTAGCTTGTCAGTCGAGCTCTCAGATCAAATAAAAACTCGACAGACAAGTTATGGCGTAGTTTCATTCCGTGTCTAAGTAGCCGTGGCTTGGTCACCAACGGTGAAGCGAAGAGGAACCCGAGGAGAGGCCGCTCGTCAGGGCTTTGGCCGATTAAGCCGACGTCGAAGCGGCCAACAAGTAGGTTGCGATACCACCTGGCACCAGGTGACATTGCATCTGAGGCGAGCCGCGATATCATATGGAGCGTCCCATACGATATCGTGGCTCAGGGTTGGAGACCGCGGCGGGAGAGGAGTGCCGGTATTACGGTGCGCTCCTTACCTTCCGCGGTCTAGACGGGGTCGCCACCGTCTGATTGCGGACGCGATGGGGCCGCAGGGGAGGTCCTTATCCCCTGAGGCCGAACGTGGTAGGTGGCGGGGCCACTGACTTAAACAGGGGGACCAAGGGTGCCATACACGGGGTCGTCTGGGACCCATGTGTTGGTTTGGTTACTGGGGTGGTCACAACGTGCAATGTGTTCTGGTGCGCCGGTAATGGGAGGTACACCCCAAAGGAGGGTCCTCGACAGCCGCAGCGGGTTCGCGGTGAGTGCTAACGCGTGCCCGTGTTCCTGCCATAAGCGGCACAGGAGGACACCGTGGAGTTTTAGTGGATTGGAGTCCCACATAACTGCGCTATCTCCCCGTGGTAGCATAGCATGCATGGGCATTTCCCCAGGCTAAAAAAAAAAAAATTATTAGCGGTGCCTGTGATTGTTTTTTTTTTGTGTCGAGGGGTAAACTGATTTACCCTTGCAAAGAATTGATCAGGGTTGCTGATATAATGGAGAAATAATTTAGTCAATACCACGGTCAACCACTGCACGATAGAAAATTCATTTTCACATACTTGACTCGGATTGTTCATGATGCCACAAAGGACTTGTCTCCTCAAATTCATTATAAGGTAGTACTCTGTTTAGTTCAAACGAGAATCTATCTACAAGTCATCATCTTCCTGCCCTCGCCCCATGTCACTTGGGGTCGGCGCAACACGTTTTCTTCTTCCATATCGTCCTGTCCTCCGTCACGCCATCCCTTTTCTTATTCTCATCACTTCGCACATCAATCTCAACGTTCTCATCTCATTCTTTCTACGCATGAGGAAACTAAATAAAATCATAATGCAATCAATAAAAAAAGAAGCAAAGTAAAAATATACAAAAAGGTTCAAATATGTAGAATTATTAAAAATTATAAAATTACCTATTGTATTATTTTAATCTTTTTCCCCACTAAAAAAGTTTGAGAACCGCAACGCAATTGATGACGTAGTCTTGAGCCAATCACGTGACCTAGCTGTCACGGGAAGAGTTTACCTTGTCTTATTATACCACTGATCTATGATAGTTTTGACACGTCAGGGTACTCCGATGCCATCTATCGTCGCCTATGGTAAATGGGCAAACGTGCCTTACATTCATAGAGTATATCTAGTAATAAATTGGGATTACATTCCTCAGCTGGTCCAGATTATTATACAAGTAGTCATATTTAATTGTTAAATAAGGTACTTGCCTTCTCTCCAGCATTGAAATTCGCAAGAAGATCCACAAGCAACTGCAAAAGTTGTTTCTCATTCAACGCGTCGAACTTTATCAAGTCATAGCTTCTCCCTAAAGTAGCATTCACTTCTTTCACAATATACTTCATTTGCTCCGACATTTTGCCAGATATTTACTGAGAGTATTCACTTAGTTACACACTAATTACCAGGCGAATAAATAAAATTACCCAAAATTCAACGAAATTACTCTAAAGGAGACAGCTGGTTTCGTTGACATCAAACGTTGCTATGGAAACTTTTAAATGGCTTTGATACAAAACCTTTTTGGATATTTCCATCGATAAGGTCAATGAACTAATAAAACTAATGTATTTCGTATATCCGGAGACCAAGATTGATTTTATATACCGACCGGTCCTTTTAGCTAGTAAATGTATAGCGAGACGCTGCGTTGGAAGGCCCCCCACAAGGTGGACCGATGACCTGGGGGTCTACTCCGTCAACGTAGTTACGGGCCCCGTACGAAAGTACCTACTCCGAATCTTCGGAGTGAAAAAACAAATGTTAAGTTCAATTTTTTGGACGGGTAAAAACACATCGGGAGTAGGTATAACTGTCAAATTGTGTTGTCATACATCCTTAGTTCGGGCCCCGAACGAATCATCCGATTGTATCACTATACGGAGTAGGAAACGCCCGTAACGAAGGCCGAAACTACGGACTTCGTGTTTAGGAGTAGACCCCCTGGTTAAAGTTGTGAGAATCCTCTGGATGCAAGATGCACGGGGCCAGTCATTGTGGCGTCACTAGGTGGAAGCTTATTGTTCAGTAGTGACTACTTTTGCCTGAAATGATGGTAATAGAAAGAAAGATAAAGTATTTATTTGGCACATAACGAAAATATAAGATGATGATGATAATGTGAGTTGCAAGCTTGTCGGTTTTTTATCGGTTGCATTTCGGGGAGTGTGCGATGGAATTGCATGATTTAATTCCGCCCAGCCCATTCAACCTTGGACTGCCAGACGTACGGCGATGCTTCATCGGTACATGGTGGACATCCCACCTATGCAAAACGTTTTGGGGACACTTTTATTATGCGTACAGGTAAGTAGTGGAATTCCCTGCCGGAGTCTGTTTCCCGATAGCCACAATCTAGAGGTCTTAAGTCAAGAGTGAATGGGTTTTTTCTAGGCAAGCGTGCTTCACCGTCGACCACATCACCGCTTACCATCAGGTGAGATAGTGGTCAAGCGCAAGCCTAAATACAAAAAAAAAATTAACGGACCTTTTATCCCTCAGAATGTACAGTAATAGTAAAAACGTGATTTAATTAGGTAAGAAACAACACAACACACCACTCGCATTTCAATCTCATGAAATAGCCACGGGAGCAGAAATAGCCGCTTAATTCTACAAAGGAAGGAATGGTTTCAAATAAACAAATGGGTATTGCCGATATCCATTTACAAAGAATTCTCTATGTGATAGTTGATGTTGATTAAAGCGTATATCTGCCTACGTATACCGATTCAATAGTAGTAAATAAGAAGGTTCCTACATGAGGCAAGTAGGTAAATACATACCTAAATTTTATCATGATAAACCTGAAACCTGACAGTGGTAGGTGTGCCTCAAAACAGATCAAGCAGTTGACTCGCGAGCAGAGCAGTACAGGTAAGTTCAGTTCCATGTCAATCTCGGTAGCAGAACAGCCCACCAGAAGGTTTTTCCCCCATATAATAAAGAGGATTTTATAAAGCATAAATAAGCGAAGTATGTGAATCGTAACCAGGGGCGTAGCTACCGCCGTATCTGCCGTATCAATTATACGGGGCCCCCGACGTAAATGATTTATTATTGCTGATACAATTCAATAGTCTTGCATCCAGTTTGCCGGAGGTAATAACAGCATGCTTTTTATTCTTGACCCTTCCAGTTACAACCGCAACTGCTGAAAGAAGTTTTCCATAATTAAAACTAATAAAAAATTACCTAAGAACTTCGATGGGACATGAACGCCTGTAAGTCATCATCAGCTATAAATGATTTAATAAATCAGTTTGCCGAAAAAAAGGCAAGGAGAGGGTATATTTAATTTGATTTTTTTGGAAAAAGTGACAGATAATTATGATGAATAAACATTTATTTTAATTTTATGCTTAGATAAAGTACCTATAGATTAAGCACTGGCGTGGCCGCACATGAGACAGCAATAGTTTGTTCTGGAGTTACAACAAGAACAAGAACACTACAACCCACCATCGCACTGACACTTATTATCTATAAATAACCCAAATTCCTTGTCTCAATTAACACATAATACCACAAAATCATAGAAAATCAAACAAAACCGAGTTTGTTTGTCAAACCTGCCATTGTATTAGAGTTTGACAAACAACAGAAACCGGCCACGGTGACAAAGACAAAAAATAATCTTTTGTCCTTATCATTTACATGGAGCTGCCAATTAGCCATCTCGCTCTATCAATCAAGGTCATTTTAAGGCTTAATCTATAGGTACTTTATCTAAGATTTTATGCAAACATTTTTTTTTTTCTTTTATGAGAAATCTTTACCCTTCATAAGGGCCCCCAAACAAATTTTTATACGGGGCCCCGCCAGGGCACGCTACGCCACTGATCGTAACTCATACCGGTGATCATTTTCGACATCGCAATTCGCATCGGTGCCGGTGTTTCAAAATATTTAGTCAAAGCGCCATCTGTTGTGATAGGTAAAAACTATGTCGTGTTTATGTTACCTACCTTTTCACGCGATGTTAGTTCTAGTCGATAGATGGCAGAGTATTTAAGTTATTGTAGATATCATTACGCTCATTATGTCGGGTCATAAATCAAATGTCACTGCTGATTAAAGGCCTCTTTCCAACCGGAATCGTCACAACGAACCCATGCTTTCCACGTCCAGCACATTTCTGCGACCTCCACGAGGTCTTTGTTCTCGATCTATTTTAATTATTACTCTTGTTTTCTGTTATCTTGTGTATAGAACAATGTGTGTATAGCCGCGATAGTATAGTTCAAAGTGGGAGAAATTTTATATAATATTATTATCACCATGCGAACTTATTTCAAGGAATAGGGAAGTTTTCTTTAATTAGTTTGAAATTAAACACATTTTCATTCAATAAATTATATTATATCTCTTCACAATTCAATCATTTTCCTTTTTTCATAATCGTCAAAATATCAACAAATTCTCCTTAGACTACACAGTTTGTGCCTACCTCACTGTAGTAATATTGTAATCTCAGATATTGACCTCACACTCGACTCGTAACCATCGCACATTCAATCACCTCACAGCCCTTTCACATTTTACTGCGTCTTTACATTAAATGAATCTCGTAATGTCGATGAACACAAAAGTGAAACCCTGGCCCAGAATATGAATGAATCAACTTCACAAACAAACAAAGAAAATGTGTACGTACGACCAGTTTAATATAATCGTAACTAACACAACTTCACTGGATGAAAAAATAATTATCTAGCACCAATTTCAATAACCTAAAGATAACTGAAATTAAAGTACCAAATGGCTGCTATTACGAAAAAAATATTAACATCAACTATTATGTGAATACCAACATGTATTCATTGAATTAATTTAAAATGAATTCAGTTCTACTTATCCTATGGCATGCACCATTATTTTACTCAGACCCTATGTTAATAACAATTTTAGCACAAAAGAATTACCGATTAAACAAGCCAATTTAAACGGAACTAATGCCAATACATACCGATATAAAGGTCAGGAACTCGAACAAAATTCCAAATTTAATTAAAAAAAACAATAATGATGACATTCTGCTATTCATTATGAATTACACTAAATCGGATTCATTAACATAAATACTTTGTACTCTTCTAAGTTAATGGAAATTCAATTATTTACAATAACCACATACAAAATTTATAACTAGAGAAATAGTAATAATCATAAGCTTGAAAAATACTACGCAATGAGATGAGATTTGGGAATATGTAAATTATTACTCATAAAGCACCTACAAAACCTAGTGTTAAGTCTCACTATTTACCTATCCTAGGAAATATTACAACCCTTAAATAATTATATAATACTACAGACTTCTGTTTCAGGATTGTTTGGTTCGTATAACTACAAAATCTACCAAATTAATAGCATCGATTAAGTATTAAAACATTAAAGTTATAAAAAAAATATATAATTCGTGTGATGAGTCGTTTACTTCGGATGTTCAATCATCTATTCAGAATCAAATGCAAGCCAACTACGCCTACTCCCGGATTTACTGGGGATTAAGTGCGAAAAATCGATCAAAAAGTTACGTCGAATGTGACGTACCCGACGCCTGCATTCATTAGCTTATCTCCGATGTTGCAATTTTTGAAGAATTTCCAATGAATACAGGGGTCAGTATCATAGATGGTGACATAGACTGGGAGCAGGACGCACCTACATATTTTTTTATAAATGCACTCGAGCTAATCTCGACTCAACAAAATTATTCCAAAATACACACGTCAAAACTTAAAAAAAAAATCCTAAATCATTTAAGATCCCAGGAGACGAAACCAAAACTAGGGACGGTGCCGAGCTAACGAACGTAATCGACTATTGATGACAACGCACCGTCGCTCGTGGATTTATGGAGACTCGTCTACAGGAGACCACCTTTCCGACCAAATAGAAGGCTCAGAGTGCCCAGCGCCGACGAATGGGATGAGTGTGCCGGCGCCGTCGGCGCGGGCGCCGGCACACTCGACCCCACCGTGCCCAGGTCGGAGCGCGGGCGGGGCGCGCGGGCCCGGGGAGGGCGTCGCAGGCAGCCCGGCGCGCTCAGGGTGCTGGCCATGTCCAGCGCGCCCGAGCCGGGGTGCGCCGGCACGCCTAGCGGGGGCTCCACCGGCTCGCCCAGGTGCCTCTCGGGCGCGGCGGGCGAGCGCAGCGTGCGCTTGAGGCACGTGAGCTGCTCCATGGGGCTGCGGTGCATGAGGCCGGTGTACAGCGAGCCGGGCGTCTGCAGCGAGATGGGCGCGGGCGACGAGTCGCCGCCGGGCGAGGCCAGGTGGCGGCGCCGCAGGATGGACGTGCCGGACGCGATCAGCGCGTGCAGCGAGGGCGGCGCGTCGCCGGGCCGCGGGGAGGCGGGCGGCGTGTCGTCGGGCGAGCCCAGCAGCGGGCTGTTGGCGGGCGTGGCGGTGGGCGTGAAATGCGCGGAGTGCAGCGGCGGCAGGCACACGGAGTCGCGGCGCGAGTGCACGGGCGAGCCGCCAGCCGACGAGCGGCGCGACGTGCGGCGCGACGACCACGCGCTGCCCAGCACAGACGACGCCAGGGACGACATGCCGCTGCTGCACACGCTACTCGCGCTGCTGCTCATCATACTGCCGTCGTTTGGATGAAGCACCGTGCTAAACAAGAGAAAGTAAGTTTAATTTTAGGTTCAGTATTCCAGATCTTTTTCACCATCTTAAATATTCCTAATCTTAGCCTATCACTCAATCCTGTAATTTTTCTCAGTATTTATCTACTCTGTGTGTTACATACCTATTAACGAATGAGTAAACATGACTAGAGTGCGGCAGGCGCGGCATGTCGTCGTCCTCCTCGACGTCGGACAGACGGTACAGGCGCAGGTCGCGGCCCGTCGAGCGCGAGCCGCGTACGCCCACGCCTTCGTGTTCGTCTAGTAAACCTGTAAGTAGATCATCGATTAGAATATATTAAAACAGTTAACTTAATTTACAACAGATAACTTCTAAATGCAGAACATTTGTATTAAATTGAATAAACTTCAAAGAAACACATCATTACTTTTGACTACCCGGTATGATGATGATAATGAAGTAAATAAAAAAATTACTGTATAACGAATTTTTTTTATTTGAAGCTTTCGCGACATTAGGGCGTTGACACCGTTTCAGGTTCTACTGCTACGGAGATAAATACGGGTACCTCTCCACATGCTGAAGTTTTACACTAATTCATTCAAAACATCCTTGTATATTAACAGACTAATCAAAAAAATTAAGGCAGTATTAAAAATAAATATTAACTAAAATAGTAGCACTATTCTAGTTTTTTTTTACAAAGCTTTATAGAGCTAATCTAGGAATAAAATAGGCGTTTACCTGACATAGAAGGCTTGGCGAGCTGAGCCCAGGTGTGCAAGGTAAGGGAGCCTTCCAAAGGTTTGACGATCTGCAGCTTGTGTGGCGGTCGAAACCGAGCCATACCTCCCGCTCCCGCTCCCCACACCGCACTCTCTTCGCTCGAATCCCGCTCTAAAACAATAGATAATACTAAATAAATACTTCAAACACAATGAAACATCGCGCTAAACAAGCAAAAGGTATCGATAAAGAGTTGATACCTTTATCAAAGAACATAAATAGAGAAATCATTCAATTTGATATCTTTGCGAGCAAACACTTTTGTAATAACTACTCAAACAATTAAGTAACGTTGAACTAATACTCGAGTGGCGTTCATTAATCTTGTTTTTGTTATTATTACGATATACATTCTTTTGGTCCTCTCCCACGTTTTTCGGTTTTCAATGTCACCTTGTACTGGGGGTCGTAAGTGTTGTAGCATAATTTTTCTAGTGAGTCAGACAGGAGAATAGTAATATTTCTGTTTTTCGCTAAGGAATAATTATGGTTTTCAGAGGTCATAGTACGGCCCTAGATATATTCATGTGGACCTTTTTCTTCTTCCTGTTGCTGCTACAAGATTAACTCAATTTTTTTTTTTCCCATGAATGACCTGTATAATGCCTCTGACGCTGCAATAAACGTGGCCACATACTGGGCTCAAAAAGTTTGATCAAATGTACCATCGATACGAAGAAGAAGAAGAACTCAAATTTTAAAACTTCGCCAAATCCTTAAATGTTTCTGCTCCATAATGGATTAATAGTGTCCAATGACTTTGTATTGTGTGCTGTACACATATTTGTTTAGTTTATTTAAGTATGGATTTAAATATAAAGTACTCAAATCTCTCTATGGCACTGAGGTTAGTTGTTAGAGAACCCAAACTTTTTTTTTTGTTGGGCGATCATCCAATGACTTCTCCCGGTCTGGGTGAAGCGGAAGGGCGTGTCAGACTTTTACTGACTAAAACCCACCCATGTTCCTTCAGTTGCTTGCTTGCCAGGGCCGCGGTAACTCTCTTTCAAAGAACAATGGCGAAATTTTAGCTGACTTAAATTTGAGCGTCTGAAAGTGGGTTATATACGAAAGACATTCTATTAATTGTTTATGTTTTTTAAAGTATAATTAGGCCTGGTCCAAAATAGATTAAAAACAAACATAATAAATAAAAAGTTATTTGATTTTTTAGTTCATTTCTTTAGCGTAGTGTTGCCATTATATATTTTATTTGCTAAGTGACAAGTAGTAACTATATTAAGTAATAATATCTTTATTATCTCCCACTAGGTGAACCGATGACCTGGTGAAGGTTGCGGGGATCCGCTGGTTGCGAGACGCACGGGACCGGTCTATGTGGTGACGCTTGGGGGAGGCCTATGTCCAGCAGTGGATGTCTTTCGGCTGATATGATGATGATGATGATCATTATTGTATTTATTGCAGTAAATGAGTTAACAATACAGTTTATGTCGAAGTGTAGATGTTCCTTGCAGGTAGGTAAGAATATTGTAGTGTAGTAGAAATAAATGAATAACTTTCAATTAATGATTGGCAAAAAGACTAGTACCCAAGTCTAAAAAAAATATAGCTTAATTGTTGACGACAACCTTTTGATACACGTCAAAGTCACTAAGTCACTTAGTTTAAATAAATATACTCTTTCCAAAGAGTAAACTACACATTTCATGCTAAAATAACTAGGTAAGGGAAATACTAATGCGATATTCCCCTTTTACTTCCACGAAATTGAATATTATTACCTATTAAACACATTATTAAAAGTTACCCAGACATAACCTACAAAAGTTTATGACTGAACATCAATTATTCTCTACATTCTCGAACAAAAATTCTTGCACAAACTAATTCAGAACATTACCCTGAGTTAAACCAGATATTTTTCATTTAAAGACTTTTGAATTTAATCTCAGCTAAAACAATGTATGGGCACCTGCCATTGTTCTTTATCCGCGACTCAGACAGACATCGGCCCTAGCGGACCCCGAGTTTTTGCTGAGAACTCTTTGCGGCGCGCTTGGAACACCATGCGCCGTCGACTCGGGCCTGGTCCTTATCGGACGGCGAGCTACTCGCCGTCCGTAAGCCCGCGCCTACCGTGGCCGGGAATCGGCTTGCGACTCCCGACGCCCAGGGCGTCTCTTGCAGTGGCTAGGGGACTGAGGGCGTCTCCGTTGCGTCTCCCTCACGCGTTCCGCCTCCTCCTTCGCGAGCATTACTGCTTCGCAGAAGGAGGTGACAGCTTCCCATGCCCTCTCGCTCCGTACCATGGCCTGAACTAGGGCCGGACGCGAGAGGTCGCACCGCTGATCGCCTCCACAAGGACACGGCGGTGCTCCGCCCAAGCGGGTCAGACCTCCACCGAATGCTCCATCGTGTCCTCCTCGCGATCCACACAATGGTGACACCCGGATGTTTACTCCCGCCTTATCCTGAACAGGAACCTCCCGGCACAGCTGTGTCCGGTGAGGACCTGAGTCAGGCGGAAGGTGAGGACGCCGTGGCGCCTCTCAAGCCATTCCTCAAAGAGGGGCCTTATCGCCGCAATTGTGGCGTGCCCAGCACTGGGTTGCGACAGTCCCTCTCTCCATGTCACTATGAGAACCTGCCGGAGCTGTGTCCGCCGAGCCGCGATTTGTCGTGGCAGCAGAGAACCAAACCCTAGGTTATGCTCGCTTTTGTACATAACTGTCTTATTGTATTTGTATGTTTTTTTCCTTGTGCGCTAATGAATAAGAATAAAAGAGTATGTCATACCTGTGTACCGCCGGTGCCGCAGCACGTGCGAGGCGGTGAGCGATGCGCGGCGCGAATTGATCTCCTGCGGCGTGAGGCGCCGCAGTGCCGCCGCCAGCTCGGCTGCTCCCGGCGCGCCCGGGACTCCCACGCCCGTGCCTCCACTGTTACACACATCAAACGGTTAATCATATGTTGGGGGTGTTAAGAAGAAGCACAATATCGAGAGTAGTGGAAGCTTGAGATTCCTGCCCCCGTACCATGACGTTTCCGTCGTATAGTTCTCGCCAAACTTCTTGGCCACCCTGAAATTGGCTACAATGGCTGCGCAGTAGTAAATCTCATACAAAAACAGCACCGTTTCGTGCCTTCCGCATCGGAAAGCCAACTTCATGGAGGCCCAGAGCTTTGGCGATCACTATACGTCCCGTATCATGGTGCGACGGGGTTATTAAAAAGACAGATTTATACAAGTCACATACATATTATGTCAATTACGTACACGCCAGCAAGGGAGTTAAATAAATGACTGTTAATAATGAAGCTTATGGAGATTCGTATGTTATTTTTATGTATGTCAATAATATCTCGTTCCCCGACCATTCAAACAGTTCCTTGGCCCCCTAACACAGTTCGACAGATTATTTCGTTACTCATTGAAAATCTTAAATAAATAATTAAAGAAATAAACGATTGTCACCAAACCTTGCTCTCAATTTGAACTCAACATCACTAATTTTAAAATATTCTTATAGTAAACGAGTACACAATGCTTACGGATAGAGGTCATCGGAGTCAGTATCCGACGTGTCATCGAGGAAGGAGTCGCTGGAAGGCTTGTTGACTTGCGGGCGCAGGTAGGGGGCGCTGACCGACGGGCCGTCCGCCACGTCGGAGCCGGGCAGCGACGGGCCCGACTGACCCGACCAGCGCGATGCACACTGCACGGTCTCAAACACTTTGTGCATGCTTGATCTGAAATAACAACACTGTGGTAACGAGAGGAGTCCAACAACAAGAATAGACTACAAACTGACAGGTCCATTTTCAATTGTTGCCTTACTCTAGGCATTTCTCCTGTATCATGAGTATATTAACAAACATTTAAACTCACATACGCACACTATATACCCGGAACTATAGGCCGTACTAATATTATATTATACAAAATATAGTCTAGAACTATATGTCACGCGAGATAAGCAGTACGACGGTCTCAAACAGTTTGTGCATTCTTGATTTCTGAGTGAGTCCTACGAGCGGAGTCTACAGTCGTGCGAGATAAAAGATAAACAGTACAGAAGTGGGTTATCTGACAGTGATCAGTTATCAAATTAGAGTAGCTGTCGCTGTTTGTAAACATTAGTTTACAACTTGGTCGTAATTTAGCTTGTAGGCAGAACTGTTCGTTAAATGAATATGGTTTGGTATGGTCAGTAATGGATGGCAAACAACGACCGGAAATAGAACATGTGTTATGACGTATTAAGAATGGTATTTTATGGCCCATATGCATTCCTAAGGCCTCTTTTACTATGGCATGCATTCTTGGATAGATCTAGGTAGATGGACCGGCAACCTAGAAAAGGTGACTAAAGGGCAGACTAAATGTAGAATGCAGAGAATTGGAACTTGATAGGCTGAGTAGTTTTGTAGAGGTATACAGAGCTGGGTGTAAAGATCCGCATCCTCCTCCTCCATCGAAAAGGGGAGGCTCATCCGACCAGACGGGTGTAGTTTCTGGTCCGGGCAACTGCTTGATGGTTGCTGTCGGGCAGTTGTATATGATCAAATCGCGCGAAGAACATTGCTTGCGCGATATAGGATTTATTTGACGTCTTTTTTGGTAGTGTGGCGCCAAAAATGCCGCTACAGATTTAATTTGACACATTGTTGTGCAGTTCTTGCCGATACGGGAGGAGAATAATGAAGGTACTGACTGTGCAAGAGGATCGCCGATGCCGGAGTCGAGGCTGAGCTCGGAGTAGATGGAGGAGTGCATCTCGCGGTGCAGGCTGGGCGCCAGCAGGCCGGCCGCGGCCGCCACGCTGGGCATGAGGCCGCGCGCCGGCTCGCCGCGCTTGCGCAGGGCTCGCAGTTGTTCCTGCGCCTCCGCCAGGTGAGCCGCCACCTCCGAGTACCGCTCCTGGGACATAAGCATATCAAAATTATAACAGCTACTAGTTTCTGCCAGCGGCTTCACCCGCGTAAATATCGAAAATTAGCCCAAGGGAACATATTCCCGAGATAAAAGATCTATCTCTGACCCAAATTTTATCCAGATCCGTTTAGTAGTTTTTGGGTGAAAAAGTTACAAACACACACTCACAAACTTTCACCTTTATAATATTAGTGTGATAATCTATCTCTGTGCCAAATTTCATTCAGATGCTTCCAGTAGTTTATGCGTGAAAGAGTAACAAATATACAAACACACACACACTCACAAACTTTCGCATTTATAATATTAGTGTGATAACATCACGCCCGAGATTGAGTTATATCTGGCAACAATTTATCTCCAGCCTGATAATAGCAAATTCCTGATGTTCAAGAATACAGCCCAATCCGGAATACAAGATGAGACCCCTTGCGTGCCTGGTTTGTTTCCCAGATCAGGCAGTACTCAGCAGTCGCAATTGAGAGCTTCTAGCATCTTCCATTCTATTAATTTTTCAAGTTCGAGATTTTTACAATAAGATTAATATTATTACAAGATTCAGGCATGATAAGTCTTCGTTATTCATAATAATCGTGTACATAAACCGAAACAATCAGTAGTCGAAGTAATTACCTTCGTGTCAGCCAGCTCTGCCGCGAGAGCATTTTGATTTTCTTTTGTTATTTCTAATATCCGTAACGTGTGCTCATGCTCGGCAGTTAACTGTGAACAATTAAACAAGAATGTTAAACATTGACTATCCAACTATAAACAAACATCCATTGGATAAAAATGAAAGGCATTCTTCAATAAATGTTCTTCTGTAATAAGAAGCCATCTTGGTTCTATACAAGATAATCGGATTGTCTTACTACGGCCTTTGACGTAATTCGGATTGTAGGTGTTAGCCAATTCCGTCTGCTGTATTATCGAGGATTTGAATTTTATCAAACAAGTTTTGTGTAAGATTATAATGACTTGTAATTCTTCATTATTTTGGCGATTATGTGCTTAAGATAGGACAATGTTGTGCAAACGTGAATTGTGAGGGGAATTTTTCACATTCTTCTGTTTGTTTTTAAATGTATTAAACAAAATTTCCTTTGTTCTTATCGTGATTCTTGTAATTTAAACTTATACAAATTATATTAATTATATATTTGAAACTACCAACGAAATCGTATCTAGCCTCATATTTCAGTTATTTTACGCGCATGTGGCTAACACACGCTATGCATGTTTTTAAACAGTATCAACTTTGTATTCGGATTGCGGATTTACCACATGGTGGGTGAGCTTGCCAAAAGATAAATATTTATGTCAAGATGCGCTGGCCACACGCCTAGAACTCTTTACAAAAACATTTAAATTGCAAAAACCGACCTACTACAATCTAAAAAATTAAAACCTCCAATTTATGTAAATAAATTTCAAGTTCATCAGTAGTCGTGAATCAGAAGAGGAAAAAAAATATAATTTACCTGTTGGTAATTTCTTTCACTAACGGCAAGCCTCGAGTTGATGTGTTCAAACTGTTGCTGGAGCTCCACCGAACGTTGCCGCTCTTCCACCAGCTCGGAGCCCAATATACTCGCCTCCGAATTCGCACTGGCTGGAAATATAAACAAATTGCTTTATTATTGAGAAAGAAAATGTAATTTGCGCCAGGTATGACGCATACCATAAAAAAAAAAAAACAGGGAAAATATGCGTCACATCCGCGCAAAACGGCCAGCGCTCAAAACTGCTGGGACTCGTGTGCGAGACAAAGCCACAGCGCTGGTTTTGAGCGTGAGCCGGCGCTGACTGGCAGAAAACTCTGCAGGCAAATACGCAGGAGCTCCATCCAAAATACTGGTATTCAATTAAGATTGGGAGCCAACCTCAACATATTTGGGAAAAGGCTAGGCCGATTTGATTACTTTATATTTATAATTCTGCAGAGTTGAATTCAGGCTTCCATAAGAGGAGTTTTAGATTATATAATAGGGAATATGCATGAAAAAAATATTTGTTAATTGACCTGTTTATCGATAAAAACACTAACATAGAATACTAATAGTAAAAACAGAATCAAAATTGATAGAAAAACGACAGAGATATAACAATTTAAAGAAATATATCTGTCCATCTACGAAAACGCCGTTGTATCTGTGTCGTGCTATCTGACGTCACATGGCACGTCGGACTTCTTTTTCTAATTCTCAACTTTGAAGCTTTATAATTACGTCTCTGATCAAAATATTTAAAAAAATCTTTCATATTTGTTTACTAGAGTTAATAAGTATTTCATTAAGCAAATAAAAAAAATACATGCATATTCCCTATTAGTTGAAATGCATTCTGTTTCTATTCTAACAATAAACACGTGTAATAAAACATGACCAATAGTTATAAAATTTCACACGATTTATTACATTTTGTAGCCAAATATAAAACAATGTAAATGAAGTTTATCAAAATACACATAAACATATAATTACTTGGTGCTAGTCATTCAATGCAAATAGTTCAAGAGAACATCTGAATGGTTCTAGGTGTTCCTACGTCATCACTTTTATTGTTTATTGAGGAATTACCACATCAATCACATAGTTTGTTCAGTATGAAATATAAATAGCAGTTACGTATTGCTTATTTTACCTGTATTTGCTATTAATGAACTAGCACCACGTATAATCCAATATATGGTAATAATAATAATTATATGGTAAACCAACAATCCTGTCTGGGTCGCCGATAAATTTGAAAGAGAGTTACCGCGGCCCTGGCACAAGCAATTGAAGGAACACGGGTGGGTTTCAGTCAGTAAAAGTCTGACACGCCCTCCCGCTTCACCCAGAGGAGCGGGAGAAGTCATTGGATGATTTCCCACCCAAAAAAAAACAAAATATAAAAAAGACCAACAATAAAATATCTTATTCCTCGCTTCTCTTCGTTCTTCTACTGATGATTAGAGACATGTTAAAACAAGTATGGTCTGACAGGGTGCAAGCCTTAAGAGAAAACACGCTGCGAGGCCACCTTGAGTCACCAAGCTCAGACTCTTGAAGACTGTAGGATTTCTTCGGTTTCTTCACTGTTTTTCCCAGAATCGAAGAAATGTGTGCAGAATTAATCTTCGCAGAGTATCCATCTATACTAATATTATAAAGCTGAAGAGTTTGTTTAAACACGCTAATCTCAGGAACTACTGGTAGAAATTGAAAAATTATTATTATTATATTGTTTGTGTTGGATAGTTCATTTATCGAGGAAGGCTATAGGCTATATAACATCACGCTACGACCAATAGGAGCAGAGCATAAATGAAAAATGTTGCAAAAACGAGAAAAATTATTCCTTTTTGAGAGCTTCCGTTGCGTGGGTTGCGTACAATCATGTATGTATGGCAGAGTAGATAGGTAGATAGGGTAGGGTAGGAAGGTAGGTAGATAGGGTAGGGTAGGGAGGTAGGTAGATTAGGGTAGGGTTGAGGATTTGGGTAGCCAGTTGACGGGAGCGAAGCCGCGGGGGACAGCTAGTTACTAAACAAATCATTAAGACTAGATGATAGACCATTAGATCTAAAAAAAAACTTAGATTATCCTATACCCTGTAGTGATTAGCCTAGCTAGGATAATCGATTTTCTTCATATACCTTGATTACTCTGGGCACTAAGTCAAATAAGTATGCCAAGCGGGGCGTTTTAGCTTAGATAAACTCTATGCCCATCGCTTCAAATAATTTCTATAAGCACGTTAACGACATACAAACTTAATTCGAAAATTACTTCCGCAAGCAAGAAAAACGTCAAGAGTTGTTATTCTAGTTTGTCTGTCAATGTCAACTTGCTTACGAAAAAAATATCTTAAGAACAATCAAATGAGAATAAACGCTAAAGAGCGAGGTTTAAAACTCGATAGGCATCTTATTTGGTTAAAAACATGACTTAAAAGTTAAGTGTGTGGTCACGCAGCATCAGGGATGTTGTGTGAATAATTGAGTTTACATGCGAAGTAAATCAACATCACATGTGAATCAACATTTGGCGTTTAATGATCATGCGAACGGGCTGGGTCAACAGACTGTCCGGACCACAGACATAAATCTAACTAGATAAGACAAAATCTAAAAACAAATTTAACTACCAATGAAAGAAAACATTTCCAATGCCTCGGCCATTTTTTTCTATACAGTCGTTACAGCTCAATATGACATGATTAGGCATTAGATTTCGGTGGATTTCCGGTGCCGATAATGCTAAATGAAAAGCTCAAAGTATGATCATTGATCGTAATTTTACTCTCGTTTTTTGACACGAAGTACATACAATCGCGTCATCTAGTCAGATTTATATCTGTGGTCCAGACCGATCGCTGCACACCGTTGGTGCGTGAACCTCCTTTACACATAACTATACAAGACGCGTCATGCCTACGTACGTAATAATTACTTTTAATTGGTCAGCTGCATCTTACTAACCACTCACAACATTGCCGACCTCATTACTGTCTGCGATATGAATATTTTTATCTTAGATAAGCTATAATTGTCGCACTATCGTTCTTTATCATAAACAATACGCGTGCCAATCGCCACGAAATTCCTCAAACTAGTAAACGTCTTAAAGTATATAACTTCAAAGCATTGTTTTATGAAATTATAGGTACCCTACATAGTTCGGCGAAGAAGGCTTTAGTTGAATGCTCAATCGATCATCAAGATAGTCTAATTTATTGCTAAGTAGGCTGCAAAGCCGCTTGTAGGTCGTTCGTTTGACTGATAACGATAAACAACGACCTTCTACCAACTAGACACAACAAACAAACGGATATAGTAGTCACAGTGGATCTTGTAGTTTAGTATCTTGTAGTTTATTATCTTAGTAGTGTCTCTGAAGTTGGCTCTGCGAACCATTGCGCAAGAAACAGTTTGTCATCGAGTATACTGTATAGACTAAGCGAGATAGTAGTGAAAGAGGCAGTTATACAATACTATGTTCTACTTCAACATTGACACAAAAATAGCAACTGCGCAGTGTCTTGCAGCCAACTTCAGAGACTCAAAGATCCACTGTGGCTAACTACACAATAGGGATGTTTCCTGGGTAGAAAAATGATAATTCTATTTAGTCCGTCAGTGAGATTATCAAATAATATTGGACACGTATTTTTTGCTTTTTTTTTAAGATAAGATAAGATAAGATCATTTATTTGTCCAAAACATGAGTATACACACACATGGCATGCAAGATGTAACATTAAATTTATCACTGTCATGTTTTGCCTCAACGGCGTACAAATATAACAAGTAAAATAAAAAGATTAAAGGTTATACACAAGTAAACATCAAATAATTACAAACTTATCCATTATACAAAACAATCAATACTCCAAATTAGAACATAAAAATAAAATTGAAATGTATATAAAATTAGTCAATTAAATGTCAAAGTAATTAGGAATAAGATCAGGATATTTCACTCAAGTCAGATTAATTTATCATTCAAAAATTCGTCAGTGGTGTAATAGACTTTCTCTAACAAAAGGCGTTTTAAACTACTTCTTAATTTTTCTGTTCCCTCCAATATTTTGGTAAGGTATTATAAATAATTGGCGCCATACAGAATATACTTTTCCGCAATAGTGCTTTACCAAATCAATAAAAAAAGACAAAGTTAAAGCGCATCAAAGTGACGTATAAAGTACATACAGTATAAAGTGTACTAACGGCGTGACGTTACACGATATATCAACGAATTAAATCGCCGTCACTTTATGTTTTCGTGTCAATAGAAAAAATACGCTTCCAATATTTTTTATTAATCTACCTGACGGACAAAAAACAAATTTTCAGTAAACTACCCCAACACTGCCGGCTGGTAAGATTCGGTGCTTTAATAAATCATTACATGAAGTAATATTATCACACTCATATTGCTTGCGACATAATCACATTTAAAAGCAATTTATTGGCTTGAGTGGCAGTTTAAATTGCAATGATCGTTGTGGAAACTTGTTGGCGTCAATGAATCCAGGTTGCGCCGGGATTTCATGTCCCACTTGACGCAACCTAATAACCCTCACCAGGATGTTACACATTATTCAGACAAGTAGTACGAGTGTCCTTACGATATTATTTTACCGAAGGAAACTTACAAACGTACTGATGTCGGCATTAATTGACCATGACCTTAACCCCCCTATATTGTAATATCATACATACTAGCGACCCGCCCCGCCTTCACCCGTGACAAAAACCTTCCTCGTTTCTCACTCTTTCTCCTGGTAAAAACAGCATGCAAATCAGTTCAGTAGTTTTTGAGATCATCGCGTACAGACGCGGCGGATACTTTATTAATTAATTAGCAATGTATGTATGTGTGTGTTCGGGTCAAATCTTGAATTTTGAAATTCAGTTGCAAGATTTGATGTGAATTTCATCTTAAGCGGTAGAGGATAAGTGCTTTAATTAAAGCAGTAATACTCAACCGATTAAGATGAAATTTTACATATTTTTTTAATTAGATAAAAATATTTTATGATATGCAGTGATATGCAATTAAAAGAACGTACGGAAGTACTAGTAAGAGTTCTCAGTGAAAAGCACGTAAAGGTCATTTCACCCACTGTTGACATTTTACGCTATTGTATAGCTATTATATATTACCGAAAGGTAAAAGAACATCGTGAGAAAATCTTACATAGGTATACGGAATCGTACGTCTACTAAAGAATAGTAATGGGAAGCCGAGAATACCGTTTATTTACTACGAAGAAAGTTATACCTACCTTAGCAATTAATTTCTACTTACTAAGTGCTTCTTCTTCTACTACTTGAAATTGTAGAAACTATAGATACACATAATTAAAATGTCTTTAAAAATACACAGCACATACAAATTAGAAACTTCTAGAAGAATAGCATATTTTCCCGATTGATAAAATAAATGCATGAACCAATTAAAATTCGACACGGCTAAGTATCAATGTTTTAAGTCTTGATAACAAAACATTCCATTCGAACACATTATGAAAAGTTCCAAGGTGTTTCTGTAGATAAAACTTTTTACATCCGTTTGCTTTTAAATGATGATTGACTGATATTGGAAAAGTCATACAATATTGTGACATTGCGTGCGGACTGTGCTTTTGTTTTGCGACAGAAAAACAAAAGTTACAAAACATTGTTGCAGTAACATGGAGTTGTGTTTTGGAAATATGATAAACATACTATTTTGTTGAAATTGCTAGCAGCACAAAATAATGTTACGCAACGTTTGCACAGCTTTAGACCAAGATCTTAATTTTAATACAAATAAACGTCCAGCATATTATTGACACGATAAACTACATACAAGGTGTTTTTAGGCTGCAACCAAACTGCAGCCGAAGCCGACGTTGACCGTCTTCTCAAAATATGTCACATCAGATCCAAACTTTGTCAGTAAGTGTCGCCAAACTACGTTGCTTGACCGATGTCTGATTCAAAATAAAAATCAAATTGTTTATTTCAAATAAACCTTAGAGGTACTTTTGAATTGTCACACAAAAAATTTATAAACTCTAGTTGCAAATTCGCAAGCGTCTGTAGGTGTCAATGGCAAAGAATTTGCAAGAAACACCACGGACACTCTGTTCCAACACACTCTCTCTTTTCGGACACTTTATTTTTTGAAGTTTCAAACAAACAAGCAAACAATTTAATAAAAATAAAACACAATAATAGGCCGAGACAGCTAAGTTATGACCAATCCCAACTGATGGCACCCGTTCACGTACATGACGCATGGATCGGCACCACTCAGCTCAACCATCATGAAGGGAACCGAATGATCCAACGCATGTGCCACCATCAGAGAGAAATTATAGAGAGCATGACACAAGTACAATGTAGTAGATTGTACCCACTTTTTAACTCCTAGATAGCTCTTCAAAACAAAAACTCTTCTGTCAACTAGCCGAGGTATCAACAAGCTTCGATTGTTTAGTCAGGTGTTGATAGGAATCCACAGCTGATTATATGGTGTCTATTCGTTGAATAGTTGATGTTCATCGTTGATTGGCTGTGCGCTGTCTGGTTCCTGTTTGGCATAAGTGGATGTCTTACCGAGCTGGTGTGCGATGTCCCTAAGCAGCTGTCGTTCCGCCAGCTCAGCGCTGTCGGCGCCGGCGGCGAGGCGCGTGGCCTCGTCACGCAGCGCCCTGTTCTCGCGCTCGAGCGCTCCGGTGCGCTTGCGCAGCAGCGCCGCGTTGGCGGCCTCCTGCTCCTCCGGGGATGAGCACTCCTCTGTGTCATTTGTTAACACCTACGCAATGTTTTGGACGATGATAAATGTTTGTTGTGCACGTAAAAAATGCTCAGGAAGTTGATAGCTTTAATTTATACCGGTTTTGTACATATCTTACATTATTATGACCTTAACGGTCGTGGGGTTTACCTGTTTGCCAAAATCTTTTGAAGCTGGCCTCGACAAGAACTTTCCTCAAAGTAAGTGGATTATATTTTCCCACGCGATGATTTTTTGCAAGTATAACAAGTTTGATTTTCCTTGTAAGATGAATAGTGATGACGATGATATCATTCAGGATAATAAAAGATTATTTAGTCTTAACATGCGCGACAAAGGTGAGAATAACGATTTAGATACAAAGGTCAGAGGCACTCAAAGAGCAAATAAATTCTTATTGTTACTGCTATACAAAACCTTAGCAAATCGTTCATTCTTCAACTCTCACACTCGTTGAACTGTTCGATTGGTTAATGACGATTCGCTGATTCGCAGATTATTTTCCTCAATTTCTAGACTGCATTTGGAAAATACAAAATAAGATTGGTATTGATGTTTACCTGTAGTAGATCCGCTTTGGCGTTGAGGTCGTGCCTCAGCTGCGTGATGTGGTCCCGAGCACTTCGCAACTCGCCCTCGAGCGCGGTAACTCGCGCCTCCAAGCGACCATTGGCAGTTAGCAATTCCTTACCGATGCGAGCCGTTAGCTCCAAATCTTTTTCTTTCTGTAAAGAGTTACAAATATCAATAACAATGTATGATGATCCATCCACAGAGCCTATAATCTAAGAGATGGTACCTACTCAATGAATAGACCCAAAAAACTATCTCTACATGGCCAAAATCATATTAAAAAGCGCCAAATATACAGCGAAAACTCAAAGGTCCAAATAAGACAAAAGTTAAAACCTGTAAGTGACAAATGCACACTGCAGACAAAAGTTGTGACGTAAACCAGTCGAGTTGTGGAGTTCGCCTTGAAGTGCTTGGACTCCCATTTACGTAATGCCTCTCTAGACGAATTACACTAGCAAAATAAATAGCACAACTTACTTCTTCTAAGAGCCGTGTTACCGCTTCGATGTCATTGTAGGTTTTTGTCATTTGGCTCACCCTGTTGCTGCATAGAACTGTAAAAAGAACACCACTATGTAGCAAACGGCAACAACGTCTATGCTATAGTAAATATAGCATGTCTATAAGCAAGCGCAAATTATATACAATATCATATATGAATGTGTTCAGGTAATTATGTGATTTAAGTTTAGCGATACAAGTAATCACTTATATTATCGCCGTCGATGGAGAGATTAATTCTAAGTGTTTTGGTACCGATAAACAGATATTTAATTAGAGAGTATTTGCAATTATTTTTCTCAACCTTTGTATTTAAAGACAATATCTAATATAAATATTGCTAAGCCAATAATCGTATCAAGAAAATTAAATATCAACTCCACAATATGAATTGTCACACTCCAAAAGCATGCAAGAACTTAAAGATAACCCAACAAATAGTGCATCTGATCCTATATTATCGTTTCGTCACAAGTGTGTAATAAAAAGTTAAGTGGTTTTAAACGATGCAGTAATATTGTCGCACAATATGTTACAAAACATACTTGATCAATCGGTTACGTGAACTTTATTACTGTCTACGGGTGAGTAAAAGCACCTCAAATCAAAATTATAAACATTTCGTTGACTCGAAAAACCGGTTTTGGGACTGGGTAAGGTAAGTACATTCTTGGGCCAGGTACTTATAATATAGATACCCAACACGATCAGATAGAGGTATCCAGATAAACTACTTTCATTGGTTTAATTAAAGCCAAGATATATAAGGACTTGTTTTCTTCTGACTAATGGCGGTCTTAAATGCTAAGTTTTAATGAGGTTTATTTTATGTTCTGACGCTCACAATGGATGAATGAGTAGTTAATAACTCTTTGAGATGAAGCCGTCGCCTCAAGAGAAAATCTTATTTAGAAAAAAAAAATACCAGTAATGGTGTCTGTCTCAGATACCAGATTTTCTATTTAGAGTTACGAAAAATGTGTGCAGGTATTTCTGAATTATCTAAATGTTTCCTCCCGGTACTGTTCCTGGCACAATTTCCAGACGCTATTAGACCGAATCTGCGTCTGCGCAGCATCATTCTGATAGATTTGCCTTTACTTAGATACTCGTAAAATAAATAAAACTCGTGCTACTTTCAAACATGTCACGACCACGTTTATGTTTTCATACATTATGTCAACCTTCAACCTGACCACAGACTGCGGTTACTTTACTATCGGACGCTTCACAATATAATATTGATTTGTTATTGGAAGATTACTGAATAAAAATATTGGAGTTTATTCTGTCGCATATTATTATAAAATATGTAACATTGTAAATGCACAATCTTAAAAGGTGTGATTATACTTATATTTGTCGCGTTTTCATAATAATAGTTGTTCATAATAACGAGGACATTCAGCCTTTTTTGATTGTGCATTTATTGTTTTTTGTTTTTTCACACTAGCAATTTTCATTTTTAGGGTTCCGTACCCAAAGGGTAAAAACGGGACCCTATTACTAAGACTCCGCGGTAGGTCTGTCTGTCTGTCTGTCACCAGGCTGTATCTAATGAACCGTGATAGCTAGACAGTTGAAATTTTCACAGATGGTGTATTTCTGTTGCCGCTATAACAACAAATACTAAAAACGGAATAAAATAAATATTTAAGTGGGGTTCCCATACAACAAACGTGATTTTAGTGGCGTTTTTTGCGATATTGGTACCGGCGGTTTTTATTATAGTTTACTTACTTTAGTTCTCTTTTCCTTATGTGTCTTCAATATAATCCTACCTAGTATGCCATGATTACAGTATTTCAATTAATTTAAAAATTGTTCATGGTAACCTTGCTTAAAAATAAATATTTATTATACTCGATAGTTCACTCACTGTCTATTCTTGGGCACTCCCAACTCGTTGGTGACCTACAGAGTATTCCCAAAGAGGCCGCAGTGGATCAATATTTTATATTTGAAAGCGCTAAAATAGCGTCAAGACTAAATTCATCTGAAAGCTGTCCTATTAATAAAGCAATCGATTGGATCGGTGACCTAGATGTGCTTAGTGTAGTACATAAAAGTTAGGCTGTAAAGCGCATTGGATTACTTGGTACAATTTTTATTGGTATCTAAATAATGCAGCGAATTACAGGTGAGATAATGTGCACTAATTGGTGTGATTCATAGAAATGCTAAGAATTCTAAGTATAAGGAAACTACACAGGATTTTTTGATAAAAAATGTGAATAATTTTAAAAAAACAAAATGATAAATGTACTTTTCGGAATCTTGAATGTTTGTTTATACAGCTGAGAACAATTAAATACAAGAATAAACAAAATTTTAAAACTGTAACTTTAAAATCCTTTTTCCTAATTTTCTAGCAGCGTATAGGAAAATGTTTTGAGTTAAATATTTATTTAGTTTTAGCTCTTGTGTATAAAAACAAAATTCGAATCTAAACATTAACAAACATAATAAAAACAAAAATATCAAACCGGTGTTAGTTGAATAATGATTCGGTGAATTAACAGTACTGGTAAGTCCACTGTTAGAACCTTTATAGAAACTTTTACACACTAAAAACATTGTGACTACAATTCCGACTTCCCGTGCATAATATCGCCCCTTAATTCGTGCAAACAAGCACAATAACAGTCGGGCACAATGGGCGGATAATTCGATACCATGCACGGTACTTAGCAGACACAAATCGCTAAGTATCGCAAAACATCGTGTAAGCACGCACTGTAAACACCGAATAACGTTTAGTTTCGCCGCTTGCCTGCTTCAATCACTTAGATAAGATATCATTGAATTTTAAATTTTGCGCCATAATATTTACAATTCACCTATTGTGATTACAATTACCTGTTCTACTTATAAATTATCTACTAACCCGGGAGTACATCACGTGTGTTTGGCCTCTGGGCGTTCATCGAACCCCTATTGTTCAATCACTAAATGCAACATTACACATGAACTGAGCTATTCGAGGAATGGCACCGGCTATAGATGTTACATCGATGAACCGACTGGCTTGTAACGTTGGCGACAAAGCGACAGATACGAGCGCGAAGTTCCCGATCAAGTAAGTGACTGGAGCGAGTACAACGCAATGGCGTGTGGACTCCATGGCGCTCTTGCCGAGGGCACACAAAACATACTTTTCCATTGTATCAATTCTGTGGGAACAGTGGATTACAAAACAAATACACATCGACATTTTTTTACAGTTGACTTCGTAATTTTTAATGTTTCGCTAAACACAATGTTTCAATTAATTCGCTTTCGATTCTCACATGAATTTATATGTTTATTGTTTTAAGTACTTTGTGCACGTAAGTATATAGGGAATAAAACATAAACGTATGAGTCCAAAGAAAATTACTAGTATAGTTTATAACACATAATACTCATAAGTGTCAAAGGTATTTAAGAATTTATGATGATTGGTGTTTTAACCGTATACAACATAAAGTTTAATGAGGTACAAAATGTTTTAACGGCGAAGTGGCTTTCAAGAATAAAAACTTATGGGAACTGCCTGATATAATAGCTCCATTGAACGCGACGCGAGCGCAGGTATGCGAGCGTTTCCCACTCTTACCTAACGCTAAGATTACAACGGATATTGATTGTATTCGTGCTTACATCTCCCACACGATACTGAAAGACTTTCACAGTTTTTGTTGCACTTACTGCTAGTACAAAATATTTTTGTGTTGCCATTGCTATGTTCAAGAAACCTAACCAAAAATAACAAAAGTAAATAATTCATTTTGTTCGAATACGATTGAATCTTATTTATATTTGAGTTTAGGCATATTTAGAGACACACCAGAAATGGAAGTTTTATCAAGTTAGCGCTAAACATATGCAACACTCAGTCTACTGTAAACAGTAATCAGTATTGTTTTTTTTTAAATAAAATAGCGTACTTAAGAGTCCCTATTATTGGTAAATAAGTAAAATCAATAGAAATATTTGTATTATTTTTGTTTCTCTAATTCACATTGAAGCTTTATCTTAATTAGAGTTATTTTAAAAGCATGATAACTCAAAGATCCACCACGCCCAAAAAAATAATTCCTAAATCATGAAATATAGATCTCTTTCAGTTTAAATTCTATGAACAAAGAATAACCCATGAAATCCGTCTGGCAACCCCAAGCAAGTCTTACCCATGGAAGTGATAATTGTTAGCTCATAGAACGCGACAGGAATTAATGAAAGAGTTCTTACTAAAGTAACACAATCTTTACCTGTACTTTGTTCAAAGCATTAATTAAAAAAAAGAAGATATAATTGTATGAAGAAGAGCACATTTAGCGACATCAATTAGGAAGCACTGAAAAGGGTTAGTTACATGGTTGGTAGTACTGATACATCTTTTTATAGGTTAATTGCTAACTGGAAATTAAAAGGCCCTTCATGACTTTGTTACGGTGATTACATGGCAATAAGCAAGACTAAAAGAAATGGTATGCAAATCACCGCGTTGCAGAGAAGAAAAGCGAGAAGATGGTTAGACATCAGAAGTGGCAGCGAGCGATGAGGTGATGGACAATGAAACCGTACCCATCTACATGATGCTATACCTCTATCAAGGAGCAAGGTCCTGATGACGCGAAAGTAAAGTCTGCCGAATTTGTCCCTCGCGACGTGGTACAGGAAGTCTGGGTACTCTCCGAGACACTCTTTGAGCTCCGCGTCGGGCAGGTAACTCAGCTCCTGGAAGAGCTCGGGATCGAAGCCCGGCGGCGGCGAGGCGCGCGAGCCGCCCGCGCACCCCGCGCCCGAGCCCGCGCAGCCCTCCGCCGTGACGCGCGCGACCCGCGATCATCTGCTCCGCCCGCTTCACGCCGGCGACGACTCCCAAGCGCCCAGCAACTTCCTTCTATGTGTCCACTTGTATTATATCACTAAGATTCCTATGCACAATGTCTCCGACGTAGAGTCACAAATGAACTGAACTGACAAACCATTTTACACTCTGCTAAAACCAATATTTATAGTGACGTAATACCTGTAAAATCACGAGAATCGTGTCGACCACTCACATGAGGATGTAATGGAACACGTCTGACAGGATAGTGTAAGTAGCTGGTGGATATCTGCAGCACGCTCGGGTGGCCAAGCGAGCTGCTTAAATTAACTCTCTTACGAAATTCATAATTCGCCAAGCCCGATTATAACGCTCACGCCATGTAAATGTAGCCAAGTGTTAGTTAAGTCAGTTAAGTTAAATGAGGTTTTACTCTGATGTACGTGTTATCGATTTTTATACCGAAATGAGGGCAGAGTCGGGCGCTCCCACGCCTTCGTCTGGCTAGGGAATATTAGATGTAATGACTAAGGTATGTTTTATGTATTGTTTAGTTAAGGAAAACATAGGAAAGGCCTACGGAAAATAACTATAATGTAATATTTAACACTCACTATTAATATTAGTCGTGAAATGTAATCAAGTCATTAATTGACTTGATCATCAATTCAGGACTTTAAATTTTCTTTTTTAATAAAAATAACATTCCTAGATCATTGTTTTAAAATTTGAGGAAGACGTTACAGATATTAAATAAATATTCTATATCTAAATAAGAACGTCAAACATTTGAACAATACCCAGGCAAGCAATTCCCTTCATGGTTTGTGTTTACCTTACTGATGCAAAGACATCTTACCGGGAATTAATTCTTATTGATTATTGACTGCAAAACATTCAATGATCTCAAAACCAAAGCCTGTAAATCACAAGTCAATATAATCCAACCCATCGCGTTTTCACGGTCACGTCAAAAAAACAAACGCATTAACGGTATAATTGCGGAGTTGCCTCTAATTTCCTAAGTAACCTTAAGAAGATGAGTCTGAAGTGCGCTACTGACATTGTTAAATAAATAAAAACTCCAGCCAAGATTACCAGAGAGTATAAAAAAAAAAAATTGCGTTACTATCTACATAATTATTTCCTGTAAGTGTCATATGACATGAACATTTTTTGTCGACTGTTCATTGCGAATGTTGATACTTCTTAGTTTATTTGCGATTTTCTATAGTAGTCTATCCAGTTGGTACAGAACTGAAGGCCAGCCTACACGTGATTTATCATTGACGTCGAGCAAGCTATCCGAAAGGTTTGACCGCAGTCCACAACCGGTAAGGCACAGAGGCGTAAGGCGACAAATAAGACAGCACGACTAAATAAATTGACTGCACAAGGCACGACTGAAATCTATACAATGATATTTAACGTGATTTAATATAGGGAAATCATTGATTAAATTAATGAAAACAATGACCTCACATCGTTTGTCACACCTAACCCAGTTTTTAATCAAATTAAACGACATAAGTAACAACATTTTATTATTTTTATATTCATGGTCAAGGCCATTTTTATGGCCGTTTAACTTCGCACACGCTGGCCTTCCCAACTTCAACTCTACTAACTCAAGATAATTATTTGCGTTTTCTTGTTTTACGTTTCAGGTGATTTATGTGACGGCTATGCACTTTTATACTTGAACCAATTAGTCCAAAATTATATGTACATAACCCTTTACACCCGCGCTGAAACGAGCGTGAGTTTTACTTTTAAAAAATTCTGGCGCCAAATTGTTCACTTTTTGCGAACGCAACCGGCATCGATCGACCGTGCGGGTGTCTCGCATACGCTAACAAAATCGCGGGGCCAGGGCGGGCGATCAGTGTCCTGTGAGCCTTGATAAAAGATGGCGGCGTTTTTTGACCCTCGCAGCGTCACGGGTAAGTACTTGTTGCTCGTATTATTTGTTTAGTAATGTATAGTGTTTCTATGTAAATTACATGTTAAAAGAACAGTAAATAAGTGAGTTATTTTAGTTTGATGGATTTCATTGTAATTTTGACACAATTTAGTCGTAAACTTTGACTGCTACGATCGTGTGGCTTCGGTTGTGCTTGCGAGAAATAAATTCAAAACATGTCAACCGTTATTTGTTTATTTTTGACTGAATTTAATTAAAATTTATATGTTTTATCATGTTTTTAGGTCGAGATTTAAATGACGATCAAGTTTTGCAAATCTTGGGCGATGGAAACCTTTCCGAAATTGAGGATTTTGATGAAGATGATGACAATTTTCAACCAAATGTCCTGGAAGACCTAAATTGTGACGAAATGATCTCTGGCATAGAAACCGAAGAAGAACCTGAGCTGGATCCCGAGCCAAACACTCGCCCTGACACTCTCGCACCTTCAACAGGTGAACGCCGCCAAAGAACTACGCGTCTAGCTCCTCGCAAGCGGGTCTGGAAACAGGTACCTTTCCATGATTCATCTCATGACTATCCTTCGCTGCCAGTATCTACTGTTAGGACCCCTATGGAATATTTTTCTGACTACTTTGATAAAGATTTTATAGAAGAAATATCTAGGTGCACAAACTTGTATCATCTCAGAAAAACGGGCCGCGTACTTAAAACTACTGCAGTCGATATAGCCAAAGTCCTGTCGATTCACATCTTCATTGGATGTATTCCTTACCCTCGTATCCCAATGTACTGGAGAGCAGGATTGAGATTGGAGGTTATTAGCAAGCAAATGGCTCGTGACCAATTTTTAACTATTCGTAATGCACTGCACGTTGTTGATTCAGACGAAGCTCCGCCAAGTGAAAGAACCAATCCATTGTGGAAGGTACAGCCGATGATAAACAAAGTAAAAGCTACTTGCAACAAACTTGAAAGAGTCCCCGGGTTTTACTCGATTGACGAACAAATGGTGCCATTTACTGGCAGGTGCAGTCTTCGTCAAGTAGTTAGAAACAAGCCACGACCCGTTGGACTTAAAAACTTTGTACTGACCACAAGTGAAGGCTTGATGCTTGACTTCGACATTTATCAGGGGGCTAAAACAATGTTTGGAGACTCGCCACTCGGGATTGGGCCTTCTGTAGTTCTCCATTTGAGCAAGAGTGTTCCACCTGGAAGCTGTATTTACCATGACAGATATTTTACTACTGTCGCATTGATCGAAGAGATGCACAAGAGAAATCTTCACAGCACTGGAACGATAATGATCAATAGAATCCCTGACCGTGCAGCAATTAAATTTAAAACTGACGCTAGGATGACTCGAGGTGAAAGTCAAGCGTATGTCAGCAAACCAACGGTTATTGTTAAATGGAAGGACAATAAGTCTGTTTTAATGGCGTCCAACTGCACCGGCTCGTCTACTACATCTGTAGTAAAACGATGGGATAAAAGCAGGAAGACTTACGTGGATGTTTCCGCTCCTAAAGTAATAGAGCGTTACAATCAGTACATGGGTGGAGTGGACGTACTGGACCAACAGATGGAGTACTATAGAACTTTTATTAAAACCAGAAAATGGACGCTGAAGGTACTCATACATTTTCTTGATTTGGCCATTGTAAACTCGTGGCGGCTGTATCGCAATGATTGCCAAGCCAATAATTTAAGCAGGAAAGACATTTTGCCCTTGTTAGATTTTCGTCTCAATATAGCTGACGGATTATCTTGTATTCCACCCAAAGAACGTCGAATGTCGAGTGATACCGAAAATGATCCGGCAGTTGAAAATGATTTTCCAATTAGGAGACATTACAGACCGGCAAATAAACCCTCTGAGGCAAAAAGATATGATGGTTATGATCATTTTCCCGTGTTTGACGAAATTAAAGCCCCAAGGATGTGTCGGCATGAAACTTGTGGCAGCCGCACGAAGATACGATGCGAAAAATGTGATACTTATTTATGCATCTCACGTGGAAAAGACTGTTTTAAATCATATCACCAAAAGCCATAACTTTGATAGTTCCTTATTGTTTTTAAAATATTATAACTTTGCTAAGTTTTAGAAGTTTTCTTGTTTTGTTGCATATTATAAAGAAAAATTATGGCCTTTGTTACCAATGTTGATTTTTTAAGAATTTAGGATTAGGTAGTAAGTTTTATAATGTGGACTGATACTAGAATGACTGATTAAAGTAATAAGCTAGTAAACAAGTAAACATTCGTTTTATTTTCCATCCAACTATCAAGATAAACGTTCAATTTAAATTACCCTCACGATCGTGAGTAGTCAAGTTGTACCTGAAACTCACGATCGTGAGGGTTAACTCCTGGGTTACCTATAAACCTGAGATTTTTTCTAGAATTTTTTCTTAGCACCAAAGGCTTTATAGAAGGCTATAAAAAACATGACTTGGTGAATTTCGAAAAAAAAAACCATCGGGTGTAAAGGGATAATGTTCCGCATGATCAACCTGCACGATTAACCAAAATAATCGCACATACCTAATCAACCGAGTCTTGGTTTAAGTTACCAGACCGAATGATTTGTCGGTCTGTGTAATTTATGAAATTTTACCCGACTTTATTATCATTGTAACTTTATGACAGCTACTTTTTAGGGTTCCGTACCCAAAGGGTAAAAATGGGACCCTATCTATTACTAAGACTTCGCGATCCGTCTGTCTGTCTGTCCGTCTGTCACCAGGCTGTATCTCATGAACCGTGATAGGTAGACGGTTGAAATTTTCACAGATGATGTATTTCTGTTGCCGCTATAACAAAAAATACTAAAAACAGTATAAAATAAATATTTAAGGGGGCTCCCATACAACAAACGTGATATTTTTGCCGTTTTATGCTCGATATTAATAACGGCAACAGGTAGACGCTTGAAATATTCACAGAATATTTAGTTGTATATTTATTCAAAAAATAATAATAATTAAATTAAAATAAATTAATGGGGGCTCCCATACAACAAACGTGATTTTTTTGCAGTGTTTTGCGATAATGGTACGGAACCCTTCGCGAGTCCGACTCGCACTTGGCCGGTTTTTTTTCATATTGATTTCAACAAGATCTAGAAAACGTGAAAATTATACCTGCATTATTTGATTTCATTGTAGGTACAAATGCTGTCAAACACCGTAATATCATCAACCAAATAAATCTATTACGTGGTTATTTATCAATGACATTGATCTTAAATTTTGCTATAACAATTGCCTTACAAACTTTATAGTGAAATGAAAGTAGGTTAACAGAATATTGTGACGTAATTTTGGCCCTGTACGCACACCCGCGAATACACTCATACCAATTTGCAGACAATGTCAGACGCGCTTCGAACTAAGCATTAACAGTGTCGAGGACTGTTGTTCAAGTTTGGTGATGGTATATAATCAGGGGACGCATCACGTGACGACCAACACTTCCACTCCATGCTTAACAAGCATATTCAAGTGAAAGGTATTATCACCGGTATTACTAGTAAACACAGATTTAAAGTAATAGGTTCGCCACTATACATACTGCATGCACACAACACAATGATTCACATAGAACACCTTTTATTACAAAATTCTAGAACAATAAACTAATTATCGATAAGCTTTTGAATTAAGCCACACAATTACGATATAAAATACCAATCTAACCACTGAAATTACACACAAAACAACCTTTATCTCAAAACAAGGCGATTTCTTTTAGTAACGGTTCTAGTGTTTGAGGCCAGTGGTAATAAACTTTCACGATCAAGTGCAGGCGTCTGCAGTACCGAGGCAGCACGCTATTTGCGCGAACACGGCACATATGAACGGTATCGAGACAGATTCGCGAGCGAACGACCGGCCACGTCCACTTCCGTCGATACCATACCAATAACTAAAACTAAATTAGTATTCTACACTTACGTTCAAGTCATACTAAAATTACTCATGACGACGTGCACACTATGTATATGATTAAACGGCGCTACTCACTCAGTGGACGAATTTAATACGATAAGCTGTCCGAGATAACGAGCACGCATATGATACGACAAAATTATTAAAATACAAGTGCGATTATTATTAAATTATCTACCTAAGTATGTAATGCAGACATTTTAGCTACCTACAAAAAATAACTAAAAGCAAAGCTACTATATTGTAAGCATCAAAATTATATCAGACATTTTGATTTACTAGGTGACTGATATTTAATTTGAAACAAATAATAAATCATTTTGAAAACTGTTATCTAAAATAATGTAGAATAAATATAAAAGTAACACAGCCTAATTATAAAGTAAACGTTAGTGAACCTATGATACTAGGTACACTGACGAAGGTCTTAGGTTAAACAAGCAAGTTGCCAAACGAATACGTCATACACATTACGCATAATAATAATTATTTCTTTAAAATAGATATAATGAGCAAAATACATTAAAGAGATGTGTATTTGTGTACCTACAGTCGCTTCGTTTTACTACGGCTATCTGAATTACAGGAAGCACCTAGAACTTAGATTTTTTATCGCAAGTTTTTTTATAGAGGATGTTGACTGACAGAAATTGAAATCGATGAACTTAATCCCTAACAAAATATTTTGGCAACGTTTGTATTTAAGGTGTTGGGGGATTCAGAAAACATGGCTTTTTATTTTATTTGAATGTCTTTGGTGTGTTTTTTGGATTTACAAACGCCACTTTGACTACAGTTTGATGTTTTGGTGTTGTGGGATTCAGATCTAATTTTGGCTATGGTTTGATTTTTGGGTTTTGAATAGCGTTCGTTTGATTATTTATTTTTTTTTGTTATGGGAGAATAAGAAAAAAGTAACTTTGACTAGGTAATCACCGTTTCAATGTTTGATGTTGGGGGACTCAGAAAACATGACCTTGGTGATTGTTTATTTTTATTGTTAAGAAGTGGATTTAGATAAAGTCACTTTGATAAAACTTTGAATTTTTGGTGTTTGGGGGATTAAGATCTGACTTTGGTTACTGTTAGACCTGATAGGGAGGACAGGGGTTTATTAATTGTTTATTTACGCCCTTGTTTACTCATGCTTTTAGAAATGGTTCGAAAATTAGTTTTTTCTATAATAGTTTGCTTGCATGTTCAAGTTGTTTTGAATTTAGTTAGGTATAGTTTAAATTTTTGATGTTGGGGGATTCCGAAAACTTGATCTTGGTGATAGTTTATTGTTAAGAAGGGGATTTAGATAAAGTCACTTTGATTACAAATAGATTTTTTGTTGTTGGGGGATTCAGACCTAACTTTGGTTACAGTTGAACCGGTTAGGGCGGCAAAGGGTTTATTAATTATTTCTATAGCCTATTTCTTAATAGTTTTTTTAGAGATGGTTGTCAAATTAGTGTTTCTATAATAGTTTGCTTGCATGTTCAAGTTGTTTTGAATTTAGTTAGGTAGTTAAAATTTTTGGTGTTGGGGGATTCAGACCTGACTTTGGTTACTGTTAGACCAGTTAGGGAGAAAATCAGAAAAGGGGTTTATTCATTTTCGACCTGAGACGCATAAGGTCGAATGTCGAGATTGGAGCAATAGAATTTACTACTGCTCCAATCTCGACATTCGACCCGTCTCAGATCGAGAATTATTTCTTTAGTTTTTATCCCCTTTCTTAATTTTTTTTTAGAAATGGTTCGCAAATTAGTGTATCTATAATAGTTTGCCTGCATGGGTGTACAATGAACGTTCAATCGCAAACCGTTACGCATAATGATTTAGGTTACTATATTTCCTAGTCGGTGGTTAAGTGCGCTCAACTCAATAAATTCTTTTTACAGTATTGTGGCAAAACTTAAGATTTTTTATATAAAAGCGTAGTGAATTAAATGTGCAGTTTACGCGCCACGAAGATTGTAAAAAAGGGTTATACAAAAAATGTTTTCATAAAATGTCTTTGAATTCAGTTTCCGGATATCCGGACCATATTTCAATACTGAACGAGAATAGTTTAAGAAAATATCATAAATTTGTATCTAACTGGTCCCATTACTAATATTATGTATGTATTATCACACTAATATTATAAAGGCGAAAGTTTGTGTGTTTGTACGTTTGGTACTCTATCACGCAGAAACTAATGAACGGATCTGGATGAAATTTGGCACAGAGATAGATTCTAGTCTGGAATAGCACATAGGATACTTTTTATCTCGGGAATATGTTCCCTTGGGATATTTTTTGATATTCCCGTGGGCGAAGCCGCTGGCAGTAGCTAGTGTATGTATAAAACACGAAGATAGTCAATAATAAGCTTCTGGGATTATTTCGCAATATACACGCGGCTGTAGTTTTCCACATTATTTATGTGCAATCCAGCAGCTTCCATTTGAATTGAAAAGATATAATCATTATAAAGATTAACTGGACCACTTCTTATTTATAACTGTGAGTGATTGCTTTGAAAACACTATCTTCGAAGACTGTTATACGCATGCCCACCAGCTTGATGCTTGAGTGTTGCAAAATGGCTGAAGGGTGACCAGCAATTTGTTAACATTGAGAAATTCTGCAGTGTAACTGTAGATACTATAACTTATTACATAAAATAAATTATTTTTATAATACAATTACTTATACGGTTGTATAGTATACTTATACATACATAGTTAACTATAAGTATTCATATTAATAGATAATCTTATGTGAAAGCATGCACTGTCAGTAATTTTATGATCGTACATATAAAACTGAATGGAGAAATATAGTCTAACTCAACCTCAGCGTTATTTTTAATTGACTGCATTACGATAAACTTAATAAAAAACGTTGCGCTGAAATTGCAATTACCTTAAAAGCCTAAATACGCTTAAATGCGGAAAACAGATAGTTGCAATTATATTTAAATTTTGTATAGTTACTACACAACAAAACAATGAACATAATAATTATGCTCTCACGGTCAAGATAACAGATCTGGCTCACAGCTGTTGCGTGCTGCGACGCCGCGCCGCCGTCGCGTCTATATCCCCCGACTCCCAAACCACCCCCAATCGATGACGATGAGACTTGCTAATTTACCTTCTACAGCATGCCGAACATTATATTGGTGTTAACAGAATGTTGATCAAAATGAGAAACATTTAAAACACTATTAAGGCTATAAGCGGAATGTTTCACCCTCTTACATAAGATATAGTATCACAAAATACAGTCTATAGTAACACGAACGTAAAGAACTTGGTTTTCCTAGGGTTCTACCGCTTCTTTTGTCGGCAGAATGAGGCACATGTGATAAAAACGGTGTGGAACACGTTCGGTGCAACGGTGCACCTCTACTCTCTAAGTTTAGCACGGGTCGGGGCGTATGTTGCGCGATGCGTGCGGCGCACGTTTTTCGGCGTCGCGGTATCGATCGGAGCGTTTTGCGGCGCGCGGCGGGCGATGAAGGCGCGTGCCGCGTGGCTACCGGCGCGACCGGCACTGGTGGTCGCGCGTCCTACGCTCGCGCAGGCGCGGTGCTGCCACAGATATGAGTAGTACCGACCACCCGGCGGAAAAATACGTCACCCACGTCAACAATGCGGTCGAGACTATAGTAGGTATACGATAGAAAATCACTAAAGGGTTAGGAATTTGCGGGTAGAAGAATATAAAAATAGTAAATACCTAAGTACCTACTGATAAAACTCAACATCAAGGTAAAAATGTACGATGGCATTTCATTCAAGCATTTACATAAATATCTACTTCAGAGTACAACATTATATTCTACCTCCGAATAAGAAAAGTAACTGATTTGACAAATTGACAACACAACAAAAGTAAAGTAGTCCACTTAGACCGATCCCCAGGGGTTTCACCATAGATATAATAAACAAGGGTTTCACAGACCTGCAAGAAGCTATGATATAGAAAAATCAAAAAACCCGACTGCTTAAAAAGCAAACTAAAAAGACGTAAACAAGAAGAAAATCATGCTGTGCAGTCGGAGGATACATATTCGCGAGCTGGCGGACCAAAACCAGATGTATCCTCCGACTGCACCGCATGATTTTCTTCTTGTTTACGTCTTTTTACCCGACTGCCGAAGGAGCGTAATGTGTTTATCAGACTATGTATGTATGTATATATGTATGTATGTAAGTATGTATGTTTGTTCCTATGTGGCGTTCTAGAGACATACATATATATACGTTCTAGAGATATATATATACATACATACATAGACTGATAAACACATTACCCTCCTTCGGCAGTCGGGTAAAAATTAAATCGGGGACGAATGAGAGGTAAATGAAGGGCCTCGAGAGTTCCCTTAATAAAAAATAAATGGTAGGAATTTAGCAAAACGTTGTGTTACAGTATGTGATATAACCCACCTTAAATAGATAGTATGTGGGTACTTCTGCTGTAATAATGTGCTTTGATGTATATGATTTTTGCGGGTGGGTTGAAAATAGAAGAAACTCGTCCCAACCAACCGAGACAAGACCTTGGAAAACTCTTTTCATGACTAAGATTTTTCATTATACTTTGGCAGATTTTCCATCAAAATAATATTGGAGATAGTTATGCAATTAAATTAGTTGTTTATTGTTATTTTTGCTGACTGCCATGTTTATTACTAAATCGATTATGACAACAGGTTTGTGATGTGATCTCTTTTATCGTTGTTGGTCAGTGAGGAATAGTTCCACATGCTCTCGGTAAAAGATCAGTGGTCCCCGAGACGTCATTTCCAAGGTTAGTACAGATTCATATCATAGACTAGGTACTTGTATTATTCTTGACAAGAATACAGCTTACTAAAGAAGTTTTGAACCCCCGTAAAGACACGGGTCCTATTGTCATTCAAACGATGATTTCATGATAATGGAGACCTTAGAGCGGTTATTAATGATCAGTTGTCAGCCTTAACAATATGTTTTTTTATTGTTAAGGGCTTTGTGAAGTATATTTTTACAAAATTTCTAAAATATATGTCAGCTGTTTTGAAAATTAGAAAAGCAGGGTCTCCAGCCATAACAGAACAATTGGTAATGGGCTACGGAACCATTGAGTTTGGGGACCCCTGGTCAATAAAGCAACGATATCACTAGTGTTTTATTTTACCTCCCAATGGCAATGGCTAGGACTCCTAGCAAGTAGTCATTAATATTTTGGTTACAATAATATTTTATTACCTTTCAAATAGGACCAATATCCATTTTACAGCCTAGTTTTTATTTTATAGGATTTAAGTAAGTAATGTAAAATTGGACCGGTAGTAGCTCTGCTGCAGCAGCTCTACATCTTAGAAATCATATTTTAGTTACCTACATTTAAAATTAACACTTCTTTTATCTCCCACTGTGAGGTTTTTTTGTTGTTGTTATTTTCTAGTACTTCTTGTGGTCACAGGCCACAGCGCAGCGTAGCGCTAAAAGCAAAAAATAATAACACCTTCCTTTACTTCTGTAATAATTTCTCAAGATGCAGTGCACTTGATCAAGTGTATTTTGAACAAGAGATCGACCAAGTATCATAATGCAAAATATTCACCATCATGGCAGCTTTAAAAAAATTAGAGGGTACCTATTAATGTTGGAATTCCTTCTCATTTTCAATCGTATTAATACAAATTATAAGATAATTATTTAAGATAATTTGCTTATAAGATAATTGTATTTTTTTTAGAATCCACATCTTTGATTCAAATGATGTTTTTTTTTTTAAAACCTTTACTAAACAACTTTATTACTACAAATATTTTTTTCTTCCACTTATAATTAATATTAAGGCACCATTTTTATGGTTCCGTAACCAAAGGGTAAAAGCGGGACCCTATTACTAAGTATCCGCGGTCTGTCTGTCTGTCACCAGGCTGTATCTCATGAACCGTGGTAGCTAGACAGTTGCAATTTTCACAGATGATGTATTTCTGTTGCCGCTATAACAACAAATACTAAAAACAGAATAATGTAAATATTAAAGTGGAGCAAAAAAAAACCTATTTTTTTTTACCGTTTTTTTGCGAGTCCGTCTCGCACTTGGCCGATTTTTTAACATTCATAATTTATCTTGTTTTTCGATACCTATTTAGAAAATAAATATTGGTTACATTTAATTTTTCTTTGTTTATTTAATAAAGAATTTATTATAAAGAAATCAATTTATATTTTTTACTTAATGCGAGACGCACTGGATCGGTCAGTCTGGCGACGCCTGGGGGAGGCCTATGTCCAGCAGTGGACTTCTTTCGGCTGAAATGATGATACTTAATGCAACAAAAACAACCATAAGGATTTTTTTTTATATATAAAAAAGATCCCTAAAAACAATTCATGATTGTTTTTTTTTTCAAATATCTTAATTTTCGTTCGTAAATTCGTTTTTGATATACATATTTGCAAAAATACCAAACTTTTATGTTTCCGGTGTATTGTTTTTAACATTTGCAATTTTTGCGAGCGGAACTTTTGTTTAAATATTCATCTAGTTACATGCTATTCCGAATCCAGTGACACCTTGCTCATATTTTTTCAAGACTGCTGAAAAAGTAGAACAAAAAAGCATTTGTTGACTAGACTACAACTTTGTAAAACAGACATGTCACCTGTGTAAACATGTCACACTGTCATTATTTAATTTTCATAGTTTTTAGTTTTAATTAAAAATTTAAATATGTATTTAACTGCCTCGTTGGTCTTGCTGGTCATAAGCGCTACTGCCGAGCTTAAGGTCCTGGGCCTGACCCGGTAACAAAATGCGTTGAGTGTTATCGGGATGTTTCCATCTGGAATTTGGTCGCGGATAAAGGAGAATGACCATTTTGTAAGGGAACTTGGGCCCCTTTAAAAAAATAGTCGCATCTTGATGAATTTGGTTGTATATTGTAGAAAAAACACGTTATATTCATAATTAGAAAACAATTTTTATTTATTTTTCGAGATGCACGAGATTTAACGATTTTTCTGTTCTTAAAATGAACCCTTATTACAATGCAATAAGGTGCATACAAATGTCTAAGTGAAGGCACCTGATCTGTTGTTGTCTGTACAAAGTAAAGGACACGGATGGAAAAATACACAAAATATAAATCCTATTTTTGGATAATATTCAAATCGCAGACACGATACCTCATCAGGGGCCTTTTTGTTTGTTTGTTTTTATGAAGAATAACGTTGCCCCACACAAGGAATTTCTTCCTGTATCGTGGGTGCGTTTAAAAACATATAAACTCACATACACAAACATCCAGTGTATGGGCAATCTCATTTTATAAAGTTACCGCGTCCCTGGCTCAAGCGGCTAAAGGAAAACGGGTGTCAGATAAAGTCTGACACGCCCTGCCACTTCACCCAGAGCGGGAGAAGTCATTGGATGATATTCAAAACAAAAAAAGAGTTACCGCGGCCCTGGCTCAAGCAGCTGAAGGAAAACGGGTGGGTTTTAGTCAGTAAAAGTCTGACACGCCCTGCCGCTTCACCCAGAGCAGGAGAAGTCAATGGATGATATTCAAACAAAAAAAGAGTTACCACGGCCCTGGCTCAAGCAGCTGAAGGAAAACGGGTGGGTTTTAGTCAGTAAAAGTCTGACACGCCTTCCCACTTCACCCAGAGCTGGAGAAGTCATTGGATGATATTCAAAACAAAAAAAGAGTTACCGCGGCCCTGGCTCAAGCAACTGAAGGAAAACGGGTGGGTTTTAGTCAGTAAAAGTCTGACACGCCTTCCCGCTTCAGCCAGAACGGGAGAAGTAATTGGATGATATTCAAAACAAAAAAGATTAACCGCGGCCCTGGCTCTAGCAGCTGAAGGAAAACGGGTGGGTTTTAGTCAGTAAAAGTCTGACACGCCCCGCCGCTTCACCCAGAGCGGGTGAAGTCATTGGATGATATTCAAAACCAAAAAAAGAGTTACCACGGCCCTGGCTCAAGCAGCTGAAGGAAAACGGGTGCGTTTTAGTCAGTAAAAGTCTGACACGCCTTCCCGCTTCACCCAGAGCGGGAGAAGCCATTGGATGATATTCAAAACAATAAAAGAGTTACCGCGGCCCTGGCTCAAGCAGCTGAAGAAAAACGGGCGGGTTTTAGTCAGTAAAAGTCTGACACGCCTTTCCGCTTCACCCAGAGCGGGAGAAGCCATTGGATGATATTGAAAACAAAAAAATAGTTACATGGAAGATTACATGGGTTTTAAACATAACTGACCGATCGTCCGTGTACTATATAGCGTTTAGTCTACATTTGACAGATTCTACTTTTGACATCATAGTCTACTTTTGACAGATTCTACATATGACAGATTCTACTTAAGACAGATTCTACTTAGGACAGATTCTACATATGACAGATTCTACTTATGACAGATTCTACATAAGACAGATTCTACTTATGACAGATTCTACTTTTGACAGATTCTACATTTGACAGATTTTGAAAAAAGTGAGACAAGTAAGGAACATTGTTGCATCAAAAATAATAGTGTTATATAGTAATCACTATATTTATTGATAGGCGTATTTTGTTTTAATACCTAGTATTAAATGTTTGTATTATATAGTAAATAATATTTTTCGTTCAAGTTCAAGGAGAAAATGAACCGTCTCCTCATTTTCTTTTCTGAAGTCGGTGTCTTTTGTACCCATTGTTTGCCGTTATTCGACACCGACTTCGTAAAAGAAAGTTATTTGTAGTTTTGTAGTGTTTTGTTTTCGGTGTCGGTTTGATTTTTTGGTAAAAAGATTTTTATTTTCGTTTTTTTGCTTTTGGTAGGTACTCTCCAATTAACATGAAAATCATTTATAGCCAAAGTACATCTCATGACGATTCGAATAAGCCCAAACACAACTAGGATACATTGTTTTATTTCGGAATTCCAGTGGCCATTGTGGTCTTCTTCATCAGTTCCACTTCACCTAATGATACTTTTTGAGTGCAAAAGATTGCATTGTTGATGAAAATACCAAAATAGCTATATGTATGCCTATAATATTTGAGTAGTTCCCTCGACTTAGCTAGGTTCCCATCATCAGATCATCGGTTTCTTCATTGGAATATCTCCTTTCCAACAAAAAAAGAATCAACAAAATCGGTTCGTAAACTACGAAGTTATCCGCGAATACACATAAATATATATAAATAAATACGGCCGAATTGAGAAACCTCCTCCTTTTTGGAAAGTCGGTTAGTGAGGACACAGTTCATTTTCTCATACATTTTGTACGGAACGGCTTTAATGAATCTCGAACTTGAACGAAAAATATTATTTACTATATAATACAAACATTTAATTCTAGGTATAAAAACAAAATACGCCTATCAATAAATATAGTGATTACTATATAACACTATTATTTTTGATGCAACTTGCATGCGATTTTGAAAAAAGTGAGACAAGTAAGGAACATTTCCTTACTTGTCTCACTTTTTTCAAAATTTGTCAAATGTAGAATCTGTCAAAAGTAGAATCTGTCATAAGTAGAATCTGTCTTATGTAGAATCTGTCAAAAGTAGAATCTGTCATAAGTAGAATCTGTCTTATGTAGAATCTGTCATAAGTAGAATCTGTCATATGTAGAATCTGTCCTAAGTAGAATCTGTCTTAAGTAGAATCTGTCATATGTAGAATCTGTCAAAAGTAGACTATGATGTCAAAAGTAGAATCTGTCAAATGTAGACTAAACGCTATATAGATGCACCTCTGCCCAACCATTCGGGGAATATAGGCGTTGTGATATGTTTATGACGTGGCCTATTAAAAGATGAGTAAAGGAGTAGTCTCCTGGTAAAAGAGAATGTTTAGTGGAAAATCCTTACAAAGACATTGTTTTCTTCTATTCAAATACCTTTTTGTGAAACAAATGGATCCCTGTATTTATGCAATTAACGCTTAGAAAAAGGCTTGCTTGATTACAAAAAAAATATGAGTGACAATATTTCACGTACTAATAATTATAGTAAATAGCGACATCTGAAGTTAGCAAGTGGCAGTTTTTATTCCTATTGTGGAGTGAGTGATTATGTTTCTTTTATAACTTGGAAATATTTTTTTCTTAGTTATACGTTCATTACGCTCAAGGTCATTCATTGTTTCATTCATCAAAAGTCATCATCATTCATGGCAAGAAATTCCATTTGATGAGACATTCAATAAAATACCTTTCATAGATTTCAGGTGAATATAGATTATGCCTATCCTTGATTAAAAACATCCAAAGACAATGTATGTTTTATTTTATATACCATAAACAGTAACTTATAAATGATGTAACATCATGCATACTCACGGAAGTAATTAAGAGTCTCCCTGATCTGGTCAGGAGTGAGAGCGAGGTCTTTGTCGCTCACCGGCAGCGCCGGGGATGGTATGAACCAATCTTGATTCTCGTAACCTGGAAAACATCAAAATATTTAAGATCATAGCTGTTACAAATGTAGTTTCATAAAAAAATTATGACTGGGGGGTAAAAACTTTATAAGTACTTGGTATGGAATGTGCTAGTACATAGTTCAATTTGTAACAATTGCTGTAGTACACTCATTGAAATAATTACTGATACTCAGTACTGGTGAACCCAAACACACTGTATCGTCACAGGGCCGCGGAATCACACGGTAAATAAACCGCCATCAACCGCTTTATCCCACCACCAATTCAAATCTATTCAGATCGCGTCCTATTACAATGACTATTGACTAAATGTCGAGAACTTCTCATGAACTAAGAATACATTGCTTTAATTTTACACCTGTGTGTACACACTCACTTACTACGGGTACAACCCGGCGTAATTATAATCATTACAGTTTAAAAGTTACACAACAGAGTATGTGTGCACTTAAAGTAGCTGTTCGACTTAGAAGCCACGAAAGGTCTTCCTTGTTATACAGTGAGGGTACATGGTGTAAGTAGACAGCGTGATTAACTTTTATTATGCAGTTGATTAGTAGAGCATTGGCTTGAAAGGTATTTCTATTAAAATATCTGTCATATGATGTTATGTGCAGCGAAGGCAGCAAGTTGACAGATGGCACGCATCAGACCGGTCGGGGACGCATACTGGCCTGCGGGCGATGACTCGACCGATGAGACACCATTATTTATAGAGTTAAGAACGGCGCCGGCGCCGGAAACCGCGACTCAAACACTTACTAACACGGAACACCACATATAGCATAGGCTATGCTATATGTGGCTATGCTGCATAGCTCACTCCAACTTTGTCGAATTCTTACCATTTCTCAACACATTTCTATTCAATATATTAGGTAAACAGAAAGACTTTTCAAATGGATGCCAACATAAATATCGCTTGACTAACAAGCTTAGACAAATGAGTCATAATATTTAACCATGGTCAGATACCTATTACGAGTTATTTATTAAATATGAAATGAGGCAGCAAAGAGTAGAAAGTGCGCCTTCAATTAACTGACAAGAAATGCCTGTTGGTATATTCATTTTATTTATTACACTGCTTTATGAATATTGCTAACGACTCGCAGCGAAAGTATTGTCTTTCAGTTTTATAGGAATACTAGCTGTTGCCCGCGACTTCGTCTGCGTAGCATTAGTACTTCGAATAGCCCTTACGGATGATTGCCGGTATAAAAACTATCCTATATCCTTTCCAGGATCACAAACTATCTCCAAACCAAATTTCATCTAAATCGGTTCAGCGGTTTAAGCGTAAAAAGGTGACAGACAGAGTAATTTCGCATTTATGATAATTACTAGCTGTCTCACGCGGCTTCGCTCCCGCCAACTGGCTACCTACCTACCCTATATACACTATATTGCGCAACTTTAACCGCTTACGCAGCGCACGCAACGGAAGCTCTCAAACAGGATTATTTTTGCCCGTTTTTGCATCATTTTTCATTTATGCTCCGCTCCTATTGGTCGTAGCGTGATTTTATATAATCTTTCTCGATAAATGGAGTTTCAATTCAAACCAGTAGTTCCTGAGATTGGCGCGTTCAAACAAACAAACAAACTTTTCAGTTTTATAATATTAGTATAGATAGTATGGATACTAGGTACAATTAGCATTCATAAAGTGATTAAAATTTGATGGACCATAGACTAAAGACATTTTAAATAACGAGATAATATTCCTAAATTACCGTTAACTTTCACACAGTAATTCTAAACCGTATTCCATTTTGTTGTGCAGTCTGACATTTAGAGAACTATTGTGCCCGTCTCGCAAGAGACCTTGTCATTCCAATAGAGTCGTTGCACACCGTGTTTCATTAGGCCTGGAAACTAAACAGTCTATTTCATTGGAATTTACTGAGACTGTTCTTAGGAATATACGAATACAAAGCATTCAAACATAAACCTTATCACGTTACAATGATGTATAGTGCTTGCCAAACTTCTGGGCAGCCCTGATGTTGGTTTTCCGATGCGCAAGGCATTAATCGGTGCTGTTTTTACCCGACAGCCGAAGGAGGGTAATGTGTTTATCAGTCTATGTATGTATGTATGTATGTTTGTTCCTATGTGGCGTTCTAGAGATCAAATGCGTTGGCCGATTTTGATGATTCTTCGGTCAATCGATTCGTCTTAATCCTGCGAGTCACTGGCTACATTAAAATTGGATAAAACAAAAATGGCGGATTTCGGGCGCCATTTTGTCGGGAAAAAATTTTTTTTTTTTCTTCCAAACCCTTCGTGTGGGGTATCAAAATAAAGGATTTTAAGAGGCGATTTCAAAAATATAAATCACTTATATGTTTAAATGTACCTAATTAAAAAAAAAAAAAGGTGTAAAAAAAAAGTTAATTAAAAAAATCAAAAAACCCGACTGCTTAAAAAGCAAACTAAAAAGACGTAAACAAGAAGAAAATCATGCTGTGCAGTCGGAGGATACATCTGGTTTTGGTCCGCCAGCTCGCGAATATGTATCCTCCGACTGCACAGCATGATTTTCTTCTTGTTTACGTCTTTTTAGTTTGCTTTTTAAGCAGTCAGGTTTTTTTATATTTTTCCGTATGAGATTTACTACTGCGCAGCAATTGTAGCCAAGTAGCCAATTTTAGGGCGGCCAAGAAGTTGGCAAAGAACTATACCTACGGCAAATCCAATAATTCTCTAGTTCTAATAAAGGGCGCACGGTTGGCGCAGTGATTGAGCGATTGACTGCTGCGCTGCGTGTCGCGGGTTCAATTCCCGCACGGAACAAATATTTGTATAACCTACAGATAGTTATTCCGGCTCTGGGTGTTGTGTATGTGAGTTTATATGTTTGCAAACGCACCCACGATACAGGAAGAAATTCCAAGTGTGGGGCAAAGTTTATTGAAAAAAAATAGTTCTAATATTTGATGTGATACAACCAACAACCTAAATCTTCTCCCAGCTCGAATGTCTTGAGCCTACCAACAATCTCGAGCAAAAAATGTTTACAAGTAGGCTACGCCCCAGTTACTGAACACTGACCTGATGTAATTTACGCAGAACTACTGAAACAAAACTAGGCCGACTGTGGAGATGAATATTTGCAAAGGCTTTTCTCGTGTTTTTTTACAGATCATTCAAAATGTCAGCTAATGAAATATACGTTATTATGGCGAAGGAGATTTTGTAAGCATCCGACACATTTGCATAACATTTATACTCGTGAATTTAAACTTTTGGGGAGTGAAAGCCCCGTGAAGAACCGCTTGAGCTTTGATAAAAGGTAAAAATATCAGCAATCCTAAAAAATGATTTTCTCCTACAATGAAATCTAAATACAAGGAAATTCAGTCGGCGCTCTCTGCCCATATTGGCGCCTCCCCGTGCAAAACGCCGCGCCAGCCGTTTTTGTGCAGTTTTTAAGAGCTATCTACTCGTTATTTAAAAAGAAATATCAATTAATAAAAATACATTAAATTCCTACATAATATTGATTCCAAAATGGTAGTACACTTTTTTTTTAAAGAAGTATATGTTTCACTAATCTCCTTCCAACAAAACCATACAAAATGAGAAATAATGATTGATAGCATGCATCGCCTCGTAGTGTTCATTAATTAATTTTTGTACTAACACTAATGGATAGACAATTTGAAAACGAACATTTGTAACTTTATTTTATTTTCAAAAGATCTATATTCGATTTAATCAAATAAAAAAAAATAAAAAAAATCATACATAATGTCGAACATAGAACCTCCTCCTTTTTTGGTGAGTCGGTTAAAAAAACTAATATCTGGGCGTATTCACTACTGTAATTCATGCGCCACCAGTGTGCCGCTAGGGTACTAGGAATATTCAAGATTTTTTGGTCAGCGTACGGCCTTAATAGGCTTCCCTAAATTATTGGGTAAAGTTTCAGTTCGTGATGAATAGACATATTTTTTTGCGTAGGTCTGCACCAAGCTACTGAGAAATTAGTACCAGTTCGTGCCAGTCGCTTGTATTCGAACACGGTAGCAATCAAGGCCCTACCCTGACGTGACCTGCCTAAAATAAAGTACCAAGTTAAGTATAAACATTTTATCATATTGCGAATTGGATTAATTGCGAACTGTACCAATTGCGAATTAGACAGTTGGACATAATAAGCCCGAACGTTATCATTCAGCGCTTTTAGAAAAGTTTTTGTCCGACCCCTGATGTTGGGATAAGCTATCAATTGAAATGCAAAATTAAGCTCTGGAAAAGATGCTTAAACCTATTCAAATATTGATCAAGAATGTTCTTTTTACCCCACTGAAAGGAAAGGGTTATGTTTTTGTAAATAATGATTCCTCGTAACTGAACTGAGAACAAAAAAAAGTCCCTTCTTTTTAAATTGACTAAAAAACTTGTAACCCTGTGAGAACATTGCGATGTTGGTATATCTGCCTCGAAACGAAGTAAAACGAGTGATTTTAATTCACCGAAAACTCAAATAAAGTGATGAAAGTCGGAGACTATTCAGAATTTCGTGTTCAATCAAAATAAAAAGTCCTTTAAGCTTTGGAACGATTCCAAAATAATACTGGGAATGCTTTAAAAAATAAAGTGACTCGTCTCAAAACTTCCAAACATCGTGCCGTCACAGGATACGCTCAATTATAATTTTACATTGTTCCAGACGCTATAGCCTTCTCGACTCTTACTCGTACTTTAAAACACCCTACCAGGCAGCGTTAATGATCCCCTTAAAGCTAAAATTAGACGTTGTAAATGACGAATGTGGCCATGAAAACACAAGTATTGATTTTCGGGAGAAGCCGGCTGTAAATGGCAAAATTCCGCCCTCCCCCTAACCTCCTGTTTTACTGTATGATTTGCTATTACAGCTGTTAGTGTCTCGACATTTTCGTGAGTCTAATCATTATGTATCTCTCTGTTTTGAGAGGTCTGTCAATATTTATGGACAAATAAAACTTTAAGCGTGGATAAGGTGATACGAAAATTGGAAATACAAAAAAATTTTTTAGGATTATGATAGCATTAAAACAATTTCCGAATGGTTCGCTTTAAGCTCAGTGAACAAAAGCTTTGCCAGTTTGAAATGATTCAACGAAAATGGGAAAATCTATAAAGCAAAGCGCATAAAAGTATCAGTACCTCCAAATTGCGTGAGACTGTCGGCTCTCAAGCGATATTTTGGTATATGTTCTTGTAGAAGACTGACTATCTCTACCTCGGGCACCTCGTCGCTATTGCACACCTCTGTTGACAAAAGAAACATTAAATAGAAATGCTAGCTTCAACAATTATAATAGCAGATTTATTAACAATTTTCTAGCAAGTAGATAGAACAGGTATGGATCAAGAGATAATGAATTTGGAAAGCTGCAAGTTTCAACGCAATGTCGTGACTGGAAAAGTTGAGCGCATTGCAGTATTTAACTGTATAGCCGCTTTGTATGTTGCAGGGAGTGTCTACTTTCCGTATTTAGGTATGGGTAAGGCGCTTGCAGACAGAATCGATATCAGTTCAGCCTCCCAGCGCGCCGGGCGGCTGACCGATCTGCGGGTGCATGCACTTCTGCTTCTGTAGTTACGAGTATGTCCTCCGCGCATTGCACTGAGTTAATGTTAATAACATAAAGTGAGAATGCTCAGACACACACTTTTTCAAATAAGATAATGATTGATTGCGTTTAATTAGAGACACAATGACCTTGAGTTAATTATGTACAAATTAAACCAACACAGTTAAACAAAAAATTGTTTAGTTATAATCACAAACGTAATGAGTTAAAAATAAATCCAGAAGATAATCACTAATTGCTCTTAACGAATTTTATGTTACACTAGCTGTTCCCCGCGGCTTCGTTCCCATGGGTCACCCCACAGGACCGTTTTTGGGATAAAAAAATAGCCTATGTTACCCAGGAATAACGTAGCTTTCTATTGGTGATAGAATTGTTTAAATCGGTCCATTAGTTTCGGAGCCTATTCGGTACAAACAAACAAACAAAAAAATTTTTCCTCTTTATAATATTATAAGTATAGAAGTATAGATGATCATGAATCTAAGCAATATTTATTAAGATTTCAGCGTTAGGGTAAATAAATAATTTATTTATGTAACTGGCACGTCACCGATGTTTATTTCTACCTCTTAATTGGATACATACCATACATAATTACAAGGTGCATAATGATTGTTTTTATTCAGTACACGGCTGATAACCAAATGCATTTAAAGATATTTACAAAATAATTTTTGTTTGGGAAGTAGCGATCCAAAACAGACTTGTGACAATTAACCATATATTGGACAAGAAAAAGAATTATGTATTTAGGCGATAGAGCTGACCTAGTAGGTACTTGACAATGTCGTAGGTCAAGTAAAGTCTAGCTTGCCCTAGATCAAACCTTCTTGACCTGAAAAGGTTTATATAGCTGGTTTGAATATTCATAATTTTATTTTCTAATACCTTACAGACCACAAGAAGTTTGTAACATTGAGACATAATTATTTGCACGGTAGCCTCTCATGATCAGCAATGTTTAAGAACAAAAGCCAATACAAATTCATTTATTTAAAGTCGTAAATAATATTGTATTAGTGCTGAAACAGACACAACTTTCCTCTTTAGAATATATTTAGCCCGATGATATCAGTGTTGTGTCGTGTAGTTTCTACTGAATAATAATAACCCACCTCTAGCCGTGGGTAAGGAGCGTGGAAATTGGTGCGATGGTTGATCGAAAAGATACTCCTGATATCCTCCTCAATAAAGATTATAGAAGATGCACAAAATACGTCATAATGTGGTGGGTATGTAATACGAGATCTCAGCCCTGCAGTAATATATTCTACTATCAAGTATCCTTCATAAATATTTAGTTTTATCAATAACAAAAAATACCTGCAGATTTCAGCAGTGGGCTCTTAGGCTGTAGGTAAGAATCTTTCTTTTAAGCCATGGATCTACTAGATTAAGTACAGAAGCTGTTACGAGTACTGTAATCATCAAATCCAGAGCTTCCCAATCTTTTTTATACTGACCTCCCATAGTGATTTTTTTTGCGAGGCCCTTGTACCTTAATATTGATTATTAGGAAAAAGTGTAGTCAATGAGCTCGCTATTCTGAGCATAATTTTTCAAATCAGAGCAGAAAATTCGAAAAAGCTTCTCTCCTTTAATTTTCTCAATGATATGTAATCTATAATCACCATCATCATCAGCCTATAACAGTCCACTGCTGGCTTGCAATCCGTACTACGACTTAATTACTGCAACTGTAGAACAGCCAGTTTCGTATAACTAGGTGCGACGCGATGTATGAAGCGGTACTAGGAATTTACAGTACCCAGAGTTGGATAATCTTGGCATAAATTACTCTAAAATTTAATTACATATTTATTTACCTATTTGTATTTATTGAGTAGTATTTATATCGTATTACATATATCTCATAGGTCCAACAGCTGTTCTTTCTCGTATACGACGCCCGTGAGCGAGCATCGCGACGCCCCGGGGCGTCTCTCGACTCACAGTTTGGGAACCCCTGATCTAATCTATTAGTATGCTGTAACTATGTAAGCCTGAGTTTCTCTTAATCGAAGACCAAATGGATAAGTATCGCATCACTGCACAAATGTAAATAGCGGCGATTAAATCTGGTGTAAAATTTTAAATTGGATCTCATACAATACACTCGTAGGCTTCTGAATATTATCATTGAAGTTGAATTTGGACTTTGATATTATCCTTTTTATAAGCACCCTAAAACGGAAATTCACACTTTAAAAGCCAAGATAAGCGTTCCAATGCTATCAGTCAAATTAGAAGCAAGTTTGTGACATTCAAATAAAATGATACAGTTCGGAATACTTTATTGATAACTGATAAGGACATTACCTACCGTGTGCACGTTACATTGACGCCTTTTTCCACGTGAATAGCAATATCATCAAGTAGCAATTGATTGATATCATCGATTGCAATGAATTTTAAATACAAGTATGGCAACTACAACAAATTATGTTTATTTCGACGTATTTATATAATTTAGACAAAGGAACTGTTGTAATTTAAATGTCCCTACATGTGCCCATTCCCTATTCAATTTTTATTTTAGTGTATCCGTTGGAACTTGGAAGCTCTCCAAAAACTTATTGTTACGCACTTCTATTAGGTGTTCAATAATTTGTAAACAAACAATAGCAGTAGATTACTTAATTTTAGTTAATTATTTTGAGTATGAACAACAGATGATAACAAGTATTAAGAAAAGATATGTACCAAAAATTTCCCACGCAAAAATGCACGCCGCTTTCGTTACATAAAATAATAAATGCAGTTGATCGTGTATCCGTTCAGATCTTGCATCATTGAAATAAAACGAAACAGGTGCACAAGCGAAGTTTCCTTGTAAGTACGTTGTAAAACGCCTGCGCTAGATGCACTGGCAATCGATAACTTGAAACAATCAGAACAGACCTCACCTCCATTATCAAAACATGAATAGCAGTCGGTATTCATAACTAAAATAAGTGCCGTCGAGGTTTTTGTTTCTGTTTAACAGCTATATTGTAATGGCTAACTTTGATTTCATTTATATGTTACTTAAAGACCAGTTTAGCGAGAGCGGAGAAAATTAATTTTCTTTTTCTATGAATAGACTATAACTATTGTTCGATATTAAGCAGTATACAATGTACTCTCTATAATCGAAGCTTAGGTAATATCTCACCATGACTCCAAGCAAGCAGCAGATCCTGTTGCCTCTCGTGCAACTCATCCCGACGCCGCGGCCGAGGCCGGTGTCTTTTTTCAGTCATAATCCGATCACATATATTGCACTAACTTATACGATTTTCACATCACATTGCACATCTTTCAGGTATCTAAGAGGAACATCACTTTCACCTTACATCTGCGGACGTGCACCGTGTAGCCGTCTACCAAACAATCAACGATGTAATTAGCTACAGATAGGAGATAATGTACACAACGTCATAAATCCGATAACGAACGGCGCTGAACCGATCGCCAACAACTAGCAACAATGATTGAAGAGAAATAAAAAATGTGAACGTGACTTATCGCCGATCACAACTATAACAATTATATTCCAATGAAATTATAACAATATCTTTGTATTCCAGCCCGCTATATAGTCTCGCACCATAAGGCATAGTGTTCTACAGTACAAGCCAGTCGGTTGACTAGAAATTGCTTGCTTAGGCACCGGTTCTCCGCACTACACCAATGTCGCACCGATCACATGCAAATTTATCATTGCATCAACGTTTCAACAGAGTTTAACAATACACATCTCTCTAGCGTATAGGAGCGTCACAACTCCCGATCTTTAACAACTGTGTCAACATGTGCACACAATGCAGATGGCACAGATCGAAAATGGCAATATAGATAGATTTCATTTACACCAAAATATGGCTAACGAGGTTATTATTATAATAACGTAACGCACATTGTCATCTACGTAGATACTGTCTGCAACTTCGTGTGAAGAATTTATCTAAAATAAAATGCTGCTTGGATATAGATAGTAAGCATCAAACGTTACGCATTTATCTTTAACCTTGCATGCAGTTCTAAGTGTGAACTCGTCCTAATTTCGTGTACAGAGAAATTCTACGGGCTTTCTATTTTTGACCGATAGTGGGATAATACATAGTATTGATATGGAAAGGCCTGTAAATAGACACATTGCGAGGCCACACGCACAGTTCAGCGGCGGAGGCGGTACGGTCGACGTACTCATTCGGATAACCAATAAAAATAAGGATGTCGTCAATATGTTGGCATCGCTACCATAGCGGGGTCACCGCCGCCACGGGCTGCCCCGCTAACTCAATGACGCAATTTTTTGACCTTGTAATTTAGGCACCGTGAATAAGGGCCTTTAACATAATTATCCCATACATTGAACAAGCCATAATAACGAGAATGATTACATAACGGATAAAGGTGTTCCAGTTCAACTGCCATAGTTTCATTCTGAAAAGTCTGATAGTACAATCGTAATGAATGACTAATAATAAACAACAGGTCAGTGCTAAAATTCCATGTGATTATGTTCAGATGAACTGTGCATAGAATTGATTACATAAGGCTGACAGTTCATAGCACCGCCGCGATGTATAGACTCAATACAATAGATTAATTGGCTCGTTTTCTTTGACGTTGTAAATTCACTTTCGATTCACTTTCGGTTTTTTTTTAGACTACTCTTATCAGATAAAATGAAAGCCACGATTAATTGGTTTGATACCGTTACAGAGACCTTGTTCGACAGGAACTAAATTGTCCATCAACAGTCTATGAAACAAGATGTTCAAGTATAACTTTTTAGGGGAAAAAATAAGATTACTTGTGAACAAATAGGAGCTGTTAGTTTTCAAGAATGTCTCGGGATTCCATGGTGTTAAGTGCTTTTAAAAGTTGCTGTGATAACAGAATGTTCTGTATTAGACAATATGTTAATCATTTTAAATCAAAAGATTACAATTACAAGCATGCCATTCAAGACAAACTGTAACTTTGTTTGTAATACCTTTCATTCTTGTATTAGGTTGTGTTTTCAGGTTGTCATCAGCAGACCTTGGTGGTAAATAAATAAAAACACTTAAATTACACCATCGACAAAACTGATTGCTATAAAAACTGTGAACAATACAAGTTTGAGAGTACGTAATGAATCTTAATTAAGTCTACAATTAATCGCTATCATTCAGCACACTGTTTTTAATTTAAGGACAGACATACCTAAATGTATTAAGAAGAAACTGTTTTATCTCAACGTAAAACATAACATTGATTCAAGAAATACCGAAAATAACGTCTACTTTGAGGCATCATCTAAAATATTTTATTTAAGTTGTTTAACTATATGTAACTGGCCGAAACTTTTTCAAATTTTATTTATTTCAATTATAAACCAATAATGAACGAACGGCAAGAGTTGTGAATCGTGCAAGCGACTCCCTCGCAAACAGTTGGGAGGTAGAAACGCGGCGATCGACTGGATGCGCGCGCGCCGCCCGCCCGCCCAGAATAGCCAAAACTGGCACCCAGCCAATCACGCGCCTTCATTATAATTTTACCCCATTCATGATCTTAACTTAAAACCCCTTAAGGAAAAAAAAGCTGACTACCTGACTACTACGTTTTGAAACGTGTCATTTTCATTACAAGTTTTGCAATTGTATTACCCAATTAGTCATACCAATTTACTACACTTGAATCTACGAGTATTTTTAGTCATGAAGTATTACTAGAACAATAAATTTTGCCACTTATATCCTTTATTCCAATAATACTATGTTCAGAATTGTAGAGCTGATATTTTTTCATGATACGATGGTTTTAATAGTCACTTCCTAATCACGCTTATAATTTTATTAATTTAATTTGCAGGTAAAACAAAATATAATGGTCATAGTTACCATTTTCTGCTGGGGGCGCTTGGCGATACAACAGCGGCGCGGAACGATAGATTAACCCTTGTTCACAGTATAAATACACAAACAGTATGGAAACTACCTACAAACGCTCGAAACGGCACACTCACACAAACATACGCACCGACGAGAACCCTAAGCAGCGTCCGCGGTGCTATCAGTAGTGCGAGCCGCTTAGGGGTCTCGTCGATGAGCATGTTTGTGTGAGTGTGCCGTTTCGAGCGTTTGTAGGTAGTTTCCGTACTGTTCGTCCATATTTATACTGTGCCTTGTTGCAGCCAATCTGCGGATGAGTGACCATTGTTTACAATCCGAGACCTTCGTACCTTGAATCCGTTAGTTCCGCACGGTTGTTATACTATCCGACATAGTTGGGACAAGGTTGGGTAGATAATTGGTATTGCTGTCAGATTGGTTGCTGATAGCCACATCTTTACTTGAAGTCAGAATCTAAGATATCCAATCTTTTCCATTGCTGTTCATTCAAATATCTACTTTAGTATTATGTTTTCTAAGTTAGTTTTTGAGTGACCAGTTCAAAGGTGCTAAATATTTTGTTGCAATGGAATTTGAACTTTGTATGGTACGTCATTGAGTTTATTACAAATCTTGATAATGATCTAAGATTCTAAATTCAAATTAAGGAGTGTGTGACTACTAAGGCGTGCCACCTACATACTTTTTGCTACTACAGTAAATGCTGGCCAATAGTGGCCAATAAGTACCTGTGATTGTGGCGACGTGGCGAACGCGCGGTGCTAGCGAGGGCGCACGAGCCGCATCCTGAAGGGCCGCCAGCTTGACGATCTGCCCTGCAAATACACTTCACTATTAGAATTAAGATTAAACTACTACCAACAAATTAATCAAAACAAGAGTTAAAGGTAATACAAATATCAAAATAGATGAGACTGTGTAAAAGAACATATAGCTAGAAATGGATGAAGACAATAAATAATGAGATAAAGACTAAAAGAGAAGCTGTGCCAACCCCAAACAAATTGAGATAAGTTCAAAAGTCTGTGTGAAAATGTTACTCGAATATTCATTTAACACTCAGCGCACTTGAAAAACTAATTCATGTAAATGAACATGTAAAAACACATGATCACCACACAGCACACAGCTGCGTAAACGACTTTCACTGAGATTAGTTTTATGAATAATGCGAGACTATCTTTCAATAAGTCCTTAACTTCAAGAGTGGCTAGTAATGCTAAGTACATAGCATAGTAGTCCTACATGCTACGTAGCACATAGACAGACTGACTGTTAGTACATAAATGTGATAATTATGTCTGTCAACACAGCCTCGACATTATTATATGACACAAGCTTGTGCCAGCGGCTTTGCAAACATTAAATTTTAAAACTCTCCCACGGATACAAACTACCATGATGGAAACTCCTTTCATCCTAATCCTGCTCATGGTCTACGTATGTTCCAAACATCCAATTAAGCTCAGCCATTGAGGCATAATTGCTTGAATAACATTCAAACACACACTGAATTTCATATTTACAATATTATAGGATGTTCTAATTCTGAGAATAGTTTTACTAAAAGGTAGTACTTGCTTTTACAAGAGCATGAATCAGAAAAAGGATAAACTATTACATCCACTTATGAATATAGCTAGATTCAGTTTTCTTATTCACTACAAGATAAGTTGTACAATAGAATAACTAAAATCATTCATTCAAAACATAGACAATCTTGCTTTTGTGTTATCTTATAACTAAAAAGAAAGATAAAACTAATCAATAAGCCAAGTATAAAAATTATTATTATTACTCACAGAATCAATTTAGATGACTGCAGCAGGCATACATTAATTTAAATTTCTGAAAAAGAAAAAGTTTACTTTAAAAAACAAAACATACATGGAATTATAATATAAGTGAACAATGATCAAAGTTGAACATTTATAAAGTTCCCTGGTGGCAAAAATCAAACAGCATTGTTACAGTGTAAGACACAACATTCACCCACCCAAGTGGCTGATCTTAAAGCCTATATCTTTATTGATGTTTTAATTTTCAGTGTACAAGCACTCATCCTCTGTATCTTAATCATATTGCCGCTCTCCTGATTCATATTCCCCTAAAACATAGTGTTGGATTGTAAATCTTCATTCAATTTAAGTTGGAGCCATTATATCTAAATTGATACTGAAAACTATTTGATGCTTTAACTTACTTAACGGTAATGATAGCATGTTGGAATAGGAAATTCAAATTGCTTTGTTTATTTGCGAGAGCACTACCTCGAGTTATAAAACTATGAGGGACGTATATACAATACATTTGGAACTATACCACTTTGTTTTAAGGTTGAAAAGGATCGACTTCTAGCTATTGATTTGACAAATTATGACATAATTAGATTTTCAACAAAAACGTGACTAAAACAGTAGGCATGTAATTATGAGGATAACATGAAACTGCAGCGGTGTGACGTTGTTGGTGTGTAAGACAACAATTTTGAAAGCGAAGTGTGAATGACCTAACTTTATTGTTAAGACTATTATTTAACATTTCCCTTGACACTAAACTCAGATAAAAGACAAAATATCTGTGAATGTGTGACTTGTTCATTCATCACACTCCAACACTTATGTATTATATAGGATAAATGAGTTAATTCCACTAAGGTGTGACTTACACAAGGAGTAGAATGGAAAGTACAGTACATAACAATATTGTTTAACAAGTACAGTTAACAATCAGCTTTTGAATTTTATCTGTATTTGCAGTTTGGAGAGTTCAAAAGGCATGCCTTAAGAATCGCTGCAAAGCAATCTGCAAAGTGCAACTTCTAAGTGCATTTTGAAACCTGTGGATGAAGTGACGTAATTTTTTTTCGGCACATTATCTTCTACGGATACTGGAAACAAAAACCAGTTAGAACTTACTGTCATAATTTACATCATTGCTGCAATTGTGACCTTGCTGCCAAAAACCCCGAAGAATCCGTCCATCACTCTTGTAACAGTTCTTTTGTACACACGTTCACGTATTGTGTTCAAAGTTTTCTTGTGCATAATATAGACACATATAACTATTACTTATGTACACCAAATATCACTGTTTGCAATCGTTTGTATTGGTTTAATATTACTACAAATCCTTAAATCTGTCCCCGCGTTTCGCGATCTCGGCACTACAATAATTGTAATTATTCGGTTCGTTCCGTTTTTTTTATTCTTCATTCATCAAATCAATCACATTCAACAGAGACAGTTCAAAACAGTGTTGCATGTTTTTTACTACAAAGTACCCCGTATCACATCAATTAAATAAAACGTATTTTTTTGTAATCCCATATCTCTGAATATCCAAAGTTACATGATATAAACTTGGTTGATTTCTCATATTTGCAATTCTAGGGAGAAGAGGTTGGGTAATCCTATCCACATGTCCTTTAATATCCAGCTTCTTTCAAGTCAGTCTTAAAAAACTAAACTTAAATTAAAGTATCAGCGCCACGCAGCACTGCATTATATTTTGTATTGCACCAAATTATGAATTTTTATACTGTGCGCTACGCCAAGAGTAGCGTACAACTTTTTTTGGCCTTTTACCAAATCCCCAAATCTTTAGGTGATCAATAGACTAAGGACTCGTGTTAGCCAGGTCAATTGAATCAACTATCTATCTAGCTAGATCACCTACTAAAGATAAATCGGCGGCCAAGTGCATGTCCGACTTCGCACATTTAGGGTTCCGTACCAGACCGCAAAATTAAGTTGGTTTTAATAGGAAAAATTAGGGAATTTCAAAGAAAAATCTGATTTGTCAAATTATTGGTATTTTTTTAATAAAGTGTACGTACTAATAAACATTATCAACAAATTTGATGTTCTTAACTCAATAGGAAGTAAGACAATTCTTAAGATGAAAATTTTATAAAAAAAAGCTGACTTTCGTGGCTTGTCATACCACAAAAAAACACTGTATTTATCTACTCAACCATACGAATATTTTTCCCGCCCCCCTTTTCTTATATGGGAGACCCCCTTAAAAATATTTTTAGACAATTTGTATGACTTTGGCTCAACAAGATACATATACTGTGACTGTGACAGGCGACGGACACGTGAGTGACAGCAATAGGGTTCCGTTAGGACCCTTCGGGTACGGGACCCTAAAAAAGAGTACCTACTGCTATTTTAGATTATACCTTGAAGTTCTTAAAGTCTTTAATAACCTACTTTGTTTTAAAGGAATTAACTTTGAAAAAAATACAATACAGCTGTTGTAACCATTTTAATTGATTTTTTCAAAATGCTCTTCAAGCAAGTAAACTTTTTAACTCAAGTAGAATTATAATATCTTCTAATTATTTTAATAAATGTTCCCCTAAAAAAATAGGGATATATTTTATTTAGTCTGTTAGTGAGATTATTAAATAATACTGGACATGTACTTTTCGTTTTATCAAATTAATTGACAAAAATAAAGCGCATCAAAGTTCAGGAGTGGGGGCTTGTGACGTCACTTTGTTAGTATAAAGTGTAGCACACCGTGACGTCACACGATATCTCAACTAACTGTATCGTCGTAATTTTTTGTTTACAGTGCGTGTAATTTTTTGTTTTTTTTTTTGTCTTATATATAATATTTAATCTAATATTTTTAGGTAATCTAACTGACGGATCAAATAGATTTTTTAGTCATCTACAATGTACAATGTAGTCATATAAAAATAGACAATATTCTGGCATTTTTACAAAGCTTGAATTAACTAATTTCAAATTACTTATGTACATAGGTAATTTACGATTTAATACTATCCATTAAATTACATTTTGATTCCTATTTATTCAAATAATACAATATTTTGTAAATCTATGCTTGGTAAAAAATAAATTACCGAGACTTAAATCCAATCCCTTTCTAAATTATCTAATAATGACACTTGGTATCTTATCCCTTCAAATATCATTACAATTATAGTGATGGTAGCAAACATTATACTAATTCCCATAAAAACAACGTAGATAAAGAAACCTGAAACAAAAGGGATAACAATTAAAATCTGAAGAATAGTGTGATAAATTATCAGCCATTTAAGGCTGGCCACACACGTTCGGTTTCCTGATTCGGAATTCAGAATCAAAAACCTGAATGTAAGCATTTCATACAAAGTGTCCTTTTTGAACAACTCGTTTCGTGTCGGAAAAATACGCTAGTCTTTACCGAAGATTACTTTATGGGTCTTTACGGAATTTCGATCGTGTGCGGCCAGTCATAGAATAAAAATTCAGATCAAATTTGCATGACTTACCTTCAAAAAGCAAAATAACAAAAGCTATTACGAGCACTCCAATTAGTATAATAAATGCAGCTGACAATATAATAATGAATAAAATTATCAACACAGAAAATAATGCCGTTGTTAGAAAAGGTCTCTTTAAGAAAAATCTAATAATTTGTAGGCATATCTTTTGGTTAATTTCAGTTATTTCATGATATTTCTTGACGCAAGGTCCTGAAAGAAATAAATGACCATCAAATAAATAATATGTAAAAAAAAATCTCCAACTCCAAAATATCTTATACCTAAAAATAAAAAAATAAATATCTGAGCGCTTACCACATGATAATTTTACCGCTTCCTTGAATGCGTTTTTTATATTAATTTCCATTTTTCCTGGGATATCCCAACTAATTTGGTAACTACTGACTTATATAAACACAAAACAAATTATGCGGGTAGGTCTAGGCTAAACGTCTTATCAGCGATGGATCACTTGATGAAGTGAGGCTTATCGATTCATAGATTGAGTTCGTGCGCTTGCGTTGAAAACAAAAGGAAAGATTAGTTAAAATCAAAACTCTGGCTTTTCAAAACGACTTTTAACTTAAACCGCTTTTAATTTTTAATACATTATTATTCTAGCTTCGTAATGGCTTCGGACAGTATGAATCAGTATTTGAGTTTGTAACATACATAACCTACTTTAGAAGAGTGACCAAAACAAGTTCAACAAAAATTTGTTGTTTGTTTGTTTAAGGATTTTTTAGAGGTTGAACAATATTGAAAGGGGGAGGACTTGTGTAGGTAGTTTGTGTCGTATTTGTTACTGGAATTGTATTAGAAAAACTTCTGCTTTTAGCCACGCGTCAAAAGAACCTTGAACCATACATAAGTATAGCTTTTCCAATCATCACACAGCAATATTATATTTATATATTCTATTTTTTCATTATTAAAAAATAAATAATTGAAGGTGGATACCAGAGTTGCATCTTTTCTAGATTGCGGGAGAAAAGTTTTTCTATTTGGTAACATATCACAAAATCAGGCTGACTAAAGTATAACCTTTTCCAACATTGCTGAGAGGTGATAAAAAAATCATTCGTTTCGCGGCAAAATTTGACAATGACAATGACAGTTTAAATGGAAAGTGCGTTCCTTGTGTTGTTAAAACCTATATAAATTAGAATTACAAAAAACAAACCACTAACCTAATAATAGTGACAATAGCTTATTGAGTAAACATTCAGCTGAAACAAATTTACAAAATTTTAAATCATGGTAATGACATTTCTATTTTGATATGGTTTATAGTTCAAACTCAATTTCGCTAAATGTTCCGTCTGTATAAATTTAATTATAATCAATCTTCTCGCTTTTGCAGGTCGGACACTATGATGAAAACATGTTACCCGAGATGTTGCCTATCTACTATACTAGGCTTTTTCCTCAAAACATATTTTGTAGGTGGCTAACCTGTGGGAGTTCACCTCAGCCACTCTCTAACAGGGAGTTATCGTTCACACTAGCTGATGATGTATATTTGCGATATTTGTCTTTTTCTAACCAGAAAGAACTACAAGCTCTGCTTCAGAAGAAGTGTCCACATAAGTTGGATATTGGAGCAGTTTACAATACTAAGTAAGAAATTAGCTATTGTAAGCTTCCTATTATTGTATTTAATCTATGTGAAATCCACTGAATTATGTCAAAATATTTTTATATTTACAGACCCTCAATAGGTCGTCATGATGCAGTAGTGCTGTCCAGAGAACTGGTGTTTGATATAGATCTTACAGACTATGACGAGGTCAGAACCTGCTGCCAAGAAGCTAAAGTTTGTGAGAAATGTTGGAAATTCATGGTGATCGCCTGTGAAATTATTGACAAGACTTTAAAAGGTAATTTATTTTTTATTGGATGTAGACCACTAATGTGCAACTTACTATATATATCACAGCATATACTTTTCAGTTAAAACAATAATACTTACGTAATACATAAATGTGCTATTGCAGAGCTACATCCCAAACAATGCCTCACCTCTTTTCTTGCTCTATGTGCAACAACACCAGCACCCTGAATGATCTTGACAAGGCAACTCTGTCGACTTGGCTTAATTCTGGTCAAAAATATTTAATTAGGAATCATATTTACAACAAAGTGAAAGAATAAATAAACTACAAGTATAATTTATGAATTTTCAGAGGACTTCGGTTTCCAAAGCATCCTATGGGTGTTCTCTGGTAGAAGAGGTATCCATTGCTGGGTGTCTGACTATGAAGCAAGGACATTAGACAGTCCTGGCAGAGGAGCAGTAGCCGACTACCTGTGCTTGATAATGGGAGGGGACAATCAAAACAAGAAGGTGCATTTAGGCAGTGATAACCTTCATTCAAGTATTAGGTAAATAATCTTCTTCATTGGTCCATTTCTATTATGCTGTGGGTTGCTATAGATGACTTAGGATATTATTTTTGTGTCTTTAAAAAATACAGGCACCTACTTAAAATTACTCCTAATATCATTAATTTAATTTAAATTGTTATTGAAATGTCAGTACAGGTATAACTATTTTATACAGTACTAGCGACCCGCCCCAGCTTTTCCTGTGACGAATTATACACAAAAACCTTCATCGTTTCTCACTCTCCGTTTTGTAAGAAAAAACTGGTAAAAACCGCATGTAAATCCGTTCAGTAGTTTTTGAGTTTATCGCGTACAGTCACGGCGGGCGACTTAATTTTATAATATGTAGTGATTGACAACCCAGAAAAGAAAGGGGGCTGTTTCCTTATGCTGGGCAATGGTTTCTTCTATCTCCTACCAAATTTCTATTGTTTATATAAGCACTACAGATTCTATGTAAGTTTCAAAACCTATAAATATTCAAAGCAATTAATTTTTCCTCTACATTTTATTTCAGGAGAGCATTGACCATCATTGATAAATATTTTGAGGAGCTAGTACAGGATCAAGAGTTTTTTAGCACTTCAGACCGCTTAGATAAGTTGTTAAAAATGATTCCAGATGAAACATTGAGATCACAAGTTCAAAAGAGCTTAGAAAGTATGCCAGATTCATCTTTAGAGAGATGGAAAACATTTATAAATGTGTATGAAAATTATTTTAGAGAAGTAAGTTGAAGTTGTTTTCTGTTTACTAAATACTACAGATATTTAAGCACCTAATAATTATAATGCACTGTTGGATTTTCTACTCCACGCTGAGCTGTGTGTTGAAAATTAAATAGTGCATTTTTATTCAGGCATGCAATTAGATGTCACCAGGATGTTAGTATAATTAATTGAAAACAAATAACCAAACTAAAATTTTTATTTTTCAGTCAGGCAATAATAACAGGAAAATAAGATACTTAGTAGAAGAAATCAAAATACAGTACTGCTACCCTCGATTAGATGTGAATGTTACAAAAGGGTTTAACCATTTACTCAAGTCACCATTCAGTATTCACCCGAAGACAGGCAAAGTTTCTGTGGTATTCAAACCAAGTAATGCCAAGAACATGAAACTTAATGAAATACCTTCAATCTACAGTTTGCTAGATGACAGTGCCCCAGATAACGCTCAGCATGAAATTAATATGAGGACAGCTGTGAAAAACTTTCAAGAAGTCGTATTTTCTTTGGAAAAAGCTGAGGCAATCAGAAGAAAGAATGATGCTAGTAAGTACTAGATAATTGAAGTTTTTATTCCACTTTGTGTCTCATACAAGTTTTATCACATAGTTAACATATCCCTGACTTCTGTTTAAGACGACGACTAACGCCAACGACCTTGAGGGAACAAAACACGCACTCATTTCACACCGGCGCGACCCGAAATTTAGTAATTTTTTGTACTTTCTTTATTCTGACTTTAAAAAAAAAAACTTCAGATCAAAATGTAGATAATTAAATTGTCTTTGATTTAATTAAAATACGCCCAGCGGTTTTGGTGCGATTGTCGTGTTTTTGTCCGTTTTAGACATAACTTTACAAATTAATTACACTATGTTATACGAATAAAACTCAAAAATGTTCTTAGATCAAATTGTTAAGAAAATGGTCTAATGTAACATATATTTTTTCCAAAAAATTACGACCAGTCGTTTAGACGTGAATCTTATTTAAAAATCAGCTACTCAGGGGTATCTGCGCCTTAAGTATAAAAATAATAGTCAGATGGGTACAAACAGTCCGAAAAGTGATACAAGTGTTTTAAAAGGTACCTAGGTACATCACTATTATTTATAAAAGGTTTTGTAAAACCAGCGGTGTGAATACGAGAAAAAAAATTACTCATCGTCACACTGGTGTGCAAGTGCGTCGAGGAGTCGGGCATGGTAATTTGTTTTTATGACTGGTTGGGACACTGATGCCTCAACATAGTTTTATTTTCTCTGTGGATGCCTCTGGACTGTGGTCGAAGCTACTAGCCAAGTGTCATTAGCTTTATTTTTACATGCATGTGTACCTTATATTTGCTGTTTATTGTTTCAGATATGTCACTAGAATTTTGAATATCCACTCAAAATATTCGCAGTTTGCAGTCTGTGATTTATGCAAGATACTTGTTTAAAATTTACTGCAGCACCCAATCAGGAAGACTGGATAAAGGCCTTTTGGAAATCTTAAGAATCCCTCTGCCTTGTTAGTTTTTTTATGGAGAAAAATATTTCAAATAAAACCAGCTGATTTATAAAATATCTATTTATTTCCCTTTACCAAGCAATAGCTAGCTTCTTCAACATTCGTACTTAAAATACTGTCGATGTATAAAATTTATATTGCTATAAGTAACAAAAATAAAGATAATTTCAACAGAAATGGGAAAGAAATTAAATCATCTATCTATAATAGTATTTCGTTATTCAAAAACTTAATAATCATGCATAATTATTATTTGAAAAACGGTGTAAATTCATCTTAATAGACGTTAACTAATCTTTGCGATCTAGTACTCGTAAATTGCTGAAATTACTATGTAGCATCTAGAACGTTATTTGAGGGTTAAGCGGCGGGCATTTCTGGAGTTGTAAAAACTATGCTATAGGCAAGCAACTCTTATGTTAAATTAATTTAGTGCTTATATAATGAGGTGAGATTGATCTAGGTCATGATCATAAACATTTTGTATAAACTCAAAATTTTTGCACGAAACTAATTTATATTCGAGATGAAATGATAAACACACAGAACCGCGACTTATTTGTAATGTCTTAACAGTATTGTGACAGTATTAAAGCTGGATGAAAGGCTTCTGGTATAATACACATTAAATTATATAAATGATAAGAGATAATAATATGTAAAATATAAATGGAATATGTATTAAAACATAATAAATTAAATATTTTTTTTTTATAGTCACTGCTTTGCTAAGTGCCAAGGCAGAGCGAAACAGATGTGTGTCAACTCCATTAGGCGTGTTCTTCTTTCTTTCATATGGAGCAGCTTAGAGCCACGTTGAGGAAATCTTCAAACCCGATGGTAACAGTTCCGTTTTGCTGTGTGTCGCGCGCTCTGAATGCTTCAGTAAAACGCTGGATCTGTACACATAGCACAATGAAATGATCCACTGAAACCTTCCCTCCATCGCATCTCTTCACTAGGAAGCTTACGAATTCCGGCGTGAACCGGAAACCCATCTTCGTCAATGCTGAAACACATAAAAAGAGACACACTTAGTTTTTTTTTAAATTAGAAGATCATCATCATCTTCCTGCCCTTATCCCATGTTACTTGGGGTCGGCGCAACACGTTTGCTTCTTCCATACCGTCCTATCCCCCGTCATGTTATTACTGAGTACTGACTCCCTTTTCTTTCATATCACTCCTCACACAGTCCATCCATCTTTTCTTTGGCCTTCCTCTCCCTCTCCATCCATCCACATTTATATTCATAACTCTTTTAGTAATATGCGTTTCATCCCTCCTCATCACATGACCATTTTAAAGAAGAAGTTTTTTTTTCAATTAGAAGATAACAGTTTTTATATACCATAACAGTTGAAATTAGAGACAGATGGTTTGAATACTATGAAGAACTCCTGAATGAGGAAATCCCAAATGAAGACCCAGTAAGCTACGAGCCCACAAATGGACCATTACCCGAAGTAGATATAGCGGAAGTCATACATGCGGTGGCTAAAATGAAAAGCCGAAAAGCTACGGGCCCTTACGAGATCCCAGTGGAGATATGGAAACGTCTTGGCCCGATAGCAGTAGCCTGGCTAACTAAATTATTCAATATCATCCTAGCCACAAAATGCATTCCAGAGTCATGGTTCGAAGCTATCTGCTACCATTTTATAAAAACAAGGGCGATGTGGCTCAGTGTGAAAACTACAGAGGAATAAAACTGCCCTCACTCTCTTAAAATATGGGAACGAATCATAAATAAACGTCTCACCGAAATCTCTTTAATATCTCCAAAACAGTTTGGTTTTACTGCATCCAGATCGACCACTGACGCTATTCAGACAATCAGAATACTGATGGAAAAATATAGGACCAACAAAAAAGACCTACACCTAACATTAATCGATCTAGAAAAAAACGGCCAAGTGCGAGTCGGACTCGCGCACGAAAAAACGGCAAAAAGTCACGTTTGTTGTAGTATTTGCTGTTATAGTGGCAACAGAAATACATCATCTGTGAAAATTTCAACTGTCTAGCTATCACGGTTCATGAGATACAGCCTGGTGACAGACGGATCGCGGAGTCTTAGTAATAGGGTTCCGTTTGGCTTTGTTAGCCAGTACAGCCCCCACGCACAACGGACCAAATGGGAGTCTAAGTGCGGAAAAGGGAGTCCCAACCAATACCACTACTAGGGTCCCGTTTTTATCGGTATATCGTTTGGGTACGGAACCATAAAAAGCTTTCGATCGAGTACCGCGTAACATAGTGTGGCAGGCTCTTCGTGCTCAGAACATACCAGAGTATTATATTGACCAAGTCAGGGATAAGTACAACGGGGCTAGCACAAGAGTTCGAAGCCTAGCGGGGCTTAGTAAAGCATTCGAAGTCAGAGTGGGCGTTCATCAGGGTTTTGCACTGAGTCCGCTTTTGTTTAACCTGGTGATGGAATATCTCACCGGGGCTATACCGTCCCCACTGCCGTGGACTATGCTTTACGCTGACTACATCGTTCTGGCCGCTGACAACTCGCGACATATGCAGGACCTCTTGAATACGTGGGCACAATCCCTGGAACGGTACGGCCTGAGGGTTAGCAGGAGCAAAACCGAGTATTTGAAATGTCCCTTCAGCGAAGACGCGACTTCGGAGACTATCTACATTGGGTCAACGCCTATTCCCACAGTAGAAAAATTCAAGTATCTCGGTTCTATGCTCACAACAGACCGTCGACGCGGCGCGAAATGTAAGTCACAGAATCAGCGTCACGTGGTAAAAATGGCAGTTGTACTTACTTGTGTGCTGTGTGACACACGTATTCCCATAAAAACAGGACAAAGTGTACAAAACGGCAGTCCGTCCAGCGTTATTGTATGGGTCCGAATGCTGGACGACAAAGAAGACGCATGAACAAAAGGTCCATACTAACGAAATGGAGATGCTTAGATGGGCGGGAGGTGTGACTCGGCTTGACAGAGTGCGAAATGAACACATAAGAGGAAACTTCAAAGTGGCACCTGTCACCGATAAAATGACCGAAAACCGCCTTTGTTGGTGTGGACACGTCAAGAAACGTAATGAGGACCATGTGGTGCAAATCGCTCTACGCCAACCGGAACAAAAAAGAGGTAGAGGCCGCAATAACTTGGCGCAGGAAAGTGAGGAGACCCGACCCCAAATAATGGGACAAGGGAAGGAAGAAGAAGATAACAGTTTTTACAACAACAAACGCTGAAAAATGGTATAGTGCTGAGTGTACCTATGGCTTCTGTTTAATTTATACCTCGTGCAAATCGGCAGTCAAATGCCATGTAAGAGGAGGCGGGCCTAGCCAATAGCCGGATACAGATCCAAACTGCAGGCTGTCATTGAAAATCTGCTGACGCAAAAACCCAACGATATAGTCTGAAGAAATCGAAACCAAAAATGGCAGTTGTAATTGGGATGTAAGTATTATACTTAAACTTAATAATGGATTTCCTTAAATACCATCGGTAAGTTCTCTCTCCTCGATGCTCCCCGATTGATCCGTATCGTAGGTCTTGAAAACCGCCAGCCACTGGTTAATGTAGGTGTACAGTTTTTCAAACTCTTCAACGTTTATGTGGCCTGAACGGTCTTTGTCGAACATTCCTGTGAAATAACAATTTTAAGTCATTAGATTATTCTAAAGGAAAGATCTCGAAACCAGTTCTGTAGTTTCTGCCTATCCCCATGGGACAAAGGCGTGGGTATGTAGATTATTAGCATATACATAAATCAATGATGCTGCCATCCCAAGCAGGTAGGTGTAACATTGCTCAGTCGTACCTGACTGACCTATAAGGGCGATTCAGTGATAAGATCATAAGGTAGTGTCAAATATGAACGTACCTACTAAATAAAAACTTACCAATCATTAAATTGCAGGCAGTTTCAGAAAAGGTTTGACCCTGAGCATTCACCAATGCTGCTTTCAGCTCTAAGGCTGTAATAAAGCCAGATCGATCTTTATCAACTGCAAGAAACCAATTCTGGACTTGAGGGTTCACTCCACCTCCGGCTCCTATGGACGGATATGGGCCATGTCCCGTTTCCAGTTGTCCCGGTGGTGGGCCTCCGTAGCCAGCTGGCTGCCCATATCCTTGAGGCGCACCGTTACCACCATAACCAGGCTGAAAGTGAGAAAGATTTTTAGATTAGTACGACTTTTGGCGTGTCATTTCTAGATACAGTACCTACCAGACAGTAAAAATAAAATATTTATTGTGCTTCGAATTTTTACAGTTACTTATATATTTGAGGCAGCCCCGGTAAGTAATTAAGAATACTTGTGTTGGGCCTGACTCGCTCCTACCCTCATTTTAAACATAACAGCAATTTCGAATAAAAACTTTTCAATAAAAAAAACAACTTTGCCAGTAGGACATTATCTTTCTGTGTGTGTGAGTAAGTGTTGCGTGGCGAGTATGTGTTGCGTGTGTGTAAGTGTAGCGTGTGCGAGTGCGTGTAGCGTGTGTGAGAGTATGTTGCGGTTGCGTGTGTACATCGTAGTATGTTGCGGTTGCATTGTACCAATCTAAAATAAGGACGTGTATTGTTGTGTTGATGACTTTTTAATATTTAATTTAGCTAATTCTGGTCAAGATTGCCTCAGTTTCCGCATATGTTAATGATTTCAGTCATTCAGTTAAAGCTCTAGTCCCGCAGTACCTCAGGGTGGAACATTACTTTTGCATTAATCCTATTATAGATGTAGGCTGATTGAGTCGCATACTGACGCATTGCAAAAGCGGTATGGACACTTGGGGAGTAAGCGACGATGTCGTTGCGTCTTTTTAGGGTTCCGTACCCAAAGGGTAAAAACGGGACCCTATTACTGAGACTTCGCGGTCCGTCTGTCTGTCTGTCACCAAGCTGTATCTCATGAACCGTGATAGTTAGACAGTTGAAATTTGCACAGATGATGTATTTCTATTGCTGCTATAACAACAAATACTAAAAACAGAATAAAATAAATATTTCAGTGGGGCTCCCATACAACAAACGTGATTTTTTGCCGGTTTTTGCGATAATGGTACGGTATATATGGTACCCTTCTCGCACTAGTCCGACTCGCACTTGGCCAGTTTTTTCTTGATGAGCTGCATTAATTATAGTACATACAAATACCCAGACACGGGGTCCCAGCGCTAACAATAAACACTTGGTTCAAATAAATGTCACTAGATAGCGCGATATGCATCGATTCTTTATTGAATTGTGTATAAAATTAACATTTTCTAGAATTGATAATAAACATTGTATGTTCTTTTTTTTATAACTCTCCTAAGCACAAAATTATGGAATATTGGGTTTTTAATTTACATTTCAAAGATTAATAGAACGAATCATTTAAAATTGATACGCGGTTTTAAATTTCTGAGACATGCCTCCGATAATTATTATTAATTTGTATTGTAACACGTTTCGGTACAATAAAACTGTTAAAAGGTGCAAAAAAACAAATCGTTACTGTATTTAAAGGAAAAAATAGTCACGAACCGAGTAAACCCTTTTATTTGCAAGTCGCTGCTAACACCATCTATAGCCGTGGAACGAAACCAAACGCGATCGAAGTACCTACTTATAAAAATAATCATCATACTCAGACGAAAAAACGTCGGCACGGTTACTTTGTATGGGATCAGGATGAGGCACCATGTATGCTAGTATTATATTATCTGTGACCCAGATAACTCAAAACAATTACCCTAGCTACCTATTTATGTCATGTGGGTCGACCTAACGAGTCTGCTGACCCACCCCAGGAAGGCTGGCCGCGCGAAGGGTCGTATTTTTGAGCATTTTTTAATATACTTCTAATTTACCTCATCCGTGAAGTTTCGTCACATAATCTTGATGGGTTATGGGTAAAAGGATTCCTACCTAGGTACCTACACGAATTAAAGCAACGGATCTGAGTGCATCCATATCTTATATAAAGTACCTATAGATTAAGCACTGGCGTGGCCGCACATGAGACAACAATAGTTAGTTCTGGTGTTACAACAAGAACAAGAACACTACAACCCACCATCGCACTGACACTTATTATCTATAAATAACCTAAATTCCTTGTCTTAATTAACACATAATACCACGAAATCACAGAAAATCAAACAAAACAGAGTTTGTTTGTCAAACCTGCCATTAGAGTTTGACAAACAACAGAAACCGACCATGGTGACAAAGACAAAAAATAATCTTTTGTCCTTATTATTTACATGGAGCTGCCAATTAGCCATCTCGCTCTATTAATCAAGCTCATTATATGGCTTAATCTATAGGTACTTTATCTAAGATCCATATCTATACAAATAAATAAAATTAAAGTGTTTATAATATCAAAATAAAATCAACGGTTTCGATTCCTGACCAGGAATAATGATTTTTCAAAAATGCAATTTCATTTTTAATCAAAATTGGCCTCATGACTCCTTTGCTTTAGAGTGTTTTTCGCTATTCCTGTCTGCCGCTTTTCATAATGGAAAACAATATATCACGGGAATTTAACGCGATGATTTAGATTATTTATTTACCTAATCAAAAAACAATAATCTAAATCATCGCGTTAAATTCCCGTGATATATTTTTTTCCTAAATAAATATTTAAGTGGGGCTCCCATACAACAAACGTGTTCTTTTTTCGTTTTATTTGCGATAATGGTACGAAACCCTTCGTGCGCGAGTCCGACTCGCACTATTTAGATTATTTATTTACCTAATCAAAAAACAATAATCTAAATCATCGCGTTAAATTCCCGTGATATATTTTTTTCCTAAATATATTTAAGTGGGGCCTCCCATACAACAAACGTGTTCTTTTTTCGTTTTATTTGCGATAATGGTACGGAACCCTTCGTGCGCGAGTCCGACTCGCACTTGGCCGGTTTTTTTATTTATGTGTTTGACGCGGACGAAGTCGCAGGCAACAGCTAGTTAGGAAATATTTAAAGGTATTTATATGCAGCATACTTTATGGTGACTAGCCTGACTGGGAAATACATGACCAGTCAGACAGTTTTTTTATGCTTCGGTTCAAAGGATGGGTACCTGCACCTATTGAGTGCCGAATCGAATAATACGCTCATTCAAATCAACTTTTTTTTCTAACTCGACAAAGCAAAGAGCAACCCGTTGGTGTCGCAGGTGGCCAGGCGAGATTTTGTCGCTATATTTCATTGAAAAAAAAAAAAGCTTTTATTGTCGAGCGATCCATTCCTAAGGGATTTAACATTCGTTCGCTATGGATGTTAGTTATGTAGAAGTCAACAGGTCTCGAAGCTGTTCTTATTATTCAATTGAATCCACCAATCCCTATCGCATGAAAAAGGCTTAGTCGAACGAAACCTTCGTTTGCCTAATCAAAAGTATGCCCCGTAGTAAATCCTATCATAAGATTAGTATAGACATCTGGAGTCGAAATTCAGATTCCTTGTTCTATAAATTATGTTATAGATACTTAAGAACAAACCAAGACTGTGATGACAGTTTCATGAATGAATTAATACGGCACTGCAAGGTCCTCAGATTAGTTAATACTAAAATAATTGGGAATAAAGATTTAAAAACAATCAACACTGTCGAGAAACGGACTCGGCTATAAATTGGCTTAATTAGGTAGATACCTACTATCTACAAGTTATTGTGGCCTGACCACTAAGCAAGAGACCGGCAGCCTAAAGCCCGGGTGACACGAGGCTAGTATTTTGAAGCTAGGATAGTAAGCTAGTAAGGGGTCACTAGCTTGGTTTCTAGCTTACCTACTAGCCTGGATTGTAACCAAGCTAGTGCTGTCTACACGAAGCTAGGAAATTTCAAGCTAGTCAAGTCAGTAGTGAGTTGTGCTTAACCTGATAACACGTATACGTAAAAATGAACAGTGTGCGTAAGAGAAAAGCAATTCTACTAAGAAAGTTAATTCGGAAGTTGTGTCAACATGCGCTAGATGAAATATTAGCTCTGCTAGAAGAAAAGCGTACTTGGACAAGACCCTGGATCTTAAGAAGACATAGTCATGGAGCATCTGCATTACTTTTAAAAGAACTGCGATCTGAGGATTCCGGCGAATTCAAGAGTATTTTGCGAATGACACCTAATATTTTTGACAATTTACTGAATCTAGTGGGACCACAAATACAAAAATTAAATACTAATATGAGAGAAGCCATACCGGCTAAAATAAAATTGGAAATAACTCTAGATTTTCTATCATCTGGTGTCAATTACAGGAAGTTAAGTCACATGTATCGTGTTTCAAGATCTACTATATCTAGATTTATACCAGAAGTTTGCAGTGAAATTTATAAGGCATTAAAGAAAGATATACAGGTATGTAGAATTTTATTTATTTCAAATTAAAGTAGGTACTTTTACGCTTACATAAATGGCGAGATTAAATTCTAAATTACAAAATGAGAAATCATAAATGACGACAAAATGTACGTTTACGCTACATAAATGGCGAGAAATGTATCAAGCATTTTGAAATGCTTGATAGATGGGATCTTCATCTTGCTCCAATTCTTGCTGTGGTGGCGGATGGATGATGGGTTCATCACGTTGCTCAGTCTGTTGTAGTTGTGATGGTGGATTAGTGTAGAGTGGACTTGCTGCAGAACTATTGTAAGAAAATGTGGTTGACATATTGGAGTCTGAAGAATTGATAGGTGACTGGTACGAAAATGTAGTATTTCCGAAGTTTAAATCATACATCCGACAGCGGGATAGTGTTGCGTTGATCTGATCCCTAGCTAAAATGGCCTGTCCGGGTGAAAGCTTTTTCAACTGACTTGCTACATATTTTGCAAATATCTCATGTTCATCCAGCTCTGGTTCCTGAAATTCTCGTGAACTGTTTAAATCCTCCTTAATCACCTTAATTTCATTTATCAATGAACTCACTTGCGAAACCTTCCGTTTCTTAAATTGCGGAATGTTACTTCCGGGGGAAATAAATTTAGAAGTTTTATCTTGAATAGACGACATTTCGCTTGCAGGTTGAGACATTTCAACTGTCTTTTCTGACAGATTTTCTGCTACGGGTGGTTCTAATGACTGACTGTTGCTTGCACTGTTGTCATCTTTATTATTGTTTGGAGAATCTTGATTGTTCTGAAAATAAAAAAATAGTTAAAAATATTGTTACAGATTCCAACTACAACTGAAGAATGGGCAGCTATAGAAAATGGTTTCAGAGTGAAATGGAACTTTCCAGCGTGTTATGGCGCCGTCGACGGGAAGCATGTTCAAATCATAGCTCCTGGCAACAGTGGAAGTTTGTTTTTTAATTACAAAAAAACATTCAGTATTGTTCTTATGGCTATTGTTGATTACGATTATAATTTCATTTATATTGACGTCGGCGCCTGTGGAATGGCATCTGATGGAAGTGTTTTTAGGAATTGCTCCATATATAATCAACTAGAAAATAACCTTATACCACAAGGCGGAGTAATTTTGGCGGATGCTGCATTCCCATTAAAATCGTATATTATGAAACCGTACCCAGGTGACAATTTAACACATGAAGAAAAAGTATACAACTACCGGCTAAGTAGAGCCAGAAGAACTGTAGAAAATGCCTTTGGCATATTGGCAAGCCGATTTCGTGTTTATCAAAGACCAATCGCAGTTGACGTAAAAACAGTAGACAAAATTGTACTAGCATCATGTGCTCTGCATAATTGGTTACGAAAAGAGCAAAAAAGCACTTATTGCATTAGTAGTGATGTCGACCAAGAAGACATTGAAGCGGGAAACATTATTCCCGGTTCATGGAGAATGGAAAATTTATGTTTACCCAGTATCAGTCGACAGGGAAGTAACCACTCTTCTCTGTCAGCTATCGAAAAAAGGGAGAAATTTAAGAGATATTTCAACAATGATGGAGCAGTACCATGGCAAGCAAGAATGATTCGTTAATTCAGACAAAACTACAAGAAAAATTAAAAATGCCGACGATTATTAATATTTCAATAAGTACTTTTAAGGTAAATAATTGTAAAGAGTAAATAATATTAAAATAACTTACCGAAGTTTTTCTCTTCATTGGCACCTTTTTTATGAAATTATGCATTTCCTCAAACCAAATAATTTTTGGCTTATAGACTTCTGCAGTTCCTGCTCCAGACCTCTCAGATTTTTCTATCTTTGTTAATTCTTGACAATATGTAGCTCTTAGATTTTTAATTTTATTTTTAATCTCTTTTATCGACATTTCTATTCCATCTTTATTTAGTATGTCGCGTATTTTTTCTAGTGACGAGTCTCGCATTTGCTTGTCCTTGTAAGATGGAATACTTGCATTCCACAAACATTCCTCTTCTCTGTACAATTGAACGAATTTTAAATTAATTTCGTCCGCTAATTTCGGCATTTTAACAAATTGCACGCACTCTCACCACGCTCTCCGACTGCACACTAGCTTAGGTTCGCTAGCTTCGCGGTTGACACGAAGCTAGTAACGAAGCCAGGATAGTAAAACGGGTGGTGGGGGGCGCCTACTAGCTTGAAAAATAGAACCCCAAGCTATTAAAACTATCCTGGCTTGAGGCACTAGCTTGCTAGCTTCCACACTAGCTTACTAGCTTGTAAACGAAGCTAGTTCCGTCTACACGAAGCTAGTGTCACTAGCTTACTAGCTTGGCAGCACTAGCTTGGCTCACTAGCTTGATTTACTAGCCTCGTGTCACCCGGGCTTTATTGCTTAAGTGAATTCTGCAAAGCAAACAAGTCGATTCCTTCAAAGATAATTCTTTGAAGGAATCGACTTGTTAATAATCATTTCTTTCAACTTTTTTGGTATTGTGAAACTAATTTGGAAAGAGTACAAACATCCTCTTTTGAGTTGAAGTTCATGCGTTATATTTCATCAAACTCGAATGATTTATTTCCAAATCATTAGGACATAATTTCGTTAGGTACATAATACCAATAGTGAAGTTTTATCTCGATTCTTCCGCTTTCGTTCATAAAAATATTGGTAATGGATAGCCCTTGTTCGCATTAGGACACATTCGCTTTACGACGGATTCGCTGTACGGCAGAAGTACAGTGAACTTGATATATCTATATCTTCAAAACTAATTAATAGAACAAGTAACAAAAATGGTTTTTATTATTTATCTTACGATACGTAGGTACCTATTTATCTTCTATTCAGCCTGCACAAGCGTTCTACACATTCCAGAACTGAAATTTGGTTTCAAGTCAATTTTTATATATTTCTCTGGGTTATTTATACTGTTATTTATTTTGTTGTTACTGTTTTTTTTAGCAACTTAGGTAAGAGTATATAAATTAAGGGTACAAAATTTACGGTATCATCGTTTTGTAAAGCATTAATATGAGTGGCCATTAACATGATACTGACATGAAAAATAAAGGAATTTTCTATGCTTGACAACATACCTATATATCCAGGCATCTGTCCTAAAGCGAACAAGGGATGGAAAGGAGCATAACCTTGTCTTTTCAGAGTGTATTATGCAGCACGTAAAGTCGTTTTTGGGAAGGTTCCGACTTGTTTGCTTTGCAGAATTCACTTACGCAATTAGGCTGCGGGTTCGGTTCCCGCTCGTGTAAATCATTTTCGATATTTTTGTGTTTGAAACATGGGGAGAGAGAGGCTCGTGGCAGTGCGAACACCATGCTCTGATTAAGCAGTGGTTTAAAAACCGCAAAGCAAGAGATTTATGCATAAATAAAAGTTTATATTTTTCTTAGATTATTTTATTTTGTAAAGTATATAAATAGTTACCGTATTTACACAGTGTGAACAATAAAAAACTGCATTATTACTAATTACGTTTTTACACTTATTAATAGGTATTAATTAAGAAATGCAGCAATGTAAATTCAACTGTTTTATTAGACGAAAAAAATAGCCTTTTCTTCCACGAGGCAGAAAAATAATCATGAATGTTGTTATCTATTAGGTTTTTAAAACCTAACAAAATGGGGTGTGATATGGGGAGAAAGAAACCAGTGCCCTTAGTGCGAGTTTTTACTCACGCTCAATCGCGTTAACGTAAACGATCTCTTATGTCAAAATGTATACAAAAAACAGGTTTTGCCTTGCCGTCACCAGACGGCGCTTATTCAGTTTCAATACAAATTGGCGGAAACGTTAACGCGATCGAGCGTGAGTAAAACTCGCACTAAGGCCTCTGACCACAACCCGGCTGTCTGAAATACTAAACGTTAGGGCGATGCATTCCATTTATTTCATCAGACTTTTAATTTAATTAAACCTTCGCTCATCCCATCCCTTTCTGAGATAACTCCACACATAACTAAACAAAAGGTCAGGTTAATTATCTAGCGTTAGCATGTAAGTGCTGGTTTTTGAATAGATAACTACTATCAGAAGAATAAATATGATGATTTGACACATTTTCTATACAAAAGCAGTCAAACAACCATTTTTATTCACCAAATGAAAGTTAATTGATGAATAAAAAATTGGACCTAATTGAAATAAATTATGTTTAATTACGATCAGATCATCAGATGCGAGGGAACGGCGTAGGTTATATGCACAATTACAATTTTATAATCAAGCTGGGTGTCAATACAATGACACATAATACAATTGCTGCACTTCCTAGGTACATAAGAATATGTGTCTTTATAAATGAGCATTGTCTATCTATCTCTGATCTTATCATAGAATGATTTTCCTGCAGGTTTATTTGAGTAAGACAATCAATAAATATTACCTGCACTTCCTAATGACAATATTGTTGAGTGCCCCAAATCGTAAATATCCAATAATCTCACTCCCATCACACATAACGCTACAACTATAAATGTACACATTTTAGTAGCTAATTACATTACCTGCATTATACTTAATATGACATTACTAAGGTTTTTATTGTTATTCATTTTTAAATTAACAACAGTTTATTTTATATTTTACTTCTTAAGATACAAATCAGTAGAGGTGGATTTCTATGGTAATATAAGTAGTTTTAGGTGGTATGCCTAAAAGCACACACTATCACTATATTTTAAAGTCAATATAGCACAAAACAATTACAAAAAAAACATGTTCTGAACCTGACTTTGGTTTCATTGTTTTTAAGTGCACTTTTAAGTATATTTCCAAAATGCAGATGAATTTCTATAATTATAATGTCACATATACATTATATACTTAATTCCATATCAAGTTTCACCTAATATTTAATAAAAAGCTGCTAGGTAAATCACATGACATAGCATCTAAAAAACTGTTATGAAATAACAAATTTAAAAATATTTATTGCCTATTTAATATTACAAAATAACAGTAATCATACACTTATTACTTAAACGACATTCAGTCTTTTACATCAAAACCAATACTGGCAAGTTTGTTACATTTTGTACTAAGCAATCAAGTTACATAGATGCCTAACTTTATTGCCATTTCACTAACTACACTATTACTAAAATTATGAATAAACTTTTTATAAATATTATTTGTATAACTGGGGGAATAGTGACTAACACAGAATAATACTTATTAGACAAGTATATGAACATGTTTGCAAATACATAGCTGCCGAATATAACATTCAAATATATGGTTGAAATACTACCCTATAGTTTTAAATTTTAATACCAGGAGTTGATGAATGCTTCCTTATTATTATTTCATTTTTAAAACCATTATTTAATGAATATTTTATTAAATAAGAATTAGCATTATCTTTACAATATTATTTATAGACTAATAGTAAAACTATTAGTCTACACACAACTTTTTACTCAATAGTGTAAAAAGTAGTTTATAATTTTGTGTGTATTAATTGTTGTAGAAAAGTTTAGAAATAAATGGAGTTCAAGTTTTCATTTAAAAACCTTGGTAAAACTTTAATTATGGACATTGAATATCTAAAATAATATAATGGCCCCACCTGAATTAATAAATAATATATTGCTAAAGCAAAACATTCTACAAAAACATAAAAATGCTTTTATAATTAAGTAATATTTTTTAATAGTTCTCTCATATAAAAATGCTATAGTGATAATAATAATACAAAAAAGTGAAACCCTGACTCCTGAGGTCAGTAACAGTGCATGTGTTCAAACTTATTAGGTAATAAATAAAAAATAATATAGGGTGAGGCCCAAAAGGATGATAAATGTAATCAGTGAAACTGCAGAAAACATAGGTATTATTGTACCCATTACTTATTAAAAACTATAGAAATATACATTAAAAACTTAAACATTACCACTGTGACTAGAAAAACTATATGTAGCTGGTGTAACAGACGTATTTACACACACTTGAATTGAGGGTTTAAAAGAAGATGGAAGAAGTTTATGTGCCTCAGGCACAGGAGAATAACTCTGGCATACAGTTTCAAAATGCACTTGTTCACTTCTATCGGTGGGCACTCCATCAAAGCTTGTTTGTTTAGCAGAATCACCAGTTCCACTATCTTTGCATGATGAGTGCTCCGATATATTGTCTGAAAACATTTGAGGTGAATCACTGTCACTATGCACTACATGTGTCATTTTTATACTTTCGGCGGGAAACGTATGCACGGCGCTGGCCATACGTCTACGAGTGTGATAAATGATCACCACCCAAATAATAGAAGTTCCTACAGCACAACACACAACTGTTATAATTATAATACCAGCCATATTTTCTTCATTCACCATAATGGCTACTGGAGGCAACACACGTAACTCAGTCATATCTTTTTTAGTACCCAGTTCATTGGTAATCTCACATTCGTAACGTCCGGCATCAGTCGCCTCTGATCCAATTATGATCAGCAACTGATCATCAGCTGTGAAGAAATGACGTTCTGTGGCAGTAATGGGGGTTCCATCTTTAAGCCATTTTATAACAGGCTTGGGAGATCCTGATATCATACATTGTAATACCACCGAGTCACCACTAGTCACTTCTTTGTTTTCCATAACTCTGACAAATGAAGGTTCTTGCAATACTGTAAGAGTAGCATTAGCTATAATTGTTCCAGCTGGATTTTTTGCTGCACAACTGTATATTCCCATATCTGTGGTTTTAGCATTTACTATAAAGAACAAGTGGTCAGTAGGCATTACGTTCATTCTTCTTTCTCTTGCAGCTGGGAAATCATTACCTCCATCTTTTTTCCAAGAAATCTCAGGGGGTGGATCCCCTGTAGCAGCACAATTAAGTGTGACAGTATCACCTGTCTTCACAGTAACATTTGTTGGAGTCTTTGTAAACCGTGGAAAAGTGACTATATTTACTTTTGCCTTTGTAGAGTATGTTGTTCCAAAATTATTTCCAACAACACACTGATATTTCCCAGAATCAGCATGAGTAACATTAGGAATCACTAAAACTGATGTAGCTCGCGGTTGACCATTGGGTCCAATAGTGATGTTTTCATATACCATTGGGTTGCTAACATTACCATTGTTCTTTCTCCACAAAAATGTCATGTTGTTAAAAGGGATGGATGTTGCAGAACAAACTAAATTAGCTGACCGTCCCTTTATGGCAAGGTGAGTCTTAGGATGTTCCACAACTTTAGGCTTGGGTGAATCACCACAATTCTCTTCCTTCAATTTAATCACTGATACACCTCTGACTTCAGATGGGTAGGCACAGTTAGCAGTTACATATTTTTGTTCAGCCTTCTCTTTTATCCATTTAACTATCCATAATAAATTGCAATCACACAGAAGTGATGAAGAGTTCAAATGTAGCTTTCTTAATTTTGACATAGAATCAAAAGCATGTTGTTGTATAGAAGTTATATTATTTCCTTTTAAATCTAATTCAACTAGATTTGACAACCCATCAAAAGCTCTTGAATTAATAGATTTAATATGATTAGCAGCCAGGCTAAAGGAATTCAAATTCTGCAATTTTGAAAATGGTCCAGACATATCTTCAACAGTCCAAGATATTTTGTTGTTATTTAACTGTAGTGTTTGCAGCTGGGTCATGTAGCCAAAAGCATCCTGAGCAATTGAAGCAATTTTGTTATATCCAAGGCTCAGAGTTCGAAGGTTCACTAAGTGTTGAAATGATCGCCCCTCAACTTCTAACAAATGATTATGAGATAAATCCAAGACTTCCAAGTTTGTACATAGTTCCCAGCTTCCAGAGTCAATTTCTGATATCAAATTATTTGATAAGGACAAAGTTATCAATGATTCCAATCCATACATCCAACCTTTAGAAATATTCCTTATTCTATTATGGTCCAATTGTAACAAATTCATTGACTTAAATCCAAAAAAGGCACCATCCATTATATTGTCAATATTATTAAACCTCAGTTTCAGTGTTGTCAAATTAGACAACCCTTGAAAAAGCAGTGGACTGATCACATGTAACTTGTTATGATTCAATTCTAAAGTTCTTAGGTTTGTTTGATACATAAACAAGTGATTAGGAAGTGACTTTATCTCATTCCTATTCAGTTTCAAAACTTCTAAATTTGTCAAATTGGTTAATGCTCCTTCCTCTATGAATTTTACTTGGTTACTGTTAACATTCAGTATTCTGATAGAACTATTAGCAGGAAAAGTACCTGTGTCTATTGATCCAATGTTATTCTTATTCAAACTCAGTTCCTGTAATTGTTCATGATGCAGCAGACTTGGTATGAAATGAAACGCGTTTTTGTCCAGTTTCAATTCTTGTAAATTCAGTAGTTTGTCAAAACCCTCCGTTACGTTTTCATTCAACCTATTAAAACTGAGATCCAATCGTTCCACCCACTTAGGAATTTTTGGCACAGAAACGAAACTCTTCTTTGAACAATCGACATACTGTTCCAGGCAATCACATTTGTGTGGACACTCAATGGTTTCTGCATTTATAGAAAAACACTTCAAACAGATTATCGCTATCAACAACAACAAATGAGAGAGTCCCATTTTCATGCATTTGTATAGCTGCCCGAGTGATACAACAAACGACGATAACTCTTTGTTCTTACATAATTCAGGACACTAATGAGACACACACAATGTCTATAGTAAAGTACACTTTTTCAATACTCATTTCTGACAATATTTGCATTGTAATTGTGATAAAAACGAACGATTTGAAAAATAACTCATCATATTTACGGCGACCCACTCGACGGCCATTTTATTTTCTTCATTCATTCATTGTTTGTAGAGTTGTCCAATACGCAGTTTGAATGATTCGTCGGTTACCGGTTTTTAAATGACAACACCGATTCGAGAAATATCGTCTATTTTAATTACTAAATTAAAATAGAAGATTTTTCAAAATAAAACTGCCATGCTATACTCATATGATTGTTATTTTTTTCGCATTTTTCGTGGTGGTACAGATATTGTTGGTTTTGTTGCATAGTGCTAATTAATTTTATGGGTCGAAATACCATCTGCAATCGAACAACATACAACCTAGACAATCAAACAAACCATTAAAATAGATTAAATCATGTGGATAGGATAGATCGTTTGACTTGCCTCGTCTGGGATTGCATATCATGCACTTGCAATGCAATCGCAGCCTATGGTAAGAGACGAAAAAAAAGTCGTAAACTCTTATCGCACGTTTCTGTGATCGAACCCAGCCCAGCCAGAGACATTGTATAGATTAGACCGAACATATTTAAGACGCAACATCATCACTTTCGCACTAATAGATAACGACATAAGCAAAAAAAGTTAATTCAAAAAATCAAAAGACCCGACTGCTTAAAAAGACGTAAACAAGAAGAAAATCACGCTGTGCAGTCGTTTCCTACATATTCGAGAACTGGCTGACCAAAACCAGATGTCTATTTTACATATAATTTTTTGTCTTTATCACCATGGCCGGTTACTGTTGTTTGTCAAACTCTAATATAATGTCAGGTTTGACAAACAAACTTGGTTTTGTTTGATTTTCTGTGTTATCGTGGTATTATGTTATTTGAGACAAAGAATTTGGGTTATTTATAGATAATAAAAGTGTCAGTGCGATGGTGGGTTGTAGTCTTAGATAAAGTACCTGTAGATTAAGCACTGGCGTGGCCGCACATGAGACAGCAATAGTTAGTTCTGGTGTTACAACAAGAACAAGAACACTACAACCCACCATCGCACTGACACTTATTATCTATAAATAACCCAAATTCCTTGTATCAATTAACACATAATACCACGAAATCATAGAAAATCAAACAAAACCGAGTGTGTTTGTCAAACCTGCCATTGTATTAGAGTTTGACAAACAACAGAAACCGGCCACGGTGACAAAGACAAAAAATAATCTTTTGTCCTTGTCATTTACATGGAGCTGCCAATTAGCCATCTCGCTCTATCAATCAAGGTCAATTTAAGGCTTAATCTATAGGTACTTTATCTAAGGTTGTAGTGCTCTTGTTCTTGTTGTAACACCAGAACTAACTATTGCTGTCTCATGTGCGGCCACGCCAGGGTTTAATCTATAGGTACTTTATCTAAGTAGCATAGGTATGCTATTATTATATCATCTGTGGCATCAGACAAAACCTTCATAGGTTAATGTCCTCAAAAATATTTTTTGTAATATTCTTTCCTATACCTTGCATAATTTGCATAGCACAATTTCTGTCATAATTCAAAGGATTTTGTAGAAAATTTTCAATCCTTTCATTCATGTTTAAGAAAATTATTTGTCTGCTTTACAACAAAAGCAATGAATGTAGTTTAAAATTAATGTTATTTGCCATTGATTACTTGTATTCAATTAACCCTGTAGTTTGCTCTAGAAAGAGGATTAAGTTTTCAAAGAGATACAAAAAGGTTAGGTAACTTTATAATATTAATATGTATATTGTTACTAGAGAGCAGTGGTGGCCCAATGGTAATAGCAGCGGCTTATCACCACTACTCTCAAAATGGTGAAGTAAAAAATCATGAGGAAACTGGCAAGTTCTAGAACTAAAAATTCGAAGATATGTGACATCCACCAACCCGCACTTGGTCCATATGGTATATTACGGCCCATTGCCTCACACAAGGAGGAGGCCTGTGTCCCAGTAGTGAGAAAACTAAAAGGCTGATGATGATGATATTGTTACGTTGTTACATTTCCCCTAGGGTAGGTAGATTATTTGTGTTATTATTAAATTACCAATATTATGATAAAAATATATAAAAATGTGTGGTGGCACTGGCTGGCATAACATACATGATAATGACTTCTGGAGGCAATGTTTAGCTACAGTTTTAAAATTTTAACAGAAAAGTAAAACATTAAAATCTAATAATTTTTTTGGTTAAATTGGAATTTTATATTCAATCCTCTCTAATAAATTAATGATTAACTTGTAGTGTGGTCTGGTATTATAGTTTTACTGTAATAAACAGCTTTGACTTCTCTGCTCTTCACAATCAAAAACTTTCAGAGCAATTATTATCTTTTCAATAATATTGTACACTTCCAACTATTAAACTTCACCAAGTCAATTGACCATCTTTTTTATAATTTCTTGAAAGAATGAATGTTTCTGTTTGTGAACTCATGTTGATACTTACATTATATGCCATTATATGCCCTTTTCTTCAAACCTGAAATAAATAGAGCTGTACTATAGATAATTGTCAACTGCATCAATTCCCATTGATTAGTAAGATAATTATTTAAAACAAATTAGTAAATATTAGGAATATTTCGTTTGCTAGTTTCTATAGAACCTATACTTACTTCTGGTGAATAATGTAAGTTTTCTAATACCACTTTACTTTGGTTATGAGAACTAAGAAGCATTCACAGAATTTGCCAATAAACTTTTTAGAAGAAAAAAGAAAAAGAAAAACGGATTTCAGGCTTTTCGGGACGGGATCCGCCAGCAGGCAGATGACTGATGAATAGACATCAAGTGTAGTGACATTGACAGATGACACTGATGACAGTGACAGGATTATGAGTCAGAGAGATGTACCTAGCGTTCCAGAGACCAGAGAAAAATCAAATCGATTAAAACGTAATAATTCTACGATTTGTCTACAAATAAAACAAAAGTGATGTTTTGCAGCTCAAATTACACTTATGCAATTATATTCAGATGAATCGCTGTGAATGCGATAGGTAGTAATGCGTTAATTAATTTTAACAAAAATATTTGTCATCTGTTTCCACATCCACAGTTCTTTCTTCGTTTCCGAGCCAAGAGCCACGCAATATTTTTTATAAATAATGGCATAAATATAAAAATCTCGTTTCTCTTTTATTCATTTAACCTTTAATCAATCAGCTGTCTTCATCTAATAAAAGAGAGGATTTATTTAAAATGATGCTGTATAAGTAGCATTTCCTCTGCATTTACAAATTTTTGTGCACGTCACGTCATTAACGTCAATCGTCAATAGCTGCTATCAAAATACTTATCCCAAATTTTTTATTGTTTTCCATGAGAAATTGAATTGCAGTGGAAAATGGAATCATATGAAAGCGTTATTCTTGTTAAGAATGAAGTGTTTGTGTTCAAAATACCTCCTAAAACTTCAAATAGAGGGTATAGGTAGGTGTTACAATTTTTTCTGTAGTGGGTAATTGTTTAGTAGGATAAAGATAAAACGGTGGGTGTTTTTTAGGGCAGCTGATTGGAACTTACAAGAGCCGCAATGGACGGGGCGTATGAGACTGGTTGCTAAATCAGAGGAACTGATAATGAAACTGGAAGACAAATCTTCTGGGGAGCTGTTTGCCAAATGCCCTATTGACAAATATCCAGGGTTGGCTCTCGAGTCCGTCACTGATAGTTCACGTTACTTCGTTGTCAGGATTCAAGATGATAATGGCAAGAGAAACTTTCAATTTTATACAAATTTCAACTTATTGCAGTTAAATCTTAGTAAGATTATAATATGGCTCTATTACTTATTCCAGGTCGAACAGCTTACATAGGTCTAGGATTTGGAGATCGATCAGACTCATTTGACCTCAATGTTGCTCTACAAGACCATTTCAAATGGCTGAGAAAAGAACAAGAAGGAGAACAAGCTCCTCAGCAGAATCTTGATCTGGGCTTCAAAGATGGAGAAACAATAAAAATCAACATGAAAATCACTGTAAGTACTTATTTATGTATAGATTTGTGTACAAAATCATGTTAGAACAATAAAAGGGCAATTGAGTCAACCCTGCTAATGTAATTGTGTATTGAGTCATCTAATTAGATAAAAAACTGTTTGTTGGTTCAATTATAGGTATTATTCCACAGTGGATTTTAATGCACATATTTTCTTTTTGCAGAAGAAGGATGGTAGTGAAGGAAGCCGGCCACGCCGGGGCGTTGGGGGTGGTGGAGTTGGGTGTCTTTTACCACCCCCACCAGGTGGCTCACGGCTGCCACCCCCTCCTTCACCTCAACATGCCCCTACGCCTGCCGCTGGTGCCCCAGCTCCTGCAAGTTCAGAGTGGGGTGACTTCAACTCTGCCAGGTAATTTTCTTGAAAGAATTTTATTGACTTTTGTAAAACTTGCTAAGAATTTTCAGTGTGCTTTTCCATGTGTCTGACAAGTTTTAGTTTATGGGTTGAAATTATTTAATGTCTTCTACAAATTTTGGTCTCCTATGACTTAGTTTCTGCATCAGGTATAAAATAAAATGATCCTTTTTGTCTAAAATTTATCTGTTTGACATTTAAAACCCACTTGGCACTCAAAGTCACATGAGGGTATCACTTTAATGCAAACATTCTTGATAAATATGTGATTGTTGTGTTGTTTTCAGTGCTCCAAGTCAACCACCAGCGACATCTGCCAACCAACAGAACTGGGTGCAGTTCTGAGCTCACACCACTACTTTGTTATTGTGATTTGGTGTCTGTTGTAGGATGGCACTCACGTGTGTTGCACAATACTTAAAATTACTTAATTACATAGGCATACTATATCAATAGCTCTCGTATTCATTCTGTAGTAAGTTAAAATAAAATATCATTATCATGTAGGCTAAAATATGTTATTGATACATTACTATTAGATGCCAGATCACAATATTAGTTTATGCAATAAATAATATTAATGATTGATGTACTTTACTATCTGTATATGTTGTAACACTTGTATAATTACTTAGATATGTGGTAGAATATTTTCGGCTCTATATAATTATTGTTGTTATCGTATGTTGTTGAACAATGCATGTCATAGACAGTATCTATGTAAATAGTTGAAAAAATTAAATAAATACCACATTATGCTAGTTGCTATAATATTATGAAAATGTTTAAACTATTCCTTACAAGTAAACAGAAGATCTGTATCTTTCGCATTTGTGACAGATGTACAAATATAAAAAAGGTATAAAAGTAAAATATTATAATTACCCTTATGTTTTCTTTCAAAGAATAATAGTATTAAAATGTAGGATCAGTTTCTAAAGAAATAGCTAGTTTCTGATGGATATTAATTTTTAATATATACTTAACAGTCACGAATAACTGTATTATTAAGTGCATGGTAGCTACTTATAAACTCTATGGTAGAGGTAAATATTGATGTAACCAGTGAGTTATTGAACAGTCTTATGAATGAGAGCTTTGAACTCAAACCCGAGACAGTTATTTGCTTTGATTTCTTTACTCAACAAACAGCAAAATTCTCGAATAAGATATTTATCTACTACTTATATCTTATTGTTTTAGGTTCAGAGTTACAAATTGAAATATAAATTACACCGTTTATGTTTGTTTGAATTAATTTATTTTAATTATTAATAATATAGTCTGTGATTAGACCTGTCGTACTGTATGGATCAGAATGTTGGGCTGTGAAAAAGATGGATAAAAATAAGTTGCATGTAGCAGAGATAAGAATGTGGATTTGGATGTGGGGAGTGACAAGAATGGATAAACTAAGGAATGAGTATATTAGAGGAAGTTTGAAAGTGGCGCCAGTAACAGAAAAGTTGAAAGGAAACCGTTTGTCCTGGTATGGTCATTTAATGAGGGGGGATGAAACACATGTTACAATAATTAATGAGAGAGTTATGAATTTAAATGTGGATGGACGGAGAGGAAGCGGGACGGCCAAAGAAAAGATGGATGGACTGTGAGGAGTGATATGAAAGAAAAGGGAGTCAGTGATGGCTTGACGGGGGAAAGGACGGTATGGAAGAAGAAAACGTGTTGCGCCGACCCCAAGTAACATGGGACAAGGGCAGGAAGATGATTTATTTATTCAAAATAACGTATATAACACATACATAACTAAAACGCGAATGCAATGTTACTCCCACAAAGATACACATACGATACACAATTGAAACATAAACCTTTAGAGACGGTCACTGACCCGGATCGTTTACGCGGTCTTTTGTTATTGACGTTTATTGATAAAATACAGTAATATAAACAAGCGTTAATAAGTTAATGTTACGAGTACGAGTCAGTTACTCGGTATCTTTTTTATTGCACGAAGTCAATATTATATTTTGGTGATGGTGTTTGCGATAAAAGAAACATCTCAATAAATGTAGCATCAATCGGAAGACTGCCTTACGTACCTACGTATCAGTTATCAGTAGTTTCCTAATCTACTACACTGACCAACAAACGCTGATGTAAGTATTACCTACGTTACTTTTATTGGCTTGCACCTATCCCCTATTCCCTATTTCACTAGATACATTTATATGCACTGTGGCCAAGTGCATTTTTGCACAAAAGGTCATGGGTTCGATGCCCGCACGAAACTAGTATTAATCTCCGTGCGGCCTGGTTCTTTCAGCACTCGACTGGCAATTGCGCAACCTTTGGATAGACGCCAAAATGTCAGCCGGTAATTGCATTGTAACGGGTTTTTTTTCGTAACGTGGGACCGTTTTGCTGTGGAAAACCCACGAGAACACTTTCGGATGCAGCAAAAATATGAGTAAGTAGTAGACTACCAGGCTGGAATTAGGACAGCATAAAAGTTAATTCACCTTACAAGTTCCGTATGGTGTCGCACGCAAAGAATTTCACTGTCCCATATCTGCCCGTGGGTGTCGTAAGAGGCGACTAAGGGCCACACGAGAATGGGCAGCAGCGTTCTCTGTGTAATTTAACATCAAACTGCAATCGCCGCCGATTTGGAGTTGGACGTTGGAACCACCGGGGTCTTCTACTTCTAGCTTTATGGAGGAGGACCTCTATATGATGAATTCCTTCTTCAGAAAGCGTGAGCACAGAAGGTGGACTTGGTATTGCCTCGATGGCGCAACTAAAAACGAGATCGACTTCATCATGACAACCAAGAAGCAAATGTTCGATGATGTCATCGATCACCGCATGGTAAGAGGCACATCGAACATTAATATCAAGCTTGAACGGTCTCGACTGATGAAGTCTACGCTCCGTCCAGCACAGCTCGAACTCCAGAATCGTTTCGAGTGCCTAGTGAGCTCCGTGGACGAATACAGCGTTCGTGGAAGCTGTCCATACCGTCAGGTCTAAGTTTTTCAAGACCCGCCGTACAGATAGAAACAAAAAGCTCTCTGATCCTACTCTCAAGCTCATGCAGGAGAGGCATGAGATGATCCTGCAGTCTTCAGACTATGCTTTGAAATACCGGCAGCTAAATAGACGGATCTCATAGTCCTTGAAAAGCGACCTCCGCCGCTTTAATATCGAAAGTATTTAAAGACGCTATTGACCGAAATAAGGGCTCAAAGGTCTTTGCGTGAAATGTGGGTAGGTTCCAGTAGAGTGTAGTGTAGGTCGATAGGTACTTTAGGTACTGACCGGGGACGGTTGCTTCGGTAATCGCCCAATCCTATTCAGGTACTCCTGAATAGGATTGGGCGAGAGACCACGGCAAATTGCCACCACTTCGGACGCGATCTTGAATCTGCACAGCACACGCTCGAGGAGTGCCCTGCGTTGGCCTCTCAGCGGCAGTCTCTGCCTGCGGTTGTGAGGGCCATGCTGGCAGAGACAGAAAACTGGAGAGAAATGACCTCCTTCTGTGAGAGCTTTACGGACCAGAAGGAGGCCGCCGAGCGGGATCGTGATAGGGCCGATTCTTCTTGGAGAAGTAGGCGTCGTGGCCATGATTATCGAATTGCCCAACCGGTACGTAGCAATATTCATAATGATCAGACAATGTGATAAATATAGAAGTTTAAATCAGTATTCATTACATAGCCCGATTTGACTTTTACTAGACTAATAATGTCCGAGCATTATACATAGTGCCCTGATTAATTACTTGGTCCAACACTATATAACATAATTTTAGCTAAGAACACTCTCGATAAAGTCATCTTTCAAACACAAGGGTCTCCCAGCTGAGTCTCGCTGTGCGCGGCAGCACGTGTTCACTATGCCACCGTCTTTCCTGGAGACACTCGGATAGTAATGCCCAATCTGACCGCCCGTGACCCCGGAGTCCCGTCTGCCCATAATGCAGGTGGGGATTTGGCGTTTTAGGCATCGAGGTGGTTCCCTCCACGACGCCTACTTCTCCGAGCAGGATCCCGCTCGGCGGCCTCCTTCTGGACCGTAAAGCTCTCATAGAAGGAGGCCATTCTAGTTTTCTGTCTCTGCCAGCATTGCCCTCACAACCGCAGGCAGAGACGCTGAGAGGCCAACGCAAGGCACTCTTCAAGCGTGTGTTGTGCAGATTCAAGATCGGTGGTGGCAATTTGCCGTGGGCTCTCGCCCGTCCCCGTTCAGTATCTCAACCGTTCCCGGTCAGTACGTGAAGTACCTATCGATCTACACTACACTCTACTGATACCCACCCACATTTCGCCATTATGTTTGAGTCTCAAACAAATCAATATATCTTATCAACTTTCTCAAATTCCGAGAGAATTCCCAATACCTATCAATAGCTATAACTTTTATCACGGACTTATGAATTCCTGTGATTTTCGCGCGTGAAATTGAAATTGTCTCAGAAGGTGGCGTGTCGGGTAAATATTATCTATGGATTTACCTTATATCACCCCAGAGGATATCTTCGATACTTTACGGTGAAAGCCTCGCACCTATATGAAAGTACCTTAATATATATTGATAAATCTGATTCTTTCTTTGAAATTCCCTCATTTTTTAGGGTTCAGTACCCAAAGGGTAAAAACGGGACCCTATTACTAAGACTCCAAGATCCGTCTGTCTGTCTGTCACCAGGCTGTATCTCATGAACCATGATAGCTAGATAAAAGAATTTTTCACAGATGATGTATTTCTGTTGCCGCTATAACAACAAATAATAAAAACATAATAAAATAAATATTTAAGTAGGGCTCCCATACAACAAACGTGATTTTTATGCCGTTTTTTGCGATAATGGTACGGAACCCTTGTGCGCGAGTCCGATTCGCACTTGGCCAGTTTCTTATTACAACCAACTTAATTTTGCGGTTTGGTACGGAACCCTAGATGTGCGAAGTCCAACACGCACTTGGCCGGTTTTTATTTTATTGTTGTTTTCAGTCTGTGCGTTTATGTAGCAAAATGCAAATGCTAAGTACTTACATAGCTCCATAGTATGTCTTGTATTCTAAATGTTTGATGGATTCATGAAAAAATCACTTGGACCGGTAGATAGGTACGTAGCTAGTAGGAAGATAGGTACCTACTCAGGGGCGGAAACGGCTCAAACATATTACTGCCAATAAGGTTGTTATATTTGCGCCGTTTGAGGTTTTCTGCACCAGCAGCAGCTGCCCCAGCACAGCCCGCCGTGCTAAGAAGATGGAATGGCGCAAGGGTATCGACACATGTTGCATCCCACACCAAAGGCCTACCCAACTTCCAAGGCATTATGGTCATCCTATCCGGTCTCTTCCCATCGTCGCGTGGCTTGGTCATTAGTTTCTAAAACAGCTGGCACCCCGACGGTGACAAGAGCTTGACGTATGATGTTATTATGCTGGCGTGCCGTGCTATCCGACCAGCGCTCCTACTGCAGGATAGGCCATGGTGTCCGAGGCGGTCGACTGCTTCACCACATTGACAGCGATGTGGAGCTCCGCTGGGAGTACCTACTCGCAGACATGTAGCGATCCGGAAGGTAGTGTTGCTCAACATTGTACCTATGTTGGGTGACGGTAATGTCTGTAGCCAGAGGCGCCCCGACTCCCACTTACCCACAGCCAGTAGGCGAGCACGCTCAGCAGTGTTGGTGGACGTATTTATGAGTTTATTCCGTACCAATCTGCAGAGCGGCTCTTCCCACTGTCTTTGGGAAGATGGGTAGGGATTCGACCTTGTTTGTTTTTGGTACAACTTGGCTTGAAGTACCTAGGTTCAAAATTTTACTTTGGATACAAGAGCGAGCGAAGTGAGCTCGACAATTTTAGCAATTCGGATAAGATTTTTTCTCAAACATGCTTGGAAAATTGAGCATTATTTTGAAAACCTTCTTCGAGATAAATCGGAATTGCAGTACTGGCCAAATACATGCGCGCAGCAGCCGGCAAAAGTTGTATGAAAATTTATATCTGTCGTGTTTGTTTAGCGGCCAAATAAATTACATAGTAAACTTAATTATTCTGTCGTACGTGTGATTTAAAAATGGAACGATCTTTTACTCCAAAACATGGCAACCAAGGAGGTGACATATCAAAGGTTTTATTTAAATTTCGAACTGGCTTGCATATATAAGGAAAGCTGTTTATTGAAAAAAAAAGCAAATGAACACTTTATCGCGGGCAAAATTATTGTTATTGATTTTGAAAAGTTATAATTGTATTTGACAAAATGAGTTCTAGGGAGGTACTATACTTAGTTTTAATTGCCGCGCATTATTTGAGAAATAGTACATTACTGCAGCGGCCAGCAAAATAGGCATTGATGGACGAACGTGTAAATGTGGGCCGAGGCGAAGCCGAGGCACACATACGTATGTCCATCAATGCCTAGTTGTGGCCAAGGCTTGTATAGTACTTTTCTCAAATAATGCGCGGAAATTAAAACTAAGTAGTACCTAGAACTCATTTTGTCAAAATCAATGACGAACAACAATAATTGTTCCCGCGTTAAAGTGTTCCTTTGTTTTTTTTTTAATAAACAGCGTTCTATTTGCAAGCAAATACGAAATTTAAATAAAACCTTTGATAAGTTACCACCTTGGTTGCCATGTTTCGGAGTAAAACATCGTTCCATTTTTAAACTACACGACAGATACGAGTTTACTATGGAATTTATTTGGCCGCTAGACACGACAGATATGGATTTTCATACAACTTTTGCCGGCCGCTGCGCGCATGTATTTGACCAGTACAGCAATTTCGATTTATCTCGAAGAAGGTTATCAAAATAATGATCACATTTCCAAGCATGTTTGAGAAATAGTTATTTGTGTTACAAGGGGACAAAGTAATATTTTGTTCTTCCAGGGCGTTATTTTGAATTCAGAGCTAAGCGAAGGATTCTAACGTAGAATCCTGAGCTTAGCGAGGAATTCAATATACGCCGCCCGAGAACAAAATATTTTGTCCCCAAGTGATACACACTATTTTTCATCACTACCTAAGAGAAAAATAAAAAACCTACTCGAAACTAGTATTTCCTCTATGGCGAAGCCTAGTGCGAAAAATTTCCGAGAAAAATAAATTTAAAGAAAGCACTATAGTTTTTTTAAAGCACATTGCCGCCATAACTTAGAACCAGCCAGTAACTTATTCAAACATATGCGTTCGACCTATTTGGTTAATTTCACATACTTATCAACAAAGAGTAAGTATATATAATAAATAAACTGCGAGAACTGAAGTTATTGACCTGACACTGGCTTCAAACAGGGCCAGCGCTCATATTGAAAATTGGCATATACCGGACGAAATCTCTCTGTCTGACCATAATTATATATGCTTTAGGTTTAGGATGGCGGGAGAAGCCGAAACTAGACGAAGGAGAAACCCAAGGCATACAAATTGGGAGTCATACAGGAGGGACCTCAGAGTAAATCTAGGGAGCCCTAAAGGTAAGCTCAATTCCATACTGGATATAGAATTCGAAGCGGACAGAATCAAGGCCGGCATCATCGGTGCATGGGAAGATAATTGCCCAGAGAAAAAGACCTTTTGCAAAAAGATCTTTTGGTAAGGTCTAAGGACTCCTGAACCAACCAAAATACGTCAGGAAACACGACAGGCCTTTAATGATGCAAAAGCCAGGAAGGATTTTTCTGGCTTTCATAGCATGCTAACGAGGTATAACACGACGGTACGCAAGGCCAAAAGAACTAATTGGCGGCAGCATTGCACCTCCATCGAAACTCTGCCAAGTGGAATGAGGTTGTGCAAAGCAATGTCCATGACTAAGACAAACCCACTATCATCTGTAAAAGATGAGAATGGGTATCTCACGGGAACTGGACAGGACACTCTGGGCGTGATGTTTAGGACCCATTTCCCGGAATGTATACTGCGCAATAGCGATGAAGAGGAACCAGTCACAAGGGACGATTTCACAAGGCACACGTCCAAAAGTAACTGGCTCACGGCAAAGAAAGTGGTAGATGAAAATAAACTGAGGCTGGCCATAGCGGGCTTCCAGCCTCTCAAATCGCCTGGTCCGGATGGCATCTACCCAATACTATTGCAAGAAGGGGCATCTGTTTTGATACCCCATTTGAGTAAGCTCTACAGAGCCTGCATAGCCTTTGGGTACGTACCCAAGGCATGGAGGGAGGTCAAAGTCACCTTTATACCGAAGGTGGGTAGACCGACTTATGAAGAAGCTAAAGCTTACAGGCCCATCAGTCTGCCATCCTTTCTCTTAAAAGCTCTGGAGAAACTGGTAGACAGGTATCTAAGAGAGGGACCACTGAAAGTATTCCCTCTACACAAATTACAGTGCGCCTACAGCCCTGGCAAATCTACGGAAACGGCATTGCATTATGTTGCGAGTCGAGCCGAGGCTGCGCTAGAGGGACAAGAGACCTGTGTCGGGGCTTTCCTCGACATAGAGGGAGCCTTCGACAAAACAACATTTGAGTCCATACGCATTGCTGCAAAGGAACATGGCATCAACGATACCACGTGCAACTGTATTGACTATATGCTGAGAAGCAGAATAGTCAGATCGGAACTGATGGGAGACAGACTTAGTGCAAAAACAACTAGAGGTTGTCCACAAGGTGGGGTGCTGTCACCATTATTGTGGTGCTTGGTAGTAGACTCGCTACTTACCAAACTCAATACCGGACCATTCTACACAGTAGACTATGCAGATGACATAGCAATAATGGTCAATGGTAAATTCCCAAACATAGTCTCTGGATTATTACAACAGGCATTGAGGATGACAGAGGAATGGTGTACAAAAAATCACCTCTCTATCAACCCAAGCAAAGCAGTCATTATTCCATTCACGAGGAAGAGACAACTAGGAAACCTAGGAGAGCTCTCCCTCAATGGAATAAAGCTGCCCTGGTCCACCGAAGTTAAATATCTGGGTGTAACGCTTGATAAAGAACTCAGGTGGAAAACTCATGTGGAAAATATAACGACAAAGGCCTTACGAGTGTTCGGCATGTGTCGTTCCACCTACGGTAAAACTTGGGGGTTAAAGCCCAAAGTGAGACGATGGCTGTACGTGACGATGATAATACCTATTATCACATACGGCAGCATAGTATGGTGGCCAAGAACAAAGCTTGCGTCTTGCAAAGCGTCACTCACCAGGTTACAAAGAACAGTGTGTCTCGGCATCACGGGTGCTTTCAGGCACCTACGGCAGCGATTGAGAGATACCTCAATATCCCTCCTCTGCATATGATGGTTGAATTCGAGGCAAGGAAGACATTACATCGTCTTGCTATTGCTGGACTATGGGATGCCTCCAAGCCAAAGACTAACCATACAAAGTTCGATGAAAATGAAGGCCTGGATCGGGTAACAAGCATGTTATCCGATAAAATGCAAACTACATTTGTGTTTGAAAGGTCTTCTAAGGTCCAAATCCCTACAATAGAGGACTGGAAGAATGGACTCGATCCACCAGAACAAGGTAGTTCACTGGTGTACTGTGATCCATCAGTGTACCACAGTCTGGTGTGATACACTGATGGATCCAAAATGGAATCAGGTACAGGAGCGGGAATATACGCAAAAGGTTATAAATGTAGCAAAAGCTTAGGGAAGATGGCAACTGTATTCCAAGCAGAAACATTTGCCATAATAACCTGTGCTCAAAAGAATATAGATAGAGGAACCAGAGGTAAAACCATATATATTCTTAGTGACAGTCAGGCTGCAATCACAGCCATGGCATCCTACAAGGTGGACTCCGGGCTTATTCTGGATGCTATCCAAACCCTAAACAGGCTTGGGAAACACAACAGGTTAAGACTGATGTGGGTCCCTGGGCACAAAGGAATCCATGGTAACGAAGTGGCTGATGAACTGGCAAGAGAGGGCTCAGCAAATAATTTTGTGGGTCCAGAACCATGTGTAGGCATTTCGACGTGTCTCGTAAAAGCCGCAATTAGGGACTTTGCAGATCACAGACAACGAACTTATTGGCTGTCTAATACCGGTCTGCAACATTGCAAGAAATTTCTAGGCTCTACGTTCAAAGCCCGGGAATGCATTTGGAATATGAACAGGGGGCAAATCCGCTGCCTGCTTGGGGCCTTTACTGGGCACTTTGGAACCAACTACATGCTCATGAAGATAGGTTTAACTACGACCCCCGTGTGCAGGTTGTGTGGGGAACATACGGAACGCATGGAGCACCTTCTGTGCACTTGCGATGCACTGGCTGGCAAGCGAATGGGTCTCCTAGGGGTTGGATACCCAAAACCAGAGGACTATAGGCTCATATCTCCTAGTCTCGTTGTAAAACTCATGAAAACGGTTTTCAACGAGATTGGGGAGGAGAAAGGTATCTAGGGGACCACAATAGATCCCAATGGGTCGAAGTGTCCGAGTTATTTCTTGGCCCCTCCATAAGATAAGATAAGATAAGTATATATAATACTAACTCCTTACTAACCAATCCCAAAAATGAGTTTATCACCATAGATAATTGAATGTTAGTTAGTGATATATTTTTTTACATTAGACCTTCACGCGAGCGCCTCCAACCCAACTACGCAAATCTATCAGAAGCACGAAGCGGACCAATCAGAAAAGAGAAAGCTCAAACTCCTACGGGCGCAAAATTGGCTTTGGCTCCCGCTATCCTCTATAGGCAAATGTCGATTTTCGAATAGTTGTGATGAAATAGTTATTTGTGTTACAAGGGGACAAAGTAATATTTTGTTCTTCCAGGGCGTTATTTTGAATTCAGAGCTAAGCGAAGGATTCTAACGTAGAATCCTGAGCTTAGCGAGGAATTCAATATACGCCGCCAAAGAACAAAATATTTTGTCCCCGAGTGATACACACTATTTACCCGACTGCCGAAGGAGGGTAATGTGTTTATCAGTCTATGTATGTATGTATGTATGTTTGTTCCTATGTGGCGTTCCAGAGACCAAACGCGTTGACCGATTTTGATGATTCATACGCACATCTGGTTTTGGTCAGCCAGCTCGCGAATATGTATCCTCCGACTGCACAGCATGATTTTCTTCTTGTTTACGTCTTTTTAGTTCGCTTTTTAAGCAGTCGGGTATTTTGATTTTTTTAATTAACTTTTTTTTTCATCACTACCTAAGAGAAAAATACTTTCCTCTATGGCTAAGCCTAGTGTGTAAAATTTCCGAGAAAAAATAAATTTAAAGAAAGAACTACAGTTTTTTTAAAGTACATTGCCGCCATAACTTAGAACCAACCAGTAACTTATTCAAGATCGACTTCACATACTTATCAACAAAGAATAAGTATAATACTAACTCCTTACTAACCAATAACAAAAATTAGTTTATCTACACTCACAACGTAATGTTCCAAATACGAATTCGAAAAATATTGTATAAACACGTACTTTATATTCGTGGATAGGTAAAATTTAAAAAAAAAACCATTATAGTTCAACATTTTCCTTCGATTTTCAAACAACTGCATCATAAAATAACTTTTTAATTTTTATAGCACACTTTTACTTTTTAATTTTCTGGCGCGTATGAGCTCATGTCATTGTCAGTTGTCTGTGGATGCGCGCGCTGCGCAATGAGAATCTAAATTGTCCGCCATACCATACCACATATTCTTCCCTTTCTATTTTTGTTTTATTTCAACTGTATGAGTGAAGATAAAGTAGTGTATGCAATAGCATATAATTAGGTATTAAAACACTCGCGTAATATTATTATCAAATTCGGCTTCGCCTCATTTGATAAACCTACGCTCGTGTTTTAATAACCCCTATTATATGACCATTGCATAAACTACTATTATCACCATAGAGAATTGAATGTTAGTTAGTGATTTTTTTTTTTACATTAGACCTTCACGCGAGCGCCTCCAACCCAACTACGCAAATCTATCAGAAGCACGAAGCGGACCAATCAGAAAAGAGAAAGCTCAAACTCCTACGGGCGCAAAATTGGATTTGGCTCCCGCTATCCTCTATAGACAATTGGGTTGTTGAATTTAAAAAAAATACGATTTTTAAAATTTATTTTGAAACTTTACATATCATAAATTATATTGTCGTTGCAAAAATCTCTTAAATATTTTTTTTCAATTTATTATAAGCAATTGAAAATCGATAAAATTTTAAAAAGAACCACCTGTCTACGAACGGGCCATGATTGGTCGCCATGTTGGTGACGTCATAACGTTCAAGGAATTTCACCATAGTACAGTGTCACGTAAATTGACTAAAAATATCCGAAAATTAGTGCAAAAATATTATTTATAACAGCAAGTTTTATTTAGACATGTGTGATAAAGAATTCATAAAGCCAAATTTCGAAAAGATATCCATCTGATGGACGATTTGGAAAATTTGAGCATAAGAAAAGTAGTCGTAATGAATATTACGTGATAGTGGACCGCGACCGGTGTTTGTCATTGTTGTTTACACAATACATTTAGAAACATAATTGTCATAATGTAATTGTTGTTACATATGGGTAGGTGATATTCGTGTAAAATAAAAAGCTAACAAACATGATTGGCGCGCAACTTCGACTTTAGATATCAAAAAACTTCATAGGTACCACTAAATATTATACAACCCGAAATCTGTGGAGCCTTTATTTTTATTTATTTTTTGCATAACATCCTTAAAATTTTCGGTATTTTTAATTATTTGCGTATCCCTTTATAATATTAAACACAAATATCTATATAATACAAACACTAAAAAACTTTGTAGAACAAAAACGTGAAAATATTAATTCGGTACATTTTCAAATATCTCTTAAATGCGTCGACCGATTTTCACAATTTAAACAGAAATATTAGTTTTACGCCTATATCCGTCATTTAAAATTAAAATAATGAATATATCTCCATAAACAAAAAATCATGTTTTCAAGTTACGTAATTATACAAAAATGTCAACTTTGCTCGAAAGTTCCCTTAAAAATTTATTTTTCTCAATCTTTAATGATCAAATTAAGAAATTAATCAGAATCTAATACTAAATTAGAACAAGATAACAACATAATTAACATATTCTAATTGGAATCTAGTTAGACATAGAACATTTCTCAAAACTTTAGTACAGTTTGCTAGGTTGGGTATTGCGCGAATCACATAATAATGGGGAGTTATTTGTAATATTCGTACATAATGATGCGAAGCAAGCACGATAACTTTTAAGGTTCGATATTTATGATCAATGTATTCGATATTCATCAATATATTGACGATAATAACAAGATGGAATTGGTTATAAGTCAAAACACTGTATACGCTATGTGCCACAATGAGTAGTAATGAACGTTGTGACGTCACACGGGCTCGGCTTTGTTCGGAAAACTGTCGGGGTGTTTTCGGTACTGGATTCAAAAAAATATTTTCGGTTGGATTTTACTTTGTAATTACAATGAAAAAAAAAAAACTAAAAATAGTTTTGTATGAAAACTTATATATGATCTTTCCATTTATTACAAAAAAAAAGTTGGTTCAACAAACCAATTGTCGTTTTTCGAATAGGTGTGATGAAAAGTACTTTTCTCAAACATGCTTGGAAATGTGAGCATTATTTTAACAACCTTCTTCGAGATAAATCGAAATTGCTGTACTGGCCATATAAATGCGAGCAGCGGCCGGCAAAAGTTGTATGAAAATCCATATCTGTCGTGTCTAGCGGCCAAATAAATTACATAGATATAGAAAAATCATATCTGTCGTGTTATTTAAAAATGGAACGATCTTTTACTCTGAAACATGGCAACCAAGGAGGTAAATTATCAAAGGTTGTATTTAAATTTCGAACTGGCTTGCATATAGAACGCTGTTTATTGAAAAAAAAAACAAAAGAACACTAACGCGGGAACAATTATTGTTGTTCGTCGTTGATTTTGACAAAATGAGTTCTAGGTGCTACTTAGTTTTTATTTCCGCGCATTATTTGTGAAAAGTACTATACAAGCCTTGGCCACAACTAGGCATTGATGGACTTACGTATGTGTGCCTCGGCTTCGCCTCGGCCCACATTTACACGTTCGTCCATCAATGCCTCTTTTGCTGGCCGCTGCAGTAATGTACTAATACAAGCCTTCGCCACAACTAGGCATTGATGGACTTACGTTTGGTGCCTCGGTTTCGCTTCGGCCCACATTTACACGTTCGTCCATCAATGCCTCTTTTGCTGGCCGCTGCAGTAATGTACAATATTTTCAGTAGGTATTCTGTATGAAATAAGGGTAACTTTGTCGGCTTATGCATAAAAATGGAACAACCTAGACATAGGTACTGAGATGTAAGAGCCAGCGAAGAGTGCTCGAATCTTCTAGACCCCAGCCTCGTATAGGCTGGTACTTTTTTACATTTTAGGCAGAAATAGTAAATGCTTTGTGCAAGTAGTAGCCATATAAATATCTATTGTCTATTCCTCCAACCAGTGTAGAAAATGAGCGAGGGTTTTCAGCTAAGTACTGCTTAAATTGGTAATAAACTACGAAGTTTGGATTGGAAGTCAAACATTGGATGCTTTGATATTTCTGAGATTGTACTTTCGAAATTCTATAAAGTTTTATGTTTTGTCTGTTTTGATCCTTATTTTAAATATATTGTGTTGTGCAACAATATTAATAAACAATTATTAAGAAATTACCTACTAAAGTGATTGTTAATGTAATCCCGGTACAGTCCCGGGATTCCGAACTTACATACGCATAAAAATCCCGTAGTCCCGGGATTGAAAAACATGCTTGGGATTGTATTCTGTACCTATAACCTAGTTTATGCAAAGGTTAAACTCGTTAATATTGCACAAGTGTGTTTACTTCAATAAAATAGTCCTAGAAAATTGAGATGCGACATTGAATTTCCATTACCGAAGAATAACTTATGGAAGGCGAAAGTGCGCCCCGAATTTTAATAGCGCCTTATCATGTCTACAGTTTATGTAGGTGTTGAGAATAAGCTGTGTACTTTTAGCATTTAGATTCTGAATAATATCGGTAGGAAAGTACCTCCTACAGTCTTACCTAACTATATTTAGATCAGTAGGTAGGTTGGTACCTACTTAGAGTCTGGCAAACGAAAGTAGAGACTGAAAAAGCGCGGAAAATTTAAAAAATATCAGCATAGCGACCCCAAAACTAGTATGAAATACCATAATTTGATACTTTAGAAATATTTTTTTTTTCTTTTGAATAAAAATACAAAAGGTAATTGAGGTAGGTAATATTTTAGATAATAATTACCTATCAATCTCAATAAAAAACAACAGTATTCTGTAATAATTTTAGTTTATTTAACTTATTAGCGTCATACTCACTTATGAATTTTAACACCACACGTAAACAATATTGTTTCTTTTTTAATTCGACGTCTTTCTCCTGATGTTCTTTTTATATTTAGACATCCTTCGAAACGACATCTCCCGTAATTCACTTTTAATTGTTTTATTCATTTTTCACATAATAAATGCTATTATCAAGACCACAACAAATCACCAAAAATTGATGTTGACATTAGTATAGCATTGCCATATAAAAGTTCGAAAATAATTCGAGTGTCTACTTTCGTTTGCCAGACTCTACCTAATAATTCCTAACTATAATCCGGTTAACTTCCGGATACCTCGTAGGTGCCTACTATGAGGGGGCTATTAAATGATAAGCAGATAGAACTTTAAAATTAAGTATATTATTTTTACCAATATGTGGCGCTTCAGGCGGCTTTTGATCCGAAACAAAAATATCTACAAATATTGGACCGCGTTCTAAATATGATCAACCTGCCAAAACCAATTCAATCGCCAGTTTTATAAAAAGTAAAGTAGGTAGACATCATATCAGTACCTACATACACCTATATTTTATTAGTAAGGTACCTACCTATTCATATCGTTTATGAGTAGGTACGTGTAGCATATGGAATATTATGGATCCTTGACATTTGAAACATGCTTATACCTACAGACAGACGATAGACGTGGTAAACCGACCGAATATGGTGAAACAAGGTAACCAGCCAAATGAGTAGGTAAATAGGAATCTAATGATTGACGTCAGCTCTCTAGAGCAAAGTAGGCTAGGCTTTACCCAGTTCTGTCCAGCGCTCAGCAGTCAACTACATGCAGACTGACAAAAAATAGCACCTTCCTAAGGTGGTGAAGGAAAACGGGGTAAAATAAGTAGCCGCTTTGTGGCATAAAGGACTCTAAGTATATTGAATTCATCTCGATCCTGTTATGTCAGATTCGAAAATTACGAACTTCCTTACAAACTTTTATCCGCTACTTATGTCACCCTTTTTAATTTTCAGAAACTCCTCCTTAGCAGTGGCGAATTTAAAGATTTGGCGCCCCAGACCCTATGGGATATTTGCCGCCCCATAATAAATAATGAAATTAAAACTCTTTGCTAAGGTAATGGTATTAAAAAAAATTAACTATTTTTGAGAGCGCGAGTGAAGCTAGTTCGAAAAGAACAATGGCGAAATTTTAGCTGACTAAAATTTGAGCGTCTGAAAGTGAGTTATATACGAAAGACATTCTATTAATTTTCTATATTTTTTAAAGTATAATTAGGCCTGGTCCAAAATAGATAAAAAAAAACACAGTAAATAAAAAGTTATTGATTTTTTAGTTCATTTCTTTAGCATAGTGTCGCAATTATATATTTTATCTCAGAGAGTTTGTAATTACTAGAGATAACATATTTACGACGAAAAAGAAACTGTAATTTCTTTCGTTCTTGCTTATAGCAAAACTCTATGAAAAAGAAAGAGACAAACATAGACAAATGCTACCATCCTGAACGTCAAAGAGATCACTTTTTAGTCACTGTTGTAACCCATCGGTTACCAGCTCTAATTAAAGTTTTTCGCTGTTTTCACACCTTTGTTTCGTTTATATCAGGAAGAATTCTGTTGTTTAATTATCTGCATGAACCATGTCGTGTGTGGCTATCGGTTGCAAGAGTAGAATGAGTGTATTAACAGAACATAATCAAAGGATATCTTTCCACAGGTGAGTTATCGACTAGCATACTGAAGTTTTTGTGCAGGGAATACATTTCATAGGCTGTCCAGAATAAATGAATCTTAGTTCTAAATACGTCGAGGACGTATAGTATCATTTAAACCATTCTATTTAGTGAAATAATTAACTTTTATGCGTTCGCTAATAGAGCTATGACAGTTTACGTACTTACGTTCTGATGTTAGAGATGTGACAAAAGTCACAAGAAAGATTTATCGATACTGAATTTTTATTTTACTTACTTTCATTTATTTCTTAAAGTGTATTTGCTATTTGTTATTATTAATCTAATATTGATTGTGCACAGGTTTCCTAAGAGTACTTATTTAAGAAATAAGTGGATCAAGAATATAAAACATGCTAACTGGACACCTTCACCATATTCTCGCTTGTGTTCACTGCATTTTATTGAATCACTATCGCTATCCCTATTCCCATGTTTATTTTCGCATTTTAATTTTTCAAATTAAATAATTATATTTCACCCATTTTATTATTATTTATTTTGTTACTTTTATATTTATACATACTCGTCTGTAAACTTTATTTTCGGTCTTGCACAAGAACTAGCCTATTATATATCAGTATATTGATCAGTACCTGTTTGTACATATAGTCGTACGAGTGTACCAAAAACTGTCACTTTGATCTCATGATGTACCTCGTTTTTGCACAAGGTATGAATAAACATTATTATATAAAAGTGAATGTGTACTTGTACAAAGAGTGACTAATAAGTTCACTCTTAGTACGAGTACACATTCACTTTTTAAATAATTATAAAGATTCCCTAAAAAAACGTAGAAAAAATTAGCCGCAGTCAGGGACGATTCTTACAGATATTTGACCAAATTTGTAGAAAATCCTCCTAAACTAAACTCGATAATATCGATATGACAGTGGCACAGATCTAGTTCTGATATATGTCTATAGATAAGTATCTATAGCATCCTCGGTCACACTGGCAGAAAAGATGGCATAGACAAAAGTATATCTATCTCTTTTTGCTTATGACGTTATCTGTTAGTGCGAAAGTGAATACCGATGTTGAAATTGCGTCTTAAATATGTTACCTCTAGGTTACTATACAAACTCTCTGTTTTATCTGCTAAGTGACAAGTAGTAACTATAATAAATAAAATAATATCATTATTGTATTTATTGCCATAAATGAGTTAACCATACAGTTTATGTCTAAGTGTAGATGTTCCTTGCAGGTAGGTAAGAATATTGTAGTGTAGTAGAAATAAATGAATTACTTTCAATTAATGATTGGCAAAAAGACCAGTACCCCAGCTACCAGTACCAGTACCAATCAAGCTTTATTTTTTTTAGACAGTACCCCAGTCTAAAAAAATAAAGCTTGATTGTTGACGACAACCTTTTGATACACGTCAAAGTCACTTAGTTTAAATAAATATACTCTTTCCAAAGAGTATACTACACATTTCATGCTAAAATAACTAGGTAAGGGAAATACTAATGCGATATTCCCCTTTTACTTCCAGGAAATTGAATAATATTACCTATTAAACACATTATTAAAAGTTACCCAGACATAACCTACAAAAGTTTATGACTGAATATCTATTATTCTCTACATTCTCGAACAAAAATTCTTGCACAAACTAATTCAGAACATCACCCTGAGTTAAACCAGATATTTTTCATTTAATGACTTTCGAATTTAATCTCAGCTAAAACAATGTATGGGCACCTGCCATTGTTCTTTAGCACCCCGCCCCGAATACGAGACAAATATTCTTCTTTGTAGACTTAAGAACATGAAAACAAAACAAGCTCGCGAATTTTCTACCGCCCTAAGCTAGGTTAGATTTTCTTTTGACAGACCAGAAATTACGAGGCGGTAAGGTAGAAGAGCATGTCGCACAGTGCTTGTCACTACGGGAGGCTAGTGAAGCGGCTTTTGCCGCCTCTCGTAGGCTACCATGAGTACCACCTTGGGCCATGGCCCTGTTGGCTCAAGATAATGCAGTAAGTACTTCGTTGTTTATGATTCACTTGTGCAAAATTTTATGCTTCTGGTTCAGACCACGCGCACTCAGATCGCACGTCACCCGCCGTTAAGGTCAGGTAGGCAGAAGCTCCATGTATAAATATCCTTCTTGGCATAATAAAGTATGGCATAACTTTTTCGCATAACTTTTATCCGCATAATAATACTGTGGCTTATTAATTCTTTGGCGTAATGCTAAGGTTTGCATAACTGTAATTTGGTCTAATTTGTTTTGGCATAATTTGGAGTTGCATAAATATTTAAGGCATTGTAGCAGCCGGCATCAACATCCACGCGCATTTATTCATCATAATAATTTTATGGGTACATATTTAAACGTCGAAAACTAAAATACCAATAAAAAATGTCAATGTTCAAATCATCGAAAATATTAATATCGATTGTATCGAACTATCGAAAAATGTTATACTTAAGCTTAAAACTTCTAAGATTGAAATGCCGAGTGATTTAAATACCGATTGTTTGATGTCGATAGTCATTATATATATATATTAGTGAGATATATTAGTGAGTCGGGACAGTGTTGCTGGCTCCATTGGGTCGGAGCGGTGATGATAGAAGCTGAGGGTGATGACCAGGAATGCGCGTCCGCTGCATGCTGGTGGTCAGGATACCCACGTAGATGCCGTGGGTACTGGCTGGCTGTGTGACTCGCTGCTCGAAAGCATGAGGAAGTCATGATGACGTCATGATGAAGTAGCTCTGCACGAAGGCTGCGCTGATGTACATGTTCGAGGGTCACCAGTTTGGAGGCAGGTGGAACAGGGTTTAAAGTCCCACAAACCTCCATAGAAAAGGGAGGATCCTCCGACCAGACGGGTGTTGTGTCTGGTCCGGGCAACTGCCCAACGGTTATTTTCGGACTGTTGTATGTGTTCAAATCGCGCCGAAAACTTTGCTTGCGCGATGAAGGATTTGTGTGACGTCATGCCATTAGTTTGTAAGTGGCGGCGTCGGTGCCGCTACAGTCTTTTGGCTACTACCCCTAGAATGTATATAAAAAACCGGAGGAAAGATCGAATGAAAGGATCCTCCGCCCGCTATAACAAAGCACAGGCACACGTGTGAGCCGTATCAGCAGAGGCTGGTTGACGGAAGCAACCAGGAAGCCGAAGCTGCGGAGATGGGCTTACATTTACGTAAATGTAAATTATGGGAATACATTTTATGCTTATCATTACTAAACCGTTCTTACTCATACTGGTATCTTTTCAGCTATAATCTATTCGCTGGAGCAAAAAATAAAAGGTAAACAACACACGTCAAACGGTTATAATCCGACTAATATTAAAAATACAACCTTACGACGCAAAATGGTTGCTTTTGTTATCATTTCAGGCGAAAGACATCCACTGCTGGACATGGGATTCCCTTAGGCGTCACCACATTGCCCGATCCCGTGCGTCTCGCATCCAGCGCATTCCCGCAACCTCAACCAGGTCATCGGTCCACCTAGTGGGAGGCCTTACAACGCATCGTCTTTCGATTCGCGGTCGCCACCGCGGTTCTAGAACTTTTCGGCTCCGTCGGCGGATGGCCGATAGGACTGAAAAGTTCTGGAACCTTCTGCGATAGGAGTGGATGGTACATGGGGCATTCACCATGACCTTGGTATTGTCCATGTTCATTTTAAGACCCACTCTTTCGGAAGCTCTACTGAGGTCATCGAGCATTGTACTGAGGTACCATACCCTCCATGGTCTCAGCCATGACCACCATGTCGTCGGCAAACCGAAGATGATAGATTGAGAGCCCCTCCAGTCCAGAACCTTGAAGAGTTCCTCCAGCTCAGCAGTGAACAGTTTCGGAGAAATGACGTCTCCCTGTCGCACACCGCGCTGGAGAAGTCATCATAGGTTTCGAGGTTTGATCCTGAAGAAGGACTGACATGGTGGCGTTTTTGTACAAACACTTCAACACCTCAATGTACCGGTAGTCAATCTGGCACCGTTAGAGAGACTGCAGTACAGCCCAAGTCTCGATAGAATCGAAGGCTTTCTCGTAGTCCACAAACGCTAAGCAGAGAGGCAGGTTGTACAAGAGTACAACCTGCTTCTCTTGCTTATACACTGCGGCAGGTCTGTTATACAGAACTCTTGGTTAACCTGCCGCAGTGTATGTATTGGTGTCCGTTGCTAAACGGACTGCTTAGCCTTGAAGATGGCTGTTACAATTTAGCCACGAGCTCCTCAATAAGAACATAATCAACGATCACGTGAGCGATTGAATACCCAATACCCCACGCGCCCTCGTTTACCCCGTAACGGGCCGATATCCTATATCTAACAGATTTCCTATTGCCGTTTAGGAATTTTATAGAATTCCTAGGAAATGTGTGAAATACAAATTATTTTATACTTCTCCGGTCGATTTTAGGAATATTATAGTTATGAAATCAGGAATTGTATAGAATTCCTGATATTATAAATTTTGTATATCATCATAAATCACGTGTGTATTCCCCGAAATGTTAGGCAGATAGGCACCTAAGGCTCTAGACAAAATCATTCTAAATGCCAAAATGCAAGGAATGAGGGCTACCGCCGTTTGAATTTGGATTTGGAAGCAATAAATGTATTGAGTATTGAATTTTCTGCTAGGGCGCCCCTAGTAGTAGCTAAGGTCTTCAAAATGTAAAAATTCATAGTATTTTAGCTGTTAGCGCGAGTTTTTTTTTAATTGTTTGAATATATGCCAAATATTTACTTATTTATTTTACACGATTAGTACAACAGTATTCCAAGACGATGTTATACCACAGAATAAATATTTTTAAATATATACACCATATATATATACACATAAAAAATTTACAATAAAAATAAAATAACATAAATTAAAATTAAATAAAAGATTAATTCAAATTTGTATGCCTCCTTCAATGCACCTTTGTGCTCCCGACACATATTTCGGCAGGCTATGGAAGACATCTTCCGATGGCATATTATTTATAATACTCTAATATCTTAATATGGCTGATTAAGATAGGTAAGGGATTTACCAACCACTGCTCTAATAGAGTTTTAAGTTTTGGAAAATGTTATCCTCTTCTTCTCCACTGTCCAGTGAATGTACTACTATACCTATACGATTTTTTAACCGACTTCATAAATCTCAATTCGACCGTATATATATATTTTTATTGTGTTCGCGGATAACTTCGTCGTTTATGGACTAATTTTGATGATTATTTTTTGCTGAAAAGGACATATCCCAAGGGTGGTACCATGATAAGGAAACCAAGATCTGATGATGGGATCCTAGAGAAATCGAGGGAACTCCTCAAATATTATAGGCATACATATAGCGATTTTGGTATGTTCATCAATAATGCAATCATTTGCATTCAGAAAGTATCATTTGGTGAAATAGAACTGATGAAGAAGACCATAATTGGCACTGGAACTCCGAAATAAAACAAAGTATCCTAGTCGTGTTTGGGCTTATTGGAATCGTCATGAGATGTACTTTGTCTATAAATGATTTTGATGTTAATTGGAGGTACCTACCTACCAAAACTAAAAAGAGGAAAATAAAAAGCGTTTTAACAAAAAATCAAAGCAACTTCTAAGGTTTCTCAGGAAGTTGGTTTGATTTTTTGTTAAAAAGCTTTTTACTGAAAACAATCTATGAAAACTGCGATGAAACTATCATCATCTGCCTAGCCTTTTCCCAACTATATTGGCGTCGGCTTCCAGAAATGCGATGAAACTATAATCTATTATTTTGCTTGAATGATTTACTTCCTTAGGTAAGAACCTAAATGTGAAATGTTCTAAACAGCTAATGCTCCTGGGATGAAAATATAACATTCAATCCATTTCGATTTCAATATTCATTTAAGACGATTGGTTGCGGTTCAAAAGTACTTTAGATTAAAGCCCTTTATGCCCATTATACCAATTTTGAATTTAATCGATTCTGAAATCAGTGGCGCCGACTTTGTGAAAATTCCGTGGGTGCTCAGTTCTTGCCCGTTTGATAACTCATTTAAAATAACTGGCAAAATTCGAGAAGAAATATGCGCACTGACCGGCGAATAAATAAATATCATTGGGGTATTTAATGATGTGGCACTCTGGGCCATATAGGTTTAATATTTAATGATTTTCCATGAAAATATAAATTTTATGTTAGGTTAGGTTAGAAAATTTTAGCACATAGGATAGTTTAAGTGGGGACTTCATGTAGCTAAACGCAGAATTAATAGTCTGGAGTGCAAGAGCGAACGAGCTCGATCATTTTAGCAACCTGCCTCGGATAGGATAGGCTTTTTGTATTTCTTCTTTTAACTTTAAGGCAAGCGTGTTTCACAGTCGACCACTATCATCGCTTTCCGTCAGGCGATATAGTGGTTAAACGCGAATCTATAAGTAAATTTAAAAAAGTAAAATCTTAGTAATGCGCCACCACCTGTTTGCTTCTCTTGGGTGCTGGAGCCCCCGAATACCCACTGACTCGGCGCCCCTGTCTGAAATGATACCTACTGATTTTGGTAGTTAGTATAAATACTATCCAAATACGCGGTTGAGAAGCTAATGGTTTCTATTAACTCTTAAATAGCATGATAATTGCGCAAGTCGAGGTTTCTGATTAGTTGATATAATTAACTACTCAGATGTTTGTTCTCACAAAAGCGATCATTAGGTAAGTGCTTGGTGCTTAAGGTATCATATATATTACATATTGGTTAAGTGATACGTGGTATGCTTATTAGGTATGGTAAATATTTGTATAGGTACTTAAATGTATATTACGTATCCACATCAAACCTACTAGGTTACTAAGTAGGTATGAAGTACTTACCATGTTGATGAGGGTTCTGTTAATATTGTCTAGGTACTGACTGGTAGGGTATACACACAATCACACATATGTAGAATAACAGACTTGCAAGAGGGGTTGTAAGATATTACTGATACGTATCCCTGTTTTTATTGTGACAACAGGAATACATTAAAAAACCCCCGACTAATTTTTATTTCATGCTACGTAATTTATCTAGTAATAGACACGCTTCGATCGACAATCTATTGAACACGTAATTATGACACGATATCTTGCGAAAACTGCCCGATTCAAACAGTAATACGCCCATAACTTTAGAACGCCTGAACCGATTTTCATCAAACATAGCTAAGAACGCTTTCGATAAAATCACGATTCAAACAAAAAAAAAAACCGGCCAAGTGAGAGTCGGACTCGCGCACGAAGGGTTCCGTACCATTATCACAATAAATGGCAAAAAAACACGTTTTTTGTATGGGGAATGAAAATTTCAACTGTCTAGCTATCACGGTTCATGAGATACAGCCTGGTGCCAGACGGACAGACAGACAGATAGACAGACAGATAGACAGACAGATAGACAGACAGATAGACAGACAGATAGACAGACAGATAGACAGACAGATAGACAGACAGATAGACAGACAGATAGACAGACAGATAGACAGACAGATAGACAGACAGATAGACAGACAGATAGACAGACAGATAGACAGACAGATAGACAGACAGATAGACAGACAGATAGACAGACAGATAGACAGACAGATAGACAGACAGATAGACAGACAGATAGACAGACAGATAGACAGACAGATAGACAGACAGATAGACAGACAGATAGACAGACAGATAGACAGACAGATAGACAGACAGATAGACAGACAGATAGACAGACAGATAGACAGACAGATAGACAGACAGATAGACAGACAGATAGACAGACAGATAGACAGACAGATAGACAGACAGATAGACAGACAGATAGACAGACAGATAGACAGACAGATAGACAGACAGATAGACAGACAGATAGACAGACAGATAGACAGACAGATAGACAGACAGATAGACAGACAGATAGACAGACAGATAGACAGACAGATAGACAGACAGATAGACAGACAGATAGACAGACAGATAGACAGACAGATAGACAGACAGATAGACAGACAGATAGACAGACAGATAGACAGACAGATAGACAGACAGATAGACAGACAGATAGACAGACAGATAGACAGACAGATAGACAGACAGATAGACAGACAGATAGACAGACAGATAGACAGACAGATAGACAGACAGATAGACAGACAGATAGACAGACAGATAGACAGACAGATAGACAGACAGATAGACAGACAGATAGACAGACAGATAGACAGACAGATAGACAGACAGATAGACAGACAGATAGACAGACAGATAGACAGACAGATAGACAGACAGATAGACAGACAGATAGACAGACAGATAGACAGACAGATAGACAGACAGATAGACAGACAGATAGACAGACAGATAGACAGACCGATAGACAGACAGATAGACAGACAGATAGACAGACAGATAGACAGACAGATAGACAGACAGATAGACAGACAGATAGACAGACAGACTTTTTATCCTTTGAGTACGGAACCCTAAAAAAACTAAACCAAAATCGGTTTATCCGTTTAGAACTATGATGCCACAGACAGGTACACACATACACAGGTACACAAGTAAAAATTATAACATCCCTCATTTTCCGGGGTGTTTAAAAGGCAAGAGTCATCGTCAGAGAAAAAGGCAAGAGTCATCATCATCACCATTAAATATAATCATAACAATCGTTTATTTGTCGTAACGAATGACGATCTTTTTATGATTATTTCTCTTTTTAAGTTAAACCCTTAAGGGTACACTAGTCGACGGCACGAACTATTTTGTGCGCGGGGTTAAAAATGCATGCTATATCAACCGACAACACGTGCGGAACAGATAGATGCTGTTATGAGCAGTAAGAAGCTAGTTCGCGTACGAATACAGACTTTTACAAATTTGTAGCGAAATGGATGATGATTTAGAACGAAAACGAGCGCGCGAAATTTTATAAACAGACCTTTGGGAGTATGGATATCATGAAAAAACGACTGAATGTAAAATAAAATTATTTACATTGTTGAACTACTAATCTATCCCAGGCCGTTTTTCAATTTTCCTTTTTCTTATGGTACTTATTTGCACCCAAATCAATGCGTTAAAATTAAGTAATAAAGTACGTATATCGTCGTCGTAGTGGAGTAAAAGCCAGACTACGTTTGTATGGAGGAATTTTCGACTAGTGTACCCTTAAGTGCCCGAAACGTGGATCCGGGCGAGACACAGCGGGTTTTTTTTCGGTAATAACAGCATTCAACCGGTTAATAGTGCTACTGAAGTTATAGAATACCAATTCTAGTAGATAGGTACCTAATATATACCTTTACCTAACCTATTAGTTTCTGACTGTTCAACTAGATTTCCTTATCAGGACAAACCTTACCTACTGCTAAGATAAGCTTAGTTTGACCTCCCCATTGTCAAAGACAAATTAATTTAGTAGATTTATACCTACTATAGCTAAGTACCTAAATAACTTTCTATCAGTAGTCATTAATTTTAGATAGTCAATTCAAAGGTTTCCTTAGGTTCATAATCGTGTGTACAACCTAACTGTTGCAAAGTGGAAGAAATAGTTAAGTTAAATCTATAGCTTCCTCGCTCATAGAGCAATATAATTTTATTAAGCCATTAACGGCTATTTAGACCCTTAGCTTTCAGGAGCATATAAATGTTTGTAACTATACCCTTGTGGTTGTATGAATTCGGAACAGTAATCATCAATGAATAACAAATTAGCTTCTATTTTATTAACCCCCAACGGAAAAAGAAGGGTGTAATAAATTTGTGTATTTGTCTGTGGCATCATAGCTCCTAAACGGATGAACCGATTTTGATGTAGTTTTTTTTTGTTTGAACATTATCGAGGGAGCTCTTATTTATGTTTGATGAAAATCGGCGAAAAAGTTATGGGCGTTTTACTGTTTGAATCGGGTGGTTTTCGCAAGATATCGTGTAATAATTACGTGTTCAATAGATTGTCGATCGAAGCGTGTCTACTATCTGTTACTAGATAAATTGTGTAGTATGAAATAATAATGTATCGGGGTTTTTTAAATCTTACTTGTTCAGCTTTATATATTCTTCATTGAATAGGCACGTGCTTATTAATAAGACCTTTTATAGGAGTCCGGTCCTCAAAAGGAAAAAATACCGGCCAAGTGCGATTCGAACTCGCAGACGAAGGGTTCCGTACCATTATTGCAAAAAACGGCATAAAAATGGCGTTTGTTGTATGGGAGCCCCACTTAAATATTAATTTTATTCTGTTTTTAGTATTTGTTGCTATAGCGGCAACAGAAATATATCATCTGTGAATCAAATTTCAACTGTCTAGCTATCACGGTTCATGAGATACAGTCTGGTGACAGACCGACATACAGACAAACAGACAGACGGACTGCTGAGTTTTAGAAATAGGGTCCCTTTTTACCCTTTGGGTACGGAACCCTAAAAATAACACTTATAGGTCTTATAGGATCACTTCTTGGTCTATCTGTGTTTCCGTGTGTCAAGACATTTATCTCTGAAACGCCTGGAGGTATCAAGTTGAAATTAATATCTTATACTCAGGTCTGCAACCCCTTGCAACTGTGATAATATCAAACTTCTAGAACAACGGAATCAAAAGATAACGCCGTTTATTTAGTAAATTTGACGAATCGCAAGGGAAAAAGGGGCCAAGTGCAAGTCGGACTCGCGCACGAAGGGTTCCGTTCTTGGTATATTGTAGTTTACGATTTATGACGTATTAAAAAAAACTACTTACTAGATCTCGTTCAAACCAATTTTCGGTGGCAGTTTACATGATAATGTACATCATATATTTTTTTTAGGTTTATCATTCTTTTATTTTAGAAGTTACAGGGGGCAGGACACACATTTTACTACTTTGGAAGTGTCTCTCGCGCAAACTATTGAGTTTAGAAAACAAAAATATTAGAAACCCCAATATCATTTTTGAAGACCTATCCATAGATACCCCACACGCCCATACGTGTGGGGGGGATGAAAAAAAAATTCTAAGTATGGGGAACCGCCAAAATTATTGTTTTTATTTCTATTTTTGTGTGAAAATCTTAATGCGGTTCACAGAATACATCTACTTACCAAGTTTCAACAGCATAATTCTTATAGTTTCGGAAAAAAGTGGCTGTGACATACGGACGGACAGACAGACAGACAGACATGACTAATCCACAAGGGTTCGGTTTTTTGCCATTTGGCTACGGAACCCTAAAAAGATTATTAACTTATTTACAGTTGGTAATTTGACCGGGACTTATGTCGATGTATGGGACGACAGTTTTCCAACGGCAAAGTAAATTTTGTCCACTTTATATTTTCGTTAGAGCAATATTCGGCGGTTTCATTGTTTATGTACTTCAGTAATGTTACCTAACTATTTTGCGCCCTCGGTGCGCTCTTCGACATTGCACAGTCGGACACTCGCACTTGGCCGTTTTTTTTCAACGACACTCTCTCATTTTGATTTTAATTGCTTATCCTATATTCTATTTGATTATTTCAAATACTACCTACTAATTTTGTTTTGTGACCTTCGGGAACTAGATATGAACGTTGTCATTTCAATTCATGCTTGACATAACTTGACAACATAAATATTGTTTAATTTGGGTCAGTCGGTCTTAAGAAACCTGTCATAAATAAAATACTTGGGTACTGTACATACACTTTTTCTATGAATACCTAAGTATGTAGTTTCCTTTTTATATTTTCATGACTTGGAATAGTAGGCACTAGGAATGTATTGAAGTGCTTATAACAGAACGACCTTTTAGTGATTCATAGTTTCTCGTACTGTTGTGGCAGCTCTGTATTTATGGCTCCCAGAGGAAAACTATAACGTACTTGTCGATGTAACGATGAAAAAGAAAAGAATGGAATAACTAATAACTACTTCGTAACTACCTAATTCTGATAGTGTCGAAAGCTGTGTAGAAAAATACATATTTATAAAACTATTAATTAAAAAATCTTTTTTTAAAACAAGATTCTTTTTTATTCATATCATGGCAGTGCACAAAAAATAACTAGTCCGCCATCTTGGGCCGTCCGCCATATTGGATTTAGAATGACGTCACTTAGCTAATCATGCCTTGTCATCCAAACTAAACGTGTAGGTATGCAAAATTTCATCTTAATCGGTGGAGGATAACTGCTTTAAAATTCAGTTGCAAGATTTGACCCGAACACACATACATACATTGCAAGGTAAATAAAATCTTGTAAAAATCCAATTTATTATTTTAAGAAGCTAATACGGCTTCCCTTTCGTTTAAAATCATTTATTCAGACAAAAAAAAGAAATGTTACCTTATTTTCTTTGTTTTATAAAAGTAAGTCTAAGTTGATATCAGCTGTTTTATTTGCTACAAGAACTTAGTCAACACTGTTACTCAATTAGTTATCTAAACAACGCTCATAAATCTTTGTCTTATCCTTCAGATGTAGTCTAATGAAAATTTATGTTGGCATCGTTTTGTCCCGAAACTCGAACAAAATTATGAGCTGACGTTCCCAAATAAAATGTTATTTACTTACTGTAACTAGGAGGTATTCCTGGCTAAGTAAGAACAGCGCCAAGGGTCGATCTCCAAGAAGCAACGCTTGCCGAGTTTGGTCCATAGGTTCCAGAGCCTTGAACATCGGCGCCAAGTTGCCAGTCTGTCGGTTTTTTATCGGTTACATTTCGGGGAGTGTGCGATGGAATTGCATGAACTAATTCCTCCTAGCCCATTCCATCATCGGACTATAAGACGTACGGTGATGCGTCATCTGTACATGGTGGACATCCCACCCATACGCACCAAACGTTTTGGGAATACTTTCATTATGCATACAGCTAAGGAGTGGAATTCCCTGCCAGAGTCTGTATTTCCTGATAGCTACAACCTTGTTGTCATTAAGTCAAGAGTGAATAGGTTTCTTCTAGGTAAGCGTGCTACATCGTCGACCACATCATCGCTTACCATCAGGTGAGATAGTGGTCAAGCGCGAGCCTAGCAATAATAAAAACAAGAAAGGATGGGTGACCATCTTTAACATACTGAGACTCTCCCTGACTCAGAAAGCACGTTAAACCCGGCTGTCATTTGAAGTTTTTTGACAGTCGTTACGCAAAGTCTGAAGCTAGAAAAATCTGACACCTGTCTTGCCAAGGTTACCGTGTTACCCAGTTACTGGATTGTGAAATTCAGATATGCAGTCGATCCATGTAAAATACATAGAGCTGCTAGGCAGATTTGAACTTACCGCATAATAGTCACAACGGATCTGTGCGTCTCTGAAGTTGGCTCTGCCAACCATTGCGAAAGAAACAGTTTGTCATCGAGTATACTGCATAGAGTAAGCGAGATAGAACGATGCGACAAAAATAAGCCAGTGAAAAAGACAGTTATACAATGCTATGTTCACTTTAAACATTGACACAAAAATAGCTACTGCGCAGGGTCTTGCAGCCAATTCAGAGACACAATGACCCGTTGTAAGTATTATACCTATTTTTTATACGTGGTAAAACCTTCAAAAGGCGCCTGGTATTTTGGGGAAAAGACCAAGGAGTGTGGGATTTTTACCTCTCAAAAGACCTACCTGGAACCCTCTGTTAGGGTACGTTCCTGAGGAGACTAACAAACTTAAACATGAGTGACGTTGTCATGCATGTGAATATTGGTATGATAAATATCGATGCGTGCACGGATGTATACGAAATCACATCTGCATAAACTTTAATATCGGGGACAATAAAATATTAATATTGTCCACTATTTGGGTCAACTGGTTCCGGGCACGTTAATCGTGTGGAAAAAAGAGCAAATATTATTTGACGCTTTTTTAACATTCTCTGTGATTACAGGCTAAAAGTTTTTTAATAAGTTATTTACTTATTATAAACTAGCTGTTCCCCGCGGCTTCACTCCCGTGGACAACCCCACAGGACCCGATTTCGGGATATAAAAATAGCCTATGTCACTCAGGAATAATATAGCTTTCCATAGGTGAAAGAATTTTTATAATCGGTCCAGTAGTTTCGGAGCCTATTCGGTACAAACATACAAACAAACAAAAAAATCTTTCCTCTTTATAATATTAGTATAGATAAGATAAGATAAGAATAGATTACTTATTATAAAATTATTAACGTAATTACGATAATAGGATTGTTAAGAAACACGTATTTTTTAACTTTCAATTCGAAAACTTTAGCTCTGAAATAAAGTAATGAGTAGTTCTTAGAACCTATCTACATACATTAAATTATCAGTCAGACTATATTAATACTCATCCATTATGCGCTTTAAGTAATTTTGTACTTATTCCAGACTATAATCTATCTCTGTGCCAAATTTTATACAGATCTGTTCAGCCGTTCTGACGTGTTTGAGTAACAAACATCCATCTATTCAAACGTATACAGCGGAAGTTTGGATGTAGCGTGAAATTACTGAAACAAACTGTCACGTAAGCCAGATTCATTTTATTGCTGAATCGAGCTTCCCGTGTACATGTAGCTATCACAAAATATCATGGCAGTATCAGCGATATTACTCTTCACCCTCGACAAGTATATTGCCGATCATATTATGATAACGTTAGATGACAGATGTCGGATACTGCAGCATCGGTATTAATAAGTCGTTTTAAGTGTCTGTTTGTCTGTTGTGAATTTTGTTTAGATCTCACCATCATTCAGAACATCTCTCTTGAAAGATTTATGCAAGTTTATGCTTAGTTAATATTTCGTTTAGATAATAAAATTAAAATAAAAAAGCCTTTACTATTTCCTATCCTTAGACTTTACAGAATATGTGTATACATATATTTAGTATATTACATTCTTCACTTTTGTTTTTTGCACTTAACACTTTTACAATTTTCATTTCTTGGATAGGAACCCCTATTCGGGTATAGGCCTCCTCCAGTGCATTTTTTCTTGAGTTGTTTTTTTTGTTTCTTTATTGTTTTTCTTAAGTTTTAATTTATTTAAAAAATAAGTTTAAAATTAATAATATGTTTTATTTTAAATTTTTGTTTTTCTTGAATTGTTTTTATTTTTCTTATTTAAGTAGTTATTTTTTCTTGAGATTTTAATTTTAATTTCTTTAGTTTACATTTTTTTTTTCTGTTTTTCTTGTTAATTATTTTGTTTAGTTCTTTTTTTATTTTTTATTTTTCTTGATGCCTGGCAATGTCTTGTTTGGTGGGAACAGGTTCTGTGCCCTGGAGGGTGGAGGTCGTAACGGTGACCAGCCGGGTTGGAAGATGATTCTTGTTGTTGTTTGCTTGCGTATAGTTTTTTTAGGGAATATGTGTGGGAGGAGGGTGCCATTGGTTGCTATGTGGTGGTGTCGTTGTTGTTCCGCTTGTTTGTTGTTTTTGTTTAGATATTTGCCTTCAATTATTTTATTTTTGTTTATTTTTCGTTATATTAACTTCATTTTGATCCTAGTCTCAATAGTATTGCTAAGCGAGACAACAACTTTTAAATGCCGAAGTTATGAAATATTACATGATATATTTACAATCCATGCAAAGCAGGGGCGGATCGCTTGTATCAGCTAAATTGATACGACGATTGCAGTCTGTCGGTTCTGGCACGAAATGTTGGTCGGCTGGCCGGTTTCGATAGCGTTTATGCGTGCTAATCCCCTGGTAGCAGTCTGATAATTTAGACCGCTAATAGAGTTAGCTTTAGTATCCTGTTAAGCCTTAAGTACTTTACTTAGGCCCGATTTAATAGTCTGCTAACTTTTAACCGAGGCATAAAAATGGCGGTTTAACTGCTGAAGTCCCTGGTTCGATGCCTGGGTCGCGCCAAGTGTTATTGGGTTATTCCATTTGGTATTTCTCAGTAGTAGTCCGGAGTCAGTATTCGTGCCCGGTTGATGGCAATAGGCTCACCCCATGAGACTTAATGACATTTGAAAGTAAATTTAAAACTTTAGTTAAAATCACACTTTGTAAACAAGCATATTACAAATTAGATGATTATATTCAATATAAGAATGCTTGGCAACATGCTGGTCCCGCTCCATAGGGCAGTCTTTAGTGTGGACAAAATCAAATTTGCTAATTTATATTCCTATTCATAGTTATTGTATTTCTTGTTTTATATTTTATTTTATTTTCAGAATTTGACTCACACACTGTTCCGTTGTTGTTGAATTAGGTATTTTACCTATCCCCCCCGGTGGGTTCCCGCATTGTCGAGGCGGGGGGGCTCAGTAGCCTTGGCTTGGACAACCACGGTGAAGCGAAGAGGAAGCCGAGGAGGGCCGCTCGTCAGGGCTTTTGCCGACAAGCCGACGACGTAGCGGCCAATAAGTAGGTTGCGGTGTCGTATGGGCGCCATCGCAACTGAGGCGGGCCGCGATGTGGTATGGTAGGCATCGCGGCTGAGGGTTGGAGGCTGCGGCGGGAGAGGAGTACCGGTATAATGGTGCGCCGCTCGCCCTACTCTCCGCGGCCTGCACGGGGTCGCCACCGTCTGATGGCGGACGCGGTGGGGCCGCAGGGGAGGAGGAGTGTCGGTATAGCGTTGGCCGCTCTCCCTATCCCCTATGGCCGAAAAGTGTTATGTGGCGGGGCCACTGTCCTGACCCGTCACAGGGGGACCAAGGGTGCCACACACGGGGTCGTCTGGCGTCCATGTGCCGGTTTGGTCCCTGGGGTGGTCACGGCGTACAACGTGTTCTCGTGACAGGGGTCTCTCCCCAGAGGAGGGTCCGGTGACGGACAGCCGCGGCGGGTTCGTGGATGTATGCTTCCGCGTTCCCGTGTTCCCGCCAGAAGCGGCAAAGTAGGACACCGTGGAGTTTTAGTGGGTTAGAGTCCCACATAACTGCGCTATCTCCCCGTTGTAGCGCAGTATGCATGAGCATTGCTCTACGCAAACAAAAAAAAAATGGTATTTTACCTATGTTTGCAATATTTGTAAGTATGTGAGGACCATGTTCCTATTTATCAAATTAATGAATCTACCTGTAGCTTTTAATACATTATACCTGTACGTAGTATAGTGTGTAGTGTGTGTGTAGCTATTTATGGGTGCATCGTCCTCACATATATGAATTTATTAATGTATGTACATAAGTAAACATTGTAAAACACCAATTTAAAAAAAAAGAGTAAGTATGGATTTCCTTGTGCGTTCTTCTCCATAACAAGCTACTTTGCCGAATGCACGGTAGAATAAATTTTTATTACTTGTACATTTTTAATTTAGATTTATTATTGATTGACGTTCAAAAGTGCCGCTTATTGGCCTAGTTGAAATAAATATATTTGACTTTGACTGGAGAAATAGGAATTTAAATAAAAATATAAATTTAATATAAATAGAAATTAATAGTACTATAGGTGTACATCTGCTCAACCCTTTCTGGAATACAGTCGTGATGTTATGTCATAAGGTAAACAGAAATCACAATATAATTATTTTTCATCGAAAAATAGCACAACTTTTATTATTTACGGTTTACGGTTTTAGACATTTATTTTCTCAAAAGATTACAAAATCACTTACAGAGAAAATACAATATTAATATAAATTAAAAATAAATGAAGCCGACTGGCGTAGTGGGTTAAAGTCGTTACAATCTGAGAAGTCCGTTGACGTTTCTCATTATAAATGCCGAAATAACTTTCCACGTGAGAAATTGAAAAACAAATTCACAATAAATAAAAATAAATTTGGAGCTTGCATTGTTCTCTTACAAGTGCTGTAACGTGTCAATGAGAAATAAACAGGCTATTTTTAAACAAGCTTTATATTTATATAAAAAAATGCAACTGACACACACATCTAGGAACGTTTGCATTAAGATAAGGTATTTATAAATATTTATTAAATAATTTATGAAACCACAAACTTATTATAGTTAAACAAATCAAATAATCTTTCAAATCAAATCAAATAATCTTTCAAATCAAATCAAATAATCTTTATTGACATAATATTTGGTTACAATAATTTTGAAGCCTCTGACTCCCGAACTAGGCGGACCTGTATGACAGGAGTCAGCGCCCTCCCCATTTTATTTCATCTTAATATCTAATGTCAAATCAAACTAAAATCAATATTACATTTTGAGCAAAATTAATTAGGTACATATTAAAAATACTAATTGTTATTATAACATCCAATGTCAAATCAAATTAAAAATTAAAATAGATATAACCATTCGAGGAAAACGTAAACCTTAACAGATTTACAGCGAAGACGAAATAAAGAGGTATTCACTTCAGCTCAACTGCTCACCCATGTGGAAAGGATGTGTGAAAGGCGATTAACTTAAAGGGTTTATAGCGCCCATATAACTAGAAGTGCTGACTGTTGCGAAGAGATGCCACTGAAACTCATGGAGTGGCCATAATAAATTTTGATACCCAGTAAAAAGGTCAAGTGCGTAGCTTCGTAGACTTCGTAGCAGGTTTCGTAGAGCCCGCTACGCCCTTGTTACCCAGTAAAAAGGTCAAGTGCGGAGCTTCGTAGACTTCGTAGCAGGTTTTGTAGAGCCCACTACGCCCTTGATACCCAGTAAAAAGGTCAAGTGCGTAGCTTCGTAGACTTCGTAGCAGGTTTCGTAGAACCCACTACGCCCTTGATACCCAGTAAAAAAAAAGTAAATTAAAAAAAACAAAAAACCCGACTGCTTAAAAGGCGAACTAAAATGACGTAAACAAGAAGAAAATCATGCTGTGCAGTCGGAGGATACATATTCGCGAGCTGGCTGACCAAAACCAGATGTATCCTCCGACTGTACAGCATGATTTTCTTCTTGTTTACGTCATTTTAGTTCGCCTTTTAAGCAGTCGGGGTTTTTGATTTTTTTAATTTACTTTTTTTATTTATAACTTTTTAGTTCTTTTTTTTAGATTTCGGTACATTCAAACATAAGTGTTGTATATTTTTGAAATTAACTCTTAAAACCCTTTATTTTGATACCCCACACGATGGGTTTGGAAGTAAAAAATAATTTTGTCCCCCACAATATGGCGCCCAAAATCAGCCATTTTTAATTTTCCAATTTTAATGTAGGTAGTGACACTTGCAGGGTTAAGACAAATCGATTGACGTATGAATCATCAAAATCGGCCAACGCGTTTGGTCTCTGGAACGCCACATAGGAACAAATATACATACATACTTACATACATACATACATACATACATACTTACATACATACATACATACATACATACTTACATACATACATACATAGACTGATAAACACATTACCCTCCTTCGGCAGTCGGATAAAAAAGGTCAAGTGCGTAGCTTCGTAGACTTCGTAGCAGGTTTCGTAGAGCCCACTACGCCCTTGATACCAAGTAAAAAGGTCAAGTGCGTAGCTTCGTAGACTTCGTAGCAGGCTTCGTAGAGCCCGCTACGCCCTTGATACCCAGTGAAAAGGTCAAGTGCGTAGCTTCGTAGACTTCGTAGCAGGTTTCGTAGAGCCCACTACGCCCTTGATACCCAGTAAAGAGGTCAAGTGCGTAGCTTCGTAGACTTCGTAGCAGGTTTCGTAGAGCACGCTACGTCCTTGCATGCGCTATGGGTATTGGGTACGTAGGCACTTGCTACGAGTATCGTAGCCGCCTACGAATTTGATGCCCCGTAGTATATTAGACTATTATAAACTCTTCTTGACGGGCGAGCGTTCTGAAGAGGAGTACCTACTTAAAAGTAATTGGTATGATATTGAAATGTAGGTCTACTCGTATTTTTAGGATAGAATCCCTAGTATCTCTTGGTTATGTAATAAGAGACGCACGGGTCGATCGTCAAGTCAACCTTGTAGATCAACCCAGCACTACGCTTGTCGAGGTAAATCCGTGAATGGGTGACTATACATACATTACATACCGATACTCCTCTGGAAGCCAAAAAATCTGAAAGTCTTGTATTATATTATCTGTGGCACAGATAATATAATACTAGCATACAGATACCTCATCCCATACAAAGAAACCGTGCCGACGTAACTAGCGTTTTTCGACTGCTTATTCTGGCAATTTTTTGTACATCGAAAGCATTCGGTTTTGTTTCACGGTGATAGATAGATGGTGTTAGCAGCGACTTGCAAGTAAAAGGGTTTACTAAGTTCGTGAATATTTTTTTCTTTGAATACAGTGAAGGTTTGTTTTCTAGTATTTATTTGCACGTTTTTACAGTTGCTTATTGCACCAAAATGTGTTAAAATGCAAACTTTAACAATCTAGTGGAATGCCTCAGAAATTTAAAAATGCGCCATCTATTGGCATCCATTTTAAATGATACGTCTAATAATCTTTGAAATGTGAATTAAGAGCCCAATATTCCATATTTTTTTACTTAGGAGAGTTGATTAAACAAGAACATACAATTTTTGTGTTCAATTCCAGAAAATGTTACTTTTACACACATTCAATAACAGATGGAGGTGCATATCGCGCCATCTAGTGAGATTTATTTGAACCAAATTTTCTTTCTTAGCAATGATACCCCGTGGTCTTGCCAAGGGGTGTCGTGTTACCCAGTTACTGGTTGTGAGGATCAGATAGGCAGTCGCTCCATGTGAAATACTGGTACTTAAGATGATGACAGTCGCCAACGACCTTGAAGAACAAAACGCGTCCTCGTTTCAAAACCACGCGAGAAAAAAATTCGGTAGTTTTTTGTACTTTCCTTAAATTCTATGACAAAAAAAAGCCTTGAATCAAAATGTAGATAATTCAATTGTCTTTGAGATGATTCAAATTTCATTAAAATACGACCGGCGGTTTTAGTCGTTTTTATGTTCGTGTTAGACATAACTTTATAAATTAATTACATGTTATACGAATAAAACTCAAAATTTTCGTAGATCAAATTATTAAGAAAATGATCTGATGTAACATATATTTTCCAAAAAAAATACGACAAGCCCTTTAAACGTGATTCTAATTTAAAATCAGCTTCTGAGGGGTATCTGCGCCTTAACTGCATTCGGTTAGACAAGAAACCGGGGCCTATCGTAGTTGGTTTGGCATATTATATTTGTATCAGTAGTAGTTTTATATTTTATTATGATCAGTTAGTAACGAATTCGCCGTATTGTCACTGTTATTTTATTTGCACAAACATCAATAATGCATTGGTTGCAAATTTCAACTGTGCATAAGCTACAAATCACTGTCGACGCAGAGTATAAATCGGGCTTGTCGTGTCCGAGAACAATAGCAACTTATTCCGCTGTTCGCTTAGTTCATTTATAAAACTCGCGTGACGAGAACTGCTATGAAGGTGATTGTCCTTTGAAGGAAAGACTTGTACTGCAGATTTTCTTTTATTAGTAATACCAGATATGGCCAGCCGTAATTTTTCGAAAATTATCAAAGCGCAAGTCCGATCCTGCATGGAGTTCTGCTGCCACCTTTGGGATGGCTCAGCTAAGTATCAGCTTGCCGCGCTTGACTCGGTGGAACGCAGAGCCAAGAGGCTCATTGGCGACGTTGAACTGGCGGATGCCAAGCTTCACAGCTTGGCTCATCGCCGCAAAGTTGCCTGCTTGTCGGTCTTTTACAGACTGTACTTCGGCACAGATCATATAAACTTCGGTGAGTGTGCTCAAGAACTCCACGACCTCATCCCACCAGCCCCCTTCTACCATCGGACATGTAGACGCACTGCAAGCTACCATCCTTACCTTGTTGCCATTCCACCAATTCGCACCAAGCGTTTCCAGACATCCTTCATAATGCGCACAGGGAATGAATGGAACTCACTACCTGCGTCCGTGTTTCCGAACGCCTTCAACCCGAATCTCTTCAAAGTTAGAGTGAACAAGCTTCTTCTGAATAAGCTCACTCCATCGTCGACTCTGTCTCTGTCACCTCTGACCTAGACTAGAGTCAAGAGCAAACAGATAAAAAAAAATCTGTATTAGGAAATCCTAATCCTGGTCATGGTCTAAATAAGTATGAGCTAAATAGTTTAAATACGTTCAGCCGTTGTGATTGATTAACATTCACTCAAATTAACTATCATTCAAACATACAGACATTTCGTGTTAAAATCTCTAGATTGTTCAAACCACAGACTGACGTCTGGGAGGAACTTTTATCCAAATGGCAATGTAGGTGGGATAATTCCATCAAGAGCCGACACCTCAACCACAGATCATATAATACTACAGTCTCAACCAATTCTTTCCATCCGCTCGTGAACGACTGGCCAGGACGTGGCTGGGTGTGGACCACTGTGTTGCCCAATTTCTCACAGGACTATAACAGTAAATTATTTTCCTTCAAGCTTGTTGCCTCGCCTTTATGTCAATGTTCTCTATCTGACTGCGAACACGTACAATCTGCACATCATATCTAATGGGAGTGTATTCTTTGGCATAATGAACGCAATATTATTTTGGATAATGTACAGGCTGCATCCAGAGTTATTTACTATATGGACTTTGTGGAAACTAGAACAAATTTCCGTGCGTTCAAGCGTTTTTGCCATACCTATTATTGGAATCAAATATAACAACAGCTCACAATGTTAGAACCCATTAATGTTAATGATAATTTTTATCCGTGGTACTGGGCTTATCCCAGTTGTAAACGACCATTTGTGTCTATTGGTTTTGTTTGTTCTATCCCTTGCTTGATATGGATGGAAGTGCAAATTATGTGTTTTTTTCTACTCTTCTGTTATTCTTTTCTGATTAATTTCGTTGCGGGTTGCAGGACAGTTAAATCCATTCGCCGGGACTTCGTCGAGCTTCATTGCCTCGGCGCTTTTCTGGTGGTCGCCACAGGTGATTCTGGCTTTCAAGAGTTGCAGTAGTTTGGGAATAGTGCGGTGAGACTGTACGAAAAAACAAAATTACATTCATTTGTAATTTTTGTACCATTCGTTATTTCTCTTCTACCTAATGCCATTCAGCTACGTACGTCGGGACGTAGGCGGGTACTTATTTCTAAGGAAAATAATATAAATAAAGCACAAGGTCGAACACCGATCCGTAGTCACATTTCCATCAGCTGCCTTTCCAAGAACGAATATATAGGTACGTTTACATAAATATTGATTGATTTTTCCCTCACAGTTCACTTCCGTATCAATCGTGATAAATGATGACGAAGCGTAGAGGTTACTTCGCTAATGTTGCCACTTACAGGGGTGAGTATCCAATATTTTCGCAGCCCCTTCAGGTATAATGATCGGGACTTTATACCTGCAAACACTCTCCCAGAGTTTCAAAGGTGCTTCAAATAAGTATCATAACATAACACGACGCTCTTCTGTATTCTTTACGCCTGTTCGAGCCGGCGGCACGAGTAGTTGTTAGTTCCACTTTGGTAAAAGTTTTGAGGGTTTTCCATCATGTTTTCTTACTTTTGTTGCCAAGGTTAAGTGTTTATAAGTTTCGTCTTGTCATCGGTATCATTTCGACTTTTATCATCTTTACAAATTACAGTTTCTGTTCGAAGAAACTTTGATAAACTAGCCTTGTACATATCGTATTATGTCGACATCGTGAAATATGTGTAAAATAAGGATAATGATGTGTTCTTTTCCCGTCTATGAAGTCTCCCTGAAAATCCGTACTCCATTGTTGCCACATATTCCTTCGTTTCACCCCCTTTCTTATCTACTTTCCGAGTGACAGTTTCTAACTCATTGATCCTATAGTTATGAACTTTATATTGAATGGTTCCACGAAGTTTGTGCGGAGGAAAGTCCGGGCGTTAAACAATTAAACTTTCAAATTAATTAAAACGTCATTGTGCTGAAAAATATTCTAGTCTCACAGAAAGAATACAAACCATGCTCGTAACTCAAGCTCATAACGCAGAATTGCGCTGTAAAGCGCCGAGTGATAGGTGAATCACAAAATTCTTAGTACCTGGTACTTACCTATACTTTGTAAGGTGTAACAGGTATTTCAGATATTAGGTTAAGCGCTGCCCTGTTTTTCGATTTACGTAAACTTTACAGAGAGGATGGACTTACCTTTAAATAAATATTTTATACCTAGTTATGGCTAGTTAATTACAGTATTATAATCAGAATTTCTGGACTTTATATTTACAGATTTAGAAATAGTTATAGTTGCAGAAATAGTTAAATGATTGATCTGTTTTCCCAGTGGATATTAAATTTAAATACGTAATGCGATTGAAGGTGTTAACGTGAACAGTAATTTGTGGACGCGGTGTTGACAACGATTTCCGCAACACTGTCGGTTGGTGAGATTCGATTAATCATTATGATGTCATTTATTATTTGTGTGTAATTAAAGAAAAAGAGAACAGTGCTTTTCAATAAATTTTCCTTCTTTTGTGTCGTATTAATCGGCAAGATACTGTTCAGGGTACAAGGATAGTTTATTCAAAAACCTTGATAAATAACTTATGAGTAGGTACGTGTTTCTAATTCCCAAGCGAATTTTATCAATACAGCCAACATCAAGTTCTTCCAATTTGAAATCAACGTATGTTATGTTACGTTCATCCTAATTTCTTCTGTCCTTAAAAATGATTAGGTTTAATTTTTTACGTTTCATTACATTTCCCCATATTCTCGTGTTCCCAATTCGAGTCAATGAAGCTGAGCGGCGGATTTCGATTCACTCATCCGGCATTATACTCCTTCGTATGGAACAAATGGGCTCTTGCTTGCATGTGTCGATCGATAAATAGTGGGAACGGCTGCAGAATTTATATACATGGTCATTTAGCTGTAATTTTCATTACAGCATAGATTGTTATGCCTATTTTGCAGCCTTCATAATACAGCTAATGAATTTTTAAAATTTTCTGTAGAATAATTGGGTCTATAACAACAAACATAAAGAAGCTTTCTGTTTGGTTTGTCTCCGTTTCATGGATTGATCATGGCTGGTTTCTGTATTTAAAAATTCTGATGTTTGTCAAACTCTACTTTTGCCTGAAAACCTGTCTTTGGCATTAAAGTAAGGTGGATACATCACGTTCCTAACACCAAATTATCAATTCAGGAACCAGCCATCAAAATGCTACGAAAAAGCTTACCTATTGTCCTTTACATCCACAAAAGACCACCATACAAAAATCTTCCTTGCTCCGATATTTTCCCCCGTACCAAGAATATTAAGTTTAATATTCTCAGATTTACCCTCGTTCCACACCCCCAGCTATCCGATACGTCACGTAAGAGGATACAAGTGAAACAATAGCAGTTAATACAGATCTGCATACTAACTTGCAAATTGCTTACGGCAATGTTGTTTTTATTGGCAATAGGAAACGTGATGCGACTCTGAATGTCCTCGTGTTTGCTGTGTAACGAGAGAAGCTTACATACGCCCACGTTGCTGTGATCATAAGGGGTTGTTCTATGGATCAGCACCCGTTCGTAGCTGAAAGTGGCTTTAAATAAAATTCCGCTCTTTACTTTTTTAGGGTTCCGTACCCAAAGGGTAAAAACGGGACCCTATTACTAAGACTCCGCGATCCGTCTGTCTGTCCGTCTGTCACCAGTCTGTATCTCATGAACCGTGATAGCTAGGCAGTTGAAATTTTCACAGATGTATTTCTGTTGCCGTTATGACAACAAATACTAAAAACAGAATAAAATAAATATTTAAGTGGGGCTCCCATACAACAAACGTGATTTTTTTCCGTTTTTTGCGATAATGGTACGGAACCCTTCGTGCGCGAGTCCGACTCGCACTTGGCCGGTTTTTTTTCTTACTTACAAAAGTAATGCTAATCAAATCAAATTATTTATTTGCATGAAACCGTTTTACAAGGTGTTGAAAATAAATAGCAGGTACACTGTATTATTTTAGGTACACACCGGGCCACCCTGAATTGTAAAAACTGCGGTTTGACTTGGCAGTCTAAATACAACGAAACTTTATATTTAAGACATGTTATTCTTTATATTGTTTTTAATGTTATTCGTCGTCCGAAATCAGTTAAATATTCCTTTGTTTGTTTTTGTGTTTTCTGTAATATATACCTATAAATAATTATGTAAACTCTGTAGGTAACTCGAAGAAAATTCGTGTTATTTTTACTATCTTTTTAAATTCTCTCTTAACAGACTTTAGAAAAATACAGGTCGTTAGAGGTATCTTGTTGAAACCTCTAACAACCTGTATCACAACTTAGCCAAAGACTGCATGCATCATTAACCGCAGATTGTAAGAACCCATCGCCATATGCCGCCTTTTGTATTCAACCTGAAAAATCACAACTTTTCATGTTGACTTGTAGACAGCTACACAATACGCACACACACGTACATGTTACATGTGTGCATGACACGTGGGTACATACACGAGATTACAGTTTCACAAGCGTGTCAGCCAATCAATCACGCTCCCGTGCCGCGTATGTGTCCCGCCCGATAGTAATCATACAGCAAATAAAACTATTTGTGTACTTTACAATCCCGTATTTGTTCAGTGTTAGCGGTCCAATCCGATAACCTGTGTGTTCATAGAGGTATGTAGTTTTGAACGGTTGGGGATTAGTAATTGTGCAATCATTTCTGCGCGTTCGGGGTCAACGGAAAATCGGCTTTCCCACAGATTGTAACCAAGCATATTTCGATATCTTGCAGCGACAGCATTTCGGTAATATGAATGATATAATCCCTAAGTCAGCCCTGCCTGTATCTACGGGCAATAATAGATCGAAATAGTTCCCATTCAACCTTTGGGTTAAAATATTCACATTAACGATTGCCATAAAATAAGTAGAGGGTAGTTAATGCTTAGGGGATAATTAAGTGGCTTCCACGTGCCTGGAATAAAATGGAGTAGGAATTAAGATTAATTCTACCATTACCTACGTCTCGTGTTACCCGAACACAATATAAAAGTAAAACGGAGGCGAACTTGCTTTCAAACTTACTTCGCGCTTTTCCGATACTTTCTAATCTTTTCAATTTCATTGCAGAGGAAATAGACACCTGCAGCAGGCAAATGAGATTCTTTACGGGAAGGAAAATAATATAAAATGTATCAGAGAAAGGCGACGCAACAGTAATGAGACGGGAGAACTGCTCTTGTTTTTCGTTTAACTAAAAGTTTGGGGTTTTCAGTTCGTATTTACTTTTCCAAGCGAACGGAGCTGATGTTTTTGTGGTGGAAATAAATTATATATTCCAAAATTTTGAGTTTGAAGTTTGAGTCAAAATATCGGGTAGTTAAACTAGGGTGGACGTAGTTTATAAGTGACGTAGCTTGCTCGTTGCAGCGTCAGCAAATTGCATTTCACGGTTCGCGAGCCCGGGCGCACGCCCGGCTGGCGTCGACACGGCTCGCACCCAAACTTCAGAATTTTAATTACATATATTTACACAAATAATGTTGTCAGCTCGTTAACTAAAATTTTACGCATTGGTCTTGTTTGTTTGGTTTGCAAGCCAATGGAATTGATATCTTCAAATATTTTTTTATTAGTAACAAACTAGGTAAGTGCTGTCTGACAATTTTTGAACTAGTATTTAAGCATCGACAAATACAGACCTGCTTCATTTCACACTAGCGACTCGCACCGGCTTCGCCCGTGACAAATTATACACAAAAACCTTCCTCTTTTCTCACCAATAGAAAGGGTCTATTGGTGAAAATCGCATGAAAATACCCGTTCAGTCGTTTTTGAGTTTATCGCATCTGTACGCGGCGAGGGACTTTATCTTACTATAATCCTACTAATATTATAAATGCGAAAGTTTGTGAGGATGTACAGATCTGGATAAAATTTGGCACTGACGTAGATTATAGCACATTTTTTTTCATCTCGGTATAATGTTCCCTTCGGATAAGAACACATATAACAACGAATGTCTATATTCAAAAACAAACAATCCAACAAAATGATTAACACCTGTAGAATTTCGTTTATAGAAACAAATAAACATTTAGAACGAAAAACTAACTGAACAGAAACAGCTCACAATAGATTTTCTATTAATTGAATATTCAGAACAAAAGAGTGATGTTGAATGGCAAAACATGTAGTTTTCAGGTAGTTAGAAACATTAAACATATATTTATTTGGTAGGTGTATATCATACGTACCTAGCTACCCTTGTTAATAATAGGCAACCTGTAGGTGTAGGTAGGTGTTATAATAGCTACCTACGTTTTGTGGTAGTTACCAGCCGGATACCGTTGTCAGGCAAGCATTACCACATCGTACATCGTATTATGTTGTTCCAGGAATTCATAAATATACCTATATAGATACGGTTTCCACCATATGTTCCCATTTAATAAATCCGCTGGACCAGCATTGACAAATTATAGGGAATATCCGGATTGTTTCAGGATGGAAGAGGAAAAAGATCGCATCTGAAAACTTAAACGAAACAGGAAATTATTTGGGAAAATAAATCATTGCAAATTCCTCACATTGTTCAATATGTGTTTAAGCTATTGGGATTTTATCGAAATGTGCAAAATTCCTATGAAAGTCGAAACTGACAAGAAGAAAAAAAAAGACACGAACAGGATAACACCCATCAAAAATTATAACAACGCATCAACCTCGATATCATGTATGTTAAGTACTGCGAATGTGCGCGAAAATGTGTACACTATTCCTTAGTAAAATAAATTTATGATAATATGAATACCAGTGTGTTAACGACCGTCAAAAACTCTCGAGTATGAGCCTTCTAACGATCCCTTATAGAATAGGCAGTTACTATTGGAGATATTAGATAAAGCAGTGGCTTTTGGTGGTTTTCCAGTTAGTTATGTTAAGCCCACAGAAACATCCATCGACAAAAATGATGTACTTTTACACAAACGTTCATCCTTTTTGTCGATGGATGTTTCTGTCCTCTACTTATTTTATGGCAATCGTTAATGTGAATATTTTAACCCAAAGGTTGAATGGGAACTATTTCGATCTATTATTACCCGTAGATATAGGAAGGGCTGACTTAGGGATTATATCATTAATATTACCGAAATGCTGTCGCTGCAAGATATCGAAATATGCTTGGTTACAATCTGCGGGAAAGCCGATTTTCCGTTGACCCCGAACGCGCAGAAATGATTGCACAATTACTAATCCCCAACCGTTCAAAACTACATACCTCTATGAACACACAGGTTATCGGATTGGACCGCTAACACTGAACAAATACGGGATTGTAAAGTACACAAATGGTTTTATTTGCTGTATGATTACTATCGGGCGGGACACATACGCGGCACGGGAGCGTGATTGATTGCCTGACACGCTTGTGAAACTGTAATCTCGTGTATGTAACCACGTATCATTCACACATGTAACATGTACGTCTGTGTGCGCATTGTGTAGCTGTCTAGTAAGTCAACATGAAAAGTTGTGATTTTTCAGGTTGAATACAAAAGGCGGCATATGGCGGTGGGTTCATACAATCTACGGTTAATGATGCATGCAGTCTTTGGCTACGTTGTGATATAGGTTGTAAGAGGTTTCAAGAGTGTCAACCTCTAACGACCTGTATTTTTCTAATGTATACGAAAGAGCTTCTTTTTTGGAATACTACTGTATTGAATTTGCTAATAAAACAAAACCTTTGTAGAGACTTCTTTGAACTTGCACACCTCATTAGGTTATTTATTTATTTATTTAATTCAACAACAGGTTATCTCAAGTAGAGGTCTTAAGTATATTTTTGCAAAATAATAAGGCCGCAAATATCAGTCACAATACCCCCGGTGCTAGTTGGTACTGTATTACAGTGGGGTATATATTAGGTAAATTTACTATTAAATTTATGATAATATGAATACCAGTGTGTTAACGACCGTCAAAAACTCTCGAGTATGAGCCTTCTAACGATCCCTTATAGAATGGGCAATCACTATTGGAGATATTAGATAAAGCAGTGGCTTTTGGTGGTTTTCCAGTTAGTTATGTTAAGCCCACAGAAACATCCATCGACAAAAATTACGTACTTTCACACAAACGTTCATCCCCTATTTAACTTCTTTATGGGTTGATGTTTTATAAACTCTTCTTCCTATTCAATTTGCTGCTAGGCCCAGCAGTTAAAGCTCTGCTTTGCCTGTGAGTGAGTGAATTTAAGATTGTTATTAGCAGATTCGAACGATCCATTGAACTTATACCTTATGTGTCATTTGGGACATTCACCACCAGAGGTCAGTGGGTGGCCTAATTTTTAACACGTTTCAAGTTACGCAGGATTTTCCGGTAAAATGGTGGACGGGCTGTTGTCAGGACACAGGCCATCCAAGCCCAACCACTTTATTGTCCTCGTTTGTACTTTTTTACTGTTCATCTCTGCTACTTTGCGATTGTTGCTGTTGTGTTGTGTCGAATAAATGTTTTCTATTCTATTATTTAAATAAATGAGAAGCATGTTGTGGGAAGAACTTCACCCACTGCCACTTGACTTCTTTAAACCACAGGGACATCTGCCACTTGTACGTGAACTGCAGTGACCTATATGAAAAGCACTCAATCGGTTGCGGCCCCTGGTTATCGCAATCGCAGCGCAAAATGGGGTTTTATAGACCCATAAGATCTCAATACAAGTGCGGTGCCCATGTCCAAAACATAAATCATACATTGGACTGCCCCAAGTGCCCAAACACTATGGAGGACTTAATGCACATCACCGTCAAAAGTACAATTAAAGTGACCACCTTCTGGGCCAAAAATAGTTTAACCAGCGACTTGAAAAGAAAAATAATAAGACCTTTTTATTTTGTATTTTCATTAACAGAAAACTGCAATCACCAAATTAAATGAAGTAGCAATGTATTGATGAAATAAGAGAAAACGTTCAGTGATATGACAACAAAGCTGCCGCGGCCGCGGGCGGTGTAAATTTTCGTAAAAGCCTTTTAAGTATATTGTAAACAATTGTTTTTATTAATGGAAATGTGTACGAACTTATTTCGCAGGATTTGCTGTTCATTACATTGCACTTGTTTTTGTGTTTGTTTGTGTAACTCTGATGTTTTTCAATAGCGTAGTGTTTAGTATTTATTGAGCAAAACAGTCGTTTTCTAATTGTTTCAGGTTATGCAGTTACATGCAGATTGTCGCTGAATACTTTTAAACACTAGGAGAAGTTTTATATAATATATTACAGCTAAAATCAATTTTAATTTTACAAACAAACCGCCCATGCAATTTAACGTATCACGTGACCAAAGTGGCGACATTTTTGAAAAGAATTTATGTCTGATATTACCAAACCGATTCCAAAAATTACCCGAAAGTTTATTTACTGATTCCCATCTAAGCTAGCGTGGTAAGGTATAGGAATTCCAAGCTCCATTCATTCAGTCGGGAGAACAAATTCACTAATAGTTTGATAGCCGTATAACTCCGGGAATGCTTCGAATTGGCTGCGGGAAATTAAAACCAGCCACGACCCTGTTCGTCGAGAGTCACGAGCCATGAGCCCCGAGCCACGAGCCCCGACCTACATTTACATCATTACTTACTTTATTACGCGCGCCGCGAAGGCAACAACTTGCACAGCTTTGCATTTTATGTACAAGTTATTTTCTATGTGCGTTTTAATGGAGCATATGGGTTTATGACTCTCTTTCTTGACCTATTTACCTGCAAAATAGTCTCCTCAAGTGGCGATAGTTAAATTATGTGTCCAGCGCACACTTTGCTGTCAGCCCCATTACTATATTCCAGACAGGTCAATATTTTAACCATTCTTATATAATACTAGCGGCTTCAGCCGCTTGAAAATTATCCCAAGGACCATACTCCCGGGATAAAAAGTAGGTATCCTATTTCTTAATCCTGGACATGGTCTACCGTGTACCAAGTTTCATCCAAATCCTTTCTGCCGTAAATACTTGAAAGGTAACAAACAGACATATAGACAGAGTTACTTTCGCGTTTTTAATACATATTAGTATGGAAAGTATGGTGGTATCGTATAAGTTTCAACATAATTTAAATCATTGTTCTGGAATTGGTTTCTTCATTCAAGCGTGTTGAAGTACTAACGTGCTACGTGATGTATCACATGGAAATCTTAATATACGATGATGAGCGTCAGTAAGGAACATGCCAAGATGCTTAATATTTTACGCTACACGACACGTTGAGGTGACGATCACAACATTACATGAAAACAAGTAACTTTAAAGGGAATGACTGAAAACACAAGGAATTATTTTATAAACAACTAGCTTTAGCCTGCGGCTTCGCCCTCGTAAAAAGTGTTTTATCATCATGTCCTTCCCAGGGTCTCAAACTATCTCCATGCCAAATTTCATCTACCCCCTACAACCTCACAAACTTTACCTATTTATAATATTTGAGTACAGATATAGATTTAACACCTTTGTATTTCTTAAAGAACATGTTGGATTCGATAACACCCGGTGTTTGAAGGCGGACATATCGTGGGAAGTAGCTGCCAACGTAAAGTAACGTCGGCAAAATAAATTGTCTTGTCGTAACATGATTGTCTATCTCGCGTCTAGTGCGCTCGTGAAAATAATCGTCTGGTATTGTCCTGAACTGTTTTCATCGTATCGTGTAAAAGTTTAAAAGCACTCATTCATTTCGAGCATGTTCCAACGTCGTCGTAAAAGCAGAGAGAACATGTTGTGATGAAAATATCCGACAGTTCCGTGTGATTGAAAGATTAACCATTTTTCCTTTTTCCCTCCGATCTTTGAATAATGATTTCCTGTCAGTTGTTGATAAACATTTCATCTAAAAGGAACACTTAATCCAATGCTGCGGAGGAGATTGAGGTGTGATTTCAATTTAATTGATCTCAGAACACATCTTCGTTTACTTAATATATATTTGGTTTAATTATCAACAGTTTAGCATGTTTTTTTAATTCTTTGTTTCGTTGTTGAAATTCCACGTTTGACAAGCAACGTTAGGCACGCTATATATAAGGCACGAGTTTAATATCTTAGTTTTAATTTTAGTTGGCATGCTGGTTTTGAATATGTCCTTCATTGCCCAGTATTTGTTCCTCGTTAAGGCTGTCCACTTGGCGCGGAGTGGAGAAAAGAGGAGCGAAGCCAAACAATCGAATTGCATAAAAACTCAGGTCGCGTGTCGGAGCGAAGTTTTTATGCAATTTAAGTAGACAGGCAGCCTAACTGTGTCCTGCGCTCCACTTCTTGATCCTTACTTTTCTGGTCAAAGCAAATTTGTATACCCAAGTATATATATATAATATGTCTGTATACTTGAGAGGCTCGCCACCAACATACAGTATTCTCTTTGTGCTGTTAGTCATCAGCATTGTTTTGGATAGATTTTTAGGGTTCCGTACCCAAAGGGTAAAAACGGGACCCTATAAACTAAGACTCCGCGATCCGTCTGTCTGTCTGTCCGTCTGTCACCAGTCTGTATCTCATGAACAGTGATAGCTAGGCAGTTGAAATTTTCACAGATGATGTATTTCTGTTGCCGCTATGACAACAAATACTAAAAACAGAATAAAATAAATATATAAGTGGGGCTCCCATACAACAAACGTGATTTTTTTTGCCGTTTTTTGCGATTATGGTACGGAACCCTTCGTGCACGAGTCCGACTCGCACTTGGCCGGTTTTTTTTCTTACTTACAAAAGTAATGCTAATCAAATCAAATTATTTATTTGCATGAAACCGTTTTACAAGGTGTTGAAAACAAATAGCAGGTACACTGTATTATTTTAGGTACACACCGGGCCACCCTGAATTGTAAAAACTGCGGTTTGACTTGGCAGTCTAAATACAACGAAACTTTATATTTAAGACATGTTATTCTTTATATTGTTTTTAACGTTATTCCTCGTCCGAAATCAGTTAAATATTCCTTTGTTTGTTTTTGTGTTTTCTGTAATATATACCTATAAATAATTATGTAATTTCTGTAGGTAACTCGTATAAAATTCGTGTTATTTTTACTATCTTTTTAAGTTCTCTCTTAACAGACTTTAGAAAAATACAGGTCGTTAGAGGTATCATGTTGAAACCTCTAACAACCTGTATCACAACTTAGCCAAAGACTGCATGCATCATTAACCGCAGATTGTATGAACCCACCGCCATATGCCGCCTTTTGTATTCAACCTGAAAAATCACAACTTTTCATGTTGACTTGTAGACAGCTACACAATGCGCACACACACGTACATGTTACATGTGTGCATGACACGTGTGTACATACACGAGATTACAGTTTCACAAGCGTGTCAGCCAATCAATCACGCTCCCGTGCCGCGTATGTGTCCCGCCCGATAGTAATCATACAGCAAATAAAACTATTTGTGTACTTTACAATCCCGTATTTGTTCAGTGTTAGCGGTTCAATCCGATAACCTGTGTGTTCATAGAGGTATGTAGTTTTGAACGGTTGGGGATTAGTAATTGTCCAATCATTTCTGCGTGTTCGGGGTCAACGGAAAATCGGCTTTCCCGCAGATTGTAACCAAGCATATTTCGATATCTTGCAGCGACAGCATTTCGGTAATATGAATGATATAATCCCTAAGTCAGCCCTTCCTGTATCTACGGGCAATAATAGATCGAAATAGTTCCCATTCAACCTTTGGGTTAAAATATTCACATTAACGATTGCCATAAAATAAGTAGAGGGTATTTAATGCTTAGGGGATAATTAAGTGGCTTCCACGTGCCTGGAATAAAATGGAGTAGGAATTAAGATTAATTCTACCATTACCTACATCTCGTGTTACCCGAACACAATATAAAAGTAAAACGGAGGCGAACTTGCTTTCAAACTTACTTCGCGCTTTTCCGATACTTTCTAATCTTTTCAATTTCATTGCAGAGGAAATAGACACCTGCAGCAGGCAAATGAGATTCTTTACGGGAAGGAAAATAATATAAAATGTATCAGAGAAAGGCGACGCAACAGTAATGAGACGGGAGAACTGCTCTTGTTTTTCGTTTAACTAAAAGTTTGGGGTTTTCAGTTCGTATTTACTTTTCCAAGCGAACGGAGCTGATGTTTTTGTGGTGGAAATAAATTATATATTCCAAAATTTTGAGTTTGAAGTTTGAGTCAAAATATCGGGTAGTTAAATTAGGGTGGACGTAGTTTATAAATGACGTAGCTTGCTCGTTGCAGCGTCAGCAAATTGCATTTCACGGTTCGCGAGCCCGGGCGCACGCCCGGCTGGCGTCGACACGGCTCGCACCCTAACTGCAGAATTTTAATTACATATATTTACACAAATAATGTTGTCAGCTCGTTAACTAAAATTTCACGCATTGGTATTGTTTGTTTGGTTTGCAAGCCAATGGAATTGATATCTTCAAATATTTTTTTATTAGTAACAAACTAGGTAAGTGCTGTCTGACAATTTTTGAACTAGTATTTAAGCATCGACAAATACAGACCTGCTTCATTTCACACTAGCGTCCCGCACCGGCTTCGCCCGTGACAAATTATACACAAAAACCTTCCTCTTTTCTCACCAATAGAAAGAGTCTATTGGTGAAAATCGCATGAAAATACCCGTTCACTTACTTTTTAAGTTTATCGCATCTGTACACGGCCAGGGACTTTATCTTACTATAATATTATAATTGTGAAAGTTTGGATGGATGTGTTGATGTATGTTTGTTACTCAATCACGCTAGAACGGCTGAATAGATCTGGATGAAATTTGGCACTGACGTAGATTATAGTCTGGAATAGCACATAGGGTACTTTTTATCCCGGTATAATGTTCCCTTGGGATAAGAAAACATATAACAACGAATGTCTATATTCTAAAACAAACAATCCAACAAAATGATTAACACCTGTAGAATTTCGTTTATAGAAACAAATAAACATTTAGAACGAAAAACTAACTGAACAGAAACAGCTCACAATAGATTTTCTATTAATTGAATATTCAGAACAAAAGAGTGATGTTGAATGGCAAAACATGTAGTTGTCAGGTAGTTAGAAACATTAAATATATATTTATTTGGTAGGTGTATATCATACGTACCTAGCTACCCGTGTTAATAATAGGCAACCTGTAGGTGTAGGTAGGTGTTGTAATACCTACCTACGATTTGTGGTAGTTACCAGCCGGATACCGTTGTCAGGCAAGCATTACCACATCGTACATCGTATTATGTTGTTCCAGGAATTTATAAATATACCTATATAGATACGGTTTCCACCATATGTTCCCATTTAATAAATCGGCTGGACCAGCATTGACAAATTATAGGCAATATCCGGATTGTTTCAGGATGGAAGAGAAAAAGATCGCATCCGAAAACTTAAACGAAACAGGAAATTATTTGGGAAAATAAATCATTGCAAATTCCTCACATTGTTCAATACGTGTTCAAGCTATTGGGATTTTATCGAAATGTGCAAAATTCCTATGAAAGTCGAAACTGACAAGAAGAAAAAAAAAGACACGAACAGGATAACACCCATCAAAAATTATAACAACGCATCAACCTCGATATCATGTATGTTAAGTACTGCGAATGTGCGCGAAAATGTGTACATTATTCTTTAGTAAAACAAATTTATGATAATATGAATACCAGTGTGTTAACGACCGTCAAAAACTCTCGAGTATGAGCCTTCTAACGATCCCTTATAGAATGGGCAGTCACTATTGGAGATATTAGATAAAGCAGTGGCTTTTGGTGGTTTTCCAGTTAGTTATGTTAAGCCCACAGAAACATCCATCGCCAAAAATAAAGTACTTTCACACAAACGTTCATCCCTTATTTAACTTCTTTACGGGTTGATGTTTTGTAAACTCTTCTTCCTATTCAATTTGCTGCTAGGCCCAGCAGTAAAAGCTCTGCTTTGCCTGTGAGTTAGTGAATTTAAGATTGTTATTAGCAGATTCGAACGATCCATTGAACTTATACCTTATGTGTCATTTGGGACATTCACCACCAGAGGTCAGTGGGCGGCCTAATTTTTAACACGTTTCAAGTTACGCAGGATTTTCCGGTAAAATAGTGGACGGGCTGTTGTCAGGACTCAGGCCATCCAAGCCCAACCACTTTATTGTCCTCGTTTGTACTTTTTTACTGTTCGCCTCAGTTACTTTGCGATTGTTGCTGTTGTGTTGTGTCGATGAAATGTTTTCTATTCTATTATTTAAATAAATGAGAAGTAAGTTGTGGGAAGAACTTCACCCACTGCCACTTGACTTTTTTAAACCACAGGGACATCTGCCACTTGTACGTGAACTGCAGTGACCTATATGAAAAGCACTCAATCGGTTGCGGACCCTGGTTATCACAATCGCAGCGCAAAATGGTGTTTTATGGACCCATAAGATCTCAATACAAGTGCGGTGCCCATGTCCAAAACATAAATCATACATTGGACTGCCCCAAGTGCCCAAACACTATAGAGGACTTAATGCACATCACCGTCAAAAGGGCAATTAAAGTGACCACCTTCTGGGCCAAAAATAGTTTAACCAGCGACTTGAAAAGAAAAATAATAAGACCTTTTTATTTTGTATTTTCATTAACAGAAAACTGCAATCACCAAATTAAATGAAGTAGCAATGTATTGATGAAATAAGAGAAAACATTCAGTGATATGACAACAAAGCTGCCGCGGCCGCGGGCGGTGTAAATTTTCGTAAAAGCCTTTTAAGTATATTGTAAACAATTGTTTTTATTAATGGAAATGTGTACGAACTTATTTCGCACGATTTGCTTTTCATTATATTGCACTTGTTTTTGTGTTTGTTTGTGTAACTCTGATGTTTTTCAATAGCGTAGTGTTTAGTATTTATTGAGCAAAACAGTCGTTTTCTAATTGTTTCAGGTTATGCAGTTACATGCAGATTGTCGCTGAATACTTTTAAACACTAGGAGAAGTTTTATATATATTACAGCCTAAATCAATTTTAAGTTTACAAACAAACCGCCCATGCAATTTAACGTATCACGTGACCAAAGTGGCTACATTTTTCAAAAGAATTTATGTCTGATATTATCAAATCGATTCCAAAAATTACGCGATAGTTTATTTACTAATTCCCATCCAAGCTAGCGTGGTAAGGTATAGGAATTCCAAGCTCCATTCATTCAGTCGGGAGAACAAATTCACTAATAGTTTGATAGCCGTATAACTCCGGGAATGCTTCGAATTGGCTGCGGGCAATTAAAACAAGCCACGAGCCTGTTCGTCGAGAGTCACGAGCCATGAGCCCCGAGCCACGAGCCCCGACCTACATTTACATCATTACTTACTTTATTACGCGCGCCGCGAAGGCAACAACTTGCACAGCTTTGCATTTTATGTACAAGTTATTTTCTATGTGCGTTTTAATGGAGCATATGGGTTTATGACTCTCTTTCTCGACCTATTTACCTGCAAAATAGCCTCCTCAAGTGGCGATAGTTAAATCATGTGTCCAGCGCACACTTTGCTGTCAGCCCCATTACTATATTCCAGACAGGTCAATATTTTAACCATTCTTATATAACACTAGCGGCTTCAGCCGCTTGAAAATTATCCCAAGGGACCATACTCCCGGGATAAAAAGTAGGTATCCTATTTCTTAATCCTGGACATGGTCTACCGTGTACCAAGTTTCATCCAAATCCTTTCTGCCGTAAATACTTGAAAAGGTAACAAACAGACATATAGACAGAGTTACTTTCGCGTTTTTAATACATATTAGTATGGAAAGTATGGTGGCACCGTATAAGTTTCAACATAATTTAAATCATTGTTCTGGAATTGGTTTCTTCATTCAAGTGTGTTGAAGTACTAGCGTGCTACGTGATGTATCACATGGAAATCTTAATATACGATGATGAGCGTCAGTAAGGAACATGCCAAGATGCTTAATATTTTACGCTACACGACACGTTGAGGTGACGATCACAACATTACATGAAAACAAGTATAGTCCTCGCCAAACTTCTTGGCCGCCCTGAAGTTGGTTTACCACATGCGCGAGGCACGACACGGTGCTGTTTTTGTATGAGATTTACTACTGCGCAGCCATTGTACCCAACTTCAGGGCGGCCAAGAAGTTTGGCGAGAACTATAACTTTAAAGGGAATGACTGAAAATACAAGGAATGATTTTATAAAGAACTAGCTTCAGCCTGCGGCTTCGCCCGCGTAAAAAGTGATTTATCATCAAGTCCTTCCCAGGTTCTCAAAAAATCTCCATGCCAAATTACATCTACCCCAAACAACCTCACAAACTTTACCTATTTATAATATTTGAGTATAAATATAGATTTAACACCTTTGTATTTCTTAAAGAACATGTTGGATTCGATAACACCCGGTGTGTGAAGGCGGACATATTGTGGGAAGTAGCTGCCAACGTAAAGTAACGTCGGCAAAATAAATTGTCTTGTCGTAACATGATTGTCTATCTCGCGTCTAGTGCGCTCGTGAAAATAATCGTCTGGTATTGTCCTGAACTGTTTTCATCGTATCGTGTAAAAGTTTAAAAGCACTCATTCATTTCGAGCATGTTCCAACGTCGTCGTAAAAGCAGAGAGAACATGTTGTGATGAAAATATCCGCCAGTTCCGTGTGATTGAAAGATTAACCATTTTTCCTTTTTCCCTCCGATCTTTGAATAATGATTTCCTGTCAGTTGTTGATAAACATTTCATCTAAAAGGAACACTTAATCCAGGATCGGAGGAGATTGAGGTGCGATTTCAATTTAATTGGTCTCAGAACACATCTTCGTTTACTTAATATATATTTGGTTTAATTATCAACAGATTAGCATGTTTTTTTAATTCTTTGTTTCGTTGTTGAACTGCCACGTTTGACAAGCATCGTTATATATAAGGCACGAGTTTAATATCTTAGTTTTAATTTTAGTTGGCATGCTGGTTTTGAATATGTCCTTCATTGCCCAGTATTTGTTCCACGTTAAGGCTGTCCACTTGGTGCGGAGCGGAGAAAAGAGGAGCGAACCCAAACAATCGAATTGCATAAAAAATCAGCTCGCGTGTCGTAGCGAAGTTTATATGCAATTTAAGTGGACAGGCAGCCTAACTGTGTCCTGCGCTCCACTTCTTGATCGTTACTTTTCTGGTCAAAGCTAATTTGTATACCCAAGTATATATATATGTCTGTATACTTGAGAGGCTTCTAACCAACATATAGTATTATCTTTGTGCTGTTAGTCATCAGCATTGTTTTGGATAGATTCATTTTTATGCTTAAGTTTACTGGCGTCATCGAGTAACTCTAACAAGAGGAATGGATGGAAGGACACAACTAGAAAAAGAGCGTAGTATGATGAATATTAAAAAGATACAAATAATAAAACACACAAAAATAAGACACATCACTAAGGCAAGAAATGTACTGGTATACGCTCAAGCATTAAAATGGAAGTGGACCCAACATGTGGCGCTCCTACGAGACCAGAGATGGACCGAAAGGGTAACCACATGAACAGGTCCACAAGGCAAATAAAAGAGAGGTAACCCTGTAGCTAGTTGGGAAGATGAGCTCAAAAAACAGCCGGCCCCAACTGGATTCAAGTAGCCCAATCTAGAGATGACTGGCATCTTTGGAGGAGGCCTTTACTTGGAGAGGGGTTCTTGCAGATAAATAAATAATACAATAAATCTAGAATACGATTAATACTTATGTAAAATCTAAACTAACAACTAAACTTAATAACAAACAAAAAAAATCATAGAATTTAACTTATTCTTTTTGTTATCTGCAACCAAATAAAATACTTTTTATTTTATTTTATTATCAACAGATTGCTGGCTAGAATTTTTTACGAATTCTAGAAAATAATTAAGTTATCCAAAATAGTGCAATTAATGAGTTTGAGCAACGGTTTCTTAGAAAATTATATGAAAAAGCTTTACACGCAATACACAAGGCTTTGGATGAAAGTCGGCTATTGTTGTTGGCCGTCCTCTGACATTGTTTTCATAAAGACTATGACGTTCAGGCTAAAGTTCCTTGACTTGAATTGTTCGTGAACATTTTCTCTCCTGAATAAAAGCTGCTTTAATGGAGTGGCGGGCAAGTTAATATAATAGATTCGCCAAGAGATTGTCGGATTCAGAAAATGTATTTAAATGTATTTATGTTTTGTACTACCTGATTCCTATACGTATACCATGGGGTTACTGTACCATTTGGTTATGGTTACATGTTCCTTTCATAAATATAGGTAAGTAGTGAGAAAAGAGGAGCTCATGGCTAAATAATAACAGCCGCACGGGTCGATCTTCAAGGTTAAGCAGTCGGTCCGTGGATGGGTGACCATTTCAACATACCGAGTTTCCTCCGTGCCTCGGAAAGCACGTTAAGCCGTTGGTCCCGGCTGTCATTTGAAGATCTTTGACAGTCGTTACGGGTAGTCAGAAGCCTGAGATCTGACACCAGTCTTGCCAAGGGGTATCGTGTTACCCAGTTACTGGGTTGTGGAGGTCAGATAGGCAGTCGCTCCATGTAAAACACTGATACTCAGCTGGATCCGGTAAGACTGGAAGCCGACCCCAACGATAATTGGGAAAAAGGCTAGGCAGATGAGTGAGAAAAGATGATTGTAAAAAAAATCGAAATAATAAATATTTTTAGTACAAACGCTTCAAAACATTATAATGAGGTCAATTTTTCAATGTTTCGTGCGTGCCTCAGATCGGCAAAGATTATTTTGTTATTGACGTTTTCCATCTTTCCGAGAATATTCAATGCCAGACAATTTTATTTATTTACATTATAGTATATTGAATGTCGGGATCAGGCGTGAAAGTAAATGTACACGTTGTGTATATTTACTTTACTATTTACAACTTCCCCTTGAATTAATTTAGCCGCAAGAACACATTAGTATTTTTTATTATTTCGGACGGGCATCTGATTACCTGCCTGCGTTATAAAATGTTACATCTTATTACAAAACTAGCTGTGCTAGCGGCTTCGACTGCCTACCGTACTTACCTGCCTACCCAGGGTGGGTAGGAAGGTAAGTACTACATACCAATTTCTCTAGGGTCATTCTTTCGCGGAGAATCTTACCACCGCCATTCCGAAAATGACGTCAAATGCACAACGCCGTCTATCGAATATGGGGTACCTACTACTGTCCTAATATCTGAATTGCGTATGTTGTGATATTTTAGTTCCTGAACACTTTAAATTTATTTAAGTTTTGATAGAGTGAACTGATTGCGATGAAACAAAAATTAAGTAATACTTCAAGTTACGCACAATTTTTAAGTATAAAAGTTATCTACATTAGTTTCGTACATTTTACGTGATGCATGCACAACTAAACAGACAAACAGATAAACTGACAAACGAATAGTAAAGGCTATAGATGGAGATGAGTGACAGTCATCCGATCTTCTATCTTCTTGTGTCTTCTGTTATTCAACCTTTTTTTGTTATTCAACAAATTGTAACACGAGTTTTTAAGTATCGCTGTTGGTTACCTAAATAAATAAAATAAAAATAAAAAACAGAAAAAAAAACAAAAATGCTGGAAATGGGTTCTGTTGTCAATATTCTGTTCCTTAAACACCCTGGCAATTTTTTTGGAAATATTTTCGATGTACAAAAACGACTTTTCTACAGATTTATGATATGTATTGATGATAAATAAATGAAAAACTGGCATTAACATCAATTTGTCTTTATTAAACTTTATGGTAACTAATACTTTGTACTACAAGATTAAGTTTCAATATGTACAAAATATGTTCAAAACGTATGCGTAATCATAACGTTTAGTAAAATAGTTTAGATTTTAATAAAAGATACAGAATAATTAAGTAATTAAATAAATAAATGAGATTTTAGGCACTGCACGTGTTTAACATCATATCACATTCATGGGTTCTATACAACGTACACCACACTTATAATACTAGTAAGCGTTTCCGTTCTTATAACAATTTATTATCAAAGATAATTTTTGAATTTCATTTCTAATAGAATTTACATTTAATTAATAATATAATTTATAGCAAGGGCGGATTTAGGGGGGGGGGGGGCACGGGGGCACTTGCCCCCCCCCATACGGTATTTTGTGTACTGTGGAGATTCCATCACAGTACATACTTAGAATCAAATTACAGAGTTGTTAAAATATAAAAATAAAATAACAGAAAACATGAGTGAAGCTCTTGTCTTTCATAACCCTTCCTGTACATACCTACTTGAACTTGTAGAAATAAACATGAAGTATGGTACTTCAAGTTTATTTCTGACAGAACTTATTGTTGTTTTTTTTGCCTGTCCGCCCCTTGTGCCCCTCCCAGAAAAAAATCCTGGATCCGCCCTTGATTTATAGTGTTCTGGCCCTATTCTTGTGGGGCCATGCATAACTTTGTTACTCCACTACGTTCGAATTCAAAACAAATGCCTAATATTTCCAAATGTTGTAGAGTTCATCAAGGTTTATATATCAATCGTGAATCATTATGAGGCAAAAACATTTATCTAACAATCTCTATCTACTTATATGTATAGAAATATGTTTAAAACATAAATTAACAATTAATCTAGAACTACTAGATATTGCTTACAAACAATTTCTGATATAAATACAACATTTACTATTGAATTTCAGTTAATTAATTGTAGTCTTCGTAATATCATATTTGTTCTTAGGTTTACTGTTGTTTATTTATGTTAATGATAGACCAATAAACGATAGGTTAAGTTCTGCGAATATCGTTCGGCTAGCCGAAAAATAAAATTCTTGAGATAAATTCTCTCATATAGGATTCAATACTACGCAAAGGATGCCCAACATTCTTGGAGTGACATTGCCGTTATTATCTATAAAATATGCGTTAAAAGACAGTGCCTATGGAAAATATCTCATAGTTGTAGTTTGACAAGATTGCTTTATGTACCACGTACCACTTAAAATATATAAGTTTATTCATATTCTCTTCATTATACTAATTTGGTCACAATGGAGAGGGCTCAAAATGTCCTAAGTACAATTAATCCTTCTATATCCTATTCGCTGTAGCAAATAATGAAAGGTAAACAAACAAACGTCAAACGGTTATAATCCGACCAATTTTAAAAATAAAACCTTACAACGCAATATGGTTACTTTTGTAGCACTCTTTATTTTATTTTTATTTTTTATGAGCGTCTCGCAGTTAATTCAGGGTGATAGGCTACTGCTTAATCGGGCAATCATGTGGGGACTAAACTAGAGCCTCCAGCCATTGTAGCAATTTACTTTTGTAGCATTATTTAGTTCTGGAGTTAGGAACTATTATGATTATAAATTAAAGAGTGCTACAAAAGTAACCATTTCGCGTTGTAAGGTAAGGTTGGGTTTAGGTCGTTTTAAAATTAGTCGGATTATAACCGTATGACGTGTGTTTGTTTACCTTTTATTTTTAGCTCCGTCGAATAGGTTATAGTAAAAAACTAAATAGCAATAATTTGCTGTACTTTATGAGAATAGACATTGTTAATTAATTTTGTGACATTGTCACGAACATTGCAAGTTTGGCACAAAGTTATAGTTGGCCAGGCAGATACAAGGCAGTTACCTAACTCGCAATACACATCTGAGTCAGTTTACTGGTCACTAATAACTTCAAAGGAAGACCACATCGTGTTTCTATAAATAGGTATAAAATGTATTTTGAGATCAGAGGGAGATTTGGTATATAGATGAATTATGTTTAGTATTGTCTTACATAAACATACCGAATTATCGGTATCTTTTAAAATTGTATTACAAATAGAGAACAGTTTTACGAAAATATGGATAAGTGTCTGACATAAACGTCTTTACATTTTTACAAAGGAGTTGATTCAAGGCCGTTTTCTGAAACACGTTTGTGTATACTTATTCTTTCATTCCGACAATGGATGACCGAATATTTGTATAAGATATGATGTGACTTGTCTTTATTTGAAGAAAATTGCCGGCACCCAAGGATTTTTCAAAATAATCAATATCTAATACTTAATGTAATTTGACACGACGGTGAAGACATAGTTACAACTTTACAAGTTTCAAAACTAAAGTTCTCCGCGGGCCTCGCAATAAGAACACAGGAATCTGTTCGCATTTCAATATCAGCTACTAATACATCGAATTCAATTCAGAAATGACTCCCAACGTCTCTCTCTTTCGTTAAACCTAACAGTGACTAGATAAAGTAGTTTATAGACTAAGCTAACAATTAAAACTTCTCAGAAACTTGATATGTACAATCGTTCAGTATGTACTTTTACTTATACATACTAACTAGAAAATATTCGTAATGATATAGATAGATTTCGTTGATTGAGAAGTTATGATAAAAATTACAATAGTAGGTAGATTTATCTAAAGTAATAAACGAAATAAACTTACAAGATAGAGTTTAAGGTAACCAAATGTACAATTAAACTAATGGCATTTATTACTTGAAGTCTAAAGTCTAATGAGCATATTTAAGACGAAATGGAATAATAAACTTAGCTGTTGATGTTAAACTTGAGGGAGCGCGTACTAGGGTGCGTGGAGCGCGTGGCTAGTAGACGCTCCGACGCCTCGCACAGGTCGCTGGCGGAGTATCGACTGCGTCTCAGCGTTGCTGGGATACTTTCTTTCTCTTTCTCAGGCGATTTCTTCACTTCATTCTCTATTTGAATTTCGAGATCTCTGATACTGCCGCTAGGACTTCTAATCTGTTCGAATTTCTCGCTAGTGGTACTGGAAGGTGTCTGACTTCCCGTTTCAGACTCTATGATCTGCTCAAGCGTGCTGGGGCGGCGGCCTCGGGTGTCGGTGTAGTAGTCTACGGCGCTGGGCATCACAGGTGTTAGGTTAGCCATCGGGTCGATCCCCAGCAGCAACATCACGGTCGCCGGGTGCTCCATTATGTACTGCGTGACGAGGTGAAGGAATGGCTCAGTTTGGGTACACTTATGTGCTTTTGGACGCTCCGGAGTAAGAGGCCGCTCTTGCTGTTGGATATAAATTTGACACTGTAGTAAAAGAAGTTATAATTAAATATGTTTAAAGTCCCTCAAAATTCCCTTGTAGCACAATTGTTCTACTAACCTGATCCCAACAGAACACGTCAGGTGGATGGCTACAGCTTCGTGCGAGCTGGTTGGGCTGGTGGGTGTTCCACTGGAGATTAGGATTGGAATGTGCTGCGTGCCACCCTGTGGGGACTGCCGTCATCTCCTGCAGGGCCTGGATAGCGTGCCGGACCTGAACGGCAAACATAAGTCCTTGTTAATCATAGTTTTGTTTGGAGTGTTTAAGTTCTGCCGTACTACAAAGTTTGAAGTGCAGTATAGTCGGAACTTCACAAGAATGCTTAAGGATCCAATATCCGAGTAATTTGAAGAACCGCTTTGAAATAATTTGAATAAATAATGTATTAGGTCATCACAAAAAGTAGGTGAATAAAGAACGTCATGAGGTCATAAACCCTTATCTGAAGACTGAATGATATCATTGTATTATTAAGGATCTATGTCACGTGGGTTGTGATATGTAGGTCAACGTGGGATTATGTGGGACGTGACGTCATTGAGACTTGCCTCCATGCTGAGCGCGGCCACGTCGTGATGCAAGCTCGACACCTGTGTGTCCAGTCTGTCCACAGACGACCTTGTGTTGTGCACTTCTAGATTTAAACCTTCCAAAGAATCAGCTCTGGAAACTTTAGGCGTCGCTATAGAACGCTGTCTTTCTATCCTTTCTCGTAATTCTCTATGAGACAACCGCGGTTGTCCGTCCGTCCTGAAAACACCAATATTTTATGTTATCCAAAGCAAATGTGTTAGTTTACATTCGTAAAACACATACATCATTATCAAATATTATTTCAAACAAAGAAATCCATTTTGTATTTACAATAGCAAAAACCAATTCCAATCGGAAAACATGTGTGCTTTGATATTTTAAACCAAACACGATGTAATATTTTTTGTAATCCTATTGAAAGTATTTTCATAAGTGTAGTTGGCATTAAATGAAATGGAACCTGAATTTCTGATGCCGAGGGCTGTTTGCGTTAGAACCGGGCAGTTTTTTGGGTGTGAGAGCGGAGTCTTCTGCGGCATTTTCATCATCTTCTGATATAGAAGGCAGTGTTAGTGATGGGTGACCGTTTCCGTCAGATTCAGCCTCAGCCTCATAGCCTTCCCGCAAGTTGTAAGTCAGGTCGTGTTGGATGTCGTGCATGAACTCTTGCTGGTATTCAGGGTAAAGCCGTAAAGCTTCACCTAAGCCACCCATGTGTATGCATTTTAAATCACAGTAGGTTAGAGCCTGTGGACATGAAAATGGCATTACTATTGTTAAAAAAACCTAACTGCCTTTATATAGCAGCTGTGCTTTTAAAGTGGGAGATGAAATAATTCAGTTTACCTTAACATCACTGCTCGATTTCACCACAACATCTGGATTATTCCCTTGCTGGTGCGTTGAACCATTGTAAGCTTGCAAATGGGTATTCATGTCGCATCCCACCAAATCTCCTTTGCCTATTTAATAAACGGTTTATGAATATTTTTGCATATGTGTAATAATAACAAGGTAGATAGATGTAGGTGGGTGAATGTTTCGTGGTGGGAACAATGGGACTCACCCAGTATAGCGACGACCATGTCGTTTTGCATGACTTCCATAGAACCGTTGCATATGTAGTAGATGTACGTCAGCGCGTCTCCTTTGTGCACTAGGTACTCGCCGGGGGCGCAGAAGTTGTTCCGAATGTGGAGAGACAACAGCTTGAGGCAGCCCTGCGACGCTGACTCGAATATCGGAAGGGATAATATCTCACGGTGTAAGTGTAACGACACGTCCCCACGCAGTTCTTCGGGAAATTCTTTGAGAGTCTAAAAATAAACAGAGGAAATATTTTCTCATATGACTTCAAAGCGGACGTAAAGTCGGTTGGTACCTACACCTAAATGAGATTTCATGAAAATGTAAAGGCTTAGTAAAAAAATATTTTTAAAAATGTGGCAGAGTTAAGGAGATTAAGTTTATCGCATTATATTTTGTTTCCAACCCATTTAGCACGGTTGGGTTTCGGACGAACTTCAAAGCGGTGTTATCTTATCACCGTATCACCATTTGATGCTTCCTCATCGGTGCGTATTAAAAATGATGTATTTATAAAAGTCCTATATTTTATCTTAATGAGTAACGGAGCATTAAACTTTGCATAGTTCATAATTATAAATGAACATCAACAAATATCATTCAATGCTGCCTTAAACCAAGCTTTTTGATCTGTAATTTCGGTCCATTGATTGACAAAGGGGAGTTAATTTGCATGATGAATAATTAGCGCTAATAAATGTTAATTAATTACAATGACCAGAACAGATTTACATCATATATTCATAAGTACCTATACTCTGCTTTATAATTTCGTAGACTAAACTGAGATTTGGGGTGTTGTCACTTTATCGTTAGGTCCATGAAAAATAGTGTCGTAGCCTGACTATCCTGAATGATCCAAAATTTGATCGAAAATCGAAGTAGATCAAAAATAGAATTATTTCATGGTAAAAAAAATACATCACATCATCAGCCTATTAATGTTCCCATTGCTGGAACACAGGCCTCCTCTCTGTGAGAGGGAATGGGCCGTTATCCACCACGCGGGCCCAGTGCAGTTTGGTGGATGTCACATGTCTTCGAATTTTTGGTTATAGGACATGCCGGTTTCCTCACGATGTTTTCCTTCACCGTTTTGAGAGCAGTGGTGATGAAATAATTTACACAAAGTAAAGCGCCTGCTTGGGCTCGAACCCACGACCTACAACTTGTAAGTCGCGGCTAATACCACTGGGCCACCACTGCTCGTAGTGGCCCAAAAAAAAAAAACATTTGTTAAGGAACTAGCGGCCCTTATTTATGTCAGACTTCATTTCATCGATCGCATTTATTCTATGGTTGATTTCATATTTAACACAATAAAACTTTATGTACAGTGTGTATGAATACTATTATAATTAAATATATTACGTTAATATTCATAAAAATATTTACACCAATTAGTAAAATAAGGTCTTTGGCAGTTGTCAGTTTAGTATACGAAATTAAAAATCACAGTATACATAGGTTACAAAATACACGTAGTGTTTGACACGACAGTTTGGAAGTCCTATATGGCCCTAGTGACGTGAATGTTCATCTAATACGTAAGTAGTTTACCTCGTGTATATCGATGCCATGATTCAACGACCACATAGTCTGGAAGTAGTCTTGCATCCTTTGCTTCAGCTCCTTTGGCACTTGGTTTATGCTAAGAAAGTCTTTGAGGTCTCGCCACTTGCTTTGATACATTGACCGGCGCGAGTACATGCGCTGTATGATGGCTGTTACATTACCGAAAACTACCGCGTGCATCAGTGCTAAAACAATGAAATGTGCCGTTTAATTCTCGTTTTAATTTACTTCTATGATGTGGTGACGAGGTTGTCGCTGTGGTTTCAAGCTCGTTGTTTTGCAAACCGCAAAAAGTTGCCGTGTTAACTACGTGCTTTTGTAATTAAAACATGAAGTAATTATGATGTGCCGTTGTTACCACAACACCTGAATACGTACCTACATGGTTTTAGTCTACATTACTTACCAATTCAATGCACTGATTGTGTGTTCCCAATTTAGAATTTATAAAGCTGGATATTATCGAAATATCCCCGATCGATCAAAGAAACAAGATATTCTGTGATGGTGTGTAATTTTAGACTCTAGTAAAACATGATTTGCTAGTAAGCGTCTTGAGTAGTGTAAACTTCAGTGTTTGCCTTTGTTTAGAAGTCAACACAGGAGTGTTATAAAAACGTAATATTCAAGGTAAACTACATTGTTGTGTTAGAGTGACAAGGAAATGTGTCTCGAAATTTAACTCGAGTTAGTACAAAGAGGCAAAGATACCTGCATCGTCTTGTTGTAGGGATCTGTAGACTACGTACCTCCGATGAGCATGGTGATGATGCTGAAGATCTTCTCGGCGAGGGTGTTGGCGGACACGTTGCCGAAACCCACACTGGTCAGCGACGAGCAAGTGAAGTACAGCGCCGTCACATAGCTCTCGCTGTGCGAGATGTTTGGGATCGGCACCTTCAGCCTCTCCGCCAGATTGTTTATCCAGCCTAGAATTAAACAACTCGACTTTACCCAAACGAACCAATAAAAAAGTTTTATCTCCCGGAATCTTATTGATGTATCTCACAGCTGAAGTTTGCACAAGTCGAAAATCGGCTTGCTGAATTTATATCGAGTAGATTTATTTGGGTGTGTTTTATAACAAACTTATTTTAGAGCGACCTTAACAAGCATTCGTTTAAGGTCACATTCTAATCTTTTCCAATATTGACATAAAATTGTTCTTGTATAAAATTACCTAGGTCCCAACTTTCGTTTTTGTGAATTTCAATCTCTTTGTCGGCTATAATGAACCAAATGCAGGCGAGCCAGTGAGCCAGCAAAGTGAAAGAGAGCATTAGCAACGTCAGTATCAAAGCCGAGTACTGCGAGTATCGATCCATCTTCTGTAGCAGCCGGGCGAGTCGCAGCAGCCTTGTTAATTTTACTAAATGCACGTTACCGTGTGTCGACTCCTGTGCCAACAAAGTACAGGATTAATTAAACATATGTTCAAAGCAAAAAAAAAAAGAAATGACAGCAGATACAAGAAACTAGAAAACTACTGTTTTCTTATTTCTTATATCTGCCATTTAGTTTCAATAACAAATGAATAATAACGCTGTTACATGGGTTAGTCGAGAGTGTAACTCACCGCGCCGCTGTACACGTCGGACGCGTAAAGTAGGTCAAACGGCAGCGCCGCCAGGAGATCCACCACAAACCAGCTCCGGATATAGTTAAGGGCTATCGGCTTAGAATCGGAGACTACTTCTCCTTTCTTACTTACGAATGTCGTCCGGAAATTAAGCACTATATCTGCAAAACGCATATAAAGAGGTGTAAAACTTTCCGACATAGGAAATAAAAAAGTTACTGAAGTAATTTACCGATAATGAAGAGCGCTTCTACCACGACATCACTCGTCACACTTATCCTGGGGTGGCCCTCGTCCACAAAACTGGCGTTGTACGGAACCACCACGGCCACATAAAACGTGGCTATGAGGATCAGCCAATCCCAGAACGTTTTAAAGACCCCGTAGTGTGATATTATAAATCTAGACTTTTTTAATGCCGACGTTTTATATTCAGGCAACGGAGGGTCCGATGAGTGTAATAGATTCTGAAATAATTTACATAATTTTATTGCAGCTCTCAACAGTCAACTGTTATTAAAATTATTTCGGTGTCCGCGCCATATTTAATTCATGAAAAGTTTTCACGAGTACTCAGGAACCGTCCCGAGCCGGAAGGATCGGATGCGGGTGCCTGATTACCGACTGTAGCGGAAAACTAAAATGCCTCTCGGTTGAAAAATAAAGTTTACCTTACTAACATTGTTGAGTTTCAGTTTCGTCTTCATTTTGTCCGGTTTGTAATGTCCTGAAAGCTGGTATAGTACCGCCCTAGAGCGTCGTCTGCCCATGTTCGCGGGCGACGGCGCTTCGGGGTCAAGATTGCCATTCGGGTCTGGAAGTAGGCAACTAGATTCAGCGCGGAACCGGGCGCCCAAGAGTGCCGCTGCGGGTACAAATGGGGATAACGCTAGAGTGACCACGCCAGCCGAAGGCCGCACCGCGGCTCCTGCATGCATAAACCACCCTGTTACACACTGGACACTGGTCAGGACCAGCTACGAATAGTCTCTACTTAGTATAAGGAAACTTTGCCCCTTGAAGGATTTTCTTATAAAGCCATATACAAGATATTTCTCGATTTCTCATAATTAAAGTAAACCTAATTAGCGGTAAAAAACTGAAGTGAAACATCTCGCAAAATGGACTCCCAACGAAAATATGCCGCAGTAAATCAGATTCAAGAATTATCTTTTCATATTTTATATAAGAAAATCCTGTAAGTAGGCAGTAATGCTGCTTTGATACCGCGAAAGTTCAAAATTCCGAAGTATAAAATTATCGGCATTGCCGTAATGCGAAAACTTTGATTGGATTATTATTAGGCCATTTTCATAAATATACCGACAAACAAAGCAGCCGTGATAAACTTTATTAATATATTGATAAGTAGATATTAAAGTTAATGATGCGGTTATTGTGATTTAGAACTTTCGTGAGTATGTATCAAAAACAGGATGTCGCCAGATATGAAAGTAAGCAAGTACCAAGCAGCCTACGGTGCGACAATTGAAATATTTGTAGATTATTAAAATTAACTAAAATCATTACATAATTAAAATTAAAATACGGTATGACAAATATTTGTAATAGGTATGAAGAAAAATAGGGTAAATACAAGTAAAATTTAAAAGCACGAGGAAGCGAGGGTAAATATCTAACTAGGGGAGGGCCTAGAGATCCGTAACACAGGGCTTCCCTAGTACGGATTCCAGTCTCTCGCAAAGGAGCTTCTAGCAAATGTTTTAAAATAGTTTTAAGTACATAGATTTTAAGGCAACCTTTGTGGAGAAAAACAAAAAAAATATTTAATAGAAAACTTTACTGTTGCTTTGTTTATCTTATTGTCATCAAAATCCGTATAGCTTTAAAATACCAACACTCCGTCACTGGCAGTTTCACTGGCAATTATTATTTCAACTATCTTCTTTTCTACAATATCTACGTTTAAAAAAAATACAATTACCTATTTATTTTTTAACTAGCTGCCGCTATATCTTCATAAATTATAGCCTATGTATTATTCTGAGCAATATTTCTGCAAAGTTTCATCAAAATCCGTTCAGTAGTTTTTGCGTGAAAGAGTAACAAACATCCATCCGTCCTCACAAACTTTTACTTTTATAATAGCACTAAGGCCCAATTTTTGATCCGTAGTTAACTCAACCAATGGTTACATTATGCTAACCGATGGTTGCAACTTTCGGTAAAACGCGCTTTTTAATCCATTGTGGGGTTTCAAAGATGGGTAAATAAGCTGAAGGTTCATTATTCGACCATTTGTTAGAATATTTAACCATTGTTAACTATGGATAAAAAAATGGGCCTAAGTAGGATTGTTAAAAAATTTCTTTGCACAACAAAATTTTTGATGTTAACAGCCTTTCAAAACTATGTTACGAGCACGACATTGACATTTAACTAGACATTACCTAAATTATCCGCAGGTCAACGACCGGTACAACTACTACCTACCTGTAATTAAAAATAAATGTAGACTTTCATGTAAATATTTGATTAAATTAGCCGAAGTTTTACAAAAGGCACAGTCAGCGAGGCCGGATCACTTAATCCCCAATTTGTAGACAAGCACTCTTCCGACTTGAAAACTTTTTGTAATTACGCAAAATGGCCGCATTCTGTCGTCTTTACAAAAGCTTTTTAGCTAGTTTCTAAATTGTGTTTACTAAAAGAAAAGTTTGCCGTTTGGCCCACTGTTAACTACAAACAGGTAAATAGAAAACTTTCTGATTCAATTTAAAGTTTCCATAGAATTTAAATCTGATTAAAAACTACTTTTACTTACCTAATTAAATTTTGCTTTAATTAATATGACAGGGCTCGTTGAAGATCCAAAAAAACATTGTGGAATTAATTCTCTAGATGAACGTAGACTATCACATTTACTGATTGAACCAGACAGAGTGCTGCCTTGTGTTGCGATTCATTTAATAAACTGATTTGAGTAGGTACTCAACATTTTCATTTTGAATTTTGAATTATGTTCTTGTTATTTCATGAATTTTAGGTTCTTGTTATTTAATGTGTTCATTGTTCACTACTGACAGCGTATCATTTTATTTTATAAATTAAATTGTTATTAAAAAGGGCAATTAAATTAGAAAAATATTTAAACTATAAAAAAAAACAATGATTTGTTATTTTTCCGCTTGCAGAGTTTGCCAACACACTATATTCAATTCAAATATAAATGGCATATTGACTTTAATAAAAATGTAACTGTCTTCAATTTACAAAAATAATGACGTACGTCATATATGATTTCTTTTTATTATTTTTTTTAATATAAAAATATGGCTTTATTATTTTTATTCAAGAGTTTACCTGGTTTATTTTAATAAATGGTAATTATTTTAGTTTAACAAAAAGATTTATCGAATTGAATCAGCACCTAACCAAGCTTTTCATTAGTTTTATGATTTTGAAGACATTTATTTATGTAAAGGCGTTAGGTTTGTAAAATATAAAACCTTCTTGTTAAGTTCACAAAATAATGACGTAATGCCACTGGCCTCTAATATACAAGAGGTCAGTCATTACCTATTTCTTTTTCTTACTAAAATACAGTTTTCATATTTTTACTACAATTTTAGGCAGGATTATTTGTATTAAAACCTTTTTGTTTTAATTAAAAGATCCAAATAAAAAAGCAGCTCAACAGCACGGCTACTTAAAATTTACTGATATTATCAAGACTGAAAAAATAGCGACGAAAATGAAAATAAGTTCTTACCATAAAACGAACAGAAGTTATTTACCAGAACGTTTTTAGAATAATACTGTTTATTTATTTTTACAATTCTAACTACGGTACAAAGCGAAGAACGGCTTCATAAAATAAATCAAAATTAACATTGATCATAAAGTTTATTCAACTTGTAGAGCATGCTCGACTCAGCGCATAATTTCTTTGGCATTGAAAAATACATTCTATTTGTTCGTACTACAAACCGCTAAACAAAGCAGAAGCTGACGGATTAAGCATAATTTAACTAAAGCCTAATCAAAACGGACTCTTAAAGCTTCATGCCATATTTTAAAGGTTGAACAGAAAATTACAGCTTCAAACTCAATGTGGAGCCGAGGGTTAAAACTAGCTAGAATTCCATTATTAAATTCTAATAATAATATAAGACTGAAGAGAATGCATGCAGTCTGCAAAGTATAGAGTATTTACTCGTATCTGTCTAGGGTTAAGTAAAGTAAGGTATAGCTTGGGTTTAACTGAAAATACAGGCGGTTAGTTCACCCAAGAATTTTGATCCAGGATCAAAAAACGAAACGGTCTACACGGCGTGGCTATTGTTGTGTGCTGTGCCACGTATCACGGATTCCATTTCCTCACAGAACAAATATTTGATTGACTTAATAGTTGTTCCGAGTCTTGCTTTCCGTGTGGAGAGATTTGTGTTTAAAACACGTACCTACATACACAGGACAAATAACAAGCATCGGGCGACATTGTTTTTATTATGAAAAACCAATACTTATGAATGAATACGTGTTTGTTCAGAGTGATAACAACCGCCTGTATTCACAGTCACGAATGTTTGTAGATGTAAATGTGCATTGAAAAAATGTATTGTAAAAAAATAAACTAGAAAAAGAAAACATGTATGTATTGCGCAGCGTATGGACCATAAAATAATTCATAAAACGCACACTGGCGACATGTTTATTAAACAAGGGTTAGTAACTGCTATAAGTTATTATTGTTCCTCAAAGTTAAATCGAAATACAGGGTGGTTTCAATTAATTTGATATACAAGTTTGTGGTATTCAAAGGGTATTTGAATTCTTGAACAAACAGCCCATGCTTCAAGTTTTATTAAACATTGCTGGTGCCGCGGAACGGGAGTAACAAACTAATCTCAAACCTCGCTAGAATTCAAATATAAAGGAACGCCCAAAATGTGTATACCGTTAAAATTTGTTAAATGACAATTTTGTTTATTAACTTGAAGCATCAGCTCTCATTTTAAAAAGATTTATTATAAAAATCAAGCAAAAGTATTAAAATTATTATTAAAACTATAGAGATAAAGTGTTGGTGTTAAACTACACCTACATACAGTTAGAACGAGGTCCTTTGCTAACAGACGGCGCTAAGTTCGTCCTCAATAACTTAAACGTGTTGAGTGAAGTGATGCATTTGTAGATACAAAGAAAAACAGTATTGAGTTATTTTCGCTACGTAGTGTTTACTCACTAAATCTATTTCAATCTACTCAGACTTACTGCCTGTCTAGCTACTGACTAGTTTATAAAGGCTACACAGTGGTACGATACAATCGTAAAGGAACTTTACCGTGCGGTGATGCTCGCGAGCGAGTTGCTAGCAACGGGGAGCTACGGGCGCTCAATCTAACGATATCTGATAGCTGTACCTAGAGCACTAGAACAACGTGCTGAGTAATGAATTAACAAATGCACAACTGTCAGCATCCTCGAAAACATCTCATTTAGTATTTCTGAATCTGGCTTCGGAACAAGGTCACTATTTGGAAAGTACTTATTATAATTTTTTCAGGGTTGCATTTTGTTAAGAAGTCTCGAGTGTCATCATTACAAAGGCACTCACCGCTGTCGAAGTTCTCATTAGTGTTCATGGCGGCCATCTTGGTGTTGGTGATATCCTTGAAGGAGGCGAGAAATAAAACCACTTCTCGTTTCTCATTCTTAATTGGGACGATGTCGAGCAGGCACCAAAACGGAGATCCTGTAAAGTTTAATGAATGTTAATTTTGGTTGAAATTCGAAAGGAACGAGTGCCTTAAGAAACATTGATTATGTATGAATGGAGCATCGAAATTTTGTGATTTGAGACTTTAATGTTCCGTAAAGGTTGAAGTGGGTCCTTGTCTTTGGAGCGTCGTTCTGAAGGCAGTTAATGCTGCTGACGAAGAACAGCTGCTTGTAAAAGTTTAATTTAGTCGAATGGAATCGTAAACCTCTTATTGGTTTTGTTTACGATTGTGGCATAGACGACGACGTTTTGCAAAGCCATTAATGCAAAGGATCGAGGGTCGAATTAAAGTCTTACTTTTAATATCTCGTACTTTTACGACTTACTTTTTAATTTATTTTCATAAATATTGTAATAAACTTTAACTATGTATTTGACTCTTTTGTCAATAGAGCTGTGCATGCCACTCATAATCTTCCTGCCCTTATCCCATGTTCTTGGGGTCGGCGCAACACGTTTGCTTCTTCCATACCGTCCTGTCCTCCGTCACGTTATTACTGACTCCCCTTTCTTTCAGATCACTCCTCACACAGGCCATCCATCTTTTCTTTGGCCTTCCTCTCCCTCTCTATCCATCCATATTTATATTCATAACTCTTTTTGTAACATGCGTTTCATCCCTCCTCATCACATGACCATACCAGGACAAACGGTTTCCTTTCAACTTTTCTGCCACTGGCGCCACTTTCAAACTGCCTCTAAAATACACATTTTTCACTTTATCCAATCTCTTCACGCCACACATCTATCTCAACATTCTCATCTCTGCTACGTGCAATCTCCTTTCATCCATCTTTTTCACAGCCCAACATTCTGATCCATACAGTATGATAGGTCTAATCACGGACTTGTAGATTTTCCCCTTTAACTTAAGGGGCATCCGTGGGTCGCAAGTTGTTCCAGTGACCTGTCGCCATTTCATCCATCCTGAGTTGATCCGGTGCGTTACGTCTCGGTCTACCTCGCCATGACAAGCGACCCTAGGTACCGGAAGTCGGAGCAGATTGGTATGGGCGTTCCAGCGAGAGCTATGGGCACGGAACTGGAGAGACCGCCAAAATCGCAAAACAAGTATTCAGTTTTGCTTCTGCTCAATTGCAGGCCAACACTCTCCAGTCTGTGCCACCAAACCTCCAATCTGCTCTGGACCTCTAGGCCATTCTCGGCAACCAGCACAATGTCATCGGCAAACAGCACACACCAAGGTGCCTCTTCCGGTATGTCCGACGTTAGAGCGTCCATTATCAACAGGAAGAGGTAGGGACTGAGAGCCGGCCCTTGGTGCAAGCCGACTGCCACACTGAAGCTGCCAGTATTTCCCACTGTAGACTTAGCTGTGCATGCCACTGCGCAATATATATGAATAGATAAGCACATCATTTATGCACATGTGGCTTAGAAATACGACTTCATAGGAAAAAATTACACACTTTTATTGTATGATCGATCGATCGGCCAAATCAAATAAAATCAAACGTTTGAATAAAAGTCACCTTGGTTGCGAACGCAGGTATATTATGAATACAAAAAAAAACTAGTTCCTAGGAAACCTCGATACGGCGTCCACGCGAAAGTGCAAAGCTCATAAACATTCGTTGCTTTTCTACGAATGCAATTCAACGGAAAAGCTTCTCGCTGATATTGAGTTTAGCGCTTTTAAAGGCAATTCATTTAATGGTTATTATAGAGTACAATTATATTTCATCTTTATTTCGCTAGTTTCGAGAATTCCATGTTGCAGCTCTTACTATGAAAACAAAGTTATAATATTGCGCGCTAATTTAAATACGCTTCCAATGATTTTGTAAATGGATGAACTTTTGTACAACTACGTACGTATATCAGATTCAATTACACGAGATAGTTCTCCTCAAGTTTGTAGCATTCACCAATTTGGGATTTGGAAACGCCTGTTCTGTTATTGACACTTTGAAAGTCTCATATGGAAACTATCGAACTATCAATTTAGGCGATGCCTAGATTCGCAACAGGCAACCCAGATTCGTGGAATTTGAAAATAACACATAATAACATAAAATCACTGTTTTCTCCGGCGGCGGAGGTGTATCTATCTATAAGGTAACCTAATCTGGGGAACAAGAGGGACAAGTGACATTCAATCAGCTAAATTGACTATAGAATAGACAAAATGCATGGGATTGACCATTTCTAGCGTATGTCACTTCCATACGCTAGCGAAATATTGGAATGGAGAAAGGAAACGTGTTGGTCGATCCAAGTGGCATGGGGCAGGCAGATGATGATGATGTAATTTCCTGCCATTTTTTTGACAGTCGTTGTTTTGAATGTCACTTTGTCTGAGAGATTCTCAAACTATTTTGGGTAAGAGACCCAAAATGGACTGATACCTCAGTCAAATTACTCAGCCCATAGCCAAATTACTTTAAAAATACCGCTTATTGAATTGCCAAGTTTTTCATCTTGTACGAACTTGTGCACGCTTATCGACTTGTTGGGTTTTTTTAAAGTACAACAATGATAATTCCTACTAAAATATTAGTCATTCTTTTATCAAGTTGGTACACGTAACACAACTTATACAGTATTTTTAAAGATTCAAATAAGAACTTGTGTCAATTAATAGGAGTCGATTTTTAGACCTCGTCGTCCCCCAATATCAGCTTTCGTTTAAGTCGACCCCCAGGGAAACCGATTTCAACCCCAAGGGGTCTAGATAGTCTAGATTCTCTGGGATCTTGCAGTGCAATTTAAGTAAAACTTACCATTCTTCTTATAAAATATAAGTTCTAGTTTAAGTTCGTGCTTGGCTTCGAGTGCGGTGTCGATCTCGTGGCGGTGCTCGTCTCTCGTGTCGGGCCCGTGCAGGAACTTGCACGCACAGCCCTTCTGCATGATGTGCGCGCGCGCCCAGCCTGTCAGCTCGCAGAACCCGTCCGAACAGTACACGATGGGGTAGCACGGCACCTGCGCGTTGCCCAGCACAAAATTGCTGTCTGTTGATGAGAAAAAAGATTGGGATAAGTAAAGGTGCACCGTCAAATGTGACAGCAGTAACAGAACTGGAGGGGGACTTTTCCAAAGAAACATTCGCACTCTCTATTCTCAGTTAATATTTTTTAATAATTAATCTGTCAAAAATCTCATAAGTTTTTGACATCTGTCGTCGAGATAAGATTGCGACATAATTCTCAGATCAGCACTTTTCTACCCCAACACAGCACATGACAAATGCAGTTTATATTAGAAGTTCGGCTTTGTAGGGCGTTACATGCATGGCACTCAGAGAAGATGCTCCGTGTGCAGTTTCTGTCTGAAATTCAATGTTTTTTTTAAATAGTAGATATTATGCTGTATGTAGCTATAGAGCTTAGGATTTTTACAGTATGACTTCAGCAGGTTCTAGTTCTTGCCACTATCGACTATTGGCTAATGGTCAAGAACACTGCAGAGTCGGCGAACATTGGCTTTGTGACTTCAGCAGTGATAATGATTTCCAGGTTGCCTGGAAGAGATCGCGGAATGCGATAAGGGATTGTATGCCCATTGTATACTATAGTATTAAATTTCTTTTTTTCTTGTTTATTATGGTGTACAATAAAGTGTATATAAATAAATAAATAATGATAAATGATTTTATTTCTGTAAGTTGGTTTGTACAAACACTTTTACATGTCGATCATATTTTTTAAAACTAGATGAGGTCGGCGTTTCCTATATGACTTATCTGAGAAGAAAGGCCAATTTTTCCAGTACACACGAATTTATAGTGAAAATTCAGTTTGTATTCAAACTAAATGCCGTAAAAGATGGCGGTACGACCTGGAAAAACAAACGATCGACCAGTGTTCTACTAGTGTTCCTGGATTAAAAATTGAGAGTCACAGGAAAAGGCCTTTGTCCAGCCGCGGAACAATACAGGCTAACTGAAACCAGTAAATCTAAATGCACGCATATTTGAAACAATAAATCATTTCGTCATTTTCCACTCCTAAAATAATTAAACACGCAGCTACATAAAATCAAGTTAGTCGCGCGTCGCGTGTGGTTTAGCTTTGTTGATACTCGTTTACACATTCCATAGAGTTTCACACTTAGAGCAGGATTAGCAGAATTGCCTCTCAAATATTCGCTTTGAGCTAGCACTAAAACAACGCGTCCTAATGTAATTTTGTGAAAGTGCTTTGTTATCCCAACTGTTGTGTTAGTGGCCTTCCATTTACTTACCTGATTGTAATGGATTCCTCACTATTTACTCATACAGATTGTTTTGTACATTTGTCCGTTTATACAGAACATCTGAGGCTCTATACAAGTGGTATTCTATCAACAAAAGCGTCGCGACAGCGATAAGAAGTGCGTGTCGGACTTTGCACATTTAGGGTTCCGTACCTAACCACAAAATCAAGTTGGTTGTAACATTTAGAAGGTCAATGGAAAGTTAAAAAATTCTTCGGAACAAAAATTTGTAAAAAAGAAGCTGACTTTGGTGGCTTGTAAATACTCCGTTTTCCAAAATATTTTTAAACAAAAACGATACCACTCTCGATGGTGTAAGAAAAAAGATGGGGTTTTTTGATCGCGCTCTCCTTTTGCTGTATGGGAGGCCCACAATTTGTATGGCTTTGGGTCAACAACATGCTCATGCTGTGAAATTGAAGACTGTAGCTCCTAACGTTTGGCTGTAAAACCTGTGTGACAGACGACGGACAGACAGACATGTGAGTGACAGCAATAGGTCTCCGTTTGGACCCTTCGTTAGGATCCCAAAAAATGAAAAAAATGTATGGAATTGTCAAGTGCTATCGAAATGTCACGTGATTAATCCTTTACATTTTGGCATTCCCACCATTGCCATTGCTGACATCGAATGACTTGTCAGGAGCCTCTGTATTCTGATTAGATAGGAAGGTGTATTCCTTAGTCCCTGAGGTGTAACTCCAACCTCGCAAGGGTTTCGTAGATAGAAGATCAGCAGGGTGTGCATGTGTGCTGAGTCGCGAACCGTGCTCCACCTCCTGTCTTGTCCTCTGAGCCCCAAACATGCAACCAGGCTGATCTATGCGCTGACACAGATGACGCCGTGGAGGAGGCTAAATCTTGGGCCAATCAAATTTCACAGATGAAGCGGCTGTCGTGCTAGCGAATTGAAGCAGAAGAAGGTAGAGAACTATCTTATTCTGATTAGATAGTATACCCCTAGAAACTTTATAGGACGTAAATCAGTATGTACCACGCTCTTGCTATTAAGCTCACTCAATCCTGAATCCAATTTAATCTGAAATATCAATGTAAATGCCACTAGCTGCAACCCACGCGGAGGTTACCCACGTGGACATCGCATTGCCTTGCATAGCGACACTCGTTCTGACCTACAGTTACACTGTGGAGATAGACGTGACTTTGTGATATCAGAGATACACAGATATCTACATGCAGGCCTATCACGTAGTCACGTGTCTGTGACGTCATAAAACCTTTCACAACGATTGTCGGATTTATGAGGCTCTGACAAGGCATAGGTAGAGGAATGGATTGGGCTGTAAATAAATAAAATAAAATAAAAATTAAAAACCCTTTTATTTCATGCATTAAATACAGTTTACATCTCACAAGTGTAGTTTAATTAAATATAAAGTGAAATACATAGTTATACATATAAATCTAGTAACATTCCTCAATAGAACAATAATCACAGTAAAAACTTATATCATTCAAAATATTTTATCACATTTACAATAAATTCCTAAATTGGACCAGTGACTATACAATAGTAAAAAAATATAATTGTATAAAACTTACATTAATAAAATAGAATTGAAGAAATCATCCAGAACAAATACCTCGACTAAAGATCATATAATAAATTTTGGTTGATAAAATATTAATATTAGACTTAATAAGTATATCAATACAATTAGTTTTCTCGACCTATAATTTATTTCATAGACTTATAATTTAATTCTATTTATAATTTAACCCAATTCACATTCATAATCATTCCGCTAATTTAATATTAAATTAAGAATAAAGAATACTAATATAATCTGTATAAATATGTGATCATTAAAATCAATTAAAACAAAATCATTTAATATAATTAACAAAACCAATTAAAATAAAATAAATTAAAACAAAATCAATTGCGTAATTTAAAATAATTGATATAGCATATATGGACCTCTCACGTGGTGAGAGTGAAAGCCTCCTCCAGGGATGACCAGTGACCGCGGTCGCTGGCTTCTGACATCCAATTATTTCCTGCTACTCGTGTGATGTTGTCTGCCCATCTAGTGATCGGATCGGATCGGCGTTAGAGCGTAGGTAACAGAATCTGTTACTCTAGTCTTTTGTCTGATAAGAGAGTGCCGAATTTTTTGATTGAGCGTTACCGGCACAAAATTGATTACAATACCTGTCTCTTTTCTGTAGGTCATAGTGACGAAAGTGTCACTGCCGAAAGTAAAACAACTACTAGCCCCACGATCGGTGTATCTTTCTCACACTTTTCTGAACGCATTAAATTTACAGGCGGATAGGGAACGCTCAGTGCATTTCTTTATGTCTATGCTCAGTTTGCAAATGTGATTTCATCCACAGGTATTTGTATATAAAAGAGGGACGGTTTAAAGTGCTCTAAAGCAAGGTGTGCCGATATTTAAATAGCTGTCCCCTTTTCAACACTTGACCAGGTAGATCAAACGATCTGCGTGATAGTCATTTTAACGTCAGCTTTTCCTTTTAAGTACACATTTAAATTGCATTAAAATTTAACAATTCAGTTATGATGTCTTATGATAAGAAATTATTAAGAGCTGTATTTGGTTGGAGCTGTGTTTGGTTCACTTATGAAAGCAACGTACCGATTCTATTGTGTGCCGGAAGCTAAAAGAAAATTCAACAAAAAAAGTATTTTTTAGATTTTGCTCGTAGCTTTCACAAAAGCTTAAGATTTATTCGGCTATATTCGCGGATATTTTAGGAAAAACCAGAGCTTATTTTTGGAATATAATAAAAGAGTAAAGTGGTCGCGTAGCCATTGAATATCATAAAAGCGTGCCTAGGTAGTACAGGGTGGTACAGTTTAGGTTGAAGTTTAGATTGCTCTCCAGTGAGCGCCCCCCTCCACACACGTTCAAGCGGTGAGTGGACGATGAGCGTTTAATCCCGGAACTTTGCTCATAGCATTTGACGTAAGTGTTTACACCCATGAGACGTCTACATTTTTTATGAAGCCCCAGTAGTCGCGAGGGGTTGAAATTTAAACGCAGGAGAATTGTCAAGGAAAATACGTAGCTATGCCGTAGTTAATAGGCTTTATCATTTTCTTCCTTATCGTAATAATTGACGGTATAATGACTGCTGTCATCCTGTACAATAAAGAAAAGGGATCGAAAGATAAATGCATATTTTTTATTTGGGTTGTCTAAAAATAGCCAGTATTTTTGTGGTCAATGTAACGAAAAAGTAGCCCAATTCAACATTACCAAGTTACGGAAAAGCTCCCAAAACTATCTATGAATAGAGAGAGTAGGTAGTTGATTTGACATTGAAGGATGGAATATTTGGGGTCGAAATTCCACATATGGGGCTTCATCTACATCCCTAGCCGAGTCGGATATCAAAAGTGTGATAGTGTTTAGCACGTTCAACGGGTGATGTTACGAGTCGACCGGAAGCGAATTGTATTGGCTTTCCAGTTGCCTTAATATTCAAGCAATTTCCCTCCCCAACATAGACGCAATTTGCATTCCAACAAACTTGCTTTAGTATAGCTGACTAACTACAAAGTTATGATTAGTCTGTCTGTTGTCTGTTGACCGGTTTCTGATTTAAGTATTTGAGCTTAAGAATGAGTTGAATATTTGTCAAACTATACTTTAGCCTGAAAACCCTCAACAATTGGCATTAAAGTAGGGTTTGACACGTTCTTAACCTCAAATACTTGAATTAGAAATAGGCCATCTGCCTCGACAAAATGCTCATCTTTAAATTCTTAAATTTAAAGTTGAGCATTTGTTAAACTCTACTCTAGCCTGTATACCTGTCAAAATTTGGCACTATAGTAGTGTTTGACACGTTCTAAACCTAAAATACTTAAATCAGAAATCGGCCATGTGCTTCGATTTATGAATTAAGAATTTAAAGTTGAGCATTTGTCAAACTCTACTTTAGCCTGAATACCTTTAACAATTTGACATTAAAGGTAGGTTTGGCATAAGTAGGGAGTTAAGAACGTGTTATGTATTCAGAAACCGGCTCTGTATGTTTGTTAATTAATCACATCCAAAGGCTGAACGGATACCGATAAAGCAGGGTGGTAGACCCTGACCTAGATTAGGATATTATAAGATACTTTTATCCCATTATTATATTCCACGCGGTCTTAACCGAAAACTGTTTATGTAAATTTAAGCAAATTTTTGTTAATTATATTAGGAAATAAACTTTAATACAAGTAAATTAAATAAATAAAACCGGCCAAGTGCGAGTCGGACTCGCACACGAAGGGTTCCGTACCATTATCGCAAAACACTGCAAAAAATCACGTTCGTTTGTATGGGAGCCCCCTTAATATATTTTATTTTAATTTAATAATTATTATTTTTTGTAGTGAATATACAACTAAACATTCTGTGAATATTTCAAACGTCTACCTGTTGCCGTTATTAATATCGAGCAAAAATCGGCCAAATAATCAAGTTTGTTGTATGGGATTAAATATTTATTTTATACTGTTTTTAGTATTTGTTGTTATAGCGGCAACAGAAATACATCATATGTGAAAATTTCAACTGTCTAGCTATCACGGTTCATGAGATACAGCCTGGTGACAGACGGACAGACAGACAGACAGACAGATGGGTCGCGAAGTCTTAGCAATAGGGTCCCGTTTTTACCCTTTGGGTACGGAAACCTAAAAAGCTCGACACTTTTATATTTCATGCTACATAATTTATCTAGTAATAGAAACGCTTTGATCGACAATCTATTGAACACGTAACACGTTAACTTGCGAAAATAGCCCGATTCAAACAATAAAACGCCCATAACTTTTAGCTAGGGACGCTTTTGATAAAGTCACATTTCAAACAAAAAAAATCGAAATCAAAATCGGTTTATCCGTTTAGGAGCTATGATGCCACAAAATCAAAATCACCAAAACATTGAGGTGGAAAATACACACGGAAACTGGTCGAAGTTTCTACCTTCAAAGTAATAAATTGTCTTTTCATCAAATTCCGGTGAAACAACCATTCAACGTGAACGTACTTCGTATTAAAGCTCTAAAATAACTCAAACAACTTGAGGATCGCAAACTATTTCAAACGATAATTGAGTGGAAATCATACTGGATGCCATTTTGCCGTAACGTTAAAGCATTTTCGAAAATGAAGGTAGAAGTGCATTCCTACAGAATAGGGACGATTCCTGGTTAAAAATAATAATTGTAATAATTCCATTAGTTAGATTATCAAAAAACATTTGCCACTTATATTGTGCCTTATCAAATCAATAAAAATTTACTTTGAAACTTTTGAGAAAAAAATCAAACGGACTTCCAAAAAAACACTGCAAAACGAAAAATAACTTTCTTTTCCGAAGTCGGTGTCTTTGGTACCTATTGTTTTCCGTGTTTCGACACCGACTTCGGAAAAGAAAGTTATTTTTCGTTTTGCAGTGTTTTTTTGGAAGTCGGTTTGATTTTTTGTTAAAAAGTTTTTTATTTATCTCTTTTTAGTTTTGATAGGTACTTCCAATTGCCATAAAATTCATATATGGCCAAAGTACATCTCATGAAGATTCCAATAAGCCCATACACGACTAGGATATATTGTTTTATTTCGGAGTACCAGTGCCTAACTGCCGGCTTCATCATCAGATCAGTTTCATCAGCACTATGTATTTATAAGTATTTGCTTCATCATAGTCGTTAATCTATTCGAGATATCTTATAACCCATGACATTCTTAGCATTAAGGAATTCTATTGACCATCTGTGTCTTCTTCACCAGTTCCACTGCACCAAATGTTACTTTCTGAGTGCAGATGGTTGCATTGTTGATAAAAATACCAAAATCGCTATATGTATGCCTGTAATATTTGAGGAGTTCCCTCGATTTCTCCAAGATCCCATCATCAGATCCTGACCTGATGACTATGGGACCAACTGGAAAGTATACCCTTTCAAACAAAAGAAGAATTTTCCAAATCGGTCCAGGCGTGTTACAATAATCGGGGAACATACATAAAAAAAAAAGATTCCGACGAATTGAGAACCTCCTCCTTTTTTTGAAAACGGTTAAAAATTATACTAAAATGTGACAACACGCAAAATTTCAACGCACTGTATCGTCGTTATTTTTAGTTTACGTGACACGTGTAATATTTTTTTGTTATCATCCTTATTGGTCTGCGTGACAACCCTGCTGGCGCTTCCTTATCATCCCTCTCGACCCGTATACAGGTATCCATCTACAGGGTTACAGGTATATTTCATCTTTTCAAGTCACAAAGCTCACTCTAGCGTTAACTCGGGTAAAATGTCGTGTATACTTCGTGGGTCCCGCACTACGGATTTATTTGCCAGTCGGCAACATACATAAACTCACGCCTTTTTCCCATGGGGGTAGGCAGAAACTACAGAACGCCACCTGCTACGATCCTTACATACTTCTTTTGTTTCACTCACATTCTATTTCTATTTTTTCTAATAAACACGAGGCCCCACACTAGGAATGTCATACATCTAGTCATACACACACGCCGGTTATGAGTACTGCGCACCTGGCCTTTCTGAAGAACATCACCTATAAGGTATATGTATGTCTTTCTAGGGCGTCCTCTTCCGGCGTATCCATTCACGTCTGCCATGACCTTTCGTTAGTCGCCTTTCATTCATCCTCTCAACATGGCCAGTCCATCTTAACATACTCTTTTCAATTTTAGTCACTACATCTTCTTTTAAACTGCAACGTTGTCTTATTACCTCATTCCTCAATCTATCATTTAAAGTTGCACCACACATACTTCGCAAGGAACGCATTTCTACTGCATTAATCTTACTTTCATGTCTTTTTTGCCATACCCAACCTTCACTTCCATACATAAGTGTAGGCACCAGCACGTTGTTGTGAACGGGTATTGATAAAGAATATTATGCTTTACGGTGAACTTTCATAATAGTGAGCTGACATAGTAGCTTAGTTGTTATTTGAATGGGACTGATGCGATATCTGTAGCCACGAGTGTGTTTGGTAAAAACAAGAACAAGGAATTGTAATCAAATTGATTTAATGTTTTTATTGATGACTTCATAATGACATACACTTCCGATTTCTGAATTAAGAATGTAAAGTTGAAATAAATAATCTCACGCCTTTTGCTCTAGGTGGTAGGCAGAACTTACTTCTTCTTTTTCGTGTGAGGATGTGGCCACCTCTGGTGTCAGAGTTAATTAAGCCGCCTCTGGAAACCCCACAGGCCTCTATATAACTATATATAAGTCCAGGTTTTCTCACGATGTCTTCCTTCACCGTTGCCAGAGATGTCCAAGATAAACTTAGAAAGAACGTATGAATTTGGAAAAGTCACATTTGTCAAACTCTACTCAGAAAACCTGTCAAACTTTGACATTAAGTTAATGTGTGACGCGTCCTTAACTTCAAATACCTACTCAATTCAGAAACAGGATCAATTTGGTAGTTACGTTAAAAAAATGCTCGAATAAGAAAAATAATAAAACGTAAAAAGCAATTACAACGACAATAATAATATGTATGTTGGTAAGTGTTTGTAGAATTCGCAACATGCTAAACCAATCAGGCATTCTATTAACATCTTAAGATTAGCTGATTTTTACGCTGAGTGACGTACTAAAAAATAAATAAATCGATCAAGACGAAGGCGTAGCAAAATTCATGAATAAATTATGTTTAATACAGATTATAATCTAAAATAAATCTCTTACTGCCGTTAAACACTTTACGAATACATAAACAATGAGATGTTAACGCTAATTTTGCCCGTAATTTAAAATTCGACCGAATTTATAATCATCGGACGGTTTTCGATGAAATATTTAGGTAACTGCCAGCTCGTGGAAACTTTGCTGTGGCTACAACGTTCGAACTCTCACAAACTGGTTTTTACCACTGATAAGGTCGTAACTCATTTACACGACCCCGCTCCAACACCACTCCCGCACAACACCGACAACGGAGATGACTGCTCGCTGTCTACGCACCGACAGCTAGAAGGCAACCAGCTGTCCACGTGCTTGCAGCTAGCAGTTAACTAGCTGTGCCCATGCCGACCGGAACTTTTCCTTATCTTTTTCGACAAGCTAGCACGTTGCTTCAAGCGAGCTGTCGGTGTGCGTACAGCGCGCGGGCCGCCCGCTTGAAGCGCTAAGAGTGCGGTAAGTGAGACGTCAGCTGTCGAGTGGTACGATGGCGGTAAGCTAGCTTACAACGAGCTGTCAGCTAATTTGTATTGTCAATGTAAATTATATCTACAGAGGACGTCGTGAAGCTCACATTTCAATGAACAATAGTTTTGCCGGGTGGGAGCGGTGGCGTATAAGTCAGCTACAACCTTTGAATTGTTTTCAACATCCTAAAATAACCCACGTCAAAGTCAAAATTAACTCCCTACAACAGTTCCTTTTAATTAAACAACAAAAACATAATTACTTACGTAATTAATGAAGCTTATGTTTTAAAAATGATAATTGAAACAACGTGTCTGTTATGTAAAGCTCTGAACTCCCTATAATGGGTGAAAGTTTTTAATGAACAGTTGGAAAATATTAAAGTTCATTAATATTTTGTTACAGTGAGAGCAAATATTAAAGCTTCGAAGATGAGTGCGGTTTTGTCTACTAAAATATGGACACGCGATAAAATAGGCTATTGGGTATGGAATTATGAGTTTACTTTAAAAGTAAAGTAATCAGTTAACAAATTAATTAAAGTGGTTGAACATGAAAAACTGATATTCGTATAATATATGTACTCTTTTGTTTCTCTTGAAGTTGAAATAATTATTCATTAAGGCGTTTACATTCCCCAATGTTAACGCAGTACTGGCCGTGCGCCCGCTCGGAGCCAGAATATCAATATTGAACCACCTTTTCGGCAGTTTTGTATGCAAAATATTCTTTGATTTACATTATGCTATTTCATTTATGGACAAATTCTAGACATCAATTATTCTGTGGTAATATATTTTTAAACATCCAAGTTGTTTTGGAAGAGTATCCAAAAATAGCGAAAAAATATTGTGTTGTTAATTATTTTTTAAAGCAAAACTGTTAGTTACACGAAAAAAACATGTTTCACAAATAATGTACATGAATCAATAATAAATATATATTTTTTCAACCCTTGTAAGTTAGCCGTTACTAAGGAGTATGCATTAGAAACTGACCGTTTCACGGCACTAAAGCGGTGGTAGGCCCTTAAGGACCTGTTTTACCACCTACATACGATTAAGGTCCCGATAACTTACTAGGCAGATAATTTCATAGAATTTTTTTTAAATTTTTAAGTTTATCCGGTAAATAGAGGCTAATCGTCAGGCCCTAACCGCAATATTATACAAAGCAATATTTAAAACACGTAAAAGATAACCATCTGATTTACAATATTCTAATCCCATCGTATTTTACAGGCATCGTAGTTTCATCCAATTTAGATTAGAATCCAATTTTGTGAAGGTTGCGATTGGAGTATTGTTTCCAAATGAGACTGAATCAGATAGAGAAAAATAAGGGTACCTATGGATAGATATAAGTTGATTAGAAATAAATAAAGTAAAAATATTTATTTGTGATCCCCACAGGAGACTCGAGAGACAAAAGATAAACAAAAAAAACAAACTAAATAATAAAAAGCCGGCCAAGTGCGAGTTGGACTCGCGCACGAAGGGTTCCGTACTATTATCGCAAAGATCCGAAAAAAAATCACGTTTGTTGTATGGGAGCCCCACTTAAATATTTATTTTATTCTGTTTTTAGTATTTGTTGTTATAGCGGCAACAGAAATACATCTTCTGTGAAAATTTCAGCTGTCTAGCTATCACGGTTCATGAAATATAGCCTGGTGACAGACGGATAGACAGACAGACAGACGGATCGCGGAGTCTTAGTAATAGGGTCCCGTTTTTACCCTATGGGTACGGAACCCTAAAAAGAAACACGTGCGAGACCAAAAAGGGTCCTATCTTAGCTGGTTTCTTTTGTTCACGGTAATGTACCTTATCGTCCCAAATATAAAATATTTTTTATACAGCATAGGTGAGCCATTGCTTTAGATATGTTATGGACGAAGTATGAATGTATGTTAAATTAATAATAATAAAATGTTTATTGGTACAAAAAGAAGGTTACAATAATAATTGTTCACAAAAGTATAAGTACAGCTATATTGTAGGAACTACATCGTAACCATGGGTAATGATCCCTGCCTCTCAAACTAGGGTAGCCTGTATCTTGAGAGACAGTATTGGGTAAGTTTTTGCATACTTAATATTAAACAAAAGGTACAACACAGTCATCGCTATCACAATGTATTATTATTAAACAATTTAAAAATAAAATAAGATTAATTATTAAGATTTAAAAGTAAGGTGTGTGTAGGTTGAGTAGTGAGTGTGGAATGGAGTTTGTGGGTATTTTTTTCTAAGAGATGTAGTAGAGTAACGATTCGGTGTAGGAATCCTGGAAATAGTCCTGGTGTAGTAGCCACTCAGTGACTTTACATTTCAGTGTGTGTCTGTTGAGGTCTTGAATGCTGAGTTTTTGGGAATTTGACTGTAAATGTGGGTGCATAGTGTGTAATATTGATGCTTAGCAAACGTGTTTTTGTGCTGTGTGGACGTGGAATGGATCCTCCGTTTGTTAATGTCGGTAGTGGGTATTTTGGAGTGAGTTCTGATGGTCGATTTAAATTGTTTAATTCCAACATTGGTGTTAATGTAGAATAGGTTAGAACCTAAGTACGATTACTATTTAAGCAACAAATTTGACGGATTCCTATTTCTGTATACAGGGTCTAAATCTAAAGTAACCTAACATGAAAGAGATGACGGGAGCTGAGTTCGCTCTCTTTGTTCGCTCACTTCAGCTCCCGTCATTTCCTTCGAACCTAACATATCCGTGTTGGGGTGCTCTAAGCGCCCGAACTCGCTTCACTTGCTCTTGGACTTATTCATTGACCATAATTATCGAATTGCCCAAGCGTTAAGTAGCAAAATTCAAAATGACTAGAAAATGTGACGAAACTAGAAGTTTAAACTTACATTGACCGAAATCAAAATCAAAATTTATTTATTCAACTAAGCCATTAAGCGGCACTTTTGAACGTCAAAAAAAAACAAAATTTAAAAGTAACAATAATTGATTCTACCGTCCATTCGGCAATGTAGCTTGTTATGGAGAAGAATGGACAAGGAATTTCAAGGTCCATGAAAGATATATTTCATATCCGCAGCACATAAACACGGCCTGATAACGACTAGATATATATCTTATTGTATGGTTTGTTGGACATTCTCCCTGGGGCAATGAGAACGTATTACACGCGTGTCGGCTTTCACGACAAATTATATTGTTCTATAAAAAAAAAACAGGTAGGTAACGTAACCGTAGATGCAAGTTACAGGTACCGTAGGTTATAAGTGAAAATGAAATGCTCAAGGTGCTGTTGTATACAGAGTTTTAATTCGCAATCTTTCAGAGGTGAAATTAGTAGTATTCCATACTCAAAGATGAAATTTTGTGGATAAAAACTTGCCAGGTCGCACTATTGAATGGCAACGAAAGTAACAAATCTCCCTTTAAAGCAAATAAAGAACGCTGTGCATGATGGGCGCTATGATTTAAGCCAAGGAATTTCCAGAGAACTTGGTATTGGTATATTGGATCTCAATACTTTTATCAGCGAAACCGATTATGCGATGCAATTTATGTTTTTAGTGGGTTTTTTTAAATCAAAACTTAGAGTTGTTTCCATATTAAAAGTTGTTCAAAATCAAAAGTACATAGCTCCTAAACGATTGGCAATGAATTAAGTCACCCTTTATAAAAAAAAATCTCTGGTGTAGTTCTATAATACCTACAGATGTTGTAGCTAAACAGTTTTCGTTGCTGGTGGCAATTTCTTAGCGATCCGCAGACTAGACTCCCACACACACGCGACTCTATTCATTTCACATCACGCGAACGGCTAAAAATAGGACAAACTTAGACCTTCTCTTTTCAAATTTTTTAGAACACCATTTTGTTTGCCAACGATGTGATTTCGTGAAATAACCATAGCAAAAAAAATCTAAATCTATGAAAATAACTATGTCAGTGTTTATGTACAGATGTTATAATTAAAAATTAGTATATTAACTGAATACATAACAAACTGAGAAAATAAAATGGTTGATTTCTGAATTAAGAATAAGAAGCTGGGTATTTGTCTAGCTGTATTTCAGCCTCAAAATCTATAAAATTTTGCATATTCATAACTACAATTTCTCAATTCAGACAGTTAAAAACCTTTCTTTAAATTGTTGATCAAGGTCATGTAACAAACAGCCTCCAAAACGCTTCAATCCATTGATTACCAATAATTAAATCTATTAACTAATTACAGAGAGTGTTTAATAGACATAAATGGAATTAATAATAATTGAATCGGCTTTCCTTTTCTAATCAACTAATAGGATCATCGCGACAAAGTTTCTTGATTTTCGGCGACACCGGTGTACGCCATTGATGTAGGTTTGACGTGAGATTACATGTGAAACGTCTTTTATTGATAAGAGAAGGAAATGGCGACCGTTTGAGTTGATTCAGGATAGATTTTGTCGTAAAAGCCGTGTGCCCGATTGTTTTCCTCATCCGCCAAAATTACGAAGTTCCGTAAAAGCTTTCATCCCCTATATATAATCTGTTTAGTGGATGAATTATCAAAATTCTTTTCTTAATGCTCACTTATTTTAAATAAGAGACTCAGATACAAAATTTCATGGCTTGTAGACCTAGCGGTTTGGGTCGTGTCTATCAGGGAATGAATTAAGAACATAAGGTTTTTATAAAGAAGACTAGCTTCTGCCAGCGGCTTCGCCCGCGTGAATGTCGAAAACTATCCCAAGGGAACATATTCCCGGGATAATAAGTATTCTATGTGCTATTCCAGACTATAATCTATCTCTGTGCCAAATTTTCATCCAGATCCGTCCACCCGTTTGAGCATGAAGAAGTAACAAACATACACACTCACAGACTTTCGCCTTTATAATATTAGTGTGATGTCAATCAGCATAAGGCATTCCTTTTATTAGGTAAAAATATGGATATTATATAGAACCATTTTCCTGTAGATATTCGAGATATGAATGGACCAATGACACAATTGAGTAACCAGGAGAGGAGTGACCCACAACGTGACGGACGTGACGCAATCACGCACTCCTCACAAACTTCGGAGATCTGAATCGAACAAATGTTATCCAGTTACTCCCCTCCGGCGTTGTTTGATATATCGATTGAGCTGTTTGTCCCTTCAAGATATAGGCCTTTCATAAACATTTATATTTAAATCCCTTACAAATAAAAAGCTATTTATCATAGACAAATGTTACAGTCACATGATAGGCTAAATAAAAACGTCTCTTGGGTCGATTGAAGGTTAAGTTACGCGTGCCGAGTCGGTTCTCGGATGGGTTACCATTTATTACCGTCACTCCTCTATAAATTGGAAAAGTACCTTTAGCTATAATAATAGTATGAATACTTAAGTCCGATTTATTTTCATTTATTTACTGTAATTAATTTACTATGTGTTGTCCTATGTACTAGACTCTGACATAATTTACGTATTGTTTTGTTTATTATTATGACATTTTAATTTATGACATGGTATGATTTTAGTGATAATTTATGACATTGTATAATTTAAACAATAATTTTGCATGCCTAAACTGGTACAACACAGTGAACTGCGCATTCACCTAACATCTGGAAATGTATAATTATATACTGTGTTGAGCAATAAAGATTTGAATTTGAATTTACTCTAACAGTGGTCCGGGCTGACTTTTGTACATATTTGACAGTTGTTAAGGCGTATATATTCCCCAATGTTAACGCAGTACTGGCCGTGCGCCCGCTCGAAACCAGAATATCAATATTGAACCTCCTTATGGACAGTTTTATTTGCAAAATATGCTTATATTTACATATGCTATATCAGTTATGAAGAAACTCTAGCCATCAAATTTTCTGTGTACAAATATTTTTATACGTTTACGTCGTTTTGGAGGAGTATCCAAAAGTAGCGAAAAAATATCGTGTTGTTAATTATTTTTTTAAATCAAAACTATTTTACGAAAGAACCATGTTTCACAAATAATGTACATGAAACAATTTTTTTTTTCAAATCTTTTAACCTGGCCTTTACTAAAGAGTATGCTTTAGGGTAGCTACAACCGGTCTTACCAAAAAGTAAATTGTCTAGTAATAACTTAGGCACTCGTTCCAAATACCGGTATGCAGCTGCATCCGCACAAAAGGCTCGGCAGATGAAATGTTTTAACCACATCGTAACGTTGAAGTGGTCGTACACCATTTCCAACTAGAAATAACTTTATCGCGGTCATGACTGCAGTATAGTGCACGTTTGCGAATCTGTGGCTAATTTTACAGAATCGGTTCGGTCATTGCGCCGACAATTCAGGAGCGGAACAGAAATAACGGACCGTTAATTGAAACTGGCGCCAATTCGAGCCGGTGTAGTGTGCAATCAAACTACTTCAGTGAGATGATCTGCATCACATGGTTATGGCCGTTAAATTACACAATAATGCAACTTACGATAACGCACCATTAAAGAGCAGTAGTGGGTTACAACCCCGACATACGAGTCACAGGTCGTGGGTTCGACGTATTACTTTGTGTAATTTGTGTGTGTAATTGGCAAGACATTGGAGGAAAAACATCGTAAAGAAACCGGCATGTCCTAGAACAAAAAAAAATTAAGACATGTGACATCTACCAACTCGCACTGGTCCAATTAGTAGATTATGCCCCATTCCCTCACACAGGCGGTTTCTGTCCCAACATTGAAAACATTATAGTCTGATTATGCTACGAGAACACACAATTATTCATTTGTAATTCGTACATACATATGTAAACCGTTCGACAATCTGTTGATGTTGAATGAACACAATACATCAGGAATGTTTATTCCGAATCAATAAATCGCTGTAATAATGAATCAGTACCTGAATATACAGTTTTCGATTTAAGCTTAAGCTAAACAAAATAAAAAATGAAATAAATTGGCACTTTGCTCGCGACTTGGTTCAGGCGGATTTTTTAGTTTCTTTTAAAGAGGACACGGCTGGAAAAATCCACAGCTGCTTAGCTTCTTTATATATCCGAGGAATTAAGTATATGAGCTTTCAGGAAATTATAAGTTCATTGCACAGGGCAAATTGGATTGCCAACAAATTCATAATTAACAGTTTTGGTCGTAAAGGTGTGAAAAACGCTTAAACACTTCGGTAACTCGAAAATATCCCGAGTTCAAAACTGATGCAAAATACATTTACTAGGTTTATTCCAAGCCATGCACCGAATCACCATTCATCCTCTATAGATTGAGTTTGTTCATCTCCAATAATAACGTAATTACATTTTTTGTAGGTACGTTTTCAACGTGTCTTTCGGCGGAGTTAATCCCCTGCATTCATCAGAATTTCTATAAAGGCGCACAGGGAGAGAGATTATGGCTGGCCGTTGAATAGCAGCTGATCCTCGGTCCTGTTTCATGCCTCTTTTTACCTTTTTTCATAGCCTTTTTTCTCTTTCAGCTTTTCTCTGCGTCTTTCAGCAAGACTTTAAGGATTCGGTCGTTTATTTAAACACGGTTTCTTTATTTATATTCATATAAATTAAATGCGCTTGTAAAATGCTTCAACGCTTTTGCATCAGTGAGTTTTCGAACAATAAACAAGGGTTTATTGCCTGGGAAGATTGTGGAGTTAGATATTATATTACATTATAGTCTTGCATATTATCTCATCACTTTTATACTGAAACAAGAAAAGCAGACTGGCGTCGGCGTCATATTAAATTGAGTCTTATTAAATTAACTCAGACAAAAGGTTAATAATAAAGTTATTTCAGTGGTTTCTAAAGTTAATAAGATGGGTTAATCTTTAGTATGTCGGCATTTCTAAGATATCGTTCTGAAGAGCGCTATGGTTTCAAATGACTTTGACAGATGTCAACTTGACGTTAACACTATACGCTAGCTTTTGGCGCGAACAGAAAATGACACAAGGGATCGAGTGAGAATATGGCGGGTGGGATTGAGTTGTGAATTCGTGATAAAAACCTAAAGAGAATACAGTCAACAATGAGAGTTACCGATTGTTCGTGTAGATATAACTACGTGTTATAGTGGAATGTCGTTTAAGTTATTCGCCAATACATAACGTGTTACATTGTTAGCCTACATACAAGTAAAGAAGTTGGTTTGTTTAACATCTAGCCCGAAAGAACCCATGCAATAATGGCTTTCCTGTCAATTACACAGTCTCCCCTACAAGTATATTCAGCAGAGGTGAATGCGTAATCATCATATTCCAAAGTAACTCTCGCAGTAACATTATACATAAGTACTGGTTCTTAATTAAAATTGTACGTAGCACTAGAAGGATTCTCTCTAAATAAGTTCGGCTTGTCTTTTTAATCTCTCAATTTTCTCGTTTATCTCGACTCTAGTGTTTTCGTATTTACTTAGTTAATGTTGTTTTACTGAATTGGAACAAATGAAGCTTATCGCAGAAAAAATTACTTGAATTTATATTTGAGTTTTTCTTTTCAAGATAGTAGTAGGTATTGAAAAGAGTATATTTAGTTAGTTTGGTTATGTTGAGAGGGTGAGTAGGAGTTGGTGTGAGTAGAAACGTTGGGAAGGGACGCCCTAGAAGGACATATACAGATCTTATTGGTAATGTTCTTTAGAAAGGCCAGGTGCGCAGTACTCTTAAACAAATCAAAAATATGTAAAGATCGTAGTAGGTGGCGTTCTGTAGTGCCTGCCTACCCCTATGGAAAAAGGCGCGAGTTTATGTACACATGTACGTAATAACATAATAATTGGCATCAGTAATTAATGGGTACATAAAACATAAATGTTACACTAATTAATTTCTGAATAGCAACTACATACAAAAGGCTTAAATTACAAATGTTGCAACGTATTGCCTAATTAATGAGAACTACTGAAGTGACGCTATATTTAGGTCAGGTTCGTTAGTACACTATACATCTGGAAACATAATTAATTATAACAACGTTCTTAAAAGGTAGATTTAATCAACAGTAAATCACAATTTAACACACAGAAAGCTTTTTACAAAGCGATAGGTTAATTCATCAATCTGTCATGTTTGACTGGTAGAGAATGCCTTGTGGCATTAAGTCCGCCTATGTACAATTTTTTACATGAAGTTTAAATAAATAAAACCTTCTCGAAAACAAAAAAGTAATTTAAAGAAAAGTAATATATGTCTTGTAATAAAAAAAAAACATTGTACTAGAATACCCATTCAATGTTTCGGTAACCATTACAATAAAGGCGACCCATTTATCCCTTTACGATGTACTTCTGTTTTCACTCCAAGTAACTTAAAAAAGAAAAATATTAAAAAAACAAAAAACCCGACTGCTTGAAAAGCGAACTAAAAAGACGTAAACAAGGAGAAAATCATGCTGTGCTGTCGGAGGATACATCTTCGCGAGCTGGCTGACCAAAGCCAGACGTGTCCTCCGACTGCACAGCATGATTTTCTCCTTGTTTACGTCTTTTTAGTTCGCTTTTCAAGCAGTCGGGTTTTTTGATTTTTTTAATTAACTTTTTTTATTTATAACTTTTTAGTTCATTATATTTTCGAATCAGGTACATTTAAACGTATAAGTGTTATATATTTTTGAAATCACTCTTAAAATCCTTTATTTTGATACCCCACACGAAAAGTTTGGAAGAAAAAAAAAATTTGGGCCCCCACAAAATGGCACCCAAAAACCGCCATATTCCTATTTTCCAATTTTCATGTAGATAGTGACACTCGCGGGGTTAAGACGAATCGATTGACGTAAGAACCACCAAAATCGGCCCACGCGTTTGGTCTCTAGAACGCCACATAGGAACATACATACATACTTACATACATACATAGACTGATAAACACATTACCCTCTTTCGGCAGTCGGGTAAAGAAGAAAAAGTTATTTGTTCATACATAAAAAGTCTCTTTGATTGTACTAATATTTAAATAATTCATACATTTCAATGAATTAAATATTCAGACAGATTTTGAGAAACTGATTAAGTATATGAGCTTTCAGAAAATGATGAGTTTATTGCCCAGGGCAAATTGGATTGCCAACAAATTCATAATTAACAGTATTGATCGAAAAGGTGTGAAAAACGCTTAAAAACTACGGTAACTCGAAAATAACCCGAGTTATCGGCTCAAAACTGATGCAAATTACATTTACTAGGCTTATTTCATGCAATGCACCGAATCACCAATCATCCTGTATAGATTGAGTTTGTTCATCTATATCTATACAAATAAATAAAATTGAAGTGTCTGTATGTAATATCAAAATAACAAAGTTTAATTGAATGCACGTGAAAGTATATACGGTATTAACAACAAATAAGCAATTTTTAAGATTTTTGTCTGTCTGTCTGTTCCATAATTTAAATACACGCAGTAAGCATGAAATTGTAATACCCAAATTCAGATTAACGAAAACTAGCAAGTCTTTTCTTATAAACAGTATACGCTTTTATAATAAGTTGCCAAAGCCAGTTATAGAATTGACCGATGGAAAGTTCCAAAACTACATCAAACGTGTCCTTATTAAAAAAGCATATTACAAAATCAAGGACTACGTTGAAGATAAAAATTTTAGCTCCTTCTGCGCATGCGGCTTCCCTGGTAACGCATAAACGGCACAAATATGTGGATGTCTCTAACTATTCTCAATCTCATTTATACTTTTTTTCTTTCTTTTAATTAGATTACTTTGATTTCAATAATCTTTATAGCCCTTTGCTATGAATAGTTACAGCACTGATAACAACATTTGTGCCACATGTTAAATTTAGTCTTGTTATATATTTTTATTTATTTTTTCCTTTGTATAGATTCTTTTACTGATTGTTTTGTGAATGTGTGAACATTGTAGGCCTTCTAGATTTCTAGACGCTTGTTAACATTTGTTAACTCTCTCGTTTATACAATTTTTTTTTTAGTTTCTTACGACTTATTGTCGGGCCTACGTTGTCTCCCCATATCTAAGCACTAATACTGTAACGTGGAAATATTGTAAAAACAAACCATTTTTTTTAAAAGAGTAACCGTGGAGTTTCTTGCCGATTCTTCTCCACAGGAAACGACTAACCCGAACCGTGCACCTTTTGTCGACGTTTTATAAGTGCCCATGTAGGCCTATGTGAAATAAAAAACATTTGATTTTGATTTTTTTTTTATTTTTCTGTCTATCTGTCTGTCTGTTTGTTCCGGGTAATCTCCGAAACGGCTGGACCGATTTTGACGGGACTTTCACTGGTAGATAGCTGATGTAATATAACGAGTAACATAGGCTACGTTTGATCACGAGAAAATTCATAATTCCGGCGGGAAACTAAAAAAATAAAAATATTTTTTTTACGAGTTTGACGCGGACGAAGTCGCGGGCAACAGCTAGTCTCCAATAATAAAGTAATTATTTTTTTGTAGTTACGTTTTCAACGTGTCTTTCAGCGGAGTTAATCCCCTGCATTCATCAGAATTTCTATAAAGGCGCACAGGGAGAGTGATTATGGCTGGCCGTTGAATAGCAGCTGATCCTCGGTCCTGTTTCATGCCTCTTTTTACCTTTTTTCATAGCCTTTTTCTCTTTCAGCTTTTCTCTGCGTCTTTCAGCAAGACTTTAAGGATTCGGTCGTTTATTTAAACACGGTTTCTTTATTTATATTCATATAAATTAAATGCGCTTGTAAAAAGCTTCAACGCTTTTGCATCAGTGAGTTTTCGAACAATAAACAAGGGTTTATTGCCTGGGAAGATTGTAGAGTTAGATATTATATTACATTATATTCTTGCATATTATCTCATCACTTTTATACTGAAACAAGAAAAGCAGACTAGCGTCGGCGTCATATTAAGTTGAGACTTATTAAATTAACTCAGACAAAAGGTTAATAATAAAGTTATTTCAGTGGTTTCTAAAGTTAACAAGATGGGTTAATCTTTAGTATATTCAGCAGAGGTGAATGCGTAGTCATCATATTACAAAGTAACTCTCGCAGAAACATTATACATAAGTACTGGTTCTTAATTAAAATTGTACGTAGCACTAGAAGGATTCTCTCTAAATAAGTTCGGCTTGTCTTTTTAATCTCTCAATTTTCTCGTTTATCTCGACTCTAGTGTTTTCGTATTTACTTACTTAATGTTGTTTTACTGAATTGGAACAAATGAAGCTTATCGCAGAGAAAATTACTTGAATTTATATTTGAGTTTTTCTTTTCAAGTAGATAGTAGTAGGTATTGAAAAGAGTATATTTAGATAGTTTGGTTATGTTGAGAGGGTGAAAGGCGACTAATAAAAGGTGAGTAGGAGTTGGTGTGAGTAGAAACGTTGGGAAGGGACTCCCTAGAAGGACATATTCAGACCTTATTGGTGATGTTCTTTAGAAAGGCCAGGTGCGCAGTACTCTTAAACAAATCAAAAATATGTAAAGATCGTAGTAGGTGGCGTTCTGTAGTGCCTGACTATCCCCATGGAAAAAGGCGCGAGTTTATGTACACATGTACCTACGTAAGAACATAATAATTGGTAAATAAAACATAAATGTCACACTAATTAATTTCTGAATAGGAACTACATACAAAAGGCTTAAATTACAAATGTTGCAACGTATTGCCTAATTAATGAGAACTACTGAAGTGTTGCTATATTTAGGTCAGGTTCGTTAGTACACTATACATCTGGAAACATAATTAATTATAACAACGTTCTTAAAAGGTAGATTTAATCAACAGTAAATCACAATTTAACACACAATAAGCTTTTTACAAAGCGATAGGTTAATTCATCAATCTGTCATGTTTGACTGGTAGAGAATGCCTTGTGGCATTAAGTCCGCAGTCTAAATAAATAAATAAAACCTTCTCGAACCCAAAAAAGTAACTTAAAAAAATGTAATATGTGTCTTGTAATAAAAAAAAACATTGTACAAGAATACCTGTTCAATGTTTCGGTAACCATTACAATAAAGGCGACCCATTTATCCCTTTACGATGGACTTCTGTTTACACTCCAAGTAACGTGAAAAGAAAAAGTTAATTTATTCATACACAGGGAAAAAGTCTGTTTGATTGTACTAATATATAAATAATTCATACATTTCAATGAATTCAGAAAGATTTTGAGAAACTGATTATTTTTAGTGCCCAAGGTTGAGGAGTAAATGTTTCCAATTTATTTTTTCAAGTCCCTCCAGAGATCTTTATCCTGCAAAAAACGTGGGAGTCACGGGACGCTTTCGTATCTATTAGAGCAATGACCTGAAGTGGAAGAGTCCGGGGAATTACCTACGTCTTCAAACTTCGTCGTCTTTCATCTATTTTCCCATCTACTTGAATGGTCTAAGCTTTGAAGCATTATTTTTCACTCAGCTCTATTTCGATCCGAAAACATAATAATGTGTCCGAGTCGATATAGTGGAAAAAAACCAAGGTTATAGGAAAAGATAAGGAAAAAAAACCAAGGTTATAGATGCTCTCCAGCATATGAAACGACTGAAGTGGAAGTGGGCAGGTCACGTGGCAAGATTGAAAGATGGAAGGTGGACAGAACTAGTCACAAATTGGCTAGGCCCAAGAGGCAAGAGAGCTAGAGGACGCCCTAGAGAACGTTGGATAGATGAGATAAAAAGAAATGCTAGAGAAAACTGGGAAAAACTAGCAAAGACAAGAAAAACCTGGAAATTGTTTGAGGAGGCCTATACCCGCCAGGGCCCTTAACTATAAAAAATAAAATGTATGTAAATTTATGTACCTAATGTTAAGAAACTCTATGTTAAGGAAATAAAATGGTTTAATAAAAAAAAAAGTATTATAAATCAGGCCAGATTTAATAATGAATAAAATGCGAAGAATAAACTTCTTAATAATGCAATTTAGAAGGTTTCAAAATATACGGTCTATATCTAATAGACAGTATTCTTTAATAGCAAGTGTTTATAATACAAAAAAAAAAACAAACCATTAGTTACACAGATTTTCCGCCTACAAACAACCTCTATTATTTCCCTCTAAAAGTAGGTACTCAACAAGATACTTCAGTAAATGGCTAACCATCTCAGTATACGAGGATTAGCTTATTTGCTTAGTAGGTAGCTAATTTGTTGTACGTGTTGAAATCTCAGACGGAGCAATTTTCCCATCGCTTTCAGCAGACAATCTCGCTTCATGCCAGGCATTCCGATAATGTGTTATGTTCTGTACAGGTAAGATCAATACAATTACATCGTACTATATGTACGTAGGTACCTCTCTAAATAAACCTATCGTCTAGGAGTGCATTGTGGGCAAACCTTTGGATAGAGTAGCTATGAATTCGAGACTATTGAAACAACAAGATTTGCTCCTCAAACTGGGTAGATTTATGTACATGATTAATTGGCTGAAATATAAACTGACGTCTATATTGCGAAGATGGCCCTTTTAGCATCTCGTAGAACTTTAATCCATGAAAATGTTCATAATTGATCCGACTGAATCAAATACTTAATGTTTATTAAAACAAATTTAATAAGTGGAATCGTGCTCGCCCGACTTAGTGTGCGCCTGGAAAGTGGCTTGCCCGAATACGGCGTTGCTCTAAAGCCCATCTTCCCAGAGACAGTCGGATGAGCCGGTCTGTAGGTTGGTGTGAAATAAACTCATAAATACGTGCACCAATACTGCTGAGCGTGCCCTCAGCTAGCAGGCTAGCTGTGCGAGAGCGGGGGTCGGGCCTCTGGCTACAGGCAATACCGTCACCCAACATAGGTACTATGTTGAGCCTTCATCCCGATCGCTACATGTCTGCGTTTGGGTGCTCCTAGCGGAGCTTCACATCGTTGTCAATGTGGTGAAGCAGACGGCCGCGTCGGTCATCATGGCCTATCCTGCAGTAGGAGCGCTGGTGACATCATACGCGGCCACCCAACACCCAGTGGCCATAAAACCCAATAGCTTGGCACGCGACGATGGGAAGAGACCAGCCGGGATGACCATAACGCCTTGGAAGGTGGTTAGGCCTTTGGTGTGGGATGCAACATGTGTCGCCAGCCTTGCGCCATCCCATATTCTTAGCACGGCGGGCTGTGCTGGGGCGGCTGTTGCTGGTGCAGAAAACCTCAAACGGTGCAAATATAACAAACTTATTGGAAGTTATATGTTTGAGCCGTTTGTGGTTGAAACATTAGGTCCATGGAGACCGAGTGCGCATCGAGTTTTTCGGGACATTAGCACAAAGCTCGTCGACTCTTCAGGTGACCTGGAGGCTGTCCTTTTCTTCGGCCAGAGAATCAGCATTCCCATCCAACGTGGCAATGCTGACGTCCGTGAAATCCAGCGTTCTGGGCACGTTTAAAATTAACATCGATGTGGACGATTTTTTTGTTGCACAATGAGCCCTTTTTACCCGACTGCCGAAGGAGGGTAATGTGTTTATCAGTCTATGTATGTATGTATATGTGTGTATGTATGTATGTTTGTTCCTATGTGGCGTTCCAGAGACCAAACACGTTGGCCGATTTTAATGATTCTTACGTCAATCGATTCGTATTTATCCTGTGAGTGTCACTGGCTACATTAAAATTGGAAAAAACAAAAATGGCGGATTTTGGGCGCCATTTTGTGGGGAAAAATTTTTTTTTTCTTCCTAACCCATCGTGTGGGGTATCAAAATAAAGGGTTTTAAAAGGCGGTTTCAAAAATATATAACACTTATATGTTTAAATGTACCTAATTCTAAAAAAAAATAACTAAAAAGTTGTAAATAAAAAAAGATAATTAAAAAAATCAAAAAACCCGACTGCTTAAAAAGCAAACTAAAAAGACGTAAACAAGAAGAAAATCATGCTATGCAGTCGGAGGATACATCTGGTTTTGGTCCGCCAGCTCGCGAATAAGTATCCTCCGACTGCACAGCATGATTTTCTTCTTGTTTACGTCTTTTTAGTTTGCTTTTTTTCGTCTTCCCTTTGTATAAAGCCTTGTTTTTTTATATTTTTGAATATTCAATTGTATATATGTTAATATATTTGTTCATCCTCATCATCATATCAGCCGAAAGACGTCCATTTCTGGACAAAGGCCTCCTCCAAGCGTCGCCACTTTGACCGGTCCCGTATGTCTCGCTGCCGGCGGATCCCCGCATGTATATTTGTTACAATAAATAGAAAAATAAAATGTTATTTTATATTAAAATAATTTTTGTACTTTGTAAAGTTTATAATCGAATCAAATTATTATAAGTGCAGAACTTACGATTTGATTATAAACTTTGCGTTTTCACAACACTTACTGGGTTTATAAAGTTTCCTCCCAAAGTTTTAAATCCGTGAAGAAATGAAAAATAAAAGTGAAAATAGGCTTCTTAAAATAATCCATTTCCATTGGATTTCCGACTTTAAATTAGAAAAGGATTTTGTTAAAACAACGCCAGAACAATTCATAATGAGAGGAAATTATATAAGGATAACTGAAACGTTCTGCTAAAGAGAAAAAAACCTTTGTCATCATAAGATTCGTTTTATCCTCTTGTGTTTTTCTGTCAATTTTAGTTTTAAGTGTTTAAAGATCAACAACGAGGAAAGATTATGAACTACCTGCGTTGAAAAAATATTTATTTAAACAGTCTTATTTATTTACTTACTTTTCACAATACTTATTTATGTAACTCGTATTATCTTCAGACTTGAGAGTTCTCATACTTATTTCTATATATATAAAAATCAATCCCTATTTCCCTTGGTCACGGCATCACGCGTGAACGGCTGGACCGATTTCGTTAATTCTTCTTTTGTTGTGTTTGTTATTGATAGGAGAAGGTTCTTATGAAAAAAAAAATAAGAAAAAAAAAATTGGTACATAGGTAGGGTTGGTAGGGTAGGGTAGGTAGGGTAGGTGGGGTAGGGCTGGTAGGGTATGGTAGGTAGGGTTTTTTTCTTTTTTTTTTTTTTTTTTTCTTTCTTAACACTAATCCCCGCCAACGATATTGGCGCCTTATGTGCTCTCGCCAATCTTTTATGCCTCTCGTACTTTCATTCTTCATACTATTTCTTTCTTGCATTCATCATCTTACATTCTGTGGGTAGGACGCCCACTTTTATTTAATCTATTCTATGGGCATGATTTATTTCTTATAAAAATAGTAGAAATACAATAATGTGCAGAGGTGCTATTTACAATGAGCAAAAGGTGCTATTATGACAATTTGTGCGAAAAGTGCTGTTTATCTCAGGTATACATGGTGCGATTTATCACAGTAAAAATTTGTACAGTTATCGTATTACGATTTGGGATCAAAAACACAGGCACAGTTATCAAAAATATCACAGTAATCTTACACAGTCTAAAAACTTAGGTACTAACATGAAATACTGCCGGTTACACATGTCCAGGCTGCATTCCGTGCTTGCATTTAAATATCATACATAATACTAATGAAGCACGGTGCACCTCAGGTTTTATTTCGATGTATAACCGCAGTGGCTACTCTAATACAGTATTCCAAGAATCTTTCCCTATATATCTTGTCCATGAGCCCATGCAGCTGAGCTGGACAGGAAAATAACGAGGGAGAGCCCTCGTTATTTTCCTGTCCAGCTCACATTCAAGTTGGTAGCGCTCCCTGATAAATAACGGGCATTCTACAAGTATGTGCTGAACAGTCTCTGCCACGCCTGGATCGCAGACGCACGATGGGCTATCCTTACACTTGAAGCGATTCAAGTATTCAGAGAACCCACCGTGCCCCGTCAAAACTTGCGTGAGGACGCCTTCGGGCCGCACCTGTTGTACGATACGGAAAGCCGCTATTGCATCCGGAAGAAACATTTTCGTCACCGAAGCAGTCTCGCCCGACACATATCTTCGATTCCATTCATCAAGCGATTCCAAACGGATCTGCCGCTTGATAAATGAAACCGGACACTGGTCGTAGTCCGGCTTCCTCCGTGACGACAATGCTGCATTCTTAGCCAACTCGTCCGCTCGCTCATTCCCCGGCAGGCCCGCGTGGGCCTTGATCCAGAACAAAGTCACAGCTTTGTTCTGGCACAGGGCGTGAGCCAGGTTTGCGCGCGCGCGAACTGCCAGGGGATGGAGCGAGCCATGGTTTGCAAGCGTCTGCAATGCGGACATTGAGTCGCTGTACAAACCATAGCTCGCCTCTTGCCGCGCGAGGATCACTTCTGTCGCCTTGCAAATGGCCAGGAGTTCCGCCTGGTAGACTGTGCAGTACGCGGCAAGACTAAGCTTGAGGTTCCGGATTTCGCCCTCATTATCCCAAATGGATAATGCGGCTCCGACCTTCCCCTCAATCTTGCTGCCGTCGGTGAATATTCGCACCGTGCACCGCCTGCACATTGTTACTGTCTAGTAACTCTTGGTCTGCCAGGCACATGAACTCCAGGGGCGTTTGTGTAGCTGGATGAGGGGCTTCTGCAAACCTTACCGCACTCTCGATCTCCCTATCTCCTGGCACAAACCGGGATGACCCTCTCCTCGCTTTATGCAGGTCGGCTGCCTCTTGTATGCGCAGGTCTAGAGGTAGTATCCCAGACAGTGCCAGTGCCGAGTTCAGAGAGACAGTACGGTAAGATTTGCAGAGCTTCTGAGCGAATCCTCGTTGAACAGAGCCTAACTTCTTCCGTATACCCAACTTCTTTGCAGCGGGTGCCCAGGCGGCGGCTGCGTATGTCACTATGGGCTCAATCGTTGCCGTGTAAATTGTGTGTATGACTTGTGTGTTTAATCCCCAGCTCACCTTTGCCGCTCGGGACAGCCGCTTGTATACGTTAGCTGCCCTCTTGCAGACGTTCGCGGCATGCTCATTAAAAGTGAGCTTTTCGTCTATGGTTAGACCCAGCAATTTCATTTTCTTGACCATACCGATGTCGACCCCGGCCATGCTCAGTATTGGAGTGTCGTACTTAAGCTTATTGGTTATGGTCATCGCACAGGTTTTGTGCGGTGCAAACCTCAGCTTATTTCGGACGCCCCAACCCTGAACATGGGCGAGGGCTGCATTGGCAGATCTTGAGACTTCAGTCGCCGTGTCCCCATCTACAACCAAGACTATATCATCCGCGAAAGCCTGCACGAAAATTCCACGCTGCTCAAGGTCCTGCAGTAGTGGGTCGAGAACGAGGTTCCACAGGATTGGACCACCGATCGACCCGTGGACACAGCCCTTGCTAGTCTCTCGCGTGCATTCCTCTCCGGCATACCGAACCTTGACCTTCCTACCGTCGAGATAGCTGTCTATCAGCCTCCTGACGTTAACCGGGCACTTTTCCTCAGCCAGTCTGACCCTTATGGCTGGCCACCAGGCGCTATCGAAGGCGCCCTCTATATCCAATGACACCAGGACAATTAGCTTCTTCAGCCTCAACTTGTCCTTTACGTGCTCCACTAGCGTATAGAGGGCGTCCTCGGTGCTCCTCTGGGGCATGAAGCCAAACTGACGAGTACTAAACCGCGGTACAAGCTGATATTTTAGGCGCGCTACGACCATCCTCTCCAGGACCTTCCCCAGAACAGGCAGTAGACCGATTGGTCTGTATGCCTTAGGGGTGGTGGTAGGTAGGGTAGGGTAGGTAGAGTAGGTAGAGTAGATCAATGTTTAGTGTTTTTATGGCAAAACAAAGTTTGCCGGGTCAGCTAGTTTCTGTATAAATTGTATTTTATATTCATAGTCCAATTCTAATGAAAACTTAGAACATTATAAGTAAACTTGAAGTGCTTTCGTCAGCCTGGAACCATGTGCAGTATAGTTATATTAGTACGTCTTGGAGTAACTAATATGAACTAACTGTAGTTCGAAGTTAGGACTATAACATTGATCGTGTTTGTGCCATTCAACTGAAAGTTATGGGGAGCTATTGTTCAAAAGGTTCTGGCATACCTGCGTAGAGCGATAGTAGTACACCTACAACAGAGTAGCTACCTACGTACCTACTACTTTTGATCACCTACGATGTAAGTACATAACAGAAGATTATCGAGATATTGTAAAGACTGTGGACCATCGTGGGTAGCTCTGGGGTTTGTTGTTGTTTAGAATTGGACGTCTATGTATACAGTTGTATGAAAAATGCTAGGCAGAATTCTCTGTGTTATGTCTGGGTCACCAAGATAAAGATGGTGGCTAGTTTGGGACCCGTCGCTAACCCGTTAAATCGAAAAAGTCGTTGTTAGTTTAAATAAATGTTTACCACGCTAATAGTACGGTACAAAGAATAAAATGATGTAATAGGACGTGTTTTGACATCTTACTTGGCAACAATTATACCTACCAGTCTAAAACTGTTTCACTGTAGGGTAATGACCGCATTTCACACAGAAAATCTAGCGATGATTATATCTCAATGATACCTAAATATTCCTAGCTAAATCAGCTTCTATAATTGAAGGTCTAGTAATTATTCAAGAACAGAAAATAGCGCAATATGTTCGTACTTCCGTTACAGACAGCCCTGAGTTTCCAATATAAAAAATGTCTGATGCAGTGTTTATTAATTTATCGATTAATTTCCGCTGCGCAAAACGAGCCTGCGTTTAAACTTGTTATACCACATTACGGCGTCGAGAATGAAAATGATAATTAGATTATTACGTAGTTCGCGCTCACGTCGACTTCGGTTTCGTAAGATAACGTAGATTTAGATGCAGCGTCTGCATGTACTATTCTGCTCTCTGAAGCCAAAAAACAGTAACTCATTAAAAGTAAGTTTTGAGAGAAAAGGGATTATGTACAAAAACATTTCCCGTCTCCTTAATGACATATTTAAAACTAGTTGCTGCGCGCCGCTTCGCCCGTGCCTGGTATATTGATAAAAAGTATCTTAAAGACAGAGTTACTTTCGAATATGTTATGATAGTATTTTTCTTCAATGATCCAATAAATTTATTACGAAACTAGTTGTGCTCGCGGCTACTTACCTACCCTACTTACCTACCTACCCTGCTTACCTAGACTTACCTACCCTACCTATCTAACAATTTTTTTTCTAGTGTTATTCTTCTGCAGAGTACTTAACACCGCCATTCAGAAAATGACGTCACATGCACAACGCCATCTATCGAATACGGAGTTCAATTGTCCGAGTATCTGAATTGCGTGTGTTGTGATATTTTACTTCTTGAACACTTTAAATTCATCTAACTTTTGATATAGTGAAATGACTTGAAGTATTACTTAGTTTTTAGGGTTCCGTACCCAAAGAGTAAAAACGGGACCCTATTACTGAGACTCCGCGGTCCGTCTGTCTGTCTGTCTGTCTGTCTGTCACCAGGCTGTATCTCATGAACCGTAATAGCAAGACAGTTGAAATTTTTACAGATGATGTATTTCTGTTGCCGCTATAACAACACATACTAAAAACAGAATAAAATAAATATTTAAGTGGGGCTCCCATACAAAAAACATGTTTTTTTGCCGTATTTTGCGATAATGGTACGGAACCCTTCGTGCGCGAGTCCGACTCGCACTTGGCCGGTTTTTTGTTTCATCGCAATGATAAAACATAAACTAAGTAATACTTCAAGTTACGCAACAATTAACAATTGATAAATATATACTAGTTATCTACATTGGTTTCGTACATTTTACGTGATGCGCGCACAACTAAACAGACAAACAGCCAAAATTCCAAAAATGCTGGAAATGGGTTCTTTTTGTTATCCTTTAACACCCTGGCAATTCTTTTTGGGAATAGTTTCGACGTACAAAACCGACTTTTCTATAGATTTATTATAAGTATTGATGTTATAAGTTAGCCAATGCAAAAAACTGAATTATTTTAATTGTGTGAGATACCACCGGTTGTCTTTCGAGGGCAATAAAACAATTTTGTTATGCCAGCACTGTCGGCTGTCCGACTTGAATTAGAACTTAACACGTTTATACACGTCACGTCGTCGTTCTCAGGGGTTATCCAAACTAAACTTACTATTATGTTATAGTAACTTTGCATTTAGCCAATTATGGAATTTAGAACAAACTTCTGTTTGCAACATAACTAACTTGCTAGGAAGGTAGGAACACTAAACAATGCTTTACATTTCATGGATAGTCTGATAACCAGTCTTGCTAAGCTAAAGGACATGCATCTTTATACCTATTTACTGGATTGTGGATGTTAGATTGTCCATCTAAAAGATTTAAAATATTGAGATGTAAAATTGATTGCCCCCAATTGTTGAGCAGGATCAAAATCCGTGTGCCCACAAAAAGCCCACAAGCTCCTATAACCCCTTTATGTCCTCTTTTTTGCAGAACTGTCCTTACTGCTAATTCTCCACCTTTGTAAGTTATTAAATAGCTGCAGTGAACTTTTTGATGTGCACTCCGACTCAATTGGTAGGTTCCGAAGTATTATGTACAAAAATTTGTAAAGTCATTTTAATGTGGAATGGAATTATGTTTTAAATATGTTTCAATTTTATTTTGTTTTTTAATTTTGATTTGATTGTTATTTAAATTTCAATTTTGATTTTAATGGTATTTTGATTTTAATTGTGATTTTAATTATTGTTTTAATTGTATTTTAATTTTTGTTTTTACTTTTATTTATTGTAACGTGATCTTGAATTCGATTTTAATCTGGAGTTTGGTCGATAGCATAACCATGTGTACCGGCTTGAAATTGGATGAGTATAAAAACTCATCTAATTGTAAGTAGGCACCCAATGTCAATCCCTCAATGTCAATCGGTAAATAAGTAATGCATGATGTGATTACCTGTATGAAATTGGTACACTAGGCTATATGTATATTGGTACACTAGGCTATATGTATATTGGATGTATCTCATATCTTTGTATCAGTGTATTTAATTGTTGGTGAGCCAAATAAATAATATACATCTGGTTAGACAGGAAGCTGACCCCAATACTTTATAATTGGGAAAAGGCTTTACGATCGATTGATTTAATAAATTATGAACTTCACGTTTCCAGAAGCTATCAGCGGTGTGTGTGTGTGTGTTGTGTGTTTGTGTTGTAAGTAAAGTCATTACGTAGTTATTTAAGTATCTAGTTATAAGTGTATGTAGATACATTCCTAGATATAAGTTTAGCTATGGAGGCGGGTCACAATATGGACCCCCCGCCACCGGTTGGCTGCCACAGTACACAGATCTATGCGCACACGCTCAATATCTGTAACTTTTGGTGCAACGGCCATCTTGCCTTTTGTAAAACGTAACAAACGTGTTCGCTAAATAATCCCGTTTTTCTGTTGTATCACACCTGCTAGTTCCTGCAGCACCTCCTCTAACACTACCATGATACCGATAAGCCAAATATTAGAAGCCCTTTTTTCATAAATTAATAAACCACTCGGTCTGTAGCTTAAAGATACTTTTCTAGAGTATTTAAAAGCTAAAGTTATAAAGGAAATCTCTTCTCATAAAAACTTTCAGTGAAAATTTTATAGAAGTGTAAGTGGTATAACAAAATTATCAAGTTTTGAAGGCGAAGAGGAAAGTTTTTGTGAATTATAAAGGTGATAGGCTTTGTCTGATGGAGACATGTAAAGATGTCGTATCTAAGTAATTACCGGTAACAATTTGTGTTTAAAACCACTTCTTATCTTGCTCTAAGACTTTTTGTTTATCAATAATAATTAAAGGATTTAAATACAATATTCTGTACTTCAAGTATTAAAGTTTAAAATTTTGTAATTAATATATCTTATTCTGACCGTTAAAGCAAATTGAATTTTACTGCCGTAGCTGAATTATTACAGTAGGTATAGGCTGCGACATCATGAGCTTAAATATTTTTGTAAGCCGTAGTCATATCCGTAGCGGTAGCGCAGTTTCGTAGCATTGATGTAGCAGTAGCGTAGCACTGGCGTAGCACAGGCGTAGCACTAGCGTAACACTGGCGTAGCACTAGCGTAACACTGGCCTAGCACTGGCGTAGCACCGGCGTAGCAGTGCCGTAGCACTGGCTGAGCACTGGCGTAGTTCGAACGTAACACGACTAGCATCGTAGCAGTGATGTAATACTGCCGTAGATCGAACGTAACACTAGAAACGTAGCAGTGGTGTAGTGCTGCCGTAGCACTAGCATAGTATCAACGTAAGAGTGTCGTACCCCTGGCGTACTGGCATAGCAGTGATGTACCACTGGCGTAACACTGACATGGTAGTTCCGTAGCACTAGCGTAGCTGTGGCGTAATATGATAATGCAAATCCCATAAATGTTGTCGTGTTGAAAGGCTACTGAAATATTATAAAGCTCTTGTATAAAATATTATTGAGACGGTACTTACGCGTGCCATCGAAGCGAGTGGCGATGGTATCGAGGAAGGTGTTCTGGGGCGCGAGCAGCCCCTTGCGCACGGGCATCCCCCCGCGCCGCGCACCCCGCGCTCACCTCCCTCCACCTGTAACAAACAATACAAAACACATTGAATACGGTAAGTCTCTTATTATCATCTTCGGCCGCATACAGCATCACTTCCATGTATTATTATTATTTATTAGACCTAGAAATGACATTGCTTATTTGTAGGAAATTATCTCTTTCACTTATAACCATCTACACTATAGTTGAGCACCATATGATAGGCTACTAAGGATAGGTAGCAAAGTCGCGGGCAAAAGCAAGTATGGTATAATTCAAACGCTTCAAGGTTACACAGATGTCAGAGTCTAGACGTTAGTGCCGATAGAGTTTTATAGAAGATCCCAGCCTAAGTGTTCGTCTTATCTTTCTTCAATACTCTCGGAAAAGCTGGTTTAAACAATAAAACACTTTTTTATTAGTTGTATTACTCTCCAAAGTTTTGTCTATCCATCACACAGATTTAAAATTAGAATCCCAAAATAGCCCTGTAAAGGTGAACGCGCACCTAGACGCACCGCAGAAGCCGCACGCGCCGCAGTCATCGCATTTAATAATCTTTATATGAAATCGTATGCAGCCTCGCGCACCTAACCGCGCCGCACGACTAGCATTTCATCAAAATGCTGTTGGTATACGGATTCCACCAGCGAGTGTGTATGACGTCATCAGATTCGGCGCGTTCGATGCTTGCGGCGAGTGCGATGCGGACAGCTCGGAGACGGCATCCGTATCTATTCGTAAAAAATATTGTACAAAATATACAGAAGTAGATACGAAGCGTGCGGCGCGTTCGGCGCGGATTGCGCGGGGCCATTAGAAAATTCGATGACTGCGGCACGTGCGGCCCCTGCGGCGCGGATAGGTGTGCGTTCACCTTAACTTTCTAACTGTATCGAACTTCAAATACCAACAAAAAATCGCCAAAAGTTTTAATAAACTTTTGATTGAAATTGTTTCAATTTAACAGTAGGTACCTAATACTTACCTTCGACCAATTAAAACTTCCAGAGTTATGCAAGGTTATAAAGTAACGGCGACTAATCGGGCCACTTTTTCTGAAGCCCTGCGACATGATTTTTATTTTCTATTCAAGCTCAGGAGTTATTGATTGCGACGGAACCCTACTAAATCTGTGAACCAACACGTAGATACTTGCAGGTTTTATAATGCCCGCCACTATATAAAAGCTATTTGTACGCAGTCGACCAATAGCGAAGAGATTTTTCACGTCTCGTATTTTACTCGCACCATTCTCCACAGTTGCTGCTCAGTAGATTGATGATTCGGGGGTTTTTGGCCATTTGCTATTCACAAAGAGTCCGTTAATGTTGTGGGCTTATATTAAAAAGGTTATCTATAAAAGGTATTTGGGCTTCTTTTTGGTATAGGTAAGCAATACAAAATTTATTTACCAAAGACTTTTGTAATTTACCAAGGATCTCGTGGCTAAATAATAACAGCCGCACGGGTCGATCTTCAAAGTTCATCACGAGGTCGGTCCGTGGATGGGCGACCATTTCAACATACCGAGTTTCCTCCGTGCCTCGGAAAGCACGTTAAGCCGTTGGTCCCTGCTGTCATGTAAAGATCTTTGACAGTGTTACGGATAGTCAGAAGCCTGAGATCTGAGACCAGTCTTGTCAAGTGGTATTGTGTTACCCGGTTACTGGGTTGTGGAGGTCAGATAGGCAGTCGCTCCATGTAAAACACTGGTACTCAGCTGAATCCGGTAAGACTGGAAGCCGACCCCAACAATAATTGGGTAAAAGGCTAGGCAGATGATGAAAGACTTTTGCAATTTCGGTGATTGAAGGCAGGTTCAAACAAACCGTAATCACAAGCAAGTTACCGCGATCGACTAAATGACTATAATTACGGGAGTTAGCTTTTGTTAAAAATGCACAATTGTGCCTTTTTCATTCGTACTTAGCTCGACTCAAAGTATTCATTAAAGGCGAATTTCAAAAAGCGGCAGAACAAAAGCCTAATGAGAACAATCACCCTCTCTCGAATTGAGATCCGGCGAAATTTCAACGTGTATAAAGCGATTTTGTCATATCCCAGCGATCGTAGACGTGTATTATGTAAATTAGGGTCAAATTAATGTTGCCATTTACTCACTGGCAGGCATTAATTAATGGCTAATGGGAGTCATCCAAATAACGTCTATGTTTACCTTGGTTCGACTTATTTTATACGGAATCAACACCTATTTTTAACCGACTTCCCAAAAAGAAGGAGGTTCTCAATTCGGATGTATATATATATATATTATGTATGTTCGGGCATAATTCCGTCATATATAAACGGATTTGCAAAATTGTTTGTTTGTTTGATAGAAATAAATTCCGAAATGGTCCCATTTAAATTTGGTTAAGATCTGATGAAGAACTTCGGAGATATACAACAGAACTCTTCAATAAATGACGGCAAATCTCTCGGGATTGCTGCAGTTGTATGTCTGTTTATTGTTTACACCATTTCATAACATACCATTACGCTAAACGGATACGCAGATGTGTACTATTCACCCTAGTATACTCTCATTCCAACGGGTATGTTCAAGTTTCATATTATTCGAGTAATCTATTCTGGTATCACTGTGGGCATTATAGGTACCTTACTGTAGAACTTGTCCACTATGTACCACTAAAAAAAGAAAAAGAAAAACTTTTTAACAAAAAAATAAAACTGACTTCTAAAGCAAAGCACTACAAATCAAAAATATGTTTTTTCCGAAGTCGGTGTCTAATAAAACGAAAAGCAATACGTAACAAAGACACCGTCTTCGGAAAAAAAGTTATTTTTCGATTTGTAGTATTTTAAATTAGAAGTCGGTTTTTTTTTTGTGCAAATATCGAAAAAGCAATGAAAATCAATTGAAAATGCTAAAAGTAAATATAAAACCTTCGAGTTCCTATGTAGAAAAGCAGACGTAAAGAAAACACGAAACCTTGTAAAATAATAATAACACACCACGTTGGTAGTTCCACTAATGAGCAGCACTTACCTTACAGGAAAATTCCTTTAAAAGATGTAGACAAGAAAAATAACATTGAACAGATAAGAACGACTGCATTGTCGCGATAAAACGTAACACGAGTTTGTTATATCTCCATAATTCAGTATTTATAAGATAAATAAGCATTGGTAAACATTTTCTTTGATTTTGTGCAGTTGTGCTGCTGTACCTTCCATATGTTTTCGCTCTGAGTACCCTTCTACCTCATAGGCCTAAACAACTAAAGCTACCACTGATCATGACGCATTGACACTTCCTGATATTGCGTTGACACTCCCTAATTCAGTATCATTTGAAGGGGCTCTGATTTGCTTTTAATTAGTAACAGTCGCACTGATCGATGTTTAAGCTTGGTGCACGGATGGGTAAGCATCCATAAAATACTGAGACCACGGTAGACCGCGCCTCGGAAATCACGTTAAGCCGCTGGTCTTAAATGACAGCTCATTTAAAGATCTTTGACAGTCGATACGGATAGTTAGCGTTGGAAGGCCTCCCTCTAGGTGGACCTGTTAAAGGCTGCAGGAGTCCGGTGGATGCCGAAGCGATGCGAAGTTAGGAGGAGGCCTAAGTCCAGCAGTTGACGTCTTTTGGCTGAAACGATGATGAATGATGACGGGTAGTCAGAAGGCCGAAAGTCTGTCAATCAGTCTATCAATGAGTATCATGTATTAATTGGATTTTGGAGGTCATGCAGACAGGCAATTGTAAAATATTGGCATTCAGCTGCATACTACACCATAACCATGGCTGACTGGAAGCCAAAGGGCCGATTTCTGAATTCAGTATTTTGAGTTAAGAACGTATCAAACCGTATTTATGTGACAGGTTTTCAGACTAAAGTAGAATTTGACAAATACTCAACCTCAAAAACTTAATTCAGAAATCGGCCCAAAGCTAACCTCAAACACACATAAAATAATACTAGCATATAGACAGTACCGTCTTTACCATAAGGGCACACGGGGCCCGTGCCCAGGGCCCCCAATATCAGGAGGCCCCGAAGGACCGACAATTTCTCTCACATTTATTATCAAAACATTTTTGTCGGGCACAGTAATATTGAGCACCCGGGTCGAAAATAAAACTTACTTTAGCCATAAAAATTTTATTCAAAATTATGACGATTTTATTTAACCAAATCATCTAAGGCAAAATCAAGTCAAACCACTATCGTAATCGTAACTAAAAATACCAGCAGCATACTAATATCATTAATGACATATTATATTATATATTTGATTACCCATAATAAATAGAAGATCATAGTAGAAAAATTTTAGTATAATTCGCTTTCTTTATTTTCCAAAAAGGGCCAAGGGCCAAGGTGCCCAAGGGCCCCACATTCTTGTGTGCCCAAGGGCCTCAGCATAATTTAAGACGGCCTTGCATATAGATTAGAAAAGGCTAGGCAGAGGAGATGATGAGTTCCCTAATGTGGCAAATGCTTGTCACTCCTTTAATTGATGGTTCCCACACACTCAAACCTCACTCAAACATCTCCCATCTTTAGTGTGTCAATAAACGCCTCGTAATAACTACTATCTACACACACAAACCAAATAGATAAATGATGTCAGTCTACATAGTAACGCTTAGTTAGTAGATGTAGTGACTTAATAGCGGTGTTATTACATCGGCAAAGGCTTGCGCGGTGACCCTTGAAGTGGTAATCGGGTAACATCCGACAGGCCTATAAATGAGTTTAAAACGGCCTTCGTTTATGGAGCGTGAATATTGCTGTTTATTTTTGGAGGGTTATCGGTATTTTCATCGTGCGAGAGTATATAAATGATAAGTTTTACACAAAAATATATATCATTATCATACTTTAAGTGGAGATGTAGGCTAGAGATTGGCCCATTTTTTATGCTACGGAGCCCTAAGCGAAGGATTGGTTCCTCCTCAAGGCTGAGTAAGCATAAATCTGAATGGGGTTCAATATAAAAAGTAGTCATGTCCGCAATTCTTACAAGATGAAAATGCGTCGATATGAGTTCAGAATGTTCTATTTGTTAGCGCTTTTGTTCAAGAGAAAAATGAGGCTTTTAAAATAAAGTGGCTGTTGGTTAAGCTTCGTCGCTTGTCGGTAACGAAGGCCTATTGTTAACAAATAAGTATAAAGATTAAATTCCCGATAACGATGCCATTATTTACGAGCTCTTCTTCAACTCTTTTCATTGTCATGAATTGTCAATTTTAATCACCGCTGTTTTCCTAATAGCACTTTGTCTCGGATCCCAGCGGTTTGTTCCGCTTTTACATAATTCTTGTAAATAATTTATTTATTTTCTTGTTTCCTAAGAGCTTCCTGATACGCGGATGTCGGCACATTAATAAATAATAAAGCAAATACAGCTGGCTAAACACTCGTCTTATATAAAACGAAGTAATTGCTCTGATTCAAGGATTTATACAGTCAAATTGATTTTCCTTGGCACGGATATTTTATGAATATCTCCCTAATTGCTCGTGCAGATTCAGAGCTTGATATTTTCTCTAATTCTATTGCCAAATGAAAAATGACAGTAATTGAAATCAGATAAGGATACTTTCGTAGACTCACTGATTTAGATTTTGACATGGCTTTTGTTGAACTAAATTCAGTTAAGTAATACTATATCTACGGATTATGAAGTTTATTATAATGCCTTAAGGTTCCAAACTTTAGTTGAAAGTTGTTGAAACACAAATTCTTTGAGGCTTTTATTATCCTTAAACTTGTGCTGAAGCTCACAAGAAGGAATACGACATATGCTTACATTAATAACATCTGTTTACAAACCTGTCAAACATGCAACGCACGAAGAAAGCTAAATTTCCCTTAATGCCGCTCTTAAATCCCATTTATGTGATAAGTTTATATTAGCTGTCTCATTCGCACTAACGGGATCTGCTGCACGAGTTTTATTATGAACGATGAGATATTAGTAAGTTGCCCACACGCTGCACACTGAAAACAAAACTTTGTAATGGACTTGATGATCAGTAAGTTTTGAGCACTGATTTTGATTGATGAATCCCAGCATTACCTCTCCAAGAAACTGTCGGTAAACGGTATGTTACACGTCTCGAATCTCATTAGCCATCCGTAAATCTTATATGTCTAATTAAAACACCATTTAAGGTGGCCCATAAACCGTAGTGAGCGCGTTAGAATACGGCTGCAGCCTTCCTACTTCACCATAAACTTTTTATGTTTCATAAATACTGGGGCAGTAAATATGAATTAATGGTTTTCTGAGGTTGTGTTATGCCCTTTTGCTATCCATATTCTTTCGGTTCACGTAAACAAGATATGTTGGTTTGCAGGTCGAAAGATATTAGTCTGATCATAAATCTTTAGTAATTTCTACTGAAATTAATAATCGTTACGTTGGTAGGCATTTTATTTTTCTAAGAATTAATAACGCGTTGTTAGCCTACTCAGCCATTCTAATAGATATTAAGTTGTTATATCTACAGCATGCATCAGAGAATACTTAATAAATTAATTATCATATCGTAATTAAATAAAGTATCTACTTAAGTTACCTATCGCAGTTATTACGTACATTAATTACACGGCTATTATACGAACATTCTAGAGTGAAAATTCACGTAAATGAAGAGCGATAATTATTATGGTTCTTGGAAACAATTTGTGCTGTATTTTTATTCTGCTTCATTAAAAGTATAAAAATGTTGGTCGATAATTATCGGCACCAGACAGGTTTTACTTTCCTCTCCCGACGATGCTTGAGAATCGATGGATGAGAGCTAGAGGCTATTAAAATGTATAAATCAAAGTCCCATTCAAACTGGAATAAATTTGTATTTCTGAATGTTTGTAAAGAACCGCTTATTTTACATAATTGCTAGGGGATGGGGTTCAACACTTGCGAACAACAATCTTTCAGTTCAATCAATAATTTATTCTATGAACAGATATGCTGTCCGATCTATTGATCGTTTATTAATACTAGTTTTAAAGAAAAGTATAGACGTGTACAGTAGTTTACAGAATTCAGTAGGCCCTTTTTTTGCCTCGCAAACTCCAGTGACTTTCTACTATTGTGTAAACACAGTGGGCCTTTATCACGCAAAGTATAGCAAGCGGAAAAGGGGAAGTAATTCTGTCAGATCAACTGTCAACACATCAAGTCAACGCGCTAAAATGAGGTTTGGCGGAAAATTGAATCCAACATTGGGAAAACTTGTATAACACGTACATGTATGAAACTTTTTCGCGTAACTACAAAAAGAGTATCCGATCCTTTTAATCCTATTAAAAAGTTTGCGCTCACGCTTTTACAAGATTATACCACCTCTCGTAGAGGTATTCTGTGAAATCTCCTACAGAATATCTGAATTTACCTTTAAAATATATTGGCTATTGATTTTAAACTTCGCAGACTTAGTAAAGTCAGATAAGATTAAGTACTATTATTCTATAGAACTGGGTACTAGCAAAACTTGTCGTTGACATTCAGAAAATTGTTCCTACATTGGGAAATGATATTAGTTGAAACAGTTTCTGTTATTTAGTTATCATTTCGGAATCAGAACCACAATGTCTACAAAGATTAGGTAGCATAAAGTCCTCGCTTTTATCTAGGACCAGCTAAGATAAGGTAGTTTTGAGGGTACGTGGGTTAATCGGCCCGGAGCCAAAATTAATCTGCCGATCACTCACATGCCACGTTCAAGTTTTCAATGGGCCATCATTCTTTCTGAAATATACGGATCTTTATAAGGTTACACGAATTTTGAAGACAGTCGGTTTGGTTATTAGAAATTGAATTTTCCATTTACTAAATCTCAGTCTGGAGTTGGTCTCAGTTGAAGACCTTGCAACATCGGACTTAAATATATAACTTACGAAACTTAGTTGTAGATTATACATATTTCTGCCTATCTGTTCAGGGAATGCAGTCGTGATGTTATGCAGTTTTCACTTTAAGCCAGCCTAGATCCCTGTTGGGTGATGTGTTAAAACATAATTATTGTCTCAACACTAAGAGCTGTGCTTAACTGTTGGCGGAGGGTTTTATCATACAAGATGAGGTTGCTTTAATTAGGTCACTCGGCACTGGAATGCTCGTTAATTTTTGTTTCTAGAGCAGAGTATAGCGACCCTAAAGAGGATCCCAACACAGCCCCACACTTATGGAAGAAGAAATACTTTTTTTTTTAAGAATCTGAATCAGCATTCGAGGATAGAGCTGTAATGGTTCTGCAGGATAGCTTTGAACCTTATGTATTTTAAAATTTAAGGACTCAGTGTACGACGTACGTCTGCTTTTCTAAAAAATTATCAGTGAAACTTACTTCGTGTGACGGAGGATATGCCCCTTTTTTGGTCGGCGAATTTGTGTAAACTTTATTATGTACATTATAACGCGGCAGAGTTGTTAAACTTCTCGGAATGTGTAAAAATAAATATATTTACCCAAGTTTCCACGTCGTCGTCAATCTTGTGACTATTTGCGGAGCACAGTACACCGACACAACGGGTTCAGTACCTCAGCTATTTTTATATCGAAACCAGGAAAGTTAACGTAAATACAGCGAGTAATGTCTTGTATGTTAGTATTTTTGTCTTTATGATCTTATAATTTAAGCATCCGAATTCAAAGAATCTTGGGAAACCGCACGCTGAAGGCATGTGCTTTACATCAGAAATATTTCATACAAATAAAGTAATTTATAACCGACATTAGTTAAAAGAATTGTGACTGACAAAATAAATGGAGTTTACTCTGCCCTTTGTATAATGTATACTTAATCTGCGTAATCCACAGCAACTCGACTTTGTTACGCATTTTAGTTCACATTTTCTAATGAGATAAATCTAATGAGTTAAACGGACTGGACGCGTTTTACTATACTTTTTCCAGATTCTGATCTTCACTTGACTCACGAACTCATCTGCTGAAATGGTTATCGGTTTTTTGACAAAAATAGTTCGCTCAGTATCACTCCAACTGGCCGGTCCATATGTGACTTCATTTCTTTGTCGCACCATTTACTTAAGAGTTTTATCGGGTCGGTACATACCCGAGAAACTTGTACCGTACCGATAGTTCGGGAACGGCTCTTGTGTCTCTTCCCACTTCATCGTAAGCCAAGGACGATCCAGTATATTCGTTAAAAATGTTTGACGTTAATATATTTTGATACATCAGATTAAATGTATGAGTCCACCGTTTGACGTAATAAAACGGAGTGCTTTCTGCTAAAAATAACATCAAGTTATCACAATATTATGGCACATTTATAACACGAGGGAAGACTTGTGAATGTGAGTGTATTTTTGTATGTCGTTTTATTTGAATATCCACAATACACGATCGCGATAAGTAATATCGCGCGTCAGAGTGACATGTCTGTTTGTGCCTTTTTATTACGTGAACATGATAGATCCTGGTATTAGAAAATGGTGATGGATAGAGAAATAGTACCTACATTTATTTTTCTTACATTTTCTTTATAAAAATGTTAAAATAACAGACCGAGAATATTTCAAATAAAGCCTAAGACTGTAGGAGATCGTTAATAATGATTGATTATCCAAAGATTTCATAGAATTTTGCTGTAATGAATCCTGAAAATATAAGCCCAGCTGAACCGTTGCTAAGTAAGCTTTGTGGCAAAACATAAAGCATTCGAAAAAATATTGGTATTCGTGTCATTAACCGGAATAAATCAACACTGTTTTTTGTAACACTGGGGAAGCCCTAAATCTGCGGAATATTGCCAAAGTTCCATTGAAGATGATTTAATTAATGTGGTTATTTGTTATTATACTGAAAACAAACAAACTCATAAGCGTTTCTGATCTGAATAATTGTTTAAAGGTAATATATTGAGATTGTCGCGTGCCGCGAGTGCCAATTTGCATGTTATGACTACTGAAGATACTGTGGTATGCGACATTTTAATGTAGCCGTATCATCTCACTCGCTCTTTATACAAAGCGCTTTATAAACGCTAGACGAAACACTTTTTAGGGTTCCGTACCCAAAGGGTAAAAACGGGACCCTATTACTAAGACTTCGCGATCCGTCTGTCTGTCTGTCTGTCTGTCCGTCTGTCACCAGGCTGTATCTCATGAATCGTAATAGCTAGAGAGTTGAAATTTTCACAGATGATGTATTTCTGTTGCCACTATAACAACAAATACTAAAAACAGTATAAAATAAATATTTAAGGGGGGCTCCCATACAACAAACGAGATTTTGTAGCCGTTTTTTGCTCGATATTAATAACGGCAACAGGTAGACGCTTGAAATACTCATAGAATGTTTAGTTGTATATTCACTACAAAAAATAATAATTATTAAATTAAAATAAAATAAATTAAGGGGGACTCCCATACACCAAACGCAGTGTTTTTTGCAGTGTTTTGCGATAATGGTACGGAACCCTTCGTGTGCGAGTCCAACTCGCACTTGGCCGGTTTTTTTATCTTTTCATTCCATTTATCTTAATTAGTGTCCTTTACAAAAAAACGCCGCGAGTCTCCAGTTAATTCAGAAACTTGCAAATAATTTTTAACCTGAAATTGATGTTGCAAAATGCAAACGTTATTTAAATTCTCCTTTGTGTACTAATTTGGTTATATATTTAAGAAAATTTACTGAAGAACGTTAATTAGTCTTTTGTTAAGGGGAATTAGTATCATTATTTAGCAGACGACCGAGGAAGAAAGAGGGTTGTGTTGCCTGCCAGCTCAGGTATACCGTAGTTACTTATGAGAAAAATACTTATTTTTGAATTGCAAAAACGTCGTTGCAATTTTCGTTTCAAAGTGTATGTAAGTTTTAGCCGGGGATAATTTCTTGAAGTAACGTTCCTGTGCTTATCTTCGAAGGTACAAACTGTTAATTAAAGTTTTAATTAGCGGCAATTTCACTTAGATATTAGCAAGAAGCCCTTGAGGATAAATTATTTTGATAGTACGTGAGGTGAACTAATGTTGTACCCACTATATTTGGGCGGGAGATAAATAAATTGTTTAAGCAAAGATTTTCCTTATTACAAGCTTACTTAGGTTAACGTGATATAATGCTTTTTTCTTGTTTACGGAACAAATAGCATTAATAACGTTATTTACCTTGGCTAGCCATTGCTTTGTCCTTATTTATTGAGAATAAGTTGTGAAAAGGAAAGTTTTATTTTCTTCACAAATGTAGTTTTTCCGGTTGATTCAATACGAAGGAAAGCAATATCGTTAGAGCAGTGCAGTGCTTGTGGAAAGTTCGGTGGCAATTCTACGATGACAGCTCAAATACAAATAGTATTACGGGTTTTATCGGATTTAGATACGGATTTCTGGACGTGTTTTATCGGATTTAGATACGGAAAAATTCAGCTTTTTGTTTCAAATCTTCGTGAAAATCTATTTTTATCGTTTGGTAAAATGTAGGAAGGTTTATAAAAAACTATACAGTGCACTTTTTAGTTTCGATTAAAAAGCTACCTACATTTTAGTTAATACAAGTATTTGTATCTTTCTCTAAAGGTGGAGAGTATTAAGTATTCTATCTGTTTATAATTGCATCGTTTCTTTGTTTGTGCGATATGTAGGTACTTTCATTGTACCGGATCATTATCTGCTTTTTAATGTTTCCATTGCTGGGACACAGGCCTCCTCTCGGTGAGAGGGAATGGGCCGTAATCCACCACGCGGGCCCAGTGCGGGTTGGCGGATGTCCCATGTCTTCGAATTTTTGGTTCTAGGACATGCCGATTTCCTCACGATATTTACCTTCACCGTTTTGAGAGCAGTTGAGATGAAATAATTTACACAAAGTAAAGCATCTGCCTGGATTTGAACCCTCGACCTACAACTTCAGAAGTCGTGGCTGTTACCACTGCTCTCTTATCAATACTTAGTTAGTAGGTACTTAATTGATCAAATTTCTCATTTTATTAACACCTCATAACTGTAGACTACTAAATATCCCTAATCAAAAAGTTTGTAACAAATTTAAGATTTTATCAGAAATATATCCAATAAAAAAAGTTGTACAATATCATTCCCAATTTAATCAAAAATTATTATTTCCCTGACAATTTGTATGGTTTCTTTGATAGTATAACGGAGAGAAGGCAGCATTGTTTTAGGATTAACCTTTGAAACCGGTTCGTAATGAAATTACAAACTCTACCCTCGAAATATTAAACTGTATTTTAGAAACTAATTAACAATAATCATTTGAGTGTGCTAAATACTCTGCGTTCAGCGACGGCATACCTACTACTCTACTTTGAGAATTTATGATTCTGCGAATATACACAAGTGTATACGAAAACATCGCAAATATTAATAGTAACATCTAAAATATTCCTATTTATATTTAAACGTATACAATTTATTATAATGGGCGAAATTAAACCTAAGCAAAGCCCGAGTGTCTCGGGAATTTTGTGATTTAGGAGAAAGCTCTTCATTAAACACTTGGCTTCGCCCACGACGCTACTTGCTTTATATTACTCTCTTGTGGTTTTCTGTGCTTTAAAACGTCGCCCCTATTGTATTACAAATTTCAGAGAAAAAGGATTGCTTAGTATTTGATTTTTTTGGATTTCTGAATCATCATCATTTCAGCCGAAAGACGTCCACTGTTGGACTTAGGTCTCTCCCAACTGTGGCTACACTGATCGGTCCTGTGCGTCTCACATCCACCGGATTCCGGACCTAGTGGGAAGCCTTACAACGCTTCGTCTTCTGGTACGCGGTTGCCACTCCAGAACTTTTCGGCCCCAACGGCCATCCGTTCTGCGTGCAATGTGCACTGTCACTTAAGTTTGGCAATTCTACGGCCAATGTCTGTAACTTTGGTTCTCTTGCGGATGTCTTCATTTCTGAATACTTCGAGATATTTATATTATTCAGACATTCAAATATTTAGGTAAGTATATTTTAATCTTATCTACAGGATAAATTGAATAGAACCAATGCTAGCAATTTAGTGTATTTCAAGCAGAAGCAGAATATAGGAAGCCCTTCAGTAAGTTAACGGTCACATCTCAGGTGTCGTATGTCGTAGGCCCGAAACCATTAGGCAGGTACTTTATTTACTGCTACTCTCGCTTGCCTAGTAGTAACCTATTCACTCTTGACTTAAACACCATTAGATTGCAGCTATCGGGAAACACCTACTCCGGCAGGGAATTTCACTCCTTAGCTGTACGCACAATAAAAGTATTCTCAAAACGTTTAGTGCGTATGGGTGGGATGTCTACCATGTACCAATGGCCCTTCGTCGTACGTCTGGTAGTCCGATGATGAAACGGGCTGGGCGGAATTAGATCATGCAATTCCATCGCACGCTCCTCGAAATGTAACCGATAAAAAACCGACAAGCTGGCAACTAGGCGACCATGTTCAAGGCTCTGGAGCTTTGACTTAACCAGTGACTCGTCGCCGATGAGCCTCTTGGCTCGCTTTTCGATTGACTCTAGTGCATCAAGCTGGTATTTAGTAGATCCGTCCCAGAGATGAGGACAGTACTCCATGTATGATCGAACTTGCGCTTGATACAAGCTAAGCAGCTGTTCTGGCGTGAAGTACCTTCTCACCTCTGCAAATCCTTGTCCCCAGCTTTTTGGCAGTCAGATGAGCCTTTGCCTCAATGTATGGACCAAAATTGAGAGTCGATGTCAACGTAACGCCAAGAAGTTCAAGATGGTCAGTTATTGGCACGGTCACATCTCGGAAAGTTGGAGCCGGGTGAAATTGGCTCTTTTTAGCGGAAAAAAGACTCGCCTGGGTTTTAGCAGCATTAAACTTGACTAGATTGGCATCACCCCATTCGGAGACTGCCTGCAAGGACAGGTTCAAGCGCTCCACCATGGCCGCCCGGAGAGACTGGATCTGAGGCCCGGTAGCACGAACGTTGGACAAGTATCTCTCAGCAACAGTGCTGTCGTCTGCATACCCAAAGGTATTGCTGGGTTTTAGCAGAACGTTAATGTACAGCAAGAATAAAGTTGCTGAGAGTACCGACCCCTGAGGGACCCCGGCATTAATATCCAAATGGTCCGACGAGCAGACATCGATAACCACTCGAATGGACAGATCTCTCAGGAAGTCTGCAATCCAATCACACAGACCACCGGGCAAGCGAATGAAAGAAGCTTACCAATAAGGCTTTCGTGCCAGACCCTATTTAAAGCCTTCGAGATGTCTAGGTAGACGGCAAGCGCTTCCCCGCGCCTCTCGATGGCCTCACTCCAGAAGTGAATGGCATACGCTAGAAGATCCCCAGTAGACCGAATTTGGCGGAAGCTGTATTTGCGGTCACTTAGGATATCGTTTGCTTCTAGGTATGCCAGGAGCTCAATATTGAGTACACGTTCCATACTCTTACAGAGTATGGCCCCATCGGCCATCCGTTCTGCGATCGGATCAACCTAATTACAAATATGTGTTAAGTTTAGTATAATAATGTTTTATATAGTATATATTATGTTTATGCATTGTGTGCTGTACACGTATTTGTGTAGTGTATTTAGTTAGTAAGAGTTGAAGTTTTAATTTGTTTATATTTTTTTTTTGTTGTGCGCTTTTGTTAACTGTCCTAATTGTGTAAATCTCGCTATAACACTGAGGTTTGCTGTAAGAGAACCCAATTATGCTCGCCTTTGTACATAAGTTGTCCTTCTGTATTTGTATATGTTTATATGCCAATAAACATTATATAGAATCTAGCGCTAGACTAGAAAGAACTAACGTTACCCTTGAAACTGTGAATGAATTTAAAGTGTTCAAGAAGTAAAATAATTCACAACACAGGCAATTCAGATACTCGGACAGTTGAACTCCATATTATATTATAGATAGCGTTATGCATTTGACTTTATTTTCTGAAAGGTGGTCTTAAGATTCTCCGCGGAGGAATGACCCTAGAAAAAATTGGTAGGTAGGTAGGTGCAGATAGGTAGGTTGACGGCAGCGAAGCCGCGGGCACAGTTACTAGGTATTTAATAAATTACTAAAAGACCTCCAAGAATCCAAATCCATGACCACTTCGAAAAGCCTACCCAAAAAGTACTTCATACTACTATAGTTCAAACTCATATCATAGAATATATGAGTTTTTACTCATATATTCTACTATATAAGTTTTTACTCATATAATCTACTATATAAGTTTTAAGTATGAAGTATTTTATTATAGAACTCATATAGTAGAATAGTTTTGAGCCACATTCAGTTACTTTGCCTGTTGTACGGTAATTTGTTTATTTTGATATATGAACTCTCAAAATTAAATTATATTGTATTTTTTTGTAGTACTCCCATACAATAACTGATTTATGTTAAGTTTTAATATTCTCATGTCAGTGAATTTTATTGGAATGTTGTTATACATATCGGCACCTTCATATCTAATATTTCTTATACCATAATTTGTCCGTGGTTTACCGAATAGACAGATATCGTTAGCGCTTCGCAGCAGTCGGGTTTATTTTTTATATTGCCTGGTGGCCAGCCATAAGGGTCAGACTGGCTGAGGAAAAGTGCCCGGTTAACGTCAGGAGGCTAATAGACAGCTATCTCGACGGTAGGAAGGTCAAGGTTCAGTATGCCGGGGAGGAATGCACGCGAGAGACTAGCAAGGGCTGTGTCCAGGGGTCGATCGGTGGTCCAATCCTGTGGAACCTCGTTCTGGACCCACTACTGCAGGACCTTGAGCAGCGTGGAATTTTCGTGCAGGCGTTCGCGGATGATATAGTCTTGGTCGTAGATGGGGACACAGCGACTGAAGTCTCACGATCTGCCATTGCAGCCCTCGCCCATGTTCAGGGTTGGGGCGTCCGAAATAAGCTGAGGTTTGCACCGCACAAAACCTGTGCGATGACCATAACCAATAAGCTTAAGTACGACACTCCAATACTGAGCATGGCCGGGGTCGGCATCGGTATGGTCAAGAAAATGAAGTTGCTGGGTCTAACCATAGACGAAAAGCTCACTTTTAATGAGCATGCCGCGAACGTCTGCAAGAGGGCAGCTAACGTATACAAGCGGCTGTCCCGAGCGGCAAAGGTGAGCTGGGGATTAAACACACAAGTAATACACACAATTTACACGGCAACGATTGAGCCCATAGTGACATACGCAGCCGCCGCCTGGGCACCCGCTGCAAAGAAGTTGGGTATACGGAAGAAGTTAGGCTCTGTTCAACGAGGATTCGCTCAGAAGCTCTGCAAATCTTACCGTACTGTCTCTCTGAACTCGGCGCTGGCATTGTCTGGGATACTACCTCTAGACCTGCGCATACAAGAGGCAGCCGACCTGTATAAAGCGAGGAGAGGGTCATCCCGGTTTGTGCCAGGAGATAGGGAGATCGAGGGTGCGGTGAGGTTTGCAGAAGCCCCTCATCCAGCTACACAAACGCCCCTGGAGTTCATGTGCCTGGCAGACCAAGAGATACTAGACAGTAACAATGTGCAGGCGGTGCGAATATTCACCGACGGCAGCAAGATTGAGGGGAAGGTCGGAGCCGCATTATCCATTTGGGATAATGAGGGCGAAATCCGGAACCTCAAGCTTAGCCTTGCCGCGTACTGCACGGTCTACCAGGCGGAACTCCTGGCCATTTGCAAGGCGACAGAAGTGATCCTCGCGCGGCAAGAGGCGAGCTATGGGTTGTACAGCGACTCAATGTCCGCATTGCAGACGCTTGCAAACCATGGCTCACTCCATCCCCTGGCAGTTCGCGCGCGCGCAAACCTGGCTCACGCCCTGTGCCAGAGCAAAGCTGTGACTTTGTTCTGGATCAAGGCCCACGCGGGCCTGCCGGGGAATGAGCGAGCGGACGAGTTGGCTAAGGAAGCAGCATTGTCGTTACGGAGGAAGCCGGACTACGACCAGTGTCCGGTTTCATTTATCAAGCGACAGATCCGTTTGGAATCGCTTGATGAATGGAATCGAAGATATGTGTCGGGCGAGACTGCTTCGGTGACGAAAATGTTTCTTCCGGATGCAATAGCGGCTTTCCGTATCGAACAACAGGTGCGGCCCGAAGGCGTCCTCACGCAAGTTTTGACGGGGCACGGTGGGTTCTCTGAATACTTGAATCGCTTCAAGTGTAAGGATAGCCCATCGTGCGTCTGCGATCCAGGCGTGGCAGAGACTGTCCAGCACATACTTGTAGAATGCCCGTTATTTATCAGGGAGCGCTACCAACTTGAATGTGAGCTGGACAGGAAAATAACGAGGGAGAGCCTGCATGGGCTCATGGACAAGAAATATAGGGAAAGATTCTTGGAATACTGTATTAGAGTAGCCACTGCGGTTATACATCGAAATAAAACCTGAGGCGCACCGTGCTTCATTAGTATTATGTATGATATTTAAATGCAGGCACGGAATGCAGCCTGGACATGTGTAACCGGCAGTATTTCATGTTAGTACCTAAGTTTATTGAATGTTAATTTCTGTGTTAATTGTGTGATAGTTGCACTGTTGTGTTTCTATCCCTAGCTGTTATATAGTTTTTACCCTATTTTCTGTGATAAACTACTACTGTATATTCTGTGATAAACAGCACCTTTGCTCAATATGATGTAATTAGCACCTTTTGCTCTAATTGTTTTTAATGGCACCTTTTTGCTCAGTTGTAATTATAGCACACTGTATTTTTAACTATTTTTTTAAGAAATAAATCATACCCATAGAGTAGACTAATAAAAGTGGGACCCTTACCCACAGAATGCAAGAATATGAATGCAAGAAAGAACTGGTATGAGGAATGAATGTACGAGAGGCATAAAAGTTTGACCGGAACGACTGAGGTTAAGCACATAAGGCGCCAATATCGTTGGCGGGGAATAGTGTTAAGAAAAAAAAAAAAAAAAAAATACCCTACCCTACCCTACCCTACCCTACCCTACCCTACCCTACCCTACCCTATATCTCAAGTTGGACCAGACTGCTCACGGTGTGCCAATTTAATTTAAAATCGGTTATGTAGTTTAGGAATCCATCGCGGACAAACATCGTGACAGGAGATTTATATATATTAGATATTCTCACAAAAAATATAATTATTATTTCTATCTCAATTCATAAAAATAAACTTACGATCAATGTTTTAATAAATTAAGTAAAATAACAAGTAACAAAAAGTTTAACAACAAATGCCTTCAATAGCAACTGTGATAGAAACTGTGTTTTGACACTTAATTGGGAGCACGCCACGTGTACTTATCTCACTTAATTTATTTTGGCTTACCCTCAGAACAAAATATTTTTTTTTTTAATAACGTTTGAAACTTGTTATCCTTCCGAGATGATCTTTTGTTACTAACATAGCATTAAGCTAATTACTAACATTGTTTATTTGCTGGATTATTTTGTACATAATAATTGATAACGGACTGTAACCGCTCCTCCTCCTCGCGTCGTTTTCCTCATTACTGAGGGTCGTGACTACGATTTCCCTCCATCTGCTGCGATCCTTAGCTTCATGAAGGGCATTGTGGAAGTTGATTTTGAGAGAAGATCGTATTTGGTCCGACAATCTCGTGGGACTGCGTCCTCTGGGACGTTTGCCATCTACCTTGCCTGTCACCATCAGCTGTTCAAGATTGTGACCCTCTTTACGAGCAATATGTCCGAAGAATTCCAGCACCCTGCGAAGGCATAATGTGGAAAGTCTAGTTTTGACATTAAACCTTCTCAGAATAGACACGTTGGTGCGAAAGGCGGTCCATGGAATCTGTAGCATTTTCCTCCAGCTCCACATTTCAAAGGCGTCTATTCGGTCTCTGTCGGTCTTTTTCAGCGTCCAAGTCTACGCTCCATAACTGAATATGGAGAAAACTAGCGAAGTCACCAATTTGGTTTTAGTTTTTCGCGTGATGTTACGGTCTCTCCATATCTTATGCAACTGGGACATTGCGTTTTTGGCCATCCCTATACGTCTCCTTATCTCTTTTTCGCATGATCCTGTGTTACTAATGTTAGACCCTAGGTAGACGAAGTCGCTCACGATGTCAAGGCTCAGCGTTCCCGTTAGTTCAAGGCTGTTGGTACGATCCACCACCATTACTTTGGTTTTGCTATGATTGATTTTTAGACCCAACAGCAAACTGATATTCTCAATCCGGGCCAAGAGGTTCACCATCTCGGTTTCACTTGCAGCAAGGAGTGTGGTGTCATCTGCGTATCGGAGGTTTGTTATTTTAGTGCCACCTATTGTGACTCCACCCTCCCAACCCTCACATGCCCGCCTAATTATGTACTCTCCATAGGCGTTAAAGAGAATTGGAGACAGGTTGCCGTTGCCGGTCCCAAGCCCGGATGAGAAAGGAGGAGGGTTGGTATGGAGGAGAACAACCCAACCATAAAAGAAAACAACGCCGAAAATCGGGCGGCGGTCAATTAACCCGACCCCTTCAACACCTGTTGGAGAGTGGCTCACAGAGACCATGAGGAATTAAATAACCTCTAAAGTTCTGCAGTGGAAGGATCTGGGTGCCCACCACTACGTATTTACCCAAGAAAACTCCCTCAATGAACTGTAACCGCTACTCGTTTGTAATTTTTTTATTGTAACTATTGTTTTTCATTGTAAGAAAGCAGAATATACATTCACATTCTGCTTTTGAGAAATAAATGTCTTAAACCATAATTTTTATTGTATTTTTATGAGAATAAAGAGATCTCATCAAATCAAAGTACGGTCATTAATCACGAAAGCTCGACAAGATTTCGGTGCGGAATTCATTGCCAAACGTCCACTCTCTTTGATAGACATATTTATCTCCCTTTGGCTTACTGTCACACTCGGTAAAAAATCTATCTACTAAAACTTAAATAGTAATTTTTTCTCTTTTTTTGTAATTAACCTAGGAACTGTTTTAAGAAAATATGTCGTACATACCAGTCCCTTCATGACTTAAACGTGAAGAAAATATTGGTCTTTGCAAAAACATTAATTTTGTAAAGTTTAAGCAAACTGGAATTAGTAAATAAACTTTGATATGATAATATATAAAACTAGTTTGGTTGATAGTAAGAAAAAAAAATCGCTAGATTTAATTATATTTTTCAAGGTAGTGCTAATGTTTTAGGATGGTAAGCGATGATGTGGTCGACGATTTAGCACGCTTGCCTAGAAGTAACCTATTCACTCTTGACTTAAAGACTCACTGACTTTACCATATTTAAGATCTTTAGCCCGTTTCTTGCAGACTGAAGTTTGACAGTTTAATAGTTAAGCTGTATTTGAGTATGGTCTTATGAATTTTTGGCATTATTTGGACTCGTATTTTCGACGAATATTAACAGTACGACACATTTTATGTTTGTACTCGTACCTAGTACATAAAACCCTTTTACTTAAAATATTCCTATGAACCATGAGTGCTACGTTGGGTAGAGTTATTCAAACCCATTCAAAACTAAAAGCTTTAGCGCTTTATTCAAACGAACCCATAAATCTAACTCGATTCAGAAAAAAAAACACTAGCAATCAATTTGAAAATCCGAAGCGAGTTTCGGGACTAGTAAGGTCGTTAGTACTTTTCAGGATTTGTTCGGTTTAGCAAATTGCAGGCACCTGTGAATGACCCTAGTTATGTGATTGTCCAGATAGTTTAATAAAAAGCTATCGCTAATAAACACGTAACCAATAACTCGATGTTGTTCCGAAAAATATTAATATGCATACGAACACGAGTTAATATTATAGAATATATGATTATTACAGATAAGGCAACGTTCATAAGCAGCAAGTTCAAGGACATTAATAACGTTGTTATTGGCTTGGGAGTTCTATTTCACAAGCACACTCAACTTCGCCTTATCCTCGTATATACTTGATTACGTACTTTTGTTGGAAATCCTCCTCGGATAATAGACCTCTGAAGGGATCTGCAGGACGCGGCAGAGGATCTTATTTCAATAGAAAGTTTATTGGGAATATTATAAGGCCAGTGATGACGTCAGTAACAGACGACGAGGCCTTTTTTTACTCGTATGTGATGAATGAGCCGATGACCTTGAAAATATATTTTATTTGAAAAAAACTTCAAAGCTGCGAAAAAGAAATATGAGACAGAACGTTCAGATTAAATCAGCTGTCAAAACGCCGGAGATGACGATAAAATTGCTCAATTAACAGTTGTAAACAAGCTGAAATCGTACACTTGTCTTAAAATAAACATTACATTCTGAAATATTACTCACATAAAATTCAAATATTTTCCATAAAATGTATTCTGCTGAACAACAGCAAGGCGGATTCAAAGGCAGACCAATATTGAAAAATTCCACTCATATATTTGAATGTGAGCTCATGCACGGGAAAGAAAACACTGAATAACTTGGGGCATATCTTTATTTGGTGGAAATCCTTTCACGACTATATTGACCTGCGTTGTTGGTTGTTTAGGCACGAGCCATGATAGTATATCAATAGGTCATGTTTAATAATAACGAATCGGAATTTGTAGGTAGCTTATTGGCCATCGGTTTGCCATCACTCACTATTAACTATAATTCTAAAGCATATGCCATCAAAGTTTGTTGTTGAAGATCATGCGCTTCAGCGCTGCCATAAACAATACGTTGTCAGTTACCTTGTATCACTTTAGTAACTGGTTAATCTCTATGATTCAATGTAAGTGTTTATTTGAAGTGTTCATTTCCTTCACGTCTATCAATGAGGGTCCATTACAGTGCCAATCACCGCTGAAAGCAAATTATACTGAGAAGCGAGATCAGAGGCGAGATTATTATTAATCAATATATCAATTATTTACGATTAGGTAATATCCATTACATCACCAAGTGTAAACTTTGTTAAATTTGACTAATTAAGCATCGACTAAAGGCGATGTTTTCGGTTCAGCGTGCCGTGAACTTTGGCATCCCGCAACCAATTAAAGTGGTTGGTGCAGCCTTACACATACAGATTCATTTGCAGGCATTTCCAACTAATGCTGGGCATTTCAGCGGTATTAACTCTGAGCTGCTATTGAAATGTTACACGGGCAATTTAACACTGACATTCGTAAGTTTTCCGAGCCGGTCATAGTTTTGCTTCGCTTTGCATATGTCGGAAACAATTCGGAACTCCCAATTGAATTCAATTCAACCAGATAACGAGTGTTTTCGAAATTTCAGGCAAATTGTTTAAAATTTTGCAAATTTTCGGTACTTTACAAATGCTAATTTTGAAAGGTTTACTTAGGATACTCCAATCCAATGTATTTTTGCTGTTTGCTGAAATTTCTCAATGAAAGGTCATGTCGTAGCGAAAAAGTGGCATGATAAATTATTTCGTGAACCATCTATAAATCACTTTAGTCATTAATCAATTATCGACCGGAATCTCAGCGAGTGTAAGTAAGATGAAAGGAAACATTTCAAAATGAGTCTAGGGAATCCTTGAACAATTCCCAGCTGGATAATACGCCTAATGTAATGTCTCCGTAATTCCTTTCAAACTCGTATACGTCGACAGTAGGTACCAGCGCGCTACGTCCCGAATCTCTCGTAATCCCTCAATGCAAGCTTTGTGAGTTTTCCATCACATAATGTTTGTAGATAACACGCAGTTACTTTTATTATCTACCTGCCTCGTTCTCGGAACAGGTATTTCATGTCATAAAAACAGAGCATAACGGGTAATTCAGGTAAACGATCGACTTGTTTCAGAATGCCAAAGCGAGTAAACATAAGATAACGTTGTTACAGCTTCGCGAATGGTTGCCTACACTCGCAAATCCAATAAGGCCCTATCATGTAACAAAATTGGACCAAACTTCATAATACGTGTAATCAATATTGATCAAAGTCTTCTTCTTAAGTTTCAGAATATTTTGATCAATATTGATTGAGGTCTACCCATTTTAGAAGACAAGATTTGCCCATGTTAATAAAGACTAATATAATAACTGACACCCTAATATTGAAATAGGGATCCTTTCACTGAAAACAATATGAACACAAGGAAAAACAATAGGTGCGAGGCTAAAGATACAAAACATAGGTGATTGGCAAAAAATCCGGGTACCGGTAGTAGAACAAATTTTTCTTTGAGTGGTTTGAACGGTCACTATTCGAATCTTTCGTAATATAGATTGTAGGAATTCCATACAACAGAACCTATATATGTTGTTTTTTGAGTCATGTTTTTTGAAGACTATTTGTAACGATGCTTTGTAACTCAACATGATCCGAATATTACGAACATAGATCAATAAACATAGATCAAAAAAACCCTCAAAGCAGCCGTCGTTACATTGTTTTTGTTACATATTTTAGTACATGAGTCTTCCACCGTCCCTTTACGTCTTCTGCCACATATATCTTTAGGCAGATCATACATAGATGTAGGAATTGGATAGTAAATTTACGACGCGTGTTTTATAACCACATAACATCCGTTATTTATGGTCAGAATAGACACGGAACGAAAATGTCAACGGTATTCATCTTCATGACTTGGGAATATGTGAAGTTTAGGATATTGCTCGGAGAGTATTTTATTGAAGTGTATCTAAAAAACCGGCCGGTCGGACTCACGCACGAAGGGTTCTGTACCTTTATCGCAAAAAACGGCAAAAAAAAGTCACGTTTGTTGTATGGGAGCCCTACTTAAATATTTATTTTATTCTGTTTTTAGTATTTGTTGTTATAGCGGCAACAGAAATGCATCATCTCTGAAAATGTCAACTGTGTAGCTATCACGGTTCATGAGATACAGCCTGGTGACAGACAGACAGACAGACAGACGGACCGCGAAGTCTCAGTAATAGGGTCCCGTTTTTACCCTTTGGGTACGGAACCCTAAAAAGTATCAAATTCTAGATGGAAATCATTAATCATAGAAGCTCAAAGGATTCATGAAGAAAGCTTATAGAATATAATATAATAGAAAATCTATGTACTAATGGTCGGTGGTTGAAATATAGGTACTAATGGTAGGTGTTCGATGGATATAACTTCTAACTATGTAGTACGACAACCTAATCCTTGCACAGTGGAGCGCCTGCCAGCTTCGTGATGACCATTTCTCCTAGTTGAAAACTTACAAGGGATTACAAAAGTAAATCATTCATAGGTTTCTTCTCTTTTTAGAACTGGTATATTAGAGGCAAAACTGTTCCACAATGTTTAACCACGCCTGTACTAACCGAAAGATTAGGCAGAAGTATACTCTACTTATGATACACCCACATATATACAGTTGTATTTAAAAGTTTCATGGAACAGGGTAGTATATTGCCATCGTACACAAGTATCTGACAGACTCCAGGGTGCTACTGATAAATTTCAGAAGGTAGAACACAATAACACTTTGCGCAGAAAACTCCAAAAACTGTTCCAATTAACTGGTATTTAAGATAAATGGGATATTTCTATTAGTAGAATGTAGGTCTCAGGTCTGTACGGTCCGGGAACAATAAAATGCAGATCAGTCTCCGTATTGTTTGTACGTACATAATTTACCGCGCAGATAAGCTTTGTACAGCGTCCCGGTGCCGCCCGACGCCGCCATTGCTGCTATTATTTTCTTTGATCTTAATCCACCGCTAGCCGCACATAGAAACAATTTAAATCTTCATTCTCGATTGAATAGACCTGAACGGTAAGCTGGGAATCCGCGCCCTTTATTGCAAATAACTTTTTATTGCAAACAATAAGCTCTCAAGTTATTTCTTTGTTCGTTCTGCGGATTCATTTCTTTTTTATTTAGTTCGTGTATTTTTTGTATTTGCAAGTGTCTTTTTTTGCTGGACTAGGCGGACATCGAAAATATCATATCTGCTCTGTTGTGTTGGTATTCTTATTTAAACGTTCTATTCATTTGAATATTCAGTTTTATTCGCGTAGCGTCATCCACCTTGTAATAAGACGAGATTTATCATACTTAGAATGAAGGAAACTTAATCATTTTTAGAACGTAATTAATTTTAGGCAGAATCCTACCTACTCATTAATTCAAACTTAGCCTGTAAAATATCACGTTCATTTCACAATTAGAGTGGATTCTCGTATTCCAGTAGCAAGTACTTAGCTGTAAGTAGCACGGTTGATACTAAACAGAAATAACAAATGACGGCGCGCTATTTTTAATAACCTGCAGAGAATGCATAAGCATTCATTTGATATTCCTTCTTCGTACGTTGGTGAATAATTATGAGACTTTTCTTTCTGAGCCCGACTACTCCACTGGATAATATATCATTTTCTAAGTGCCAAATGATATATTATGATGTTAAAATGTGGGTCCTTTTTAGTATATCTACCTACAGCTGTATTTCCTTCAAGTTTGTACAAGTTTTCTATTCACAGTCGCGTTGGGAACCCATACGACTTTTTATGATTTACGAGCTCAAAGTACACCTGTTTGTTTTCTGATTCTCTCCGTTGTTTTAGGAACTTATATTTTTAATATTTCTTCCAAATATTTGTTGAACAATCAGTCAGTAATCTTTGGGGAAAAGAATATCAGTTGTGTCTGGGGAACATTTTCCTTAAGAGAGGCTTTTATCAACAAGTAGTTGTTGCCTGAACATCTGGTTGGGAGCAATATATTGTTTGACTTGCGCCATGTGAATATGAGCTGTATCTTAGTTACCGAGTATCGTAATTAAGCGATTAGCTACGGCAAAACGATCCCTAGGGCTTCAAAATCAACAGCAATATTAATATTGGTTTAATTTTGATAGGCAATTACGATAACTCATGTAAAATATTATAAAGATATTTTACATGAGTTATATAACTGTTTGTTTATATCTCAGTCTATGTAATCGCTGGCAGTTCCATCAGATTCAGCATCAGCCTTATAATGTCCGCACTGCTGGGACACAGGTATCCTCTCTGTGAGAGGTAATGGGCCTTAAACAACCACGCGGGCCCAGTTCGGGGTGGTGAATGTCACATGTCTTAAATTTTTTGTTTCTAGGTCATGCCGGTTTCCTCACGATATTGCCGTCACCGTTTTAAGAGCAGCGGTGATGAAATAATTTACACAAAGTAAAGTGCCTGCCTGGGTTCAAACTCACGACTTACGACACATAAGTCGGCGCCGCTACTACTGAGCCACCACTGCTCTTCTCTCAGATTACGAAAAGCTTTCTAGTTTAATGTTTGCTTAAAGTACCTATCTTTATGTATTGCTGTGCACTTAATATCCTCGTTTGCAAATCACTCTATCGCTCCGAGCTTTGCTGTTTGAACCACATTCTGGGTTGAGCCTTTGTGATCGGCTACAGAAGGTAAGCTTATACTTACTCTAGCCATGTGCCAAAGGCTACTTTTTTCCCGGAAAATAAGTACGGTTCCTGTGGCAAAGGCAACGTGAAGAGAAGCCGCGGTTAAAAACTAGTACACGATGTGATGTGTGTGTGTGATATGTATTCGGTAGTGTAGGCAGTCATGCGTGGGTCGTCACAATCAACAAATTGCATTGAAGGAAGAGGAGCCAACATGGTGATGAAAGGGAAAAAGTTTACACAGCAAACGTGATGCACATTCACATCGGACAATGGCAATTAATTAAGGTCACGTCAGTCGCTGTTTTGTTGCACAAAGAGGCCAATAACTACCTACATTATAATTACACACAGCTGTTCCAATATACCGCACTCACAAATACAATACACCGTGAAACAGAAATAAACCCAGAAATAAATAAAAGTGCCAATCACGAGCTATGAAATATCGGCACGTTGATCGCGGAGAAATTAATTTAAACAGTGTCAGACGAACAGAAACATTTATTTTCTTGTATAGCTATGATGTTTATATTAACGTAATTGCCGACATTTATTTTCGGAGTTTAGAGCAAACTGTACAGACCACTTGTCTCAGTTGTTTCATACAATTCCTGGCAGATTTTGCCATTTGTTTTAAATACTAAGAAAATGTGGCTATAAATCCAGTGTTTATTTTAAAATATCATAAATATCGCTGGCATAGATAAGTCTTTTTCCATTCAGTCTTGTAACAAGATGAATCGTTCAAAACTTTTATAGTGTTTTTATTAGGAGTTAATGCTCACAAGTTGCCTTTGTGTAGCGACACGGGGGAGACATTAAATATGAAGTAAGTAACAATGTAGACAAAACTTTTGTATTGGTACGAAATCTATAATCTATACTAATATTATAAAGAGGAAAGATTTTTTTGTTTGTTTGTTTGTACCGAATAGGCTCCGAAACTACTGGACCGATTTGAAAAATTCTTTCACCAATAGAAAGCTACATTATTCCTGAGTCACATAGGCTATTTTTTTATCCAGAAAACGGGTCCTGTGTGGTGGTCCACGGGAGCGAAGCCGCGGGCAACAGCTAGTAATATTATAAGGAAATTAAACTCTTTGTTTGTTTCTGTTTTTACATAGAAACAAACAAAGAAAAAATATAAAATTGTTTAATAACATTTTTATATTAACAAACACAAATTTGTAGTACCTACAACAAGGCTCAAGAAAATAGGTGGCTCGTTTAGATGTCAATGTATACGCTTTTATAATAAGCTTCCAAGCCACGTACAAGATCTAAGCCTTAATAAATTCAAATCATTAATTAAACGTAAGTTGTGCCAGAAAGCGTTTTATACCATTAAAGATTACGTTGAGGACAAAAAGGCTTGTGATTAAGCTGCTTCAATTAATTATATTTAATTATTTTTTTGCATCCTGAATTATGTTTTTTAGGGTTCCGTACCCAAAGGGTAAAAACGGGACCCTATTACTAAGACTTCGCGATCCGTCTGTCTGTCTGTCTGTCTGTCTGTCTGTCCGTCTGTCTCCAGGCTGTATCTCATGAACCGTGATAGCTAGACAGTTGAAATTTTCACAGATGATGTATTTCTGTTGCCGCTATAACAACAAATACTAAAAACAGTATAAAGTAAATATTAAAGGGGGGCTCCCATACAACAAACGTGATATTTTTGCCGTTTTTTGCTCGATATTAATAACGGCAACAGGTAGACCCCTGAAATATTCACAGAATGTTTAGTGTAATATTTACTTCAAAAAATAATAATTAATAAATTAAAATAAAATAAATTAAGGGGGCAAACGTGATTTTTATGCAGTGTTTTGCGATAATGGTACGGAACCCTTCGTTTGCGAGTCCGACTCGCACTTGGCCGGTTTTTTTTTTGTTTTTCTTGCAATGACAAGAATATTTACTTTTTAAAGTATTATATTATTTTATTTTAATTATTGTGAATGTGAAGACTATGTGGATCAGTCTACTTTTCATAATTTTAATTTTTCTCAGTTTTTATCATTCTCAGTTTGAGTAATTTATGCGGCCTACCCGAATGTCATTTCTTTGGTATTGTTCGTCGAATAGTAGAGCTCCTTAAATTCTGAATTGAGCTGCACTGTTATTGACAAATGCGTGCATTGACTGGATAGATCCACTCAATATGGCTGGTTCTTTCCTCAAAAGAACATTTCAGACATCAATCTACATGGTCTTCACATGGTCTAACCATATTTTTCTGGACTTTGAAAGAGACTGTGGTCTCTGAGTTTTTTTCGGCCCACGCCGACCTCATGTTGTTGATCGATATGTAAAAGTGTTTGTTCAATCCAACTTACAGAAATAAAATCAATTATCATTAACATTTGTATAAGGTAATTTTTGGAAGAAATCGGATCAGTATTTAGATAATTTACTGATACAAATCTACACTGTAGCTGAGTGTCATAGGCTTTTTATCCTGGAAAATACACTTTTCCTGTGGGATGGCCCAGGGGAGCGAAACTGCGAGAAAAAATAGTAGTGCAAGACAGGAATAAAGGTCTGTCTGTCTGTCGGTCACGAGTTTGAGTTATTGGCAGATTTTCCATTGAAAATATATCAAAAACAAAATTATCCTTCTGAAAATAGATCTATTCTGCTATTGAGAAATCAATCCTAAGATTTGGCATTTAACAATAAACCAATTTATTCAAACTTTTAATTGCCTCCAATTGTATTTTCAAATCAAAACATAGGAAAGCGTACACAAACTCAAACCTGTTCAGTTTCAAGGTAAGTGCAAAGTTTGTAAATATTTTCTTATTTATAAGTGCAGTGGGCGTAGATGTACCTAATACATATATTTATGCTATTGTTTTAATAACATTTCATGAAACTTACCTTGCTCCCTTGCTAACAGCAGACATAATATACTCATCGAACCTTACGTTTATTTTCACAAAGAATAGAGATAATTCAAGCTCTTACCTTCCAAATAATCTTACCTTTTTCTTGATTCGTTAGTTATTTACAAAAGAGACGGCATAATGGCTCGTGGCCTTGTCGATAAATCCTATTGACGGAATAATTAGTTACCTCCAAATAAGCGTTAGTCAGCTTGACTCAATTCTCTCAACAAAGAGTATATTAGTGTGTAAATTTATTTGCACGACGACGTCTTTGTCTTATACAAATGTAACGTAATTTTAGAGACACTCATTGTATCTTAATTTTGATGGACTAATGACAACAATGTGTTTTGCAAGTTTCCTCCCAGCCTCAAAACTGACTGTCAACACGTTTAGTTTACTTTTGTTTGTACGGGCATACATAAATAATGCTTACTCGTACGAGTACATACATTTGTATATTTACTCTCAGGTGATATAGTACAGAGATAAATCAAAAGAGGGCCCAAGGGAATCGTGTGAAGTTGGTAGTCGACAGCTTTACTGACATGAAAATCCAAAAATAAACAAGTAAAATATATGAGTGAATGTTATTATATCTCCGTGCAAGTAGCTTCAGAACAGTTATCCTGCCGTCAAATAACAATGCTCTTCAAATATCTAAAATATCAATTTCCTAGAACCGTTCACGTCGACATACGAGCCTGGCCCAATTTATTCAAGGCTCGTACATACTGTCTGAGCTAACAAGGATTATCATATCGTGTGATATTTCACCAATATTTGTGAAATTGCTTATCATGTGCGTCTTACTGATTTATATTCCTTTTATGACTGCGAAGTAGGTCTATTTTTATAGGAAACTACACAATATTTTGTTCAAAACTGGAGTTTGCTCGTGGCTTCGCCTGCGTGAATATCGGAATACCGGATATCCAGTTTAGGAAAATGGGAATACTTCTATACACAATTCAACACCCGCTGCTCTCGTGTTTTTTCAAGCAATACGAGAGGTATTCCAAACAGAAATTGACACATAATTTCAGCCTTTTATGTGTTACCTATATTTTAATATAACAGCTTACTACTAGAAAAGAACCAAAATTCTTTTTCTATCGGTATTTACCGGTTTAGGTATTGCGATAACTGTTAGTTTTATGACATAAATTAATTATTTATTGCGTCAGTTCTGTTATACCTAGCAGCATTATTCGAAATTGTATCGAAAGGAAATGTTTGACAACCTTTGTTGAAAATTTATAATCAACCAACTTTTTCCATAACCGTCAGCTTTCTCGACTACATTTGTTTGAGTTGCTCAAAGTGGACTTGACAACTTGTCCTCAATATTGAAATAAGGAAATGAGAAAATTTCGTTTTGTGACTCCACTTTGGCAATCGTACCTATTGAACTTGAAAAGCTAAACGCTACCACGAAAGCCCGACAATTGCGCAAATGGCGATACAAACTCAACTCTTATAAATTTTCAAAGTTGAATGAATACATTAATCTTGTGTTGCGCACTTCCCCTTCTTTTGCTCGTTTTTACTTCAAAATGAAAAATAAGCAATAAATAATAAAGCAACTGACGCCATTTTTTGCTGACAACTCATCAGGAGGCACCTCCCCCTGTCACCGAGGACCTCAGTTGACCTCCGCGGCTCCCGTTTCAATTTACTTGTGAAATATTTATGTCCATTTAGACGCACGCCACTTTCAGACCTTCCGTTAAGCAGTTTCTCATAAATCATTTAACGAAATGACGAATTTAGAGTGTGAATAAATGAGTTTACTTTTCCGTCAAAAAAAAAGGTACAAAGTATATGTTGATAATTTTGTAGAAATTTAGGTAGAGAAGAGAAGGTTGAGACCGATAAAATATATTCTCTTACAACAGTAGATATTCCAGTTCATCAAATACGCTGCTACTGGATTTAGATTTGCTAATAAAGGTTTGTAGGACAGTTTAGTTTAACATCGCTTTGAAAATCAATCACTTTGTCGAAATGAAGTGAAATTTGATCTCGAAATGTAAGGAAAAAGTACTCGAATTAAAGGCTGTCTGAGAGCGTAGAGATACCTAAGAATAATTTACTTGAAATTGGCACCTTTACGCTTCCACATAACGTTAATCACTCCCGTTGTTTACGTAGATTATAATTAGTAACTTACTTTTATTTTAAGATAACAATCGACAGATATTGCTACTATGTAATTATTGTATTGTACATGATGAAGCTCCTTCTATTAATTAATTAGGATAATTGGCACTAAATGAATCTTATTTCTGAGCACAGTAATATAATAATATTGTGCAAATTTTTTCGACATTTCTTTTCCCCTTATTTGTTTTTCTTCTTTTGAACTAGGTGTCATCTCCACTCCGAATAAATTAACATTTTATAGACACAAAAATAGGAAGTAACTCTATAAAAATACTCCATAGCATCTTCAGAGACATCACAAACAACAGTTTCCATAAATTATCTGTTTGTTCCAGATTCGCGGGACCACTGATGGACGGGTTTTAATTGGATTTCATTGAAAACTAATTTAACGCTCGGATAAAAATATAATCAGTCTGTCTGTGTCTTTCACTAATTTAATTAATTATTCGTCTCGGAGGATTAGGTAGATTTCAGATTATTGCCACTGCCACATAAATCAGAGAACTTCTAGAAATCGAATTTTTTAAAGTTGACAATTTTAATCTCAAGCCCACAATTTCTTCTTCAGATTTATGTCATTTTGCGTCAAGCCGCACCGGATTGAATGAAAATAAACGCACGTTAGTCGTTTTTGGATAGCTGAAATTGGACCCCTGAACAAAGCTTCTGTCAAAAATTTTTGCAACACATTTTGTTGTTGAATCAAAGTAAGCCGTCAAATCTGAGATTTATTTTCGTTGGATCCCACTTTTAGATCCCATTTTTAGGTATTAGCGATGGGTCCCATTTGCTATTCCCATTGAATCCCATGTTGTAACAAAGCTATGCAGCAGTTCGAAACTTATTTCACCACAAAACAATAACAGTTGAAAGCTTTGTCAATTCAGGACAATAGGGCTGCAATCCAACCAATTATAAACGACCGCTAATCGGTAACTTCCAAATGGATGAATGTTCTAAGCGGATAATACCAAAGCTGGCCAATTTGACGACTCAATTAACCACACAGTAATCACCCTTTGAAGTTCTAACAAACGGATAACGACTATCCCTTCCTTAGTGAATCAAACACTTTGATACAGTGCCTAACACTGAAGGTTATAGGGCTATACGTCCAGGGTTATCTCAAGTAACCTTTGACCGCAGAAGGCACTTGGCGACCTTTACCTTACCGTAAGATAAGCTAGCGACCCTTCTTAAGTAAGAATATGATTGAGGGCAAATCTAGACAAATAAAACAGAATCATAAAGACCAACCTCAGTTTTTTCTGCTTTTATAAAGCAAAATTCACGACCAAGTTTCTGAATATCGATTTTGTAAGTAACTTGATGATACAAAAACTTTTATCTATTGAAATTATAATTGATAAAGTTTTCTGTTCGTCTTGTGTGTTTGTTTTGAGATATCATGAACATTTTACTGGTAGGTATTGACCTAATTTGAATATTTGTTTGTAGAGTTTGTATCGAATAAATTGAGACCAAGAGCAGAAACCTGGGCTGTCTCATATATTGTTCGCAATTATATTGGATTACACGTCGAAGTCAGTAAAATGTAAACAATTTCAAAAGGGATAAAGCTTGGCTTAGAATTACAATTTTGTTAGAGAATGCTTAAATTACGTACAAGGTAATGGCTTACGGTTTGCCTATATAAGCCTTGTATAGAATTACAAATCCAATCGTAATATATTTTTTTAACTCTGGTTACCTACTCCCATGTACAGTTTTTATTGTGTTTTAAGTAAGTACCTACTGTTGTGAAGGAGTCTTTTAATACAGGCATTATTTGCTTAAATGAAGACTCCAAACCACATAATTGTTTGTGTATTATTTTTAGACACAATAAACGTTATTTATTATAATTATTATTTATATCTAAAATGTGTAGACACACTTTCCTCAGTCGGATGTTTTCCTTTTTATAACAATGTATAAACAATACTTTCTAAGTTGAATCAGGGTTCGATCACAGCTATTGTAAGTGTAACCTACTTACTTCTTACACTTATGCTTCACAGCTTGTGTTATGTTTATTAAATGTCACAAGGCTTTGCTCTCACAATATCAGTGTCTACAACCCTTAATTGGCTTATGCTCTGAGCGGATTTTAATCTTATCAAATCCTTTCAGGTATGTATTGTACAGTCAGAAAATTTCCTTGTTGAACGAGGAAGAAAGGAACATTAATAATCTGAAGCCTCAAACGTACCTGCCCACTGAAGGTTGAACAAGGGTATAAAAGGATAAAGAACTCAGATTAAATTCTCCAGTAAAATAGCCGATATTCACATCGAGCAGATACTGAAAGAAATATAAAGTTAATTGTTTGAAGTGAAGAGAGAATTCGAATTCAACTATTTTCTCTAAACAAACTCACTCGGCTACTATGCCAAGAGCAAATAAGAGATTGAATACGTCTGTCAATACTTGCAGTTATTTACTAGAACATACAGCAGAATATCTTTCATATCGACGTCTAGTATTTGCCTGTCTAGTGCTGGCATGTGATGCTTGTTCGATATTCAAGAACTTTGCTCTAGATTATCTGCCATATTCCCGCACAATTTCAGATAGCGTGGCTTTATTCAGCCGGTTACTCAGCCGTTCTAGAATGTTAAATTTGTCAACACAGTCGTTCTATTGTCTGCTTATAGGCTGAAACATACGCATCCAAAAATAAAGTACATTTTACTGCTGAGCCCCCCCATCTGTGGCTCACAATAGATTACAGATTGGAATAATGAGGACATTTCAAACTGCATTTGTTTTAAGCACGATTCAACCAATCTGAACGTAGGAACTGGCTAGTTTATTTCATAAACATGACATGTATTGCTATCGAGTGCATAATGATCAAAGCTAGAGAATTCATTGCGCGCTATAAAATAGTCGTATGTATTTGTCAAAAAACAGTAGGTCTTGATAGGCAGCCGCCCATGATTATAATGTATTTATGCAATGTTTTGATCATGAACGAATATCTCGCGTAAGTAATCTAGCAAAATGGAGTAGTTATCTAAATAATATCTTAGTCTTCTACATTTCAATTACGAATAGATATACGTTACGCTATTATGATTTCTAAACTAAGATTTTACTTCAAATAATAGTTCAAAATGTGCCAATTTTGATTTGGGTCCGCATATGATGGACCGACAAGACATATCTACGTTCGATATACATAAGTATCTACCTATTTCCTATTGATAGAAACTTGGAGCTATGGTTGTCGATAACAAGTATAGATCTATATTTGTGTAATTGAATTACCCCTACATTGAGCGGGTATGAATCTGAGGTAATTTATTACTGCCAATATATCTCGAGGAGAAAGGTCATAATAACTTGAGCCCCAAGCTCGTTAAGGGTAGTCACTGACATTCGAGAATTTAATAAATAATAGAAAAATATTCGGCTAGCTTATTTTATAGGTAAATATCGGTAAATTGGATCATTATTTTTTCAACCGTAGCTGTAGGTAGATGTTGAAGAATTCTTTAATGCAGTAACAAGTAGGTACTTAATGAAATGAAAAGCTTTACTTTTTTAGAAGCTTTTTATTTTCTAACTAAGCAAAAACGTTTTCAACCGACTTCAAAAAAAGGAGGTGGTTCTCAATTCGGTTTTTTTTTTTGGATGTTGTTTCTTTGTTTTTTGAAAGAAAAGGTATGTTTCCGAATTGGGTGTATATAGATTTGGTGAAGATGTGATAATGAACTTCGGGGAAGAGAATATTGACGGAGAAAGAACATACATAACAAAAAAAAACACTACAAAGTGAAAAATAAGTTAAATTTCGACAGTCGGTGTTCTTGTTTTGTTTCTTCGTTTTTTGACACCGACTTCCGAAATTGAAGTTATTTTCACTTTGTGGTGTTTTATTTAAGAAGTCGGATGTATTAAAAAAAAAAAATTTTTTTTGATAAAAAGTATTTGTACCTATTGTTAGGTTTTTATTTGATAAATACATCTTTTATTTGTTAAGAATTAAATTATTTATATTTAACATCAAATAGTACTTAAAAGTTGTTAAAATGATTATCCTAGAAAATATTCGAATGTCAAATGTCGTCACATCTAATGACAGTTGTCGATTGGAGGGGGATTGTTCGGACACGAGGCGCGTTGAGTGAGTTCGTGAGTCTAGTCTGGGCGGACTTGAAAGATTGTACTGTTGACCTAAGTGGATATATTGTATGGAGTTGATGGTAACTTAGTGTGAAATGGTAAATAAATAATAGTTCAAACTGTGTGTTATTGCTGAATTACCAACTACACGTAAGTATTATTCTATTCTTGAGTATTTTTCTATCCTACTGACCTACCGCTTTGTACTAGCTCTGTTGGCTATCTAGTGATCTATTACATTTCAGAAGCGGGATGTACGCGCCCATTACGAAATCAAGTGCTTTTGATTACGATTTTATTAAATTAGTTTCAAATGTCTTATTAAAACTATATTTAATGTATTTTAAAAATATGAGGGTAGAACAAAAAAAAAAAACAAAAAAAAATTGTGACTAAGTATCTTGTCCCTTAAGCGGGGTTTCTTAAAGGGTTGTGAAAATTTGGTTATTTTTATGCTCAGACTCACCGTTTCAGAGATATTTTCAAAATACCCTGCATACATTTTCAAATATATTTTGTGTACTTTAGTTATTCATAAACCTTTTCTATTTGTTTTATGTACATCATGCCTCGTGAGGCGCCAGCCCAAGGCGCACCAGTCCAGGACGTCACGGCCCAAGGTGACGCAGTCCAGGACGCCACAGCCCAAGGTGACGCAGTTCAGGACGTCGAAGCCCAAGGCATATCAGTCCAGGACGTCGCAGCCCAAGGCGCAGCAGTCCAGGACATCACAACAAGAAGCTACTACAGCAGCAGCCTGGATGTTCATAGCTAAGTGATCGTTAATCTTTTACCGACTCTACTACTCAAATTTTCTATAGACCTATTCCATATTTATGGCTTTGCTGAGGGAGAACCTTTTGCTTAGATGGGTATACTTCTCTACAAACTTGAGAGGGATGTCATTTACCTAGTGGATGACATGTGGTGATTATTTAGTCGTAACTTAATTTTTGATGAGATTTTGCTGATATGGCTTCTTTATTGATAATTCCCAATATCCATTGGATTAGCTTTTGTACAACAGGATGATTACTGAAATCGGCACAACTTTTCCTTTTAATATTTTGCTCCATAGAAGCATGATGGGTCTTAATAGTACAGTCCTTGCAAAGGGCAATAGACAATTTTGTCGCATTCCAGTAGCGATATGATATGTGTCGTTAGATGGAACTCTTCGGGGGGCTCTTCATATTTCATGGAATATGGGTACTTGAGGAGCTAGAGAGCTTTAAATGTGAGTCATTTGAATTCTGGTATTTTGTCAACTAATTACTTTCATAAGTACTGTGCATTTCAATCATTGTTTTATAAATCCATAAGCGTCCACTTTAAAATATTGGACTCTAATATGGCGATTTAGGAACAATGTTTTAAGAGTCTGCTCCATTAGACCAAACGTTAAGCCTGTCCTTCGCCCCAGTAGCGCTGGGATGTGTCGGATGAATCTTTTCAGTTTGAATATTTCTTATTATAAAGACTTTTCTGGATAGTTGACACGTGAGGAGCTACAGAGTTCTAAATGTGATCCATTAAGTAGATATCATTTAAATTCTGGTATGTCGTCTATTGACTTACTTGGAATTTTGCTTTTTTGGGTTTGGACATAATCGCTAGCCGTGTTTCTGTAAATGTAGTGACCCTTAATTAAAAACCTTTGAGTTTGGTGTAAACTCTAAACGGACTAACTATTAACGATAGTTGTCTTGTAACAGGGCTTCTTGAGTGGACTTTTCTCGGTGGCATGTGTCTTGTGGCTGTTAGGTGCCAAAAGAAAAAGGTAGTAATCTTGGGGCCCAATTGCTTGCCTATTTAGGTCATTGAATCTGAATATTTTTGAATTAGCAAAAGGCAGTTTAATATCGAGTGTTCTTTTGAAAAGTTATTTCTGTTTTGTATCTTATGGCAGTTGGACATCGAGCACAAGTCTTTGTTTTGATGTCTAATGAGTCGCCTGTTTGGGTCACTAACGCTGAACCGACTTATAATTGGCAATATTGGTTTTGTGGTAAAGATTCTTCTTGAGAGGCTCTTTTCGGCGGGGTATAGTCGTAGCTATTGGATGCCAGAAAATCCGTACCGTCGCTGCTCGATATAAGTTACCCGTTTAGGTCAATAACTCTGAACGAGTTAACAATTGACAAGGGCCTTGTAAGAAGCAAGTGTTTTTCTTGATCGGTCGCATATATCATGTGGCTTTTGGTCAAATTTCCATAATTGGATTACAGCCCATTCTCCTACAATTGTTTATGAACCTGCCTGATATATCTGATAGCCCTTCTCTGGTTTCATCTTCATTGATTGTTGAAACCCTTTCACGTACAGGGGAGTATTTATTCCCCGTTTTGGTTAATCATACCAGTTTGCTGTAATGAATCTGGTTGGTTATATAGTTTGGCATAATTAACCGTAGCTATATTTATGAACTCCATTCAGGATTCACATTTGGTAGTGTATTAGAGATGGATATATTTCTTGACAGGTGCTATACAGAGGGTCATTCGATGTCAGCGGTGACTATACTAAAGTGTGGGGATCAATTTTGTGATACTACAATAGCACATGATAATCTCATACATTTTTTGTAATTTTTTTATAGATATATTTGTACGTATAGTGGTTGTTCTATGGGGAGCACCTCCTTATTTCTGTGTTTGTGTTTTATGAAGTTTTCTTTATCGTTTTTGTAAAGTATTGGCTTATTTTGTCATTGGTTTCTTTCATTAACTGTGCGGTTTTCCTGATAAATTCTATATTATTCCAGTATAGAGTGCATGATTTTTATGGTAATATGCATAAGGTTTTTGTGTCATACTTTTCACGTGACGCTATAAGTCCTGGTAGATTATTTTTGGAACCTTTTATAGCTTCTTGCTCGTTCAATGTTTTCATTGTTAATGGCGTGTCATAGAAGTGCGCCAGCTTCTTATTGTGGATTTCTGGTGGATTGTAGCTCTCTGCATTATGTGGTCTTATCCAGACGAAACTGACGACGATACTTCGTACTTTGAAAGTAATTGTGGGTTCTGTTTTCGTATGTTTATTTTGAAGAGATCGATTAAGTGTTAATATGAAAATCTTGTTTATGATTTTGAGGTTTTACTCGTATGCGTATTGAATGAGTCTCGCTACACGAGTGCTGGTGATTCCATAACCATATTTTCCAGCAACTAAATGCTAATGTTCGTTACCGATACCCCGATCTGTGCATTAAAATCACCCATAGAGGTAATGTATTTTTCAATACAGTTGTTAAACATTGAGTACTTTCAGAGGCTATAATTATGATTCGAAGATTAAATCTTTTGCATAGGCATTTTTCTGATACGCGGTTGTGGTTTTTTTTTACGAGCTCGATCATTATTTTTGCAGTTGAGTTTTAAATGTATAAGTCAATTTAAAAAAGTTTAGTAGCAAGGAGTTTTCATACATAGAATAAAATTGGATAGATTTTATACGAGGAAAAATGAATGAGTCCGTACATCTTAGCATTGAATTCTCAAAAGTCTTTTAAATGGTTGTTTCACATCACACATCATCAGCCTATTAATGTTCCCACTGCTGGGACACAGGCCTCCTCACTGTGAGAGGGAAAATGGTTGGGCAAATGGTTGTTTAATATATTTAATTACCAGTTTTATTTTCACATAAAAGGAAATTGTCAAAAGTCGAATAGGTTGTATGGGCTGTTTTCATTGAAAAAAAATATATACGTCATGTTGCAAAAACGTGCCATTTCTGAAAATTTTAATTTTTGTGTGATAAATGTATTATTTTATTTTGTTTATATGAGTTCAAGTACAAATGATGAAATGGAATTAACCCCACCCGATATTTTATGTGGCAAAATAGCGCAAGATGAAATTTTGCCCCCAAAATCTCGATAAAGATATATGGCGACTTACGATAATTGTATTTTGTGGAAGAAACAAATGTAATTCTGTGATTTGTTTTAATTATTTCCCACAACTGTATTGAAAAACGTCGTGTGGTGCATGGGTGTGTGGGTTGTTGCGGACTCGTGTCATTGAAAATCCTCGCCTTCGGCTCGGGCTTGTTGGTGACAGATCGTTTGTAATAGCCTCTTTTCCACCCTTGTATCACAATGTACTATTATGAAGGTACTTGTAAAGTAATGAGTATTTCCAAGTTTTCATAAAAGTTTAATTAGCGACGAGGTTTCGGAGGTTGCATAAGACTGTATAATTGCGGAAGGCAGGTTTTCTAGAACTATTTGTGGAACACAAATTCTTTCTGATATTTCGATAAAAGTTGAAATGTTTTACTTGTCTTTTGTCTTTACTAAGGGGATATTTTTGGTTTTCCTATGTAATACGTATAATCATAGTCTTCGATAATAGCTTCTTTTAGTAGATGGACTTCAGTCAATCCCAGTATGTCATGGGTAATATTTTTAGAACTGTTTTAGCTCAATATGTTTTGTTTTGATGATAGTCATTTAACACCGAAAGTGCGATGTTTAAATCACTTTTCGGTATTAGTGTCTTTGGAGGGTTTAATACTAATACTCCGCTGGCAGAACGCCGTAGTGGTCATATATGGAATTAGTATGAATTGCGATATTAAACCTAAACTGAATGAGGTCTTGCTTGAAGAGTAGTAGAGTGCGGTCGAAATTGTAAAAATTTAATGTTGTTGGAAATGATTTGGTATGTTTGCCAAATTTTTTATGTCTGTGATTAAGTCGCGGGGATTGCCTATAGGCGAATAAATAGCAAGAATTGCCCTCAGGCGAATAAAATCGCAGTACTATTAAATTTGAGAACAAGTTGTGGGCTTACCTACAGGCGAATAAATCGCTATATGCGAATAAGTCGCGGGTTTGCCTACAGGTGTATAAATCGAAGTATTATTAAATTTGCGAATAAGTCGCGGGCTTACCTATAGGCGAATAAATCGCAGGACTTGCCTACAGGCGAATAAATCGCAATATGCGAATAAGTCGCGGGTTTGTTTATATGCGAATAAGTCGCGGGTTTGCCTACAGGCGAATAAATCACAGTACATGTAAATTTGAGAATAAGTCGCGGGTTTACCTATAGGCGAATAAATCGCGGGACTTACCCACAGGCGAATAAATCGCTTTATGCGAATAAGTCGCGGGTTTGTCTATATGCGAATAAGTCGCGGGTTTGCCTACAGGCGAATAAATCACAGTACATGTAAATTTGAGAATAAGTCGCGGGTTTACCTATAGGCGAATAAATCGCGGGACTTACCCACAGGCGAATAAATCGCTTTATGCGAATAAGTCGCGGGTTTGTCTATATGCGAATAAGTCGCGGGTTTGCCTACAGGCGAATACATCTCAGTACATATAAATTTTAGAATAAGTCGCGGGACTTGCCTACAGGTGAATAAATCGCAATATGCTAATAAGTCACGGGCTTGTCTATATGCGAATAAGTTGCGGGTTTGCAAACTAGCGAAAAATAGCAGATGTTGTAAGTATGTGAGTATCATGTTCCTATTTATCAAATGATTAAGTTTAACTGTTAATGCTTTGTACCTAAGCGTGGCACTACCGTGTTGTTCTTGATGAATCATGCTTTAAAAATTACTCACGAACTAGTATAATGTAACGAAGTAGCCAAATTTAAACGTTACAGTTGATTAGATTTGTTTCCTAATTTTTGTAAGTCTATATGCGAGCAAGTCGCGAACTGATATATATGCAAATAAGTCACGGGTTTCTATACAGGCGAATAAAATGCAGATTTTGTAAATATGCGAGTACCATGTTCATATTTATCAAATGAATCAATATAATTGTTATTGCTTGAAATACTTTATATCTGTACATAGAACAGCCGTTTTATTCTAGATGAATCATACTTCATAAGGTACTCAGATATAATTAATGAATTAATATTGAAAAAAATATTTAAAAGAAGTTTTTTTATTTTATAGAAAAGAGTAAGTGTGGAGTTTCTTGTCCATTCTTCTCCATAGCAAACTACTTTTGCGAATGGACAGTAGAATCATTTTTTTTTGTGACTTTGAACTTTTGGTTGGTATGGTTTGATGGATTTGATTTTAGATTTTGAAAACTGACTCAACAGGCCGAGTGTTAGGTTATCACCGGATACGTGTATGGGGTCATACACGTTGTCAGGATGGTCGAGTGTTAGGTTTTTATTTGATAAATACATCTTTTATTTGTTAAGAATTAAATTATTTATATTTAACATCAAATAGTACTTAAAAGTTGTTAAAATGATTATCCTAGAAAATATTCGAATGTCAAATGTCGTCACATCTAATGACAGTTGTCGATTGGAGGGGGATTGTTCGGACACGAGGCGCGTTGAGTGAGTTCGTGAGTCTAGTCTGGGCGGACTTGAAAGATTGTACTGTTGACCTAAGTGGATATATTGTATGGAGTTGATGGTAACTTAGTGTGAAATGGTAAATAAATAATAGTTCAAACTGTGTGTTATTGCTGAATTACCAACTACACGTAAGTATTATTCTATTCTTGAGTATTTTTCTATCCTACTGACCTACCGCTTTGTACTAGCTCTGTTGGCTATCTAGTGATCTATTACACTATGTAACTTTTTATGATAAATCGAAATTTTTATGTAACTTTTTATGATAATCGGAAGTCGGTGTCTTTTATAGGTCCCAATTTTTTGCGTTATGGACACTTCCAAAAATAAAGTTATTTTTCACTTAGTAGTTTTTTATTTGGAAGTCGGTATTATTTTTTTGCAGAAAAGATTTTTATTTTTCACTTTTTTGTTGTACCTACCTAATAGGCAAGTTGTTTAGTAAGGTACCTATAACGTCAGAATAGATTACCCGAATATCATGAAACTTGAACATTACCGGTGAAATGAGAGATCTGCGTTATTAAGAGCGTACTGGCGTGATGTTATGTTATGAAATGGTATAAACAATGAACAGACATGCATACATATTTATTGAAGAGTTCTGTTGTATATCTTCGAAGCCCTTAATCAGATCTTCACCAAATAAAAATGGGACCAAATTGGGAACAAAAAGAATCAAACAAAACAAACAAAAAAGAATTTTCGAATTCGGTCCCCAAATGACGGAGACATCGGTGAAAATAAAAACAAAAAAAAGAACATACAAGAAGTCGAACATAGAACCTCCTCCTTTTTGGTAAGTCGGTTAAAAATCACTCATTTCAAGTGATGTTTGCATCGATATCCTTTTGAAATATTCTGCCCATAATTTCCGATTGCTCTTCACTATAACTATATACACATCGAATGCTATTTATTGTATTCAACAGATATCCTAATAAACCTAGTCTACTGAAATAATTTGTTTATGATTCCTTCCAAATAATTGTAATAAATAGGCAAACAATACAATATTACAGAGAACAAATATCAACGTGGCTATGTAGAAACGACGCCATAAGTTAGTAGATGTACTCACGCCAGCTTTACTATGGCGAAACAGAGAATATAAAACTGTAACATAAATACCAAAATTTGCTATCGGAGGTGTACAACAAAATAACAATCATGATAATCCCAAAAATTATAGAGCTTTCTCCTATCAAGTTATACTTTCGAAACAGCGCATAAACAATAGGCATTATAAGTATCACCACCACCACCACCACTATTGTACATGAAGTTTAAATAAATAAATAAATGGTAAACCCCAGCCAAATATACTACTTTTATGATACTTCCTACGAATGTTAATACTAAAAACCTTTACAAAATCCGTATAAAAATACAAATCAACACAAATAACCAAAATTGAAAGAAAACAGACATATCAAAACTAGTAATCCAGGCAAAAAAAACTCTAGGTATACCTCGTCTTCATTTAAACAAGTAATTAATATCGCACAAAATAAAAAAACGTATCGTATCTGCAAAGATTACGTTAAGAAACACATAGTTTCTGAAATTACGTAATTTATTGATTATGCACCACGATGTCACTCCGTATATGTACGCAGCTATAGACAGCACAAACAAAACACACAAATAAATTGCAATATCGCGCTTCGTAAAAGAAAATAGTAACAAAATATCGCTACTATTTTTGTACGCACTGGTGTTATATGCACTGATGTCTCGTTCATTGTCGGCATAAGCACTGGCCTCGTGTCCACTGATGGCATATGCACTGGTGTTGTATGCCCTGTCAGCATATGCACTGGTGTTTTGTGCATTCGAATCCTTTATATTGTCGGCACCGACGTCGTTGTTGGCCATGGTATTCGTCTTGTGCACAGTTCTAAGACGAAGTTCTATATGCTTCTTCTCCGTCGTACCAATGATTTGACACTGTTGAGCATTGCCGACGTGAGTCCAGACCGATTTGCGTTCCAAAGTGCTTTAAAGAGCCTTAACCTACCCTTGTCCCGAAATTCTAGATTTTTAATTTAAATATATATATATATGTATATAAATTTGTCTTGTGATTGATTCATTGCTGTCCATTAGGTACACAAGTTTGTTTTTACCTTGAGCAATAACGTCATAATCTATATAAATTCCTAAGTATTCGTAAATAAAGTGCAGAATTTCTACGAAACTTAATAAATAAAACCTTTTAATCAGTTCTCTCATAACTAAACGCCAGCTGCGGTAACAAGGCAACTTAAAATAAGATTTTGATATTTTAAGTGATATCATGCTCCCACAAAACTTGTATTATTGTACGTCATATGGTGAGATTTATTCTGGTCTTTAGGATATTAAATTTACATAGTCATTAGGAATAGGTAAGTATACGTTCGGGAGTACTTATGCCTTAGTAATCAAAAATATACATAGTTATAATCACATCACATCATCAGCCTATTAATGTTCCCACTGCTGGGACACAGGCCTCCTCTCTGTGAGAGGGAATGGGCCGTAATCCACCACGCGGGCCCAGTGCGGGTTGGTGGATGTCACATGTCTTCGAATTTTTGGCTCTAGGACATGCCGGTTTCCTCACGATGTTTACCTTCACCGTTTTGAGAACAGAGGTGATGAAATAATTTACACAAAGTAAAGCGCCTGCCTGGGCTCGAACCCACGACCTACAACTTGTAAGTCGCGGCCGAAACCACTGGGTCACCACTGCTCTAGTTATAATATGAGAAATATGTTTATGCGCCTTAATCCAACTCCGTTTGTAGGACAAGCACTCAACTCAGTCTCCATGTTAACGGAAAAAAATAACAAGCTTTAGAGAGAGGTCTAGTTGAGTTGGAGGTCATGATTTCTTGAATAGGGTGTGCCTATGAAATCACCTAATTTCTAATGATGTTTGCATCGATCTAAAATCGCACAAACATTTTAGTCTTGTCTTAACAAGTTATGCATTCGAAACGGCGCGGCGTAAGAACAACAGGTATTATGAGCATTTTCACAAATGGTAAGCCTCAGGCAAATATATAATTTTTTTACCGACTTCTCGAAAAGGAGGCGGCTCTCAATTCTGATGTTTATATATATATATATATATATATGTAATTAGACAGTTTATTTGAAATGAATTAATAATTATATCTAATGTACATTATTTACAAACTAATATTAGAACTAAAATAAGAAAAACTAATATGTACAATTACGGGGCGTCAAAAAATTCGTCCACATCGCTGTCAACAGGAAAAGTGCCCAGAAGGCTGGCAGCATTGCCATGTTGGATGGCAATGCTGATTCTTTGGCCAAAAAAAACGCCAGCCCTCTGGTCACGTGAAGAGTCGACCAACCGCTTGGCTATATCCCGAAATAATAGGTGTGCACTCGGACCCCATGGCCCTAGTGTTTCAACCCCAAACGGCTCAAAAACATAATTACCAATTAAGTTGTTGTATTTGCGCCGTTTGAGGTTTTCAGCACCTGCAGCAGCCGCCCCAGCGCAGCCCACCGTGCTAGGAAGATGGGATGGTGCAAGGGTGTCGACGCAAGTTGCATCCCACACCAAAGACCTACCCAACTTCCATGGCATTATGGTCATACCATCTGGTCTCTTCCCATAGACACGTGCCAGGCCATTGGGTTCTAAGATAGCTGGCACCCCGGCGGTGGCAAGAGCACGACGGATGAGATCATTAATGCTAGCGTGCCGCGCAATCCGACCTGCACTCTTACTACAGGAAAGGCCATGATGTCCGAGGCAGTCGACTGCTTCACCGCATTGGCAGCGATGTGGAGCCCCACAAGGAGCGCCCAATCGCAGACATGTAGCGAGTAATAATAATAATAGTACAATTTTTTTTTTATATGTAATTATATCTTTTGTGTATGCTCAGGCATTTTTCACACGTCACATTCACGTTATATATATACTGATTTGCAAAATTATTTTTTGTTCGAAAGAATGATCTGATGAAGAACTTCGGCGATATACAACAACAATCGCATGTGATTATTGCTTATACCATTTCATAACATACCATCACGTCAGTATGCTCTAAACGAGTACGCAGATGTGTACACTTTTCACCCTAGTACACAAAGGGGTTGTGATGACAACTTGTCACACTAGCTATCTCGTGTATATACCAAGAAGAAGCGTACATACGCTTCTTCTTTGTCGTATAGTTGATTTCAAAATATTTTTGTTTCGATATGCTGAGGCGACGTGACTCCACACCGACTTGCGTGGCAAAGTGCGTTGAAGAGGCAAATAACCTTTCCCTAATATTTAAAATTTATTTTACTTTTCCTGTGATTGTAAGACCGTCCATTGTATATTTGTTTTTAGGGTTCCGTACCCAAAGGGTAAAAACGGGACCCCATTACTAAGACTCCGCGTTCCTTCTGTCTGTCTGTCACCAGGCTGTATCTCATGAACCGTGATAGCTAGACAGTTGAAATTTTCACAGATGATGTATTTCTACTGCCGCTATAACAAAAAATACTAAAAACAGAATAAAATAAATATTTAAGTGGGGTTCCCATACAACAAACGTGATTTTTTGCCGTTTTTTTGCGAGAATGGTACGGAACCCCTCATGCGCGAGTCCGACTCGCACAAGGCAGGTTTTTTTTAATAAATGTTTGTCCTATAATTTTTAAGCGGTGTACAATAAAGAATATAATAATAAATAATTGTTTAATTGTTCAAAATATTTCGAACGCACGTTTTCTATTGCGTTGATCACTGATGTCATAATCTATATTAATTTCTGAATCACGTACATAATGTCCACTAATCTTAATAGAAAAACCTTTTAATCAGTTATCTCTTAACTAAACACTAGCTGCAATCTAAGGAGACAATATCGTCTATAATAATTGTTTACGTTTATTCTCCACAAATAATCATCCTCGGTTCTAAAGTAGAAGTTCGTAATATCTTAAGTTTTGCATATTCAAAAATGCCTTTGGTACCTGTTGTTTTCGTTTTTTGACACCGACAACCGCGACCTACGCTTTGGAAGTCGTTTTATTTATTTGTTGAAAACATTTTACTCTATGGATTTTTTGTTGTTATCGCCTTACGAAGGTGGAATGTAATCCTACTATTTGATAAATATGGACATGTTTGGATGTTTTTTAATCAATCACACCTCAAGGCTGACCGTATTTGGATGACACATGGCATGGCGTACCGTGGACATAGGATTTTTTTGTCCTGGTAGTCCTTTATTATACGTATAATATATTATTATTAGTACGTTCCCGTGGGATAATTTTCAAATTTCACGCAGGCGAAGTCGCTGGCCAAAGCTAGAACGAAATATCATAAACCTAATGAAATACAATTTTGAAGGGTCTTCAAAAACCGTTCATGTAAAGACGTGTTCAAAATGTAATAGTATCTCTTCAACGTAAATTAATATTGCTCACTTTAAAGAGTTTAATTACAAATGCTGTCAGATAAGAACCACGGTTCTGATTAATTATAATTTCCTTCTCGTTAAGAGATGACTCTTAAATACTGGTTTAGGAGTCCTACGTAGTAATTTAGTTGAGGATTCTCAAAGAGCGCCAATTTAAATTTTAATCGTTGCTTGGAAAGAATCCAGACAAAACAAAGGGGTTATAGAGAGAATCAGAACCCCTGCCATGAAGAAAAGGCGTGTATTAATATCCTACTTAACCTTCCCTTCCCTAATATATTATATCTTCCCTAATCAATAAAATTCACAGTATATGTTTGGATGTATTTTTTTTAATACCTTGCCCCACACTAGGAATTTCTGCCTGTATCGTAGGTGCGTTTACAAACACATACACAACACCCAGAGCCGGAACAATTATCTGTAGGTCATACAAATATTTGTTCCGTGCGGGAATCGAACCCGCGAAACGCAGCGCAGCAGTCAATCGCTAAACCACTGCGCCAACCGTGCGCCCTAATTTTGTCAATGATGAATCAAATACTCTTCAACGGAACGGGTTTATAAAACAGGTAGACCATGGGCCTTGATTAAGACCACATTTCGTTCAGATGGCATAATTACGGTTCTATACCAAAATGGTAAAAAGGAACCCTTATGGTGCGACTCAGTCTGTCTATCCGTCTGTCACAGCTGGATATCTCAAGAACTACTGATGCTATCAACTTGAAATTTGGAATAGTTTTAAGAAAAAGGAGCTTACAAATTTGAAGTGGGGCTACTAGGACAAGTGGGGTATCATATGAAAGAGCGGTTTTTGCACATTCTCAAGCATCATTTTCTTTTTTTTATATGCCGCATAGTTTTCGACATTTGAAAAAGAAATAAAAATACCGTTCCCCCACCCCTTATCTTCGAAGTTTGCATAGAGAAAAATCTGAATTTATTCTATGTGATAGAAGTTTTTATAAAGATTACAGGAAAAATAAAACGATGTTTCTAAATAGCACACTTTTTCAGAAATCAAAGTAAACAAAAATATATAATAGTAAAGTACTATCCGCCTGTTCACCCTTCCACCTGTCCGCCTGTCCATCTACCTATATATATCTATCCTACTTTTGAAGGACTGTACGTAAAGTAACACATCCAAAATATTTATATATCATGGTACGGAACCCTCGGTGCGCGAGTCCAACTCGCTCTTGACCGTTTTTAGGGTGCCGTACCCAAAGGGTAAAAACGGGACCCTATTACTAAGACTCCGCTGTCCGTCTGTCTGTCTGTCACCAGGCTGTATCTCATGAACCGTGATAGCTAGACAGTTGAAATTTTCACAGATGATGTATTTCTGTTGCCGCTATAACAACAAATACTAAAAACAAAATAAAATAAATACTTAAGTGGGGCTCCCATACAACAAACGTGATTGTCTGCCTTTTTTGCGATAAAGGTACGGAACCCTCCGTGCGTGAGTCCGATTCGCACTTGACCGGTTTTTACAAAAGCTAGTGTGAGTATAAATTAATGTTAATCCAAGGCCTTGCATGTCAAATGACAGTGTGCTTTTGTATGTAAACTGCGATTACCGCTCACCAAGCGTGATGAATGTGTTGATTATCGCAGTTTCCTCTTTGATAGACTATTGTGCCAGTCCAGCTTTGTGGAAGATTAAGCCTGATGCTATGAATATTTATGACTGTTTTTTTGCAGAAAATAATAATCTGGCAACTGTGAATGTCAGATTATTATTTTCTGCAAAAAAACAGAGGAACAGATTTAATTCGAAAACAGTCAAGTCGGTAGATAGTGCTATGAAGAGATATATTTCAATGATTTCTACTAATTTTTGTGTGTGTAATTTTTTCTTTAAAAATGTAATTTGCTTATGGTGCTATTCAAGTACCTATAGCTTGACTTGTAGTTTCTAAATTGGTATACCGGTTGAAAACTTCTAATACTACAAACTGCTATCCAAACTCAATTAACATAAATAATAAAAAACTTTTTGTAACAAGCTTTTTAGCTTACAACACATTATTATAAATACAAAACGTGTATAGAATTTTTCAGCTCCATCGGTTGTGGATTCTGTGTACTGTTTGTGCTAATTTTTATCGCGGATAAATGGCCGGTTATACGGTTCATGTGACACATTCCATACAGTGACTGCTTCTTTTTTTGCCTCGCTCTCGTCTTCCACGGGAGTAGAGCCACAGGAAAAAGCTAGTTTTTAGGGTTCCGTACCCAAAGGCTAAAAACAGGACCATATTACTAACACTCCGCAATCCGTCTGTCTGTCTGTCTGTCCGTCTGTCACCAGGCTGTATCTCATGAGCCGTAATAGCTAGGCAGATGAAATTTTCACAGATGATGTGTTTCTGTTGCCGCTATTACAACAAATACTAAAAGCAGAATTAAATAAATATTTAAGTGGGGCTCCCATACAACAAACGTGATATTTTTGCCGTTTTTTTGCGAGAATGGTACGAAACCCTTCATGCGCGAGTCCGACTCGCACTTGGCCGGTTTTTTTTACACAGTGGAACGCTCCAGCAAATGGGCGAGCGGGAGATAGACGAAACTGTCGGATAATAAATTGTGTTTTCATGTATCACAATGTGCCTTCACATAAGAGGTCACTTGTTGCATTCCAAATGGAAACAAATGTCTGCAAATAGCAGAACAAAGAGATAGGTACACCAAAATTTTATTCCAAAGGTTGAGAACGTACTTAACTACGAACACAAACGTAGTTCACTGGAAAATAAGTTTATTTCAAACATTTTTCAAAATATAAGCGCTAACAGATCTCATATCAAACAGTCAGGTAATGTAATCTTGCTAATCTATTGCGAAAGTAATCCTGTCTGTCTGTTTGTTACTTTTTCAGGGTTCCGTACTCAAAGGCTAAAAACCGGACCCAAGACTAAGAATCCTCGTTCCGTCTGTATGTCTGTCTGTCACCAGGCTGTATCTCATGAACCGTGATAGCTAGACAGTTGGAATTTTCACAGATGATGTATTTCTGTTGCCGCTATAACAACAAATACTAAAATAAGAATAAAATAAATATTTGAGTGGGGCTCCCATGCAACAAACGATTTCTTTGCCGTTTTTTGCAATAGTGGTAAGAAACCCTTCGTGCGTGAGTCCGACTCACACTTGGCCGGTTTTTACGTCTTAACAACTGAGCGGATTCAAATGAAACTTGGCACACGGGTACCTAGTCCATATAGGTATAGTTCTCGCCAAACTTCTGGGCCGCTCTGAAGTTGGCTTTCCGATGCGCAAGCCACGAAACGGTGCTGTTTTTGTATGAGATTTACTACTGTGCAGCCAAGGGCGGCCAAAAAGTTTGGCGAGAACTATACCTACCTGACATAGGAGACTTTTTATCCCGAAAGTACCGAAAGAAAACGGTAATTGGACGTAAGTACAATCGTACATACTTACATGGTGTTGGGCGTAAACCCAACAAATAAATAGTAAAACACGTATGGTTAAATTATGGTATATTGGTTTGGTAAAATGGTAATGGTTAATGGTATGAGCAAACGCGGCTTGGTTGGTGACCGATCGTTAACTAACTTTATAATGATTTTAATACTAAAACTAAATATTTGGGTCAGCGTGGAACTGCTGACTGCGCGCACGATTGACATCAATGAACTGTACTTTGTACATATTCCCGAGGGACTGGAAGATGAGGGTGCATGGTGATACAAGGTGATAAAACAATAATATGGTGCAATAAACAAGATGATAGTAACATACAACTCTTAAAAATTCAATTTATTACAGCCTCTATTCCACTACACTAAAACTGAATGAGTTTGGGAATTTCACTTTATTCACTCGGGCATATAAATGGTCAGTCGCCCTCGTACAGGGATGGTTATTCACTCTATTGTATTCATCACTAACACTAAAACACTGATTAGTTTCACTCTGGCACTGGTGATCAGCAACGCGGCGGGTTCTCGGTTGCGGTTGGGGCGGTGGCAGCGTCCGGGACGTTGGCGTCGCTTCCGCGCGCCACTGCATTCGTGCGCGGATCCTCCGCACTCCGTACGCCAAACATGTTAATAGAATAGCTCCAGCTATTATGTAAATTGCGATGTAGTGGTGAACATCGTGGTAGTTTAAAGATGTTTCGTCTTCTAAATCTGTTTTGGTGTTATTTTTTACTTGATTAATTTTATCGCCGATCATTTTTAATTTCCAGCGGATGTCTGTTTGGTTAGTGTCTATCTCATAAACATGTAAGGGCATGGTCACATTTACAATATTGTTAATGGTAGGTATATCAATGTTTATGATATCTGGTTTCAACCTTAAGTCATTGTTCGACTGTCTGCGCGAAAGTAATGTGATCCCGTCGTCTTTGATGACGCATCCACTTGCTAATGCGAGTATCCCGACCTTGTCTAATCGCTCAATGGTAATTTGATCGTCACATATGACTTGTATGGAGCATTGCCCGCAACATGAATACAAGTAATTGTTTACCTTGTTTAATTGTACCCAGGTATTCTTGCACTTTCTACTTTCCGTCTTACAACTTAAGGACTCAATTTCTCTAGCACAATAAATTGGTTCTGTTTTGGTTATTGAAATAGGTATTTGATGGGCACAGAGCAAGATGTCTAAATCATAATGAACGCATTGTTGTAGTTGTAGACTAGATTGTGGTATTTGTAAGTCCTTTTGATAGTTGATGGCCAATAGATCAGATGCAATAATTATTTGTCGCATTTTGTCGCCGATTGCTATTGGAATTGGTGTCAATTTGTATATTTCAAAGGTGTCTCTGCCTACTAACGGTAATTTTATTTCGAATATCAAATTGTCCCCTGTAAATCTTGTTTTAACCGTTAATAAATGGTAAAGTTTGGTTAAGTCAGTCTGAATGTTATCGATTGGTAGCGATAATTCCTTAGAGATGTGGGCTGAGATGATATGAAGTTCTTTGGTTAATTGTTCTGGTTGTAGTAGATGTATGTTGAATGTACCATGGAAGATGTCAGTGATTGTGTTTAATAACATTTGTTGTATATCCTTCAGATTCATAAGTATACCGTTGGCTGATATTGAAGACAAGGTAAATTCATTGATATATGCGTTTTCAGATATTTGTTTTTGCATACTATTAGTTAAGTTATCTATTTTATTAAGATGCTGGTTAAAATTCTTATGTTGTTGTCTTACGGTTATTTCCATTCTCTTTATAACATTAAACTCTGACTCAATTATCGATGTTTGATTTTGCAGTAATTGGTTAAAATATTTCTGGTTGCCTCGAAGCTTAGTCAAATCTTGCTGGTATTGTTGTGCGAAGTCATCGTCGAGTACTCCAAATAAACTGTGAGCTATAGACCCCACAGCATTGACTAAGCCACGACGACGAAGATGGTGCCGTTCTGGTAACTGTCCATGGTTGGTCAAAATTTCATTATAATGGTCTAATTCATCTTGACAATGGCGCAGATGTAACAGAACTAGTTGACAGTGAGATATGGTTTGTATTTTTTGACAACAATTATCTAAATGGTCTATATACTTTGTGGCTAATGATACGCCTTCCCAATAAGCAGTCATATCATAAAATACTACTAGTTTCCATTCGTCTCTAATCAGTCTCATGTTACTGATTTTATCGAAGTAGATGGTTTGGTTATCTGGCAGCTTTTTTGTGTGGAGAGTACAATGTGATGGCGACACTAACAGCATAAGCACCATAAGTGCCATGGTTAAAATGCTACATTTCGTTGAAATGCTCGTTCTTCGACGTGGTGGTGTCTCATAGCATTTTTCGGGGTCCACTTCAGTTGTGGTTCTTTGTTGATTTATTTCGGTCGGTACATTTGGTTGGTTCTCCTCTTGGTGGATTGGAAGGATTGACAGTTTGGTGATTGGTCTTTTTAATATGCCTCCTTTGGTTTTGAGCGTGACTACTCTAACAAGACCGTCATCGCCAGGATGAATTTCTAAAATTCTTCCGAGGGCCCACCTCCCTGGAGACACGTGTACGTCTTGAATAATCACTATGTCATTGATTTTAACATTTTTATGAGAATGGTGCCACTTGGATCGCGTATTTAGTTGGGTTAAATACTCAGATTGCCAACGTTTCCAAATATCTTGGTTAATTTTCTGGACGAGTTGCCATCTGGTACGTTCGTCTTTCTCGGTCTCTATTATGGTTAATAATGGTCCACTGGCCAGAAAATGCGAAGGTGTCAAAAAATTTAAATCGTCTGGATCTTCAGAAATAGCACACAGAGGTCGTGTATTCAAGCAGCCTTCTAACTGTGACAATAGGGTCGAAAATTCTTCGTAGGTTAGCTTTTGGTTACCTAGCACTCGACGTAGATGGTATTTAAGGCTTTTGACGGCGGCCTCCCACAGACCTCCTGCGCTTGGCCATGATGGTGCATTAAAATGCCACTCTATTTGCATTTCTGCCAGATGTTGATGAGCAATTTGGTCCATGGTTTGAGTCAAATTAAAATACTCCTTTTGTATGGTGTTGTTAGCTCCAACAAAATTGGTTCCGTTGTCGCTATATATGTGTCGAGGAGCTCCTCGTCGAGCTGACATTCTTCGAAGTGCAGCTATAAATGTTGATGACGTGAGGTCCGACACAAGCTCAAGATGAACTGCTTTTGTTGCTAAACATACAAAAACAGCTATATATCCTTTACTGCATTTTATGCCGCGGCCCTTGTTACTTTTTACTTCTACATAGCCGGTAAAATCAACGCCCGTATGAAAAAAGGGTCGTGTCTGATTTATCCGCGCAGCTGGTAAGTCTGCCATTAACTGGTTTTGGTTTTCAAATTTAGCTCGTCGGCATATCACACAGTTACGTAAACGCTTCTTTACGGCATTATTGCCACCTATGATCCAAAATTTCCTCCTCAACCAAGCTAACGTAAGTCGAGGTCCTCCATGGAATGTCATTTTATGTGCATGGTCAATAAGCATATCAGTAAGCTGATTATTGTGTGGTAATATCATCGGATGCTTCATGTCTTCACTGAGATTGGCATGTTTTATTCTCCCGCCAACTCGTAAAACATCTTCAGAGTCAATGTAAGGGTGTAATGGTAATAAACGACCTTTTGAACTCAAATTAGTCTGGGTTTTAAGATTGGTAATTTCTTCATAAAATTCTGTTCTTTGTACGTGCATTACTAATTGGTTAGCAGCTCTATTCAATTCTCCAATGGTTAGGTATGTTGGTTTGTTATTGTTATGTGAGAACACGCGTAATATCCACGCGAGTACTCGACACGTTCGTAAATAAGTACTGTTGTTGGTTATCAAGTTACCTATGACGTCATTTTCATATGGTTTAGTGATGACATTGGTTTGGTATTGTTTTCTAGTTTCTTCGTGCGTGTAGTATTTTGGTTTCTTGGTACTAGGATTTGGTTTCGACGTTAGAAGCCAGTTAGGACCACTCCACCAAATGGGATGTTTTAACAGTTGCGCAGCGGTTATCCCTCGGCTTGCGCAATCGGCAGGATTTTCGTCTGATTTAACGTAACTCCAACGTTCAGGTGGTATACATTTGACGATTTGGTCAACTCTATTGGCTACGAATGGTTTCCAACGGTTTGGGTTACCGTTAATCCACCCTAGTACCGCTGTGGAGTCTGACCATCCGAATGTTTTAATATGGTGTTCTGTGAGACACAATTGCATCTTGTTCATTAACTTGGTCATTAATTGCGCAGCACATAATTCTAATCTCGGTAACGTCACATCTTTTGTCAACGGTACGAGACGGGACTTTGCAGCTACGAGCACCACTGAATTATGCGCCTTACAGTAGATGACACAGGCGTAGGCCTTGGTTGAAGCGTCGCAAAATCCATGCAGCTCGATGTTATCGTTTTCATGGCATTGCAACCATCTTGGTATTCGTATGTCATTTAGCTGTTGTAGGTCTAGTTTATTTTGGTTCCATTCATTGTGTATATTTTCTGGTAAAATATCACTCCAGTTGAGGTTTAGTTGCCAAATTGACTGAAATAGGAGTTTTAATTTTGTGGTTACAGGGGAGAGCCATCCTAGAGGGTCGAATACTTTTGATATCTCTGAGAGAAGCTCTCTTTTGGTTATGCGTTCATCATGTACAAATGGTAACATTTTTATTTCAAAACTAAATTGGTCAGTGGATGGTGTCCATTTCAATCCTAGAGTCTTAGTTGATTCCTGCTGTTTGAACTGAAATGAGTTTTCATTATCGTTTGGAGTGGTTTCTAATAAGGCTGTTTCATTTGATTTCCATTTACGCAGATTAAACCCACCGGCCTTAAATAATTCGATTAATTGACCCTTAATCTTTTTGGCAGAGTCGAGGTTGTGTTGCCCATGTAAAACATCATCCATGTACAGGTTATTTTCCAGAACCTTCGTTGCTTCTGGATATTTGTGAGCTTCATCTTTCGCTAACTGCTTCATAGTCATAAGTGCTAAAAATGGTGCCGCTTTGGTTCCATAGGTAACAGTTGTTAATTGGTATTGACCTAATGGCTTACTCGGAGAATCTCTCCATATGATTTTCTGGTACTGTTGGTCATCTTCATTTACGATTATCTGGCGAAACATCTTCTCAGCATCTGCTACATAACCTACTTTGTACTGTCTCCATTTTATAATTACAGATAATAGGTCAAGTTGTAAGTTAGGTCCGCTGTACATGAGGTCATTCACACTATATCCAGTAGATGTTTTCGCTGACCCGTTGAATACAACTCGTATTGCAGACGTTGTTGATTCGCTTCGTATTACACAGTGGTGTGGTAAAAAGTACTCTATTGGTTGGTTATTACGACTTATTTTCATGTGACCAAGGTTAAAATATTCGTTCATGAATTGTTTGTAATCAGCTGCTATTTGGTTATTTTTTCTAAATTTTCTTTCTAATTGGTGAAATTGAGCTATGGCCTTTGACTTAGACTCCCCCAATAGTTCATTTACTTCTGGTTTCATTGGCAATCTTACGACATAACGGCCATCTGGTTGACGTTTAGTTTCGGATTGATACTGTTGTATGCAGTATAAATCTTCTCTAGATTGGTTATCGGGTTGGTCTGTCAAATCTTCTATTTCCCAAAACCTTTTTATATCGTCACAGTTGTTCAAGATCACATTACAGTAGTACGATTTCACGTTACCACATAAGATCCATCCTAGTTGCGTCTGTTGTGCGATGGGTTGTGATTGATCTTCCTTTATAATGCCGTGTAGGATAATTTCAGAATACACCTCTGCACCTAGTAATAGGTCGACAGGGCGGCTTTGGTTGAATTCAGGGTCTGCGAGCTGTATATTTTTGAGGTACTGCCAGGATGGTTTGGTGAAAGATTGGTTTGGTAGCTTTTTGATTAAGTTTTTCATTATTAATACATCAATATTCGTGGTAAACTCATTATGTTTTGATGCTATGGTAATTGTCATTACTCCCTTACAGTTACTTTCTTTCGCTCCAATCCCGAAGATGGAACCTTTACACCTTCGGCGAGGGATTCCAAGTTGTTGTGCTGCGTTTTCGGAAATAATGGATGTTTGAGACCCTTGGTCAATGAGGGCTCTCATAGTTTTGTAGGTTCCGTCAGCTCCTAAAACATTAACTTGGGCTGTTGCTAATAGAATGTCTGTCATTGGCTTGTTGTCTTTTGACACGTGTGACACACATTTTGATTGGTTATGCTGATTGGTATGAGTCTGGTTGGTAACAGGGTTAGTAATCACGTAGGCATTGTGCAATAGCGAATTATGCTTTTCGTGGCAATGGCGACATGTTTTTTGCGACGTACACTCTTTGCCGTTATGGTTAATTAGGCAATTTTTGCAAATGTTATTTTGCGCAATTTGTTTCCGTTTTTCTTGGTTATTTAGTTCACGGAATTTATTACAAATAAACAGTGCATGATTTTCGTCACAAATTACACATTTTTGATATGGTTTGATAGCAGAATGATTAATAAATGGTTTGCATTCGTCATGTCTATTAGCATTATTGAATCCTGAATCTCTTGGGTTTTTACGTTGAGTACTGGTATTAAAATTTTGGTTAGAATGTTTTTGTTGGTTATGGAATGGTTGCGTATTCTTAATTGTCTCAGTTTTGCGACGAACTGTCTCTAAGGCAATAAATTTTCCTTCAAGATAAGCTAGAAAATCTTGCAGATGTGGCAGGTCTCGAGGGTCCGGCAATGAGTCAATATAATCTGTATACGTTTCGGCGTCCATTTTCTGGGTGATAAGGTATACGATTATCGGGTCCCAGGTAGATATGTCTATGCCTAGATTTTTTAATGCGTTGAGGCATTCATTAGTGGTATCATGAAGCTTTTTTATGTTGGAAGCTGTTTGTTGGTGCATTACTGGCAAAGACATGAGAACATTCATGTGTGAATTAAAAATTAGTTTTTTATTATTGTATCTTTGATTTAGGATGTCCCAACAGGTCTGGTAATTGCCGGAGCTTACACGAAGATGTTGTATCAGTTTCTCAGCTTCTCCACGTAGTTTCATTTTTAAAAACTGCATTTTTTGGGCCGGAGAAATAGAATTATTATTGTGGATAGATTCATTGAACAAGTCTTTGAAAGAAATCCATTGTTGGTAATTTCCGTTGAAAATTGGTATATCTATTTTTGGTGTAGAATTATCTCTGTGCTTAGCGTCCCACATTCTTTGGTTAATAGATTTTTTAATTTCACAATATTCATCCTCATACCTGTTAAACAGATCTTCATAGTTACTGTTTTCTCCTTGTAAGTTACAGTCGATTTCCCAATGTAAGGAATCAATTGCTGTCCAACGTGATTCAATATTCTTCAAAACATCTTTAAACTCCCATTTTTCAGACAAAACATTAAGATTGATCTGAGAAATAGTTCGGGCTAATGCTTTGAAGTTACTCTGCTGTTTTCTCATCATTTCCTCGATTTTACTTGTTTCGTCGACGTCATGGAAAACGAATCGTGGTAGTGGTAAAACCTTTTTGGGTACTGTTCCGGTACTTGGAAACCCGTTATCTGATGTGCTAGGCTGTGGAACGGTCGTTGCATGCGATGGTGGTGCTGGTGGTTGGTTCTTTGGTGATGGAGACCGAGTAGTTGTTCCCTCAAGAACTCTTAATAAATGCCTCTTAACGTCGTCATAAAATGTTTTAGTTTTAGTGTACGAATCGTCACCGAAGTACTCATTATCTTCAGTTTCGTCACATAAATTCTCTAAATTGTCATGGTTACGCGAGAATTCTCTCCAGAAGGTCTCTAAAGATTGTAAACGACGTTTAATACTTTCCGATGTTTTCCGCTCTTTAGCTTCTTTTTTAAAGTTAATGTAAAGCTTATTCATATTTTCCATGATCTCCTTCTGAACGGCAAATAAATCGGCAATGGTAGACATTCTGGTAAGTAATAAAATGGAAAGATCTTACTTGATAATCTCCTGGTTGATGGTGAACTGTGGTGGGTGGTGACTCGAAGAAGTATGTTGTTCCAATTTAACTTACTTACGACGATATCACTTAATGCACTGTTGTCTAAGGACTGGTTATAGAAAGATAGTTACTAACACGTCACGTACAATGTCCACAACGCGATAGATCCCACCTTTCCGAAGGCTCGAAGGACCAATTTGTTGGGCGTAAACCCAACAAATAAATAGTAAAACACGTATGGTTAAATTATGGTATATTGGTTTGGTAAAATGGTAATGGTTAATGGTATGAGCAAACGCGGCTTGGTTGGTGACCGATCGTTAACTAACTTTATAATGATTTTAATACTAAAACTAAATATTTGGGTCAGCGTGGAACTGCTGACTGCGCGCACGATTGACATCAATGAACTGTACTTTGTACACATGGAGTGGCAAATTACTGATTCTTATGCTTGCCGGCTCTAAAGAGGACACTTAGTAGGCAGTTAGATACCATTTACAATGTTTATGGTCAAGGACGATGTGACGTCAACAAAGGTCCTCATATTTACTGTATCTTTATATTTTTTGCATGTTCTTATAAACCAGATCGAAGATGCTATGAATTGATTCTGAACCAGCATTCAAGTTTCCAATATCCTGAACAAGCGGTTTTTCCCTAAAACCACATACTTCGTATAATTACGAAAATCTTTCTAAGTTTTTAACAAACAATAGACAAAAAATATCTATTTAGTCTGTCAGTTATATAACCTAAAAATATTCAACAAGTATTTTTTTTTGCCATGTAGACAAAAAAAAACCGGCCAAGTGCGAGTCGGACTGGCGCACGAAGGGTTCCGTACCATTATCGTAAAAAAGGCAGAAAAATCACGTTTGTTGTATGGGAGCCCCACTTAAATATTTATTTTATTCTGTTTTTAGTATTTGTTGTTATAGCGGCAAAAGAAATACATCATCTGTGAAAATTTCAACGGTCTAGCTAACACGGTTCATGAGATACAGCCTGGTGACAGACGGACAGACAGACAGATACATAGACAGATAGACTTGAGTCGTCCATTCCGTCATTCCGCAGTGGTGGCCCAGTGTTATCGCCCGCAACTTACAAGTAGTAGGTCGTGGGTTCGAACCCAGGCAGGTGCTTTACTTTATGTAAATTATTTCATCACCACTGCTCTTAAAAACGGTGAAGGAAAACATCGTGAGGGAACCGGCAAGTCCTAGAACCAAAAATTCGAAGACATGTGACATCCACCAACCCGCACTGGGCCCGCGTGGTGGATTACGGCCCATCGCCTCTCACAGAGATGAGGCCTGTGTCCCAGCAGTGGGACCATTAATAGGCTGATGATGTGAAAGCCCGGCCTGGGTTCGAACCCTCGACCTGGGTTCGAACCCTCGACCTGCGAAACGTAAGTCGAGCCGTTACCATTGGGCCACCACTGCTCTCTAAACTTGTTTTAAGAAGATTTATTCCAAAAAAATCCAACAAATAAATCAGTGAATAAAAGGTTGATGACTTGGGGGATTCTACTGAAAATTAGTTACGGTAGTTCCTCTATAAAGATACAGTTCAAATCCACGGGGGTATAATTTATCTAATATTATTAAACGAAAAGGCTTTGTTCGGTAATAGCTTGGCAGTAAATCACTTGCTCTAACATACTTTTAAGCCGTGTTAGGGATCAACACGTTTTGTGAATATAAGAATGCATGTTACCACGCTTATAATCTTAAAGACTGCCTGTAAGAGATTGCCTAGTGCGATAAGACCGCCCATTGTACACTTGTTTTTGTAAATGCTTATTCTATATGTTTTTGTGGTGTACAATAAAGTACATAATAAATAAATAATCATATTAATACGTAAAAGTTGTTATGGAAAACAATAAGGTTGTTTTTTTTTTTTTTTCTTTTATAAAAAAGTTAAACGTAAAAATCAAACCAACTTACAAAACACTATAAAGTGAAAAATAACTTTCTTTTCCAATGCTGTGTCTTTGCTACCAATTGGTTTTCCGTTTGTTGACATGAAATATACCATGAAAATCATTTATAGCCGAAGTACCTCCCATGACGATTCCAATAAGATACATTGTTTTATTTCGGAGTGCCTACTTGCCGGCTTCATCATCAGATCAGTTCGAAGGTACAATTTCCTCAGTCGGTTCCATTTATTTATAAGTATTCGCTTCATCATAGTCGGTTAACTATCCAAGATATCTTATACCCGTGACATACTTAGCATTAAGGAGTTCCAGTGGCCATCTGTGGTCTTCTTCATCATCAGTTCAACTTCACCAAATGATACTTTCTGAGTGCAAATGAGTCTGAGTTTTTCATTGTTGATGAAAATACCAAAATCGCTATATGTATGCCTTTTATATTTGAGGAGCTCCCTTGATTTATCCAGGATTCTACTTCCCAGTTGGTCTAGGGTTATCTTTCAGGATCTGATGACCATGGGACCAACTGGGAAGTATACCCTATCAAGCAAAAGAAGAATTTTCCAAATCGGTCCAGGCGTGTTTGAGTAATCGGGAAACTCTAAAAATCTGGCCAAGTGCGAGCCGGATTTGCGCACGAAGAGTTCCGTACCATTATCGCAAAAATCGGCAAAAAAATCACCTTTGTTATATGGGAGCCCCACTTAAATATTTATTTTATTCTGTTTTTAGTATTTGTTGTTATAGCGGCAACAAAAATACATCATCTGTGAAAATTTCAACTATCTAGCTATCACGGTCATGAACCGTGATAGACTATTACTCGTAAACTTGTAAAGCCAACTTAGCTGTAATAGTTTTACTTTTAATTTCGTTATATAATACTACTGTCGTGATTATATTCACATATCCAAAAGCAACCATTTAGCTGGCGGTTGACTCTTACATAAATTAGCTATTTAAAGCTTAATTTTACACAAACGTATCCCTGCATCGAAAAATGCTTTTAACAGACCCGTAATACATCCGCCCATAACATCCCCACAGTTGAAATTTCGTTTCGTATTAAAACAAATCGTGGATTCTTAGTAATAGGGTCCCGATTTTACGGAACCCTAAAAATAAAAAAGTTTCGGACGAATTGTGAACCTCCTCTTTTTTTGAAGTCGGTTAACAATCAAAAGTTGACTCCTCATGTGACCGGCTGGCTTTTTTTCAGCTGAAGAATCAGTATTGCCATGTAACGTGGGTGTAAAAATATTTATAGGTATAAGCTGACCCGGCAAACTTTGTTTTGCCATAAAAACACCAAACATTCATCTACCCTACCTAACCTACCCTAACTACCTACCCTACCCTACCTACCCTACCCTAACTACCTACCCTACCTACCCTACCCTACCTACCCTACCTACCCTACCTACCCTACCTACCCTACCTACCCTACCTACCCTACCTACCCTACCTACCCTACCTACCCTACCTACCCTACCTACCCTACCTACCCTACCTACCCTACCTACCCTACCTACCCTACCTACCCTACCTACCCTACCTACCCTACCTACCCTACCTACCCTACCTACCCTACCTACCCTACCTACCCTACCTACCCTACCTACCCTACCTACCCTACCTACCCTACCTACCCTACCTACCCTACCTACCCTACCTACCCTACCCTACCCTATCTCTCAAGTTGGATCGAACTGCACATGGTGTGCGAATTTTATTATAATCGGTTAAGTGGTTTAGGAGTCCATTGAGGACAAACATTGTGACACGAGATTTATATATATTAAGATATAGGGTACCCATATCTTACCACAAACACGCTGGGGTACTCTCAGACTACGAGCATACCAGAACAAAGGCCATGTAAACTGTTATCTGGATAACGGAATAGGCGTTTCAAATACAATAGCTACCATCATTTACAGCCCACAACCGCCTCCAAGATAAAATGGAGAGTACCTTAATAGACCTTGAGGTCAGTCTGGATAAGCACAACCACACACAAGCTGCATGATCGGTGGCCTTAGTGCGAGTTTTTATACTTTCCCGATCGCGTTAACATAAACGTTCGTTTCTATCAATTTGTACATATAAAACAAAAAAACCTCAGAGGGTTCCGTATAAACAGCTACATTCACAGTAACATTACTAACGGTAATAAACAATGAAAGCACCGAACATTGCTCTAACGAAGGGACAAAATTAACTTTGCCGTTAGCAGTGGTGTATCATCACATACAAAGAAACCGTGCCGACGTTCTATACTGATTATTCTGATTATTTTTTGTACATCGATCGCGTTCGGTTCCGTTCTGTTCCGTTCCACGGATATAGATGGTGATATATCTATCGCCGTGGAACGGAACCGAACGCGTCGATTTATAAAAAATAATCGGAATAATCAGATGAAAAACGTTAGTTACGTCGGCACGATTTCTTTATATGGGATGAGGCATCTGTATGCTAGTATTATATTATCTGTGCCGTTAGCAAACTGTTGTGCCCATACAAAATTTTTACTTTTCCAAATACATTTTATAAATTAGTCGACTATTACTCGTAAACTTGTAAAGCCAACTTAGCTGTAATAGTTTTCCTTTTAATTTCGTTATATAATACTACTGTCGTGATTATATCCACATATCCAAAAGCAACCATTTAGCTGGCGGTTGACTCTTACATAAATTAGCCATTTAAAGCTTAATTTTACGCAAACGTATCCCTGCATCGAAAAATGCTTTTGACAGACCCGTAATACATCCGCCCATAACATCCCCACTTTACGTGTACAGGAGGTATCCTAAAAAAAATGTTACAACTTTGTCGGCATGATTAATATGTGTATCCATGCCAATTTATATCTTTCTAGTACTAAGAGTCTCTAAGCTAAGCTGCGGACGGACGGACATTGCGAAACTATAATGGTTCCTTGGTGACTACTACAGCGCTTATCCAGTTTCAATAAAAAATGACGTTCTGCATTATAAAAACTCCCAGTAAGCCCACGGATATTTTCACAACATGCATTAAAGTCTATTGGATGTTTAAATAACCCATACTGCAAATAACTTCTTATTAGGACGAAAGTAGGAAGAAGCAGCTCTTTTATTTAAGGAGATTTAAACTATTGCTAAATCTATCTTCTGTTGTTGTTATTTTCAGTGTTAAAAGAAAAGTCAATCGGCTACACTTTGTCTTCGCATTATGGGATCGCGCACGATACAATACATAGCGATGCAATCGCAAAAAGAACGCGATACAGTCGCCATGCTGTCGCTGGTCTTATACCATCGTTTTCATAGCCACGATTCTGCATCGCGATACAGCATGGCATAAAGATGCGATACAGCGTCGCCAGATACAATCGTACGCTATAGTGACTACCTGTGTAAACGCCTGTTGATATCTTTGTTTGCATCGATGCAGTCGCGCGTTATGAGCGATGCAGTCGCGTCGCAAAGGCGACAAACGGTCAAAAGTAGCGATGCAATGGGGCGTTTACATAACGTGCTACAGAGTCAATGCAAAAACTAGACATGGGCGACAGGGCGACCTCTCTAACAACAGCAATATTCAATGAACCGTCCGGCTCAGAGTTTTATAGCTAAGCTTTAATTGAGCGATGGTCAAATTAAATTCCTGATGCAAAGTTAGAAAGTTTTCCAAAGCTGCTCAGACAATACCACGGAGCAAAGTTTATCCAACGAAACAATTTAAGTAATCGGACTAATGGTCGTTTTCACTAACTCTATTTGACACCTAAATAAAAGCGCACCATTGGATAGACAACGCTCGACGCAGAGCCGTGAGTTGATAATCCAAAAACGCAATAAAGGTTTTCATTTAGGTGTAACCTAGTGCCAGTAAAAACAGTGTTAACTTTAGGTACTACAGCTGTTTAGGCATAGGGTCCTCTGAACGAGAAACTACTAAGATTTGGATTAATTAACTGTTGGTTTATCTCCTTAAGGTGAAAGTGTTACTTGTTTAGTTTTCAGTTTCACGCTGTTCAACTTCACTGTAGACGATCAAACAAATTCGATAGTCGCTGTTCCGTCTGATTGAAACATCAAAGACAAGCTTTAATTATAATTTATCTGGTGCCTTGCGAAAGTGCCAAAAATTTGTAGCTGAAGTACATAATCAGAGGCAATTTCTTAGTTTTAAATCAAAGAACGAAACGATACAAAAAAAAAGGGAAATTCAGGAAAAACTACCTTGTGCTATAACCACCCACCCGCAAAGTCATATTTTCCAACGTCTTTCAAGTTTCCTATCCTGCTTATCCTACTTATAATATAAATGTGATATATTGTGAGAATGGATGAATATTTATTTTATTTATTTATCAAAACTTTATGCTCAAGTACAAAGGCGGGCTTAATGCCTTAGACATTTTCTACCAGTCGACCTTAGGGTGGTGCAAAGATAAAATATGGCAAGTAAGCAACTAAATAAAAAAACAAATAGAGAAAAGAAATATAAATAAAAACAATTTAATATATATTTTATTTATATAAAAGAAGAAACTGACGGACCGATCGATCAACGCACAGCCAAAACCGCTTCGCCTAGAAGCATGAAATTTGGCAGAAAGGGTTCTCAAGTGATATAAGTGAGCATTAAGAAAGGATTTTGGAAATTCCACCCCTATGGGGTGGAATTTGAAAAAACTGGAAAAAAAAAATGGGGGTGATAGTTTGTATAAAACATCTAATTCCTAATATTAACTAATATTTTTGAAACTTAGCACAATTAGTAATCTAAGTAAATGATAAAGGTTGTCATTATTATTTATTGGAAATACCCCGAAAAGATAATTTAGGAGGTGTTGAATTTTGTATAGAAGAATCTTATTTTTTGGGTTAATAAACTTGAAACTAGACATAAATACCAACCTAAGTAAACAATAAAGCTTATTATTTTTCGAAACTACCCAAAAAAGACGGTTTAGGGGGTGTCAAAGACTTTTTCTTTGACACCCCCTAAACCTTCTTATTTCTTGGGTTAATACACTTGAAACTTGACATAAATAATAAATATCAACAATAAAGGTTGACGTTATTAGTTATTCGAAACTACCCCCAAAAGACAATTTAAGAGTGTTAAAGTATTTTTAAAGATTCTTATTTATTGGGTTAATAAACTTGAAACTTGGGATCAATACCAACTATAGTAAACAATAAAGGTTGACATAATTAGTTTTTCGAAACTACCCACAAAAAACGACTTAGGGGGTGTTGAAGTTTGTATGGAAGAATTTTTTGTCTTGGGTTAATAAACTTGAAACTTGGCAGTCATGAGATTGCACAAATACGAACCTAAATATATAATAATGATAGTTATTATAAATTTTTCGAAAAGACGATTTAGGGAGGATAAAAGTTTTTTGGAGTAATCGTATTTCTTGGGTTAATAAACTTGAAACTTGACATAAATACCAACCTAAGTAAACAGTAAAGGTTGTCATTATTGGTTTTTCGAAACTACCCCCAAAATACGATTTAGGGGGTGTTGAAGTTTGTATGGATGAATTTTATTGCTTGGGTTAATAAACTCGAAACTTGGGCATCTTATAGCACTAGGTTTCGTTTTTGATGTCGGGGTTTAGGGGGCACTGAGGAATTTTTGAAAATTCTTCCTTAAAAGACAGTGAAAAGAGGGAAATTTCTTAATATGTAAAATCTATTTCGTTGGGTATAAAGTGAATAATCAAAATTGACAATACCCAATAACGTAAGGGGTGTTAGATTAACATAAATAAAAAATAAAAAAAACCGGCCAAGTGCGAGTCGGACTCGCACACGAAGGGTTCCGTACAAATATCGCAAAAAAAAAACACGTTTGTTGTATGGGAGCCCCTCTTAAATATTTATTTTATTCTGTTTTTAGTATTTGTTGTTATAGTAGCAACATAAATACATCATCTGTGTAAACTTCAACTGATAGCAGGCTGTAGCCTGGTGACAGACGGACAGCCAGACAGACAGACGGATCGTGGAGTCTTAGTTATAGGGTCCCGTTTTTACCTTTTGGGTACGGAACCCTAAAAAAGAGAAGAAAAGATTGAACATCATGTATGGTTTCTTGAAAACTCGAATCTCAACGGGGCAAAAAGGGGTTATATAGTTTTTAAGAGGGGATTTTACTTTGTGGCGGGTAATTCTTTAAGTCAAATAACGAATCATCCCAAACCAATAGACCCTAGATATCTACGATATCCCATTTTTTATTGATCTATCAAAGTCGCGGGCGGAGTGCTCGTATATATATAAATATATACTTAGGTACATACATTTTTGTCTTTCACTCAAAATTAAGGTACTCAACAGATTTTCGTTTAGGGGTCTTGGTCCAACTACAATGTCCAACTAGTTGGACTACGGGTCTTCAGTAGGGGCAGTTGTCCAACTAAAATAATAATTGGACAACTCCCCTACCAAAGACCCGTGGTCCAACTGACTTATTTTATTAATATATGTTAATATTTAAATAACTAAAATTAAAGTGGCGCTCAAAAAGAGCACTTGGAAAGATATGGGGGAAACCTTTGCCCAGCAGTGGGCCATTAACAGCTAAATAATACATAAATATATTAATTTTAATTAATTATACATTTAAGACAAAACATTAACAATCAAATCAACACAGTATTTACCAAAAAAAAGAAATTGAAGTACTTTTTCTAAAGCATGTCCAACAGTTATTTCACCAGTTAACACATGTAACTGTATCTCCTTGATGTAATCATCATTTTCAATTTGGCATTCTCGTCTGAGAGCTTTCTTTTTTGTAACTTCTCTTATTTTTGCAAGGGTTGTTATTTTTCTAACACGTTTAGAAACCGCAACATGTTGACATTTTTCGTGTTTAAAGTACGACTCAGTTTTGCATATGACCCTTCCAAAACATTATTTGTTCTGTGTCTTTCACTAAACATGCTTATCATCTTACTGAATTTGTCAAAATCGTTTTTAATCCAGTATCGCTCTATATATTTTATTAGTTTTGTAGCTCAACCATTATTTTCCACTTTAATGAACTCCCATCCATTTAAAATTTTATCATGAGGTAATAAAGGCAAAACAGAACATAATGAAACTATTCTTTTCTCTCGTTTTGATTTTGTTTTGCTAAGGCCCACGAATTTAGCTTTCCTCCAAATGCACTGAGACCAATGATAGTAACAGCCCAAAATTTTAATTCGAAGACATTGTGACATCCACCAACCCGCAAAAGGCCCGCGTGGTAGATTACGGCCCATTCTTTCTCACAGAGAGGAGCTCTGTGTCCCAGCAGTGGGAACATTAAAAGCCCAGATGATGAATATTAATAATAATTAATAAAATAAGTCAGTTGGACCACGGGTCTTCGGTAGGGGCAGTTGTCCAGTTATTATTTTAGTTGGACAACTGCCCCTACCGAAGACCCGTAGTCCAACTAGTTGGACATTGTAGTTGGACCACGACCCCTAAACGCAGATTTTGATGAAACTTTACAGTAACATGGCTTATACAATCTGATGTACATACAAGCTATAGGTATTACTGTCAAGTTTAATAAAACTTCACTTAGGCTATAATTTTGCGTGGGTGGAGCTGCGGGCGGCAGATAGAACTTAATTAAATACATATGTTGTTAGATACTTAGTATAACTCTATCTGTTATCCGGGACGATTCACGCTTCAAGAATTTTACAGATTCCTGTAAACCGACCAGATTGTTTGAGTTTCAGGGAAAAGTCTCCAATGACCCTCATACCTACTATCTCCGGATATTAAACTAAGTCTAACTTCCGATAATGGCGTTTATCCAAAGGACAAACAAATAGGTTGTATCTAATATTGCACGAGTATTAATTATTACTCCTCCGATCATGCCAGAAAAGGATCACAAATTGACTCCTGCGCCCTAATTGCGTAATTTCAAAGAATCGTTCATACCTGCTTTGCCTGCATCTATTGCTTCATGTTTTCAAAATCTATCTACTAGGCAGCGTAAAACATGTAATGAATAGGTACTGTACCCTGACGTGTCAAAACTATCATAGTCGAATGTAAAACAGAGACATATGTATACAATTCATATACATCTGTCCCTCTCTCACTCAAAATAACCTTGCTCTAAGAGTTTATGGTCACCCCCCTTGTCAAAATAAGAGGGCGCGCGCGTGCTTCGAGCTGTCAAAACGGCCACATACGCAATTAGGATGTTGTTATGTTTGTATCGTAGCGTAGCTACACGGGCTCCGGTAGGGTAGGGTACGTTTTAGCTGTATGCACAATAACATTTTTCCCTAAACATCTTTACTGTGGTTTTGTTCTATTAATATGAAACAATTTACCCAAATAGTCTTTCGCCAAAACAGAAATGTTTGGTGTATAAATAACTGAATATAGAAGCATAAATCCTTTATCGTGTTCAGTGGCGTGTAGGACGCTCGAGCGAGTGCACCGCGTGATATCGGCTAAGCGTACACTGACTCATCTCATTATAACCCTATCCATGCAGTAGCGGTGAAGTAGCCGCTACCCACCTGCACTCAAAATAGAACATCGTACAACTGATACCAGCTCTATTAATGCCAAACCTATTAAACTAAGTACGAGCACATAAATCTTGTAAAGTTATCGGCTCAGATCGGCTACATTCACCCACTGATAAAGTAGGTACTTTCATAAAACTCGCTAAAATACGAGATAATATGGAGTACTGCGCGGTTTGTCTACGTAACGGATTTGAGTGTGTACGTTGTACGCACAGCCAGGCGTTCTATAGGTGTCCCTATCCGGAGCCTTCCATATATATCTCTGTATTTAGACGGCAATTAAGCTAAATTTACCGAGTGGCCTACATCAGGCATTCTCCAGCGGCCAACACCGGCGACAACGTGAAAAATTTAACGCACGTCAACGTTGACATCAGACAGATAACGTGATTTACTGGAGGGACACTCTTGTATTCTCTACACGAACTTTGAAATTTTAATAGATAAATTGTTTTGTTTCTCACGCGTTCTCCGTACACAACACTCTACTGAATACGAAGAGAGTTATTTCTCGCGAGAATTTCTAACGGCAGTAGAGGTGCAAGCTTTATACAAATATTTTTTGTCATGTTTGTTTTTATTTCCCACACTATTTTGGATTCAATTTATGCCGGTCGATGTTGATTTTACATTGGTTAGCTCGCCAACAACTACTGTGGATATTTACATGTTGTAATTATCAACTTTGGTGAATATTAGGTACCTATTTTAAAGAATCTGGAGCGATCATCTGTTTTAAAGCAAACGCAGCAGACGTGTAATGGTTTACCTACAACACGCAAGAACACATTTATTACGTTCGGAAATCATTCAGACTCGTTTCTAAACGGACAGCGATGCGCAAGCGTCTGTACTGGTTACGTATAACTTTCATACTATGTTTACTTCTATAGATGAATCCCGCAATACCTATGTCTCTTTGAAGGTTTGCAACACAGGTGAATAAACTAATAAAATTAAGAACGATGATAGATATACGATAGACTATTAACAAAGTGTGGTCAAATTGTTGGCGTTGAGCCAAATGTTCTGTACAATACAATATTCCGGACCCAGATCTGGAATAAACTATAACGAAACATGTATAAGTTATAAAGGAACAGTATTTTATCATCAAACAGGCATAAATTAAGATATAAAATAAAAAAATAAAAATAAAATCTCTTATATATATAGACACAAAAATAAACTAAGTTGTTGATGGTCTCAAGGTAAAGAAAATTCCTCCTACTCACTGTGGGATCAAAACAAGAAAGTATACCTACATTTGACCAGCTTGTTATAACTGAAATAGATCCAGACTTATTTACCAAGCTCTACTATAAGAGATCTTCTCTTAGACTTAATGTCAAAGCCGAGGTCTGGCCAACTACATAGGACGAGAGGATTAGGTAAGGAAAAATTGCAAAACTTAGATCTTAGAAAATCGAAAAAAATATCTGCCTGAAACAGAGCCACGCATACTTTATCATTTTATCGACGTGTTTACTGTAGCTATACTTGTTTTATTAAGATCATAAACACAGAGGTTTAAAAGAATAGATTCCTTCATCTATGTGTTTGATATTGATTAGACCGCAAGAGTTATGTAGGTTCCAGTTAATTTCCCGTCCAATGTTCAAGGTTAGATTCCATCATCGATTATTTTCGAATTATCACTCCAAGTAGACAGGCGATAAACTGATTAAAAAATAGCTCAAACATTATCGATGGGATCATTTCTGATTGGCTGATTCGTACGTGAAAATAATCTTCAATGGAACACAGATACCTTCCTCGCTTTTACATGATTCAATCGTTAATCAACAGCTCAATGTTACCGGGTCAGTAAAATCTATTTCAGATATCATGAAATTCTGATAAGCACGTGGTTTTATCTTTACAGTTTTGTCTGGCATTTTTACGTACTGTAAATTACTTTAAATTTAGGCCAATTTAATATCAAAGGCGTTGATAAATAATGTTATCAAAGTGGTGCACAACTGATGGGATGTAGAAAGTAGTGCTCGGTGCTATGGTGACCTAACACATCTTTCTCGTAATGATAGGATACCTATGCTAAAAGTTAAAGTCTTGAATTATAAGGCAGAAAACTATATTGAATCAATATATAACACAAATAGTGAACTATGTTTGTAACTAAATAAATGGTTAAAAGTATGGTAAAAATGGTTATGGTTTTGGTTAGGAGTATGTGGTGTCTCTGACGAGATCTAAACGTGAACCGGCCCACATTTTGGTAACCGAATATGCATACTTGCGTTCGATGCAATTATGCATTTTCGCTGAGTGTTCGATTAAAACTCGAACATAGGATCCAAGTGCAAGGCTGCTATAGACAAACTGCAGTGAAAGCTCTATGAACATTGACAACTGCGCAAACAATATATATGAAAAGTTCAATAGAAAGATACATTCAACTTCGAACTTAGCTCAAGAAAATAACTTCTCGTTAGACCGCTGTTAAAGGTTTTCAAGGAAATGCAGTGCACCTTACTTATCCGAGGTGTTAAACAAATTGACCTATATATTGATGAAAGTTTTCTCGATGGTACCGATACTTGGCACGCTTCCAGGATCTGGAAAACAATGCAAGCCTTGACTCATTCGCTGTTAATTGGCTTACTTTTTGGGAGGCAATAAAAATTGGTTTAAATTTGTACAATAGTGTTTAAAAACTATTCTGGAACAGCTGCTGAGGTAATCGTGTTCGGAAAATATTTAAATCGTTACGTGTAAAGTAATCTGTTCTTGTGCGTTGCAGAATAGTCCTAGCTGTGTTTGTGGGTAAAAATAGAGTGTAAATTGCCTTTGCCTAACACTTTACGGCTCTTTCACATTAGCAAGTCACATGAGACGAGAAGGGTGAGTGTAATAGCGGCTTATGGTCGCACCTGGCTACTGAAGCATGTACTAGAAGAGGACGCTCTTAGACAAGATTATTATAACTTCAATGCTATTATTTCTACTACAACATGAGAGAAAACAAAATACAAATTATCTTTGGATAGATTGAGCGAAGAAATTTTTCGTATGAAGTGTGTACGACGATGTGTCACGCCAATCGGCAATGAATAATAGACTCTTTCGTTTGACGCTAATTGAATTTGTTATTAATGAAGATATTAAAGGTTCTATTCCAAACGACTAGTCAGGCACACTGGAGACATTACAAGACAAAAGCTTTCTAATTTGTGACAATAATTTGTATAGCTGTTATACCAATTGATTTCGTAGAATTAAAGCCGGCCTGAGATAAATTGTTTACACAAAATTGATGTCGCAGAAATTTCTATTTCACAGAACATTCATTTGACTGACCTGAAGATATTCCTTCCTTTTGTGTTGTAATTATTTGTTGTATTGCTATTACTACACAAGACTTGTTTTCTGTGTCATTTGATTTTCTTTACAGAATTTTGTTGATTCAGAACTTAAAGTAGCCAATCTAAACTAATAATATGGGAGATAAATTCTGGAAGTTCCGATCGGATTAAGAATTTATTTTACTGATAGAAAGCTATCAGTAGTAGCTATTTATCGCTGAGAGTCAAAGGCCCAGCGCACACCTGGAGAGGCGCGGCGAAGTTAACAGTTTTTGGGTGCACGGTTGGCGCAGTGGTTGAGCGATTGACTGCTGCGCTGCGTGTCGCGGGTTCGATTCCCGCACGGAACAAATATTTGTATGACCTACAGATAGTTGTTTCGGCTCTGGGTGTTTGTGTATGTGAGTTTATATGTTTGTAAACGCACCCACGATACAGGAAGAAATTCCTAGTGTGGGGCAACGTTTTAAAAAAAAAAAAAAAAAAAAAAAAAAAAAAAAAAAAAAAAAAAAAATTTGAACCCAAATTTTTATGTTATAAAGTTGAAAATGTCCTGGCAAAGATAAATAAGAGCGAGTGGCGCACGATGCAGTGAGGCGGCCACAAGAGCCGGCGCACGACCATGCGTGACTGCTTCTGTCGCCGCCGCGGACACCCCACCAATCGTTAATCAACAGCTCAATGTTACCGGGTCAGTAAAATCTATTTCAGATATCATGAAATTCTGATAAGCACGTGGTTTTATCTTTTCAGTTTTGTCTGGCATTTTTACGTACTGTAAATTACTTTAAATTTAGGCCAATTTAATATCAAAGGCGTTGATAAACAATGTTATCAAAGTGGTGCACAACTAATGGGATGTAGAAAGTAGTGCTCGGTGCTGTCGCCGCCGCGGACACCCCACCGGCGCGCGCCGCTGGGGCTCGCTTTTTTTGTGCCAGACGCTCCTTCTTCTGAAAGCGTTGCAATAATAACCAAGTCCCAGTCAACATCCATAACGTCTTTCCTGCCTTCGATCAACACGGGTTGTGAGTACAGCGCGCCGTCGCTAGCCGCTCCGTGGCTTCTGGCCGCGCTTGGAGTCACCGAACGCCGCTCAATTCGTTCGTCTCAGTATCTTCGCCGAGCTTCTCCAGGCAGGTGTGCGCTGGGCCAAAGGCTTTTATCCCGGAAGAATGCACGTTTCTGTAGAATGGGCCTGAAGCGAGACCGCGGTAAAAAACCCAGTTTTATTAAAGGGATTGGGGACCTTTATAATAAACTATGTAGGTATATCGTCTTAATATTGTGTCGGGAAATAGTTATTCAGTCATCTAAACACCACTTCAACCGCATCAACTAAACAAATGATGACATCATATTTGTATTTAGATCACCACTTCGCATACTTAGTGAGGCGATGTGTCATAATAATTTAAATTTTCAACTTAATTTATTCCAACAACCTTTGGTTCTTTCTGACTCATAGTCTAGCCAAAACGGCCATGAAAAAACGTGCTTTCAAATCATTATATACATCTTCAATGGAACAATGATGACGGTACAAACAGCTTGCACAATGTTCTAAACACAAGGTCAACTTTTGTTTAGTTTTGAGAGCGAAAATATGAGATTAACACAACAGCCCCAAAATAAATAGCAGGCATGTGACCTCCAAAAAGGTACATTATATTCCCCGTTGTGCCTGAACGAGGTTTCGCTTTCAACGGCCTAAATATCAATAACAAATGACTTCACATACACAACCCGGACACAAAAGCGTGGTGTCAAGTACTCTGATGATACAAAGGAAGATTATTGTACAAAGCAAGATTAACTAGTGTGGACCCGGCTTTACATTACCAATTCAGGGTTGCCAGGTTCGTTAAAACCCCGGGTGATGCAACTGAATTGGAAAGGTTATTTAATTTGCAAATTTAACGTTGTCCCAGTATAGTAACAAGAATTCAACGTAGAACATTCATTTACGATTTTGCGATAAACCAATATTTGGACTGGCCGGATTATCCTAAGCACTCTTAACATTGGTAATCCCAATATTCAGCTGAGGACGAATGCTGTTTTGTATGCTGGTTTGAAGTTAACTTAGGCTAAAAACAGAAAAATAATATATTTTACCCAATAGCTTTTTAACTTTATTTTACAATCATTTTCAAGTAAACTCTGATTTTTATTCCGTAGACTAAACTGACATTTGGTAGGTTATTAATGTCACTTTATCGTTAGATAAATATATAGAATTGTATCCTGAGTGATCGGACATCGAAATAGGTCGAAAATGGATCTATTTCACGACAAAAAAGAACATTTCTTAAGACACTAGCGGCCTTTATTTAATATCTAGTCATTTATGTTATATTGTTGAGTATTAAGTTCATGTTACATAAAACATTTAACTACACCAATTATTAAAATTAAATTGAGGAGTCATGTCACATCAATTCGATGCGGCTACAGAGAAGCCAAGTATGGCGTACCACAGGGTAGTGTACTTGGACCGTTATTGTTCCTTTTATACATTAACGACTTGCCTCGCGATATTCAACAACCTATGGTTTCATTTGCAGACGGCAATAGTAAAATGTGGAAATAAAAATAATTATGAAACTGACATTAATAATGCATTGAAAAACATAATAAATGGCTTAATGAAAATAATCTAATATTAAATGTACAAAAAAACAAAATTTATGCATTTTCATCAGCGTCTAGGAGCTGAAAATTATAACATTAAATTCAATGGACAAAAGTAGACTCGACAAATGTCACAAAATTCCTTGGTATTCTAATTGATAACAAAATGACCTGGAAACCGCATTCAGAGGATGTATGTAAGAGATTAAGCAAGTCAGCGTACTTTATAACCTGACAAAAAAAGTAAGCATTCGCACCGTGCTAGAAGCTTATCATGGTCTAGTTGCGTCAGTTTTGAGATTCGGAGTTATATTCTGGGGTAACTGTACTGAGAGGGAGAGGATTTTCAAAGCCCAAAAACGTTGCATAAGATCAATGACTAGTCTTAAAAATACCGACAGTTGTGCACCTGTGTTCAAGTCTCTAAAATTACTCACCTTCCCATCGTTGTATATACCTGAAGTTGCAATGTTTGTTAGAACAAACATACATCTTTTTACCCTATTAGAACACGTCCGGGACCTGTTAGATCGCAGTACAAAAATCTAATGTTTACAGGTAGATACAAAACGGCATTGTTAAGAAAAAGCTTACTATCAATGGAACTCGTTATCTATATTAAATTACCTCATGCCTACAAATAAGAGTCATTAAGCATATTTAAAAAGAAGCTAACATCCTTACTAATAGATAAATTTTATTATTCTATACAAAAAATTTTGAATGATAATAACGTAACATGATATAATGATATGCATAATGATAAAAAAAAACATAATGATTTAATGATATGTGATATAATGTTATAATAATTTATTATATTGTTTCAAATTTTATTATGTGTCTTGATAATGTATGCAAAATAATCGATTTTATTTGTTTGTAAAATATAGAATTAAGATTGTTGTTTTTGATGTTTAGTTTATGTAGGAAGATTGTAGATCCACAAACCTGTACTATTTTTGTTTCATTATTATTTTTTTGGTTATATATTTTAGTAGATATTAATATGTTTTACTTTATGTTTTACTTTTGCATGCCGTAAGGTAGAGTGTGTTGGAACTGTTTTTATAATGCTTACATCTTATTTTGTACCCAAATTCATTGCAAAATAAATGATTTCTGATGAATCACTTATGATTGAGCCTTACCAACAAGATTAAGCTCCCCGCTTGCAACATTTAAACAAAATCGGTCACTGGCAGCTGCCAGTTTAGTCTCCGAATTTAAAAAGCAGAGTTTTTAATAGATAACAGACATGACATTAAAACTAAGTTTATTCAAGTGTAAAAAAAAAATAAAGCCTTAGTAGTTGTAAAAAAATAAACAGCGAAAAAAGAAAAACTGGCTTTAACTTTTTCCTGATTTTTTCGCTTACAAATAAAAAATAAAAACATTGGCCAGTACCAGATGTTTATATATTATAGCTGCGCTCGGTAAAAACTACGCAACTTTGCAACTGTGAAAACCAAATACATACAGCTCTTGGTATCAGGAGCCATTGACAAAATAAATTATATTAGATTCTCAATCGGAAATAAACGTCATCTATAAGATTGAACGCCTAAAACAGACAACCGTAATGTTCCTTCGATCGTATTTTCTGATTAATTTCGTTGTGGCATCCAAGACAGTTAAATTCATTTGCTGGGACATCGTCGAGCTTCATTGCCGCGGCGCTTTTCTGTTGGTCGCCACTGTTAATTCTGGCTTCCAGGAGTTGCAGTGGTTTGTCAAGAGTCAAAGGCAGATCCTAAAGGCCGCTGGTGTCGACCTAAGGTCTAATTGTTTTTCCCACGGCCAACTCGTCTTGCTCGTGGGTTAGTAATACCCCAGAGAGAAAAACAATCAACGTTATTCGAGTATATAAATATTTCTTTTAATGTGATTATTAAAATATCAGAGCAGTGGTGGCCTAGTGGTAACGGCCACGACTTACATGTCGTAGGTCGTGAGTTTGAACCCAGGCAGGCGCCTTACTTTGTGTAAATTATTGCATCACCACTGTTCTTAAAACGGTGAAGGAAAACATCGTGAGGAAACCGGCATGTCTAAGAACCAAAAATTCTAAGACTGACATCCACCAAACCGCACTGGGCCCGCGTGGTGGATTAAGGCTCATAGAGAGGATGCCTGTGTACCAGCAGTGGGAAAATTAAAAGGCTGATGATGTTAAAAATATCTAACATCTTTTTCAAGGTATATTATTTGGTTCTAACGTAAACTTATCTGTCTATGATGGGAGAAAATACTTGTATTATTAACCATTAAACAGTGCGTGATAAACCGAATTCCCAAGGACGAAGTCACGGGCAACTGCTAGTTAAATATAAAACTTCACTAATGCAAAACAGAAATCGAAATTGGCTCATTATGGCATGGTAACCTTATTTCACGTTAATATGAGCAAAGTATTTTCAGGATTACATGAAAAACATTAAACCGATTTCAAAAATTTTACCTATTCTGATGTAACAAAACTTTCAATAGCCGTCTTCTAAATCACACTCGCATAAAAAGAGAAACGAGATTAATTGGTTCCTATTTTTGAAAGCAAAGTTGTGCTATTTACATGTCATTTCTATGTATGTATGTCGCAATTTCCCTATCTCTGCGAGTATAAATTTCCCGGCCGATCGTGCCGTAAAATGACACGAGCGTTATGAAAATTCCTAGATCCCTTTATCTTTCTAATATTTATGTTACGCCTCTCATATGAGTATCTCGTTACTAATTACAATTTAATGGGAAATAGTACCTAGCTACTGAGATACAGTCCAACGGTATATACTTTCGACTGTTTTCAAATTCAGAATTGTAAGTACCTTTTGAAGATAAGGCCTAAGTTACAGCACTGAAAAATATACCTACTACATAAAAACCTCTGTAGTTTTTTATGCAGTATTAAATATTTAATCAATTGAAAACAAGGGTCATAATAAAACCAATTTTATTATTTTTTAAATTTTATTGATTTCAAAGGACTATGGTTAATTTTATAAGTCACGCTATGGATGAGGTCACTTGCCCCTAAAACACAGGTACTGTTACATAGCTCAGCATTCAGGATTTCACTTGTTTTGTAATTTTTCTAATGCCAATAACGATTTAATTATTTATTTTTTAAATGTAAATTTGTTAATGTTTTTTTTTTTTTTGCATGCCGTGGCAGCCTTTAATTAAGGCTACACTATAAAATGTAAAAATATGAGTACTTGTAACATGTATTTTTTGGTGTATGCTTTGTTGGTTGTCCTGAATTAAATAAATAAATAAATAAATAAAACTTTTACAAATGTCAAGTTGACATTAAAATAAAACTTTTTTATGGATTGGCCACTTTATGCAAATATGCATCATTTCAGCTAAAAGACGTGGAACTACTGAACATGTGCATCTTTTTATATAGTGGATTCTCGCTACCCTCCAAGATAATCGGTCCACCTTGTACCCTTGCCTTATGACATAAATATCGATTGAACTACTACTATGACTATTGAACATTCATTCATGATTATTCTACTGACTATTGAATAAAACAAATTATGTTATATTCAATAGTCTGTATTACATTTTTATGTAGCAACTCGGCGTCATTCCATGTCGTTCACATTATGGCAATAAAAGTCGGTCAATCAGCATGAAGCAATCAAAAAAATTACCCTAAGATGATGAACTTATTTTTGTGATGGTACGAGTGTGCCTACGTTTGTGCGTATTACCACAAAATAGACGCGCCGCCAATTACGAACTTTGCAGCATTGCCAGAATGTAACTTTTGTTGTTTTATTTTGACCTTCTCATGTAACCTCCATGTAACACGACTTTTACGTAACTTTTAGGAATCAATAAAAATATCAAAATATTTTCCAGCAAACCAAAAATTATTGTGAAACGGAACGCATCTATGGAAGTTTTCGTTCGTCGTGTTGTCGCACCTGATTTTGTGATACACAAATTGACGTTTTGCTTATTCACTCACTCACTCACATATATTTTTAAATCTTCCATCCCGCTTACTCCGGCGAGCGAGTGAGCGTATTAGTGTCATTTTTCATATAAAATAAGGTAATGTAACTTTTCCCATGAAAATGTAACTTTTTAAGATGTCTCATGTAATATTTGAATATCTGTCACTGGCAACACTGGTACCTTGTGGTATGACTAGAGTTTTTGGCGGGATTTTTTCGAGTGATGTTCAGCGGCTGTTAATATTATTTGCAAATTGATGTCTAGTGGATATTGTGATATAAAATTGGTGTAGTTTTGTGTCTCAACTGTCTACGCAACTGGACAATATGTGAAATCATTGACAGAAGCGATCTCGGGATAGTGGAGCGGAGTATTTTATTGTAGTATTGACTACCTCTGCAAAGCTTACTGGGAAGGTGTCAACCTCGATACAATTTCCTGCCAAATACTCCAAAAAACATTATATTCTATTACATCCGCATCCTAATGCATACTAAAGAAAGTTAAAACCCATATTTTGTATCCGACTGAAAGACTTGAATCTATGGTCATGAATAAAATAAAAAAGTGGTATTACTATTCGGTTTAATAATTTCAGACACAGACAGATTCAATTCCTTTCAGTTTGCATGATTTACTGCGGTTATCATATTTCATTCCGTTGGACGAATTTGATAATATATGTTTTTGTTGTTATAATAATACCTACTGAATATTTCAGTGCAAGTACAATATTTAAATCAAAATTGTTTCAATATGCCCAATCCGAAATGTTAGCTGCGTAATTAAGGTCGGTTGGATAGACATCACTCGTGTAAGGAATTATATCTAACTAACTGTTTCCCGCGACTTCGTCTGCGTAGCTTTAGAACTTCGAATTGCCTATTTTTTATATAATAGGCCGGCCGCTTTACTTGAGAAATTATTGGTTATTCATACAAACATCCACTCCCCTTTCCTACCCCTTAAGGATGATTGTCGTGATACAAACTATCCCATGTCCTTCCCAAGGTCTCAAACTTTCTTCATATCAAACATCACATAAACCGCTGTCTGTTGACAGACAGACTTACTTTCGCTTTTAATTATAATATTAGTAGGTATGGATAGTATATAGTAGATAGTATGGAAGTATGGATAGGTTACGTATCTGTTTTCAAAATAAGTACTTGCATACCTACATGTAAGAATATTAAGCTTTTTTGCCGGGTAATCTCAGGTAGGTAGTTTCAGGAAGAAGAAAAATGTCCCGGACATGATAATATCCCAAATGAAGCTCTCAAACTGGGAAAGTATTTATTGGCTGGTCCTCTCTCCTACCCTGCATATGTCATACGGATCACAAATGATATACGAGAAGAGATATACAACAAATATGTAAGGGACAGAATACAGAAGACCCAGTGGGCTATGGAAAGGAGTATCCTGAATATTAGGCTGAACGATAAGCAAAACTCTGAAAAAATAATGAAATAAAAACAAAGTTATAGATGCTCTCCTGCCTATGAAACGGAAGTGGAAGTGGGCAGGTCACGTGGCAAGATTGACACATGGAAGGTGGACAAAACTAGTCACAAATTGGCTAGGCCCAAGAGGCAAGAGAGCCAGAGGACGCTCTAAACGTTGGATATTTGAAATAAAAAGAAATGCTGGAGACGACTGGAAAAAACTAGCGAAGACAAGAAAAACCTGGAAATTGTTGGAGGAGACCCGCCAGAGGCCTTAACTGAAAAAATAAAATGTATGGAAATTTGTGTACCTAATGTTAAGAAAGTCTATGTATGTTCAGGAAATAAAAAGGTTTAATAATAAAAGTAGGGAGGAATCTCGTGCTGCATTATAAGCTATGAAAAGCCTATAGCTAGCTCTAAGCCCATACACCTGCACTTAGGAAGATCTTATGCTCGCCACTGACGCTGCAATCGGGGTGGCCAGCATACCTATTGGGCCCAAAATTTATAAAGAGTTTTCCATCGACTCGAAAAGAAGAAGAAGCTATGAAAAGGATGAAAACTTATCAAGCAGGTACCAACTATATACATAAAATAAACTTGCCAAGGAGAGACAGGAATACTTAAAATGGGTCAAGCTTTGCCCTAAGACAAGGAAAAAAGAAACAATAAAAGTCCCTGTACATGATACAAATATGGATGCTGATATTAAATCCTTTGACGTAAAGCCTAGCCTTCCATGCGAATGCAACAAGAAATGAAAGGGCGTGCTGAAAGGAAACCGAGACCATTAAACATCAAACGAAGGTCGCACAATCAATTTATGTTAAAAAATAGTAAATAAAAAAAATCAAAAACCCGACTGCTTAAGACAAAAAGAAAATCATGCTGTGCAGTCCGAGAATCAGGTGGTCAGCTGGTTCGCGAATATGTATAAATATGGCGTCTGGTGGTCGCTGTGGTGAAGTTTGATTAATTTCAAGTCTTTAGTGACACTCGCAAGGTTAATTAAGACGAATCGATTGATGATAAGAATCATTATAATCGGCGCTGTAATTTTACAAAGATATTCTATTCTATATTTTAATATGGCAAGCAAAGGTGATGTCGACTATTCTGCCAATGTCAAAAGTTAATTCGAACAACAAGTATTTTTATTAGTAATTTAATACAAACTAAATTCTTTGATAAATACAGAATTTATCTTCCAACAGTGGCTACACGATATCAACTCCTAAATGAAACAGACTTCACAAATATTTTCGAACTTATTTGAAAGCCCGACAATTTGTGATAAAACGCTAAGTGGAAATGGTTGATGAATCATTCTCTTTCACCCTAGGGCTTACTGAAAGAGAACTCAACCTTTAGGTAAGCTCGCCTTGTACATATACCTACTTTATTATCACATTGTATTGACTATTGTTTTGGTGTTGGTACAATTAAGAAATGAATTTCATATTACTTGCAAATTTATAAGTATTTTTTGGCAAACCTAAGAAAATGCTCATCGGAACATTGACGAATTTAATATAACCTACTTATCTACAACTAGGTATTTTAAAAGTTTTTCTTTCCGAAACTTATGTATACTCGTGTAATTATTGGCTTCTGCAGCTGTTTTTCAAATACTTGGGTTAGTACCAGCTGCATCTGCCAGAAACGATATAGACGCTGAGTAAATTCACTCATATTATTGTAAAAGTGTTAAAGAAATACACAATGTACAATACATTTTATCCGAAGCGGTTTAACATCGCATTAATTTGTAAGTGCGGGCATTAATATTTAAATTAAATATTTGAGTGTAAAAATGGCGGGCCTTTCAGGGGTGTTTACCCGAATATCGTTCACTATAACACTGTACACGACATTTTAATGTTGCTGTCTTAATTTATGTGATAATTTCCAGCCCGCGGCGTGTGATACGAATCGTGTATTTTTCGTCCGGCTGACAAAACGGTGACACAAATTCTGCTCGGAACACTTGTGTCATGTGACATGTATCTTTGCTTAATTACTTTCTAGGGCTGTGTACTCGTGTTTTTAATTACTTTTCGTTGAGGTTGTAAACCACAGTCTTTATATATTTCTTCATATGTTTCAGGTGGTAAATCAACACAATTTCTACTATACGAAATTCTTATGTTATTTTTCCTATGTCTTGTCTAACTCTCCGTTGTTTTGTCTGAGGATTTACTTTTTCCTGCTTGTCAGGTAGCCAGAAAGATACGAGGCCAGGTCGTTACCTTCGTCAATTTATTGATCAACTTAATTATTTCTGTAAATTAGGCCCCAAGGGGTTATAAACTTTTGGGTAATCAGAATATATGTCTGAAGCCAAACGTACGCATTGCCACATACAAATAAAAGTATAATATCAGTAAACTAATTAATTTTCCTAATAGAATTAGGTTACAGTGGCAACCTAAATGGCAACAAAGGGGCTAATTAACTATAACCCGAAACTGGTAGATAGGTACCTTACTAAAATTATTCTAAAACGTATTCAGGTGGTAAATAGCTACCTACATATTATCGCTTCACTACACACCCATCCGTTAATGTACGTTAAATCGGTTATCTACTGATTGTACGGAACTATCTCGATTTGACAACATGTCTGATATCGTGATTCATATTTGAAACGATTGCATCCGCACTTTCTCCACTAACATCAATATGTTAAAACGATCCCAAAAATCAATACCGCAAGTATCAAAATATTCGATTAATTTATACCGAGGCTTTTGGGTTCGGAAAGCTTTTTAATGTTTACGGGAAATACGGCAGCTTACGCTAAAATATTCGAGTTGAAAATAAAAGTGCGCCCGAAAATAGACCCTTTCATTTATTTCTCATTATCATGCTATAATCTTTTAGCCAAACCCGTCTGAGTCGGATAAATCTGTTTAGGATTTCATTTTCTGAAAATGTGTGGATAGCCAACAAATTATTGTGTAAATAGGTTTGAATCCATTTCATAGCCTTAGGGGCTGAGTTTAGTAAGATTTTAAAAGCTTTCTAATTTACATGATCTTGAGTAAGTATCAGACAGCAAAATGCATGGTTTCAATAAGATGAAACTAAAGAAATTGTTGGAACAGTTTTTGGATAGATATAGGAACCCCTGCATGTACCTTTATATTTTTGGAAAAGTTTGGTACATTACTGTGAAGGTTAGATACACAAAAATAAAGAAATCGATACTGTACCAACCATTCATATTTAATTCTGCCTGAAAATACGCATCAACCGTAGGTAACTGTGGGACGCATGTTTTTACAAAAAGGGTGTACCCACTTTTCGGGTGTTTTATAAATACACACAGCAATTATATCTTTTCAAACCTGAGTCTAAAGTTACGGGGCTAATTCCCGTTGTACCAGCTTCTCGTATAACCGTAAATAAATGTTTTCACAGAATGTGTAAGTATTGCCTAGAATAAATAAATAGCCACCGCCCCGGCCATGCTGGTTTATGATTGCGATATTTCAGAGAAAGTATTTTTGTGTCGGTTACCGCTGCTTTGTTCTAACAAACAAACACTGGTTTAATTTATAGATTTACGCTTTTGATTAAAGAGAAACAGAAGACAAAAATGTTGGCTCCGTTCCATGTTGTACCTGTACGTCTACCTTACTATTGCAACAGATCGTTGTACAGAACATTAGAAACGGCGTCGTATCATCGGCAGAACATGAGCTAGCACCAATCCAATTTGATGTTAAACGGTCCAAATTGGATTTCTGGAACACGATCGTTTCAATAGTCCAATATCCTTTCAATAAATGTTGTTTCCTGAACTGCGCCCTTACTGCCGACGCACAAAACGGTTTAAATTAGAAATTTCATAACTGCAAAGTTTGCGCACGTGCTTTGTGTTAGCATTACTCACAATATGATCGTATTTTTTATCGCGATCGTGTTGGAGTAGGCGTGTGTTGTATCAGATGTAGAGAGGAGTGATTGCACATAGGGTGTATGTAGTAGGTGGATGCACTGACCGACGTGAGCCGCGCCGCTGTGGCGGGATCGATCTAGCGCGGCCGGGCCGAGCCGGCCATCGGGACCCGCACACGATACTGCTCGAACGCACTACACTGCACTTTATTCTTCAATGCAATCTTCCAATTGTCAATCACTGAACTTTTACACATTCACAACTAACGTCCGTGCTTCGTGACTGGTCCTGTTAGGTGGGAAAGAAAAAGAAAAGTTAATAACTGTAGGTACAAAAAAATCGCGTATCAAAAAGTCCATCAAATAAACTAAATCTTCAAACTATGACTGTTGAACGATTCTAACCGAGTGTGGTATTGAAACCCGAATTACAAATGTGTACATGTATCGATCTAGATATCAGGCACAGATAATGGTTCTTATCTACGATAAGTTCAGGGCCTAATGACCGAGGATAGAGTAGATTGCTGCTGCCTCAGATTGGATCAAGTAATCCCAGGAGACTTACAGTAACTAAGCTTTTAATTCTTTTGAACTAAATAATGAAGCTAACAGAAATTTTAAAAAATATATATAATCGTTATCTTTGCTACTAATGTCCGATGGGTGTAAATCAATTGTATGCGTGTGGCACATAGTTATCGCTGAAAAATCATCTTTCAAGTAGCTCGTACACAAGATAGCGCATGAAACCATAACATTTACGATGTTATAATAAGCAACAATTAGTGGTGAGCTACTTAGTTGTGATGGATTGGTTAATCTCAAGTCAAGTAGATATCAGTTTGCATCAATAGACTCGTATCTGTAAGACACGTGGAAGAAAACGCAGCTCTTCACGAACTAGAATCGGTAGATAAAGAGAATATACAATAGTTTGAATTTAATATCTTGTATATATGATATTAATTACTAGAGTCTAGAAAAAGTGACAGTCATCGTGACCAGAATTGTTCAGCAAAAGTGGCGGTGGAGTGGACACATGATGAGGAAAAACAGGGAAAATGGAGCAAAATAATAACGGATTGGTATCCCAGAAATATTAAACGGAGCAGGGGTAAGCCACTAAGCAGATGGGAGGATGCGATAAGACTTACAGCGGGCCGTAACTGGAGGATAGTGGCCCGAGAGAGAAAACAATGAAAGAGCTAGATGAGGCCTGTGCCAAGAGAAGTGCTGAATTAAGAGATGTACTTTAAAAACACACAAAAATAGAGGAAAAATTGAGAATAGTAGGACTTTTAAATAAATATAAACATAGGGACACTGGAGGAACGCGATAAAATATTATCACAAGTAAGTAGTTTTCGATTTAATTTATAAAATATTCATTCACAGTGCCATTTATTCAAAGTGACATAAAACGGGTCATAACGCTCGCACTCAAATCAAAAGATGATGTCCTTAGGTACTGTGGGTAGGGTTCCATTGTGTAAATGTAAATAGTGAGGGGCAAGAGACCCGAAATCAGCGTCCGGAACCCGAGGGACATAATGATTTCCTTGCAAATTGAGCCGAGAACAAAATATTCAAATAGCAACATCCCTAATGCCCCACTTTTGTACAAAACTTTTAAGACAGACAAGGCAATAACTACAAGGGTCTTTACTTAAGAGTTCTTATGCCTATTACAACTTTGAGAAAAATGAAACTCTACGTGCGGAAGTCCAACTCGAAATACGGCGAACAGTTCGAATAAAAGTTAAGACAATATACAACTTGAAACAAGTAAAAACAGAAAAGTATGTAGAAAGTAAGGTCGTTTTTATAAAACAATTTATTAATGCATCAAAAAATTCAGCAAGCAACTTAAGAAAGAATATAGACTAACTTGATATCCATCTTAAACTGTGGGTAATTTACAAGCTAAAGTAATCAGTTTTTTATTTAATTTCTTACTCATTACCTAGCAGCAAAAAGTTCCAGTAAAAAGTAAATACTTACTTAGAACCTTCAATTAAAATAATGAGGACTCAGTATAATTCATTATCAAGAAGAGAGTAAATGTTTTTGTTTAACAAATTCACTGTTTCGTGTCCATTTAAAAGGAAAGGTATCATTTTCCTCTATTTAATCAAGTGTTAGCGACCTTCTAGGAATACCTCTTAGTACATTAAACACTTCTAAGAAAAAACATAAAATTGTACATAGAAATACAACATTTGCAGCGCCAAGCTATGGCAAAAATTATGTAGGCCGTCTCTTTCATAAAAACCTAAAAAAATATGCAATGGAGAACGGTTTTACTTAAATATTCACTAGGTATGTATAATAATCAACAAAAGAAGTCATACTGAAGAAAATAATTTCGTAACTAGGGCGATAGTACATAATAATTTGATTTACACTCATCAAAATCAGTGCACATGAATAAAGAACTTTTAGAGGAAAATGGAAAATATAAGCTATGAAATCGTCTCAAAATAATATTTTTTAAACTTAAAGATCAAAAATCTAAAAACTACTCTCTTCGAATTATTTCTGTGTAGATAAAATTGTAAATAGAACCATATCTTTCAGTAAGTAAACTTTTTAATAAATACTTACACTAACGGAGACCAGTTTAAAACACAAGCGATTTGTCCAATAATAAAAGATCCGAAGAAAACAACAACTTAAAAACACTTTCAAAAAAATTATGATGTAAGAAAATAACTGAGAACTTTTGAAATAAAATATTGTTTTAAAGTATTTTTTTATAAAGTGACAGGCGATTTATGTGGAATCAAATAGCGCGAAGATTTATCTGATGGGTTGAGATAATGCACGTGTTTTGAACCGGAAAAGTGTATGTGAGCGACGCGCGTTCGACGGCGGCGGCGGCGGCGGCGCGGTGACACAGACTGCGTGCGGCCGGGCGGGCGCCGTCCGGGGCCGGGTGGTCGGCGGCGGCGCGCAACAGATACGCCACAGGTTGGGCGGCCCGGGCCACCCGCGCCCGCTCTCCCTGCGAGCGCACACGCCAATTTACATCCTCATTATCGTCTCCAGAGTCAGCACCTCACGCTGGCGTCCGTCACCACATCAGTCGCCGGCTTTTCCCAGTAAAAATTCTCCTCGTACCTTATTCAGCAAAATCTAATAAAGCGTTTATTTGGAAGCTTACAATTTTTCTTTGTGCCAGCTACTTTCTGAGAGTTTTATCGGATTTGTTTTGTTTCGTTACTTCGAATTATTCTGATATAATTTTGTTTGTTTAGGAAATCCCTTTGAGGATACAACAGTTGGTACCTAGATGGGTTTGTTTATGGTCGTCAGTCACGGAAACCTAGCTAAGTATTTATTGTAGCTGCCTCTAGAATTTGACATTGTCATCAATTCGTAATAAATCCTTTCAGTAGTTCCCATTCAATATCAATATCCGATAATTCTCTATTCATGTGGCACATCAATACGAATAAATTGACCGTTGGATAATTTTATGACGCCCTTAATACATTAGGATAATTCATTCTGAAAGTTTTATGTGTCGTAAAACACATTTAGTGTCGCAACTCTTCCATTAAGTGTGTTTAACACTTTGTGAAATAATTTTCATAATAAAAATCCAAAAAAGAAGTCTAAGTGATGGCTGGCAGTACTTGTGCTAATGATTGCACATTGTATAATGGAACGAGTGTTGTTTTGTATTCAGGGAGCGTTATGGACGCTGTGTCTACTTAAAAACTTCTAATTAATTTGGTAGGCCGACTTGTTAGCAAATTAATTTGAACTTTTTAAGTAAGAAAAAGGAACTGCGTGTGAACAATTGTAATTGCAGATATTGTGATGTCTTCCTTTTCTTTGAAGAAAAGATAAGCAAAACTTTAATCCCCAGCGGACTTTAACAGGGTTAGAGAAGATTGACAAGAGATAGAGGGAAATGGGAATGTTGAATTATCTTCAAAATGGTGACACATTTACTGTGTTCACTAAACTGTCAGATAAAATAAGTTGAAGGCGGTACATATATTAAAGACTAATGAGCAAAATTATATTTGATATGTTAATACTATTTCCAAAACATGTTGCGCCACTCACAAATAAATTAGGATAAAGGGTTGCTTCCTGGGTAGAAAAGTGATAATTTTTGTTGTTTGTCCGTCAGTGAGATTATCAAATAACACACGTATTTTTTGCTTTACCAAAACAATAAAAAATTACAAAGTTAAAGCGCATCAAATTTCAGGAGTGGGGACTTGTGACGTCACTAAGGCAGTATAAAGTGTACTAGCGGCGTGACGTTTCACGCTTTTTTAACGCATTATATCGTCGTCACTTTGTTTACGTGTCAAAAGAAAAAATACGTGTTCAATATTCTTTATTATTCTACCTGATGGACAAAATGAAATTTTCAGTAAACTACCCTATTATGACGATTTCAATTAGCTTTAGAACAAAATACGAATTTAAGTATAATTCTAATAAACCGCACTTGAAGCAATAAGAATACCTACTATTTCTATGGCAGAGACTACGGACCTATGCTGATTAGTTTGATCATTATTATGTAAATGGTTATTATGTGGACATTATGTGAAAGCAATCTACATAATCTTTGTTCTCATACTCATTAAATCTGTTGCGTTGGCCTTTTTTACCTTTTCTGTACTCATTTATTCATCTTCATAAATATTATTAAATATTTCTTAAATAAAAACTTAAAAAAACCGGCCATGTGCGAGTTGGACTCGCGCACGAAGGGTTCCGTACCGTTATCGCAAAAAACGGCAAAAAAAATCACGTTTGTTGTATCGGAGCCCCACTTAAATATTTATTTTATTCTGTTTTTAGTATTTGTTGTTATAGCGGCACCAGAAATACATCATCTGTGAAAATTTCAACTGTCTAGCTATCACGGTTCATGAGATACAGCCTGGTGACAGACGGACAGACAGAAAGACAGACGGATCGCGGAGTCTTAGTATTAGGGTCCCGTTTTTACCCGACTGCCGAAGGAGGGTAATGTGTTTATCAGTCTATGTATGTATTTATGTATGTTTGTTCCTATGTGGCGTTCTAGAGACCAAACGCGTGGGCCGATTTTGATAGTTCTTACGTCAATCGATTCGTTTTAACCTCGCGAGTGTCACTGGCTACATTAAAATTGTAAAATAGGAAAATGGCGGTTCTTGGGCGCCATATTGTGGGGGCCCAAATATTTTCCAAACCTATCGTGTGGGGTATCAAAATAAAGGGTTTTAAGAGGTGATTTCAAAAATGTATAACACTTATATATTTATAATGTACATAATTCAAAAAAAGTAACTTAATAGTTATAAATAAAAAAAGTTAATAAAATATAAAAAAACCCGACTGCTTGAAAAGCGAACTAAAAAGACGTAAACAAGGAGAAAATCATGCGGTGCAGTCGGAGGATACATCTGGTTTTGGTCAGCCAGCTCGCGAATATGTATCCTCAGAGTGCACAGCATGATTTTCTCATTGTTTACGTCTTTTTAGTTCGCTTTTCAAGCAGTCGGGTTTTTTGATATTTTTATTAACTTTTTTTTTACCCTTTGGGTACGGTACCCAAAAAAGGTAATGCTCCACCGGTGTCTGGAACGGGGTTCATGCTATTTACCTTATCGTTATTGAAATGCATCCGTCTGATCACAATCTCACCTGATGGTAAGCAATGAAGTGGTCGACGATGGAGCACATTTCTCTAGCAGTATACCTTTCACTCTTGATTTAAAGACCCCCGGGATATAGCTTCCTACACAAAACACACAAATTTCGGCAGACTCCACTCCTTTCACAATAAAAGTATTCCCAAACGGTACCTTTTCCGACAGAGGATATAATTAACTGTTGCTTTATTGGATCCATTATCAACAAATATTTTATGATCATGAGCTATCTCGACTTACCTTCAAGAACGAAAGTGTTAATGACGTTAACTAAGGAAATTCATTACAAAATTATTTCATTTTGGCACTTAAAACTGCTTGCTCTGCTAGAGACAGCAATTTCTCGTTTGTTAATTACTCGCAAGTCCAAACCAACTTATATTTTCCTTGATTACGTAGTTCTGAGAATGGAATTTAGAGTCTATTCAAGTGGTCTGCATTTGAAATGCAAACAAATAGTTCAGTAGCCAGAAGAATATGCCCTTTGATAATTCAAAAGTTTTTTATTTTCGCTGAGTGGTTACCTTATGTGAATTCAACGCTATGTACAAAAATGCTAACAGTTTAGAGTTATGCAATAGGTATAAAGTAGGTATTTCCTATTATTTCGTGTTATAACAATAATATAAAATTTAAATTTAAATTATTTACTGTTTCTTTATTAGTACTATCTAAACTTTATATTTGTGAAAATGCTAAGAGATACGTACTGTGGAACAATGGAAAACTGAAAATGGCTCGTAACTTTTTCAATAAAAGATTTAAGTTTTCAAATCATTTCCTATATGCATAGAGGGATTAGTTATACCTTACAACAAAAGTTCTAACAACTAAGTATAATGCTGCACAGGTTATTGTATTTTTACATTGTGATTTGCGAAATATTGAATTTATGTTTATAATTTTGCGCCTAAATATTCGAAATAATAAACTCTGCCACCATACAAAAGTTTAAACACTTAAGTGCTATGCCTTTATTTTAATAAAACAAATACAATTTGGGTATTGCGGGGCGCGGTGTAGGTATGTAGGATCAGTATGAATTCTTCGAACCATACAGACCACAGAGGCCCACATCATAAACGGACTCTTTTACTGATTTTTAGAAAAACATTACCGCGCAAATTCTTATTTCAAACTGGCGTCTAGTATCTGACAGATCGTTCACTGTTATTTTGCCTATGAATGCAACCTTATTGCTACGATAATAAAGATCACTAAAATAGGTAATCTGGCATGTGTTATACAAGCCTTCCCCGTGCGAATCGAATAAATATTAAAATTATGTCTGGTACTGTATGACTGCCCCATATAAGAACGCAGTAGGTGACATTTTTCTTATTTATATTATTTTAATGAGTTTTACTATGCTGCGATGGACTATGTTATTTTAACCAGGAAATTTAAAATTTGAATTGAGATTTGGTGCTTTAATTAAACAATTTTATCAAAATTTACAACAAGAAAGTCCCTTCAAATTGTAAAAACACCTTAAATTTGCAAATATCCGGTAATTAATAGGTATTGAATTGTCTTGTTTAAAGATATGTAAAATATTCAATAGATTTAGAACATTATTAATATAATTTGTGTTATTACGTACAGTTTAGCCTTGTTTAGTACTCGCTATTTTTTCGTTTAGCTAACACAAGATGATATTACATAGGCTAATTCAAATAATATTTTTGCTAACAAACTTGGTTTTGATGTACAGCAATCGTGTGGTAAGGACACGTGGTGCCGTTTTTTCGGTTTAATAGAGTTTAAAAACAAATAGATAGGGCGCAATAGACACGATTATGTAACATTTTTCTACCTTTAAAATAAAACATGCTCTAAGTGTTGGTAAACGTATCACAAGGTAACAGCTGAACCGATTTGTAGTTTTTTTACCCGACTGCAAGGAAAGGGTTAAGATTTTCGCACGTATCAGTATGTATATAATTATGTAATACCATAAAATAGAAAGTTTACAGATGGACCACTCCCGCCATCCTCAGAAATTGACACCTTAACTTGCCGGACTCATTAGGGTTGCTACAATATTGATTTTGAATTAAAAAAATTAGTTGGTCATATTTAATATTTTACAAACATAAATATATCAATTTGCCTAAACATGCATCATATCATGCTTATAGTGTTATCCGCTAAGGCTTAATGGGTAACACTGTCTTTATTGTATTAGGTCTTAGGTCCAGCGATGCAGTCAATTTACTTATGTAACAGTTACACCGTTTATAAGATGTTTGATATTTCTACAGTCACATCTGTTTGGAAAAGGCATTTGCTTGGACTTTTCCCTAATATGTTGGGGTAGATTTCCACTGTTTTGAGTAAAACCAGAAGCATCTGAATACTAGTGTTTTATATGAAGCGCAGACCATACGGCAACCCAGATTATACGGTAATCCTACTGGATAATATGGTACCCTTTTGTTAGGGTGGCCGCAGACTTTTGGGTTTCTGACGACCCGTAACGACAGTCAAAGATTCACGATACGGAGATTTTTTTATTTCTGTCATCTCGAGACACTGTCAGCACGGCAGGTACGACCATTCCAAGTTCTGTGAATATTTATTTAATATTCTTTTTATAGGAACGAAGAAGGTAGAAATCGTATTCGACTTCAACATAAAAAAAAACAAATTGACATAAAATTTGATTATATCAACGAGATTTAAATACTACAGAGTAGTGATTTGTGAGATGTGACAGTAATGAAATGGCGCCGCTCGAGTGATCGTACTTATATGACAACGCACCCCGCAATACCCAAACTAAAGGCATAGCACGTAAATGTTTAAGCTTTTGTATGGTGGCAGAGTTAATATTTACGAATATGTAGGCGCAAAATTATAAACTTAAATTCAATATGTCGCATATTGCAAAGAAAAATACAATTACCTGTGAAGCATAATACTTAGTTGTTAAAACTTTTGCTGTAAAGTATAACTCCTCCCTCTATGCATATATAAAATGATTTGAAAAACTTAAATCTTTTTATGAAAGAGTTACGAACCATTTTTAGTTTTCCATTGTTCCACAGTACCCATCTGTTAGCATTTTCACTAATATAAAGTTTAGATAGTACTAAAAAAGAAACAGTAAATTATTTAAATTAAAATATTTTATTATTGTTATAATACGCACGTTCAAATGATAGAACTTCTGCATGAACGATTTGAGCGAAAGGTTATGTCTCGCAGTGGTGATGTGAATTGGCCACCAAGGTCATGCGATTTGACCCCACTAGACCTTTTCTTGAGGGGTTTCATGAAGTCGCAGGTCTATGCAAACAAACCACAATCGACCGATGCCCTAAAGGTGGCCACACACTGGCCATCGCTCAAATTCAGCCGGAACTATGCAGAAGAATTATTAAAAATTGGACCACTCGGCTCCGTGCCACTGTAAATAGCCGAGGCGGGCATTTGAACGATGTCATATTCCACACTTAATGGAACAAGTGGTGTTATCCGCTAAGGCTTAATGGGTAACACTGTCTTTATTGTATTAGGTCTTAGGTCCAGCGATGCAGTCAATTTACTTATGTAACAGTTACACCGTTTATAAGATGTTTGATATTTCTACAGTCACATCTGTTTGGAAAAGGCATTTGCTTGGACTTTTTCCTAATATGTTGGGGTAGATTTCCACTGTTTTGAGTAAAACCAGAAGCATCTGAATACTAGTGTTTTATATGAAGCGCAGACCATACGGCAACCCAGATTATACGGTAATCCTACTGGATAATATGGTACCCTTTTGTTAGGGTGGCCGCAGACTTTTGGGTTTCTGACGACCCGTAACGACAGTCAAAGATTCACGATACGGAGATTTTTTTATTTCTGTCATCTCGAGACACTGTCAGCACGGCAGGTACGACCATTCCAAGTTCTGTGAATATTTATTTAATATTCTTTTTATAGGAACGAAGAAGGTAGAAATCGTATTCGACTTCAACATAAAAAAAAACAAATTGACATAAAATTTGATTATATCAACGAGATTTAAATACTACAGAGTAGTGATTTGTGAGATGTGACAGTAATGAAATGGCGCCGCTCGAGTGATCGTACTTATATGACAACGCACCCCGCAATACCCAAACTAAAGGCATAGCACGTAAATGTTTAAGCTTTTGTATGGTGGCAGAGTTAATATTTACGAATATGTAGGCGCAAAATTATAAACTTAAATTCAATATGTCGCATATTGCAAAGAAAAATACAATTACCTGTGAAGCATAATACTTAGTTGTTAAAACTTTTGCTGTAAAGTATAACTCCTCCCTCTATGCATATATAAAATGATTTGAAAAACTTAAATCTTTTTATGAAAGAGTTACGAACCATTTTTAGTTTTCCATTGTTCCACAGTACCCATCTGTTAGCATTTTCACTAATATAAAGTTTAGGTAGTTCTAAAAAAGAAACAGTAAATTATTTAAATTAAAATATTTTATTATTGTTATAATACGCACGTTCAATTGATAGAACTTCTGCATGAACGATTTGAGCGAAAGGTTATGTCTCGCAGTGGTGATGTGAATTGGCCACCAAGGTCATGCGATTTGACCCCACTAGACCTTTTCTTGAGGGGTTTCATGAAGTCGCAGGTCTATGCAAACAAACCACAATCGACCGATGCCCTAAAGGTGAATACACACACTGGCCATCGCTCAAATTCAGCCGGAACTATGCAGAAGAGATTGAAAATTGGACCACTCGGATCCGTGCCATTGTAAATAGCCGAGGCGGGCATTTGAACGATGTCATATTCCACACTTAATGGAACAAGTGGGCCTTTCAATCAAATAAAAAAATATATTTTGTTAATACCTCAGACACAGTTTGTTTTATTTCATTGCAACATCTACCCGCCCTTATTGAAAAACCCTTTAGCTGCAAAACTAGCAGTGTCAATTTTATGATAAAACTGATTCGAAATTGTGCGAACCACTTTGCTCATCTAAACTAATATTATAAGGAGATGATTCTTAATTCTTTATTTTAATCAAGATTTTATGCACCAAGATAACATTCAAACAAAGTGGTAACAAAATTCATGTTCAAAGGCGAGCTTAACTCCAAATGATGATGATGTGCTTTTGTCTGTAAAAACTTCTTCACTAGTTACTAGGGTTCCGTACCCGAAGGGTCCAAACGGAGCCCTATTGCTGTCACTCACGTGTCTGTCTATCTTTCCATCTGCCTGTCTGTCCGTGTTCTATCACACAGGTTTTACAGCCAAACGGTTGCAGCTACAGTCTTTAAATTTTCACAGTATTAGCATCTTGTTGACACAAAGCCATAAAAATTGTCAAAAAAAAAATTCAGATTTTTAAGGGGACCTCCCATACAGTGAAAGAGGGACGCTAAAAAAAAAGAGACCTACCCCATCGAAGGGGTATCATTTTTTAGAACTTTGAACGTCGAATAGATAAATTACACCAAAATCAGCTTTTTCTTTACAAAATTTTGATCAAAAGAATTTTTTAATTTCTCATTGACTTATGAACTTGAAAGAACAATGGCGAAATTTTAGCTGACTTAAATTTGAGCGTCTGAAAGTGAGTTATATACGAAAGACATTCTATTAATTGTCTATGTTTTTTAAAGTATAATTAGGCCTGGTCCAAAATAGATAAAAAATAAACATAATAAATAAAAAGTTATTTGATTTTTAGTTCATTTCTTTAGCATAGTGTTGCCATTATATATTTTATCTGCTAAGTGACAAGTAGTAACTATATTACGTAATAATATCATTATTGTATTTATTGCAGTAAATGAGTTAACAATACAGTTTATGTCTAAGTGTAGATGTTCCTTGCAGGTAGGTTAGAATATTGTAGTGTAGTAGAAATAAATTAATTACTTTCAATTAATGATTGACAAAAAGACTAGTACCCAAGTCTAAAAAATATAGTTTGGTTGTTGACGACAACCTTTTGATACACGTCAAAGTCACTTAGTTTAAATAAATAAACTCTTTCCAATGAGTATACTACACATTTCATGCTAAAATAACTAGGTAAGGGAAATACTAATGCGATATTCCCCTTTTACTTCCACGAAATTGAATAATATTACCTATTAAACACATCATTAAAAGTTACCCAGACATAACCTACAAAAGTTTATGACTGAATATGTATTATTCTCTTCATTCTCGAACAAAAATTCTTGCACAAACTAATTCAGAACATCACCCTGAGTTAAACCAGATATTTTTCATTTAAAGACTTTCGAATTTAATCTCAGCTAAAACAATGTATGGGCACCTGCCATTGTTCTTTGGTGATAATGTTTAATATTACGTATATTTTACTAACAAATACCAATACATTGATAAATCTGTTTCTTTTTTTAAATTTCCCCCTTTTTTCCTATTACAACGAACTTGTTTTTGCGGTTTGGTACGGAACCCTAAATGTGCGTAGTCCAACACGCACTTGGCCGGCTTTTTATACCTGGGAATAGGTACTTATGCATAATTTCACGTTGCGAAGTCACGTGTTAAAGCCAGACACAAATATTATAAGTTCAACACCTTAGGTCCTCGTTTAAGAACATAAAATTCACATTACACATCTATGATTAGATACATCCCAGCTTCACGATATCTTATTCATCAATTTAAAGAAAACTGTTAGACTGGCTGTATAAATTCATTTAACTCCGTTTTACTATAGTCCTCGTGAAATTCTTTACTCTTCTAACTTAAAATACGGCCCAATTAAAAATAACTAGAATTTTATTTGGTCGTTTCATTCGTCGACGTAACTAAAAAGTGTTCGTTAACTAAACGAGGCTGAGAAGTGTGTTCCGTGCAGCCGTTTTGTTACGGCCTTTCACAAGTTTCTCGTTTGACGTACTTTGCTGTGTTACGCTTTAATAAAAAGGTTACTTACTTTGGCTAATTCGGAACCCTTTTGTCCTAAGCCCTGCGGTGGACTAATGTGTAACCAACCATATTATGACACAATTTTCCCATGTTTGTACAGGTACCTCCACGACGCAATCGCTTTCCAGACGGAAAAGCTCTTGAGAGTCATGAGGATTTTTATAAGTGATTTTTTTAAAGCGGCAAGGGTAAAGGACCGGAATTATTCTTATGAGATTTACAGAGGACAAGGCGGAATTGCCGGGCAGCTAAACTTTACGTAATTTATTTCTTTTTTACTACCAACCAAACGCTGTATTGATAGAAGCTGTGTCCTATAACGTATCTCTTGTGTAAACTATAGCGTTCACGGGCATATGCGTCCTGTCAACTTGTGTATCTTTTCTTGGCGTTAGGCAGATAAAAATAGAGCTTACTATAGCATGCGCGGCGTGATTGATAGCATAACAAGCGTTGTTTCAGTTTCTACGTTCACTGAAGCTTCCCTTTATGCAACGTATTAAATGTTTGTAAATATGAACGTGAGACGTGTCTGTGTATATAGAACACACGTGTATGTCTACAGAACGTGTTTGCGATTGGTTCTCGAAACGCTTTTATGAGAGAAAAATACATTGAATTTAAATATTGCATATTTTGTTAAGAATAGCTGTGAAGTATCTACAGGTGTCGTTTTAATCCTGTCACTTTAATTCCTTCGCTGTAGCTGAGTGTCTAACCAAGTAAATCGAAAATTATGGTAACGTTAATATAATTTTACCGCCCGCGGTATAAAATCACAGTAAGCCCGAGGTCACAACGTCACAAGTGCTTGCATTGGGCTCTCAGTCGGTAAAGGCCCTCCTTAAGTTTGTAGGCGTATCGATTTCCATTATGAAAACAAAGTAATGGACCCAATGCGTGGACGATAAGAGTATTATTATGGGATTTTTCACGTTTCAGAGGCACGAGGTCCCGGAAAATAGAACATGTCAAACTGAGTGAGCCGGCCGTTTGAGTGGGGGCACTCGATAAAATGAATATAACAGAACGTTGCTGGTCAGCGAGAGCGTAGGTATAGTGATGGAGTCATACTTCGAGAGGAATGCTGACGTCATGTACATAGGTACCTTTATTTATTTAGTTACATCACTCATGTAAGCTAACATCACGCATATTATGTAAACATTTCAAGAAAAATAATAAATCCACAAACTTATCATATCATGATCACACACATTTTGTAAGAATAATCCAAACATGTAATTCCAAATAACGTCCGCCCCAAGATAAAGTTTACAACGTAATACTCAACTAAAGCAACACTCATCATATTTACGGCTTTTATTGTTGGAAACATCGTAAACTTTGCTCTGCAGGAATAAGAGTGACAATAGCGTGTGTTTTGTTAGGGACACACAATTTCGTGTGGACTGTGTATGAAGGCTTCAGTGGGCATTCATATCATTAATCACAGCATTGTTACTTGTCCACAATAGCATTCAACTCCGGGATTACCTCCTCTACCATTCTTTCTGTATTTTATGGCGTCGTTCTGCCGTTAAAAATAACAGCCATCGCAGTTTATCTGACGTCAAGAACGGTGGTCTTTTGTTCTCGGTCATCGAAAACAGCTGGACGAATTGGGTCAAAGTATTCACGTTGTTACCTGTAATGTATTGAGCTTTACGAAATGTACATCGTTTATCTTTAGCATACAATGTAAATAACATCGTTTACAGCAGCAGTTTACGCTCAACTTCTAAAGAAAAGCGGTGTTATTAGTACCTAAGTGTATTATATCGAGGACATTTTAATGGACTTTCTAAAGTACTTATCCTAATTTTTGCTATAAAGCGTTAATGTACCTACTAAGTGGGACCAAGATCTAATGTTTACTATACCTAATTTATTTTAATAATAAACTAGCTATTTTCAAATTTGCTTTTAATAATGAATTAGTCTAGATCTTAGAAAATTTATTACATATAAAAATGTATTTTATACATCTTATAAAACTCAACGAGACTATTTTTATTAGGGCTGCGTGACTCAAAAGGACAAAATGATAACCTTATAGGATCACTACGTTGTCTGACTGTCTGTCAGTATATCCGTGTGTGACCTTTTTCTCTGGAACGCCTGCAGCTAACTAGTAAAGGGTCTTTCAACAAGGACGGGTCGATGTTAAAATTGAATAAAACAAGATGTGTGTGAGATATCAACGAAATTTTTTATTTTATTTAAAAGGCCTATTTATGCCATTATGGATGGAATATGACATCGTTCAAATGTCCACCGCGGCTTCGTATGGTGGCACGAATCCGAGAGGTACAATTTTTAATGTCTCTGCTGCATTGATCGGACGAGCGCTACAGATCAATGATAAACAATTTCTTTTGGCTTGAATTGAACAATATGGACGTGAACGACATGTGGTTCCAGCAAGATGGCGCTACTTGCCACACAGCAAACGACACAATCGACATTCTGCATGAACGGTTTGAGGGTAGAGTTAGAGTTCCGCTAGACTTTTTCTTGTGGGGTTTTCTCAAGTCGCAGGTCTATGCCAATAAACCACATTCGACCGTTGCCCTGAAAGCCAACATAATGCAGGCCATCGCTCGGATTCAGCCGGATCTATGCAGCAGAGTCATTAAAAATTGGACCTCTCGGATTCGTGCCACCATACGAAGCCGCGGCGGACATTTGAACGATGTCATATTCCATCCATAATGGCATAAATGGGCCTTTTAAATAAAAAATAAATTTCGTTAATATCTCACACACATCTTGTTTTATTCAATTTTAACATCGACCCGTCCTTGTTGAAAGACCCTTTAGAAACAAATATGAGATACACAGGTCTGCAATCCTTTGGAACGATTTGGATTTGAAAAATTAAATCAAAACCTAAAAATCAATCAAAAGTAAAAGATATCAATCAATGGAATCAAAAAATATAGCCGTTTATGTCACATATTTGAGGAATCGTAAGGGAATCAAAACCTAAAGGGTACTTCCCGTTGACCTAGAATCATGAAACTTGGCAAGAAGCAATGTACGAACACGCTCGACAATTTTATGCTGACGCCTGCGGTCACATGTACTTACTTGTATTCATTATTTCATGCGCATTACCGCAATTACTTTAGTTCAATAAAGCTGCTTGGTGAATACACACGTCGGTGTTTTCTTCCACATTTCACATTAGAAATCCCGGTACACATCGCACCTCAGCGGCTGGACTCTACGTCTTTTTGGTCCTTCGAGCCGGATCTACTTTCAACATGCATCCTGGATCAAGTGTGATAATACCAGTAGCACTTAATCGTTTCGTTAATGTGCCAGATGGACAGAAAATGCGAGTCAAGCATTGTTTACAACAGGTGTAGAACCACGCGCCATCATTGTCTAACTGTATCCACTTGTCGCTGCAACTTGATACCGTCGCGTGGCACGCTGATAAGTTCTTATTGTTTACTATAATTTGTGCCTCACACAACGTCGTGGCTTGTTTTATGTCACAAATCGGTAAACTCAGTGCACATAGTAACTTGTGTTTTCTCAGTTGTACTAGTACTCAGTTGTTGTAGTAGCCAGGATTGAAGTGGTGAATATGCACCAAGAGACTCTAAACGAGGTGGCAACTTCCCACGACACACATCGCTATATCATGTATAGCTTTGAACTCATTGTTTGTTGTTGAGGCTTGTCTATGGATCAGTCTTAAACTAAAGAAACGCTATCGTGCAGTTCTCTCAGTTACCTACAAACCTGATAACTCGGACCTGGAGCGAGCCATCAGCGAGCCACAACCACGGACGAGTCATGACACTAAGTATCGCAGCAAGTCTTGCTGCTCGCACAAGGTCGACAAAGCAACCTCAGCGGCAAGCTAAATAATAATTATTATTTAGTTATAAGATTGGAACAGTATATTCTTTATTTACATTGTTTTATTTACTGTTAACTTTTACATTTATTTATTACTTTGTTTACATTATTTTTACATAAGGTATGCTATTTAAATTTTGTTTGTTTTTTTGTGATTTGGGAGCATGTACGAGCACGCTCGACAATGTTATGCTAACGCCCGCGGTCACATGTACTTACTTGTATTCATTATTTCATGCGCATTACCGCAATTACTTTAGTTCAATAAAGCTGCTTGGTGAATACACACGTCGGTGTTTTCTTCCACATTTCACATTAGAAATCCCGGTACACAACGCACCTCAGTGGCTGGACTACAAGCAATGTAACACAAGTTAAAGAAAAAGACTGGCAACTGTAAATGTGTACAAAAAAAAAGATTATTAATTTATTTGCAATTGGTAAACTGACCGCGACATATTAATGTAAGGGGACAACAGTTTTCGAACGGCAAAGTTAAATTTAAGCCTTCGTTAGAGTATCGTTCGGTTCTTACATTGTTTATAAACGTCAGTAATATTACCTAATTATTTTGATGAATGCAGTTGTTTATACGGAACCCTCGGTGCGCGGGTCCGACTCGCATCGGCCGGTTTTTTTAATACCTACAGAAGGAGGCTTATAAAATACCGTCATTCCAACCGTAGGTATTTCTTTAATTAATAAACATATTATGTGTATGGTTTCATCAACGGCGCACGGTGCACAAGCTCGCTTCATTAGTTCAACGCAACGTGAGCAGTTGCATAATTGCGAACGAAACTTTCTACTCCGCAGCTTTGTAATTATTAAAGTAACCGTCGCTTTCCTTATTTCCAAGGAAAGGTTTTACTACCTACCATTTTCTTTTTACTTTCACTTTATTTATCGGCGTAAGTAATCAAAATGGAAAAACATTTTTAATCAACAAAGTTTTAAACCAATGTCGAGTTCGAACTATAATGTGATTTTAAATTTCGTGGACTAAACTGACATTTGGAGGGTTGTCACTTTATCGTCCCATAAAAATAGTGTCGTACCCTAACTATCCTGAGTGATCGAAAGTTAATCGAAAATCGAAGTAGATCGAAAATGAAATTACTTCAGGGCAAAAAAAAAAATTGTTTTGAAACTAGCAGCCCTCATTTAGTTTCTAGTCATTTATGTCAGACTTCATTTTATCGATCGCATTTATTTTATTGTTGATTTCATATTTAACACAATAAAAGTTCATGTACTATGTGTATGAATACTGTTATATTTAAATATATTACGTTTATATTCATAAAACATTTATTTACACCAATTTGTAAAAATACATTGAAGACTCATGTCACATCGATTCGATGAATCACTTATGATTGAGCCTTACCTACAACACTATGTACCGCGCTTGCAACATTTAAAAAAAATAAGGTCTTCGGCAGCTGTCAGTTTGGTCCACGAAATTAAAAACCGGCCAAGTGCGTGTCGGACTCGCACACGAAGGGTTCCGTACCATTATCGCAAAACACTGCAAAAAAATCACGTTTGTTGTATGGGAGCCCCCCTTAATTTATTTTATTTTAATTTAATAATTACTATTTTTTGAAGAGAATATACAACTAAATATTCTGTGAATATTTCAAGCGTCTACCTGTTGCCGTTATTAATATCGAGCAAAAAACGGCAAAAATATCACGTTTGTTGTATGGGAGCCCCCCTTAAATATTAATTTTATACTGTTTTTAGTATTTGTTGTTATAGCGGCAACAGGAATACATCATCTGTGAAAATATCAACTGTCTAACTATCACGTTTCATGAGATATAGCCTGGTGACAGACAGACAGACAGACAGACAGACAGACAGACGGACAGCGAAGTCTCAGTAATAGGGTCGCGTTTTTACCCTTTGGGTACGGAACCCTAAAAATCACAGTATACATAGTATCGAGCGTTTCAACGCTACGCTACCAGCAAATAATTGCTATATTTCAAAAATATTCTCAGATCTCCATCACCAAATTTTGGAGTTTATTCTTCAAAACATTTCAGTAAACAAAAAATATCTCGTTAATTCTGAGAATTTGTTTTCAGGAAAATTAAATAAAAATATTTGCGAGGCTTTTTCGTCTTTCAGTAATTTCATTGCCTTAATTTACACAATGAAAAATGGGTTTGGTTGTTGCGAAGACCAAATTATTTGGTACTCTTAGTACATTTATTTAGTAGATTTACATTAAAAAAATAGTAGTGTTTGCAAAACAATGAATAATATAAAAGACAACATATTTTGTATGGCTTTTACATACATAGGTATTATGTGAGGCTCTTAGTCGGAGTTTTCCTCAAAAATTTAATCATGTTTGGGGTTGAAGAACGGGTAAAATCGTACCACGAATTGGAAAATAATATTATTGACATAATTAATACCTTCTTTAATCTCCAATACGAGAACACCTATATTGTAGATTTACATTAAAAAAATAGTAGTGTTTGCAAAACAATGAATAATATAAAAGACAACATATTTTGTATGGCTTTTACATACATAGGTATTATGTGAGGCTCTTAGTCGGAGTTTTCCTCAAAAATTTAATCATGTTTGGGGTTGAAGAACGGGAAAAATCGTACCACGAATTGGAAAATAATATTATTGACATAATTAATACCTTCTTTAATCTCCAATACGAGAACACCTATATTGAATCTGTTAGAAGACTTGGAAAAAAGAGCGAAAAAGTTAGACCAGTAATAATAACGTTTTCTACACTCGGATTAAAAATAAATATTCAGAAAAATAGTAAATGCCTTGAAAATACACCATATTACATCAAACAAGATTACCCTTTAGAAGTACTCAACAAACGAAGGGACTTGCAAAGTCAATTAAAAAAAGAAAAAGAATTGGGAAAAAAGGCGTTTATTAAGTATGATAGACTTATTATATTGGATAACAAAAAAATCGATTCGTCTCATATCCAAACAAATAAAAGAAACCTGTCAGAATCGCCAGAGTCAACAGAAAATGCCAACCAGCACATTGAACGCAATAAGACACAACCATCGAAGAAAAACAAAACAGCCACTATGAAGAATTATGTTATACAAAAACCAAAACTAGTATACAACCGAGAAATCAGTCATGAACAATCACATAAGAAACAAGTTAACACCGAATAGCAACCACTAACGCGCCCCCCTCGCGATCTCCCAGTACGGCTAGTCACCGCGGGAGAGATAGACTACAACCCTCCAAGACAACAAGTAAATCAGCAACAGAAAAATAGGGATAGCACAACTAAACGCTCACCAAGCAAAAGCAGTTTGTATATTTGTACTCTCAATGTTAAAACATTATCATCAGCAGAGAAACTCATCGAGCTGAAATCAGCGCTTCAAAATGCTCACCACGACATAGTGGGATTGAGTGAAATACGCCGATTAGGTGAAGATATTATTGAGGATGATGACTACATAATGTATTATATAGGAGAAACCAAGGGTTTATATGGTGTGGGCTTCTTAGTCAAGAAAAAACACAAAGACAAAATAAAAGCATTTACAGGCATATCGGAGAGAGTCTGCATTCTGGAAATAGAGCTCGAAAACTTACTCTTTGCAATAATACAGGCATACGCACCTACAGAGAGCGCATCTCAAGAAAACATAGACAATTTTTATGAAGACCTGGCGAAAGCTCACGACTCTATCTCCACAAAATACATCATCTCTATGGGAGATTTCAACGCGCAGATTGGAATACCAAAAAAACATGAGCATTCAGTAGCCGGCCCACATGGTTTTGGGAAAAGAAGCGCCCGTGGAGAAAGACTTATCCAATACGCTTACGAATATAACTTGAAAATAATCAACACTATGTTCAAGCTCAAAGATACCAACAGATGGACATGGATTTCACCTGACAGAAATACTAGAAATGAGATTGATTTCGTCATGTCCACTAAACCCAACTTATTTTCTAAATATGAAGTACTATCTTCATTCAGCTTTGGATCAGACCACAGATTGCTGAGAACCACCATTAACTTGCAATCAACAAAAAAAAGCAGACGAAACTTTTCTAAAACATCAACCACCATGAAAACATTGAAAGAGCAAGAAACATACCTTGAAAAACTAAACAATTATATACCAGACCTTGTAACCGTAGCTGTAAATCAAAAAGTTGATGAATACAACAAAAGAATCACACTATCAATATTAGAAAGTTTAAAAAGCTCAAAATCAAAAGAAAAACGCACAATCTTGTCAGAGAAAGCATTGAAGCTCATGAACGAAAGAAACAAACTCCAAAATAAGTCAAAACTAGACAAGTCTGATAAAGAAAACCTAAAAAATCTCTACAAAGCAACAAACAAGGAAATTAGAAGATGCTATGAAACCTATAGATTAAGCACTATACAAAGTCATCTCGATAAATCTAGATCCGCCAAAAAAGCTTATAAAGCTCTTAACAGTTCAAAGAAATGGATTCCTTCGCTTCGACCTGGTTCTACCAAATGCAAGTCACGCACAGAGATCATAAATATAGCCACTAAATTTTATGCCGAACTATATAGCCACCCGGACTCACTACAACAAGTTTCACAACAAGAAAAAGTCGTCAACAAATGTAAAGACATCGTTCCGGTCCAAGAGTTCACGGGACCTGAAATCCTGCTACAAATAATGAAGCTTAAGTCAGAAAAAAGCCCAGGACCTGACGGACTCACGAACGAATGTATCAAATTGGCAAAGATTCTACTACTGGCACCTATTACGTTACTATGGAATAAGATTCTACACGAAGAAGTCGTACCACATTCGTGGACAGAATCCGAAATAATCTTGCTCTATAAAAAAGGTGATCCAGCTGACATAGGGAACTATCGCCCCATAAGCCTGATGTCCTGTCTCTATAAGCTTTTCGCCTCCTGTCTGCTCGAAAGAATATCCCCAGACATCGACTTACACCAACCGATTGAACAGGCAGGATTCAGGAGCGGATTCAGCACAGTGGATCATATTCAGGTAGTTGACCAAGTAATAGAGAAATACTTAGAGTATAATAGACCATTATATGTAGCCTTCATTGACTACAAAAAAGCTTTCGACTCTATTTCACACGACAGTATCTGGGAAGCATTACAAGATCAGAAAATAAACGAAAAATACATTAATATTATAAGAAACATTTATGCCAACAGTTCGAGTAGAGTCAAGCTAGACAGAACAGGCACTAAAATAAACATAAAGAGAGGCGTGAGACAAGGTGATCCACTTTCACCGAAATTGTTCATTACAGTCTTACAACACATAATGAAAGGTTTACCATGGTCTAAGCGAGGCATCAATATAAACGGGAAGTTTCTGAGTCACCTGAGGTTCGCAGACGACATTATCCTGTTTTCGGAAAACCCACATCAATTAAATATTATGATAAACGAATTACATCGAGTCAGCATAAAAGTTGGACTAGAAATGAATCTCGACAAAACAAAAATTATTACTAATCACCTAATGACACCCATCTTGGTAGACAACACACCTCTCGAGTTTGTCCAAAAGTATGTTTACCTAGGCAAACAAATATCTTTCAGCAAAGAACGAAATTTAGAAGAAGTGGACAGAAGAATTGCGATTACCTGGAACAAGTACTGGTGCCACAAGGAAGTTTTCAAATCGCAGCTTCCACTACCTACTAAAAAAATAGTAATGGACTCTGAAATACTACCGTGTCTAACCTACGGGTGCCAGACTTGGACATTCGATTGTAAGACCAGAAACAAAATCCAGACAACACAAAGAAGAATGGAAAGAAGTTGCCTAGGCATAAAGCTGAAAGACAGGGTGAGAAATGTTGAAATTCGCAAGAGAACCAATGTTACTGATGCTCTAACCTTCTCACTCCAAAGAAAATGGAAGTGGGCAGGTCACGTGGCCAGGCTCAAAGATGATAGATGGACAGCGAGAGCAGTAAAATGGACCGGCCCACGAGGAACTAGAAGCAGAGGCAGGCCTAACGCTAGATGGGCAGACGAGATAGTGGAGATGGTGGGTCAAAGCTGGCTACATGCTGCCAGCAACAAAACTCAATGGCACTCCTTGGAGGAGGCTTTTACCCGAAGGGGGTCCGTACAAATTACTTAATTTGCATTTTTTCTAAATAAACTTAGTATATATTGTTGTAATAGTTTGTAATTTGCATGGAATAAATAAAGCTTTATTATTATTATTATTATTACATTAAAAAAATAGTAGTGTTTGCAAAACAATGAATAATATAAAAGACAACATATTTTGTATGGCTTTTACATACATAGGTATTATGTGAGGCTCTTAGTCGGAGTTTTCCTCAATATTATGTTTGTGCTGTTACGTTTATAGCCATATTCCGCAACGACACATGACTGCTACGTAACAAGCTATGTACCGCTATGACGCATGGCAGCTACCTAAGTACTCATGTATCGCTACGCCATGGAGCTGCTATGCTTGTAGCCATGTACCGCTACGACGTATGCCTGCGACGTAACTAGCCATGTATCGCTACACTCGTAATACTGCTACGCACGTACCAATCTATTGCTATGCCCGTAAAACCGCACAGTCTCGTTGAGTTTTACTAAGACGGCTATGCCGCAAGGCTAGTTCGCGTGTAGCCATGTATAGCTACGCTCGCAACAATGCTACGCACGTAGCCACGGCTACGCCACAAGGCTGCCACGTAACAAGCCATGTATTGCTACGCCGCAAGGAAGCTAAGCATGTATACCCGTATGGCTACGCAGGTCATCGCACCTGCTTGTAATATATTTTTTATTTGTTCATACCTGTGCTTACTTTACAGTTTCTTTTCTCATATACAAGAAACGCGGAGCGTATCGTACTGCCACACATAAGTGCTGTTCAAACATAATATTGAGGAAAACTCCGACTAAGAGCCTCACATAATACCTATGAATGTAAAAGCCATACAAAATACGTTGTCTTTTATATTATTCAGTGTTTTGCAAACACTACTATTTTTTTAATGTAAATCTACTAAATAAATGTACTAAGAGTACCAAATAATTTGGTCTTCGCAACAACCAAACCCATTTTTCATTGTGTAAATTAAGGCAATGAAATTACTGAAAGACGAAAAAGCCTCGCAAATGTTTTTATTTAATTTTCCTGAAAACAAATTCTCAGTTAATTTTGAGATATTTTTTGTTTACTGAAATGTTTTGAAGAATAAACTCCAAAATTTGGTGATGGAGATCTGAGAATATTTTTGAAATATAGCAATTATTTGCTGTTAGCGTTGCGTTGAAACGCTCGATACTATGTAGTTCGAATTCAACATTGGTTTAAAACTTTGTTGATTAAAAATGTTTTTCCATTTTCGTTACTTACGCCGATAAATAAAGAGAAAGTAAAAAGAAAATGGTAGGTAGTAAAACCTTTCCTTGGAAATAAGGAAAGCGACGGTTACTTTAATAATTACAAAGCTGCGGAGTAGAAAGTTTCGTTCGCAATTATGCAACTGCTCACGTTGCGTTGAACTAATGAAGCGAGCTTGTGCACCGTGCGCCGTTGATGAAACCATACACATAATATGTTTATTAATTAAAGAAATACCTACGGTTGGAATGACGGTATTTTATAAGCCTCCTTCTGTAGGTATTAAAAAAACCGGCCGACGCGAGTCGGACCCGCGCACCGAGGGTTCCGTATAAACAACTGCATTCATCAAAATAATTAGGTAATATTACTGACGTTTATAAACAATGTAAGAACCGAACGATACTCTAACGAAGGCTTAAATTTAACTTTGCCGTTCGTAAACTGTTGTCCCCTTACATTAATATGTCGCGGTCAGTTTACCAATTGCAAATAAGTTAATAATCTTTTTTTTTGTACACATTTACAGTTGCCAGTCTTTTTCCTTAACTTGTGTTACATTGCTTGTAGTCCAGCCACTGAGGTGCGTTGTGTACCGGGATTTCTAATGTGAAATGTGAAAGAAAACACCGACGTGTGTATTCACCAAGCAGCTTTATTGAACTAAAGTAGGTAATTGCGGTAATGCGCATGAAATAATGAATACAAGTAAGTACATGTGACCGCGGGCGTTAGCATAAAATTGTCGGGCGTGCTCGTACATGCTCCCAAATCACAAAAAAACAAACAAAATTTTAATAGCATACCTTATGTAAAAATAATGTAAACAAAGTAACACATAAATGTAAAAGTTAACAGTAAATAAAACAATGTAAATAAAGAATATACAGTTCCAATCTTATAACTAAATAATTATTATTATTTAGCTTGCCGCCGCGGTTGCTTTGTTGACCTTGTGCGAGCAGCAAGTGTCATGACTCGTCCGTGGTTGTGGCTCGCTGATGGCTCGCTCCAGGTCCGAGTTATCAGGTTTGTAGGTAACTGGGAGAACTGCACGATAGCGTTCCTTTAGTTTAAGACTGATCCATAGACAAGCCCAAACAACAACGATGAGTATAAAGCTATACATGATATAGCGATGTGTGTCGTGGGAAGTTGCCACCTCGTTTATGTTCGACTGTATTGTTTTCTAATGACTTCACTGTTTATGAGTGTTATTTCTGCACTATTATTGTAATTACTGTCTGTTATAATTTTGATTGTGCATGCTGTGTCTATCGCATCATATTGTACACTTAGTTTATATTATTGCTTGTATTATAAGTTTGTTATTAGTGTAACAATTGTAGATAGGCCAATAAATAAATAAATAAATATTCAACACTTCAATCCTGGCTACTACAACAACTGAGAAAACACCAGTTACTATGTGCACTGAGTTTACCGATTTATGACATGAAACAACCACGACGTTGTGTGAGGCACAAATTATAGTAAACCATAAGAACTTATCAGTGTGCCACGCGACGGTATCAAGTTGCAGCGACAAGTGGATACAGTTACACAATGATGGCGCGTGGTTCTACACCTGTTGTAAACAATGCTTGACTTGCATTTTCTGTCCATCTGGCACATTAACGAAACGATTAAGTGCTACTGGTATTATCACACTTGACCCAGGATGCATGTTGAAAGTAGATCCGGCTCGAAGGACCAAAAAGATGTAGAGTCCAGCCGCTGAGGTGCGATGTGTACCGGGATTTCTAATGTGAAATGTGGTAGAAAACACCGACGTGTGTATTCACCAAGCAGCTTTATTGAACTAAAGTAAGTGCGGTAATGCGCATGAAATAATGAATACAAGTAAGTACATGTGACCGCGGGCGTTAGCATAAAATTGTCGAGCGTGCTTGTACATGCTCCCAAATCACAAAAAAACAAACAAAATTTAAATAGCATACCTTATGTAAAAATAATGTAAACAAAGTAACAAATAAATGTAAAAGTTAACAGTAAATAAAACAATGTAAATAAAGAATATACAGTACCAATCTTATAACTAAATAATAATTATTATTTAGCTTGCCGCCGAGGTTGCTTTGTTGACCTTGTGCGAGCAGCAAGTGTCATGACTCGTCCGTGGTTGTGGCTCGCTGATGGCTCGCTCCAGGTCCGAGTTATCAGGTTTGTAGGTAACTGGGAGAACTGCACGATAGCGTTCCTTTAGTTTAAGACTGATCCATAGACAAGCCCAAACAACAACGATGAGTATAAAGCTATACATGATATAGCGATGTGTGTCGTGGGAAGTTGCCACCTCGTTTATGTTCGACTGTATTGTTTTCTAATGACTTCACTGTTTATGAGTGTTATTTCTGCACTATTATTGTAATTACTGTCTGTTATAATTTTGATTGTGCATGCTGCGTCTATCGCATCATATTGTACACTTAGTTTATATTATTGCTTGTATTATAAGTTTGTTATTAGTGTAACAATTGTAGATAGGCCAATAAATAAATAAATAAATATTCAACACTTCAATCCTGGCTACTACAACAACTGAGAAAACACCAGTTACTATGTGCACTGAGTTTACCGATTTATGACATAAAACAACCACGACGTTGTGTGAGGCACAAATTATAGTAAACCATAAGAACTTATCAGTGTGCCACGCGACGGTATCAAGTTGCAGCAACAAGTGGATACAGTTACACAATGATGGCGCGTGGTTCTACAACTGTTGTAAACAATGCTTGACTTGCATTTTCTGTCCATCTGGCACATTAACGAAACGATTAAGTGCTACTGGTATTATCACACTTGATCCAGGATGCATGTTGAAAGTAGATCCGGCTCGAAAGACCAAAAAGATGTAGAGTCCAGCCGCTGAGGTGCGATGTGTACCGGGATTTCTAATGTGAAATGTGGCAGAAAATACCGACGTGTGTATTCACCAAGCAGCTTTATTGAACTAAAGTAATAGCGGTAATGCGCATGAAATAATGAATACAAGTAAGTACATGTGACCGCGGGCGTCAGCATAAAATGGTCGAGCGTGTTCGTACATTTTTTCTTGCCAAGTTTCATGATTCTAGGTCAACGGGAAGTACCCTTTAGGTTTTGATTCCCTTACGATTCCTCAAATATGTGACATAAACGGCTATATCTTTTGATTGCATTGATTGATATCTTTTGCTTTTGATTGATTTTTAGGTTTTGATTTAATTTTTTCAAATCCAAATCGTTCCAAAGGATTGCATACCTGTGTATATCTTATTTATTTCTACTAGATAGCTGCAGGCGTTCCAGAGAAAAAGGTCACACACGGATATACTGACAGACAGTCAGACAACGTAGTGATCCTATAAGGTTATCATTTTGTCCTTTTGAGTCACGCAACTCAAATAAAAATAGTCTCGTTGAGTTTTATAAGATGTATAAAATACATTTTTATATGTAATAAATTTTCTAAGATCTAGACTAATTCATTATTAAAAGCAAATTTGAAAATAGCTAGTTTATTATTAAAATAAATTAGGTATAGTAAACATTAGATCTTGGTCCCACTTAGTAGGTACATTAACGCTTTATAGCAAAAATTAGGATAAGTACTTTAGAAAGTCCATTAAAACGTCCTCGATATAATACACTTAGGTACTAATAACACCGCTTTTCTTTAGAAGTTGAGCGTAAACTGCTGCTGTAAACGATGTTATTTACATTGTATGCTAAAGATAAACGATGTACATTTCGTAAAACTCAATACATTACAGGTAACAACGTGAATACTTTGACCCAATTCGTCCAGCTGTTTTCGATGACCGAGAACAAAAGACCACCGTTCTTGACGTCAGATAAACTGCGATGGCTGTTATTTTTAACGGCAGAACGACGCCATAAAATACAGAAAGAATGGTAGAGGAGGTAATCCCGGAGTTGAATGCTATTGTGGACAAGTAACAATGCTGTGATTAATGATATGAATGCCCACTGAAGCCTTCATACACAGTCCACACGGAATTGTGTGTCCCTAACAAACCACACGCTATTGTCACTCTTATTCCTTCAGAGCAAAGTTTACGATGCTTCCAACAATAAAAACCGTAAATATGATGAGTGTTGCTTTAGGTAAGTATTACGTTATAAACTTTATCTTGGAGCGGACGTTATTTGGAATTACATGTTTGGATTATTCTTACAAAATATGTGTGATCATGATATGATAAGTTTGTGGATTTATTATTTTTCTTGAAATGTTTACATAATATGCGTGATGTTAGCTTATATGAGTGATGTAACTAAATAAATAAAGGTACCAGTGTACATGTCGTCAGCATTCCTCTCGAAGTATGACTCCATCACTATACCTACGCTCTCGCTGACCAACGTTCTGTTATATTCATTTTATCGAGTGCCCCCACTCAAACGGCCGGCTCACCCAGTTTGACGTGTTCTATTTTCCGGGACCTCTTGCCTCTGAAACGTGAAAAATCCCATAATAATACTCTTATCGTCCACGCATTGGGTACATTACTTTGTTTTCATAATGGAAATCGATACGCCTACAAACTTAAGGAGGGCCTTTACCGACTGAGAGCCCAATGCAAGCACTTGTGACGTTGTGACCTCGGGCTTACTGTGATTTGATACCGCGGGCGGTAAAATTATATTAACGTTACCATAATTTTCGATTTACTTGGTTAGACACTCAGCTACAGCGAAGGATTTAGTGTGACAGGATTAAAACGACACCTGTAGATACTTCGCAGCTATTCTTAACAAAATATGCAATATTTAAATTCAATGTATTTTACTCTCATAAAAGCGTTTCGAGAACCAATCGCAAACACCTTCTGTAGACATACACGTGTGTTCTATATACACAGACACGTCTCACGTTCATATTTACAAACATTTATTACGTTGCATAAAGGGAAGCTTCAGTGAACGTAGAAACTGAAACAACGCTTGTTATGCTATCAATCACGCCGCGCATGCTATAGTAAGCTCTATTTTTATCTGCCTAACGCCAAGAAAAGATACACAAGTTGACAGGACGCATATGCCCGTGAACGCTATAGTTCACACAAGAGATACGTTATAGGACACAGCTTCTATCAATACAGCGTTTGGTTGGTAGTAAAAAAGCAATAAATTACGTAAAGTTTAGCTGCCCGGTAATTCCTCCTTGTCCTCTGTAAATCTCATAAGAATAATTCCGGTCCTTTACCCTTTTCGCTTTAAAAAAGCCACTTATAAAAATCCTCATAAATCTCAAGAGCTTTTCTGGCTAGAAAGCAATTGCGTCGTGGAGATACCTGTACAAACATGGGCAAATTGTGTCATAATATGGTTGGTTACACATTAGTCCACCGCAGGGCTTAGGACAAAAGGGTTCCGGAGTAGCCAAAGTAAGTAACCTTTATACTAAAGCCAAACACAGCAAAGTACCTCAAACGAGAAACTTGTGGAAGGCCGTAACAAAACAGCTGCACGGAACACACTGCTCAGCCTCGTTTAGTTAACGAACATTTTTTAGTTACGTCGACGAATGAAACGACCAAATAAAATTCTAGTTATCTTTAATTGGGGCCGTATTTTATGTTATAAAAGTAAAGAATTTCACGAGGACTATAGTAAAACGGAGTTAAATAAATTTATACAGCCAATCTAACAGTTTTCTTTCAGTTGATGAATACGATATCGTGAAGCTGGGATGTATCTAATCATAGATGTCTTTTGTGAATTTTAAGTTCTTTTTTAATTCTTTTTTAATTTCTGTCTGTTATTTACCTGAGACTTCGCTCCCGTGAAATTATGCATATGTACCTATTCACAGGTATAAAACGCCGGCCAAGTGCGTGTCGGATTTCGCACATTTAGGTTTCCGTACCAAACCCAAAATCAAGTTCGTTGTAATAGGAAAATTGAGAGAATTTCAAAGAACAAATTTATACAGCTATTTACTCATACTTTTGTATTTGGAAAACCGTAATTCATTAGTTTTTCCTCTTTTGTTTTTTTCTTTGCGCCAGTCAGTTTACAAAATGGAAAACTTGAAATATCGCGTTATTTACGAGTACGAGTTCCATCGTGGCACCAGTGCTGCAGAAACGGCTCGAAGGATTAATGATGTGTATGGCGACGGTGTCGTAAAAGAAAACACAGTGCGTTTTTGGTTCCAACGTTTTCGTTTTGGAAATATCGACCTGCAGAAGACCAAAGTTGATAATGAAGAATTGAAGGCTATTGTGGAGGCGGATCCATCGCTTTCGAGTTAGCTGCAGGCTGTGGTGTAAGTGATAAAACTGTATTAATCCACTTGAAGCAAATTGGGATGGTGAAAAAGCTTGAATGGTCACTCTATTCATGAGGTACCCCCTCATGAATTGAGTGCAGCAAACCGACAAACGCTTGTCGACTGCTGCGTTACATTACTCAACCAGCACAATAATGAAGGCTCATCACAATGGCTGAACCCTGGCGAACCAGCCAAATCCTGCCCCAAGCGAAAAATGATTAAAAAAAAATTACTTGTGAGCGTTTGGTGGACTAGTGCCGGTGTCGTTCACTACAGCTTTCTTAAATCTGGCCAGATAATTACGGCGGATGTCTATTGTCAGCAACTGCAAACCATGATGGAAAAGCTAGCTGCTAAACAGCCAAGGCTGGTCAATCGCTCTAGGCCACTGCTGCTTCAGGACAACGCTAGACCACATACTGCACAACAGACGGCTACCAAATTAGAGGAGCTTCAATTGGAATGCTTGCTCCAACAGATTACCATTTTTTTCGAAATTTGGATAACTTCTTGCAAGGGAAAAAATTTAACTCCGATGGGGCAGTCCAAAGCGCCTTCAAAGATTTTATTGATTCCTGTCCGAATGTTTTTTTTAGTAAAGGGATCAATGAATGAATGAATCTCATAGGTAGAGATGGCAAAAGTGCATAGATAGCAATGGTACATACTTTGAATAAATAAATATGTTATATTTAAAAAAAAACGACTTTATGTTCCTTCCTTACAAAACGCCAATTTCATATGTAATGACCTAATATTTATGTGATTTTATTTTGATTAATTTAATCAGATTTTAATTATTTTGTTTGACATTGTAGGTATAATGTAATCTAATGGCTCATTTTTATTGGGTTGAAATTACTTGAATAAACACTTTTTTTACTTCCCGAACGAGGTGCGAATCCAGGACTGTGCAAACAATGGACCAACGCTCAGTCACTTTAGTCAATTTGTTCATTACAGCGAGACTGGAACGTGCGAGGACGTTACCTGCACCCGTTGTAAACCGTTCTTATTACTTAGTTACGAAACAGCGAAATTATAGCAGATATTGCGCTATCGAAATGTTCCTGGCAAACGAACAGTCATTTCTGATATAAAATGACTGCCGCTGGTTTATTATAGGTAGGTCTGAATCGGTTCAAAAATCCAAATTATACTCGAGATTTTTCCGCATCATTGTTTCCGTGGCCTTTCATACAGGAATCGAACATTTTTTCGGGATAAAAAATAGTCTACATATGCACTATGCGACAGTCTAGCTTTTTTCTACCTTTGTGTAGTGATAATACTTTCGTATTCACATCAGTACTTCTAGAGATTACCTTATACAAATGTGTAAACAAATAAACGGTCTTCATAATAGTAGTTTAGATGTAGGTGGTACGTTTCACCGGTATTCGCATCTAATCCAATAGTACCTTCCTGTTTACTCCCCTAGGCAAATTGTTTCGCTAAAAGCCCTAGACACTATTCTATAAATACTTACATATCGCTATACAGCGAAACAGTAAATAATCCAATCGAAATGAAATCGAAAACTAATCCCGATATCAGTTTGTATTTCAATTAATGCAAATACTCTTTATTTAAAAACGTTTTTCGTCCTAAACAAACAAAAACACCTACAGGTACCGATGCGTAAATTGTTGACACATTAAAGTGAGTTGATGTTGATGAAAATCTAAAGTTTCCATTAAAGGTGCTTATTTCATAAGTAAGTTTACTCAGACAGTTCGCCAATTCGCCAATTTTCCATTTCTTGACGGATTATAACTGTCTCGTGAGTAAGAGTAACTCTCAACTTAAAAGAGATGTTGAACTAACTTTGAAGATCAAAGCTTCGCGGAGAGTTGGCTCAAAAATATTGCCGTCTACATAACTCGCTCTAAAGGCTGTTGAAACGCTCTCAAAAATGTAATTTTCAAACTTAGGACACCGCTGAACTTTCGATTTTACCTCCACACTACCTATTTCTGTCTGAAGTTTTCAGACTTAAATCCCAATTTAATAGTAACTTTAAAGCTGAGTCTGGGGTTAATGCCTTTAAAATAGAAAAATGGATGAAGAGACTTTTCTAATAAAGTTTGGTCCGTTGCCTAGACGGTTGAATTTGGTCATCCTAGAAAATGTTCATTATCGGTCCTAACGTGTCAGAATAAGAGCGTCTAGACGGAGAACCGTTAAATTATTGCTATTTATTGATAAAAAAGACAGCTAATTAATACATTTCAAGTTCTGAATCAAAATCAGAAATGTAGATATGTAAATATAGTATGAAAAGTTGAGCACATTTCGTGTGAAAACACAGTGGACACAAAAGTGTATTGTAGTCAGAGTTTTTGAACTAAAACGTAGGTAGTTGCAGCCCCACCACGCGACAGTTAATGCCACGGCAGATAAAAATGGCTGCCTTTTAAAAATGCCTGGAACTGCTTTTAACAAGCTTTCAATATTTCTCCACTTTTGTGTGCACGACAGAAAAATGGACGGACATTTAAAGAACAAAAGTTGATTGTGCTTTTCAGTAGTCATTCTTTGTATTAATCTTGTTTTAAAGCATACATTGATGCATGGCTCTGAAAACATATTAGAGATTAACCATAGGAGCGATTCATTTTTAGTTTATTTGTCTTAACAGCTTGCATGTTCACTACTATACATTAGCCACACTGTATACGATTGCATTCAACGCTTTTGTTACCCTTAAGGCGCAGATACTCTTCAGTAGCTGATTTTAAAATGAGAATCACGTCTGAACGGCTAGACCTAATAATTTGATCTATGAATATTTTGATTTTTATTCGTATAACGCAGTGTAATTAATTTATAAAGTTATGTCTAACACGGACAAAAAACCATAATCGCACCAAAACCTGGTCATATTTTAATGAATTTTCTTCATCTCAAAGTTAAATACAAATTTACATATACTTGTCGGCACGTAACTTGGCAAGAGTCGTTAGATGCGCATAAGTAGATTTTTAGGTCTCTTTGGTTACTAAGCGGGACTCTGGGAACGTTGAGCACCGTTCCGAGCGCACGATTAGTTGGTCAGTTCACACAAGGATAGACTAACCAAACGCGTCGCAAGTTCCGTTCGCTCTATATTATCCCCACTACGCCAAAACCTTGCCAATTTACATGCCGAGGACTATAGTATAAAATACTTAGTTAACAATAACTACTTATACTTAAATCAAAAACTAGGAACGCGTATAATGAGCCTTCAATGGACGTGATAAGTGCCCGGAACGCTGGCAGAGCATTTGGCAATGCTCGCTCGTTCGCGTTGGATGGCAATGCTGATTCGGTGGCCGTACCCGAAGGGTCCAAACGGAGCCCTATTGCTGTCACTCACGTGTCTGTCTATCTTTCCATCTGCCTGTCTGTCCGTGTTCTATCACACAGGTTTTACAGCCAAACGGTTGCAGCTACAGTCTTTAAATTTTCACAGTATTAGCATCTTGTTGACCCAAAGCCATACAAATTGTCAAAAAAAAAAAACAGATTTTTAAGGGGGCCTCCCATACAGTGAAAGAGGGACGCTAAAAAAAAAGAGACCTACCCCATCGAAGGGGTATCATTGTTTAGAACTTTGAACGTCGAATAGATAAATTACACCAAAATCAGCTTTTTCTTTACAAAATTTTGGTCAAAAGAATTTTTTAATTTCTCATTGACCTATGAACTTGAAATTTGGTGATAATGTTTAATATTACGTATATTTTACAAACAAATACCAATACATTGATAAACCTGTTTTTTTTTTAAATTTCCCCCTTTTTTCCTATTACAACGAACTTGTTTTTGCGGTTTGGTACGGAACCCTAAATGTGCGAAGTCCAACACGCACTTGGCCGGCTTTTTATACCTGGGCATAGGTACTTATGCATAATTTCACGGGTGCGAAGTCACGGGTTAAAGCCAGACAGAAATATTATAAGTTCAACACCTTAAGTCCTCGTTTAAGAACATAAAATTCACAAAACACATCTATGATTAGATACATCCCAGCTTCACGATATCTTATTCATCAATTTAAAGAAAACTGTTAGACTGGCTGTATAAATTCATTTAACTCCGTTTTACTATAGTCCTCGTGAAATTCTTTACTTTTCTAACATAAAATACGGCCCCAATTAAAAATAACTAGAATTTTATTTGGTCGTTTCATTCGTCGACGTAACTAAAAAATGTTCGATAACTAAACGAGGCTGAGAAGTGTGTTCCGTGCAGCTGTTTTGTTACGGCCTTTCAAAAGTTTCTCGTTTGACGTACTTTGCTGTGTTACGCTTTAATAAAAAGGTTACTTACTTTGGCTACTTCAGAACCCTTTTGTCCTAAGCCCTGCGGTGGACTAATGTGTAACCATCCATATTATGACACAATTTTCCCATGTTTGTACAGGTATATCCACGACGCAATCGCTTTCCAGACGGAAAAGCTCTTGAGAGTCATGAGGATATTTATAAGTGTTTTTTTTAAAGCGACAAGGGTAATGGACCGGAATTATTCTTATGAGATTTACAGAGGACAAGGAGGAATTACCGGGCAGCTAAACTTTACGTAATTTATTGCTTTTTTACTACCAACCAAACGCTGTATTGATAGAAGCTGTGTCCTATAACGTATCTCTTGTGTAAACTATAGCGTTCACGGGCATATGCGTTCTGTCAACTTGTGTATCTTTTCTTGGCGTTAGGCAGATAAAAATAGAGCTTACTATAGCATGCGCGGCGTGATTGATAGCATAACAAGCGTTGTTTCAGTTTCTACGTTCACTGAAGCTTCCCTTTATGCAACGTAATAAATGTTTGTAAATATGAACGTGAAACGTGTCTGTGTATACCTACGTCTACAGAACGTGTTTGGTTCTCGAAAAGCTTTTATGAGAGAAAAATATAAATATTTCAAATTACGTTAGGAATAGCTGCAAAGTATCTACAAGTGTCGTTTTAATCCCGTCACACTAAATCCTTCGCTGTAGCTGAGTGTCTAACCAAGTAAATCGAAAATTATGGTAACGTTAATATAATTTTACCGCCCGCGGTATCAAATCACAGTAAGCCCGAGGTCACAACGTCACAAGTGCTTGCACTGGGCTCTCAGTCGGTAAAAGCCCTCCTTAAGTTTGTAGGCGTATCGATTTCCATTATGAAAACACAGTAATGGACCCAATGCGCGGACGATAAGAGTATTAATTCGGGATTTTTCACGTTTCAGAGGCACGAGATCCCGGAAAATAGAACATGTCAAACTGGGTGAGCCGGCCGTTTGGGTGGGGGCACTCGATAAAATGAATTGAACAGAACGTTGGTCAGCGAGAGCGTAGGTAGTGATGGAGTCATACTTCGAGAGGAATGACGTCATATACATAGGTACCTTTATTTATTTAGTTACATCACTCATGTAAGCTAACATCACGCATATTATGTAAACATTTCAAGAATAATAATAAATCCACAAACTTATCATATCATGATCACACATATTTTGTAAGAATAATCCAAACATGTAATTGGGTTGTTGAATTTAAAAAAAAGTCCGGTTTTTAAAATTTATTTTGAAACTTTACATATCATAAATTATATTGTCGTTGCAAAAATCTCTTAAATATTTTTTTTCAATTTATTATAAGCAATTGAAAATCGATAAAATTTTAAAAAGAACCACCTGTCTACGAACGGGCCATGATTGGTCGCCATGTTGGTGACGTCATAACGTTCAAGGAATTTCACCATAGTACAGTGTCACGTAAATTGACTAAAAATATCCGAAAATTAGTGCAAAAATATTATTTATTACAGCAAATTTTATTTAGACATGTGTGATAAAGGATTCATAGAGGCAAATTTCGAAAAAATATCCATCTGATGGACGATTTGGAAAAATTGAGCATAAGTAAAGTAGTCGTAATGAATATTACGTGATAGTGGACCGCGACCGGTGTTTGTCATTGTTGTTCATTGTACACATTACATTTAGAAACATAATTGTCATAATGTAATTGTTGTTACATATGGGTAGGTGTGCGTGTAAAATAAAAAGCTAACAAACACGATTGGCGCGCAACTTCGACTTTAGATATCAAAAAACTTCATAAGTACCACTAAATATTATACAACCCGAAATCTGTGGAGCCTTTAATTTTATTTATTTTTTGCATAACATCCTTAAAATTTTCGGTATTTTTAATTATTTGCATATCCCTTTATAATATTAAACACAAATATCTATATAATATAATTACAAACACTAAAAAACTTTGTAGAACAAAAACGTGAAAATATTAATTTGGTACATTTTCAAATATCTCTTAAATGCGTCGACCGATTTTCACAATTCAAACAGAAATATTAGTTTTACGCCTATATCCGTCATTTAAAATTAAAATAATGAATATATCTCCATAAACAAAAAATCATGTTTTCAAGTTACGTAATTATGCGTAACAAAAATGACAACTTTGCTCGAAGTTCCTTTAAAAATTTACTTTTCTCAATCTTTAATGATCAAATTAAGAAATTAATCAGAATATAATATAATAGAACAAGATAACAACATAATTAACATATTCTAATTGGAATCTAGTTAGACATAGAACATTTCTCAAAACTTTAGTACAGTTTGCTAGGTTGGGTTTTGCGCGAATCACATAATAATGGGGAGTTATTTGTAATATTCGTACATAATGATGCGAAACAAGCACGATAACTTTTAAGGTTCGATATTTATGATCAATGTATTCGATATTCATCAATATATTGACGATAATAACAAGATGGAATTGGTTATAAGTCAAAACACTGTATAAGCTATGTGCCATAATGAGTAGAAATGAACGTTGTGACGTCACACGGGCTCGGCTTTGCTCGGAAAACTGTCGGGGTGTTTTCGGTACTGGATTCAAAAAAATATTTTCGATTGGATTTTACTTTGTAATTACAATGAAAAAAAAAAAAACTAAAAATAGTTTTGTATGAAAACTTATATATGATCTTTCCATTTATTACAAAAAAAAAGTTGGTTCAACAAACCAATTCCAAATAACGTCCGCTCCAAGATAAAGTTTATAACGTAATACTCATCATATTTTATTGTTGGAAACATCGTAAACTTTGGTCTGCAGGAATAAGACTGACAATAGCGTGTGTTTTGTTAGGGACACACAATTCCGTGTGGACTGTGTATGAAGGCTTCAGTGGGCATTCATATCATTAATCACATCATTGTTACTTGTCCACAATAGCATTCAACACCGGGATTACCTCCTCTACCATTCTTTCTGTATTTTATGGCGTCGTTCTGCCGTTAAAAATAACTATAACAGCCATCGCAGTTTATCTGACGTCAAGAACGGTGGTCTTCTGTTCTCGGTCATCGAAAACAGCAGGACGAATTGGGTCAAAGTATTCACGTTGTTACCTGTAATGTATTGAGCTTTACGATATGTACATCGTTTATCTTTAGCATACAATGTAAATAACATCGTTTACAGCAGCAGTTTACGCTCAACTTCTAAAGAAAAGCGGTGTTATTAGTACCTAAGTGTATTATGTCGAGGACGTTTTAATGGACTTTCTAAAGTACTTTTCCTAATTTTTGCTATAAAGCATTAATGTACCTACTAAGTGGGACCAAGATTTAATGTTTACTATACCTTATTTATTTTAATAATAAACTAGCTATTTTCAAATTTGCTTTTAATAATGAATTAGTCTAGATCTTTGATACTCAACGAGACTATTTTTATTAGGATTCCGTGACTCAAAAGGAAAAAATGGTACGCTTATAGGATTACTTCGTTGTCTGTCTGTCTGTCAGTATGTCCGTGTGTCATAATATTTTTCTCTGGAATGCCTGCAGCTATCAAGTTGAAATTAATGTGAAATACACAGGTCTGCAATCCTTTGAAACGATTTGGATATGAAAAAAACAAATATCTTAATCAATGCAATCAAAAGATATAGCCGTTTATGGCACATATTTCAGGAATCGTAAGGGTATCAAAACCCAAAAAGGTACTTCCCGTTAACCTAGAATCATGAAACTTGGCAAGAAGCAATGTAACACAAGTTAAGGACAAAGACTGGAAACTGTAAATGTGTAAAAAAAAAAGATTATTAACTTATTTGTAATTGGTAAACTGACCGCGACATATTAATGTAAGGGGACAACAGTTTACGAACGGCAAAGTTAAATTTAAGCCTTCGTTAGAGTATCGTCCGGTTCTTACATTTTTTATAAACGTCAGTAATATTACCTAATTATTTTCGTTGTTTTTACGGAACCCTCGGTGCGCGGGTCCGACTCGCATCGGCCGGTTTTTTTAATACCTACAGAAGGAGGCTTATAAAATACCGTCATTCCGCCCGTAGGTATTTCTTTAATTAATAAACATATTATGTGTATGGTTTCATCAACGGCGCACGGTGCACATGTTCGCTTCATTAGTTCAACGCAACGTGAGCAGTTGCATAATTGCGAACGAAACTTTCTACTCCGCAGCTTTGTAATTATTAAAGTAACCGTCGCTTTCCTTATTTCCCAGGAAAGGTTTTACTACCTACCATTTTCTTTTTACTTTCACTTTATTTATCGGCGTAAGTAATGAAAATGGAAAAACATTTTTAATCAACAAAGTTTTAAACCAATGTCGAATTCGAACTACATAGTATCGAGCGTTTCAACGCAACGCTACCAGCAAATAATTACTATATTTTAAAAATATTCTCAGATCTCCATCACCAAACTTTGGAGTTTATTCTTCAAAACATTTCAGTAAACAAAAAATATCTCGTTAATTCTGAGAATTTGTTTTCAGGAAAATTAAATAAAAACATTTGCGAGGCTTTTTCGTCTTTCAGTAATTTCATTGCCTTAATTTACACAATGAAAAATAGGTTTGGTTGTTGCGAAGACCAAATTATTTGGTACTCTCAGTAAATTTATTTAGTACATTTACATTAAAAAATAGTAGTGTTTGCAAAACAATTAATAATATAAAAGACAACGTATTTTGTATGGCTTTTACGTACATAGGTATTTTGTGAGGCTCTTAGTTGGAGTTTTCATCAATATTATGTTTGAACAGCACTTATGTGTGGCAGTACGATACGCTACGCGTTACTTGTATATGAGAAAAGAAACTGTAAAGTAAGCACAGGTATGAACAAATTAAAAATATATTACAAGCAGGTGCGATGACGTGCGTAGCCATACGGGTATACACGCTCAGCAGCCTTGCGGCGTAGCAATACATGGCTTGTTACGTGGCAGCCTTGTGGCGTAGCCGTGGCTACGTGCGGAGCATTGTTGCGGGCGTAGCGATACATGGCTACGCGCGAACTAGCCTTGCGGCGTAGCCGTCTTAGTAAAACTCAACGAGACTGTACGGTTTTACGGGCATAGCTATAGATTGGTACGTACATGGGCGTACCCAGCTTCTGGCCTAGGAGGGGGGCAAGTCAGATTTTTTAGGTCGGATCGTCCGCGGCTGTTTTGTCATACACACTACACAAACACACCTACATGAAAATGTTTCATGTAGGTGTGTTTGTATATGTAGTGTAGTGTGTAGGGCAAGCAGCCGCAAATGATCCTGCTTATTTCATATAAATGCTAGTCGCTCAAAACTCCCTACCAAAGATTACAGAATACAGCCGAGCGTTCAACGCTCGGCTAGATTCGGTAATCTTCGTCCGCCATCGTCGCGCGGGGTTTTTTGGCAATTGCACCGTGCATTTTGCCAGTGTCTATACTGCGCGGTTTATTTAAAAGTTAGAGCATAAGGCCCCGTTTACACTTTGATAAGTAATTAGGCGAGTTCATATATGTTCTGCGAGATTTCCAGGGGGGGCAGCTGCCCCTCCCTACCCCCCTGGGTACGCCCATGGGTACTTACATAGCAGTATTACGAGTTTAGCGATACATGGCTAGTTACGTCGCAGCCATGCGTTGTAGCGGTACATGGCTACAAGCATAGCAGCTCCATGGCGTAGCGATACATGGGTACTGAGGTAGCTGCGATGCGTCATAGCGATGTACCGCTATGCTACAAGCATGGCATTTTCGAGGCGTAGCGATACATGGGTACTTAAGTAGCTGCCATGCGTCATAGAGGTACATAGCTAGTTACGTAGCAGCCATGTGTAGTTGCGGAATATGGCTATAAACGTAACAGCCATACGTCGTAGTAGTACATAGCTACAAGCATAGCTAGAGATGAGGCGTATTTATTAAGACAGTGCCGAAGACTAGACTTACTTCTTCCAATTTTGACAATACGAAATCCAACTAGTCTTATCTCTCACAACTAAGTACCATGCGGGAGCGTGGTTACGTAATAAATTGTGCATTGCTTTATGTCGCTCTCTCGCTACCTACATCTACACAGGTTGACAGCTGAAACCCGGTTTATGCTCACCCGGAGCATGGCAAAAGAATGAAAAACACGTAGTATTTCGAGTTTTCTCATACTGTGCGGTACGGAACCTGATTGCGTGCGGCAACCACGTATCATTACGATTTACTTAGTCTACATAGTACGGTATTCATAATTAGTAACTAAGCCTGTAAAAGTATGAAGGGAAGATATCAATTTCTTCATAATAAATTTTTGTAACTAGTAATTTTGATGATAGTAGCTAGTAATGATCTCATGTATCGAGTCATAGTATGGATTGAGGACTGAGTACGCGAACCATATTTGATAAGTTATTGAGACTAGGTGGAATAGGTGGCACAAGTATCTTTCTAAACTGCAAATAGGTGTATCTAGCCCCAAATTTACCTAGTACAACCCATTTCTAAGCATAGCAATACATGACTAGTTACGTGACAAACATTTATTTATTATTTATTTATTTATTGCAATTACTCTCTGCACTCAAAGTTTGACCCAACACGTGCAGAGAGTCAATAATTACAGAATTACATAAGACGAACAATATAAATAATTTTAAATTCACACAGACTAAACACAGGCAAATCAATTAAAACAACATTAATACAAACCATAATTCAATAAATAATAATTCAACCATAAAAAATAATTCAATAATTAAAAATCAAACATAACTTAAATTTAGTAATAATTCAATAATAACAATTTCATAACAATAATAATTTAACAATATTCAATAATTTCCAGATTTTTTGAGTTAACTCATTTAGTCGCTAAAACACTCTTTGCAACCCTTTAAAAATACACGCACATTGGAGTGGAATATGTCCACATCTGGATTCTGAGCAGTCAGGGTGTTGAGCAATGAAACAGCTTGATTTGACATGCATCGCTCGTCGTAGCGGAACACTGCTACAAGCGTAGTAGCTTTGTGGCGTAGCGATACAGGGCGAGTTACGTAGCAGCCATGCGTCGTAGCGGTACATGACTACAAGCGTAGCCATACATAGCTAGTTACGTAGCAACCTTGCGTCGAAGCGGTACATGACTACAAGCGTAGCAATACATAGCTAGTTACTTAGCAGCCATGCGTCGTAGCGGTACATGACTACAAGCGTAGCAATACGTAGTTGTTATGTGGCAACAACAGCAAAGGTAAGCAAGGTTTCATATGCTCGAAAAAAAATAACAAGCAGCAAATAGTAAATAAATTCTTATCAGGGTCTCATAAATGAAAAATAAGAGAATTTTAACTTGGATATGAGAAAAGGTGATCATAAAGTTGACTGCTTATCGCTATGAATAAAATCGTAAAACCTGACGAAGGAAAACGGTTTTAAGTGCAGTCAAGGATCCAGTAAAGGATTACTTTGTTGTTTATATGTTCTTAGGTACCCTTTTGATATGCATTGTACCTTTTTATATTCGTTGGATAAGAATTATATTCATCTCTTTCTGCGCGCGTGTGCACCAGAGTTTATAGATTAATTCAACGTCATTATTCTACAAGTTTTTCTTAAATACCAAGTCTTGGTCTTGGACACCTAGTCACAGGTAGAGTTAATAGTTTATATTTGAAAACGTGACAAACAAACAAACAAGAATTCTTCACTCTATCAGTAAGGATCGACCCATCATTTTGTTACATGAAACTTGTCAATAATTGTACACACATTAGGGTCAGTAATAGTTCTCTGATAAGGGAGATAAGTGACATGCCCTGTTAATAGCAAATATCAAACATTTCCGCATAGTGTGTAGTTTGGCCTAGAGAATAACAAAAACTTAAAAAATATAGTTTCTATTTTGGTTTATTTATTTATGACTTCCAACGAAGATAATACCTACACAAAAATACAATGATTTTAGAATTCGTAGTGCACTCCTTCAATAATAGCTCACGAAAAGTTGTATCTACTGCTCATTAAGTCGATGACAGACGTACGCCAACGACCTTGAGGGAACAAAACGCGCACTCGTTTCACACCCGTGTGGCCCAAAATTCAGTAGCTTTTGGTACTTTCCTTATTATTCTATGACAAAACAAAAGTCTTAGATCGAAATGTAGATAATTAAATGTCTTTGAGATGGACTATTTCGAAATTTAAGCAGCAGAAGGTTAGTCAACTCTTCACGTGACCAGAGGGCTGGGCTTTTCCTCGGCCACCGAATCAGCATTTCCATCTAACGCGAACGTGGCAATGCTCTGCCAGCGTTCTGGGCACTTTTCACGTTGACAGCGATGTGGACGAATTTTTTGACGCCCATTGAAGGCTCATTATACGCGTTCTTAGTTTTTGACTTAAGTATATATATAAGTAGTTATTGTTAACTAAGTATTTTATACTATGGTCCCCGGCATGTAACTTGGTTTTGGCGTAGTTGGGATAAGTTTGCGTAGTACGTTAACTGACCAAACACAATATAAAGCGAACGGAACTTGAACGCGACGCGATTGGTTAGTCGATCCTTGTGTGAACTGACCAACTAATCGTGCACTCGGAGCGGTGCTCAACGTTCCCAGAGTCCCGCTTAGTAACCAAAGAGACCTAAAAAACTACATGTGCGCATCTAACGACTCTTGGCAAGTTACGTGCCGACAAGTACATGTAAATTTGTATTTAACTTTGAGATGATGAAAATTCATTAAAATACGCCCGGCGGTTTTGGTGCGATTATGGTTTTTTGTACGTGTTAGACATAACTTTACAAATTAATTACACTACGTTATACGAATAAAAATCAAAATATTCATAGATTAAATTCCGACGTTCAGACGTGATTCTTATTTTAAAATCAGCTACTGAAGAGTATCTGCGCCTTAAGGGTAACAAAAGCGTTGAAGGCAATCGTATACAGTGTGGCTAATGTACAGTAGTGAACATGCAAGCTGTTACGAAAAATGAACAAAATTTAATCGCTCCTATGGTTAATCTCTAATATGTTTTCAGAGCCATGCATCAATGAAAAAATTACTACTGAAAAGCACAATCAACTTTTGTTCTTTAAATGTCCATTTTTCTGTCGTGCACACAAAAGTGGAGAAATATTGAAAGCTTGTTGAAAGCAGCCATTTTTATCTGCCGCTGCATTAACCGTCGCGTGTGGGGTGGACAGTTGGGTGCACCGCTGCAACTAACTACGTTTTAGTTCAAAAGCTCTGACTACAATACACTTTTGTGTCCACTGTCTTTTCACACGAAATATTCTCGATTTTTCATACTATTTGCTACATTTCTGAATCAAAATAGAACTTGAAATGTATTAATTATCTGTCTTTTGTTTTCAATACAAAGCAATAATTTAACGGTTCTCGTCTAGACGATCTTATTGCTTCTGACACGTTCGGACCGTTAATGAACATTTTCTACGATGACCAAATTCAACCGTCTAGAGGCAACGGACAAACTTTATTAGAAAAGTCTCTTCTGCAATTCTTCTATTTTAAAGGCATTAACCCCAGACTCAGCTTTAAAGTTACTATTAAATTGGGATTTAAGTCTGAAAACTTCAGACAGAAATAGATAGTGTGGAGGTAAAATCGAAAGTTCAGCGGTGTCCTAAGTTTGAAAATTACATTTTTGAGAGCGTTTCATCAACCTTTAGACTGAGTTATGTAGACGGCAATATTTTCGAGCCAAGTCTCCGCGAAGCTTTGATCTTCAAAGTTGGTTCAACATCTTTTAAGTTGATAGGTACCTACTCTTACTCACGAGACAGGTATAATCCGTCATGAAATAGAAAATTGGCGAATTGGCGAACTGTCTACCGTCCGTAAACTTACTTATGAAATAAGCACCTTTAATGGAAACTTTAGATTTTCATCAACATCAACTCACTTTAATGTGTCAACAATTTACGCATCGGTACCTGTAGGTGTTTTTGTGTGTTTAGCACGAAAAACATTTTTGAATAAAGAGTATTTGACAAGACACATTGATGTAATCGGGATTGGTTTTAGATTCCATGTTGATTGATTTATTTACTGTTTCGCTGTATAGCGATATTTAAGTATTTATAGAATAGTTTCTAGGGCTTTTAGCGAAACAATTTGCCAGGGGGAGTAAACAGGTAGGTACTATTGGATTAGATGCGAATATTGGTGAAACGTACCACCTACATCTAAACTAATATTATGAAGACCGTTTGTTTGTTTACATGTTTGTATTAGGTAATAGAAGTACTGGGGGTAGACCTAAGGTAAGCTCTTAGAGTAAGTTTATTCTGAGTGTGCGTAAGATGACAGGGACAGATGTATACAAGTCATATATATCTGTCCCTTACACACATTTAAAATAATCTTATATAAAAATCATTAAACTTGAATAGTTATTTTTTTTTTTTTTACTTGTGATCAGCTGCATACTCCCACTACTAATTTATACTGTTTATTTTCCATTAGTTTTTATTTTTATTTGATTTTATATTAAACAAAATCAAATAAAAATAAATTATATAATAAATATAAAAATAAATTATATATTATATAATAAATCTAGTTGTAATTTTAATCAATGTATGTGTAATGTTTGTGTGTAAATAATTATTTAAATAATGTAATTTGATAATATTGTATTTCAAATCGTATTGTATATTAATGGTAATGTTTTGTAATTTATTTATTTATTAGTTTATCCTCACACTGGAACGCCTTGCAGCAATTACACCAATGGAGCACAATCTTATAATAAACTTACTATAAGGCCAGGTTTCCTCACAATGTTTTCCTTCACCGTTGTCAGCAATGTCCAAGATAAACTTACTTGACATATAATTGACTTTTTATTTCTTTTTATAATACGATATTAGTAGTTTATGAAACTGTTGCATAATAAGGGGTATTAAAACATGAGTGTGTGTTTAAAAACCGAGCCGTAGGCGAGGTTTTTAATAGTATTCACACGAATGTTTTAATACCTAGTTATGTGCTGTTTCATACACTACTTTATCTACACTCATACATTGGGATTGAACCTACTAAATACCTTTTTTGCATTTTCCATGCCATAAAGTCGTGATAGCATTTATCGTATAATTTTCTCGACTTTGCTGGTAATAAATTATGAGTAATTTCCTTCGCCGCATCTAAAATATCGGGCGAAGTCAAATTTTCTTCACATTCACTGATATCAGACATTTTTAAGCAAGAATTCAAAAAACTCATGAAATTCAATACAACTGAACCTGCAAAATATGAATGGCGCCAAAACCCAGAACATCACCGCATTACGCATGCGCTAAGGTTTAGCACGCACTGCGATTTTTATTCGTGCGAATTTTTTTCGCCTATTCTGCGACCTATGGAATTGTATGAAGTTGCTCGCATTGCGGTAAAAAATCGTGCAGAAATAATACCGCAAGAAATCCGTGTTTTGCCACAGAATCCACCGCACCGCGGCGCGAATTTAATTCGCGCGAATATTTTGAGCTCTATGAACATGTAGAAAGAGACAAAATTCGCGCGAATAAAAATCGCAGTGCGTGCTAAGCCTGAAGCGGGCATTGTCATAGACAAGTAAAAATTGGAATCAAATCTTTTTAAATATGTACTATAAAAATGGCATTACAAAAAATAATAGATGAAAACTCCTTGTGATTAACTTCTTGGATTTGTCCTGTATCGTAATAGAAAAAAAATTGTATTATAGCATTATTTTGTTAGAGAAAAAGTGTTATAATATGATTCTATTTTTAAATTTCAGTATTGTGTTTATAAAGTATGTCAATATAAACTCGTTTTGAAGTTTATAATTCGAATATTACGATATGAGAGTAGATAAAATTTAATAATGTAGGTAATTGTAATTTTCGTATGTGCAATGTGAGTGTGTCAATATTTATTTGAATAATGTAATTCGATAATATTGTATTTTTTATCGTATCGGATATTAATAAATAATGAATAATTTAATTTGACTCTTTACTTAATTAGTATTAATTATTTAGATTTTAAGGTAAATAATTGTTCAATTTTAATTTAATCAATTTTTTTTTGATAATTTTATTTTATTATGATTTTAATTGATTTTTTGTATATGATGTGCATGCCTGTAAGTGACTTAATTACACAAGATCTTTTCTAAATGTTTCATTGTAATATTAATGTGTAAAAAGTCGTTGGTATGCCTTATTAATAAATAAATAAGGTAGAAAAAAGCTAGTCTGCCGCATAGTGCATATATAGACTAATTTTTATTCCGATTTTTTTTTGGTTCCTGCAGGAAAGGCCACGGAAGCAATGATGCGGAAAAATCTTGAATATAATTTGGATTTAAATATGATTTTGGGAACCGGTTAAGACCTATCTATAATTAGCAAGCGGTACTCATTTTATATCAGAAATGCCTGTTCGTTTTCCAGGAACATTTCGATAGCGCAATTTCTGCTATAATTTCGCTGTTTCGTTACTAAGTAATAAGAACGGTTTACAACAGGTGCAGGTAACATCCTCGCACGTTCCTCGCTGTAATTAACAAATTGAAGACTTTTAGCAGACTTATATTTCTTTATTAAAGTGACTGTCTCGTTGGTCCATTGTTAGCACATTGCTTTTGTTTTTTGGTTGGGAAATCATCCAATGACTTCTCCCGCTCTGGGTGAAGCGGGAGAGCGTGTTTGACTTTTACTGACTAAAACCCACCCGTGTTCCTTCAGTTGCTTGTGCCAGGGCCGCGGTAACTCTCTTTCAAATTTAGCCGCGACCCAGACAAGCATCGGCCCTATCGGGCCCCATCACTTAGTTGACATCTCTTTGAGGCACATCTCGGATGGGAAGTAAAGAAAAAATGTTTATTCAAGTTTTTTCAACCCAAAAAAAATTATCCATTACATTACAATATACCTACGATGTCAAACAAAATATAATATTAAAATCAGATTAAATTTATCAAAATAAAATCACATGCTGCCATTTGTCTTGTCACCAACGCAATAGAAGTCAAAATCGGTTGAACGGGCTGTAAAATGGGCTTATTTAAATGTATAATGCTAATGTAGGGCGAGCCTATTATTCGGGCAGAAATCCAGACTACAACTGCAACTGGTGAAACGATTATCTACGAAAACCCTCTGGCTAACCCTTTGGAAGTTCATGCAAATTCACCAGTAGCAACAAGCAAAACTCGAAAATCAACAAGCTGGCTTCTCAACACAGAATAACACAGAGTCCCACCCTCGCATATAATTAGTCTCTCTTAATTGGCTTCTCAGACAAATTACTCAATATTAAACGGTATATTAAGTTAATTAAATTTTCACCATGACTTGACTGCATACAAATTGCTGCTAGATTAATTACCTAACTGTTTATTTTACGTGTTTTGTTTTTATTAGGTCCGCTATATTTTTTTATGGAAACGTGTTTATTATGCTGCTTTTATTAGTGCTGCTAGAGCGTATGGTGAATGATAATAAACTATCGTATTTAGGGTTCCGTACCCAAAGCGTAAAAACGGGACCCTATTACTAAGACTCCGCGGTCCGTCTGTCGTCTGTCTTTCTGTCCGTCTGTCACCAGGCTGTATCTCATAAACCGTGATAGCTAGACAGTTGAATTTTTCACACATGATGTATTTCTGTTGCCGCTATAAGAACAAATTAAAAATAGAATAAAATAAATATTTAAGTGGGGCTCCCATACAACAAACGTGATTTTATAGCCGTTTTATGCGATAATGGTACGGAACCCTTCGTGCCCTTCTCGCACTTGGCCGGTTTTTTATTTCTTTGGGTGTTTTAATTTTATAGATATTGATTATGGTGTAACCAAGATGTGTTAGCGTCTAAAGGTAATGTTACCTACCTACATACATGGCTGCTCAAGAAAGCTCTGAATTAAAAAAAATCGGTTCGGTTGTTGGTCGGACTGAGGGTTGTACAAACAGCTATATTCACCAAAATATTTAGATAACGTTACTGCAGTTCATAAACAATAAAAAATCCGAACATTGTCGTAACGAAAAGATAAACTGGATTGAGGGACAATATTAACTAACATCAGTATCATCCGCTTTTTCAATGTTCCCACTGCTGGGACACAGGCCTCCTCTCTGTGAGAGGGAACGGGCTGTAATCCACCACGCGGGCCCAATGCGGGTTAGCGGTTGTCACAATGTATTCGAATTTTTGTTACTAGGACATGCCGGTTTCCTCACGATGTTTTCCTTCACCGTTATGAGAGCAATGTTGGTGAAATAATAATTTACATAAAGTAAAGCGCCTGCCTGGGTTTTAACCCACGACCTGGGAAAACATTCAAAAGGCGCCTGGACTTTTGGGGAAAAGACCAGGGAGTGTGGGATTTCTACCTCACTAAAACCACCCCGGTGATCACCATCTGCACCTGAAAGGGGCCCCGCCACCTCTTAAAAGACCAACCCGGAACCCCCTCTGTGCATCGCCTGTTAGGGCACATCCCTGGGGAGGCTGAAAGAAGTGCCTCTCCTGAGCCTCGCTGTGACCTAACCCACGACCTACAACTTATAATTCGCGGCCGATACCACTAGGCTACCACTGCACTCTAACTGTAGGCCCAATACATCAACATAGGTCGCGGTCGATTAACCATTTGCAAAAAAGTTAATAATAGTTTATTTTATGCCGGTACAAATTTATGGCTTTCGTGTATTTTGTTTAGAAAATATTGAAATTGCTTCTTGCCTTTAGTGAACGGCAGATTTTGTACCGCTTATTAAGGAAACTAAGCCATTTATTCTCATGTAAGTTTACTATTTTTAGAACTTCGGATTAATTAATAATATCAATAAAAGTGTTTTTTTTTTTAGTTTAGGCGGGCTTTAAATCAGCGTTGACCGGCGTTGTGGCTATGCTGCACACTGATCAGCATTTGCTGAGCCCGCTCCTTTTACCACACTGAATGTACTCAAATTGCCACATCTGTGTTTTACACTATTTAGTATTAAGATTGTACACATACAGTGTTTGGTAATAAATGTTTTCTTTCTTTCTTTCTTTAATAAATAAACGTAATAAAATCTAACACTAAACGCAGTTACGTTTTTAGAAGTTGCCTTATGTATAATAACACAAATATTGAAATGATAATTAATTATTTAATAATTATCATTTCAATATAATCAAAGTTCATTATTATCAAACTGTTGCAGTCCGCTGCTGGACATAGGTATCTCTTAACGCCCTGAGTAGGTACTATCCTCATCTCAATCCTATTTTATGGTAAGTAAAACACTACAAACGTAGCAACAAACAATTTACTTTACACAATATGTAACATTTACCTATTTGTATCAATCTATATTGGTACACTAGTACATAACCTTAAAAAATAAAACTGGTTATAACTTTTACGTCCAAGTATTAAAAAAATAGAAAAAGGATATCATAATAACTAACAATTAAAACAAAAAATATCCCAGAACACGAAGTTTTATTAGCAGTACGAAATGCCCATACAAGCTTGCCGTTCACGTTTCAAGATTTTCCCAACTCCATGGGATTCCAGACCTGGGGGTGACCATAAGCTCTTAGAGTAAGGTTATTTTGAGTGTGTGTCAGGGACAGATGTATATGACTTGTATACATCTGTCACTTACGCGATCTCAAAATAACCTTACTCTAAGAGCTTATGGTCACCCCCCTGAGTACCTAACCTATATGATATTAATTTGATACCTTCACGCGTTTCGGAGAAAAAGCTTTTGACCTTGTTTATTATATCAAAGGTCACACATGGACAGACAGACAACGAAATGAATTATATTGAATTGGTAGCAAATAATATACCTAGGTAGTTTATTTTACGAATTGCACACATATGCAATTGAAACATAATTATAGATAAAACCTATGTGGAACCTGTACTACACAGCGAAACTCTTTGTTACATTAGATTTGATCCGAAGTAATTGGGTAGATCCATTTAATCCGCTAATGTTGAAGTTGGAAGAAAAGAAAGTATGTTCGGTAGATATATATCTATGTACTTCGTTACTTTGTTAATTTAATTATATCTGATGTTGATTAAAGTTGAACCATTTCCTGATGAGATTATAAAGATTCAGACAAAAAACAAAAATAAGTTCAAACTTGCGTAGTCATAGTGCATAGCGGTCGTAGAGGACTACGAATCGACTTTGCTACGACCCTGTAATGCCCCGTAGCCCGTAGATCCTTGAGGACGGCTACGGGGTAGCTCAGGCCCTACGGCGCGTTGGCTACGCCGTAGCTGTCCTCGCCCAATATTTAAATGCACTTACCAGAAAAAGGGATTTATATTATCTAAACTACTTGATATTAACTACTTGATACAAAAAGAAAATTACTTTACAATAAAATACAACCAACTTCCGAATAAAAACACTACAAAAGTGTAGTGGGAGTACTAAACATGTTTGTGATTTATCTGTGTGTATAATCAAAGTATCTTTATATTGTTCGAACTCATGTATTTGACATAGTAATAAATCATGTCTTAAGCTACACGCGCGTTTCTTTCATATCTCCGAACTCACCACCTTACATGGCGACCCTGCCATTTGATGCGGCCTGCCCGAGCTTTGCCGTGCGCAACTAGGAACGACTTATAAAGAACAAAAAAACAACTTCAATTTCTGCAGTCAGTGTTCCTTTGTTTCTTCGTTTTATGACACCGACTTCCGAAATTGAAGGTTCTTTTCATTTTTTAGTGTTTTTATTTAGAAGTCTGTTGTATTTTTTTGTAAAATGTTTACTTTTCCCTTTTTAGTTCTGATACATAATGGACAAGTTCTATAATAAAGTACCAATAATGCCTAAATTTATGCCAGAATAGATTACCCGAATAACATGCAATTGAGCATAACCGTTGAAATGAGTGTACCAGGGTGAACTCATTTTGGAGGATAGCGTGATCCGAAGCATGGTGCCAGCCGTTGGCAGTCAGTAGGGGGCCCAAGTAGCACGCCAGCCACGTGCCAACGGCTGCCCCGCCAACTCGCGGGAAATTCCAGTATGCTCCACCGTGCCAGCTGCCGACTGGATGGGAGGACCCGGTGGCCATATCCGGGGGAGTTCGGGCGTCCGCATCCCCGCAGTCTCAAAATGATTTCCCATAGGCTGGGTTAGCTTCAGTGTTTCATTTGGTCCACTGAGCAGCGCCTCGACAGTTCAACTTCTTGCCCAGCAAACTCTAAAAAAAAACAAATTACCAAAGCCTTCCTCCCACTAAAAGTGCACCTCATTAACATCAGAGGACTCTAATTTCACCTGTTTTCCTAACGGAGACGATGATAACAACACCGTTGGACGTGGCGTAACTTAACTACCCGGGTTACTCTCTTGAACACAAATTCAAGAAGCAAGCTGGGGTCTGTGTGTACGTCCGCCTTGACATTTATTGTCGTCGTCTCCGTTGCTTTGAGAAATCGGGTTTTTCTGCCATATGGCTACTTGTGGACACTGGCGTGGAGAAATCTCTCTACATCGGCGTCTACCGATCGTACGCCGGTGACCAGGAGACAATAGCGCTCTTTAATTGTCTCGTGGGACTCCGCCGACTGGCTGACGTAGTCCAGCAACGGCACCCAACAGCGAAGCTTAATTTTCTGGGGGACTTCAACGACCATCATAAGGAGTTTGTTCCCGTACTGGAAAACTGACCATTACGTTTGGTTGGAGGCGCGCAAGTTTGCTCTAACTCTAGATCTAACCCAGCTGGTGAATGTGGCAATGTGGGTACCCAATTTTGACGGCCATACACCCAATTGATTAGACCTTCTGACTAACTGACAACTGATCCGGACAGTCATTCAGTATCGGTCTCAGCCCCGCTGGGAACGTCGAACCACTGTATGGTGAAATCAGTGTCGAATTGCTCTCCTCCAGATGAGAATCCTAGAAACTCGAGGCGAGTATGGCAATACGAGTCAGCAGATGGGGCGAGATGCGTCTTATCCTTAGTGTGCTTGTCCTCGGGTGACCCCACGTGCTGTGCGGACGCGGTTGCGGACAGTTCACACTAAAGAGATCGGGCGAATATTGTGCAGTCTAGACGTGAAGGCCAGCGGGCCTGACAGCATTCCAGCGAGAGTGTTGAGGCAGTGTGCGCCTGAACTAAGATCTCCTGTGTTGACACGCTTGTTCCGGCTTTCTCTTGTAAAAAGAACGTTGTCAAAATCATGGAAGCTTGCAAATGTACAACCAGTGTCCAAAAAAGGCAACCGTGCAGACCCTGCCCATTACCGTCCGATCGCCATTACCTCCATTCTGTGCATAGTTATGGAAAGAGTACTGAACAGTTATTTGCTGACCTACCTTGAAGACAATGATCTCCTCAGCGACCGTCAATATGGCTTTCGTCGGGGACGGTCAATTGGCGATCTTCTTGTGTATGTCACGCACTGCTGGGGCGAAGCCATCGAGAAATACGGCGAAGAACTTGCTGTATCGCTTGATATCTCGAAGGCCTTTGACAGGATCTGGCATGCACGTCTACTCAGTAAGCTTCCTGCTTATCGCATCCCAGCTGGTTTTTGTAACTCGATATCACACTTCCTTAGTGAACGGTCGATCCGAGTAGTTATCCTAGTCAGTGTAGTTGACGGCTGCTCCTCTGACCTTATTGCTATTGATGCCGGAGTTTCTCAGGGGTCTGTCCTCTCTGCAACTCTTTTCCTGCTGCACATCAATGACATACGTCAGCCTGGTTTGTTTTTTAATTGTTGGGTACACAGATGGCAGTACTGTTTCAGAGAGATACTTGTCCAGCGCAAAAACCATCGTGGATGAAGTTCGTTCCTTAAGAGGAGCTATAGTGGAGCAGACAGAATTGACCTTACCTTGTCTCCCAGTGGGATGATGACAATCTGGTCTCTTTTAACGCTACCAAAACAAAGGAGCGCTTATTAAAAAAAAAATGTTTTTTATTTCACACAGGCCTACATGGGCATTTATAAAACGTCGACAAAAGCTGCACGGTTCGGGTTGGTCGTTTCCTGTGGAGAAGAACCGGCAAGAAACTCCACGGTTACTCTTTTAAAAATAATTGGTTTGTTTTTACAATATTTCCATGTTACAGCATTAGTGCTTAGATATGGGGGGACAACGTAGGCCCGACAATAAGTCGTAAGAAACTAAAAAAAAAAGTTTGTATAAACGAGATAACGAGTTAACAAATGTTAACAAGCGTCTAGAAGGACCGTTCTACCGTACCGCTGAAAGGAGTCGTTTCGATCAAACTCCTACTTTTCGGGGTACGTCTGTTCCTGTAAATGATCGACTCGAGCTCCTAGGCATACAGTGGACATCCAGTCTTAACTTCGGCGCCTCCATTGAGTACAAAGCCCAAATTTCGGCTAAAAAACTGGAGATCCTAAATAGAGAGAAGCGATACTTTACGCCTGGACAGGTTTTAACTCTATACAAATCGCAACGATCCTGCATGGAGTATTGCAGCCACCTTTGGGATGGCTCAGCTAAATATCAACTTGCCGCGCTCGACTCGGCGGAACGCAGGGCTAAGAGGCTCATTGGCGACGTTGAACAGGTGGATGCCAAGCTTAACAGCTTGGCTCATCGCCGCAAGGTTGCCTGCTTGTCGGTCTTCTACAGACTGTACTTCAGTGAGTGTGCTCAAGAACTGCACGACCGCATCGGACATCTAGACGCACTGCAAGTTACCATAGGGCTTCCAAACTTCCTTCATAAAGCCACAGAGAACGAGTGGCACTCACTATCTGCGCCTGTGTTTCTGAACGCATTCAACCCGAATCTCTTCAAAGATAGAGTGAACAGGCTTCTTCTGAGTAAGCTCACGCCATCGTCGACTCTGTCTCTGTCACCCCTGGCCTAGACTAAAGTCAAGAACAAACCCATCTAAAAAAAATACTATTATTATAAATCCCTAGTAGTCCAATAGCCGGAAGAATATGCCCTTCGATAATTTAAAAGTTTTTTATTTTTGCTGGCTGGATAACTTAAGTGAATTCATTGCTATGTACAAAAATGCTAACAATTTAGAGTTATGCAATAGGTATGAAGTAGGTATTTCCTATTATTTCGTGTTATAGCAATAATATAAAATTATAATTTTAAATATTTACTGTTTTATTATTAATACTATCTAAACTTTATATTAGTGAAAATGCTAACAGATAGGTACTGTGGAATAATGGCAAACTGAAAGTGGCTCGTAACTCTATTAATAAAAGATTTAAGTTTTTCAAATCATTTTCTATATGCATAGAGGGATTAGTTATACCTTACAACAAAAGTTCTAACAACTAAGTATTATGCTGCACAGGTTGTTGAATATTTATATTGTGATATTCGAAATATTGAATTTGAGTTTATAATTTTGCGCCTAAATATTCGAAATAATAAACTCTGCCACCATACAAAAGTTTAAACACTTATGTGCTAAGCCTTTCGTTTAATAAATCAAATACAATTTGGGTATTGCGGGGCGCGGTGTAGGTATGTGCCTGTTTTTTCTGTTCCGTGGTACAATCAGTATAAATTCTTTGAACTATACAGACCACAGAGACCCACATCATAAACGGACTCTGCCGATGATTTTTAGAAAAACATTACTGCGCAAATTCTTATTTCAAACTGGCGTCTAGTATCTGAAAGACCGTTCACTGTTATTTTGCCTATGAATGCAACCTTATTGATACGAAAATAAAGATCACTAAAATAGGTAATCTGACATGTGTTATACAAGCCTTCACCGTGCGAACCGATTAATATTAAAATTATGTCTGGTACTGTAAGACTGCCCCATATAAAAACGCAGTAGGTGACATTTTTTTATAATGGTTTTATACCCTGATAATCTTATTAATATTATTTTAATGAGTTTTACTATGCTGCGATGGACTGTGCGCCTAATTTTAAGCAGGAAATTTAAAATTTTAAATAAAATTTGGTGCTTTAATTAATAAATTTTATCATTAGGTATTTAAAATAGGAAAGTCCCTTCAAATTGTAAAAACACCTTAAATTAGCAAATATCCGGTACTTAATAGGTATTGAATTGTCTTGTTTAGAGATATGTAAAATATTCTATAGATTTAGGACACCATTAATATCATTTGTGTTATTACGTACAGTTCATCCGTAAGCCTTGTTTAGTACTCACTTATTGAGCAAGAGCCCACGACGGCCAGACCTTCGTTATTTTATAAAAGCTGAATGTTTTTCTGTGCATGTCCCCTATACAGGTAAGAACGACCAGCGACTATAGAGTTTGGGTTGTGGTTACTTGGGCAGGTAACAGGTAGTAAAGGTGTATAAAATAATACCTTAAATTCGTTAAATTATAAAGCTCAGTTTTCTTATATTTTCTTCGGGATAACTTTAGAAATCTTGTCATCCAATACCGGACACTTATGACAATTGCTACCCCCAGCCAGACACCCCTAAAGTTCAATAATTTATAATTATACTTTCGTTATAGTATAAAAGGAAAATTTTATATACGTTACTTGGGGACCTATAAAAAAATTATACCTCAATAGCCGTACAGTTTTAATAGTTTTTACATCTTGCCAGACATATTGAAAGTCCGCTGTAGGTGCGAGCGCGAGTGCTTAGTCGATTGCGATCTTTTAAGATATCCAATAAACAAATAATTTTATTACATTCATAGCCATGTTATATGAAGTAAACAATGTTATTTTAATATTTTATATACACCTTTACTACCTGTTACCTGCCCAAGTAACCACAACCCAAACTCTATAGTCGCTGGTCGTTCTTACCTGTATAGGGGACATGCACAGAAAAACTTTCAGCTTTTATAAAATAACGAAGGTCTGGCTGTCGTGGGCTCTTGGGCTATAGGTTTTGATGTAAAGCAATCGTGTGGTAAGGTCACGTGCCGATTTTTCGGTTCAGTTTAAAATAAAATAGATAGGGCGCAATAGACACGATTATGAAAAATTTATCTTTGGCCTTTAAAATAAAAATGCTCTAAGTGTTGGTAAGTGTATCACAAGGGAACGGCTGAACCGATTTGTTGCTTTTTGCCCGACTGCAAGGTAAGGGTTAAGTTTTTCGCACGTATATGTTTGTATGTAGGCATGTAATGCCACAAAATATAAAGTTTACAGATGGACCACTCCCGCCATCCTCAAATATTGACACCTAAACTTGCCGGACTCACTAGGGTTTCTACTATATTGATTCTGGATTAAAAAGAATGAGTAGGTAATATTTTACAAACATAAATCCACTAAGACTTAATGGGTAACACTGCCTTTATTGTATTAGGTCTTATTACCAGCGATACAGTCAATTTAGTTAGGTGACAGTTGCACCGGTTATGAGATGTTTGATATTTCTACAGTCACATCTGTTTGGAAAAGGCACTTGCTTGGACTTTTCCCTAATATGTTGGGGTAGACTTCCACTGTTTTCAATCGAACCAGAAGCATATGAATACCAGTGTTTTATAAGAAGTGACTGCCTGCCCTGATTATAAGGTAATCCTACGGATAATACGGTACCCTTTTATTACGGTGGCCGCAGACTTTCGGGTTTCTGACGACCCGTAACGACTGTCAAAGATTCACGATACGGAGAATTTTTTTATTCTGTCATCTCGATACACTATCAGCACGGCAGGTACGACCATTCCGTGCTCTGTGAATATTTCTTTTATATTCTTTTTATAGGAATAAAGAAGGTAGAAATCGTATTCGACCTCAACATTAAAAAAAACAAAGTGCCATAAAATTAGATTTTATGAACGAGGTTTAAATACTGTTGTGACAGTAATGAAATAGTTTCGCGCCTCATTTAATACGTTCAGAGTAAAGTGTCACCGCGCTCCGCAATACCCAAATTGTATTTTATTTATTAAACTAAAGGCACGACTATCATAGCACGTAAATGTTTAAACTTTTGTATGGTGGCAGAGTTTATTATTACGAATATGTAGGCGCAAAATTATAAACTTAAATTCAATATTTCACGTATGGCAAAGTAAAAATACAATTAACTGTGCAGCATAATACTTTGTTGTTAGAACTTTTGTTGTAAGGTATAACAAATCCCTCTATGCATATATTAAATGATTTGAAAAACTTAAATCTTTTATTGAAAAAGTTACGAGCTATTTTCAGTTTTCCATTGTTCCACAGTACCTATCTGTATGCATTTTCACTAATATAAAGTTTAGATAAAGAATAAAGAGACAGTAAATGATTTAAATCTATATATTATATTTTTGTTATAACACGAAATAATAGGAAATACCTATTTCATACCTATTGCATAACTCTAAACTGTTAGCATTTTTGTACATAGCAATGAATTCACATACATTATCCACCCAGCGAAAATCACAAGCTTTTGAATTATCAAAGGTTATGTGAGAAATAACTATATCCCTACTGGACTATAGTATCGGTTGAAATCATAGTTCACTTCACCTAAATCATCACGGTGAGATTTATATAGAATCTAATGGGAGATCAGCTACAAAAATTCATTATTTGAGTGAAATCCAGGGCATAGGCTGGCGCTAAGTGTCTTAAGGTAATCTGATATTTATCTATGGTTCATGTCCTAGATAGAGGATCGAAGCGGCGGAAAAACATTATGGCAAAGATGTGAAAGTACTGTAATATGATTTTATATACCCATACTAATGGATGGCTGTATCATTGCCCTCTTCTTATTTCGAAGGTATTTCAAAAGAATTTTCTATTATCGTCGCTGAGTTAGCACACTAAAATATACAAAATATTTTTCAAAATTAGTTATTAGAGTCGTTATTTTTATATATTTCATAGACCCTTTATAAAATAATGCTAAAGGCTAAGGTTAGATGAATTCTTAGAAGCCTGTCGCCGTTAATATCTGAAAGTTTGCAGTCGTATCATTATGAGATCTGTGTTTTGTTGCTTTGCTCAACTTTATGTTTGAAGTAACCTATTTACTTCAAGTCTATTTACATTACTTTGATGAAGGTAAGATAGACATCTGAATTGAATTTAGCTGTCAGTTTGGTATCTATTGATAGTAAAGACATAATAGAGATAAAAAGATAGATAGAATACTTTCTATTGTACACCATAACAAATGACTATGTATGAAATAGAGCTCCTTCACAATGACCTACCTACATACAAAAGACACGTACACGTACAAAGTACACCGAGAAATTACAATTTCAAAATTGTGGTACTAAGCCACAATTTTGAAATTGTAATTTCTCGGTAGGTAGGGTAGGTAGGGTGGGTTGGTAGGGTCCCTTGCAGCAGGTCCCAGGGAGAACGACGGGGACGTAGATGACTCGGACTGGCTAGGGCTCTGCTTGTTACGGTACTCCACTACGAGTACAGCAGAAGGTATTTTTGGCACTTTATAGGTGGTGCTGTTCTCACCAACAGCGATGCCCACCTTAAAAACTTACCCTAGCTTCTCTCCCCCTTTTTTTTTTTTTTTTTTTTTTTTTATTTTTTTTTTTTCCGAGGTGGAAATTCCTCATTGGATGTCCTCCGCCCTGGGGAGGGCGGAGGGGTCTGTCAGACTCGTACTGACTAAAAACCACCCCGGTGTTCCATCTCACACCTACGCTGGGGGTCGCGGTAACAACGATACTTCCGCAACCCCCAGCTAGTGCCGGCCCGCCTCTGCGGGCCACGACCTCGGGTTGGGGGGGGAGTGAGGTGTTGGACTCCCCCCACGACGTCTAAGAGGGGCGCGCGTGGAACACTACGCGCCACCACCTCGGGTCCTGATGTGTGGGGGGCGACGGACGTCCCCGAGTCCGTCGCCCCTGGACCCATTTAGGGGGACTGGAAGAGGGCGTTGTCCGCCCTCCACCGACGCCCGGCGCGCCTGCTGCGGATCGGGTTAGCGGATGAAATCTCCCTCTCCCTCTCCGCAGCCTCCTTCTGCGAGACGACTGTTTCGCAGAAGGATACCACCGCGTCCCAGGACTCCTCGCTGCTGACCATAGACTCGACTACGGCCGGCAGCGACAGGTCACTGCCTACTTCAGATATGAGGGCACGGCGTGGCTCCTCCCAAGCGGCACACTCTGCCAGCGTATGCCGCGCCGTGTCCTCCCGGCAGTCGACGCAGTGGTGACACCGGGCGTCCGGCTCCCTGTTTATGCGACACAGGTACTTCCCGAAGCAACCATGCCCCGAGAGCACCTGCGTCACCCGAAACGACAGGGAGCCGTGCCTCCTCCCGAGCCAGCGCTCGAGCACTGGCCGGACCGCCTCGATGGTAATGAGGCCGGCGGTAGGGCGTGAAAGCCTGTCCCGCCATTCCGCCACCAGGACCTCGCGAAGCTGAGACTGACGCAACTCCATATGTCGCTGCATCAGCCCCTCGCCCCGCGCCCGCGCTTCCTCGCGCCACCGATACAGTGACGCGAGTACCTTCGCCTCCAGGTCCCAAGGCGGGGATCCGGCCAGTGCACAAGCCGCCTCGTAGGAGATCGTGCGATACCCCCTGATGACTCTGACGGCCATTGCTCTCTGCGGCTTTCGCAGAACAGCGATGCTGCCGGCCGTCAGGTCAGCCGCCCAGATCGGGGCCCCATACAGGGCCATCGATCGCACGATCCCCACGTAGAGCCGCCTACAGGCAGCGCTCGGGCCCCCCAGATTGGGAAGCAGCGTTGACAGCGCCCCAGCCACGCCCAACAACTTGGGCGCCAGCCGCCGGAAGTGGGGGCCGAAATTCCACCGGCTGTCGAGCACCAATCCCAGGTACTTCATGGTTGACTCGACAGCGATTCGAGCCCCCCCGACGACGATGTGGGCATCGGGCGGTGGCGCCCGCCGGGGGCCATGAAAGACCATGGCCTCCGACTTGTTAAGGGCCACCTCCAGGCCAAGGCGCCGTATGCGGCTCACCACCTGTGAGACCGCAGCCGTCGCCAGCAACGCTGCCTCCCTGTACGAACTCCCCCGGGCGGTGACCAGCGTATCGTCCGCGTAACACGTCAGGTCTACGCCCGGTTGGAGTTCGCCCCTCAGCACCCAGTCGTACCCGATGTTCCACAGGGGCGGGCCCAAGACCGAGCCCTGTGGAACACCGCACGACATGTGGTGCTGGTTTTTGACGCCATCACGTCCCACGTAGGTGACACACCTCTCCGCCAAATAAGCCCCGACGATGCGGCGGAGGTAGGGAGGCACTCGATGATACCGCAGTGCCTCCCGAACACAACTCCAGGGCAGGGTATTGAAGGCGTTGGAAATGTCCAAGGACACCGCCAACATCACCCCACCCCGGGACACAGCTTCCTCCGCCAGGACTCTCATCTGCGATATCGCGTGGATGGTGGAGCGCCCATGCCGAAAGCCAAACTGGCTTTCGTCCAGGTCCGGCCCCTCTCTGTACAAGTGGCTGACGAGGCGGGCAGCGATTATCCGCTCGAACAGCTTACCCACCTCGTCTAGCAGCACTATGGGCCGGTAGGCGGACGGCGAGTCCGCAGGGCGCCCCACCTTCCTGAGCAGGACCAGACGACCAGATTTCCACAGAGTGGGAAACTGGCCCCGCTCAAGGCACGCTGTGAAGAGTCCTCTCAGCCAGGGCTCTAGCTCCTTCAGAGCGAGGGCTAGCACGTGGCCGTGGATACCGTCGGGCCCCGGAGCCACGTTCTTGGCCCGGAGCCGCATCACGGCCGCCCCCATCTCTTCCTGTGTCACCTCTGGGACGCTGATGGCGTCCTCCTCTGTAGACTCTGCGGCCGTGGGCAAAGCCATCGGCGGCGGGATATGCTCCGCTCTCGCCGGGAAGAGGGCTGCGACTACCTCCTCCAGCAGCTCGGGTTGGAGACTCTCCGTAATGTAATAGATCACTAGATAGGCAACAGAGCTAGTACAAAGCGGTAGGTCAGTAGGATAGAAAAATACTCAAGAATAGAATAATACTTACGTGTAGTTGGTAATTCAGCAATAACACACAGTTTGGACTTTGAACTATTATTTATTTACCATTTCACACTAAGTTACCATCAACTCCATACAATATATCCACTTAGGTCAACAGTACAATCTTTCAAGCCCGCCCAGACTAGACTGACGAACTGACTCCACGCGCCTCGTGTCCGAACAATCCCCCTCCAATCGACAACCGTCATCCGATGTGACGACATTTGACATTCGAATATTTTCTAGGATAATCAATTTAACAACTTTTAAGTACTATTTGATGTTAAATATAAATAATTTAATTCTTAACAAATAAAAGATGTATTTATCAAAGAAAAACCTAACACTCGACCATCCTGACAACGTGTATGACCCCATACACGTATCCGGTGATAACCTAACACTCGGCCTGTTGAGTCAGTTTTCAAAATCTAAAATCAAATCTATCAAACCATTCAATGGCACTTTTGAATGTAAAAACTTCAAAGTCACAAAAAAAAATGATTCTACTGTCCATTCGCAAAAGTAGTTTGCTATGGAGAAGAATGGACAAGAAACTCCACACTTACTCTTTTTTTTTTTAAATAAAAAAACTTCTTTTAAATATTTTTTTCAATATTAATTCATTAATTATATCTGAGTACCTTATGAAGTATGATTCATCTAGAATAAAACGGCTGTTCTATGTACAGATATAAAGTATTTCAAGCAATAACAATTATATTGATTCATTTGATAAATATGAACATGGTACTCGCATATTTACAAAATCTGCATTTTATTCGCCTGTATAGAAACCCGTGACTTATTTGCATATATATCAGTTCGCGACTTGCTCGCATATAGACTTACAAAAATTAGGAAACAAATCTAATCAACTGTAACGTTTAAATTTGGCTACTTCGTTACATTATACTAGTACGTGAGTAATTTTTAAAGCATGATTCATCAAGAACAACACGGTTGTACCACGCTTAGGTACAAAGCATTAACAGTTAAACTTAATCATTTGATAAATAGGAACATGATACTCACATACTTACAACATCTGCTATTTGTTCGCTAGTTTGCAAACCCGCAACTTATTCGCATATAGACAAGCCCGTGACTTATTAGCATATTGCGATTTATTCACCTGTAAGCAAGTCCCGCGACTTATTCTAAAATTTATATGTACTGAGATGTATTCGCCTGTAGGCAAACCCGCGACTTATTCGCATATAGACAAACCCGCGACTTATTCGCATAAAGCGATTTATTCGCCTGTGGGTAAGTCCCGCGATTTATTCGCCTATAGGTAAACCCGCGACTTATTCTCAAATTTACATGTACTGTGATTTATTCGCCTGTAGGCAAACCCGCGACTTATTCGCATATAGACAAACCCGCGACTTATTCGCATAAAGCGATTTATTCGCCTGTGGGTAAGTCCCGCGATTTATTCGCCTATAGGTAAACCCGCGACTTATTCTCAAATTTACATGTACTGTGATTTATTCGCCTGTAGGCAAACCCGCGACTTATTCGCATATAAACAAACCCGCGACTTATTCGCATATTGCGATTTATTCGCCTGTAGGCAAGTCCTGCGATTTATTCGCCTATAGGTAAGCCCGCGACTTATTCGCAAATTTAATAATACTTCGATTTATACACCTGTAGGCAAACCCGCGACTTATTCGCATATAGCGATTTATTCGCCTGTAGGTAAGCCCACAACTTGTTCTCAAATTTAATAGTACTGCGATTTTATTCGCCTGAGGGCAATTCTTGCTATTTATTCGCCTATAGGCAATCCCCGCGACTTAATCACAGACATAAAAAATTTGGCAAACATACCAAATCATTTCCAACAACATTAAATTTTTACAATTTCGACCGCACTCTACTACTCTTCAAGCAAGACCTCATTCAGTTTAGGTTTAATATCGCAATTCATACTAATTCCATATATGACCACTACGGCGTTCTGCCAGCGGAGTATTAGTATTAAACCCTCCAAAGACACTAATACCGAAAAGTGATTTAAACATCGCACTTTCAGTGTTAAATGAATATCATCAAAACAAAACATATTGAGCTAAAACAGTTCTACAAATATTACCCATGACATACTGGGATTGACTGAAGTCCATCTACTAAAAGAAGCTATTATCGAAGACTATGATTATACGTATTACATAGGAAAACCAAAAATATCCCCTTAGTAAAGACAAAAGACAAGTAAAACATTTCAACTTTTATCGAAATATCAGAAAGAATTTGTGTTCCACAAATAGTTCTAGAAAACCTGCCTTCCGCAATTATACAGTCTTATGCAACCTCCGAAACCTCGTCGCTAATTAAACTTTTATGAAAACTTGGAAATACTCATTACTTTACAAGTACCTTCATAATAGTACATTGTGATACAAGGGTGGAAAAGAGGCTATTACAAACGATCTGTCACCAACAAGCCCGAGCCGAAGGCGAGGATTTTCAATGACACGAGTCCGCAACAACCCACACACCCATGCACCACACGACGTTTTTCAATACAATTGTGGGAAATAATTAAAACAAATCACAGAATTACATTTGTTTCTTCCACAAAATAAAATTATCGTAAGTCGCCATATATCTTTATCGAGATTTTGGGGGCAAAACTTCATCCTGCGCTATTTTGCCACATAAAATATCGGGTGGGGTTAATTCCATTTCATCATTTGTACTTGAACTCATATAAACAAAATAAAATAATCCATTTATCATACAAAAATTAAAATTTTCAGAAATGGCGCGTTTTTGCAACATGACGTATATATATTTTTTCAATGAAAACAGTCCATACAACCTATTCGACTTTTGACAATTTCCTTTTATGTGAAAATAAAACTGGTAATTAAATATATTAAACAACCATTTGCCCAACCATTTTCCCTCTCACAGAGAGGAGGCCTGTGTCCCAGCAGTGGGAACATTAATAGGCTGATGATGTGTGATGTGAAACAACCATTTAAAAGACTTTTGAGAATTCAATGCTAAGATGTACGGACTCATTCATTTTTCCTCGTATAAAATCTATCCAATTTTATTCTATGTATGAAAACTCCTTGCTACTAAACTTTTTTAAATTGACTTATACATTTAAAACTCAACTGCAAAAATAATGATCGAGCTCGTAAAAAAAAACCACAACCGCGTATCAGAAAAATGCCTATGCAAAAGATTTAATCTTCGAATCATAATTATAGCCTCTGAAAGTACTCAATGTTTAACAACTGTATTGAAAAATACATTACCTCTATGGGTGATTTTAATGCACAGATCGGGGTATCGGTAACGAACATTAGCATTTAGTTGCTGGAAAATATGGTTATGGAACCACCAGCACTCGTGTAGCGAGACTCATTCAATACGCATACGAGTAAAACCTCAAAATCATAAACAAGATTTTCATATTAACACTTAATCGATCTCTCCAAAATAAACATACGAAAACAGAACCCACAATTACTTTCAAAGTACGAAGTATCGTCGTCAGTTTCGTCTGGATAAGACCACATAATGCAGAGACCTACAATCCACCAGAAATCCACAATAAGAAGCTGGCGCACTTCTATGATACGCCATTAACAATGAAAACATTGAACGAGCAAAAAGCTATAAAAGGTTCCAAAAATAATCTACCAGGACTTATAGCGTCACGTGAAAAGTATGACACAAAAACCTTATGCATATTACCATAAAAATCATGCACTCTATACTGGAATAATATAGAATTTATCAGGAAAACCGCACAGTTAATGACAAAATAAGCCAATACTTTACAAAAACGATAAAGAAAACTTCATAAAACACAAACACAGAAATAAGGAGGTGCTCCCCATAGAACAACCACTATACGTACAAATATATCTATAAAAAAATTACAAAAAATGTATGAGATTATCATGTGCTATTGTAGTATCACAAAATTGATCCCCACACTTTAGTATAGTCACCGCTGACATCGAATGACCCTCTGTATAGCACCTGTAAAGAAATATATCCATCTCTAATACACTACCAAATGTGAATCCTGAATGGAGTTCATAAATATAGCTACGGTTAATTATGCCAAACTATATAACCAACCAGATTCATTACAGCAAACTGGTATGATTAACCAAAACGGGGAATAAATACTCCCCTGTACGTGAAAGGGTTTCAACAATCAATGAAGATGAAACCAGAGAAGGGCTATCAGATATATCAGGCAGGTTTATAAACAATTGTAGGAGAATGGGCTGTAATCCAATTATGGAAATTTGACCAAAAGCTCATCAGCCACATGATATATGCGACCGATCAAGAAAAACACTTGCTTCTTACAAGGCCCTTGTCAATTGTTAACTCGTTCAGAGTTATTGACCTAAACGGGTAACTTATATCGAGCAGCGACGGTACGGATTTTCTGGCATCCAATAGCTACGACTATACCCCGCCGAAAAGAGCCTCTCAAGAAGAATCTTTACCACAAAACCAATATTGCCAATTATAAGTCGGTTCAGCGTTAGTGACCCAAACAGGCGACTCATTAGACATCAAAACAAAGACTTGTGCTCGATGTCCAACTGCCATAAGATACAAAACAGAAATAACTTTTCAAAAGAACACTCGATATTAAACTGCCTTTTGCTAATTCAAAAATATTCAGATTCAATGACCTAAATAGGCAAGCAATTGGGCCCCAAGATTACTACCTTTTTCTTTTGGCACCTAACAGCCACAAGACACATGCCACCGAGAAAAGTCCACTCAAGAAGCCCTGTTACAAGACAACTATCGTCAATAGTTAGTCCGTTTAGAGTTTACACCAAACTCAAAGGTTTTTAATTAAGGGTCACTACATTTACAGAAACACGGCTAGCAATTATGTCCAAACCCAAAAAAACAAAATTCCAAGTAAGTCAATAGACGACATACCAGAATTTAAATGATATCTACTTAATGGATCACATTTAGAACTCTGTAGCTCCTCACGTGTCAACTATCCAGAAAAGTCATTGTAATAAGAAATATTCAAACTGAAAAGATTCATCCGACACATCCCAGCGCTACTGGGGCGAAGGACAGGCTTAACGTTTGGTCTAATGGAGCAGACTCTTAAAACATTGTTCCTAAATCGCCATATTAGAGTCCAATATTTTAAAGTGGACGCTTATGGATTTATAAAACAATGATTGAAATGCACAGTACTTATGAAAGTAATTAGTTGACAAAATACCAGAATTCAAATGACTCACATTTAAAGCTCTCTAGCTCCTCATGTACCCATATTCCATGAAATATGAAGAACCCCCCGAAGAGTTCCATCTAACGACACATATCATATCGCTACTGGAATGCGACAAAATTGTCTATTGCCCTTTGCAAGGACTGTACTATTAAGACCCATCATGCTTCTATGGAGCAAAATATCAAAAGGAAAAGTTGTGCCGATTTCAGTAATCATCCTGTTGTACAAAAGCTAATCCAATGGATATTGGGAATTATCAATAAAGAAGCCATATCAGCAAAATCTCATCAAAAATTAAGTTACGACTAAATAATCACCACATGTCATCCACTAGGTAAATGACATCCCTCTCAAGTTTGTAGAGAAGTATACCCATCTAAGCAAAAGGTTCTCCCTCAGCAAAGCCATAAATATGGAATAGGTCTATAGAAAATTTGAGTAGTAGAGTCGGTAAAAGATTAACGATCACTTAGCTATGAACATCCAGGCTGCTGCTGTAGTAGCTTCTTGTTGTGATGTCCTGGACTGCTGCGCCTTGGGCTGCGACATCCTGGACTGATATGCCTTGGGCTTCGACGTCCTGAACTGCGTCACCTTGGGCTGTGGCGTCCTGGACTGGTGCGCCTTGGGCTGGCGCCTCACGAGGCATGATGTACATAAAACAAATAGAAAAGGTTTATGAATAACTAAAGTACACAAAATATATTTGAAAATGTATGCAGGGTATTTTGAAAATATCTCTGAAACGGTGAGTCTGAGCAAAAAAATAACCAAATTTTCAAAACCCTTTAAGAAACCCCGCTTAAGGGACAAGATACTTAGTCACAATTTTTTTTTTGGTTTTTTTTTTTTGTTTTTTTTTTTTGTTCTACCCTCATATTTTTAAAATACATTAAATATAGTTTTAATAAGACATTTAATAAAATCGCAATCAAAAGCACTTGATTTCGTAATGGGCGCGTACATCCCACTTCTGAAATGTAATAGATCACTAGATAGGCAACAGAGCTAGTACAAAGCGGTAGGTCAGTAGGATAGAAAAATACTCAAGAATAGAATAATACTTACGTGTAGTTGGTAATTCAGCAATAACACACAGTTTGGACTTTGAACTATTATTTATTTACCATTTCACACTAAGTTACCATCAACTCCATACAATATATCCACTTAGGTCAACAGTACAATCTTTCAAGCCCGCCCAGACTAGACTGACGAACTGACTCCACGCGCCTCGTGTCCGAACAATCCCCCTCCAATCGACAACCGTCATCCGATGTGACGACATTTGACATTCGAATATTTTCTAGGATAATCAATTTAACAACTTTTAAGTACTATTTGATGTTAAATATAAATAATTTAATTCTTAACAAATAAAAGATGTATTTATCAAAGAAAAACCTAACAGTAAGTGGAGGCGCGGCGGCTCGAAGTTTCCCTCGAACCGCTCGATAAGGGCGCCCCCAAGGATCCCGGTCTAGAGTCTCCAACATCTCCTCCCTGGCTCGCTTCTTCGCCTCGCCGATGGCCAGCCGCAGAGTCTCCGTCGCCGCGCGGCACACCGTCTCCTCCGGTATCGGGTGTAGCTTCTCTCCCCCTGTGCCAGCCGGTGATAAAATGGTTAGGCAAATTTTGAAACCGAAGCTGGATTTGTAGGCTCTAAAGCGGCAGCACCTAGCGGATTAAGGCACAGTGTGCTAAATCACTCGCTCGCCCGGCAATAATAGATTAAAGAAACCAAAACAGTAAGAAACCGGACCGATACCCTACCGACGACTTTTGGCTTTAAAACACGGACACGAATTGTTTTCTGAATGTGAGAACGCATAGCGATGACAGTAAACTAGTCCAAGCAGAAGCAGTATTGCTAAATTACAACCTGCATATACTCGGTCTAAGCGAAGTGAGAAGAAACTGGTGCGGTGAGCTGAGAACGTCCAGGGGCTAGACATTGCTGTATTCTGGTAAAGAAATTGAGGAAGATGTGCGTGAGTAGGGCGTAGGGCTCCTCCTTTCTAATAAAATTCAATTTATTGCATCCATAATGTACATACAGGTGTTAAATATAAGTTACAGAAACAATTATGGACCCTGTCGGGCACAGCAACATTCTAGATACAGTCAGTGTCTAGGAGAGAGGAATAGCGCTTAATATTTTTGCATAATAACATTTCAGTTGTGTTTCCTATGGTATGTTATTTGGTATAATGTACCTACTAATATGTCTATGTTTTCCTATTTTTATGTCATGTCATGTTATGTACTATTATCGTCTATTATTACCAATTTATTAAATTAATCACCTAAATGGAATTAAAATTAGTATATTTGAAATGCATAGTTTATATTAAATAAAATTATTATTAATGCTTATTATGTCTATTTATTAATGTCATTTTACATAACAAGTTCAATTCAATTAAATTTTTATGTTTTACATAACAAGTTATCTTTATTTTTAATTGAATTTATCCGTCAAATGTTTTTAAACTGTTTTTTAAATTTGTTTTTATTTGGTTTAATGTGTATCTAATATGTCTATATTTTTATGTCATGCCATGTCATGTACTAGAGTCTGGCAAACGAAAGTAGACACTCGAATTATTTGCAAACTTTTATATATATGGCAATACTATACTAATGACAACCTGATTTGTTATAGTCTTGATAATAGCATTTATTATGTGCAAAATGAATAAAACAATTAAAAGTGGATTACGGGAGATGTTGTTTCGCATGATGTCTAAATATCAAGAAATACAACAGGTGAAAGACGCCGAATTCAAACAAAAACAAGATTGTTTACGTGTGGGGTGAATAAACTAATTTTTTTATAAAATACGGTTTTTTTGTTTTATTCATCTGGTTACATAATATCTAAAGTAATACCTATATAAAGGACCTATAGTATTTTTATTCAGCTGAAGTAAAATAAATAATTCTAAAGTATCAAATTTGGTTATTCCAGGTATTTCATACTAGTTTTTAGGCTTGCTATGCTGATATTTTTTAAATTAACCGCGCTTTTTCAGTCTCTACTTTCGTTTGCCAGACTCTATTATTATCTATTTATTAATATTACATATATATTTATTTATTAATACAGCTAAGAATAGCCTCCTGGACTGGAAGCCGACCTCAGACCGAATAATGTACGCCCGTTTTTACTCGAGAGCCCGGAAGATATCCATCATACAATGCTACGCCCCAACTAATGCATCACCAGATGATACAAAAGACGATTTCTAAAACGCCCTCAACGCCACCATTAGGAGCACAAGAAACAAGATTTCGTCCTAGTCATGGAGGACCTGAATGCAAAGGTTGGGAGCGTTAACACAAACCGCGAGCGGCACATGGGTACGCAGGGGCTTGGAGATTGTAATGAGAACGGAGACCGATTTGGGGGTTTGCCAGAACCACGACCTGACCATTGGAGGAACATTATTTATACATGGCGACTACCACTAGTACACGTGGAACTCACCCGATGGAGTCACCAAGAACCAGATTGAGCACCTTGCCATTAGCGCCAAATGGCGTTCCTCATCGCTCGATGTCCGAAACCGCATGGGCGCCGATATTGATAGCGACCACCATCTCGTAGTTGCTGACATCCGGCTTAAGGTTGCAGTGGCCCGTGCGGCCGGAGGACCCGGTAAGATTGGAAGAAGGTTCGACGTGAGCAAACTGTGTGACCCGGGCATCCGTAAAACGTTCCAACTCGAGCTACGTAATCGTTTTTCGGGATTTGATACCAGTTCGGACTCATTGGATGAGGAGTGGAAACGCATCAAAGTGGCCTATACAGGAACCAGCTCCGTCGCGTTCTAGGAAACAAACTGACTCATTCTTGCGAAGACTGGATATCACAGCACACTTGGAGCCTGATCGAAGACAGAAGAAACCTTTATCTGAGATTGCTTGAGACCCGACGCCATGCGAGCCGACCTTAACATGCAATAGCGTCAGAAGCGCAGAGAAATTTATCGCAGCACCCGCAAAGATAGGAGGCAGTGGGCTGATGATATTGCTGATCGTGCTCAACAAGCTGCAAACATCGGTAACCTGAAGGAATTGCATAAAGCTACCAAAACATTGACAGGTAACAGCATATATAAGAAGAAGCCGCTCAAGTCTAAGGACGGTCAGCTCATAGTGACGTCGGAAGGGCAGCTCTTACGCAGGAGTAATCACTTTGAAGAGGTCTTCCGTTTGTCAGCAACATCAACACCTGACGCGCTGCAAGTCAGTTCTACACCATCCCGGCCTCTTGACATCGACACGGAACCACCGTCAGCTTCGAAAGTTGCAAGAGCAGTCCTCTCTTTGAGGACAGGCAAAGCACCAGGAATCGACAAAATTTTATAAGCTGACTTAGCCTCCGCCGTCAACGTTCTGACGCCCCTCAATGAGAGGATTTGGGCCACCGAAGAGCTTCCGGACGAATGGAACAAGGGTCTTTTGATAACTGTACCCAAGAACGGAGATCTTAGTCAATGCGATAACTGGAGAAGTATTACATTGCTCTCAATTCCCTCGAAGGTTTTCTGCAAGATTATCCTGGATAGGTTGGAGCAGGCTGGTTTCCGCGCGAACCGCTCGTGCACGGATCAGATCAACACTCTCCGTATCATTTTAGAACAGGCATCAGAATGGCAGAGGGAGATCTATCTCACCTTTATCGATTTCGAAAAGGCATTTGATACGCTGAAGTGGTCCAACATCTGGTCTCCTGTCTGTCTGTAGTCTGGTCTACTGGACATCGGAGTGCCATCAAAAATTGTCCGTCTCTTGGAGAGTATATACAAGAATTATTCCCGTAGAGTAACTCACGACGGCCTCATCTCGGATGATATAGCAGTACCTACACGCAGGTGTCTGCCAAGGCTGTCTCCTTTCACCACTCCTCTTTTTAATAGTTCTTGTCGGGTTTTTGCTTCGCATTTTCGACAACAAGCGCCGCGGGATAGAGTGGGGATTATCCAACGTCATAGAGGACTTGGGTAACGCCGATGACCTATGCCTGCTGAGTCATACCCACGCTGACATGCAAGCTAAACTGAAAGATATAAGTCAGGAAGCGGCAGAAACGGGACTAAAAATAAACACCCGGAAGACCCAAGAGTGGTGGGAACTGGTGTGAAGAATACTTCACCGTTGCTGATTGGCACGGAGGCAATGGAACACATCCCCAAGTTCACTTACCTCGGAAGCGTCGTGTCAGAAACTGGAGGTAGCGAAGAGGTCATACCTTCAAGGATAGCCAAAGCACGAGCTACCTTCGCGCAGCTGAGATCCGTTTGGCAATCGCGAAAACTGACCCGAAGGATTAAACTCAAAATCTTCGGATCAAATACCAAATCCTTGCTGCTTTTCGGGTACGAAACGTGGAAGGTCACAAAAGACATCTCACGCCTGATTCAAGTCGTCGTCAACCGCTGTCTTCGTCGCATAAATGCCGAATTTACTGGCCCGAGACCATCACCAACGTAGAACTGTTGGAGCAATGCCACGAGAGCCCGATCGACCGCCAGATCAAGCGTCGCAAGTGGAGTTGGATTGGCAACACGCTGCGAAGGGATTCTGGTCATAAAGGTACCGAAGCAAGCTCTGGATTGGAATCCCCAAGGCAAAAAAAAGCGTGGCCGTCCCCGTCAAACCTGGCGTCGCATCGTGTTGGCGGAAGCGACAAGCATCAGAGAGAGCAGCAGAGGTGAAGCGTGAAGCTCAGGACCGATCGCGATGGCGGACTACTGTGGACGCCCTTTGCCCCATCCATGGGACGTAGGACATTAAGTCAAGATGGTAAATCGATCATGTAATGAATCTCAGCTTCTCCACTTAGAACCTTTCATAAGTATAGGTATGGCATGATATTCTTTGGAATATTATTAGGTACATATATATACCTTATGCTTGAGGGATAGGTACCAATGACGCTGTCTGTGGGTAGATACCTACCTACTTATAGAAAAGAGTACCTATATGTTTTAAGGTAAAGTTGGGTTTGGTGTATCTTTAAACAAATATTAAGCTTAATTAGACCTAAGTATAAACTCTAACTCATCATAAGAAGCAATTATCTAGTTACGCACAAGTCAAGGTCGGGTAAGGCTCATTTTAAGCATCTGCCCACTCACATATACACTATAACATGGATGGGTATTAAAGGAAAAGTTTCAGCGCTAAACTTTTTCCAAAAGTTCCGCTCCGCATCCTTGCTTTAACTTTCAGTGGCATGTGGCATAGTTTAATCGATAACAGTATTTGCGAATGAAGATATCTTCGTGTACGGAATTCTGAAAATTCCGTACACGAAATAACGAATTAGGGCGCACGGTTGGCGCAGTGGTTGAGCGATTGACTGCTGCGCTGCGTGTCGCGGGTTCGATTCCCGCACGGAACAAATATTTGTATGACCTACAGATAATTGTTTCGGCTCTGGGTGTTTGTGTATGTGAGTTTATATGTTTGAAAACGCACCCACGATACAGGAAGAAATTCCTAGTGGGGGCATTATTTTTTTTTTTTTTATATATCAAAAAAAATATTAAGAAAATAAAAAAAATATTAACTGTTGTGTTAAAACACACCGGCAAGTGGAACATTGTGGGGCAGACATTTTCCCAAGAGATGGCCATAATTGCAATGTCCCAACTGCAGAGAATATGGAGAGACCGAAATATTTCACGAAAGACGAAAGTTGCGAGTTTGGAATTCTTGAGTCATATTGCCAGTAAAGATGGACACAACCGCTAATGCAACAGTTGATGGTTACCTACTGGCTAGATTTAAGGGAAATGTCCTAGAGGTGCCAGTCCAATAAGATGGTCAGACCAAGTCCGCACATCGTCGAACACCAAACTGCACGATTCTCTCCTCGACGCAAAAGACAGGCATAGATGGCGCAAAGTGAAGGAAAAGTTGTTTCCACGACGGCGGTGGAATCACGGTTCCTAGTAATGAGGAACACGACGCGAGGAGGAACAAAAAAGTTTGATTTTAAAAGTGTAAACCAATATCATAGAAATTCGGCTCCATTGGTCGATGGCTAATATAATATTGACGCAAAAAGATTCTCACAACAAAAAATTACTATAAACATATGAATGGGAATGGTACAGTCTTACCACACGAGATTTTTAAAGGAATATTTTTATTCAACATTTTCTTGAGACTGTTAACTTTAAAATTAAAAATTAAAAGTAAAATTCAAATGATATAATGTGTTGTTTTTTTTGTGTTCAGTTCGAAAGTGACCATTTCCAGTTTTAGTTATTATAAATATGTCCAACTGGAGAAATTCTTCCGGATGTTCTCCACCCTGGAACGGGCGGAAGTGTCTATCAGGCTCATACTTAGACCTGGGCGTTGGAATGCTTGAGCTATTCATCACACCGCCCCGGCTAGATACTGGCTCGCATGACCTATTTAATTAGGCCCTGCCAATGTCTTTGGCCGCAAACTGTCGAAGTTTTTCTCGGGTGGTAAGCGCGGAACACGGCGCAGTCAGTTGTGCGCGACAAACTTCTCAAGTTTGTGCCCATCACAACTTTTGCAAACTGGGCAAACGAGACGATGATGAGGTGCAAGTGGGGCAATTTGGAGTTGGATTACGGAACCACCGGGGTCACCTACTAGCCAGTTTTATGGAGAAGGTGGGCCTCTTTATGATGAAAAGGCCAAGTGCGTGTCGGGCCACGCGCAGTAATAGGGTTCCGAAGTTGCATAATAATGCGGACTAAAAAGAGGGTTTTGTTGTTGTTACATGAACATTAGAACGGTTTCAGCGGCTCACAAAGTATAAAAACGGGCCCACATAGGATGTTTTTTTTTTAATCTATATTCTCGCGTTTGACCACTATCTCGCCTGATGGTAAGCGATGATGTGGTATACGGTGAAGCACGCTTGCCTAGATGTAATCTATTCACTCTTGACTTAAACTTAATAAGGACTAACTGGTAACTGAAGAAGGAGTTATAAAATCCAACTTCGCAGCTGAAGTTAGAAAAATATTATCTATTTGAGTACCACCGCGGGTGCGAATTGCGAAAGGAGCCCATACGAGCGCGCGTTAGAGCCACGGGGAATGGTATAGTTCGTTCCTAGATCCTTGCGTGCACGCTCCTTGTTTATTTCTCTTTCGGAATCAGAAAAAAATCGTATGTATTCACCTCTAATCTCCTCTAATACCGCAGATTAGAGGTGAATACTCTAATCTGCGGTATTCACTATTTCATTCTGGAAAGTTTTACGCTACTCAATTAGTGATGAAGTCGGGTCGAATATTGACTTTATAAAAGGATATCTACAAAAGAAAATAAGTTATTTGCTTGGAAATCGAATCCAATTTGACTTTACTTTTACGTTTTAATTACAAAACGCCGAACTCCTGAAGCCTCCGCCGCTTTAATACCGACAGAATTAAAGACGCGATTGAGCGAAATAAAGGCACCAAGGTGTTTTCAAGGGATCTGGCTATTGGGCAGAGCCAGCTCACGAAACTGAAGACCGACGATGGCAGGATCGTATCTGCCAAACCGGAGCTTCTGAGGGCGATCGAGACATTCTATGGGCAATTGTACACATCAATTAGCAAGCCCGTTGCGAGTCTAGCAGCAGACGACCCAAGAGCTAGATTAACCCAACACTATACCGAAGATATCCCGGACGTCAGCCTGTACGAGATTAGGATGGCTCTGAAACAGCTTAAAACCAACAAGGCGCCGCCCGGGTGATGACGGAATCACGGCCGAACTCCTGAAGGCGGGTGGGAATCTAGTCCTTAAGGCCCTTCAGAAACTGTTTGATTCCGTCATGCTCGAGGGCGAAACGCCGCATGGTGCAGGGGTGTGGTGGTACTCTTCTTCAAGAAGGACAATGCCCGGCTGAAGAACTATAGGCCCATCTCACTTCTTAGCCATGTCTACGGGTTGTTTTCAAGAGTCATCACGAATCGTCTCGCGCGCAGGTTTCACGATTGCAAGCCTCCCGAACAAGTCGGATTCCGAAAAGGCTTTCGCACCGTAGACCACATACATACGCTGCGGCAGGTTATACAGAATACCGAAGAGTATAACCTGTTTAGCGTTTGCGGACTACGAGAAAGCCTTCGATTCGATCGAGACTTGAACTGTGCTGCAGTCTCTCCAACGGTGCCAGATCGACTACCGGTACATTGAGGTGTTGAAATGTTTGTACAAAAACGCCACCATGTCAGTCTGTCTTCAGGATCTGACCTCGAAACCAATCCTTCTCCAGCGTGGCGTGAGACAGGGAGACGTCATTCCTCCGAAACTGTTCACTGCTGCGCTGGAGGATGCCTTCAAGGTTCTGGACTGGAGGGTGCTCGGCATCAACGTTAATAGCGAGTACATCACACCTTCGGTTTGCCGACGACATAGTGGTCATGGCTGAGACCATGGAGAACCTCAGTACAATGCTCGATAACCTCAGTAGAGCTTCCGAAAGAGTGGGTCTTAAAATGAACATGGACATAACCAAGATCATGATGCATGTCCATGTCACACCCACTCCTATCAAGGTCGGAGACTCTGCACTCGATGTTGTAGACGAATAGGTTGGTCTAACTTCGAGAAAGAGGTCAACCGTTGAATCCGACTTGGCTCATCGGCTGGGCGGCGTTCGGGCAGTTGCGCGGTATCTTCTTGTCCAATTTACCGCAGTGTCTCAAGACAAAAGTGTGTGTTGCCAGTGATCACCTATGGGACTGAGACGTGGTCGCTCACAATGGGCCTTATCAGAAAGCTCGGCGTTTCCTTGCGTGATCATGTCAGAAATGAAGATATCCGCAGGAGAACCAAAGTTACCGACTTTGCCCGAAGAATTGCCAAACTTAAGTGGCGGTGGGCAGGGCACATTGCTCGCAGAACGGATGGCCGATGGGGCCGAAAACTTCTGGAATGGCGACCGCGAACCGGGAGACGATACGTTGGAAGGCCTCCCACTAGGTGGACCGATGACCTGGTTAAGGTTGCGGGCAGGCGCTGGATGCGAGACGCACGGGATCGGTCAATGTGGCGACTTCTTCTCTTCTGCAGCCTAATTACGTAAGTGAATTCGGCAAGGCAAAGCGCAGAGTATGAACAATTGACCATTCACATAGGCGGAAATTCACATCGCGTCTTTCGCATTAGGCTGCTGGCAGCTGGCCATCATGTCGCAATTTTCGGTGTCCGGAGTGGCTGCTACGGATCATCATCATCAGCCTTTTTAATGTTCTCACAAATGGGACACATGCCTCCTCTCAGTAATAAGGAATGGGCCACGCGTAAACTACCACGCGAACCCAATGCAGATTGGTAGATAACAGCTACTGAAAGGGAGGGAGATTTTACCCTCTCGTTCCCTTTCTGCCGCCTCCTTTGCGACCTTTACTTCCTCGCAGAAGGGGGTGACTGTGTCCTACGCGCTGTCGCTTCCAACCATGGGCTGGTCCACGACCGGGAACGAGTCTTTATTCGCAGGACCGACTGCCGCGAAGAGGTCACGGAGCTGCAAAACCTAGGCTGGGAACTTCACCAGGCGGCGTTGCCTTCACCGTCGAGTGTGGGCTTACACTCGAGGGACATAATAGTTTTCTGTTCCATCGAACCCTTCATCAGGCTGGAAGTATTTTTAACAGCATCATCAGGCGTTTGACTCGCCATTATGCAGTAATGATTCATCTATTTATTTGAATTTTACTTTTAAAATAAATTAAATAACTAATGAGCCATGACGAAAAATCGATTGCAATTTTTCAGTAGGTATAACTGTACTTTGACAGCAGGACGTTCTGCTATTAACGTGTTAGTATGACAATTTGGTAATAGGTCATTTTGAGAATATGACGTTCTTGTCATGACTCATTTTGCGAATGGGACGTTTTGATACGGCGTCTATTCAACTTATCATTCACAGAAAAATGCGGTATTATATATTGCAATTCCCTCATTTTTAGGGTTCCGTACCCAAAGGGTAAAAACGGGACCCTATTAGACTCCAAGATCCGTCTGTCTGTCTGTCACCAGGCTGTACCTCATGCCGCTTTCGATATATTCAATAACTATAGCTTTCACCAAGTACTTAACAGTTATTGAATAGCATTTTAAAGTGCTCATGTTTTACCACGATTATAACCAAATAATGTTTTTTGATCATCATCAAAAAACATTATTTGGTTATAATCGTGTTTGGTAAACATCATCATGTTTATTTACCTATTGACAAAAAAATTAAGGATTTTACAATATTTACCCCGAGTTTCCCACCTTAAAATTATCGCAGAAAAAATGTGACAATTGTCAAGCACGCGTTATCTGCTGTGATTGGCTGTTGAAAATTCATTCAACCAATCACAGTAGATAACGCGTGCTTGACAATTTGTCACATTAATTCTGCAATAATTTTAAGGTAGGAAACTCGGAGTTACACAGACAGAGTCACTGCTGGTTTGTATCCTAGAATTAAAATGAAGGATATAATCGCAAAGGAAAAGAAACATCGATTTCGAATTCATTCGTGTATTAAACTAAGTCACCAAATCACAATTCATTCATCTTTAAATAATTTGTAAACTTTAGATCTAACATAACTGGCATAGTTGCCCGTTCCATACATACAAGATTCTAAGTGAATACGAAAAACAAAATGCATGGTTTATGACAACAGTCGACGGCAATATTTTCACTGGTTTTCGGTTCAATTCGTTTACGATGCAGACGAAAGGCACTGGTTTTAGGTCTTAAGCGTCAACTATAACTATGTTATGAATTGACTAATTCAAGTGTATAAATTCCGTGGATACTCCTCAATCCATAATATTTAAATTCACGCATATTAAGTGTTCAAAATATTTTGCAGTGTGTAAACCTAGCAAACTACTGTAAACTTCACTGTGCAATTCACTGTGCAATAAAATGTTTTAATCTAACTTAGGTTAGAGGTAGGCCTTATTCTCATTATAAAATCAATTCCTATCTCTTAAACAGTACAGTGACGTAAATCTAATTTGTACCATGAAATGCAGGTGGACTACTTTAAATATATTGTCTAAAATGAGCAGAATTACAATTACCAAATATGTCCGTATTTTTAAGACAATGCTACACAAGTAATTTCATATTTTCTAAATTTACTAAGTTCTGTATAATTAGTAAATATTTTAAAAATGTCAGTATACCATTTTCAATTTTGCAACTAAACAACTTTATCATCTCAACTGAGAATGTTTTGACAATATTGAACACATTAGAATTAATAAATATAAGTAAAAATAAAATACAAACCATTGTCATAAACTTAGCAAATTTAAAAATACACCATGTAAGGAACATCATTAATAATCTAAGCCATAATCATAAGGAATATGTAATACTAAACTAAGTGTTCTACACAAACAAAAAAATCACTGGATTTCTAATAGATTACATCTATAAGTGTAAGTTTAAAACATTCCAAACAAGCCCTTTCCCAAAGGAGCTTTAACAGAGATGGTCAATCTCACATGTCTAAATCAAATATGAGATCATTTTTGAACATAATTTCTAAGTATTGTCCTTTGTTTAATTTATCGGGATCGTAGAGGTCAGTGTTATGCTGAATATTATTGCATATTACTCGTTTTCCCTGTGAAGATTTTGACTGTTCCGATTCCCTAATGTCGGCCGCCGACTTATCGCCTTCATTGTCCTTATTACCAACAATATTGAAGACTGACTTATCGAATGATGCTTTCCCGTTGCTATCGTTTTCGCTGAAACCATCTTCGTTAGCAGAGTTGCAGGATCCCTCATCAGCAGTGTTCTTACACTCGGACTCAGCGTCAGATGTATCCGCCAGGCCACTATCGCGTCGAGGCTTCAGAACTGATTTCAACCTTGGTTTCAGGTTCTGGAATAAGAGAGAGCAAAACATGTTAGGTACGGTAATAATTTTACTTAAAGTAGGTTGCCCTGAACCTCTAAGGATCTAAATATTTATTTGCTGAAGCTTAGGACTGTTTCCGTCTTAAACGTTTTGAGATAGTGATCGCCAAACGTCGCACCGTGGTTCACCTGGGAGGTTCATTGACCCACGGACCTAGTCATCTAATAAATCGTGAAGTCTAATGCCGACCGAAGCGATATCTGATGTCGGTACCGTATGACGTGTACAGCGTACTTATTTACTATAAAATTTTATGGCCGCATCCGCTTGTATGGCGTTGTTATGCGCGCATATCAATTAACACATTCATACTCTTTTAGTAGGTATCAATAATAGCGCTCTTGGTAAATTTCCTAGGGGAGTTAAAAGGTATACCTATATAGGTATGTCATTTCACACTGAAAAACTCTATGCAAATATTATCAGCCTCAAGGAAGATTTCCATGCTTTAGCATCAGCTAATAATTACCTACCTACCGATAAAATTTTAATCACTTTGCATACTCAAGTAGTGTTTATCATTCTTTGATTGTTATTGTTTACGGATTTTAAAACATTTTTGCAAACAAACATTATAATATGTGTAATAGATACAATGTACAGTCATGCCTTATTTTATTGTTTGTTTGCTGTTATTATGAAATACCTACCTACCACTATTGTGGTAATGCGTAAGATGCCTTTTTGCGGCCGGCGAGCAGCACTCTGCGTTTCGCGTTTGAAAATACAATTTCTTGAAATTTATTTGAATACAAAGGAATGGATATTGATGTTTTTGTCACCCTGGCGGAAGGCCTTAATTTTTATTATGGCCGCCACAGAAGAGTCCGGTTGAGCAGTCGACAACCTCATAGCTTAGCCTGCGCCCTGCAAGGTCTGTGAGGCCACAAAAATAAAAGAAATATTGATAACTACCTCAGAGTTGCTATGGTATTCATCTTCAGCTTCACTTTCGCTCTTTCGCCGATCCTGAGTCCGCTTTTTACTTTTTTTGCGTTGATTTTTCTTTTTCTGGCCTTCTATAGATGAATTGTACCTAAAATGTACATAAACATTACACACATGCTATGATGGAAAATTACGTGTTGTTTATTTAGTAATACATGTATGTACCTAATATCTTATCTTAATACTAAGGACATTCAAAACATGATACTGCTCAGATAAGGCTTCACCATTGGCATTCAATATGAGATAAGGCATGTTACCATGAAATGAAATAATAAAAACAATACCCATTGGAAATGGGAGAACCATAGAAAAATTCTTTAAAGTATCTTATAAGAAATTAGTTACAATAACAAAAAAAATATTAATAAATAAGTATTATCAGCTCTCTGTTATCCAACCAGACAAAACTTTAGCCTGATAACCTACATTGATAAATTAATAATAATAAGTCTTAGTGGACTGTTAATTTTTAAGTATCAATTTCAAGCCTGAAAGTTGAAATTGACAATTGACTCTATTTTCAACTTACCTGTAAAACTGTTTGTTTATGACATTACTAAACCTCACAGTCTTTTTCAAACTAGATTCTTCTGGGATACAATCAGAACTGATATAGTCCATAGAAGAGGCAACATCACCGACACTAGACTCTGAGTAACTGCGCATTGTGTTTGGCTTACGGAGTATACTTTTGGCACCACTCTCACAATTGCCAGAATCTGTGAAAACTATGTCTCTATCCATTGATGTTGTCTCAAAATCATCATCTTCATCATACTCCATATGAGTAGACGATACTACTATGTTTGTCTCGGTTCCCAAGTTGGTTACCTCGACAACAGGTGTATTATCTTCAGTCTCATGTCCAGAAGGCTTCTCTTCAAGCTTTGTCTTCTTAACCTGAGATACTTCAAAGCATTCACAAGTCATAGAATCCTTATTTAAACCAATGTGGAATTTCTGGGGCAGAGCTCCAGCTAGTTCTAACTGCAAAATAACATTATTGTCCCAGGCTTCCCCAGTTACATTGTCAAACTTAACTGCATCATCAAATGTTATGATAGCTGCATAGTGCACAGGCACAAACCCAGAACCAACCGATGTGAACTTGATGTATATTTCATTACCATTGTTTTTCACTTTAACAGAGTCCGGCTCTGTATTTTTAACATGGAATGTTACTGCTACAATATCATCCAAAACATTGTGCGTGTAGGGAGGCAGTATGTAACCTAATGAGGAGTCTAAAAATACTTCAGAGTTACTGGTAGTTGTGTTACAAGGCTCAGGTGGTACTAGGGTGTCAGCAGAGGTAGATGACAACTCCTCAATCAAGTTTGAGTTATAATCTTCATCACTTTGTGAACCAGAATTTTCTTCACTTTCCACACCACTATCAACCTTAAATGAGTTTTCATTGTTATTGTTCAAGTTCTTTTTGATCACTGGTAAAGTCACTATTAACATGTGTTTGCTTTTATCAAATTTGGCTGTACCACATTCATCATTAATTGAATAAGGCAGTGTAATATCCAGTTTATATTTTGCTGGTTTCTCAGATGCTAGCTTGAGATATTTCTCATGAACATCCAGAGTGCAATCTTTTGTAGATGACAGAAGTGGAAGGTATACTTCAACCACTATGTGGCTCGGTATAGCACTATACTGCTTGCAATCTTTATGATAAGTGAAGTCTTGAAGGTCTACATTTTTTTGCTGTTTGATGACATACTTTGGAATGGTGTACCCATTTTCAGATGAATGTGCAAACTCAGTATTTTTCCATACTTTTCTAGCTGGTTTAGGTGTTATTTTAGTAGTCTCTGGTTCAGGTTTTTTTTCTGAATAGTTATGTTGGGGATAAAGCTTCTCAATCATCTCAGGAGTCAAACTGTCAGTTTCCTCTTCTGTTAGAGGTTGATAGTTGGGGTCTTCTTTTCGGATAACAGCAGGTGTACACATTCCTTTATATTGAGATTTGGGGAACCTGAAGTTGTTACTGTCTAGGTGAATCTTATAAGTTTTTTGCAATGCGTCAAAAGCAGTATTGTTTACTAACTGACGAAACTCCTTGTTAACCGCCGCCATGCGGAGAGTGTCCTGATGGAAAATTACGTCGTAAATGACGCAACGTTTTCGGTTCTGATCATAGTCCTCTCGTGGTGGTACTATTGAGTATGGTATTTGCCAATTCATTCCTCTCTTTCCATCAACCACTTCTACCTTATACGTTGGTTTGCCGACGTTATCGTTGCTACAGATGTTGATGAATGCTTTTCTGTCGCCGGCGACACTTGTTTTGATAACATAACCTCCCTTCGGATTAAGGAATGTAACGTCGTAGCCTCGTTCTTTTTCGAGTTGGGTCATTTCTTCCTGATAAAGTTGTTGGTTAGCCGGGTCACGTATTTCCTCGCAGTACTCCGCTAAAAGATCTCGAAACTTCTTAGTCTTCATAGCGTCTTGTATAGTCTCTAGGTCTTGTCGAGTAAGACAAGTTTCATCATCACGAGGTTTTACGCCCGTTGCCATTTTGTTCAGCGTTTCTCGACTGATTTATAAATAAACACAAAATACGCATCCACAAAATTATTTTCAGCTGACGATTGACGAGTGATAAGAAAATGCAATGTTGTTCGGGCAAAAAAATCTTATTGGAATGAAGGCCACTCTAGCTAGCTAGAGCCACAGATTACACTTAGACAAAATACAAATAGTATTCTAACACGTAATCGGTTTGTGACTTTTTCAAACATGTATTGCCATTTAATAAATTAAAATTAACAATATAAACATTATTAAAAGTGTGTAGCGACATCTATGACACCACATACGAACTAAAAAGTAGAAATTCCTGCATCGCGGAAGCAAAGTTTCGTCCGACAACAACGGCAGGGCAGTTATTCAGACCAGATATGCCACAAGTCTAGCGTTTTGAGAAAGTAATGCAAATTGGTGTGCCGGTTTAAGGCAACCAGTGGAAATCAACATGTCCCATTCTAGTGTAGCTCCAAGGCATTCACGTGACCTGTGTAAGTTCTGGCACCAAACCGACCAATTAGGGTTTTGGTTTGAGGGTGCCGAGTTTACATTTACACTGTCATACCAAAATGGACTGATTTTAGAATAGGGATTGGCTCACAATTTATCGAGAGTTTATAACTGCCCTAGATATTTCTTAACCCAAGTAGGTCTAAAATAATCCGGTGACATCAACATAATAATGGTTGAGGACTGAAAGTTCAATGGAAAGGCTGGCCTCAATCTCCAATAAATCGTTGTTAGGGCTCACCAGTTGGCGTTTGGACCCTTCGGAACCCTAAAAAGAACTATCAAAATCCTTTTTCGTAGTACAGACGTTGTTGGAATGGTTTTTGAATTATAGTTTTAGTCGTGGCTAGTCTATGTAACGCTCGTTATATATACTTTATTGTACACCCGATTTAACAAACAAAAAGCAATTAATAAAATATAATAACTACAAATAACTAAAAAATATACCATAGGCCTTATCGCATTCCACGATTTCATCCAGGCAACCTGGAATAGACAGTGATTGGCTGCATTATCATGCATTAGCACTCCACCCGCGACTTCGTTCGCATGATTTTTTATTTTATTCTACAGATGACTTTCTTATGTGCAGTTAGTGAAGGCGACCAAAAATAAGCAATTTTTTTAATGAATAAAAATGGTGTATCGTAGATATCTGGGGTTTCCCACCGCACTGTTCCCAAACAGCTGCAACTCCTGAAAACCAGAATCAACAGTGGCGACCACCAGAAAAGCGCCGAGGCAATGAAGCTCGACGAAGTCCCGGCGAATGAATTTAACTGTCTTGCATCCCGCTACGAAATTAATCAGAAAATAATAAGGAGGAGTATGAAAACAAAAAAATTACTTCCACTTCCCTCCTTAACAAGCAGGAAACAGAACAAACAAGGCCAATAGAGACAAAGGGTCGTTTACAACCCTTTGTCTCTATTTGTGTTTATTAACCCAAGAAATAAGTTTCTTCAAAAAAAACTTAACTTCCCCTAAATAGTCTTTTGGGGGTAGTTTAGAAAAACTAATAACGACAACGATTATTGTTTACTTAGGTTAGTTTTTATGCCAAATTTCAGGTTTATTAACCCAAGAAATAAGATTATGCAAAATACTTTAACACCTCCTAAATCGACTTTTGGGGGTAGTTTTAAAAACTACTATTAACAACCTTTATTGTTTACCTAAGCTGGTATTTGTGCCAATTTTTAAGTTTATTAACCTTCGTCTTTTTCGTCGTATTGATGATTCCAAAATTAAATATATTTTTACCAGAATTCTGCAACGCCAACAGCGTTTTCATTTGCCTCACAAAGGTCTTTTAAGGTGTTGGTGTTGTTGCACAGAGCACGACAAAAGGTGGCATTGTTTAGGACGTGACTCCACAATGGCACTGTGGGTCATTGGAGTATCCCCATCTAACTAGGTTGTGCCTGCAGCGACCCACCTGGCTTCGTAGTCGGTTAAAAGATTTCCAGGTGGGCTAAGGCAGTTGGTGGCCCGCAGAGAGCTTTTCTGCAGGCTCAATTTAGTCAGCTGGAGCATATACAACTACGTTTCATCATGGATTCGTTGTGCTGTGAATCGCACAACAGTCGACTGGCTTCGATCAATAAAATTACTGTACGGAATTTATGTTCTGAAGAAAACAAAACATTGACAGCTTTACTTAGGTTCCAATGCTTTGTCCTTTTTGAGAAGCATTTCCGATAAAGCAGCCTTTATTTCGGGTTTTAACTTCGGTGCGTCCTAGTGCAGTTTTTTGGATTATGATATTTTGCCAGCAGTTCCTTACTGGCATCCTTTGATTAGCCAGTCGTTGCAATGTGTTCCCAGCGAACAGATAACTCACTTCTAATATCCGGCTCACATTTTTATCTTTTGAAGGTGTTTTACCCAAGAGATTCAGAATCTCTTCATGCAGTTTATGTTCAGGGTGATCGAGCGCTGCTTCAGCGGGCAATGGTGACTGCACAGTCTGTACCGCAACCATAGCAGGGACCAGGGACCTATGTGATTGCAATGGTCGTACTTGGTTGGGGCTCTTCTGTATCAATAATCGGTATCGACTCGATTTCAAGCTGAACTTCCATTTCATCTGGTATGTAATAATTATCAGATGTAGGTAGTTACCAAATAAAAATAGCGCGGCGATATTCCTTAAATACTATCCACAACACCGAGTTTACCATCCCTACCAAAATTCAGAACATGAATTTAAATGGCAGGTATGACGAGATCATTACACATGTACTAGGTAGAAGGTATCTACCTACAAGCCCTGTAAATCTACGAACCTACATCTTGGTAAAAAAGTATGCATTGGTTGGCCGATATCTGAAAATCATATAAAATCTTCATAATGGTTAAGGAACTATAGCCGAACCTATTAATTCCATACGAGGAAACTGTCAGAAGAAGGTGTCAAAAATACTGACAAAGGTGACACTGACAATTGACTGAGTTGACTGACATCAAAAATCAAAACAACAGCGATTAGTAGTAAATGCGATTACATTATTTTCTACAAAAAAAAAAGAAGTGATACAGTAATTAAGTATATTAAACTACAGTTATGGCAAGAAGTATCAATAGATTGGTTTCACAAATTTTAATTCGTCATCCACCTGGGCCGGTTTACGGTTCAGTGAGGTTATACTCGAGGTGGTCACATAGGTCCCCTGCTAAGGTTCTATTGCCCTTCGACGAAAAATCCAATCTCAAAAAAGAAAAGATCATAGACCTAGATCCTTCCATTCTAAAAAAAAACACCCAAGCCAAAGAAAGAAATGTTGCACAAATTGATGATGATGAAATTGAAGAAGAACGCACAAGTTCGTCTCTGCCGCCAGAAAAAACAAAACAAATCAAACAAAAAAGGGACGACAAATTGAAAAAGCGTAAATTTTATCTCAGTCAAGAGAAAGTTTTTGATGACAATGGTGAAATTATTTTTGAAAAACTGAAAGAAAATGATGGCCGTTTAAGGTATGTTTATTTAACCTGACTTAACAATCTTAATAATTAATACCTACTAACAATTTATCATTTTATCATATCATTGCAACGATGGCGAGATGACATTGTAGCACTGGCAGGGATGGGACCAGAACAGCCTAGAATAGATTAAGATGGAAACAGATGGAGGAGGCCTTCATCCATCAATGGGTGACCCATTAATAGGTTAAATTTAAAAAATATATGTAGAATTGTATATTATAGGGACGTAAAGGCTATTTTTACTTTTTATTTTATTTTATTAACAATTTATCAAAATGTATTTATTGATTGTTCTATTGCAGTTCTCTATTAGTGAAATTGAAATCAAAAAAAGAAAGATTACGATCAGGTCACACACTGGTGGAAGGGTGGCGGCTAATAATTGATGGTTTAGAAGCCAAATGTATGTTGAGGTACGTCATCTTTAGCAGGTCAGAAGAACTACACAATTTAAGACCATTCTTGCCTAAGACTGGTATAAAGTTTTACAAAATATCTTACAAAGAGATGCAACTCTGGTCTGATCTTGAGACTAGTCCTGGTATTTTTGGTGAGTTTGCATTACGATTTATTTAATTATTTAACCTTATGATTATTTGACTTTATAAATATTCAGTCAGTGCTGATCTAATCTTAGCAAAATATTAATTTATTAAACTTTCAAATACCCTAAGATAACTTTTATACCCAACCATAGTTGGCCAGTGTAAGTATTTAGTTGTAAATAAGTGTTGTTATTTATTTTGAGTACAATATTTTAAATGGGTTGTGACTTTTAAGATTATTTTCTTGGTTAACAAAACCTCTGTTACTTAATAATTTTTGCCAGTATAATATTTTTTTTTTTATTATAAAGAACCTTGCCCCACACTAGGAATTTCTTCTTGTATTTTGGGTGCGTTTACACACATTTCAACTCACATACACAAGACACCCATATCCGGAACAATTATCTGTAGGCCATATAATATTTGTTTTGTGCGGGCAAAGAATCCTCGACACTCAGCGCAGCAGCCGATTGCTAAACCAAGTCATCGTAATTAAATAGAGTGGGGACAGCAGAAAATAAAGTTGGCTGAAAAGTTGGTGAAGCATTTTCCCAAGGCTACAATGGCCAAGGAAAAAATAAATGTGTTCAATCATGTTTTTTTTTCAGGTGTATTTGAAACGCCAAAAGCAGATAATGTGAAGAGCTTGTCAAGACCTCTGCCTCTTCAGTTTGTCTGTGATAACATCCGAGTGCCAGGCAACTTAGGGGCCATACTGCGTGTGGCAGTTGGTGCTGGCTGCGAAAAAGTGCTGCTCTCAAAAGGTACCTACTGGAAAAAAAACTTTGAATGGCTATAACATGGCAAATTGGAAAAGTTTATTCTCAATTTGATTTGTACAGTATTGTACCCTTACTTATAGATTCTTATTTTCAGGATGTGTTGATGTTTGGGATCCCAAGGTAATAAGAAGCGCAGCAGGTGCACATTTCAGGCTCCCTGTTTACCACTCCATAGACTGGAGTGAAATGCCAAACCACCTGGAACCAAACACATCAATATTTATTGCTGATAGCAACACCACAACCACAGATGATAAAGATGAAACAAAGGACAATTATGAAAGAAATCAGATGCCAGTGTCACCATACTTTGGTGTGGATTTCTCATCTTTAAAACACACAACTTTAATAATTGGTGGAGAAACTGAGGGGATAAGTCAAGATAGCTACAAGTAAGACAATGACAAGTTGCTTTTTCTTTTAAATAACTTTTTCTATAATGCCACAGACAACTCATGTTTTTTTGTTTTGCAGGTTGGCATCAAGTAAAAACGGCGTAAGGTTAAATATTCCTTTACAAAGAGGAGTAGACAGTTTGAACACTGGAATGGCTACAGCTGTAATAGCATTTGAAATCAGGAAACAACTCATCAAAATCTGGACCGAAGAAAAACTTGCAAGGCAAATGATACAAACTACTTAGTTTTACAAATAGTTTATAATAATTAGTTGGTAATAATGTAGAATAGTTTGAATCAATTGTTTGAAATAATAACAGTTTAAAAAATACTTGATTTTGATTTTAAAGTAGTTTTAGATTATGGTGGTTGGGATGTAGTGTGTACTATTTTATGAATGTCTCAATGACAATGGAGACACGCGTCAATTTGCGCACACGCCTTTAAAACCGTCATACAAGTTATATACAATCGGCGCGAGCAAATTTCGTTCCGTATACCGCGCGAGATCGCTACACTCTAGTCAGAGCTTTAATTCAATCTCAACAGTCATTCTTCATCAGTCCAATAAATTGTTTCACTACGCCAAATGGAAGTGCTGTATCAACCTATTCATATGCCAAAACCAATGTTTTCTGACGATACAATGGGATAAAAACTAAGCAGGCGGACGGACTGTAATCTAATTTACCGAGACTTTGAATTTGCTCACAGGTTTTCACCTAAAAACTCATTCACCATCCAACCATCTCCCTTTCAGCCGAAAGAAGTCCACTGCTGGACCTAGTCCTGTCTTAAGCGTTGCCCTTACGTCCTGTCTTAAGCGTTGCTCTACAATACAAAAGTTTTAAAGTTGAAGGCGGTTTTTTTTTAAATAAATAAGTTCTGTTGACAAACAGCGAGCGATTAGCAAACGATTGTGTAGGATGGGATATCATATGATATTAGGATATTATATGATAGGATGCCTACACTGTAGATAATTCCGACTTTTATGACATAAAGCGTTTGATCGCTATCGTTTTGCTCTTGCAAAAGATAGGTAATAAGCCAACGGTTCTGTGCGACTCGCATTCAGCGGTTTCCTGAGGCCGCCAGCAGCCTAATTGAGGCAAAGGGTTTGACCGCCATCAATCCACCAATCACATAGACGAAATCCACATCGCGTCTTTCATCTTGCATGTGATTGGTCGATTGATGGCGTCAAAACGCTTTGACTTGCCGAATTCACTTACACAATTAGGCTGCAGGTCATCGCTACGCCTTGTGGCGGGCCTGGTAACCACCCGTTGACGAACTATTGTCAAAGGCAAAACAGACAGGGCATATTTTTTCGATACAGCGAATAGGAATCGGGTTCAAAGAAAGGCGCCTTTTATAAAGAAATAAATTCAGCCTTTATTCTCTATGAAAAACCTCTATTTTTTCGTTCATACTACAAGCTACAAAAAAAAAACAAATAGAAATTATCTACATGTTTACACAATTAACGTAGTGCTACGCGAAGCAATTTACGCCAGCGTCACCTACCGACTTCATCCGAAACTATTTCATAACTTGCCTGGCAAGAAACCTTCAGAATGAAAATTCCTACCCATTCGAAGATAGGGGGAACTATTTCAGGCAGTTAAAAATATCAATGAAAACAGTCTTACAGGTTCTACTAACAGAATTTGGAATTGAATTTGGAATTGTTTTATTTTTTATTCTTGGAGTTTGGACTTTAAAAAAGATAAGAATTAAAAAAAAAACCTAGTTACAGTCTAGTTTTCTTACAAAATTAAACACGTTTGTTATTACACGTAATAGCAGTTGAGTCAATTTAATAAGTACAATATATGGTTATCGCTCTGTCCAAAGGCGATGAAATCGCAAATAGATCTCTAAGTACTGACTTGCAGTTTGCACAGTTGGCGACGAAACCTATCTTGGATTTCCTCTCAATTTATGTCTCTTTATTTAACTAAAGATAAATCTTCGACATACATACATACATAAAAACTCACGCCTTTTTTCCATGGGGGTAGGCAGAAACTACAGAACGCCACCTGCTACGACATCGGAACCTAAAAATCTAGAGATCATAATAATAATAATTTCTATTGAAATAAGCAGTACCTTTGTGCTCTTCTTCGTATTCTTTCTTTTCTGTAATGTATACACATAAGTGTATATCAGTGAAAATCAGTTTGCAGCGAATGTTTTCCTACTGCGAAGCCTTGAAGCGATTTAAAATAAGGAAATTTTCCATCCTTCGGTACGCGGAACTTTTCCTGATCAGAATAAAATCCTTGAGAAGAGGTCGTGCGTGTGTAGTTTTCAATATTGCTAGAAGAGTTTTAGTACCTAATACAATAATAGTGTAGATATAACTACTTAGGTATGACTGGTATTATTTTTTGCGGTTTCCGTGGCTTATACCAGAGGAAAATTTTGCATGCATTTTTCCAATAAAAAACAGCCAATGCCAGTTAAAGATAAAAAATATATTTTCGTAATATTAGTAGGTTGGTACTTCCAAAGATTACCTTTATAATTCCCAACGGAAAAAAAACCCGACTGCTTAAAAAGCGAACTATAAACAAGAAGAAAATCATGCTGTGCAGTCGGAGGATACATATTCGCGAGCTAGCTGACCAAAACCGGGTTTTTTGATATTTTGAATTAACTTTTTTATTTATAACTTTTTAGTTAACATTTTTTCGAATTAGGTAAATTTAAACATATAAGTGATATATATTTTTAAAATCACCGCTTGAATCCCTTTATTTTGATACCCCACACGAAAGGTTAGGCAGAAAAACAAATTTTGGGCCCCCACAATATGGCGTCCAAAAGCCGCCATTTTTTAATTCCCCAATTTTAATGTAGCCAGTGACACTCGAAAGGTTAAGATGAATCGATTGACGTATGAATCATCAAAATCGGCAAACGCGTTTGGTCTCTGGAACGCCACATAGGAACAAACATACATACATAGACTGATAAACACATTACCCTCCTTCGGCAGTCGGGTAAAAAGAGGGGTGTTATAAGTTTGACGTGTGTATCTAGGTGTCTGTCTATGGCATCATAGCTCCTAAAGAGATGAACCGATTATTATTATATTTTTGGTTGAAAGGTGATTTTGTCGAGAGTGTTCTTTATGTTTGATTAAAATCGGTTCAGCCGTTCAGAGTTATCCGCATTTTATTCTTTGAATCTGGTTTTTTTCGCAAGATAACGTGTCATAATTACGTGTTCTGATAGATTTTAAATTGTCAATTGAAGCGTGTCTACTACGAGTACTAGGAATAATATAGTTCAAAAAGCATAAAATAAAATTTATAGTTGAGAAACCCCCGACCCAAAAACCTCAAAAAAGAAAAAATAGCCTCGTACTTGCGTCGGGGAATCGCTAAGTAAATAAAATGAACTGCTGTAAACTTAGGCCATTCCCCGACGCAAGAACGAGGCGTATTTTGTTGATTTATTGAGAGAGGTAATTGTTAATTTATAAAATTATAAAAAAAAAAAAAATATAAAAAGCCTCGATACAAAAACATTAAAACAGAAAAAATAGCCTCGTACTCGCGTCTGGGAATCACTAAGTAAATAAAATGAACTGCTGTAAATGTTGGCGATTCCCCGACGCAGGAATGAGGCGTATTATTTTCTTTTTTGTCGGTTTTGGATCGGGGCTTTTATATAGTCTTAATATTTTTTTTTGCAATGGTATAAATACACAATTTTCTCCTTTCTAATATTAAGTTAATATTATCTTTTAAAAGTCGTCAGCAAGCAATCAGGTTAATAGCCAAGAAAATAAATACGAAATCATAATTCAGTAGACAGTCCAAATATTGTCGTCTGAATACTAAATAGTGGAGCAGTTAGCACGATAGACTTGTCCCGCTTTATAGGACATAGCTTATGTCATCCTTGAGTGCCACTACATCCCAAGTTAATTCGCTTTGCGGGCGTCTGCCCGTTGCCAACATACTTTGACGTCATCAACTGCGTATATAGTCTGCAGGCCAACTATGCTGTCGCCTAGACTAGATCAATCACGACTTCACGATCTTTTTATTATGCATTCGTGAGGAATTGAGACTGCATATATCTCTACTTTTTTATTAAGACCTTGTAATTAATTCTGTATGTTTTATCGATTCGAAGTGAAGGTTAGATTTGGGAACAAGTAAAATTAAAAAAAAGCCCGACACATTTTTATTTCATGGTATATACCTAATTAATCTAGTACCTAGTAAACACGCTTCGATCGACAATCTATTGATTATTATGTCACGATATTTTGCGAAAACACCCCGATTCAAACAGTAAAACACCCATAACTTTAAAACGACTTAACACTCTCGATAAAGTCATCTTTCAAACAAAAAAAACGCAATCAAAATCGGTTCATCCGTTTAGTAGCTATGATGCCACAGACACACGTCAAACTTATAACAACCCTCTTTTTCCGTCGATGGTTAAAAATAGGTCAAATTTGATCACTAACTATCCCTCATTTGCTCTTTAAAATAGGACCAATTCTTTTAAGAACCCTAAATATTGAATAGGTGTTTTCATTGTTATGCAACAAGATGCTAAACATTCCATTATTTTAAAACATACCAAGAAAGGCAAAATTGTTTACCCTCGCACTAACTTTGCAATATGGTTTATAACTTTCATAGTTTCATCACTCTTCTGAGCGCCTGGGATTTGAATCCTCCCAGGCGCTAGGCAGCGTTAGGCAGGAATACTGTGGCAAGTAATCTAGTCTTAGTTATTCAAAAGTTCATTGCTTGTAAATAGCAGGTGAGCTTATTTCATGGACTATAGACGTGGCCTATCTCAATCGGAGGGATGGAATTAGGGGATTTTTCAAAGGAGAATTCGTAGTACCTAGTTAAGGATGTGAAATGTAGGAAGGAGGCGTCGTCGGTCAATACTGGAGGTGGTGCGGTGCGGGCGCGGTGCGCAGGCGTGGACCACCCCCTGCCCCCCTCGCCCCGGCCGCTGCCGGCCCACTCACGCAACTCGCGACTCAGCCGCCGTGCGCTGTGATCGCGCGCGAGAGAGCTTTCGTCGCCGCTCTAGCCATGTGTGATGTTTTCATCACAGAAGCGACTGTCGTCTAGTTTCCGCACTTGGTATTTCGCAAGATGAATGAGTAAGTCACTGGAAGTTAGTGGCAAACGTGGGACAGTTCCAGTTGCTTCCTCGAAGGACAGCTTTCGCCAAGTGTCAAGTTTTTCTCGTAAGCTCGTGGCCGTTGACACTGCAGCGTGCGGATCCCGCAGTGCGCGAGTGTGTGGTTAATTGGCGAACACAATATACGAAGACGTCAGCTGAGTCGCGTAAACATTGGCTACATAGTTGAGTGATGGGACTGTTGACGATGGCTGCGGTAAACACACGCGCGTAAACGTTCCACGCTGCACCTGAAAGCATTCCGTCATGCGGCGTTTAATTGTGCTGTTCCTACTAACAGGTAAGGTTGCATGTTCTTGTTTGAATCAATGTGAAATTTACTTTATGATTTGGTTCTAATTGTACTTAAATATTATTATATTTGGCGCTAAAGCTAAGCTAAATATTTTGTAGATTTTGTGTTAACTTTTGTTTATATTCCACCAATTGGAGCACGCCTATTAGTTTTATAGCTAATGCTTAGATTTATTATTCTTGTTTCCAGATTACACTATACTAATGTAAATGGACTTATATCTAAGTATCTACATAGATAAATCGTGACCTGACCTGCGCTACTGTTATTATAAAGATTACTATTATCTAAAGAAACTAAGCATCACAAAACCACAATATATACTAACTGTATGTGTCATATGGCTTGAAAAATAAGTTGTAATTCAGCCGAGGGACCCTCATTCCGGGCAATTCAGGGAACAAATGGGACCGTTTGAGAAAGAGCACTTTTTGCGGGGCGCCAATCTCATTTCTGAGAACAATCAAATTATGGTTGTTTTAATGCGAGTAGACTTTTGCTAATAGCCACTTTCATTCTTATTTTAATTAAATTTTACAACGAATTCAAAATTGATACTGACTTACAGCTCTTCCCATTCTACGGTTTCTTAAGTAATTCTAATAATAGAATACCATCACATCACGATTCGATGAGATGGTATTATTATTGAAAGCGCACCTATTGTTAAATGGACATCTGCCGGTACCATCAATGAGAATTCGCTTTTTATGCGTCATATCAATCGTGATGCAGCATAATAAGTTTCTTCTTATCTTCAAATACCATTGCCGTTTTATAATGTAAGTAGGTTTCGGTACATACCTACATAATCCAGTACCTACCTAAGCTGTATTGAGAAGCATAAAACGTACCTTATCCAGTCACCTAGATGCGGTCTATAAGAGCTAGAAGAGACTTGGACCAAAATTTCGCGTTCCAAGTCAATCTTGACGTAATCCTAAACAGCTGAGATTTAAGTTTTTTTCTGTATAATACAAGTTATGGACAACAGCCTGCGACAGGTGTTCAACGCAGGTAGACGTCGGCGTTTGCCGTCCGACGGGTTCGCTTTTGTTCAAAATAAAATCGCTCAATCAATGGACTAAAGTATCAGCACGAATATTAAGAAACACGGAACAGCGGCAGACCATACACTTCGGTATGTGCAAATTTGTATGTTATAAATTGAAGATGGGACTGATACTATGAACTGATATGGATTTGTTAAACTTGACATATTCTAAGGACACGGATAAAATACTAGACCCTCCAAGACGTATGCCAAGACCAATGAGTCAATAAGCTGAAACTGTTAATATTGAAGCTGAAAAAGATTTAGAATATGGCAATGGAAATTTGCAAAACTGAATTGATTTGTTAAACTTATCATAATTCTAGGATACGGGTCGGAGACTTATAAGACATTTAACGAATATTAACGGTTCAGAAAAACAGGAATTGTAAATTAATGGATGCCGAATGTCTAGAATATTGCAATGGCAAATGAGACCAAAAAGATGGATGAAATTTACTATGTACATGTATTTGTTAAATCTAACATAATTCCAAGGATAAGTGTAGGGGACTCGTACAAGATAATAAGCGAAGGTTTGCAGTTCAAAAAACAGAAATTGTCAATGAATGGAAACCAAAGAACAAGAATATTGCTATGCCCAATAAGACCAAAAAGATCTCGGAAAGAGACGAAAAACTAGATCGGAAACGACAATAAAAACAACAATCGACTACGATCATTCTTGGTTATAGAAAATTGATAGGTTTTTTAAATCCATTGTTGTCTGCATCTCCTTGAAGGAAGCTATCATTGAAAACTTTTGCTCTCGAACAATTTGTTCCGAACCCCATTTCAAATAGAATATGATAAATCGAAAAGTTTCTTGCGAGGAAAAATAAGAAAAGTTGGAAAAAGTGGGATCTTTCCCTCATCAATCTACTGTTAGGTGTATTGAATTCACTGAATCCACTATGGGTTGACTTCGCCGCAATGTCACTGACAACCTACAAAGTACGTTGGCAAACTTTTTCATCAGACCTTTGACATTTTTTATTGTGAAGACATTAAAGCTGCTTATTTAGGCAAAAGTTATCATAATCACAAGATGGCGTTAAGTCTTTTTAAAACGTTTTACTAAGGCGGTTTTGCGTTCCGAGGACTTAGAAGCCAGGCTACAAAAATCGTTACTGTTATATTCCTTCAGATATAAAGATTTGAATTATATAATTGGTTTAATTGATGCCTTTCATAAATGAGGGCATTTCTACGAAAATTTAAATATAAAAGTATCGAAAGATGGTAAATAAATCATGGCAATTCATGAGATCTAGGTATACATCGATCCTCTCCCTGCATAGTTGATGAACTCTGAAAACAAAACTAAACCCTTACTTCTCTAAGCCCCGTAATTTATTCTCTTCTTTACTCTCTTTAACCGTATTATGCCTCTCTAGCACAAAAAAGAAAACGATATTAATGTAGTACTCTACCTCTCAAAGAGCACCCATCTTTTTTCTTTCTTTTCGAGCGGATATGGACTGCACCTGGCCTCCGCTCATTTTTTCAACGCATTTTAAGTTAAGAATTTATTTTAGTACACCCGCTCTACATTAAATGTTGTATAAGATGCGGTCTGGTTCATTTTTATAATGCCAGTAATCTTTAAGAGCTTGTTTAGGATTTGTCCGAACTATTTATCGATCTGGTAGGCACGAATCAATTATATTTGACGCATGTAGTAAAATTATCCAAATTATAATCGGAATTATAAAAAAGACTAGCTGTTGCCCGCGACCCGCGACCCGCGACGTCGTCTGCGTAGCATTAGTACTTCGAATAGCCAATTTGTTTATATCGCGCAATAATATTGTAGATGTGTGTGCCGCCTTACTTGAGAAATTATTTGTTCATCATAAAAACTGCCACTCCCCTTTCCACCCCGTTAAGAATAAAACTCGGGTTAAAAACTATCTTATGTCCTTTCTATGGTCTCCATACCTATTGAAATTTCGTCTAAATCGGTTCAGCGGTTTAAGCGTGAAAAGGTAAGAGATAGATAGATAGACAGAGTTACTTTACGCATTTATAATATTAGTAGATATGGATTGGCTCCACCATAACAGTATTTTATACCGAAATATTAGTAGTTTATAGCTAGCTTCTGTAAAAGCTTAAAGTTTCTAGGCACGTTATCTGTTTTTGCTAAAATTTATTAATTCATCATTTTCGCATTAGCTATTCTATAAATCTGGTGAACAGTAATTGCCTAACAAAGTTATTTATGTGCACAACATGTATAAGTTTCGAGTTAGTGGTAATTTAAACCATTGGGCTTAATGAGGCGTGCAACATTCGGACTGTAATACTTAAATTTTCTATAAAATGCGGTGCTGTATTTGTGTCTATTTTGGGGTGTTGACAGAGCAGGCATAATCAAAACGGTTGCAGGAGTCGATAAGTGGCCAGTGCCGGCTTTCATCGTTTCATCTCAGTGGCGTGTGTTTACACTCGTCGGGTTGCGCCGTCTGTGGCCTGCGCCCGCGCACTTTAGTCGAGGGTCGTGCACTCGTGTGAATCTTATTTATATGCACGGTTAATGTTAATTTTCCTTATTAGCTTTTATTCAAGAGTTCAAGAATTCTTTGAGTTCAATAATCCTATGGACGGACATATAATTGGACTATAAGCTTCAGCCCCTTCACTTAAAAGATTTTGACATAAATCCTTGTGTACCAAAACGCGTACGAAAATAAGAAAATAATCTAGGTATTTTGTAACTTTGTTGTGAATAGTTGAAATTCTAGGAAATAAAATGTTCAAATCGGGGCCGCACTTAGGTAATTCTTCTCCAACGAGGTGACTACAATACAGAAAATGTCTAAAAGTGCGAAAAAAAAATGATCTTCTATTATTTTCTTCCACTAGTTTTATCATCCCAACCGCAGTTACTATTCTAGTCCAGGATCCTTTGTTATATTCTTACAACATGTTGGTGAGAATGTGATTTCCCAGGTGCAAGTTGGGCAGCTTTAAATTTCCCCGAAGAATCCGGGCCGACCCGCAATGCCTAATCTCTAGTATAAATAAACTTATTACAAAAGTTTCCTCATTTGCCGCTTATGTTAAGATGGAGTACAGCGGAATGTTTGTATAAACTTGAGAATGAATTTGCTTCCCTAAAACTCTAAATATGTGGGATAACGAGCGCTGCGGTAGTTAGACATAATTCTTAATCCGCTCATAAAGCGGTTATAACATTTGGAATTTATATTAGTGCTTTATGATGTAGTTATTCTCACTAGGAAACTGGTGCAGTATTAACTCTGAGATTTCTTTTGCTTTCAACGAAATAACCGGCAGTGCGCGAGTTATTTCCCCAGCGACAAGAAGATGGGACTCCAAACTGCTTCGAGTTATATCATCTAACTGGTCACAACAGAGTTTGCAATTAATCTTCTATCAATCGAATCAAACGCTCTTTAGGGATCTGAATCGTGTTACAGTGATATTGTTTTCCTTACAGAAGACTAGAGTAGTTCGAAACCTTTGGAATATCGCACTTCAAAAAAAGCAAAAGACAAAATGCGGACTAGTTGGATTTTTGGCAAGCTTGAAAAGCTGAGCTTTTCGTCGTCTATACCACAAAGCCTGATGAACGGTCGCATACAGTGTGGTTCAGCGAGATCTGTTTGTTGGATTAGCCGGGTATTCAGAGTAGCTAAATGTGTGATAGACCGATTCACACAAATATTTTTGGAAGATATGTTCCAGTCGCCTTAAATCATATGTAGAAGAGCAGATTACAGTCAAAAGAGAGCTTTGATGTGGTCAGCGAAGATAACTGTCGATCGATCTATGACTGTTTGGATTATAATGATAGACGACTCTAAACCCATTGGAAAAGAAGGATTGTAAGGAATTGGGTGCGAAAAACTTTTAATAAAAATATTGATATTGAGAATCAATCTCAGTAATGGACATTACTTTCCGCATGAGTGGAACATATTAATCCGGATTCATTTTAACTTGACGTAATACGGACTCTGTATAAATTCTCACAGACGAATACAATATAACCAGATGACATATTCAATGACTTCTGTGCTAAACTTGTGAAGTGCCTCCTTAAATTACCTATACATGAAGACAGAATAATATTTACTCTTAAAGAGAGGGTAGCGAGCGAGGAACAAAAGACTGTGCAGGCTATAATTATCGACCTTGAAGAGCACAAGGGTGCCTGCGCAAGCCGCCACGTGCGTGGAGTAAAACGATAATGATAGAGTGGCCAGAGGGGGAGGCATAATCAACTGAATAACTAATTCAAGTCATTGCGCTTTACTCTACATAATAGACCTTTTTGTGCCACCCTTTGCTCTCATTACTCAAGTTGAGGGTCATTGCAAACATGTTTTTATAAAAATATTTTGAAAGGTTTTAAATTGTATTGGCCATTTAAAAAAAAAAAAAACACAGCAACAGTTTACTGTTCTTAACAATACTGAAGTTCTATTAAAAACCCATTAAATTGTAAAGCAGAGAGACGCTAGCAAATAAATATTAATTCCAACTCCTGAGAATAGTTGAAAAAAACGGGGACAAGATTGCCTTCCGCTGTAGAAAACGTAAATTGAATGGACTATGAATGAAAGTGGAGACATAACAATAATGCAGATGCTCTTGATGACCTCTCAACCAGCAATATGAACTTATTATCAGGCAATCCTAGAACTGGGCCGCAATATCACCTTATTTGATAAAGAAAGAATGAGAGGCGCTGTTTCGTTTCACTGTTTTGATAGAATATATCTTTGTTATTTATCTAAAATGGAATTTGAACGTTGCTTATTTGATACAATTATATGCTGAACTTGAAATATTATATCGGTGGGTTACATTTGGTACCGGTTTCGTTTGTTGATACAGAAAGTGATGTGGGGGAATTAACCCTTCTTGAATTTCGCGAAATTCAAGTTCATGGTCATTTTTATTATGTCATTATTAGCCATTGAGTGGAGAAGTGTCCCTGGTGTAGGTAAGGGCTAAAAAATGTAATATGTTCCGCATAATTGGGTCAGAGAGGTGAAGGACGGGAGCATGGTGGTAGGGGGAGGTGCGAGCGTTATTCCACGTTGCGTACGAATGGCTATATTATTGCCCGCTATATTACAACACCACATTCCGTGCTGGAAACTTTATGGTAATGCGACTCAGGACCCCTTTGGCTAAAGAAACTTGGCTAACGTTTTGATTTTTCATCTGCATTGAATTTTGTTAATACCTTCCGAATGTTGGAGTAATTTCAAGTTTCACTGTCGTAGCTTAAAATAATTATGTTGTCTAAAAGACCAAAGAAATTCTACAATCAATCTAGACATTTTTAAGTAGGTACTGAAATATCTATATCTAGCAGAGGCGGCGCTTTGAAGGATGACATAGTGAACTACAAATCGATAATGAAAACGCAGTACGTAAGGAATAATAACGTGAAGGGTCGTAGACGGTAATAAAATTTGATTAGAGTTTGATCATAAATCTTCTTTTTTCATTATCTCGGCTGGCGTCGCGCGACGTTTGGCCATCCGCGTAGGGAGAGCGCACCCAAATCCCCCATGTTTTGACATACATACCCGCTGTATTTATGACATAAAACGCGCTTCTACCGATCTGACATGAGATTTATGAAGTCCGCATATGTGCTTAGGAGATTGAATTGCTTTTACGCAATGGGAATCCATGTTTTGCGTTTTGAAATCCAGCTTTCATTTTTGTAATCCTATTGTGGTGACATGGATATCTTTGCAAGACATTCGTTATTTATGATTTTACGAACAACGGTGTTCTAATTTCACATGTTGATTTATTTCATTAGAATCTCTCCCTTGCGGTTGTCGATGGTGTTCTTGTTAATCGTGATTGAGACTGTCTTCTGTTCTGATAAAGCAGAACAAATTAATCAATTAGAACAGGCATGTTATTTGCAGTCACGTCATAACCAGACGGACATTCATCTCATTGTTTAATTCAGATCAATTAGTATTTCTGAGTATAATGTGAGCTGGCGTCATTGTTTCGTTTAAAGATCGCTGTTCATGTTATTTTATCTACATTTAAGTAGCTGCTACTGTATCCTAAATATAGAAGCTACGTATGTAACTGTAACCTACTTTTTCAGTGAACATGTAAGGGTGAGTTTTTGTATGCATACAGAAACTGGTCCCATTCCCCATCGTTCCAAAAATAACGGACCCCGACCCGCGTCTCTATAAAATCAGTCTGTGACTTACTTAGAGTGACATGTGGGACTCATGAGTCATCTTCTGGGAGATCCATTAGTTACAATTTGCCGACTCACGCTCGCTTTTTGAGGGCGCCTCTTATGCCAAATGCTGAATGACATAACAGTATTTTTTGCTAAAGAGATGTTTTTATTACATTTGATTTATCGCCACAATAATTGATTTTTTATTTTAAATAGATAAGAGTGGGTAATTCAAAACTTATTATTCATTAAGTTATTGATATAAAGAAACTCTTATAACAACGAAGCGACACGTTGACGTAAGTGACCTATGAGAACTGAGTTTAGTACAGCTATTATCGGTTCTTACCAACGCAAGCTTTAAGAATGCTTATGAACTCAAACTACGATAGCCTTATCTTAAAACGATCTGGCGCTTTCGCGTCACAAGTCACAACTAACATCCTGGTTACAAGTGGAATTAATGACTTTCTGACATGGCGATTATTTATTTTCATGAAAGTTAAAATATTTGGAGGCAGATAAGATCGAGTAAGTGATTAGATTCCCATGTCTAACTTCCTGGCCGACAGGCGAGTGCGGGCACTGCGCGGTCACCGCCGGATGACTCCGAACATGGAAAGCATTTTAAGCGGTTGTCCTATAATGCGACGCGGCCTATTGTTACATTTTATTTTAGGCTGGTATTGATTCTTTGTTACCGGTGGCAAGCTTGCTGTGATATTTGGCGCTTTATCGCCGAATGATTCTCCCTTTGAAGACGTAAATTATAGACGTGGGAAATGCAACCGATGTTTACAAAGTAACGTCTAAAACCCTGTAATCGATACCAGCAGCTGTACTACATTTATCTTTGGATATTCCAAGAGTAGCGCGTTTCCCGAGTGAGGTGTACTGTGAGCGGTTTGCGGCTCACGAAGCCACATAATGCGGCACCTAAGTAACGGACCGGCTATCCGATACACCTCAAATCAAATGAAACTTGAAGCTCGCTAAAGTCCAGTCCCCTTACAAATGGATTTTCAATACCTAGGTAATACCTATGTAGGTGGATGCGGTATTTGCGGTAGATCCGATGTTGTTTGACTGAATGAATATCGTAAAATATATTCCTCTGTGTGTTCAAATATTTCAAAGTATCATTATATTATATTCCACGTCGACATGTTTGTTTTTCAACTTTGTTTTGGAAAACGAAAATAAGATAAAGAATCCGCCGTATAAGCATCGTCACAGGTTTTAATGTCATTTTACTGTCGAAATTAACCGGGGCGCGAACTGTGCGAGTCTCGCGAAGTGTCAGGGACTTGGGGAGTCGTTTGCTCCACATTGTAACAGAATGTCACAGGCGGTGGCGCCATTCGGGGGATTAGACGTGTGGTTCCCCCTCTCCCAGTGTGTGTTTTGGGATTATTTTTTGGGGAATCAGATTCTAATGTGTCTGGGGTTCTTATCACAGACATGAGATCCATTAGCTTTAAGTCATAAAGCTTGACATACGAGCCAGCAGTCCCCACGTATTCATATGAATTTATTTTTGCATTTTGTTTTAGAATAAAACGCAGACAAAAGCTTTGGGACTACAGTTTTGCGTGTGCCTACGCATATCAGATATTGAGTGCCTTTGTGTCTCTTCTTTTCCGCATTTTTGAGATTGTTTATTAAGAAAATTCCTTTGGTTACATCGATATTTTCCTTTATTAAGTTATCCGGTACATCTATCTATCCATAGTCCATGGTAATATTCATTTATTTTGTGCTAGCAAAGCACACTTAGATAGTTAATCTTTTGATAGTTTAACGCTTCGTATTCTATCCATTAAAAACTAAGCTTCGTTATCAGTTCTGAGAAAAAGTTGTCGAGCCACTTAATATGGGACACAGCATATCACATTAAGTTCAATATTATAGGAGATACGAATTAGGGTCGAAAGCCCGCATCTCCCAAGTAGCACATAATAGCTTATTTCCCCTCAGTTGAATTACAATTTGTGCGGAATCAGCAAACTAGTAGAATCATTGCAAAGAGTGTCCCACAAGTGTGTCTATATGAGTCCACCCCAGTTTGCCGCGTCGGGACCAGATTAAACCGTCTAACTGTCGTAATGTTGCCGTCCCATGTATGGGCATCTGCGTCCTCAAGAGTACAGGGGTCGCTGCTCCACCCCAACTTGTTTATCTGGTTATCGATCCACCCGACGTCATCGCGAATTGGTTTAATTTGTGAATCGAGTAACTTTACTGCTGATTTGTTATTGGTTCGCCCGAGAATGTTTGTCCAAATTTCTTGGTTTACTGCTCGATATATCACTTCCACTCAATATTATATGATATGTAGTATACTATAATGCAGACTGGTAAAACAATGCATTTCTTCTTTGGAACTGTTTTAAGTGAGACAGTTATATAGATTATTTCGTTTATCTACATTTGGAGCGACCGCACGACCTCTGAATTCTGATCCTGTTTTGTTTAGTCGATACCGTGAACTCCCCACAGAGCTCCCTTTTGCTGTGAAGCTTTCCCCAAGGATTATTCTTACATACTTTGGAATGGTGACTTTCGTTTATTTAGTAGTTTAGTTTCCATTTCTATTTTCGTAGTCTTTCCAATACAAATATGTTCGTAGATGTAATAACATCTAATTGTGTTTGGTGTCTGTTTTTCTTTTGTGACTTATTAGCATTAAGCTTTCACGCCTTGTTTATAAGATTAAATTTAGTAAGATGCTACGTACTAAAATGTTCTTAGTAGGAAGGAAGGTTTGTAGGAAAACCCGGCCGTGCCTTGAATAAAACAAGATATAAATGTTTAAGCTCTACAACTTCGAAGAAGGTAGATACTCAGATAGTTTGAATGCTTACATTCTTAGTCGCTGACGTCAGCAGTGTCATGTGGCGCATACGTAAACCTAAGTGCATGCAGACCAGTCCAAATACACCGATAAACGTCAATTTGATGTCACTTAGCAACATAAATTCATACTGAATAAATTAACTGATTGCTTATACCGAGTGACAAAATAAATGTCTAGTAAAATAGTTCCAGCAAAGTTGGAAGTACCCCGCAATAATATAATTAGTTGTTTGCTGCAATTGTTTCGATAAGAACTGAGTGATGTATGTAGGTGACTGAATAATGTTTTCTTGTAATTACATAGGCGCCTAGGTTTATCAAAACTTTATTACGTACTTCATGTCAACCTACTTTAGACAATCATTTTGTGCAATTATTAACACAATTTTGTTCAGGAAATTCTTGAGATGTCTCATAATAAGAATCACAAGTCCACTTTAATCTTTCTTCCCATGGAACATATTCTGTTCTTATATCGTTTGATCTTAAGAATTTCTCGAGGTCCTGTATATTTTCCTGTCCCGCAAGTTATTTGCCCTCAACAACAAAGGAAAACTCCGTTGTGGACTTTTCCGTTTCTGAAACTTTATTTAGCTGGGAAAATTAATGGCGCGCGACATTACTATCCCAGTTTTGTTGCGAAGAATAAAATTTTTAACCTTTAAGGCTATAATAATAAGGTTGCTTCGTAATAAAAACATAAGCTTTCACTGAAATAATAGTGTCTCCAAAATAGAGTCCATGTTTCGTATTTTAAAGGATTTTGTGGTTTTATTGCTGCTTAGAAGTAGAAGATTACTAATTCCTCTCTTGGATCGTTTTCAATATGTATGTGCTCCTCCGTTGAGTCGGGTCTAGTGTTTAAAACTGTAGAGGTGTCCTCAATTGTTCGTATTGTACGCTGCGTCCTCCTACGTATTTAGAACGTTCTTCAGACGAGACCGGTCAGACGTAATTTGCTTTTTGCTCCACGACGCGAAAGTATGGTACATTCTGAAAGTCCTGATTTATAATTCATTGGTTACTGAGATTTATTCGACATCAATATCGAATAAATCTTTTTGATGCCTTTTTATAAGATGGACGTTAAAGAGAATGATATAGAGAGGAGTGAGTTCTTAGTTATGATTTTATTTATAATAATAATAGGCATTATGTAAAGCATTACCTGATAAGTTATAAGAGGACTTAGTGTATTATCTATAAGTGATAATAACTTTGCATCACATACAATGTACTAGGTAGAATAAAACTAAATTCGTTAAATACATGCAATGCGAGAGCGCTTAGTCAGTTTAGTAGGTACTGAATAAAAGATAATTATGTTCGCCTGAACTTTGCTCTGATAAAGCTCAGCACGTTAATAAGAGACGTAGAAATACCATCAAAAATAATAGAGTTGGGAGAGCTCCATTAAATTTAAATCGCAGTAATTCTTCATAATATTATTTAGCTGGCAGTTAAATGAATGCTGCTTTATCTCTACTCGGCTGGTTAAAATATGTCTGCAAAAAACCCGACTGCTTAAAAAGCGTTAGCGAACTAAAAAGACGTAAACAAGAAAAAAATCATGCTGTGCAGCCGGAGGATATATGTTCGCTTACGCTTTTTAAGCAGTCGCGTTTTTTGATTTCTTTTATTAACTCTTTTTATTTACAACTTTTTAGTTTTTTTTTTTTAATTACTTACATTTAAACATATAAGTGTAATATATTTTTGAAATCACCTCTTATAACCCTTTATTTTGATACCCCACACGATGGATTTAGAAGAAACAAAAAAAAAATTCCCCCACAAAATGGCGCCCAAAAGCCGCCATTTTTTTCTTTTCCAATTTTAATGTAGCCTGTGACACTCGCAGGGTTAAGACGAATCGATTGACTTAAGAATCATCAAAATCGGCCAACGCGTTTGGTCTCTAGAACGCCACATAGGGACATACATACATACATAGACTGATAAACACATTACCCTCCTTCGGCAGTCGGGTAAAAAGGGGTCAACGCTGCGATCTTTAAAATTCACTTCGTTTTAATTCCAGTGAAATAGTCGGGATGCACCCGCACGTCGTAAGTGATATAACACTGCATTTCGGAGCCTGCCGCTGATTCTACCGGCTTGCTTTTATTGCACAGCTGCGATGCAATTTTAAGCCCATTAATCTTTTTCAAGCTGTTTAGGTGCTGCTTCACCTACGTTAGAGCTGCCATGCCACACTGCAATTTCGTTATTTTAGCAATTTCAGGCGGCAACATTACGTAAAGTTTCACCTCTTCATTTTCAATTTGGTGTTGCTGCTACTGTAATAGTCGGTGTATTAACTGTATTAAGCTATGTTGTATTTAAATGTCGACAGTGTTGTTATTCCTGTTATGTGAATATTAATGACAAAATGTATTCCCTTATTATCTTCTGACGAAAGTTCCTTTATTTTGTGTTTGTTTACGGCAAAACATTTCCTGCTTCTGTTCAGAGAAGCCGCGGCGCCAGCGAGTGATAACATTTTCGTTACTTGTAGCAGTAAAACTTTAGGTTCTGTACAACATTTTAATTCTCTGAGGAAGTCCCTATTAGCCTTTAGTTGGTAATTATCATCATCATCATAGGGATTATCAGCAGATTGTTATTAGAGTAATAATGTCGGCAAGTGTCGGTCGACTGGCAATTAAAATCCCTTTGATATTGCTTTGAAGCGTCAGTTTGTGGGAGTCTAACGGACGCCGATAAAGCTGGCCATTCACGAGATTTATAACCACACCAAAGTTAACGACTCAGCCGCCATTCAAGACACGCACTCTTGCTAACTTGTTTTTAGACGAAAAATGAAGTTTTAAAGCTTCCGAGAGCAGCTGACTGAAGTGCTTTCGAAAACGTGATGCCTCTAGCGTTGTTTTGAAAAGTGGCTACTTTGTGCTCCTAGTAAAGAGAAAATTATAACAAAATATTTTCATTCATATTCGGTTCACTGTTCCAAGTTTTAATTCAGTTCCGCTATTATGTTATAATGCAGGTCGTATCTCTATGAGCTCACATTAACTTTGCGTATAATGTTAGCAACACTAGATCATAATTAAAATGCAACGTTACCGTGCAAATGATTCATTATCTTTTATGTTTCATATACGGTGGATGTTGAAAGTTTCGCTGTTGACTACTACTTACTTACGCTTTGTGTTTTCAACATCTAACTTTGACGTTACGACTCTTTATTAGCTAAGTAACTGCATTAATTACTGTTTTTTATGAGCAGGAAGGGGACAGGTAACAATTTATGCTTGCATACCACCTTTAGCTATCTAAAAAATTAAATTACAAATTTAAAAAACCCCCGACACAAAAACCTCTAAAAATCAAAAAATAAACCTCTTACTCGCGTCGGGGAACCGCCAACGTTTATTTTATTTACTTAGCGAATCCCCGACGCGAGTAAGAGGTTTCTTTTTTGCTACTTAGAGGTTTTTGTGCCGGGGGTTTTTTAATTTGTAATTTAATTTTTATTTCATGCTTTTTAAAGTACATAATAATGTAATATACCTAATAGTAGACACGCTTCAATCGACAATATATCGAAACAAGTAATAATGACACGATATCTTGCGAAAAAACCCAGATTCACAGAGTAAACTGCAAATAACTTATGAACGGCTGAACCGATTTTCTTCAAACATAGCTAAGAACACTCGACAAATTCACCTTTCAAACAAAAACAAAACTAAATCAAAATCGGTTCATCCGTTTAGGAGCTATGATGCCACAAACAGATACACAGCAACACACGTCAAACTTATAACACCCCTCTTTTTCTGTCGGGGGTTAAAAAATGACACTGAGGAAGTAATAGGTATGTATTCTAATGCGTATTTACCAATATTTAGTCATGGAAGAAATTCGCGTTGCCAATTTATAATAGACAGCACTTTTAAGTGTGTAAAAATATTAAATTAAAGCACGATAAATTAAATTAATCGCTCAATCGTTTAAGAAAACCGGCTAAGCAATTTGTAGCATAGTTCAATTAAGTGAAACCTGTCTAGAATTTCTGTGGCGTTTGTAGATTCGTACTACGTGTGTTGATTTGATTACTTCATATATTTCCTCGGAGCACGGAGCTCTATACCTACTTCCTTTAAAGTAAATGCTCTTCGCTTAATACACTCTAGGTTAGGTTACCTGTCAATAGTTCTTTCACAGGTTTTTATCGGAAATATAAGCTCATTTGATCTAGTTACAGTTCGCTGGGAGGTTCGAGAATGGCTGACAGGATGTTGTGAAAACCAATAGATTTCAACTTTCATTTGATGAGAAGTGATATTTTTCTAGTAGGGACAACTACAAAGGAGCTTTGAAGGAGAATCGGTTTCTGAATCAACCAGTTGATATTGCATAAAAAGTAACAAAAAAATAAGTTCATGAACTAAAATCCGACTACTGAAAAATCACGCGCTAAAAAGTATGAAACGAGAAAATATTCTCATCTATAAATGTTATGTACAGAGTATTCTATATATATTTTTTTTTGTATTTTTTTTTATTATAGATAGGCTCGCGCTTGACCACTATCTCACCTGATGGTAAGCGATGATGTGGTCGACGGTGTAACACGCTTGCCTAGAAGTAACCTATTCACTCTTGACTTAAAGACCCCGAGGTTGTAGCTATCCGGAAACACAGACTCCGGCAGGGAATTCCACTCCTTAGCTGTACGCATAATGAAAGTATTTCCAAAACGTTTAGTGCGTATGGGTGGGATGTCCACCATGTACCGATGGCGCATCGGCATGTATCGGGTTAATTAAATAATCAACTTAAATGTAATAAATCATTTCATACATGTCCATAGTGGTGTTCAGAGGATAACCGTGGTCTTATGCCACCTAGAATACATACAATACATTCTGTAAAGTAGCTCTCTCTGGTCTTTGGTACCTATTAACATTAACATTAGAAACAGGATATTTACCATGTTTACTGTTTGTTGCGAGTTTCCGATATTCCATGTTTCCGTGATCATGGTGCTTGCAACAGCACCGAAATATCGGAAACTCGCAACAAACAGTAAACATGGTCACGGGGTCTCATTGCTAAGAAAGAAAATTTGGTACAAATAAATCTCACTAGATGGCGCGATATGCACCTCGATCTGTTATTGAATGTGTGTAAAATCACAGATCATATAATACTACAGGTAAAATTAACATTTTCTGGAATTGAACACAAAAATTGTATGTTCTTGTTTCATAAACTCTCCTAAGTACGAAATTATGGAATTTTGGGCTCTTAATTCACATTTCAAAGATTATTAGACGGATCATTTAAAATTGATGCCAATAGATGGCACATTTTTAAGTTTTTGAGGCATTCCACTCGATTGTTAAAGTTTGCATTTTAACACATGTTGGTGCAAAAAAAATCTGTAAAAACGTACAAATAACTACTAGAAAACAAACCTTCACTGTATTTAAAGAAAAAAATATTCACGAACCTATTAAACCCTTTTACTTGCAAGTCGCTGCTAACACCATCTATCTATCACCGTGACACAGAACCGAATGCGTTCGATGTACAAAAAATTGCCAGAATAAGCAGTCGAAAAACACTAGTTACGTCGGCACGGTTTCTTTGTATGGGATGAGGTATCTGTATGCTAGTATTATATTATCTGTGACATGGTAAATATCCCGTTTCTAATGTTAATGTTAGTGTTAGTGACCATGACAGTTTTTGGTACCTATCTGTTTTTTTGGCAGTCGGTAATGTTTTTTTTGTTAAAAATGATTTTATGTTTCTCTTTTTGGTTTTGGTACCTTAAATTACCATAAAAATCATTTATAGCCATAGTACCTACACTACATCTCATGGCAATTCCAATAAGCCCAAATACGACTAGGACACATTGTTTTAATTGACATACTTTTATAATTTTTTGTTTTAAATACGAGGCTTTTGGCTAATTTGTACCTTTAGTGAATGCCACTATTTATTTTGAATTGTGCGTTTAGTTTGTGCAGAATAAACAATTTTTCTTTCTTTTCTTTCTTTCTTTTATTTCGGAGTTGGGTGCGTACCTTAATTCCAGCATAATCATCAGATCAGTTCGATGGTACCACTTTTTTTTTCTCTATTTATGCTTCATCATAGTCGGTTAACTATTTGAGATATGCTATACCCATGACATACTTAATTATTCCTTAAGAATTCCAATGGCCACCTGGGGTCTTCTTCATCAGTTCAACTTCACAAAATGATACATTCTGAGTGCAAATGATTGCATTGTTGATGAAAATGCCAAAGTCTCTTTATGCCTATAATATTTGGGGAGTACCCTGAATTTCCATGGGATCCCACCATCAGATTCTGACTTGGTGACAATGGGATCACCTTGGGAGTATACGCTTTCAAACACAAAAAGAAATTTCAAAATCGGTCCACGATGGCGGCGTAATCGCATAACAAACATACAAAAGTCGAATTGAGAACCTCCTCCTTTTTGAAGTTTGTTGACAATTCGAAATATGAAAATGAAAAAATTAACGGTTAAACTTGTTTGCTAAAATCTCAGAACAGACATGAATAAAGAAACAACTAAATTATTCTAAGGCTAACACTTAATAGGACAATGCGTGCCCATCAATATGCAACATTGAGCCATCAAAGGCTAAGATTACCACGAACTGTTGTAAACCATTGATTGATTTACTGAACAAGTTATTCCTTTTTTATTTGTAAGATTTATTTTGAGTCCACAACATTAATCTCAAAGTCATTCCAGATTGTTGGACTACAGATTTATATAATCGAATTACACGCTTTTCAATGACACGTAGCTATGCGCGACGCTAATACCGAGGATTTAACTATGGCCGTGAAATAAAGCCACTATTAAACCGTATCGAATGCTAGCGGTGCGTGCCGTAACATTAAACAGTTCCTTTTGTTGGTAAAGCGTTTAGCAATCAAGTTGAACGCCACAACCATTGTGGTCGCAGCTTTATGTACTTTTATATGTTCCTGCGAACCCGGGAATGGTCTAAGTCTCCCGCTGTTTGTACGGACCCTAATATAAAATCTGTCTTGCCTTCATTTCGTTCTTGCTCCTTTTCTTTAATTCTGTTAATGTAATTTCTTTAATTTTAAGGCGATGATAGCTCAGTGGTAGTGACGTCGGATACCAAGACGAAGGTCGCGGGTTCGAATCCTACAATGAGCTTGAGCTTTCGGTGAAGGAAAACATCGTGAGGAAACCATAGCACGGTGGTAGGGTACTTTGTAGTACCCGCCTGGCTGGCAACCACCCTCAAGTTGAAAATCTGTCGCCAAGCACCTTCCGGTGTGTTCCGACAGCAGCACTTGAGAGCCAGTTCCCTTCTAGGCTTTGTGTGCTTACCACCATCGGCCACATCATCACTGACCACGGTGAGATTGTGGTCAAACACAGGCCTATAAATAGAAAAAAAAAAAAATCTTCGTATTTGCATTGTATGTATCCTTGGTTTGTTTCTGTTACCTTGGGGAGTTTCCCAGGGTAGAAACAGTATCTACACTCTGTAAATTGGTTACAACTCACACGTTAAATAATGCAGTGTTTTAAATCTCTATCACGCCTAAGACCTTCAAGATGTTCGTTTCTTAGTGTCAATTTTAGATGCATGATTATTAACTGCTTTTAAATGTTAAATTGTTATTAGATGGATACCCATGTGAACTAAAAAATCTATACTAATATTATAAAGAGGTAAAGTTTGTGAATTGTGAGTTTGTGACGTTGTTGTAGGGGGTAATCTCTGGAACTACTAAACCGATTTTGAAAATTCTTTCACCAGTAGTAAGCTACAATATTCCTGAGTGTCGTAGGCTACAATATATTTGCAAAAGAAAATAGAGATCCTTATGAAAATTGCAATAATGTAACCCAAATTAGCAAAATGTTGCATATAAAATTCATTCTTTGGCGTGCGCTGAGAAAACTATTGATGATACATAAAAAATATGTACTACATGATTAGGTAGGGTTGGGTAGGGTAGGGTATGGTAGGTAGTGTAGAGTAGGTAGAGTAGAGTAAGTAGGGTAGGTAGAGTAGAGTAAGTATGGTAGGTAGGTAGGAAGGTAGCCAATTGACGGGAGCGAAGCCCCGGGGGTCAGCTAGTCAGCAGTAAATTGAAACACAAGGTTTTTTACATCTTGTATCATCATCATCATCATTTCAGCCGAAAGACGTCCACTGCTGGACATAGGCCTCCCGCAGGCGTCGCCACATCGACCGATCCCGTGCGTCTCGCATCCAGCGCCTTCCCGCAACCTTAACCAGGTCATCGGTCCACCTAGTGGGAGGCCTTCCAACATATCGTCTTCCGGTTCGCGGTCGCCATTCCAGAAATTTTCGGCCCCATCGGCCATCCGTTCTGCGAGCAATGTGCCCTGCCCACTGCCACTTAAGTTTGGCAATTCTTCGGGCTATGTCCGTAACTTTGGTTCTCCTGCGGATATCATCATTTCTGACGTGATCACGCAAGGAAATTCCGAGCATTGCCCTTTGGGTGACTTTAAGCTTTCTGATAAGGCCCATTGTGAGCGACCATGTCTCGGTCCCATAGGTGATCACTGGCAACACACACTGGTCATAGACTTTGCTAATAAAAAAGTAATATTCAAGTGTTTCACGAAATAACGTATTATTCGAGTTTCAATGAATAAAGAATGAAAGAACTCTTTACCCGAATAAACTGTTGTAACTTCGAAATTCAAGCTTAATTCCCTTTAATGAGGATTGTTTTCGCCACACCCTCCTTGTGAATATTGCCTATCCTGAGAATTCAAAGCGACTGCGTAGAGAGTGCTTTACACAGTACAATTGCTTTTAAGGTATTTCTCAACGGAGCCTCGAAATAACATTGTCTTACAAGCTGGTTACCTACGAGTACTAAATTGAAACTTTGAAAAGCTTTTAGACTATATAAAATATATAGAAAAAGTCGAAGAGAAGTAGCTTTAGTAAAGGATCCGTTGATATCTTTATATACGTATCGCATTAGGCTTTTAGCGCCTTAACATATCGAACTTGACACCTCAATTCACGAAGACGTCTATCTGTTTATTTAAAGAAATAAATGATTCGATTTTCACGCACCCATTTTACCTTATAACGCCAGAAGTTCTTAGAAACAGGAGTGTCCCGGCTGCTGAATGTCTTGTGCAAGTTGTAAAAGTCAATTAAGGTCGCCCTAGTCGACGGCACGAACTATTTTGTGCGCGGAGTTAAAATGCTTGCTATATCAACCGAAGACACGTGCCAAAAAGATAGATGCTGTGATGAGAAGCTAGTTCGCGTACGAATACACACTTTTGCTTTGTAGCGAACTCGATGATGATTTAGGACGAAACCGAGCGTGCAAAATTTTATAATCAGACCTTTGGGAGTCTGGATATCATGAAAAAATTACTAAATGTATCTGTTCAAAATAAATTTATTTGCATTGTTGAACTACCAATCTGTTTGCAATTTTCCTTCTTCTTATAGTATTTATTTGCGCCCAAATATGCGTTAAAATTAGTGTTGAAATGTGGAACTTTTGACGCTCATAACTTTCAAATATATATTTTTTTATTATTTTTTGTTACCATACATGGCTAGATAATGAGACAAATTGATATTATATTTTATTTTAAACGTAAACCGACAAACAGTGGAGTAATCGCTAGACTACGATTGTCCATACAATGAGATATATATAATAATAAAAATGATCGACTAAGACAACCTTAAGTGAAGCCGGCTTGTTTTGATCTTCATCGGAAAGGCTACCAACCTGCGTGCCGCCAACTAATTTAAGCACAACTGTAATAAACTTCACCGCTGCCTGCTATTCGCCCTGCGAAATGTCAATATTATAAACAACCTGAAATTCTCAACACTGAAAGGAAAAATAAACGTGAATTTCACACAGAATATTTCTCGGGAAACATTTAAAGGTATAGTGAAAACCACCGTATAAATTCAACCATTAATTTTCAAGATTAGCTCAACAACTGACAAATGCGGGCGCTAGCTTTATTTTGTAAATGTCGGTAGAGTATTTTGCACTTTGGCTTTGAACTCTGCTATTGCGTTTCTATACTAAACAGCGTAAGAGCTACAACCATTTGTAGCAAATTACACGCAAGTAATAATATGTGTAGACGCAAGTTAATGCGGTTTCATTGTGTTTGCGGTGCGCTCTGGAACATAGATAATGGTTGCAACGTGTCAGCCGTTGCACAAAACGTTCGTTGCTGACCCTGCAATTTGCATTTTGTAGCGCTCACCGACAGCAAAAACACTGATTGTGGTTTGAGAATTGTTTGCATTGCCAGTAATCACACAGGCATGCGAAATCGTAATGGGAATATGAAGAGGATTATTAGAGGCACAGAAGTTTGCAAAAAATAGAGATGCCTGCACAGTTCTAGTTTGTGTGTTCACTAAGCTGGCAAACGGATATACGAGGACTGCCAAATAGTCTAACTCATTTAGAAAGATGTCCTCAAAGGCTCAAAATGTTTAAGAATTTATGTTAAATTCATCTTTCTACGAAGTAGTCTAAATTATAAATAAATATTGCGCAGTTCTGCTTCGCCCTATGTAGTGACAGCGCCCTAGTCCTAAATTAGTGACATAAGTAGGTATGGCTGATGGTCGCACTCCAGCGACTCGCATCATTTCATATGGATTACTATATGAACCAAAACTTGGTCGTATAAAAAAATAATTCAAAAAAACCAACTGTTAAAAAAGCGAACTAAAAAGACGTAACCAAGAAGAAAATCATGATGAGCAGTCGGAGGATACATCTGGTTTTGGTCAGCAAGCTCGCGAATACGTATCCTCCGACTGCACAGCATTTTTTTTATATATAACTATTTTTTTTTATATTTAGGTACATTTAAACATACAAATATTATATATTTCTGAAATCGCCTCTTAAAACCCTTCATTTTGATACCCCACACGATGGGTTTGGCAGAAAAATCTTTTTTTGTCCCCCCACAATATGGCGCCCAAAAGCCGCCATTTTTCTATTTGCCAATTTTAATGCAGCCAGTGATACTCACAGGGTTAAGACGAATCGATTGACCTATGAATCATCAAAATCGGCCGATGCGTTTGGTCTCTAGAACGCCACATAGGAACAAACATACATAGACTGATAAACACATTACCCTCCTTCGGCAGTCGGGTAAAAAAAGCATAAAATGCTACTTGTGAAGTCATATTGATAAAATTAATATTGTAAAGGCGAAAGTTTGTGAGTGTGTTTGTTACCCTTTCACGCAAAAACTACTGAACGGATCAGGATGAAATTTGGCACAGAGATAGATTAGCACATAGGATACTTTTTATACCGGGAATATGTTCCCTTGGAATAATTTTGGAAGCTAGTAAAAGCTATATTTTGATTTGCCTAGTCTAACCGACTGATAGTTCTTGCAACTATTCTATAGCTTGGCTTTTATATCTTAGTAGCTTAGCGTGGACATTTGAACTATCTTTATAAAGGTTTCAAGGTAAAATTGCCACCAAAATCTCTATAACAATATAAGACCTCGCAGTTAGACATTTGCAAGAACCAAAAGTGTTAGTTTAGTCCTCGCCAAACTTCTTGGCCGCCCTGAAGTTGGTTTACTGCATGCGCGAGGCACGAAACGGTGCTGTTGTATGAGATTTACTACTGCGCAGCCATTGTAGCCAACTTCAGAGCGGCCAAGAAGTTTGGCGAGAACTATATATAAAACGACCCTTAGTAAACTGGCTTTATATTTAGTCATAATTCACATCACATCACATCATCAGCCTATTAATGTTCCCACTGCTGGGACACAGGCCTCCTCTCTGTGAGAGGGAATGGGCCGTAATCCACCACGCAGGCCCAGTGCGGGTTGGTGGATGTCACATGTCTTCGAATTTTTGGTTCTAGGATATGCCGGTTTCCTCACGATGTTTTCCTTCACCGTTTTTGAGAGCAGTGGTGATGAAATAATTTACACAAAGTAAAGCCTAGGTTCGAACCCACGACCTACAACTTGTAAGTCGCGGCCGATACCACTGGGCCACCACTGCTCTCATCCATGTCAGTCTCTCAGTCATAATTATTCATGTAAATTAGTTTGAAGATCAATAATCTTAGCATCTCTACGGCCAATGATTTTCAAAGGGCAAAGGTTTTCAGTCGTACCTACACCTACACAGGCTACAGTTCACGGGGGAGGTTTTAAAGTGACAGGGGTTAAGCCGAGCAAGTTAAGTTCGTTGACACGATTGTAATCCTGAGTTAGCTTGTAAAGTTGGTAAGTGTAACTGATTTTTGGTAAATGGAAAGCTTGCTATTATAATGTGGTCTGGTCTGGTGTATCTAAGCAATTAAAAAGATTATCCGCACATGCACTGGGTTTTTAACCGACGAAAAAAGGAGGTTCTCAATTCGACATGTATATAATTTTTTTTACGCATGTATTTTTATAGAGCTCGATTTCAAAAAAAATAATATTGGTAAGAGTATACCAAATTTTCAAAAGTAGTATCCACCCCTACATGTAGAAAAACAGGATTTAATGAATTTTCAATTTTGAACCGATTCTGTTGAAATCAGGTAAATTAAAAAGCTAAAAAAACCTTTCTAACAAAAAAAAGCCGATAAAATAACAAACTAAAAAGCAAAAAATAAAAAAATCTTTTGGTCTAGCATTTTGAGGCGGCGCCGAACAAACTACGAATATCAACGAAGATCAACCTAGCTACAATCATTCTACGCTTTGGGTATGCTAGTATTATATTATCTGTGCTTTGGGTAATTAAACGTGTTTGTTTGTTTGGCGCCAACTCAAAATATTATATAAAAAGATTTTTTATTTTTCCTTTTCGTTCGTTATTTCGTCGGTTCATTTTTTTTTGTTAAAAAGGTTTTTTAGTAAGTTTTTTTCGTCATACAATGAACCAACTATCGCTAGTAGCTTTCAGTATGTGAGATCTATTCAAGAAAGTACTGGGGCTCTTAAGATACGGTAAAGATGCTACTTTTCATTTATAAATAAATCATTATTTCTTTTCCAACATATTTATGCGTAAGAATTACTTTGCCAAAGTTTTGACTCAAAGTTGTGCCTTGTTCCATGCCAATTGGGTCATATTTTATTTACGTAGCTTACACTTTTACGATTAAAGCAACTTCTGGCAGCTTCAATAGGTACTGCTTGGAAGTCACGCAAGCCATGAATTAGGTATATTATTGTTTCAATATGTTTTTGTTTCCTTGTAAATAGAAATCACCAGGTTGAACGTTAATACACCCATTAGATATTTTTGTTCCAAAATCGTGGCGTAGGAAATAATTCAGCAACTAAAAATAGCCTGCACAATAAGTTTATTTTTAGAATCATTGGAAAAGCTCGGAACTTGAATGTGGGATGTATTGATTTTATCTTTTGTTGCTATGACGCAAGCGATATCATTATATCGTGAGGAGTATCCAAATTATGTTTGAGTACAAGTTGCGAGCTCTATTTTTATTACAAAGGTGACACTTCATTCGTTTTCTTGACTTTCTTTTGACGCAGATCCTATTTGGAAAGCAATGTTTTTCAAGGATATCGCTATCTTTTAGGTACGGAAGAAAGCTCAGCTATTCGTTAATACTTAAGACGATGAATGCCGCAGGAAACAAAACGCGCACTCCTTTCACACCTGCGCGACCCAAAATTATGTAGTTTTTGCATTTTCCTTATTATTGTATGACTTAAAAAATAAAGCCTCAAATCAAAATGTAGATATTTAAAGTATCTTTGAGATGTAGATTTAATTAAAATACGCCCAGCGGTTTTGATGATTGCATCATGATGATGTCGTGTTTTTGTCCGTTTTAGACTAAACTTTACAAATTAATGAAACTATGTTATAGGAATTAAAAAAAAAATCTTAGATCAAATTATTAAGAAAGTTGTCTAATGTAACATTTATTTTTTTCAAAAAATTACGACTTGTCGTTTAGACGTGATTCTCATTTTAAAACCAGCTAGTCCAGTGGTAACGTCATCCGTCATGCTGAGTATGATGGCGCAACGTGGACACATCAAACGCCAACGTTCATCACTATGATTGACACTTGATAGTCTAGGTTTATGGTTCTACGCGTTATATTTTTTTATGACTGTTTCCTCATCCACGTGGATTAGTGTGTCTCTTCCTTACCTGTAAAACAAAAGAACATCAAGGAGACTAGAGTAGGTATGTGAGCTCGTTTGTTTAACGAGGTTGCATTGTGGCAATATGGAGACGCGCCGTCTAGCCACTCGCCGACGCCGGCGCGGCTAGGACGAGGACGGGGGTGGTCGTAACATCTACGCAATCCTTGTTTCACTTTACTTGAATATTTTCCCCCGAATTTTCGTCGACGTTTTCAGACGTCATCAATCAGGAGAACACAAACTGCGTATTTACACAAAATGGAAAGCCCCGATTATCTTTTCTATTTGTTTTTGTACGCACCATTTCTCAGGACCCAAGTAGGACTTAGCCTGATGTTACTCACAGTACCTCGACTTAGGGTTGAGTATTGTACATGCTTTGAATATGGAAAACAATGTTTCCCTTATATTCATCTTTCTTATATGGAGCTTTATTTTCATATAGCACGTTTTAATCGCAACCGCTAAATACAATATCTAGATACGGGTGTAAAATTTTAACTGTTCCGTTTTATATCGTCACATTGTCGATAAAATTCGTAGAGTGCCGGCCGATGTGGGTGTTTTATTGATGTTCTATAATAAAACGTCGGAATCACTTAGCCGCCGTTTAATTACGTCTTTTCTTTTAAGCGATATATGCCTGTCGCTTGTTTTCAAGATCTAATTCATAAAACAATGGATCAGATAATTATATTTCGCTGTCTGTGTCTATTCGGCGTTTACAAAAATCGCCCACATTCCCCTATCTGAAAGGCAAGGCATCTCAGAAAATATGTCATAATAGTAGGTAGTTTATGAAACTGTTGCATAACAGACAAATAAAAATTGTAATCAAAACCACGGTCATGATATCATTACCGTATCAAAACTTTTAAAAATAGCCACTATAAAAGTGGTGGGCGCCGAATAAGCTTTCCATTACAAAAAATTATTGGTGGAAACTCCTTGGTGATATTAAAATTTGCCGTATGCCGCTGTATTGTAATAGAAAAAAAAATGTTTTCTATAATGATTTTGTTAGAGAAAAAGTGTTATAATAACATTCTATTTTTAAATTCGGTATTTTGTTTATAAAGTAAACTCGTTTTGTAGTTTATAATTCGAAAATTACGATATGAGAGTAGATAAAATGTTAATAAAAAATATATTGCCAATTATTTTTATGGATAAGTAATATTTGGACGTGTGGCTGTGTGCCATAATTTTCCTACGGCATTCATCTATAAACTAGAACTGGTGACTTAAGCACACCGGATTTCCTTATTATGCTTGAATTTCTCTCTTCCTGAGTATTAAAACTAGTCTTGTGCAGTTAAGAATTACTTAGCTCGGGACGTCTCCAAGGAACATTTCGTTGCAGAGGCGTGCGTCAAGTTTGAACCAGCGCTGGCGTTGCTAGTAGTCAAAGTTTTGACGCTATTTTCTGCAAACTTCTCGTTTGATTAGGTAGGAAAACTTGAGACAAGTTTCTACAAGTCTAGTCAAAAGTAAGATAAATAGATACAACAACTTACAACAAGGTAAGTACGTTTGCAGCAGAAACAGTTTATTCTGTATTTACCTTCTTTATTTTCTTAAACTTTGTAGACGATTTGGACGTGGATTTCAATTAAATAGACACAGCACAGCAATAAAAAGAAAGAGTACATTGACTTACAATAAGAAACTGCAAGTACTAGCTCTTTTGATTGCCTATTCGACCCTTAAAAAGACCTTTTTCAAACTTGGAATCAACTTATATTGCTTTCGTGTTGCCTAGCATCAGCTTTGTTTTATTTGAAAATTTCTCTGAAACGAATTCCAGTATTTTCTTGTTGAAACTTTGAATTTCAGAACTCTATTTCTGATATCGAATCTAGTCTGTGTAGGGATTGTGTACCAGGTTTTCTACAAAGAAACCAATAATACGCTCGACTAGAGCCTTAACTTCTTGATATAAGTTTCAGATTTTAATACAATACATACCTACAATTCTGGCGTCTTCATTTCAATAAGTCCGATTCGAATCCGAATTTACTGCACCATTGAACGGACTAATACAAGGAGCTCGTTGCTAAATAATACCAGCCGCTGCCGCATGGGTCTTCAAGGTTAAGCAACGCTTGACGAGATCGGTCTGTGGATGGGTGACCATCTTTACATAGCGAGTTTCCTCTGTGCCTCGGAAAGCACGTTAAGCCGTTGGTCCCGGCTATCATTTGAAGAACTTTGACAGTCGTTACGGGTAGTCATTAGCCTGAGATGTGTCACCAGTCTTGCCAAGAGGTATCGTGTTACCCAGTTACTGGGTTGTGGAGGTCAGATAGGCAGTCGCTCCATGTAAACACTGGTACTCAGCTGAATCCGGTTAGACTGGAAGCCGACCCCAACATAGTTGGGATAAGGCTAGGCAAGTTGATTGAACGAACTAATACAAAAGTTGCCTTCTCAAGTAAATCGTATAAAAGGTTAGAGTCAGTGTTGCAGCAACACAAGTCTGTAATGAGGTAACACACCGTGTAACCGTGATTAAGCGGCTCAGTTCAGTGGGTGCTCAATCAAACGGAACCGATACTCGCAGGAGTTAACAGAAGCCGGCTACACGAATCACAGCTTCCATTAATACTTGTTAATTGACGTTAATGCTCACTTTAAGCTCATGTGGTTTACTTTCAATTAATTAAAGAGTTTCTTAATTAAATAAGCTTCAGAGTACATTTACCGTTTGAAACGAAAAAACAGATCGAGACCTAAAAAACCGAGGGTATTTCCGGTTGACCTAGAATTGTCAATTTTGGTTAAAAGCAAGGTCTTACAGCACAAGTAAAGGGAAAATGCCGAAAAATAAAAAAGTTGGAAATTAAGGTAAATTTTGATCCTTATAAGTTTTCGCGAGAATCTAAATTTGCCCATATCTTTTTATCGTGTTGTTTCAGGACCTTGATTTTATACACCTAATAGGGACTATATACCTCAGTATCTTATATAAATTTCAACTGGTGGTGACACACGAACAGACAGACAGACGGACAAGAAAGGGTTCCTTTTTTACCTTTTGAGATACGGAACCCTTAAAACAAGCAGAAATGCGCAGTTACTTAAGAAGGAACGGGATTAACATGGAATTTCTTAAGAAAATCTTGCAGAAACTTAGGAACTTGGTCGTACTAATATTTAAACTTGCTCAGGAAATGCATTGCCCGCGAACAGGAACGATCCGAACCGGAGAAGTTGTAACGTTAGACTCATTTAAAAGATTAAATTCATCTTACATTTGTACTTACGTAACTACTTAAGTTAATTAAAACTCTTTTTGTTGCCAGTACTGAAGGCTGAAACCCATTCAGTTTCCTGTTAACTTGTTACGAAAATTCTTTGGGCTCTGGTGGGCTCTGAGAGTGCCCACTGAACATGTGGCACGTTTATTTTGGCACATTAGCAGCTCACTATAACTACTGGGGAAATAGCGGTGACTGTCGATGATTAAGACAACCTCGTCTTTAGCTCAATGACAACTTTTAGACGCTGAGCTTTCAAAGTAGCCGTTACCTGAATATAAAATGTAAGACGCATGACCAAGTACAAAATTACTATCTAATTACTGTTTATAGTTCTTGTTTGCGTTTTCTTTCGAACTAGTTTATTAAGATTTATTCACTGCAAGTTACTGAGTACACCCCTGACGGTTCTGACCCAAGCCTCTGGTCTGAAAAGTTTCAAACTTGTTAGGCGAGGATTATTATTTTCAAGATTTCTGTGCTCCAACTCAGCTCGGACTTCGTATATTCTTGTGCCTCTACAATTGTACATGCTTCAAAACGGGTTCTTTAAAACCTACTTATCAATGTCTTGGATATAAAGTTAAAAATAGCAACATGCCCCGTCTTTTTATTTTCTTTCTAAGTGGAATCCTGACTCGAGGATTCACAAGAGGTTAGGTCGGTTGGAATGTTTATTAGCGGTCTGCGGGAATCCAGCTCTGTGATTGTGACAGAAAAATGTACAAAATGAACGTCTTAGAAAATTCTAACATATTCTAAACTCCATTTGAAATAACATTAGATATGTTGCCAAATCTTTTTACAGTCCGTTCATCCGATTTTGAGTTATATCCCGTAAACATAAGGATGACATAAAAAGCATAAATCTGTTACCAAAACCAACTGTTTACTACAGCTACCATTAATGTAGTATTTGTCGTATCACCAACGCAATAGAATTGAAAATCGGTTGAACGGGCTGTAAAATGGGCTAATTTAAACGTCTAATTTAAAGTTATCGCAAATGGAGTATAGGAAATTCAGAATTACTTACGGATTTTTGAATTTCAATAATATAAACGAGTTATGTATAAATTAATTAAGAGTCCTAACAATATTAAAGGCTGACGCCATTAGTTCAGGGAGCGGCTCGTAACATAAGGTGCTTCCATTATGAGACCTGTCCGTAATGGGCGCCGCGACCTAATGACTTCGAGAGCTCTTCAGGTAAAGCGCTCTTTAACTCGATATTAATAATGGAATGGAACCCCTTCATTGTGATTACCCACATGAAGCCATTTAAAGCTCTGTTTTATTTCAAACGGCCGTACGCCTCGTTTTCAAAATGGTACTTTGCTTTATTTTTACGTCCATAAAAGTACAATAGCACGTACTCGTATGTAAAACAAATAAAAATCTTTTATACATATTTGTAGATGCTATCAGCTAGGTGCCGATACCAATTTTTATACAGTTTGTTACAAAACGAATTCCGGGAATACTGGCACAGTGTCGCATGTTGAATCGATCGTTTGGTATGTGCTGCCGTTTAGAGAAATATGAATTCCAATGTCAAATGCCGAAGTGTAGTCGATGAGTGTAGTAGGCTATGACTTTGTATGTAATAGTCTGCGCACAATCGCACATACGCTTCAATAAAATGGAATATGGATTCCATTGAGTGGATATGTATGAGTGGTTGCCTATCTGAGTGAATACTGATATTAATCCCTGCATTCGACGCTTTCGGTGCATCGGCCGCGTTGACATTTAATTAAATTGACTCGTGTCTGCGCGAACCAGTGACCCGTCTCGTACACTAACTAACTACATAATAATATTAATATTTTAGCTCTAGGGATGCAAAAACCGCATAGCGAAGGAATACGAATTTATATTTTTGGTTGGCATCAATCAACTAATTGCATAACATACAGCGTTGCAGAGGACACATAGGTATCTTGCTGCTTGAATACACGGAAGATTAATTTCTAGCAATTTGCTATGAAGATGACTTATGACTTCCGAGTATCAGCACATAATTTAGGTTAACGTTAGGGTTATCCAAACAGGACGCACACGAGTAATTACAGTCCAGTTGACTTGCAATGCCAGTGCTCTATAATACCAAAAGTCAGACGTCTGACTGCGTAAGTCACTGGCATGTTTGGTCATTAATTTGGCGGCGTATTACTTGCGTGTTTCATCATGGCACTCGGTGTCGCGTTCACATTTTGACGTGATTCGACTGGCTTTCCATTAATTTCATAAAAACGACATACAAACCAGTTATTAAATACAATTAACCTTTTCATTACAGTAATTACTTACCTTGTTATAGTTTTCAAGTGTTATGGTTTAGCGTTCCGTGCTTAATTTATAGAGATATAAACCATTTTCGTATTCCCTTTGCCGACTTGGCAAATGTATTAAAATCAATATAATTGGGGCTTAATGAACGGCATTCACCAGATCTGTTCGGTACGGTATAATATTTTTTCGTTTGGCTCCAGTAATTGCTTTTATCGACTTGTTATTTCGTCTGTATATATGTTATCGACGAATACATAATTCTTCGATAACATGGGGTAATATTCTTTCGTACTTACTTTCAGTTTCCGTTCTACATAATATGGGTTAATGTGATTATTCAGAGAAAACAAAATGTTTCTTAGACTATAACTCATTCCGTGCAATAAATGTTCTCTCATTCTGGGCATTGTGTGTTATTAAAATGTTTATAGTAGAACGGTAGATGGCTTCCTCTGGTGCGTAAGTGAGAGCCAAACGGTCAGTTGCGTAACAGCTGACAGATCGATATTGTTATTGTTAGGGAATTAGGTGTTATAGACATTTGGAGCATACTCCAGTGACTCCGACAGTTCGGCGCTCCAAATTGTATAGCCATTGTATGATTAGACAAATACAATCCACTAGGAATTAATTGTCCTATTCATTGATTAAATGGGTCAATTTTACAATTCAATTAGTTTGATGTTGAAAGCTCTACCAACCGTAAACTGACCCGTCTTCGGACAAGTTTAAATACGCAAATAGACAAATACGTCTATGTGCTGGTTCGTTGTTTGTGTCGTCACTACATATTCACGTAGCAGTATCGAGAACTTGTAGTTGTTTGTCATGTCCCGATCCGGGTGTTCACTTGCTCAGGCGCAGCGTACAGAAAGCAGACGCATTCTCGGCGAACGGGCGCGCGGGCGCAGGGTCAACGGTCGGCCAGCGCATGCGCCTGGGAACCGACGATAAATATTTGAATTTCAACACTTGATACATATGCTTAGCAAATTGATTATGGCATGCCCCGAGTCAAGTGGCGGTAGCTGTTTATGTGGAGTTTCTGGGTCGAGCGGTAGCAATAGCACCTGATGATCGGATGTCTACAGGAAATATTACGGTAGCCAATAGTGTTATTATTTACAGTAGAGGAAACTACAAAAGCAATAGCGTATTGGTAAGTTACGATGCAGGTTCGCGACGGAATATCATGGGCCTAAATGGAATGTGACCCTTTCGGACTGCTGAAACTGAATTTGCTCCCAATGGCTTTTTCGTAAATAAAAGCTTAACTGGAATACCACAAATGCACCCCAACCCGTGTTATCTAAAAGAATATCTTGGACGAGTTGGACAGCGTAGTACATTGTAAATGTTAGCAATATTTTACTCTCCCGCATTAAATCTGCGCCGAGTTATTAATGGTTAGCGGTCAACTAAAAGCAATTTAATAGCAGCCACTAACTACGAGACATTAAAAGAAAGTAGAAATGGGCAGTAAACGTACCTATAATAAATATAGGATCTATTAATCTTCGCACTTGGGTTACCTTACAAGATAAGTAGCTGAAGACTAGATATTCGAAAGATAGTAAACTCCATCAATATCTGTCTGTTTCCGTTAAACCTACATTTAGCTACTAACCTCTTTTACACCTCTGTGAGGCCATGAGCCAGGTTTTTCACAAACTCCTAGATCTTGTCTATCCAGAATTCCACATATGGAGTTTGAGATATTTCTGGTGATCGTTATTTATGCTCCATACATATTATATACACATAGAATATGACTGTCTTTGGTCGTTATATTTCAGCTTTTCATCTGAGCATCTTCTGTGTCTTAAGTATGAATTAATTAAAAAAATCAAAAAACCCGACTGCTTGAAAAGCGAACTAAAAAGACGTAAACAAGGAGAAAATCATGCTGTGCTGTCGGAGGATACATCTTCGCGAGCTGGCTGACCAAAACCAGACGTATCCTCCGACTGCACAGCATGATTTTCTCCTTGTTTACGTCTTTTTAGTTCGCTTTTCAAGCAGTCGGGTTTTTTGATTTTTTTAATTAACTTTTTTATTTATAACTTTTTAGTTATTTTTTTTCGAATTAGGTACATTTAAACATATAAATGTTATATATTTTTGAAATCACCTCTTAAAATCCTTTATTTTGATATCCCACACGATAGGTTTGGAAGAAAAAAAAAATTTGGGCCCCCACAATATGGCGCCCAAAAACCGCCATTTTCCTATTTTCCAATTTTCATGTAGCCAGTGACACTCGCGGGGTTAAGACAAATCGATTGCCGTAAGAACCATCAAAATCTGCCCACGCGTTTGGTCTCTAGAACGCCACATAGGAACATACATACATACATACATACATACATACATACATACATACTTACTTACATACATACATACATACTTACATACATACATACATAGACTGATAAACACATTACCCTCCTTCGGCAGTCGGGTAAAAAGAGGTGTCATTTGTACACATATCAGCATTGTCATCCTCGCCCTTTTCCCAATTAATTTGGGATTGGCTCAGCACGTCTTTTTCCTCTATTACCTGTCATTTCTTTGAGTTCACCTCCTTGTTAGCAATATTATCTTTCACACAATTATTTTTCTCTCTGGTTCGCCTTTTATACATAGCCGAATTTATAGTTAAATCTTAAGGGCCTACATACGCTTTAGTGCCGTAAAACGGTAACTTTCTAAAGCATACTCCTTAGTAACGGCTAGGTTAAAAGGTTTGAAAAAAAAAGATGGCTGGAATTTCTTCATAACTAACATAGCTTATGTAAATCAAATAATATTTTGCAAAAAAAAACTGTTCAAAAGGAGGTTCAATATTGATATTTTGGCATCGAGCGGGCGCACGGCCAGTATTGCGTTAACATTGGGCGTATATATCGCCTTAACTGGTCGCAGTACATACGAGAGTGACATAATTATTCCTCCAAGCTAATCAGTATCAGACAGTAAGTCAGGGAAATGTCAGGAGATAGAAGATACCTATATGCATAATGCATTACCAGTGACACGCTTGTTAGCCCGTTATCTACAAGCACTGCATTAGCCTATTTCTCCAAATCGATTCGTAAACTTGCACACGACAGGCAATTGAAATTTACATTAGCTGTTTTAATACTTAGAAATATAATTAAGACCCTGTTTCTAGATGACAAAACATTATTTATATTCAGATTCGAATTTATAAACTCTAATAAGCGTAGCGGTTGTAAAAGGATATTGAATGGGGCGTATCGGTGATACCCGGCCAGTCAAAATATATTTTTAATGATAATGTTCCAGTCATAAATATTAATGAAACATGCCTCGAAGACCGACTCGATTTACGGGACAACATGCCGGGTCAACATCACAGGGGCACAGGGCCTTGTAAGGCGTTGAAGCGTATTATGAATAAAAAACGTATACGTTTTTGAGGATAAAAGGGAATTTATAAAATTGCGTGCACCGTAGGGTTGAGCAGCGAGCTCGCGTGTTGCCAGAAACGACTCGAGAGTTAACATTAATCAAAGCAACAATTTATCACGATTAACTGTTTATATTGACACAAATAGGTATCGTGAACTGCTGCTTTTTAACGTTTTCAGAATAAATAAAAAGAGTAAATTACCGTTATTGTAGGAACAATAAGATATGGCTTTGTTGTGACTTGGGAAGCGATGGCTATACAAGAGTATAAAGTTAGTGCTTAGTTTATGACTGTAAGCATGCTGTACCGGTATCTGTTCGCAACGATTCAATTTCCTCCATGATATAATCAGATGTAGTCGACGCAAGGCTCTAATGAAATAGAGCCAAGAGCTTGGAGACGTCGACGAACGGGAACGGGACTGAAGTCAAACACCAAGTTTAAGTATTTAGCGCCAAGATGTTCTGACAATTGTCTATTGTTACACTGAAGTTTAATATCGTACAGTGTGATACTGGAGAAGTCTCTTGTAATTGAGTAAAAATGTGTCATCTTTTCTTCGGGGCTTTGTGAATGCTTTATATTTTGCTCATGTTCGTCCACGCGTATCAAGAGCGTATTTCCTTCAGTTCGTTTCGCATTTTGATAAAACATTGAATAGTGCTGCCTGTGAGTGCAGACGTGAAGGGAATTTGAAGAAAACTGGGTTTATTTTCTTTCCTTACAGTAAGTTGCGGTGTCTTTTTTCGCGTACGTGAAACACCTTTCAAACAAACTGTATGTACCTATTAACTTGTGACATGAATAATGTTGGAATTATATTCAAGTTGGAAATAGAAATACGTTAATTGTTCTCTCTTATAAAGCAGTCCTTCAAAGCAAAAAACAAGAAGCAAAGGAACATAACAATCCCGATTTAAGTCGAAACAATATCGCAGCATCTCTACAGTAATAAATGTTCACAAAAGGCACTTCCGAGCAATAATGCACTACTTTGTCATTTAATATCTAGTCGGAAGCGCAAAGAGAGACCCTGTTGACATCAATAACAAAGGCTTATGTCGGATTCGAGGTCCTCGCGGAAATATTGATGAGGACGGGAAGATGAAAACCCCTTTTGTATTTCTACTTTTTCACAAGAAAAAAAGCAAAGCTTGCATTGCACAGAACACGAACGTGACAATAGCCGATAATGAGAGTTCTCAAGCCCCAAGCGTATATTGGAATGAGCCAACCGAAATTACATCTCCACTCCAAAATGTAGCTTCACATTCGAGACGAGCGTCTTTAACTAGGTGATATTAGGGATCGTGTATATTGTAACATTGTATCCTTAATAGGGCATTGTCATGAATGAACAAGGGAGGTAATTTTGACCGGGCACGTACGCCCTAATGTCTTGCCGTGTGTTAGGAATGTAATAAAACATAGGCATCCTTGTGGAACGGATGTGACTCGAGTCTTTCCTATACCTAAGGAATGTTAACCTGCTATTTTTGGATATAGCGTAGAATATTGTGGACTTGTGTGTGCATAATAAGTAATTGTTCTGGTTAAGGCGCAGATTCCCTTGAGTAGCTGATTTTAAAATGAGAATCACGCCTAAACGGCTAGTCGTATTTTCTTGGAAAAAATATATGTTACATTAGACCATTTTCTTAATAATTTGATCTAAGCACATTTTGAGTTTTATTCGTATAACACAGTGTAATTAATTGGCAAAGCTATGTCTAAAACGGGCAAAAACACGACAATCGCACCAAAACCGCTGGGCGTATTTTAATGAAATCGACACCATCTCAAAGACAATTTAATTATCTACATTTTGATCTGAAGCTTTTTTTTTTAAAGTCGTAGAATAATAAGGAAAGTACACAAAACTACTAAATTTTGGGTCTCGCGGGTGCGAAACGGGTGCGCGTTTTGTTCCCTCAAGGTCGTTGGCGTTAGTCGTCGTCTTAAGACAATAATTGTTCAAGGCATAGGTGCCTAATTCAAGCAAGTGTTAACATTTTTGTATTGAATCGAATACTTGGTTTATTGTAATAAATATCTAATCTCGGTAATTTACGAGCTGTTAAATCGACCTCGGTCCAATAAAATAAGTTGAAAGGGATTCGAAATATAAACGGAGATACGAGAGAGATAAAATACATCTAAAAGTGAGAGCTTGCGAGATAAAGATGGACGGATTGATGGATGAAGAAATTATAATGATTCGTGGAATCCTGTCTACACTCCTACAATATGTGTGGAATAAGTTTATTTCCGCCCAATAAAAGTGAGAGGAAATGATTGACATAAAAATATGCTTTCCTCGTTTCTATGTTTTATGTAAGATTGTAGAATAAAGACAAAATATAGAGTGTATCTGTTTTAAGGTTGATAAATGGCGTAGTAAGTCGTGTGGAAGAGAAGAAAACACTAGCTAAGTAAAAACATTATGTATGCTAAACCGACAATACCCGAAAGGCGATGAGTTGTTCTCGTCTCATAAGGGATAAAGGCGTAATCTTCACGCGTACACGGATTTTTGTAAAGAAGCTCGTAAAAGGGTGTACATTCTGTACGATTTTCATACTCATTGTTTGTAAAGTGTCGCTATCGAAGTATCGCCAGGGTGCTGTTAGAATAAGCTTTTGTTGAAGAATATGTTTGCTCAATGCAGTGTTCAAATATTGTCAGGAGTTGTAAGCGCCTCTGGCACCGCCGAGCTCGCTCCGTTTAGCACTGAGACTATAAAAATTGAAGCTGTATCAACACTGTACCGTTTAAATTCAAGTTGTTTGAATTGTTCCCCAGAAAGAAGGACACTGGAACAAGTTAAGGGAAAGTTTGCTTCGGTAAAACTTGAATAATCTTCTTCGTAATCTTTATCTTAGAGAAAATATTATGATTTGGTCGGTAGTCGGACTTCGAAACTTTTTAAAGTAGGCGTAATATCTTTTCCCAAAAATGTAGGAATATTTTTTTAACCTAGCAAGTAAAGTATGAATAAAATAATTCTTACACAACTTGTTCAACGTATAAACTTCATAGAATCGTTTTAAGGTTGTTATGACGATACCTAAAAATACTAGTTTTATTTGAAAAGCTATACCTTTGAAAACAAACTTATTGTGTACTGCCGGGCGAGCACGGCCTATTGTGACAGGCTTGAGTCACACATTTTTATCACAGTTTGGGAGCAAAAACCGTGATCAAAATGCGTGACTCAAGCCTATCACAGAGGCCGTGCTCGCCCGGCTGGACGTGGAACTGATGTTAATTTCAAATCAATTAAATACACAATTTATTAAAGCCAAATGTAATATTTTGACTTTTGTGAGCGCTGGTGCTATTAGTTCGCAATTTAACGTTTATTGCGTTAAACGGAATTTGAGAAAGGAAAGATTTTTGAATATAAAGTAAATAATTAGGTAAACCTGCCTTGTACCGTTTTGATTTGTATAGACATAAATGGGTATGACGTATTACTTTCATCATATATACGATTTTCGAGCAACTACTCGTACATAGAGATAAACTTTGGAGCGTGGTTCTCGACTTGCATTTTAGGATCTGTGCAGATGCAATGAATATAAGACCACACAAGAGTTAGGGAAATAAGAGCACTACCTAGAAAGCCAAATTGGTCTATTATTGGAAGAATAAATTGCCTCTAGCCGTAGGTGGTTTCATTTTGCATCAATTCGTTCAAAAGGGATGTTTCCTGGGTAGAAAAATGGTAATTCTATTTAGATCGTGAGTGAGATTATCAAATAATAATATAGACACATTTTTTTTTGTTTTATCACATCAATAAAAATTTCAAAGATAAAGCGCATCAAAATTCAGGACTGGGCTTGTGACGTCATGCGTCACTATGTCAATATAAAGTGTAGCAAGGTGTGACGTCACACGATATTTCGACGCACTATCGTCGTCACTTTATGTAAAAATAACATGTCCAATATATATTAATCTACCAGACCGAAAAATAATAATTTTCAGTCAACATCCCTAGTTTGTAGCGATCAGAGTCACACACTATGAAGTTAACATATACATCTACCTGTCTGAGTTAAGTTGATAGGTCACCTTCTAAGTGGCATACCAATACAACAAAAGAAAAAGGACGATACCACACGTAGCAATCAAACAAAATGAAATTTAAATTACATCATCTAAATTATTTGATTAGTGTACCGGTGAAGTGTAGAGCTAACATTGACAGAAGCCGGATCTTCGCCGTCGAGCTCGATGGGACCTGCCGAAGCCACTAAGGTTGCGTTTACATCGAGACAAGAGCTGAACGGAGTGGAGCGTAGCACTGCATGAATTAATAAATCACAATACTCGCTATCTACGCTGTGCTTCAGTGGAAACAGTGTAAGCGGGGCCTAACATGGGCACACGGACCGGAGCGGTATAGAACGGAGTCGATTCGGTATTTAACAGATTAGCAGGCCGAAGCGGGATAACGCCGAGCGTGATGTTGGATAGATTAACGACAACATGAGTATCATGACACGTCACACAGAGATTGATCGGCCATTTAAGGCGATATATACGCCTCAATGTCAACGCAGTACTGGCCGTACCGCCGGCCGGCCCGCTGGACGCCAAAATATCAATATTGAAACCCCTTTTGAACAGTTTTGTTTGCAAAATATTATTTGATTTACATATGATATGTTAGTTATGAAGAAATTCCAGCCATCAATTTTTCTGTGTAAAAATATTTTTAAACATCCAAGTCGTTTTGGAGGAGTTTCCAAGAGTTGCGAAAAAATTTCGTGTTGTTAATTATTTTTTTAAAGCAAAACTATTAGTTACACGAAAAAACCTTGTGTTCTAAATTATGTACATGAAAATTTAATAAATATATATATTTTTCAAACCTTTTAACCTAGACTTTACTAAGGAGTATGCTTTAGAAAGTAACCCGTTTTCCGGCACTAAAGCGTATGTAGGCCCTCTGATCGGCGCACCGTTCAGTGTTTCGCTCAACTCCGCTCCGCTCCGTCCAGCTTTTGTTTAACGGAAACGCACCTTAGGCTCTATAGTTCCATCTCCCTCCAGCCTTAGTTTAAATAAGTTAAGGTACAATATGCATAAGTTTCATCAGGCGAGTAATGCTAATGCGTTTTGAAGCACCACTCCTCTTCGCCGCTGCACTCGGTCGCCCAGTCGATGGAGCGTGTTTCAATAACTTACTATAATGTATGTGTAGGAACTTGCCATCTTATTAAGGTTACACTAGTCTATCATTCTTCCATACAAACGTAGTCTGGCGATTACTCCAATGTATGACGATGTAACTTCAAAATAAAAAATTATATCAATTTGTCTCATGATTATCTGCCCTGTATGGAAACAAAAAAGAAAAAAAAAAAAAAATTTTATGAGCGTCGAAAGTTCCATATTTCAACACTAATTTTAAGGCATCTTTGGGCGAAAATAAATACCATAAGTAGAAGGAAAATTGCAAATCGGCCACCATACAGGGATAGACTAGTAGTTCAACAATGCAAATAATTTTATTTTGAACAGACACATTTTCGTTTTGTCATGATATCCAGACTCCCAAAGGTCTGTTTATAATATTTCGCGCGCTCGTTTTCGTCCTAAATTATCATCCATTTCGCTACAAATTTGCCAAAGTGCTAATTCGTACGCGAACTAGCATCTTACTGCTCATCACAGCATCTATTTCCCATGTGTTGTCGGATGAGATAGCATGCATTTTATGCCCGCGTACAAAATAGTTCGTGCCGTCGACTACGGCAACCTTAAACATAGAATATAGTTGCTGCTTTTTTCGTTTTATGGACTTGGGAATGAAATGCATGAATATTTATTGCTCAAGGGATATTTGAAAGCTTGAAAATATCGAAATGTCGTTATTGTTTCTTTATTATTTTCTTCAGAAGCACCTAATGTTTAAGTCAATATTGCACCTATATTACTGAACCCTGTAAAAAGTCACACTTTATAATTAACTAGCTTATTTCCCGAGGCTTCGTTTCCGTGGCCCACCCCGCAGGACCCGTTAATTTTTCGGGACAAAAAGTAGCCAGCATACGCAGTGATATTGTAGATCTGTACCAGTATTTTTTTTTTTAATCCTATGAGTAGTTTCTAAGATTACCTCCAACATCCAAACTTACAAACTTTACCACTTTATAATATTAAAAATTGAGAACTTAGCTGCTGAAGCGAAATATAACTAGGAACTTAGGTACTTCATATTTTTAAAAACGCCACTGTTTTCATCTCTCTGTTTGAACATAAAATTATCTATAAAATGGCTCTAACATTGCCTACACATCTTGAAAACGTTTTTCCTATAGGTAATTCGTTTTGTTTAAAGACAGTATTTGCCCAAATTTGAATTACTGAACTCGGAGATCGAGGAAATGGAATCCGAAGTCGTTCTCAAATTCCCGAAGCAAATTGGCTAAACTTCTTAAAGCGCTACCTATCAATTTCAGAAGACATTTCCAATTAAACTTCGTTGTACTCCTTACTTCGCATCTTTGACTCTTTTACTTGTTTAATATTAATTTTTAACCACCGACGGAATAAGAGGCGTGTTTTAAGTTTGACGTTTGTACCAGTTTGTACCTGTGTATTCGTCTTTGTGTATTTGTGTATCTGTCTGTGGCATCATAGCTCCTAAACAGATGAACCGATTTTGATTTCGTTGTTTGTTTGAAAGGTGACTTTATCGAGAGTGTTCTTAGCTATGTTTGATGAAAAGCCGTTCAGCCGTTCAAAAGTTACGGGCGTTTTAATGTTTGATTCGGGGTATTTTCGCATGACATCGTGTCATAATTACGTGTTCGTTATGTTGTCGATCGAAGCGTATCTACTATGTACTAGATAAATTATGTAGCATACAATAAAAATGTGTCGGGAGTTTTTTAAATTTTACCTGTATCTAAAAGTATCTGCATATCTATATATTGGGTACATAACTCTGCAAGAAATAATCAGCAACCCTGTTTATTTTTCGAAATTGAATATTGCTGTAAAATTCCGTTATGTAATGAGAATTTGAGCCTTTGTCCAGTCCGGAATCCCTCGGGTCCACGTGCCTCGGGCTTTGAATAAATTGTACGTTCATGCTGCTCTTTATACACGTCATATTTTTATGCAGACCTACATACATATAAGAATCACGGCAAAAATAAATTATAATGTATGGCATATTTTAAGCGTAAAAGTAGCTGGAATATGGAACTGCAATAAATATGTTCTTAGGCGTTCTTTATCTTTGAACGGCTGTTCGAATCAACTAATATAGGGATACAACGGGAAATAATCAATCGACTATCGATTACGAACGGTAGGACAGTAATTATCTGCCTACAATGTACGATTATTCGATTTCGCACACTTACAATAACGTAATATTCCGGTTTAAATGGATAATCTACATAGCTTCGGCATAAATATCGGTTGTTAAATTCTCGTGGAATTAGTCATACAGTGCCTAGAAATAGCTATTAATTGATATGTTCGGCATTGTAGTTAAAGCACGCTCTTGTTAGTGTTCGTTAACTCAACAATGTTTAAGCTTTGTGGTGCCCGCTCTCAATCGAGGAACGAGACGTCTTTGACTACTAATCCACTAATTGAAGATGATGATAAGTACTTACAAGTTGTAACCAAGTTTATTGATTAAATGTTAATCTGGTACACTTTAATTAATACTGAAAGTAGGAGTCGATCTCAGATTGGATAAGACGATTTGGGGAGAAGGAGTTAAAGTACGAAGTTATATAAGCTCTTTAGTATAAACATTTCATTAGTTCGATCGATAAGATAAGGACTGAAAGCTTTGTATTTTCGTATTCTTTCAACGAAATCTACTGTATCTTTCATATTACTTTTATTTTACATCAATTGACTTTTACCATCCGAAATGGAGTCTGAAAGTAACAGCGTATTGTTCGATCCTTATAAATACCATTTCAGAGAAAATGTAGAGAGAAAAGTGAAAAATCCTCCCCTTATTTTCCGCGTTTCGCCTGGTAATGTGATTTGGGTACCGGGAGTGCAATAGTGACAAGCCCATTATTAAGTTTGTACCAAACTTTGTAAACAGTGTGCGTGCAAACGGAAAAAAAAACTTGAGAAACATGGCGTTTTGATTAACTCACTGTTTTATTTTCTTTAAAATTGGCCGTAATCATCATCACCATCTTCCTGACCTTGTCCCATGTTACTTGGGGTTGGCGGAACACGTTTTCTTCTTCCATACCGTACTGTCCCCCGTCAAGCCATTAATGACTCCCTTTTCTTTCATTCATCAATCTTTTCTTTGGCCATCCCCTGCCTCTCCATCCTCCCACATCTACATTCATAACTCTTTTAATAACATGCGTTTCATCCCTCCTCATCACATGAACCAGGACAAACGGTTTTCCTTTCAACTTTTCTCGCACTGGCGCCACTTTCAAACTTCCTCTAATATACTCATTTCTCACTTTATCCATCCATCTCAACATTCTCATCTCTGCTATATGCAATCTCTTTTCATCCATCTTTTTCACAACCTAACATTCTGGTCTATACAGTACGAGAGGTCTAATCATGGACTTGTAAATTTTCCCCTTTAACTTGAGGGGCATCCGTGAGTCGCAAGTCAAAATTGGCCGTAATATGACAAAGAAATATAACATACCATGGAGTCATTTTATCTGTTCAGTAACTATTTTTCATAATATGGATATAAAGCACAAAGTATACAGAATAGAGAAAGTTTTAATGTATTACAGAACTCATTGTAATAAACTTGCCATTATTCTGTCTAGTGTCTAGATAACTTATGCAAAGAAAATCTATTCGCTAGGTGATAAAAATACGCAAATTATATGAGAAGAGAGCTGCGCGGCGCGAAAAACTTCATTAGCGTTGCGAGCGAGCGTGTGAATACTTTACATGCGAGAACATGCAGATGCGTTTGAATGGCTCACACGAGTACACTGCTGTTTTTAGTTTTCACAACTTTTTGTTGCTCACATCATGTTGACAGCGTTAATTAGAGACTGAGGTACATGCTGAGATAGGAGCCTTTTTGGCCTCGCACGGGGTTATTATTTATTTTAATTTTTTATTATTGTTTTTTTTTTGTATTTTTGCTTATCTCGTGTGCGGGTCACAAATAAATATTTTTTCTTTCTTTATTTCTTAGGGAAATAAACTACGGCCGCGTAGCGCTGCTACGAGCTACGCTACGCGTTCTTGAATCAAATTACTCCTACCTAAAAGAGGTTGTAAACCTAAATTCTTTGCTACGGCCACAAACTTCTTTACGACTTGTATAATAAAATATAAGCGTAATTTCTTACTATTCTACAAAAAATCTGAATTAAAACTTTCTGCTTCCGGTTCTTAATAAAATTAGAAACATGACAATAATGTGGCTGTGACGGTACGCGGTGGCACCGTCAACACAAAGTTCCTAACTCTAACTTGGAGCTGCTTCATTATGTATACGTTGCAAAGCTACTATTTTTCTACGGTTTTCTAATTAGGCAGGTCGGTACGTGTTGGCAGCTTATCCGACCAATTAGCATAGCAAACGAAGGAGCTTACACCGCCGTGTGGTAGACTGGGAGTCAGCGCGGCCTCATTATAAGGGGTCGCGTGATGCGCGCGGCACGGCACAGCTGGCTCCCGACTCCCGAGCGCAGTTATAATATGCAGCATCTATCTCATCAGCCATACTCGAATACAATCGGCTGCAAGCTGCAACATGGCTGCTCGATTTATGTCCCTCATTGTTAAAATTGTTTATCGTAGTTTTGTAATATCCATTGTTGTGCGAGAACATAATAGCACCTTGTTCTATTTTGAATGTTTACAGTCCCACTAAACTTGATAAAATGTACCCGAAATCTAATAAGTACGAGTTTTATAACCCAGAGTTTTAAAGAAATTCAATTCAATTGTTAAACCAACTTTATTACATGAACACACAAGACTGATAAGCGAAGTTAATTGAATTTATTTCGAATTACTCGTTTTCCAGTCCCGAGCTAATATTTATAGTGGGCGATATTGCTTTTCGCATAATCGGTGGGCTCATGTATCATTCGAGCGTCTGACATAGCTCTATTATTAAGTCCCAATCGATAGCAGTCATGTTTGGGCGGTGGGCGGCTAAATATTCGCTCGAATTCCTATTCTAGATTTTATTTTTCGATTGGGGGACAATGTCTGGATGCCTACATTGTGTGACGCTTGATTGTGAAATTTGATTGCGAAATATGATTGGAATATTGATGTGAATGTTTATTTTCATGAAGGTTCATGTGGTCAGTGATATACGTCCATATTGAATTACTAATAGGATATTCTCGGATATCGTAGCTACACAAGAGATGGCCAGGGATCTTATCAGAAATATGCAGCTTCTGGATCATTTCACTTGCATACTAATTGCATGATATTCTCTGATCACGAATTCGTAGTTTGTTGGTAGCGAGATCATTTTGCAATATCCTCCCAAAATAACTGATATGGCACGTACACTTTTGGTGTCTATTTACTCAAAGCAAAACTTAATTTAAAACAAAATTAACTAAGTAAAACAAGAAAGCTGTTATCTAAGCTTAAAGTGACATCGAGTCGTTGAATAATCAATAGTTTTTAGGTACACAGCTAACAGCTGATAGCGTTGAAAACACCTATTCTGAACAAACTAGGGTATTTTCCAATTAAAGTTTTCCCATGAAGTTTGTACGGAGTACGTGACGCAGAACGAATTGGTGTCGCAGATGTCGATAGAAAATGTGTGTGACTAGACGTTTTGTGACACAGTTTTAAACTAAATCAATCTGCCCAGCCTTTGCCCAACTATATTGGGGTCGGCTTCCAGTCAAACCGGATTCAGTATTGGGGTCGGCTTCCAGTCTTACCGGATTCAGCTGAGTACCAGTGTTTTACATGGAGCGACTGCCTATCTGACTTCCACAACTCAGTAAATGGGTAACACGGTACCCCTTGGCAAGACTGGTGTCAGATCTCAAGCTTCTGACTACCCGTAACGACTGTCAAAGTTCTTCAAATGGCAGCCGGGACCAACGGCTTAACGTGCTTTCCGAGGCACGGAGGAAACTCGCTATGTTGAAATGGTCACCCATCCACGGTCCGACCTCGTCAAGCGTTGCTTAACCTTGATGATCGACCATTGCGGCTGTTATTCTTTAGCCACGAGCTCCTCATAATTAAAATAAACCGTCATCGTCATCATCGTCGTTGTCATCGTCGACCACATCATCACTTACCATCAGGTGAGATAGTGGTCAAGCGCAAGCCTATCAATAATAAAAAATAATAAAAAAATATTCTGTTTAAAACTACATGAATGGTCGAATTGATTTTCGGAATTTGAAACGTTGTATCCTTTCTCTTTGAAGGGTTACTCTTTGCTTTTTTTTATCCCGAAAGTAAACGAAGCTCATATTATAAAAATCTCAATTTTTCAATTATTCAGCTTTGGTTGCTGAAATAAATTTCTCAAAACAAAAGCCTGATGTTTCACTTTTTGCCTTATCGTTGTTATTTTTGGAGCCCTACACGAGGTCTGTTAATTAACTTGCTGGACGAGACGGCATTTTTTCTTTTCTGTTTTAAAATTGGCTCTTTCTCATTTCCTCGATCAATAGAGCTGTTACGTCACAACGTTGGCGATATTAGTACGGAGTCGGTGCAATATCTTTAAATGAAACCGCCAGCTAGAAGCAGCGGTTCCGTGGTTACAACAACAAATTACTAGCACCGAGTATCCCGAACCCAATATCATATTTTAGCAGAATTTAAAATGTAACTATAGTTTTCATGTAAGCGGATCTAGAATATAATGAGTACATACATTAATTTAATAAATGATAAATGATTTTATTTCTGTAAGTTGGTTTGTACAAACATTTTTACATGTCGATCATATTTTTTAAACTAGATGAGGTCGGCGTTTCCTGTCTGACTACTCTGAGAAGAAAGGCCGAAACAAACTCAAGAGGTCTGAAATGGTCTTTTGAGGAAAGAACCAGCCAGATTGTGTGGACCTGTCCAGTCAGTGCACTTATTTGTCAATAACAGTGCAGCTCAACTCAGAATTTCAGGAGCTCAACGATTCGACGAACAATACCAAAGAAAGGACATTAGGGTAGGCCGCATAAACTACTTAAACCGCCAGACCATGATTAAAAACTAAGATAAATTATTAAAATTAAATTTAAAAAAAGAATGATCCACATAGTCTTCACATTCACAATAATTAAAATAAAATAATATGTCGGCATTTCTAAGATATCGTTCTGAAGAGCGCTATGGTTTCAAATGACTTTGACAGATGGCAACTTGACGTTAACACATGACATTGGTTTATGGCGCGAACAAGTGGTGATGACACAAGGATCGAGAGAGAAGATGGCGGGTTTGGTTTGAGTTGTAAATTCGTGATGAAAACCTAAGGAGAAATACAGTGAGAGTTACCGATTGTTCGTGTAGATCAAACCACGTGTTATAGTGGAACGTCGTTTAAGTTATTCGCCAATACATAACGTGATCAGTTACATTGTGAGCCTACATACAAGCAAAGAAGTTGGTTTGTTTAACATCTAGCCCGAAAGAACCCATGCAATAATGGCTTTTCCTGACATTTACACAGTCTTTCCTACAAATATAATACTTTAAAAAGTAAATATTCCTGTCATTACAAGTAAACCAAAAAACAAATAAAAAAAAAACAAAATTTATTGGAGCAGCTCAATCCCAAGCCTTTTTGTCCTCAACGTAATCTTTAATGGTATAACATAGACAAAATAGAGTAGAACGAGTATTTTTGCAAGCGCTAAAACTAGTTTTATTTGATGACTTTGCTTTTGCAACTACCGAATTACGTTTGTCTATTGGGTGACTTTCATCAGCCTTCTAGTGAGCAATATCCTGCCAATGTATGTCATGTGCTGTTCATACATTTTGAGTGACGCAACAGTTACACAAGCTAAATTGCCGTGAAGGCACTCCCCTAGTGCCAGTCGTGTATGCAAACATCATTTAGTGTATGGCCATTCTGAACACACAGGACTCCTCCGCCACATCTTTATATATATATTTCTACTGTTCGTGTTATGTGACTGAACTCCTCCTAAACGGCTGGACCGATTTGAATTAAATTTTTTGTATGCGTTTGGGTGGCGCACTAGATGGTTTTGATTCACAATAGGGTTTTCTAGTTACAGTCACATCTGTACTATTCGTCATAATGTCTGCCGTATTAACTAAAGTTTCATCTAAAGGGTCTTTCAACAAGGACGGGTCGATGTTAAAATTGAATAAAACAAGATGTGTGTGAGATATTAACGAAATTTATTTTTTATTTAAAAGGCCCATTTATGCCATTATGGATGGAATATGACATCGTTCAAATGTCCGCCGCGGCTTCGTATGGTGGCACGAATCCGAGAGGTCCAATTTTTAATGTTTTTATGGTAAAACAAAGTTTGTCGGGTCAGCTAGTAAACTTATAATTTTTTATATTGTTTATCACTACGTTTTCAGTTTCAGTAAAAGTATTACAGAACCGAATTTCAGTCAAATAAAGTTAACAAGGGTGTGGTCTCCTGTGGGGGAAACCCTTGTAAACTATTTTATTTAGTTTTCGCCGAACTGGAACTATGAAGGAAAGTTGGGCAAACTAGCCTCTACTTACGTAAGCACATATTTTTTGTACATGAATGGGTCTGGAGAAACTTGAATAGCCTTTACTTTGACATCGGTGTATCTAAGCCACTTTATAAAGTAAGCTAGTACATGTGTCCTCTTTGTAAACATCCGGGGAAGGGTAATGTATCATGTCGTGGGAAGCACTTTCTGGACATTACGAGATTAGTAAAGAGATTACTAATTAAGCTAATACCCATTCGGTTTCTATTAACGACGAGGGTACAAAGGAAATGTGGGCTGGTTATTAAATTATTATCTGCTCGACTCCCACGCTCGTGTTGATAGGTCCTCCAGACTCCGATCGTCTGCAAGCAAAACTGAGAAAATAATGTCTATTTTATACTTGATATCTATTTGTAGTAACATTAGCCAGCTTTTAACGATGTAGTAAAGAAAAACTTTGTTGACTAAGGAACTATCTACTTTTATATTAACCGCATGCCAAGTCAACGGCCTCATGAAACTGTTCAATAACACATTATATGGAGTAATAAAAATTCCGCTTTCGTGTGTCGGTATCGATTATAGCAGAACACATTAGCGCGATGGTATCACAACACTTGTCGGCTCGTGTCGCCACTCTCCGGAATGGAGCACGTCAGCCGCGCCCCCGCGCCCTGCGCCCTCGCCCCCGTGACAACACACATGATACACCCTGATCATCATGATACAACCATTACTTGTATCAACATTTTGTGCAAACAACGTCAAATGAGCTTTTTACAACTATATTTTGTAGGTAGTTACAGTACTCGTACAATATTTTCTTAATGTCCTTCGGCAGTCATTGCATTTCCGAATACAAACGAATGCTAATTTCCAAGTTAATTAATTTATCGTGTATAATTATTTGAATTAAGAACTAAGTACTTTATTGTTGTTTTGTTTTGATTTCCGTGTGAAATATATAGAGCTGTAAAAATAGCAGCTTTCCGCCCATTTTTAAATTAAATTACATTATGTTAAAAGAGTATTAACAATTCTATATACTTCTAAATTGATTGAGAGCGTCCGGGGTCTGCACCGAGTGTAAAGAGCAACTGATAGAAAGTCGACGACTGATGAAACACGAAGTGTGCCGAGGGATATTAAGAACATTTTTGTACTGTACAAAGACCATTCGCAGAAAATGTGAAAATGTAAAGTCGAGAATGAAACATAAATTGCTTTTTAATTCCTAAATACAATAGTAGTTAAGTGAAAAATACAAAGCGATAAACACAACAGAAATACCTGCCGCTGAATTCCAAACGTTGAATAAAGCTTGTATTTTAACAAAACTTTAGCCGCGCTCGCAATTCAAACGAGAAAAAAGTGTTTTTGTATTGTTTGCATTTCAGCATTAGCATTGAAACTAGCCGGCATTTATTCTATTTACGAGCAACCCGTAGCCGCGATCAAAGTTGTAGTTGAATCCCGTCTTCTGTCGGGCAGGCTCTGTGAATAGATCGGCTAAATACGAACACCGGCCCGCGGAGCCTCCATTTGCATAATGGACGCAGACAACGCCCTTCGAACCAAACTTGCAAAGCAACCGACGAATCGAACGGTTTCGTGTGAAACAGAGAAGCGGCTTTGTGAAACTATTCCACGTTTTACAAACACAACGTGAAAATGTTACTTTACAGAGTCAGAGGGCGGCTGAAAGACACGAAAGTCACGCAACGGATTGAGCGATTCAGAATTAACCCACTTTCAAAAGTTCATAACGCCCTTTGTAGTGTGCTACCTCTACAACATGCTAGTGTAACACACTATTTATTTATTATATCGGCTGAACCATAATAGTTCCGCATGTGCGTGAAATATTTCGAAACGCATTGTTTAGTTTAGTGGGCGCTAAGTGTTGACATAAACTGGATTAGTGAAATAACAAACAAGGGCCCGGCCTACTGAATACAGTGTTGCCAGTTTAAATAAAAAACTTACCTATATCGATAACTTCGCGCTGTTTTCTTAAGCCGGAAGCCATTTTCATAGACATACCTACCTTATATTGGAAATTTCTTTGACCAAAGAATTTCTTAATGAAACGATAAATTCCGTTGCTGATCAAAGTAATGTTGCTCACAGAGAGATTTATAGAATCCAATTATTTATCTCTGAACAAGTTTTAATTAAATTAGTATTTGTAGCTACTAAGCAGGGCCTAGTTTAGCTAATCTTAATTACATTAGGTCGCTGATTTGTTATTTATTCATTCATAGTTAATTCAGCCTTTGTCAAATAAACACAGATAAAATATTGTTTGGTGGTTGGTAGCAGTTTTGTTTGTTGCGTAGTGTGAAAATAAATATAATATTCAGTTTATTTAATAAAGCATTTGTTTGTTTCAGGTAATGAACCCTTCGTTATCGAGGATGTCTCCCTTCGGCAGCGTGTATCAGCCGAGGTTTGAGCACACCTACGCTACAGTATCTTTGTAGCCGCCAATCAAATTTCACGCTTGTCGAGGTTTCAGCGTAACATAGCATTTCTTTGTCGTTCCTCGGCACGTAGACGGTCGTCCTCAGTTTTTATCGCGGTTCCTCGTGCTCCTCGCGTCATTTGCGAACCCTTAAGCGGCCCGGTGTCGACAATGGACTTTTTATCGACGTACCGCCTTTACTGTCGTGCACATACGCATCGTTTGCCGCTCATAAAGTTCCGAGCGGCGCGGCTTGTCTACCGAGCCGTGGAATTTTGCTGCTCTCGTGATGTTCCTACGGTCGTTTGCTCAGCATATGACTCTTGAATTTTAACCAATTTTTACATAAAATGATATCGCATGAGGTGCGAAATGGAGACGCGGTTTTGTTAAAATTGAATAGAACCTGACAGCTCTCTAGGGAAGTATTAATTCAATTTGTAACAAGATCACACTTTTGTCAATGGTATCTTTCTACTTAACGATTCTTTTTGACTTTGAAATCGCTTCCTGTAACTCAGATAAGTGCGAAGACTTGTGCAAGAGTTGAAGATAAAAAATAATTTAGTAGCCTCGTCCTGGAGGACGTTATCTGCGCTGGGTGCGCGTGGCAGCGTGGCGGCGGGAGCGGCGCGCTCGGGTTGCGTGTGTTTACCCGCTCTCCTCACAAAGCAACCCAATATATCAAGTTGTCGGCTCGACTTTGCCGTGAGCCGCAAGATGTTGCTACACGAGCCGCTGTTTGTCAAGTTGCGCTACGCGACGCCCTAACCATTATACACAGCATTGTTCGCCTGAAAACCGTATAATACAAGCAAACATTATTAATAGTTTCTCTATACTTGCTTAAACTTGTATCCCACTTATTATATACAGGGGTAAAAGTTATGATGACAAACGATGTTTTACTATTTCTAATAAAAGTTTTAGTAGCGAAGTGATTCTATAAGAATAGCTTAATACAATTCGCCTGCTCTATCAGCAATTCAGTTGAAGTGGAAATGAAATAAAAGTGTACAAATCACGCGTGAAATTGAGTTCGACCCGAAGCTGAAGTCATTGTTCGCTGGGGAAACGGGCTGCCAATCCGACGGGCGACATATCGCACAAGAACTCCGGCGGCCCACGCTACCAACAACTTTTTTTCCTACCAAAACATGTTTTCGAAACCCATTTAGGTTTCAAACGGCACCTAGATCCTCTTTAAATATTTTACACATTGCCGGTTTCTGAACTGAGTATTTGAAGGATCCCAATTTAATGCTAAAGATTGACAAGTGAAAACCTATAAGGCTAAAGTAGAGTTCAACAAAAATACTTAACTTCAAATTCTTAATTCAGAAATCGGGTGTTATAACTGGAATTCGGCAAGTAAACGGTGTCAACACAAGTACTTATTCATAATCTTGGAAAGGTTCGGGAAGTGTCGGCTTGTCTTGACACTTGGGTTGTGTAAAAAAGCTCGAAAGATACATAATTCAAAAGTTAGGATTCTGGAGCCGTCGGTGGGCGGGCTGGATGTGTACAAAGTTTCATGTTTTCAGCCCGGACGGCGCCCTCGGGACTCATTTATCTGCCAACGCAAGAGAAAGAGATAATTAATTGAAATTACGCTGTCAGGCTCACGTAATTTGCACACGTCTCCTAAGTCTAAATTATTTTCAAGATTCAATATAGTTTTGAACTTTCAAAGCTTGCACTAGTTCGTAGCTTTGTGCTACGGCTACGAGTAACGAGAGAGTCGCATGCACTAAATCTTTTATGACAAAGGTGCGGTCTATGAACGCTGGAAGGCGCGGGCGTCACGCTTCAATGTACGCACATACATTACATTAGCATCAACGAGATTGCATTCCGTTGTAAATGGAGGCAATATCGAAGTGACGGCAGGTCGTGGTGCAAGCGCTTCCTCGCAGCTCCCAGCTCGCTGGGCGCCGGGCCATTTCCATATTATTCGTGACACGTCCGGTTATGTAAATGGGTCCCGTGCCGAGCGCCGACGATGGCCCGCTTGCCAGTTCGCACGCTGCGCTATCCGCATCCGAGCCTGAACACGTCCAACCCACCTATCACTTCATTTACCCTGTCATGTCTTGTAAATATTTCTTTTCGTCACTAATGAAATAACACCCGACCGCGTATTTCTATTCATCACGGAATCTCCAAAAAAGAAGGACAAAAACTCTACAATATCGTTTAGCTAGTGTCAATTTATTGTAGACCCCAATTTATACATTTGTCTGGCTTTCGTCCGAGCTCTTTGAAATACATACGTCTGGCAGAAAGTTAATGTAAGTTCAATAGTAGACTCTCTAATTTAGGATCTAAATATTGCTTGCTGAAATGGTCTGTACGTACTGAAACCGAGAACAATTTCATCAGTAGAATTTCAATAATGTTGCTATTGAACAGTCTGCGGTCTGGACTTCTAGTCCATTACACCTCCAATTAAAGCTATTACAGCGTTAAATTAAAAGCTGACCACAGCTGTGTATCAATCTAGGCGTCCACCTACATAGATGTTATAATAACATAGTAGCCCATAAGCTCGGTATAAACACATATTAATAATGGTGTCATCAATGAAGTTTTAATAATGTAATTAGTCGAGAGCATGGTTACGTCGCATCGCCACTGAGCAGGGGACACCCGCGTCGAGTCCATTCAACGCCAACGTGTCTATTATTATTTAGATAATTATACGGCGTGGACACGCACTACTCATTACTATACTACGTAGTAAGTAGCACTCATCCAGTGAATTTTAAACACATATTGAGCGACTTTCCTGATTGACTTGACAGAAGAAAAAATCAAAAAACCCGACTGCTTAAAAAGCGAACTAAAAAGACGTAAACAAGAAGAAAATCATGATGTGCAGTCGGAGGATACATATTCGCGAGTTGGCTGACTAAAACCTGATGTTTTGATTTTTTTAATTATCTTTTTTTATTTAGGTATTACTTTTTAGTTAACATTTTTTTTTCGAATTAGTTACGTTTAAACATTATAAGTGTCATATATTTTTGAAATCACCTCTTAAAACCCTTTATTTTGATATTCCACACGATGGGTTCGGAAGAAAAAAAAAAGTCGGCACAATATTGCGCCCAAAATCCGCCATTTTTCTATTTTCCAATTTTAATGTAGCCAGTGACACTCGCAAGGTTAAGACGAATCGATTGACGTAAGAATCATCAATATCGGTCCACGCGTTTGGTCTCTGGAACGCCACATAGGAACAAACATACATACATACATAGACTGATAAACACATTACCCTTCTTCGGCAGTCGGGTAAAAGCATGTACCCCATAGAGAGCTATATTTTTTTTGCAGCAGAAAAAAAACCTTTCCATTAAGTTTTATGGTTATACTGTACAGTCAATAAGCCCTAAAGAAAGATTTGCTGATACTCGGTATCTGCTACTGCAAGCCTGCACATCTTCCGACCAATAAAGCACCCCAATGTTTTATTGCAGCAGGGAAAGTCTGTTATGTTTGCCGAGATTTAAAGCAGACAATAGGGCTCCGTATGTACAAAAGCTCACACATTAGGCAGCTATTGTACTAATACTAAACTATTGCTGGTACACTATACTTACTCGGTTTTATTCATTAGTGAACAAGAACGAGTACCCGAACGTTAATTAACTCAAAGCTCGCCTTTCAGTGGTTACAAAACCATGCGATAATACCCTTTACTCGCAGGTACGCTCACCAGATAATACCTTTATCCTGATTCCACGTCCGTCTAATCAACTCGAATTGCTATTACAAAGAAATGGAAGAAAAATGCTGCCTTTTGAAGCGAAACCCTGTAATTCTGGCTACTTTAATATTGGTTTCACGTTCAGATTTTTATTATTATGGGTTTATTTATAAAGAGCTTTGTTTTGGAGTTAGTGTTATACCTAATGGTTATTTAACAGTCACCATCCGATTAACTCTGATCATAGTATACTGAAATATGTTGATAATATTTTACAATAAACGAAATACGGCTTTAAATGTTTGGCATTTAAACACTAATTGACATTTATAGGGAATTATGTTCAGTGTTTTGATTGTGCGTATAATTATAACGGTATATAATTGGCTTTACATGGTTAACTAAACCTATAAAACTATCATCATTTTAACGTTTCACTGATTTTATTGAGCCACGATAGCGCGCTTCTTTTAACAATTAGAGCATCGTCTCGAGTGTGTACGAGAGAAGACGCCTGAAATTTGCCGTAGTACAAATAAAAGCGTACTCCCAGTAGACGTGAGGCCCAGCAAAGCGAGGCTCCCGTTTACCTCTCGGCATCTCTAATGCGCACTCACTTTAATTAAATTACTGATCGAGCAATCGAGAAGTGCACCAGAACCCTCAAAGAGCTGCGCCGGCACTGGAGCCGCAATCACGAACATCGATTTACACGAGTTCTTTAAAAAATCATGCTTTACGTTCAAACGAGGCTCAGAGCTTTATCGGATCGATAGAAAGGCCTTTGCTCCGACGTAACTACGTCGTCTTTTTAAACTTAAAAAGAGGTTATTTCGGTTTTGCGCTGTTAAGTCAACTCGACTTCAGCAAATAGAGTCAGCGGTATGAATTAGAGGGTTTGATATGGAAGGGCGATAACAAATCCCTGACATTATCGCGTCTAATACACCGGCAGTCGTGTGTGAAACGCCGAATATCTGGGTTTAAATAAACCGCTCACAATCGCAGAGCTTACTCTTCGTCGCAACGAGCGAACAAATTAATTGAATGTAATCGAGTGTGTTCGCCGTGAACACTGCGTGCTTTAAAACGTAAATGATCTTCTAAAGCGTTTTGAATGCTTTCATTGAGCGTTCTTGCTCTTTTGTAGCTTGATTTACTCATTCATTCTCTTGTTTAAGGCGGGTACGAGGTATCCTGTGGAATATTCATCATTTAGAAGGAGGGATATCTCAAGCCTACGCTTTTACGCTGCATAGAACTGATTCACTAAGAAAGCTGATAGAAAACTAAAGAAAATGAACTCATTTATGACTATGTTAAGAGTTGCATGTTTTACGAAAGGTTTAATTAAATGAAATGGTTTTAAGGACTGCAATATCAGATACGATGTTAAATTAGCGAGGGGTGCTTTGTAGGCAGTCTGGCGACATTAGTTCATGCAGCGATATGATCGCGTTACGTGACATTACACGGTTTCGGAATCATGGGATTCCCAACCACAGGGGTGCAGTCACTCGTGTTCCTGTGACTGTCAGACACACCTCACCCTTGTTACAATGAACCCGGGTGCATTTCATTACGCAAACAATTACCCACACCAAAACGTAGTTTCGTATCGCCCTTGAATTAACCGACCGGTGATTACTCAACTTTTAATAACAACAACTTCTCTTATCTTAACAAACGACACCCGTCACAATTCTTAAACAATTGCTCGATTGTAATGCGTCTACATTTAAATTGAGAGTCAATGGATCGTCGAACATAGTAGCTATTACTTCCAATTGAACCAATAACTGTGGTGTAATCAATCAATATACGATGTCTTTCTACATGTTTCACAATTCGTCGCAATTCGCTACGCCTGCTACGAGTAGGTATACCTAGTCGACTGCGAGCATATTGCCGTCTTATTATTAGACGGGAAACATAAAACCTTTTATGGGTAAAGGTAGTACGCGTTTCGGCTCGCGACGTACAACAAAAATTGGGGACGTAGGAACAAGTTTTCCGCGGTGAAAATACGGCCGTGTAACAAAGAAGTTACCTCAGGAAACACAACACAGAGAGTATGAAGAGACTCATGCAGTGACAATAACTGTGAGAGCAAAGAGAGTGCATCAGTATCTTGCCTTTGTGTCGCACAACCTCATGCACTTAGCTTCGCTGCTAATGTATCAATCTTGCTGATGGACAACTTTCAGCATATTCCGTACGAGGCGCAATATCAAAATTATCCCACCTTCCCCCACCTTGTAAAAAGTTACTTTGAGTCCCACAACTTCGATTTTCAAACAACTTTATTGTTCAGAACAGTTTGTATGAAAATAAAAGGTTATTACTTGTCTGTTATCAAAATTTTGCCAAATCAAATTGCTTTTATTTGATACAATAAAGACGCGTTTGTTGCTTCCAATCACAATCGAATCTATCAGATATTTTATTCTGGGTGTTTTGAAGTTTCTGCGGCATTCTCTTTATACAAATATTTCAAATAAATGGAGTGTCGTAACGAGGCGAAAGGGATTCTCTAAGGATTTCCTCTCTGTTGTTAAATCCGTGGAGTTTACACAAATCTCACGTTTGGTGTTGGCGCGGCTGTTAGCGCTTGTTAAAATATTTCGCTTTATTTCCATAATGCTATTTCTATTCCTTTATTCGTGTCATGTATTCGTTTTATAGAACGTGTAGTTATTTTATGAACAATAAATTTGAGAACTAAGAGTCGATAAGTTACATTACACGACTGTTCCCAAGCTTTCAAAAATGCAAATCACTGTCGATAGTCAATAGATATGTAATAAAATAATCATGAATAGTCGGGTTCTTCATAAGCCACTTGTCTCATTGTGGTACCTATGCGCATGCACATAGTGAGTGACGCTTCCCCGCTGCGTCGGCGGCGCGCGCGCAGCGGGAGGCCGCGTTACTTACTGCAATTGGTCACGATTACAATTTCACTGACCGTATAAACCCTAATTTAAAATAATATAGATGATTTTTTTATGTAACGCGCGTCGTTCCTGTCAAATAAAGCGGCTGTAAAACGCCTGTTCATTTCATCTACTCACTGTACAACGATGTTGCCCAACAATAATGAAAAGAATGCGTCCCATAAATTTATCGGATCTGAACGGAACAGTTATTCCATGGGTCGGAATAGTTTATCACAGTTCATGGTAATTTTGTAAGCTGATATCGTATCTGGCAACAAAATTGTCGCTACTTATGCTGAACACAGCTATGACCCCATTCCTGGTACATAAAGTAGATTTGCTGTACTCTATATAGGTTACCTGTTGGCGCCACCATGTTTTCAAATGTTTACAGCAAACTGCCTGGCAAAATAAATTGTAGAGCTTTGTGGAAACTCGTAAATTTTGAGATTATAAGAGTACGGTCGACTACCCCTTTTATGTTTTGTTTTTTCGTTGTTAGGACTACTTTTCTCCTTTTATTTGTATTATTATTCTTGGATGACTAAATTAATAATGATAGAGAGCTGGCGTTAAGTTCTTTGTACAGCAACAAAACTTATCTATACAATAAATACAAATAAATAAAATTTAAGTGTCTGTATGTAATATCAAAATAACAACGTTTTATTGAATTCACGTGAAAGTATATGCGGTACTAACAACAAATAAGCAATTTTAAGATTTTTATCTGTCTGTTTGTTCCGGGTAATCTCCGAAACGGCTGGACCGATTTTGACGGGACTTTCACTAGTAGATAGTTGATGTAATAACGAGTAACATAAGCTACGTTTGATCACGAGAAAATTCATAGATGCGGCGGGAAAAAAAAAATTGTTGTGTTTGACTCTGGAGTACTGGACCGATTTGAAAAATTCTTTCACCAATAGAAAGCTACATTATTCCTGAGTGACATAGGCTATTTTTTTATCCTGAAAACGGGTCCAGTGGGGTGGCCCACGGGAGCGAAGCCGCGGGGAACAGCTAGTGTCAATATAAATCTTAATGTACAGAATACCCACAGAATTATCTTGCTTTTGATAACTAGTGGAAATGTCTAGATAACTTGATTCAAATATTGATATCAAACGGCTCCTTTCTGTAAATAATATCAAGACAAAATGCATTTCGTTACTTATTGGGTACAACTTAACATAATTTCAAGCCAACTATGTTTTAGGGCAACCTGCAGGATCTATTTTTTGTCGACAGGGAAGAATTTCTCTTAAGAATGTACCAAAGAATGTACAACGCAGCACCAATTTGGTTGATTTCCTTTTATACAAAATCTACCAATAAAACGGTAATAAAAGCAAATCCTATATTCGTATTTTGCAACCAACTATAAATCGGTGGCTAAAACAAAAGCCGGAGTTAACCGATTGCCGTACTGTCGGAATACCTTGGTCAGCGATGGCCGAAGTTAAATTGGTTTGCCAGGACACAGAATTAAGTTATATACCTATGCCTGTACGGTGTGCCAGGCTGGCTCACGGCACGCCAGCTTGTTGGCAAATTGGCAATTTTAAGCCGTTGCATGTTCCTTCAGGATTAATTTACGCCATAATTGAAAGCAACTTGTGAGCTTAATCACTTAGCTACGTTGATACGGAGACACTGACATGTAACTACATGATTTACGTTAATTTTCTTTAGTGTTCCCTTCAAATTAATAAGTTTAATAAACAACGTGCAAATTTCATTAAAAATAATCCTGGCTCTATTAAACAACAACAACAAAACTTCCTTTGTATCGTCATCGCTTTGAGTGACCATTTGTTATTCCAACCAGCGATAAATATTCAAATATTTTTAATAACACCTTTTTCAACAAAATGTTGACAAATGAGGGATGCGCATACAAAGATCAAGGGTAGGTACCCTTCCTTTATTTGCATTTAGATGGGCGCGACAAGTTATTGTGGTGTGCGGGTAGGCGCCGACCTCGGCTCGCTGCCGAGTCACCGCGCCGCCACTCGCCGCCTTACCCCACGACTAATTACCGGCACTAACAGTAAACCTATGTAATTGGCAATTAAAGCCAAAGGAGTAAACCAACTAATGCAGATAGGTAACGACATAACATCTACCTGAGTAATAGCATTTGCGCAATCAGTCTAATCCCCTTGAATGTTTTATGAGACTAATCTTATCGATAATTGAATAAATAAGCATGTAAATATCTTGTAGAATGCGACTATGCAGCCAACTTTACAAGCCATTAAGTCCATTTGCCTAATGCCGGTTTCAATATATTCGGTTGAATAAATAGTAATGCGGCGATAATGTCGTAACGGCACGCAATGAAGAGAGAAAACTTTCCCGAGTGTTTATCAAACAAAACAGCTGATGTAGCACATCATATCCAAACAGGTGGCCAGTAGTAAATCTCTGTCATCAAACATCGGATAAGGGTCTACCGTTAGGCGGCAGTGACAAGTGTCTTCACAGGCGCCGCTCAGCCCAACCGAGCCGGTAGGTGTGAGGAAAATATGGAAAAATAAGTGCTTACATAACGTGTTAGCTTATTCCTTCAAGGCCTGCTACAAACTATGTTATGTTATGGTTATGACTAACCTGACCAACAGTGAATGTTCACAAGTTGCCACGCCACGTGAAATCTGCCACAGTGAATCAGACACCTTATACGACGAAGTTGGCCGGACTCTACAGTTATTCATATAAATCATCTTAATTTGAGTGCACAAAAGTGCCTACGTCCATTCTATGGAGGCCTACGCAAGTTGTTCACAATGATTAGGAAAAGCGTATACAGCCGTCCGGTACTCCGGTCCCACGGCACGACACAAGACGGATTGTAAACAAGACAAGAATGTGCGGGGGCGATCCATCTCCGGCCAGGGATCCACGATTAGTTTATCCTTAAAGCAATAACCTGTGAAATGGTTCCTGTTACTAATTTCCCTTTAATCTATTCTTCAAGTACCCGTAAGGGATAATCCTGTCTTAGGGAGTAGGTTACTTGATGAATACGTTTGGTTAGTTTGAATTATGAACGGCAATATCTATGAATAAATCTGAAAGATAATTTGACTATATTGGCTCAGTTTGAATACATAACATAAATATCTTGGAAACGTACCTTACAGTGAAGGAAAATCATAACAGATATTAACTTGAACATTTTATTATTGGTGCCACTGTAATTTGTGTCTATTAGAATTGCTGTTCTACAGAATGGATGTCTGTCTGGCTTTCCTCATTCTTTAACTAAACCTGAAAGTGTTATGCCTCCTTTTGTTGTACACCATTTGTTTACAATAATCCTCAGTTAACGAGCTTTTCAAAATATCCTAAGTACAGTGTAGGGGTGAGAAAATAATGCGTTTCAAAAACAAATGGGGTACAAAATGTTTATCAAACTTAATTTCCCCAAGGTACTTAGATGTTGCATAACAAAGATAAGTTTTTCTAGCTACAGCCGCTCTTGAATGATGTAGTGAATCGTGAATTATCTCGAAGGAACATATTGCGCGTAGGAGCTTTTCATAGAAGCACACTTGAGGTAGAGTGCTCAAGACATCAAGAGGTTGACGTCCCTGGAACGTCTCGTCGAGAGGCATGACGTGTATCGCGGTTACAGTTATACATGCGGAAAGGGTTATTAAGAATAAATAACAATACCTCTAGCAGTCGCGAGTAGTCTCGCTTGACAAGGACAAAGGTTCGAGTGGATGACGTCATTGAGGGCGGCAAAGTTGACAGCCTAAATATGTTTTGCCATCGATATTGCCGAATGGATGATCCGCCATTATTGGTTTGCTCACACAACAACATTTGCGCGAATTGGATATTCCAAACAAGAGTGTTTTCGAGCTAGGTACACCACATACTATTGTACCTAAAGGTGATAGTAGCATAACATCTATTCCTAGACCAACCTATGTGTCAGTCAACAGATTTAGAAGTGCTAGCTTATGAATATGAGTCATGAAGAGCTAATTCCTTCTTAAACTAGGCTAACTTCACAAGAAAATGCATAATAATATTATGGATTAGATAGTTTAAAATCATCATTAGTTCAGCCGAAAGACGTCCACTGCTGGACATAGGCCTCCTCCAAGCGTCCCTCCCAAAACTAAAACTAGAGATCGATACAAGTAACCACGAATCCATTCAAATCTTCAAATTCGAATGCTTCTTCGTATCCGAGACAACAGAGTAGAAAGCTTTCGAACAAGAATAATGCCATGCGTAACTGTTGAGCTATTCGTTGATCAGATATTAGTATTATGGCTGTAGTTCATGTAGTCGCATTCCACAAGGAAGTCTATTTTAGACATTGTTTAACCACCATTCGTCCCGTTTCGTGAGTCAGACGTTACATGTTCTGAGAAACTGTCGCCTGTAATACGTTATGTATGGTGTCGTCCACAAGGCGCGCATTCCTGTTACATTGCACGTCTCTGATGCACATTTTTCCTTTATGCGACAGTACGTCATGAGATGTTGCTGGGTCCTTAGCAATATTCCGTTTCGATGCGATATGAAAATGGAAAATTATGTAAGAAATGCTCCTAGTGCATGAGAAGTGGATTTGTCCAGCAATAGGACAAACATACTAGCCGGAATGTTTATTATTGTTGAAATTCCAGACTATTATGCTTAAAATAGTTTGTTGTTACAATAAAAAAAGTGAATAAAATCAAAAAACCTGACTGCAAAGATGTAAACAAGAAGAAAATCATGCTGTGCAGTCGGAGGATACATATCGGGTGCTGGCTGACCAAAACTATAAATATCCTCCGACTGCACAGCATGATTTTCTTCTTGTTTACATCTTTGCAGTCGGGTTTTTTTTTTATTTTATTAACTTTTTTATTTACAACATTACAACTTTTTAGTTATACTTTTTTTTCGAATGACTATTAAACATATTAGTGGTATGTATTTTAGTAATCACCTTTAAAAACCCTTCATTTTGATACCCCACTCGATGGGTATCGAAGAAAATAATAATTGCAACCCCTACAATATGGCGCCCAAAATCCGCCATGTTTCTGATTTTTTAATAGCACTTATAAGAACACTTAGGCGGCCAAGACCTATCTAACGATGTTAATTATAAAAATCCGTCAAGTGGTTTGAAAGATACGAGGTAATAAAGAATATTACATACATACAATATACATACCAGATACGCGCGAAAAACATAACCCTTTCCTTGCAACCGGATAAAAACATCGACATAGTTACAAGTTGTACAGTGTCTTTGATCTCGGCACCGAATTAAATTGATAAAAACAGCCCCAGTTCCGAGAATGCCAACAAAACTTCCGTTGCAAACTAGTTAGCGCGAAAAAAGTTGCACTCGATCCATGAAGCTACAGCTTCAATCCATCAAACTCACGTCCGCGAATCAATACTCTCTCGTACGAGTATGTTACATAAAAAGGAATACAATGTAGTTATACTACGTGACAAGTCTGTTGTCGTTGTCGTAAACCCACAGACATAAGGGCCTGCGCTCATGAATACCCACCGTGTTGTCGCAAGCCTTTCAAATCCGATGTCGAGTTATTGATGGCACGTAATGATGCCCGCTTTGAATACATCCGTTACCGAATCGGGAATATACCTGCTCATATCCGAAGAGGAAGAATGTCTTTGTTTTCAATATCTATCGAGTTCACTTCCGTGTTGTTATGGGGTGGGAACCGAGGTATCGCTTTCAGGTTATGTTTTTCTTCGCTTTGTGCTAATGTTTGTTGATTCTGTCTTCCTATACTTGTATACAGGGTGTCCCAGAAATCGACGTCAAGCCGTAAATGGGTGATAGACCAAGTTATAACAGTTCTCAGAAAAATACGAAAAATCTATCTCATGTTTTTAAAAATTTATGGTCACTTTAAAAATTTACTAAAAAAATCAATCCCTGTAATGGTTCTTTAACTCCAATTGCTACAAATCCCATAATTTATCAAATTTTTTTATTATTATGTAATCTTGAATAATGCTTGTGTAGATTTTTGCCTAAAATTCAAAGCCAACTCCTCCTACTTGGAAGAAAATTAAACTTTTTCAAAACCATATTATTCAAATTTACTATTTCGCCCAACTTTAACTGACTGTACTGAAAAAAAAATGTACTACGCTAGTTTGGCAAGTAACATGAAAAATTGGCGCATTTAATAAGGATTCAAAAATGGTGTAACACTTGCTAGATTACGTTTTCAATAATTGGTCAAGTTTTTTTTTGTAAATAGTCTCAGTTTTTACACAAAATGTCCATACTTCCTTAAAATGACTTTAGTTTACCTAAAGCTTTGCTAAACTCCGTTTCTAGTTCGATAGAGACGGAGAGAGTCATTTTACGAAGTGTGAGCGAGACAGAGAGTGACGCCACCTTTATCAGTGACACAACCTTTATCATGAAACGGAGATACAATTTACCGATGAGTGCGAATGAGACAGCAGTAGTTATTGTTCTGTTTTGTAAGCGCAGACGCACACACAATTACAAATCAGTACGTTACGCTGCTTTGTTTACTGCGCATCTCCGTATTCGTTCATGTTGATTCCGTACTTACCACTTTTTGCGTTGTTTTCTGGACTTAATTGCTTGTGATTTGGACTGTTTAATTCCTCTTTCTGCCGACCTGTGCGTTACTCTGGACTGTTGCTGATCCTGTGATTGTGTAGTACTACCATGGCTGTGTACACTGCATTGGAATATGCGAACATGCACCTCGTTTATGGGGAATGCAGATGCAATGCCAATGCAGCCGCTAGACTTTATCGTGAGAGGTACCCGAACAATCGTCACCCAGATCATCGAGTATTTATTAATGTGCACCGTTCACTATCAGAGGGACGATTCCCTAACCAAGTACATGGTGAAGGAAGACATCGTAATCCGTACGAAGACGTCGTACTACAAGCAGTCCAAGAAGACCCAAGTGCTTCTGTACGTGGAATCGAAACAAGCACAGGTGTATCTAAGAGTACCGCCCACCGAATCTTAAAAAAGAACGAGTTCCACCCGTATCATGTATAGCGAGTACAATCATTACTGCCACGGGATTACGCTCCCAGAGTTGCGTTTTGCCAAAGGATGCTAGAAAGGCACAGAGAAGACCCTCGATTCTTAGAGAAGATTTTATGGACCGATGAGTCAACATTTAAAAAAGATGGCTACATGAATTTGCACAATTTGCACGAGTGGCATGTAGAAAATCCAAATTTGATGAGGCAAGATAAGTCACAGTATCGATTTAAAGTAAACATGTGGACCGGGATACTAAATGGCAAAATAATTGGACCTTTTGAGCTGCCAGAGATTTTGAATGGCGCAGTTTATTTGGATTTTCTTCAAAATACTTTACCAGATTTATTAGAAGACGTGCCACTGAACGTTTACAGGGAAATGTGGTTCCAGCAAGATGGCTGCCCAGCGCATTATGCCCGTTTAGTAAGAGAACATCTTGATGAAGAATACCCGCTCAGGTGGATAGGGCGCGGTGGGACAATCTTGTGGCCACCCCGTTCGCCTGATTTAAATCCCCTAGATTTTTTTTACTGGGGAGCGGTAAAAGAGAAAGTGTACTCAAAAACAATAGAGAATTTAGCCGAGCTGCGGGAAAGAATAACGGAAGCCGTTGTCTTTGTAAATAGGGGAAGATTTGCCCGGAAAATAACCAGATCTTTTTTAAGAAGATGTCGTGCTTGCATTGCCGTCGAAGGAAGGCAGTTTGAACATTTATTGTAATAAAAAAAAATTAAATCTGATAATTTGTTTTTTTTTTCTAAGATGAGAAAACTGGTCCTGACTTAAAGTAAAAAGGTTGAGTCACTATCATAACTTTGCTCTTAAATTACGTAAAATTTCGATTTCTTATCTCGCTCACACTTCGTAAAATGACTCTCTCCGTCTCTATCGAACTAGAAACGGAGTTTAGCAAAGCTTTAGGTAAGCTAAAGTCATTTTAAGGAAGTATGGACATTTTGGGTAAAAACCGATATTATTTACAAAAAAAAATTTGACCTATTATTGAAAACGTAATCTAGCAAGTGTTACACCATTTTTGAATCCTTATTAAATGCGCCAATTTTTCATGTTACTTGCCAAACTAGCGTAGTACATTTTATAGTTAAAGTTGGGCGAAACAGTAAATTTGAATAATTTGGTTTTGAAAAAGTTTAATTTTCTTCTAAGTAGGAGGAGTTGGCTTTAAATTTTAGGCAAAAATCTACACAAGCATTATTCAAGATTACATAATAATAAAAAAAATTGATAAATTATGGGATTTGTAGCAATTGGAGTTAAAGAACCATTACAGGGATTGATTTTTTTAGTAAATTTTTAAAGTGAACTTAATTTTTTAAAAACATGAGATAGATTTTTTTTCGTATTTTTCTGAGAACTGTTATAACTTGGTCTATCACCCATTTACGGCTTGACGTCGATTTCTGGGACACCCTGTAGAACTAGTGTTATACCTATTTATGTACATTTTACTATTTATGCTTCAGTGTTATCTTTTAAATTCAGAATTTAAAGAGAGTCTTCATGTCTTTGAAGTATATTTTATGGTAGTCGAAGAAAATCTAAAGCAAGTCGAGCCTAGTTTGATCCTGGAGCAAGCTGGTTTTCGTCCTGGAAATTCCTGTACTGCACAAATCCTCCGTCTCATTTAATATATAGAGGACGGATACATCGTACTTATCGACTTTTCAGCTACATACGACACCGTCAACGTTGAAAGATTGCTGTTCAAACTAATAACTTTAACAGACGATCAAGTTTTCATACGCCTTTTGGGAGAAATGTTGCGTAATCGGCTGTTTATAGTCCACCTTAATTCAGAAAAGAGCAGATGGCTTATTTCAAGGAATGGCAAGGCAGTGTTCTAGCTCCAATTTTGTTTAATATTTATATCAATGATCAGCCCAGAACGACGAACACAGAATGATTCCTCTACGCGGATGACTTGGCGCTGGCTACGAGGACTGCAAACTTTGAGGATGCCGAAACCATCCTCGAAAAGGCTCTGACGGATCTCAGTGGATATTACGAAAATAATGCATTAAGGCCTAACCCGTCTAAAACACAGTCATGCTCATTCCACCTGAGAAACCGTCAAGCCTCAAGAAAGTTAAGAATCAAATGGCGAGGCGCTATATCCGCTTGCAGGAATAGCCCCTCCGGATGTCCGAAGAGAAGTGGCATGTTATTCAGAGAAGCACAACCAAGAGACAGACAAACGACATCCTTTATATAACGTGGAGAAGCCAAGGGGTAGATTAAAAAGTTGAAACAGCTTCCTGGTCACTAAATCAATTAACGGCGATGAGTTAAGCGAAACAAAAAAAAAACTATGGCTCCTCAGGCACCCCCTCCAGCTGTCTATATTAAGCCTGCAGAAAAGCTTCCTGCGGGCTACCAACTGCCTTGGCCCACCTGGAAATCTCTAAACCGACTGCGAAGCCAGGTGGGTCGCTGCAGGCACAACCTAGTTAGATGGGGGTACTCCAATGACCCACAGTGCGATTGCGGAGCCATGTACCAAACAATGCCTCACCTTTTGTCGTGCTCTCTGTGCAACAACACCTGCACCTTAAAAGACCTTTGTGAGGCAAATGACAACGCTGTTGGCGTGGCTGAATACTGGTCAAAATATATTCAATTTTGGAATCATCGATACGACGAAGAAGAAGAATCTAAAACAAGAAACCGCAACAATTCTCTTACCACAATATGTCGTTGAGTTGATTGTATTTGATACCCGTACAAAAGATTGAATTCAGTGCCATACATATGTATGCACGTTGAGGCTGAACAGCGATACGTACTGCGGATTCGCTGTGAAATTGAAAAAGGCAAACAATTTATTTAGCAGGCCACCCTTGCTCGTCCGCTGAGGGTACGCCATTATTTTTTACGCCTCCTCCTTTCACCTCAATTTTTTCCAGTTTATTGTCGTTTTATACAAATTTTAGGAGCTATTCGATTCGGTTTTGCTTAACGAATATTTATTTTATGATGAGATCTAACCAAAATATATCCGCGGATCGCTGCGCTGTTAATTTTTTATGACTTGCTGAAAACAAACATTAGGCCCATGTTTATAAACGACATCTTGCGTCATGGCACGCCTTTCCATATTTTGAAATGAGTTTTCCTCAAGTGAGACCATATTTTCTCCTTTCAACTTTATATTCCTCCATATTTTTGTCCTTAACTGATAGAAAGCAGAACAAATAAGTAAATCAACAGCAACGATCCCTTGGAGCCAAGACCGTCGCCGCTTCGTATCCAATAATGTATAGGATCGGAAGATTGCAGTGGTGACAAGGATGGTAATCCATCGCCGAGCACCATTAACCAACCCATTTCGTTCGGTTCACTTTTACGACTTTAACTGGAGATAAGCAATTGATAGGTTTTACGTACTTACGTTTCTTCTTTATATCTCAGTCAACATGAAAACCTAATGAGAATCGAACATCCCGTAAGAATGGCTGTTGTTCAGAAATGAATTCTCGGATGTTTTGTGTTCGCTCTTGTTCGTTCAGCGGAACGAAAGTTATTGTGTCTACTTTTTAGATGAATCGGCATGCAACAGAACAAAAATTCAGTAGAATCAATAAAAACACGTTGGTAAACATGAAGCGAGCTCGCTAATCAACTTCCAATCTATTCGTCAACAAACAACGTATGTTTGGACATACCTACATATGCATGGATATATCTGATATATCTCTTTTTTGGGGCTGTGTATCTAAATAAAAACTCGAATAAAATTCAAATCAAAAAGCGTTCACATTTCCATACTGACAGCTACATGTATTCTATAAGAAACTCGTGTAGGGAGGATAATTCAAAAACATTTTCTCGAGCAAAAATAATTTGTTATGCAGAAAGAGTCACGTTACTCATGTTCATCGAAGCAGCGGATAGGAAAATATGATGCTACGTATTGATACGAACAGCTATTTATCAGGTGCGTACTTTGGGGACTCTTTTTTTGACATGGGTAACCTAAGATATCTTATAGGATATTATCCTCGACGGTTAGTTCCGCTATGCTCTAGTCCCGCTCTGCAAGACTCGAAAAATACCTACTAAAAAGTGCCGCTATCCACGAAATCACATTCGCGGACAGTGATGAAGAAAAGTGTTACAGTATAATATTTTATTTTATTATTTAAAAGTAAATTAAGAAAACTACCGGGCTATACTAATGCCGGGGTCACTCAGGGGTCGGTAGTATCAGCGACATTGTTCTTGCTACACATAAATCACCACCGCCTCAGATCCAGTCTCTCCGGGAGGCCATGATGGAGCGCTTGAACCTGTCCTTGCAGGCAGTCTCCGAATGGGGCGATGCCAATCTGGTCAAGTTCAATGCCGCAAAAACACAGGCTTGTCTTTTCTCCGCGAAAAAGAGCCAATTTCACCCGGCTCCATCTTTCCGAGGTGTAACCGTACCGATAACGGACCATCTTGAACTTCTTGGCGTAACGTTGACATCGACACTTAATTTTGGCCCATACATTGAGGCAAAGGCTCAACTGGCTGCCAAAAAGTTGGGGATCCTTGCGAAGGTGAGACGGTACTTCACGCCGGAACAGCTGCTTAAGTTGTATCAAGCGCAAGTTCGATCTTGCATGGTTCTCATCTCTGGGATGGATCTGCCAAGTACCAGCTTGATGCTCTAGAGTCGATCGAAAAACGGGCCAAGAGGCTCATCTGCAATGAGGCACGGGTCGAGTCAAAGCTCCAGAGCCTTGAACATCGTCGTCGAGTTGTCAGCTTGTCGGTTTTTATCGGTTGCATTTCGGAGAGTGTGCGATGGAATTGCATGATCTAATTTCGCCTAGCCCGTTTCATCATCGGACAACAAGACGTATGGCGATGCGCCATCGGTACATGGTGGACATCCCACCCATACGTACTAAACGTTTTGGAAATACTTTAATTATGCGTACAGCTAAGGAGTGGAATTCCCTGCCGGAGTCTGTGTTTCCAGATAGCTACAACCTCGGGGACTTTAAGTCAAGAGTGAATAGGTTACTTCTAGGCAAGCGTGTTACACCGTCGACCACATCATCGCTTACCATCAGGTGATATAGTGGTCAAGCGCGAGCCTATCTATAATAAAAAAAAACCTATCAAGGAAATTCCGTTACCTTCGTGAAAAAAAGTTAATAAACGTTCCGTTTCACCATACTTACGCACACTCGCCTCGCCGCCACTCAACACGTCGCGTTATTCATTTTAAAAATAAAGTGTCCATCCCTTCCATAGAACTGAGAAAAACGATACGTCTCTCCGTAAAAGAGAAACTTAACCTAAAAATATTTCGAAATAAGATTTCGATGCATGATCTAATTTCGCCTAGCCCGTTTCATCATCGGACAACAAGACGTATGGCGATGCGCCATCGGTACATGGTTGACATCCCACCCATACGCACTAAACGTTTTGGAAATACTTTAATTATGCGTACAGCTAAGGAGTGGAATTCCCTGCCGGAGTCTGTGTTTCCAGATAGCTACAACCTCGGGGTCTTTAAGTCAAGAGTGAATAGGTTACTTCTAGGCAAGCGTGTTACACCGTCGACCACATCATCGCTTACCATCAGGTGATATAGTGGTCAAGCGCGAGCCTATCTATAATAAAAAAAAAACCTATCAAGGAAATTCCGTTACCTTCGTGAAAAAAAGTTAATAAACGTTCCGTTTCACCATACTTACGCACACTCGCCTCGCCGCCACTCAACACGTCGCGTTATTCATTTTAAAAATAAAGTGGTTATCCCTTCCATAGAACTGAGAAAAACGATACGTCTCTCCGTAAAAGAGAAACTTAACCTAAAAATATTTCGAAATAAGATTTCGATGTTTTTAGTTTTTCAAACACTTTTCTTTCCAACTGTACCTTCCATTGTTTCATTAGAATAGAAGAATTTTGTGCATAGCGGCACTTTTTAGTAGGTATTTTTCGAGTCGAGCATAGCTGGACTAACCGATCCTCGAGGTTTTCCTGAAATGGTTCTTGCATAATGAATGTTTCACCAATTGTAATGGTTCTTTTAATAATTAATCCTGCTTGGCTAGCCTTGTGTACTTACGAATAGATCGATGGTCATCGATTTGTGGCTATTGTGCTGTATTTTGTGCGGACTGCAGTGGTGCTACGCTAAGTAATTACATAGTTACATTCCTATTACTACATAATGATGCTTGATGAACTGTGCATACAGTCACATAGCCCAAAGGTAGATAAGTATGTAGATTTTATAGAATGTGCGTGGATGAATCCAGCTCTTTAGTGATGTTTAAACATTTAGTGTCAAGGCATCAATGACAGAGGAACCCTACATCATACACCATTATATTTTGGTCGTTTTAATCCCGTGGAGTGTCGAACCGGTCCATGAAATAGTATCGATTTATAAAGATAAAATTAAAAAAAAAACTTTCACTAAAAAGTAAACCGTCTTTCAAAGCAAAACACTAAAAAGTGCAAAAATAACTTTCGTTTCGGAATTCGGCGTCGGCAAAATGATACAAGATAAAATTACAAATTAAGAAAACTCCGATTTTAATTTTTATTTCATGCCTTTTAAACTACATATAATATATTAACTTTAAAACTTTCGCTTCATTTGACAATCTATCGAAACACGTAATAATGACACGATATCTTGCGAAAAAATCCAGATTCAAAGAATAAAATGCGAATAACTTTTGCGAATGGCTAAACCGATTTACTTCAAACATAGCTAAGAACACTCTCGACAAAGTCACTTTTCAAACAAAACAAACTAAATCAAAATCGGTTCATCCGTTTAGGCGCTATGATGCCACAGACAGACACAGATACACAGCAACAGACGTCAAATTTATAACACCCCTCTTTGTCCGTCTGGGTTAAAAACAAGAAGTACCTCTTGTTTTTAGTACCAAAGACACCGACTAGTCGGTATATTTACAAATCGATACTGTTTCATGCACCGGATCTATCCTCCACGTGATTAAATCAACCAATATGTAAAGATACTCCACGATGTACATAGCTGATTGTTTCGACAATAGTTAACGTTGACGTTGTATGATGAAAATTGTTCATGATGTAAATTACCTAAATGGTTTGTTTGCATCCTGAAAAGTCTCAAAGTCAGATCTAAGTTCTCTAATAAAGCTTCGTTCCAAGTTTTCTTAATTCTTTATTGTACACCAAAAACAAAATATAAAACAAAGTTCAAGTACCTACAAAGATATAACTCAAAGTTGAGACTTCTTCCAGTAAACCTTTGAGTGATAGAGAGATATCATAATAGAGGGTAGATAAACTTGAAATAATAACTAAATTTAAGAATATTATTTTAATAATAATAATAGAGTTGCTACAAAAATCTTAATTAAAACTACGTTAAAAGTTAATTTAAAACTCACCGAGTATTTTTAAGAGAGACCTTTTAGATTGTTTGTTTAGGATTCCTATTTGAATTACAAAAGCAATCAAATATTTGGGTTATTAGCTATTCGCACATTTACAAAACCTTGCTTGCACCCTTTCCAATTTAATTGAGAAATTCAAACAAGCGTTACTTTTGGATAAATGTTAATGTCATAATTGCAGAGTTACTGCATGTATTATTCAGCAGGTAGGTATGATAAGTACCGCAGTGTCAAACTTAAGTAAGAAAGTAGTTTTTACACGACTGCCGATGGAGGGTAATGTGTTTATCAGTCTATGTATGTATGTATGTTTGTTCCTATGTGGCGTTCTAGAGACCAAACGCGTTGGCCGATTTAGATGATTCTTACGACAATCGATGCCTCTAAACCCCTAAACAAGAAGAAAGTCATGCTGTGCAGTCGGAGGATACATCTGGTTTTGGTTAGCCAGCATGATTTTCTTCATGTTTACGTCTTTTTAGTTCGCTTTTTTAGCAGTCGGGTTTTTTGTTATTTTTTAATATTTTTTTTACCATTAATCGTGGTATTTGCTTTGCTTTGCTTTCAACAGCTCCTAAGTAACTAGGTACATCACAGCCCGAACACAATCGATGTTTTTGCAACGATCCCCGCTCGGTCGGGCTAAGCAGCTCGCTTAAAATATTCCGGAACCACGAAAAACCTATGACGTCAAGTACCCTTTATCCCAAAGGCTTAGCAGGATAAGAGCTACGAGGGTAAAACCCAGTTGACTTTTTAACGAGACAAGCGTGTGTTTAATAAATCATTTAACTGAAAATGGAGATATGCCGCGTTTGTGTAACAGCGGTGGTTTGCGTTCGCGTCAAAGAGCTGTCCATTGGCAACACAGCATGACAAATGAACAAATATTTACCGTTAATGCCTTAATGGAGTCCAAAACATAACCGCGTCCGCTTGATTACCTTCATTGAAGCATTATCTAGCGTGAGTTCATACATTCACGTTCATACGGCTATCATATCGTAACGTATCAGCCGACGCGGTTGTTGTGTTAATTTTCAAAATGTACGCCGTAATGAATATCGCGGGGGGTTATATTAATAACACAAAACAAAGGTGCTGTGAGGGCTTTAGTGTTTCATTAACAGGATGTCCGGATTTTCCAACGAAATATTATTAATATAATGAGGTTGCGGTGGGATACGTATTTAGCGCGAATTTCGTGGAAGCTTTCAGTGAAGTCGTGGAAAAACATGAATATGAGGATATTAAATAGAAATTAACCATGCCAGTAGATGGGTACATACAATCCTGAGGAGGTTACTTATAGCATGACTCATATAGAAACAAGATCATTGAGAACATCTTAAATTTACGACACTTTTTTATTTGATGCTACATAATTTTCCTAGTAGTAGACACGCTTCGATCGACAATCTATTGAAAAACGTAATTATGACACAATATCTTGCGAAAACACTCCGTTAAACAGTATAACGCCCTTAAGTTTTGAGTGGCTTAATTAACTGTTTTAATCAAAAATTGCTAAGAACGCTCTATAAAAAAAAACCCAAAAAACAGCAAAACCCCCATAAGTTTTGAATGGCTGAACAGATTTTCATCAAAAATAGCTAAGAGCACTCTCGATAAAGAAAACACCCCGATAAACAGTAAAACGCCCATAAGTTTTGAATGGCTGAACAGATTTTCATCAAAAATAGCTAAGAGCACTCTCGATAAAGAAAACACCCCGATAAACAGTAAAACGCCCATAAGTTTTGAATGGCTGAACAGATTTTCATCAAAAATAGCTAAGAGCACTCTCGATAAAGAAAACACCCCGATAAACAGTAAAACGCCCATAAGTTTTGAATGGCTGAACAGATTTTCATCAAAAATAGCTAAAAACACTCTATAAAAAATACCCAATAAACCATAGAAATATAAAATACAGATATATCTATGCAATAAACAGTAAAACGCCCATATGTTTTGAATGGCTGAACAGATTTTCATCAAAAATAGCTAAGAGCACTCTCGATAAAGAAAACACCCCGATAAACAGTAAAACGCCCATAAGTTTTGAATGGCTGAACAGATTTTCATCAAAAATAGCTAAGAGCACTCTCGATAAAGAAAACACCCCGATAAACAGTAAAACGCCCATAAGTTTTGAATGGCTGAACAGATTTTCATCAAAAATAGCTAAGAGCACTCTCGATAAAGAAAACACCCCGATAAACAGTAAAACGCCCATAAGTTTTGAATGGCTGAACAGATTTTCATCAAAAATAGCTAAGAGCACTCTCGATAAAGAAAACACCCCGATAAACAGTAAAACGCCCATAAGTTTTGAATGGCTGAACAGATTTTCATCAAAAATAGCTAAGAGCACTCTCGATAAAGAAAACACCCCGATAAACAGTAAAACGCCCATAAGTTTTGAATGGCTGAACAGATTTTCATCAAAAATAGCTAAAAACACTCTATAAAAAATACCCAATAAACCATAGAAATATAAAATACAGATATATCTATGCAATAAACAGTAAAACGCCCATATGTTATGAATGGCTGAACTGATTTTCATCAAAAATAGCTAAGAGCACTCTCGATAAAGAAAACACCCCGATAAACAGTAAAACGCCCATAAGTTTTGAATGGCTGAACAGATTTTCATCAAAAATAGCTAAGAGCACTCTCGATAAAGAAAACACCCCGATAAACAGTAAAACGCCCATAAGTTTTGAATGGCTGAACAGATTTTCATCAAAAATAGCTAAAAACACTCTATAAAAAATACCCAATAAACCATAGAAATATAAAATACAGATATATCTATGCAATAAACAGTAAAACGCCCATATGTTATGAATGGCTGAACTGATTTTCATCAAAAATAGCTAAGAGCACTCTCGATAAAGAAAACACCCCGATAAACAGTAAAACGCCCTTAAGTTTTGAATGGCTGAACTGATTTTCATAAAAAATAGCTACACTCTCGTTAAAGTCAGCTTTCAAATAAAAATAACGAAATAAAATTTTGAAAATATTGGTTTTCAAAATCTTTCAATCTACATACGAGTAATTCAAAAAAGTGGTTTAGTGTTTTGAAACTACAAACTTATCATCATTTCTCACCGGAAAGAAAGTGCAAATACACCGTTAGTAGATGAAGAGCCGGGAAAAGATTGGAAAACCTCCAAAATAAATAACAAAACTACACGAAAATGTCATATAGAGAATCACCTTATCGTCTTGAAAGCACTATAGAAACCAGTTACTTTAAGTTGACTCCACCGAATAAAACTGAGTTCGAGGAATGATAAGGCACCTATTGCTAGCGTAGACATCTAACCCAAAAAGCCAGACGAAATAGGTCTGAAAGACTGCCCTACCTCTTTTTTGGCAACTTTATCAAAGCATAGTCTACATTTAGTCGATTGAATGTGGCAGAGAAAATGATAAAAAGAAATATTAAGGTATTCGTGCCCAGTCGGGTATTTTTTTCCTATCTACATCGGTCCGGGTAGTAGTAACAATAAAAATAAGAGCTGGATATTTTGTGGAAATTATGTATATTGCATGAATATGTATATAAAATAGGAGTTATTGGAAGGTCAGCGTGATAAAGACGGTTGGGAGGGGGCAGTGGGCACGCGTGGGCCATATCTAAGGATTTAGTTCTGAGGCAGTTATTACGCCCGCTACGTGTCCCCTTGTCCCCCGTGCCCCCTATGTCCCTTGTCCCCCTTCTCCCCGCTGCCCACAATCGAGGGTGCGATCGGAAAACGCGATATCAATTCGCGGAACTTCTCTTTGCGATTGTGACCGCGTCCGGGGGAAAATTAAAATGTATGGAGCCGCGTATGAACAATAACGTTTATTAAAAATATTGATTACCATTGTTAAGCAAATGGGTTTTCAGCAATCTTATTGTTACGTGGATGGGACTGATTGAGTTAATCGCGTATCATAACGAGGTAGACAAATCAGCGAGAATTCAGCGGAAAATAATTGCCACTTGGAGTTGAAAACGCTCTAACAAAAAAAAGTTAATAAAATCAAAAAACCCGACTGCTTAAAAAGCGAACTAAAATAAAAAGATGTAAACAAGAAGAAAATCTTGCTGTGCAGTCGCAGGATACATCTGGTTTTGGTCAGCCAGCTCGCGAATATGTATCCTCCGACTGCACAGCACGCGTTTTAAGTAGTCGGGTTTTTTGATTGTTAACTTTTTTTATTTACAACTTTTTACCCGGCTGAAAGGAAAGGGTTATGTACTACAAAGTAAGGGTCCATTAAAATTTTGTCCAACATGGAATAATGCTTATTCAATGTAAATAATGGCATTCGCATATCTTTTCCGCAAAAGGAATAACAAATCAACTAAAACTTTTCTTTTCATTGAAGATTCTATTATAATTAACTATAATAAGGTAACCTTATATTGTATTTATTCATTTATATTTTTGAATTCAGTTTGATGTGAACCAAAAAATATAACAAAGGCTTCTTTGAACCCAAAGTATAAGAAACTGGTGTGAACTCAGGGTTATAATGTGATAATGGAACATAGTTTTGGTTTAAGTCCAGTGTGCTCCATAGCCCAGTTGGTAATTGGACGATGGAATCATGCAATTTTCCCCATAGACCAATTGGTCAAATTTCAATTGGTCTACGGAGCACCGACGGTTTTTCGCGCATCTTGTGCGAGTCCCAATTTTTTTTAGTTATACTTTTTTTTTTTCGAATGACTTTAAACAGATAAGTAGTATGTATTTATGTAATTACCTCTAAAAACTCTTCATTTTGATACCCCACTCGATGGGTTTCGAAGAAAAATAAAATTGCAACCCCTACAATATGGCGCCCAAAATCCACCATGTTTCTTTTTTTTAACAGCACTTATCTAAGAACACTTAGGCGGCCAAGACCTATCTAACGATGTCTTAATTATAAAAATCTGTCAAGTGGTTTTGAAAGATAGGAGGTAATAAAGAATATTACATACATATATACAAACACAAGCAAGATACGCGCGAAAAACATAACCCTTTCCTTGCAGCCGGGTAAAAATGTTTCCTTTAATACTCTTCAGTTCCCGGTAATGTGTTTGAAGAAGATTAACATTTCAGCTTTTTATTTTTAAAAGCCTATAGCCACAGCTTATTGAATATTCATGATGTACCCGGATCAATAACATCTGGTCAGGAATGTAAAAATCAATACGGCTTGCTTGGCTTTGCATAATTCCCGCTCATTACGTTCCTAGCACCAGCCTTGGGTAATTAGCACTTATTTTAAATTCACAAAGAGGCAATAAAGTTAAAAAATTACGTTGCACGCGACCAGAGGTGGTACGGTCAGTAACGAAGGTCGTAACAGTTACTTACGCCACTTTTAAGAATTTTATGCTATGTAGGGGTGATAAGTGCCAGGTTGATTGCAGTAGGCTTGCCCCCTTTTACATGGGACTTAGAAATAAGTGTCTAAATGTGGTATAAATAAGGCTCACTTCTGCCTAACACTACGGGTAAAACAGGCGTAATATTGATTTAGAGATCAGATTTTTTCGTCGAAATTCCCTGCCGACTATACCTAGGTACCTAATGTAGCATTTCTCAACGAGTTGAAACTTGAAAGCTGTGCGAATTTTTCTTTGTCCTAAGAGCGTCACGTGCTAAAGCTTTTTATTATCCTCACTCCCTCGGCTGAAGGGATGTGGCGTATTCGCGGAATTGCCTGCCGTTTCCTTGCAAATGAAGCAATAGCTTCCGCTCACAGGAAATTTCATGGCAACCAATTAATACGGCTTCAGTTGAACGTAACTGTTTACTGATCAACGCAGCCTGGCTTTGAGAGAAGATTGTTTCGATTTGAATATCTTCGTTGTAAAGATTCTTTTAATAATTTATAACAGGCTTGAGAGAGGTACCTGATTTTAATTATTTACCAGCCTTCACGAATATGCAAATTACTAACGTAAAGGCCAGCACAAAATAAATCTCACCAATATTCTATTATCGGACCGTTGTAATCCCAAAGAAAAACATAAAGTTTAAAACACAATCTTAACCAAACAAGAACTCAATTATAATCGTAACAAAATATTTTATAAGATACCAACCACTGAGAATCATAAATAGGTCGCGTAATGAATTCCGTGAAGAGCTCCGTAAGAAGAACGTGACACAAATCCTGGCTCAATAAACGAGACGAGCCCGAGCCTGCGTGACGCGACGCGGCCCCGAAGCCATCCCTCATAGAAACAAGACCAACCACTCTCGCCTCCTTATACCTAATCTCCTTTATATTCCTCGCTTACATATAAAATGTTTCTCTTATTGCCGCCATATAACATTTTACGTATCTCCGCATAATCATCTCCCAGGTACGGAGCGTGTTACTTTAAAATTAAGCAGACATAAACCATGACCTGGTACACTGTTCACTGCCAAAGATCTCTTTAAATTATCGTTACACAAACAGTACGATTAAGGCATCTTGATTCGTGACGGTAATACTAAATTCGATGTGTTTGTAAACATAAAACTAACGCGAAATGACGTCTCGCTGCAGGACAGAATGCAGTTGGCTCGGCGCCAATGTTGTGCTTCAACGCCCTTTTATCTCTCGTCAAAATATCAAAAATAAAACACTTATTTAACATTGTACACATGTTACGCATTCCTAAATCGATGACAAATGTTTTATTACCCGTTTTAAAAATAGTTTTCTTTCTTTTCAGGGACGGTGCTTGGCGTCGAAGTGCATTTCGAAAATAAGGACAGTGGGTTTTTTCTAAAACACACGGCGAGATGGAGCGGTTCGGGTCCACCGCCGGAACCAATGGGCACGGCACTGCCGGGCGCCCTGTTATCACTAGACAGATTCACAGTATTACAAGGCTCAGCCCCTGCATCAGTGCGGGCTACTTATGGGCCCTTTTCGACTAAACAAACGGTACCAGCGCGATACGCAGTACCTGACCCCTTGGAACCACCGAGGAGAAATGCGTCTTTGATGGAACTGCAAGATGCCACTGCACACAGACTTGATGTTTCAGCACACCTGGTATTCCGGGAGCTTCCTCGTGATGCTCCAGTGCTACGTGTGCTGTTCCACACAGGGGGTGAGGGCGGTGCAAGACGTGCCGCGACACGACCTCGTCGTGTGTGCATCACGTTACACGCGAGTTACGGAACGCGAACATTAACAGCGACGTGTGGCCCAGAAGGCGAGGAGGGTGCTTGCCTCGCTGAGTTAACGGTACCAGCTGCATGGTGGCCTGCGGATGGAAAGGGCAAGCGACCACCAAGGACAGTGCGATTAGCTTACAGTGCAGCTGAAGCCGGCAGTGGAGAAACAGCTGAGGGTGCCTGTGGGCGAGTGTCTGTGCAGCCTGCGTGGCCTCTGGGTTCCGTCACGTTGGCTGGAGCTCGTGCTGGGTACAGAGAAGCCCGAGCTGGTGATGCTGCCCTACTCCTGCCTCGAGCACCACTGTATCCTCACTCTCGACTGCATTTGCCCTTTGTAGTGCGGCGCGACACCAGCCATACAATTTCACATGTTGTCATCAGGTGAGTTCATTTATTAATTTATTTATTAGTTTAACCTCGCACTGGAACGGCTTGCAGCAATTGCACCAATGGAGCACAATCTTATAATAAACTCACTATAAGTCCAGGTTTCCTCACGATGTTTTCCGTCACCGTTGTCAACGATGTCCAAGACAAACTTAGAAAGTACATATGAATTGAAAAAGTCACATGGGTACTTGCCCGGATTCGAATCCACGACCTCAAGCACGAGAGGCGAGATCTTAGATTTTCACGTTTACTTTGTTTCTTTATACATGTATGTATGATGTGTATAAGCCAAGTAATTTATTCTCTTCGAAAGTGCTCGTGACAAAAACGTGAAAATGCTCATTAAAACTGTGATTAAACGACAGTGCTTAACTGTAGCCTCGATGCCACCCAAGTAGTGTCAGACTTCTGTATGCCTGACATAGCGGTTTGTAAAACCCACACCGGGAGAAAATCTGTCCACGCATGAGCCACTTCAAGTTAACGACGGAACAACTTGCGCATCTCTGTGTTATGTCACGCTGACTAATATTTATTGGTAGTCCGCCCAACTGCGACTGGTTTATTGCTTGTCAACCGCGATCTTCTATTTTGCGTGGGAGGTATGGTACATGAAATAATTCATTCTATTCTGACGGTTATGTTTATATTATCATCAAGAATGTAAACAAAAATTTAAAGTTGGCTGCAAACTAAAGCTATTGTTCTGTCGTAACTTTTGGCAAGTTGTGAGTGGGACGCCGCAGCGGTTGGAGGACAGACGAGGTGGCAACTGCCAACAAAACAAGTTCACAGTTCACATGTACGGTGAAGTAGAGCAGGCGGTCGCTGCTCACGGCTTAACTGCAAACTGTCGACCTCAATGCGCCAATTAAAACTTTTTCAGTTATTCTAGTTTTTAACAGAATAACGACTCCTCCAAAATCACCTCGTTTATTTCACACAATTTATTGCTCTTTGGGATCAACTTTATTCTTTAAATAATTCTTGCTCCTTGGTCTCATTGTGGACGACCGCAAAAAGATACGAGTAGTTAGAACAAGAGCAGAAATTTCATTGCGAAAATTACATTATGTGTTAAATTGAAGAGTCTTTTCTCAAGTTTATTTGATTTATTTCACAGTTATGATTACTTTATTTTAGGTTTATATAAATTGCATTTTACATCGTTTACTTAGATTACCAAAAGCTTTTTGTTTAAATTCTGAAATTGTTATCTGAAGAAATATACATTAAAATTGTACAAATAAGATTAAGGTACTTACCTATGTCTCTGTTAGAAAAATATCCAAAGATCACAAGCTTCTAAGTATAAAAATAAAAAAATGTTAAAAATGTGAGTACGCATCTAAACTGAAGTTTTTCTCAGGCTTTTCTTTTAGGCTTCATATTTTTCAGCGAAACTGCCTAGAAAGAAGTAGCTTGTTCCTAAGTACCAAACGATCATAATTCTTCCTCTAAGTAGAAAAGATCTCCGTGCAATTTCCCAGCTCTGCTCTAATATTGAGTTACGGCATTGTGCTAGCTGCTTTTCTATTCCTCCTAACTGTAATATAGCACCACTGCTCTAAACCATTGGAGAACGAAAATTCGAAGAATACTGCGCAAATATTGATATATGATCTTAAAGTTATAACAAATGCAGCTAAAGTCAGCCATGAATATTACAGTCCTTTCCAACACCACCAATACAATTTGGAGCTAGAATCGTAGCACGAAATTCTCGATGATATTATTTATGACCTGCAAATTTTGGGGTTGTAATAGTTGAGATATTGTATTGTTGCTGTATTCAAAATAGAGGCATTGAGTAATAGTTACTTACTACGATGTCCAGGAGCACTGAGCTTATAAAATCTCACACATTATAAGAATAATAAAATCGAAATAAAAAAATAAGGTGTCCATTCCTAGCTGTTCGCGTAAAAAGGCAGTGATTGCGCGATTGTGGAGCTCTCTGTGATTGTGCCCCAGCGTGCACTATTGCAATCTTTACACCCGACGCTTCAAGTGCTACACGAGAATCTAATGGAATCAATATCCTGTCGATATCGCTAAAAGCCGCCAGACTAGTTCAAAAGAAATGAGCGGAAATGCTGAAAGGAGTTTTATTTTACACTTTGAAGAGAACTTTATTAGGGAAGTACCTACCTATATATGTATGAAGAAGGTATATCTGATACTTACAATCACGCTATATATTATGTGCCACCTGCTCCAAAACTTCATCGCGGATACGAGTATCTGTTTCCCGTTTTGAGTTACGGGTCGGGTCGCACCCGCACGGGAATTCTCGACTGCAACCGGCTAAATGGAAATTTATCGCTCCTTCGGCTTAGACATTAAAATAAATTTTACTATTCCAACAATAACGTGAGACAGTTTAGCTAACTGCGGCTTTACGTGATCCTAATCCTCTGTTAGCCATTGTACAGAACCAAGTTTGTATCCACCTAAATCTTAGTTGGTCGAAAACTAGCGACCAAGTTCAAAGCATGAAATAAATTATCTTCAATGCAGGGAATTCTGCATTCCGTTAAACAGCTTTGATCTGCTCTCTTTTACGATTGGTATTCTACGAGGCCCATTTGTGTCAGTGTACTTTAGAGCCGGAAGAAATGCATAGCGAACATTATACAGTTAAACACAAGTAAGGGAATGAGGACAAAAGGTATCTTTTGCAAACAATGATTGTTTCGTTATTAATTTATGGAAGTTATTGCTATTTTATGCTGACACTTTGGGAAGTGCCAGCAATGTGTTGCCAACAATCAACAAAGGGATATCAATATTCAATAAGAACCAAATTTTAAAATCGCGCTTGATTTATTCGTATGGATGGTCATGGTTAACTTTGATGGACCTCTTGAATACAAGTCGACACCTACGTAAGTTGGAGAGATATTGGAGATCCGTTCAACAATTATAATGAAATCTTCCACTCCACATCAGAGTTATGTTGGCCTTCTAATGATATAAAGTGCCTAAAACTTTAATAATATAAATCTTATGGACCAAGTGATTAATACAGCATTATTCATTTTGCCCGAGCAATTTGAAAAATGCCCTATATGAATAGGCAATATGATAAAAACTATTGAAATAATTAAATTTACTGGGCTTTCTGAATAATGCCTATTTATACTTTACTTGCTGACTTATTGGACAGGGTAATAAAAATATGAGTTTTATTAAATTATTTTAATGTTGACATTGAATAAAATATAAAATAGAAAAAAAAGAAGAAAGAAAAATTGGTTATTTGTCAAAAAGTCGACGGAGCCCCGCTGCGCTTGGCTCCTATTTCTGTCTGCAGGGTCTAAAGTAACCTAACGTGAAGGAGATGATGGAAGCTGCATTCGCTCGTTCACTTTAGCTCCCGTCATTTCCTCTATCCGTGTCGGGGTGCCCTAAGTTCCTGAGCTCGCTTCGCTCGCTCTTGGACTAATTCATTTATCATAATTATTGAATTGCCCAACCGTTACGTAGCCATATTCATAATGACCAGACAATGTGATAAATATAGTAGTTTAAATCAGTATTCGTTACATTGCCCAATTTAACTTGACTATAGATTCATAATGCACATATTAATCAGTTGGTCCATGACATATATATGCCTTAATTATGAATAGCCCATAGATCTGCGAAGTACTGTGTAATCCACGTGTACATAGATAGATAGAAGAATAATTTAATTAAAACCTGTATACTGTCCCATAGAATGAAGGTGAAGTCAGGTCTCCGGCTGGTGAGCGTGACTGCTGCGAACTCCCGCTGGGCGGTGACAGCAGAAGTGAAGCCTCGAGCCGCCACCGTCACGGCGACAAGACTGGAACAACCGCTGCGAGACGACGAATCCTCTGACACGTAAGTACCCTTTTCTTGTACTAGTCTGAACTGTTCCATTCCTAGGTAAAGACCTTCTACAATTCCGTTCACTTCTTTCGGTGTAGTGCTTCATCTCGTTAATTCTTGAAAAAGTATCCAAGGCGTTCCATCTTCTGTGATCCCGTATCTGTACTGTACCTAATGATTAATCTGACGTAGTTTATCTGAGTTAATGATCTGATTGAACGCTTCATTTGTTGATCAAAGGGGTTAATTAGGTGAATCTAATCAACAAACTAATCACTTAATCAGTTATCTTGTAAGCAATAAGCATAATCTGTGATCCAGAAGTTTCTCTCAAATTGGCTACTCAAAGGTGTTTAGATTATTGTGACTTAAACTAGCAATTGTGAAAATTACCTACTTCCAAATTAGTCCAAGTTTTGCATCATAATCCAAGTGAACAAATAACCCCGTTTCTTAGCTTGTTAGTCGAAACTACATTAGATTAGATGAACTTAATTAACTAAATTAGAAGCATGAGGAGTCCTTTCACATCCACTTTCAAACCACTTTATTACACTTTCCTGGACGACAAGATTATCTCTAACTACCATTTTATCTCTAACTACCATTTTCCGTTATTAAAGCAACAAAGCATCCGGATGCAACGTACCTAATAGTCTACTCAACAGTATTGTAAAATTAAACAATATGATCGTTGAACAAGAGCAATTTCAACTTCACGCTGAAACAGCATCAGAAATCGCAATAAAATTGAAAAGAGACATTCATTTTCAAAAAATAAATCCGATAAAATGAAAATGCCATCTGCAATTCTACGTTTTCCCACTTTAGCGATAAAATGCTCTTGCAATCGGAGTGGTCGGAGATAAAGTGGTGCCTTCTAGCTAGCCGCTAGCCAGTCATAGAGCGAGGGACTTTCAAGAATTCATTCCATGTCTAAGTATTTCTTAAGTTCGTCTTTGAGCTGTTTACTTCAGTCTTGTTTAAATTTCATAAATAGGCTAACTAAACAACGGCGTTCAATGTTCTAGGTAAAATATTTCGACGTAGATCTAACATTTTGATGTGCACATTGCAAAAGCACTTTTTATGTAATTTATGCAGCAGTCGTATATGGCTCATAAACGCCCATGCCGTTCATTTTCTCTATGTACCGTACATAAATATACATCTAGTTAAACGAGTTTCACACCAAAATGAAAATTTATTTTTATACTTCACGTTTTATAACAGAATGTTTCCATTTCTCATTTCTTTGGCGGGATTTGTTCACAATTTCGCCCACGACTACTTTGCATTTGCACAGCCATAAATTTTGTCAGCGCTTTTCTGCTTAATGAAACTCGATGTCACGACTAACTTTTTATTGTTTAGATAATTTCGTGTTTCCACTGCGCAGCGTACAGCGACAACACCCAAATAGAACGTGAACTTTGAGAGCAAAGAGTAGGGACTAGATAATACGACTATTGATTTATTATGACCCGGGTTATATTCACCTTCAAGATATTCGACCTCAATAAACAACCTTTTAGGTAATAAAAGCTTTTAGGCTCAGCAAGTTTATGAACTGAATATAGTAACTTAATTTAACGATATAGGGAATCTGAAGAGAGCAGCGGCGTCGGCGAACCTGGCTGGGAGGAGATCCTCACGTGGCTCGTAGAGGTCGGAGCCGAGGGGGAGGGCGACGGAGAGGGCTCGGAGGGAGAGTCAGGGCGAGGAACTGCCCGCATCAGCTGGTCAGCCAAAGTGTCATCCGCACCCACTACCACCTCTACCACGGAGGAACCACCCCACGAACACAGAGTCAACACCAGACTTGACATTGAAAAGGATGACATACAAGCTGTGCTGCCCATATCTAAGGTAATTGAACGACTTGTTAACCGTAGGTATCATCTTTCGCAATTTACATAAAATTAATTCAAACAGGATTTATAGCATGTTGAAAGCGTTTATAGGGATATTCACGGCCTGCTCTTGATTAAAACTTCGAGATACTTTCAGTGAAAGCATAACACTTTAAAAAATATGTATGTTCTTATGAACGGTGTACTACCTACCAATTTACTACGATTAACGGGTGTTAGCACCTATACATTTTTTATCTAACTTTCGATTTAAAAACGTATTTCTGTAATAAATGCGAATAGTGATTACAATCACGGACACCCACTCGATTATTCGACTATTATAGAGACAAGGTGCTCGAAATCAACAATTTATTAAGACATCGATTGTAAGCAATAAATTACCCGAAAGGTATTTTCTTAGTAATTAATGGAACGAAGGGAGCCCCTTTTATTACTATAACGATATCTTTATTGGGTTCCAAAGGTTTTTATGAGAGTGACTCGTTGCGAACGACCCTGTGAGTTAAATTGTTAGCTAAATAGATGCAGTACCTCATATAATTATTGTTGGGTTCATAAATGGCACTTTGGGCGTTCATAATATTCTTTTCTTCTGAATAATATTTAATTTCTGAAGCATTATTATGCCTGTTACGAGCGTGATTGTACGAAATAGCTGAGATTAACTTTTAATGGTACACTCTTAGTATGAATGAAGTGGTGTAATGGGAGCTTTATCGCGAGTTAATGGAGGCTATGGTGGGTCGGAGCCTCCCATCGCGCCCACAGTGTGGCTGCTCTCACCGCAAGCTGGCTTGTTCGCCTCCGTCATATTTTGAATAACTGCCAGCTATTCATAATTATTCATCGATAGCAAACTGTTATCGATATCAATGTCCATAGCTTTATTTTTTGCGGTATCGTAAAATACCATCTTTATTATTATAGATAGATAGTTCGCAGAAATAAACTTTCTCTATTTTAAAAGAGGCATTGTAATATTTGAAGTTTATAGCCCTATTATTTGTAAAATAATTTGGCAGCCATTAGTCTGTCACAATAACGAATTAGGGATCAACAATATCTTCTAGAACATTTAAATTACATCAACCTTCAAGAGCACGATCTACGTTTATTATCTTTTCAAGCAATTTGGCTTTTTTCCATTTCTTGTGACACGGATTCGTCGTTAATTTAATTTGAACGTTCTATTAAATCGGGGAATCGGGTGGGTCTTTGGGGACTCGTATGGTAAGGAATACATTGTTTCGAGCGCCCGTATAATTTCCATACGTCAGCGGCAACGTGTGCGGTCCCGTCGGCTTTAAATGAAGTTACAGAATAATATTTATAAAGCAATTAGTTTATCTCAATATTAGCGTGGAGTCATTAAGTCGGGCCGCGGGCGCTGCGGCTGGAGTGGGCTCTTCATATCTGCTCGCTGACGGATGAACGCTCGCTCCTTGTCTGCCGCCCAACTAGATGATTAAAGCAAGTAAATGAGGACGTGAATGATGGAGTGTTTGTCTTTGTGTGTACGACTCTACTATTGTAACCGTAAATTAATAGACAGTGGCCATTATTCGGGTCAGAATTGCTTGTTTGTCTATCCAGTCTATCGTCACCTATAAACCTGTAGGCCGCAATTGCTCAGGGACAGTTATAAAATAAAGAACAGTAACTTTACAAGGTACTTAGGTATGTCTAGGTCAAGTGAATTTATCACCTAAAGCTATTTAAAAGAATGAAATACTTAGTGCTTAATCCGTCCTCAAATTAATACCTTGTAACATCGACGTTCTTTTTAACGATCTCCAGGGTTACATTTACAAGTGTTAATCAACTGATCACTTCTGACTAATGGATTTTTTTATTAGGTGTCCACTACTTAGGTGTTTTTTCTGGCCTGTTTTTACGACTATGAATAGCCTCATTCAATTTAGATTCTGAAGTTGCCGTGAAGCAACATTAATTATAATGACGATGATCAGCGGCATAGATATGCTGTCATGACCATTTTTTCGTATTCGTATTTCAAATAACAGTATTGGCACAGAAGAAATATACAAACAGTATGGAAACTACCTACAAACGCCCGAAACGGCACACTCACTCAAAGACCCCTAAGCGGCTCGCACTACTGACAGCACTGCAGAAGTGCCTCAATGGTCTCGTGTCGGTGCGTATGTTTGTATGAGCGTGCCGTTTCGAGTGTTTGTAGGTAGTTTACATACTGTTTGTATATTTTTACTGTGGTATTGGGATAGTGGGATTATATAATGGGATTCGTACAGAACTACTGGTTAAAGTTTCATGTTTAGGAATATGCTTTAACTGTAGATTTATGTCGTTAAAGTTAGTTGAGAATCAAGATGCATTATATAATGAGTTATCGTTATTAAAGTTGGTGATAATATGGGCCAAATTCTCTAGAACAGTACCAATACTCTTCACAAATACAAACAGGTTTGTTAATGTTTTCGTTTTCCACCAGAACTGGGAGGTCCTAAACACAGCGGTGCTGACAGGGCGTCAGGTGTCCCAGGCAATGAAGGTACTGATCGTGTCACAAGCCGGCCAGGTTGCTGACGTCACACTACAGAGCTCCTGCCATTCTGAGGATGAGAGCGTTCTAAAGGTAAGGGCGAAAGGAATGTGAGGTTAGCTTAACTTAGGTAGACAATTTTCTCTGGAATGTATCAAAGTAATAGTTTCAAGAGGAATTATGAGCTGAGTAGGCGGGTACTTATCTACACACAATTAAACTAACAAAAAGGGAATGATAAATATTCTAAAGTTGAGCATCCAATTATAGCTGTTTCACTTTACAAAGGTAGAGTTATATTTAAATTTTCTGCTAGGTACTTATTTGAATTGATATTTCGTCATGATTTATTTGCTATTATCTTACAAAAGAAAGATTTCGGATACTACGTCTACAAACCTATTGAGATGGCTCAAAAGAATAAAGAATACCTAATGTTTTTTAGCTCAGACGTTTTTCTCAACAAATGTTGACTTTTGAGGCTTGACTTTGTGTCTTAGTAATCCTGTTACTATTAGAAACGTGAAAGTTTGTGAGGATGGATAGATAGATGTTTGCTACTCTTTTATATGCAAAAACTGCTGAACTCATTTTGATGAAACTTTACAGATATATAGCTTATACATGAGAATAGCATATAGGCTTTAATTTATGAAGATATTGGGAGAAGTACTAATAACACGCGGGTGGCTGCTTATTATACCATACTAGCTATCCCCCGCAGCTTCGCTCTCGTCAACTGGCTGCCTACCTTCCCTACCCTACTCTATCATACCTACATACCCTACCCTACCCTACCTACCTACTTACCTACATCACCTTGCCAAATTTCATTGAATGCCGTTCAGTGGTTTAGGCGTGAAAGGTAACAGACAGAGTTACTTTCGAATTTATAATATTAGTATGAATTCAGTCAGAAGACCAATATTTGACAAAAAAAATTACGTGTCGTATGAAGTGTCAAGCGATTTTGAACTATGCAAGTAAGGGTAGGTTACAACTCGGTAATATACTGTCATCTACCATGACCTGTCCTTCACTTAATTGTCCTTCAAACGTTTATTACTTTAATGGCCCCAAACCTCCAAATATAATGCTTTGTAGACAACCTATACAAAATCTAATTATCGCCCAGGTATCATCATCATGCAGTTCAGTCTACGTCGACGGCTCAGAAATCCGTGGTTCTTCCAACGCGTCAGTGATTGTCAAATACGGCACCTACACCGGTCTCGCGCGCTTCACCGTGTGGATGCCCGAGTACCCTCTGGAGATTGACGTCGATGACAACAGACTGTCGCAAATCAAAGGTAAACATCGTTTGTTCTCAATCAAACTGTCACTTTGTGTTGTCGCTCATTATTGCGCACTTGTAGTGTCTCGAATGTTTGAACGCTTAAGTATCTACCAGCTAAAATTAATTGGCTTTAAAGTCTTGGGTATTTAGATTCCAACTTTAAACTTTGTTTAAATTCTTTGGGAACAACTTGAGAATTTGAAAGTTTAGTCTAGTCTTATCTAATTAAGTGTAGTAGACTATGGGCCGGTTTCTGAATTGAGCTAAAAACCCGCTAAACTATGCTTTAATGTGAAAATTAGACAGATTTTCCGACTATGTTTGACAAATACTTAATTCACAATTCAATGCTTGATGCACTAGAGTCGATCGAAAAACGGGCCAATAGGCTCATCTGCAATGAGGCACTGGTCAAGTCAGCCGAGTTGCCAGCTTGTCGGTTTTTTATCGGTTTCATTTCGGGGAGTGTGTGATGGAACTGCATGATTTAATTCCACCCAGCCCGTTTCATCATCGGACTACCAGACGTACGGCGATGCGCCATCGGTAAGAACATGGTGGACATCCCACCCATAAGCGCTAAACAATTTGAAAATACTTTCGTACAGCTAAGGAGTGGAATTCCCTGCCGGAGTCTGTTTCCCGATAGCTACAACCTAGGGGTCTTTAAGTCAAAAGTAAAGTTACTTCTAGGCAAGCGTGCTTCACCGTCGACCACAACATCGCTTCCCATCAGGTGAGATAGCGGTCAAGCGCGAGCCTAAATTTAATTAAAAAATCGAGTTTATCATTATTTACTTTTCAGTACGATAATAGGATTAATTAAGCTCAACATTTTTATGTAAAATAATATTACCTTTGCTAAATTTAACTGAATAATGTATGGCACAGGTTGGAAAGTCCCCGATGACACGAACACGAAGGAACGAGCGAAGCGGTCACTGTCTGCGCGGGGTTGGGGCGGCGCCCGGCCGGACAACACCAACTCGCTGTCCGAGCAACGCTCGTGCCGGCTGCGATATCAGCAGAGCAATGTTGAGGTAACGGTGCAATCATTACCTACATTCAATATTCTAAATTTAAATTGGCATCTGCCGGTAGCTTCGCATGTGACAGCTCGTGGCTAAATAATAACAGCCGCTCGGGTCGATCTTCAAGGTTAAGCAACGCTCGTCGAGGTAGATCCGTGGATGGGTGACCATCTTTACATAGCGATTTTCTGCCGTGCCTCGGTAGTCACGTTAAGCCGTTAGTCCCGACTGTCATTTGAAGATCTGATACCAGTCTAGCCAAGGAGTATCGTGTTACTCAGTTACTTGGTTGTGGAGGTACTATCTGTCCAGCCTTTAAGATGTGAAAAATTAATAAACAGACAGACAGACAGTTATATTCGCATTTTTATATTGGATAGGCTATAACTATGTTTATCTGATGGGATAACACACACAACACTGCACTCCAGAACGAAAATTGTCGACGAAACTCAAAGTTAAATAGAACTGGGTAGGCCATGTCTGCCGGGAAAAGCTATGGATCCTTATTTCGCATAATTTTTTTAAGCCCTGTGACAGACATCCCGTCGTGGCAGACTGAGAATGGTGGGACGATCTCATGAATTGGCGAGAAGAAGCATAAAATCGGTAGAAGTAGATAGAATGCGGGGATCTCAGGAGCGGGACAATATATCAGGCAGAAAAAAATCTAGATCACAGATCTTCCTAAAGTGACCCTTATATATTCATGTAAGCAAAGGTAGGTAGGTGGTCTGACAGATAAGGCTTTTTATTGTTCCGTACCCAAAGGGTAAAAACGTCACCAGGCTGTATCACATGAACCGTGATAGCTAGACTGCTGAAATTTTCACAGGTGATGTATTTCTATTCCCGCTATAACAACAAATACTAAAAATAGAATAAAATAAATATTTAAGTGGGGCTCCCATAAAACAAACGTGATTTTTTTGTCGTTTTTTGCGATAATGGTACGGAACACTTCGTGCGCGAGTCCGACTCGCACTTGGCCGGTTTTTTTTATTGGAGTGTGTTAACGCAAACACTGGGTTTAGCGGATTCAACACCTTATAGTTGTAGAACATTAAAGTTACCGGCACGTAACTGTGCAAGAGTCGTTAGATACGCACAAGTCGATTTTTAGGTCTCTTTGGTTACCGAGTGGGACGCGGGGAACGTTTAGCAATTTAAATTAAATTTCCGTTCGCGCGCGATTGGTTGGTCAGTTGACACAAGGATCGACTGTTCAATCGAGTCGCATCCACGTTCCGTTCGCTCTATGTGGTGGTTGGTCAGTTCGGGCATTTAAGTGCGAACACTTACCCTCATTATAGTCGCCACAATCTAAGAAGTCCGTTGACGTTTCTCATTTTACATGCCGCGTGCTTTAACTTTCTACGTAAGAAATAGAAAAATCAAATTCATCATCCTAATTAAATACTATGTTACCAATACCACAGATAATATAATACTAGCATACAGATGCCTCATCCCATACAAAGAAACCGTGCCGACGTAACTAGCGTTTTTCATCTGATTATACCGATTATTTTTTGTAAATCGATCGCGGTCGGTTCCGTTCCACGACGATAGATAGATTACCATCTATATCCGTGGAACGGAACAGAACAGAACGCGATCGATGTACAAAAAATAATCAGAATAATCAGTATAGAACGTCGGCACGGTTTCTTTGTATGGGATGAGGCACATTCGCAAGCATCAAGTTTAATTATTAATATAGTTTATAAAAGATAGCTTGATCTCTGCGACAGCTGTCAGTAACAGTATAAGTATTTTTATAGCTGTCAAAACGGGCCTCTTATTTTTTGACAACTTTACGCCAAAACATTACCAAGTTACACGCCGGGGACTATACTGTTTGCCAATTTAGTACATTCCAAATCCTTATTACGGATCTGCGTATCAGGCCCTTTTCTGCAACAATTAACGTAATTTCAACAAAGTGGTTGCTTGACGGCTTGAGTACCTAATAGCCAGGTACTTTACAACGCCAACGCTTGAACGGGGTGTTGCCATAATTAGCTCTTTCTGTTAAGAAAAAACCTGCGATGAATGGCAACGGGCTCGCCCCCCAATCACGGTAATTGGTGTAGGTGCCTACGTAGCTGTGGGTGTACCTTTGTATTGCAAAGGTCACAAAGTTGACGTGACATTTTGAAGTTTCATTAAAACCTTTTTCCTTGTATAAAGATTGAATTTTTAAGCTGGCGTGGTATGTAAACTCTAAAGAATAGGAAAAAATATATTGAAAGAAGTCTCGCGCCCGATTTTGATGAAAACTCAAACTGCATAATTGTTTGGGTTATTGGACGATTCGCCCGAAGTTAATTTTAGAGAATAAAAAACAAAAAAGCATAGTCGTGCTCACCCGTCTCCGAAATAATATGAAGAATTAATCGAAGTTAATAGATATTTTACTAAAAACTAGGCAAGCAATTCATTAAATAAGTAATTACCACTTAAAACGTGGATATATGCCAGTTAGATAAGACATTCAATACCCAAACTACCAGGAGGCCAGAATCATAAGGAAGTATTTGCAGGGCTAGAATCATTAGCGGAAAATCGCTCGGTCCTCTTTTTAGCGCTCATGATTCTTTTGATTCATTGGCAACAAAACACTAAGAGGGAGACAGCAATAATCGACCACTCCAAAATTATTTAGTAGGCGATTCGGGCAAATTTTATTTTAGAGAACAAAAAAGATTTTTTTTTTCGATTAATCGACCACTAGGTCGATTCGCCCGATTCGGGCGAGTTAAATCCGGGCGAATCGTCCAATAACCCAATTGGTTATGCAGTTTTAGTTTTCCTCATCACACTAATATTATAATGGCGAAAGTTTGTGACTGCGTGTGTGTTTGTTAATCTTTCACGCTAAAGTTACTGAACGGATCTGGATGAAAGGCACATAGATAGATTACAGTCAGGAATAACACATATGATACTTTTTATCCCGGGATATATTATGTTCCCTTCGGGTTAATTTCCACATTCACGCAGGCGAAGCCGCTGGCAGAAGCTAGTATTTTTCATAAGCTGCAAATATTCCTAGCCAGGAGTAGAAACCATTTTTTTGTTAATCCTTACTAAGTCTTAATTTAGGTTTTGGCCATAAACGCCCGCTATAAAATATATACCTGTTTTAAATATCGAAGTAACTTTTGTTGTTTGTTTCTGTGAGTATAAGTATATTTACTATACTTATTTACATTTCTTTTTCCTTCTGTAGGTGTACGCCCGTTTCCTGGCTAAAGATCACGACTCGGGTCGCGTGTCGTACTTCGTGTCGCGTCGCACGTGGCTGAAGGTCACGGAGCTCGTGCTGACACGAGTCTCGGACCCAAGGATAGCGTCGCTAAGAGGTCGCGTGCTACAAGGCCGCAGCACTGGACGCACTGAGGTGCAAGTGCTGTCGCCTATTACAGGTAATTTATGGACCTACGTATTTCCGTCGCAATACTGATTTATTCTTATTGTTTTTTGCAGAATCTGCTTATCTACGTAAAGCTAAAGTAAGCTATTAAATCATTGCGATAAAAAGTATTCAGCAGGTAGTAGTCATCCGTATTATGCGCTAATAAAATCTTAAATTACTATAGCAAAGTTCAAACTACTGTGTCGGGGTATATATCACATCATAATGAGTATTGTAGCCAATAAACTGCGTTAGAAGACGCCACGACATGACACAACACCATAATGTGAACCTGGCTTTATATCTATATCTATACTTCTATACTAATCTATATATATATAAATGAATCCCTATTTCCCTTGGTCACGGCATCGTGAACGGCTGGACCAAATTCGATTATTCTTTTTTTGTTGTGTTTGTTATTGTTAGGAGAAGGTTCTTATGAAAAAAAATTAAGAATAAAAAAATGTACTTTACCTACATAGGTAGGGTAGGTATGAAGGTTGGATAGGGTAGGTAGGATAGAGTAGGTAGGGTAGGTAGGGTATGTAGGGTAGGGTAGTGTAGGTAGGGTAGGGTAGGTAGGTTAGGGTAGGTAGGGTAGGTAGGGCAGGAGGGTAGGGTAGGTAGGGTAGGTAGAGTAGGTTAGGTAAGGTAGGGTAGGGTAGGTAGGGTAGATGAATGTTTGGTATTTTTATGGCAAAACAAAGTTTGCCGGGTCAGCTAGTATTATAAAGAGGAAAGATTTGTATTTTTGAATGTAACGAATAAACTTAAAAACTACTGGACCGATTTAAAAAAATCTTTCACCGTTGGGAAGCTACACTAACCCCGGGTGACATAGGCTACTTTTTATCCCTGTATTCCCACGGTAACGGGAACTACGGGGGTGAAACCGCGAAGCGTCCGCTAGTTTGTAATACGTTCACCTAGGCCTAGCCGAACCTAGGCGTGGTCCTGAGGGAATGTAAGCTTGGTGATAAAAGAAATATTCTCTCGCAATGTTTCTAGAGGTTTATGTAGGAATATTACCATAATCTATATCATAATCGGGCATACGCTGGATCAGAGACGTACGGGATCGGTCAATGTGGCGACGCCTAGGAGAGGCCTATGTCCAGCAGTGGATGTCTTTCGGCTAAAATGATGATACCATAATCTTCTGTCCAGTTAAAAATTCTGGCTTTCAGAAGGTATGAAGGATGTAGGCGTCATATTTCTGTGATCTGATATATAATTACTTGCCTATCGGTCAGATCCCAGATGCCTCTGCATCTCAACTGCGCCACTTGAACCTATAGGGACTTGTGGCCTTGTAAAAGTTGTCTTTTAGTTTTATCACTAGACTAGACGTCTTCCTTCCTCTAAGAACCAACAATCTTACTCGGAAAGACTTTGAACTTCATCTTATCGTGTCTATCTCCAATTTGGAGTCGCGTCCAAACGCTTTCGTGACTCGACTGAATCTTAGAAGTTGGTCGCTAGACGATAATTCGCCCGAAATTATCAGATTTTAAACTTATGTGTCTGGGCTAGATAAGTCTCCCTTGAGTTAGAAGTTGGTTCGAATAGTCTATCTAAGATTCGAAGCGGTTTAACTTAGGTAAGTACTAAGTTGAGCTATGCTGAGCCTAGATCAAAGAAATTTATGTTCTTAGTACTTAGGTAGGTAGCTAAACATCAATCATTGGGGTTTAATCTCTGGGAGAGCCTTTTCAAAAGCGACCGCGGTTTTACTATGAATTTCAAATGTCATCGTTATTTACTTTAGGCAATGTAGATAGTCAGCCACATACTTCAGTATCTAGACAAGATTTTGAATACTTTGGTCTAAATGTCTGCATTTGTTTTATTTTAAAAACATCACTAAATTACCAAAAAGAAGTAGGTACGCGAGGATACATTAGCGTACGCCGTGCTAAATTAGTATTTCTGTAGTGTCATCCTTACCGATACTTACTTATAATGGGATGACATTAGGGCATGTAATATCGGAAGTTTTTCAATTCCGATATTGATTGCCGATATGAGATCTTAATATCGGAATTCCGATATAAATATCGGAATTGGGCACTTTCGTTAAATAACGCATTTTTTTTGTAAATTCCCCAAATTCGGTATAAGACTGGATTGAGTACAATAAAAAAACACGTTTATGCCGCGTCATAATAGGATTTTCTATTGTGTCTCTCTCTTATCACTAGTGACTGTGTAATAGGGCGTTTATTTAACTAAACTGCACATTTGTTTCCAAGAAGGAATATAAGTAATGTCTCTCTGAAAAAGGATAATGCAAAAACATATAGAAAATAAATGTTTGTCGATCAATCTGAAAGTAGTCCCGATAAGTGTAGTGACTAATACTGATTTATAATTCCAGTATCAAGTATCAGTCACTGTGGCAAGGCCTCCTGGAGCCTATGTTCAGCAGTGAACGTATTTTGGCTGAAATGATAATGATGATGAAAGACAATGAATTCAAGTAGTGGAAGTTGATTTATCCAACATATTAATGATCGTATCTAGACTAATTTGTTGTATTCAATACAAGGACAAGCCAGAAAACTATTAAGCTTTAATTTATTTAGGTTTCCAAGCAAGTAACACATTATACATTTGAAATAAAGTTTAACACGGATAGGTACTCGTTCCGAAACAGCTCTCAAAAGTATGCAAAATTATCTTAGTATTTATCATCATCGTCATCGTCATTTCAGCCGAAAGATGTCCACTGCTGAACATAAGCCTACCCCAAATGTCGTCACATTGGCCGATGCCGTGCGTCTCATATTCTGCGGATACCCGTAACCTAAGGATTAATCAATGAAAATGTAATTTTTACGACGGGTTCTATCAAGCTGTGTATTTACTTGTACTCTTGCTAAAATTTTTTGCAATCTCGGAACTGTAAATCTGGAATTCATCAAGGTCCATATTATTATTTCATGAAGTGAAGTTTAAGTAAATAAGCGCCCGATTAGCTAACAAACTATCTGACCACTGCTAATCACCGCTTCACAAGGAGAAAAATAAGGATTTTTTTTCTGATGACGAGATTCCGATATTGGATCACTCAGTATCGGAATTGAAATATCGGTAATTTCATTCCGAGATTCCGATATTCATGCCCTAGATGATATATGAAACATCAATAAAAAACAACAACTTTATCTTCTACTTTTTTTTTTTTAATTGTTTAAACAATGCACCTGCCATGCCATCTCTTCACCACCCTGGTAGAGAATGCCTAAGGCATTAAGTTCGCCTTCGTCCCTTTTGTGCATGAAGTCTAAATAAATAATTGCAAATTTTTTTTTCCTAAGCTTGCCCGCAACAAATGAGTTTTAGTTGTTCATGATCAATTTTTTTTCTCCAGGCCGTGTGATTGGTCTCCGTGAAGTCCGCGTGGGTAACGACAAGGTGTCGATCTCGCGTCTGCTGGTACGAGTTATCTCCGGCTTGCAGCTGAACATCTCCCCCGATACTGCCATCGAGAACGGATACGTCTCCGAAACTACAGTTACTAGAAGACTTACAGCGCAATATCAGGTTTGTAGAAGTGAAATTATAATGTATAGATCACGTTTTTTTTTGATACACAGCAATCACGTGTCTTTGGAATCTGAAGAAATAAAGGAACATTTAGGATCGTTTATTGGATGTGATGGTTTCCCCATGTTAAGTAAGATAATAATCTAATTAAGCTTGGGGTGTATTTATGGGGTAAACAAAATACCTACCCAATACTAGATGCCTCTACCCAATTTGAGATGGCGTCTGCGTTTCGAATAATCTTTAAGAAATTAGCCACGCAGATAATTATGAATATAAAGCCCGAGAGTAACCAATGTGATTGCTAATTACGAATAACCACAACTCAAACATGAGTAGGTATAAGGTACCTATTCAAATCCCCAGATTAAGATTGGCTGTAGGAAATGCCTAATTGTGTTAAGCCCACTTATGTAGGTACCACAACTGTAAAGTCAAACAAGTTGATTCATGACACATTTGGGCGATAATTCGTTTGACACCTTCAAAAAATTAAAGATTTCTTGTTAAATCACTTAAGTTGCACTTAGACGTTTTATATAATTTGTGTAAATGTGTCTATGCGGACATAGGGTTGAACAATTTTGAGCTTTGTGCTCATAGCGATAGATTATTAATTGAATTAATAAGTATTTTTCTTTGATACATAGCAATTATTTTTATGTTTTTTTTTACATTTAAGCAAAATTCGACCTAATTGTATTAGAATGTCTGTAGAAAAATTTGCTGATGGTCATGAATTAACATTGTCGACAGTACATGAAACAGTAAATAAAGGCTTTTTAAAAGGCATACCTTTATTAGGCAAAAAGGCATTTTGACAGCTTTATTCTTTTTGCAACTAAAGTTGACTCCAAAATGACTTTAAATTTCCAGGAAGGCCTACTGGACATAGACCTGGAGTTCTCGGACGGCAGCCACACTGCACTGCGCGACGTGGCCGTGTCGGACTACTTCCTCGTGGTGGAGAGCCTGGACCCCGAAGTCGTAGCCTTCGCGCCCATGTACGCCTCCAAGCATCCCAGGGTCATCGCTGTTGGAGAAGGTATGCTATGATGACTTTGTGTCGGATTACTTTCTCGTGGTTGGAGAGCCTGGACACCGAGGTGGTGGCCTTCGCACCCATATATGCCTTCCGGCATCCCAGGGTCATCGCTGTTAGGGAAGGTATGCTATGATGACTTTTTGTCGTATTACTTTCGCGTGGTGGAGAGCCTGGACCACGAGGTCATGGCCCGCCTTCCCATTTACGCCTCCAGGCATCCCAGGGTCATATTTGTTGGAGAAGGTAAGCTGTGATGACTTTGTAACGGACTACCTCCTCGTGGTGGAGAGCATGGACCCCAAGGTCGTGGCCTTCGCGCCCATGTACGTCTCCAGGCATCCCAGGGTCATCGCTGTTAGAGAAGGCTTGTGGATATTCTCTAGAAAAACTTTCGCTCCTCAAGCACCGATTTAAAAACATGTTCCGATTTTTAATCGCTACTTGAGTCATTTCGTCGTTTATGGTTCTCTGTTTTCTAGACTTTACACATTATTGTGTAAAGTAAGTAACATGTGAAATATATTAATCATTATTATTTAATATTTTTCACTTAATGTTTTACACCAATACACTTATACAACTTTAAATTTTCTTGGATAGGAACCCCTATTTGGGTATAGGCCTCCACCAGTTTTCTTTCTTATTTTGTTCTTCAGGTTTTTTGAAAATATACAAATCTTATCTTACTAATAATATAAATGCGAAAGTTTGGATGTATGTTTGTTACTCAACCACGCTAAAACGGCTGAACGGTTCTGGATGAAATTCTGCACAGAGATAGATTATAGTCAGGAATAGCACATAGGATAATTTTTATGCCGGGATTATGTTCCCTTGGGATAATTTTCGACATTCACGCGGGCGTTGACGGTTGCGGTACCTAATATCATCCAACTAATGGATACTGTCTATCCCTTTGTCGATATGCGCACTGCGTATACCTTTACCAAATTAATGGCCTATTGTATGGTAATACGATCGTTCATCAATGAGTGTTTTAGAGGGTTCGTCTTCAATTGTCAATGTTAACAAACCCATGGGCACAACTTCAATATTACATTATTTGAACATAATAGATCATACTTAGAAGCAGCATCATCAGCAGTTTAGTATCGTTTCTGGCCATAATCATCTTCAAATCCATTATTTATACCGTTCTAATACCAACAACTAATACCACTGGTATTTGTTTTACTAATAATTAATTTAAGGGAGCTCGTGGCTAAATAATAACAGCCGCACGGGTTGATCTTCAAGGTTAAGCAACGCTTGACGAGGTCGGTCCGTGGATGGGTGACCATTTCAACATACCGAGTTTCCTCCGTGCCTCGGAAAGCACGTTAAGCCGTTGGTCCCGGCTGTCATTTGAAGATCTTTGACAGTCGTTACGGGTAGTCAAAACCCTGAGATCTGACACCAGTCTTACCAAGGGCTATCGTGTTACCTAGTTACTGGGTTGTGGAGGTCAGATAGGCAGTCGCTCCATGTAATACATTGGTACTCAGCTGAATCCGGTAAGACTGGAAGGTGACCCCAACAATAATTGGGAAAAAAGCTAGGCAGATGATGATATAATTAAATTTAATGTGCGAACGGATACAAACAACTTGAGTTTGGTACAGTCAGCTCAGTCAAACCTAAATAAAATTTTCTGTGCGGACTTTAGTTATCGAATTTAATGTACACCAATGGTTCTTGGTGTTTTATATATGTGAATATTAGCACATTCAATTGCAATAAATAAAAAATAAAACTCAGAGATCTCGTTACGACAACAGATCTATTATTCAGATCGTTGCAATTATTAGATGAGTACCTAGACGTAAATAATTACGAACCCATCTAATAATGACTACCTCAGGTAAATTTTAATATAAATTAAGAGCTGTTCCCCGCGTCTTCGATGCCGTGGACCACCTCACAGGACCTCTTTTCGGGATACAAAATAGCCTATGTCACTCAGGAATAATGTAGCTTTCTATTGGTAAAAGTTTTTTTTAAATCGGTCCAGTAGTTTCAGAGCCTATTCGGTACAAACAAACAAAAAAATCTTTCCTCTTTATAATATTAGTATAGATTATTATAAATTATGAGTAGATTTTCTAAAATATTTTGTAATTTTTAGATTATAAGTAAATTGTTCATGTTTTGATGTTTTTGTAAAAATAATTATTTTATAGTTGCAAGGAGGAACTAAAATTATAATAAAGTTGATTATTACTTATAATTTTTTTTTCAATTAAAGGTCTTATAATTTCATACAAATCTTTTTTACTGACTGTACTTATACCTTTGAAATTGTTTTGGTATTAGTTTAAACAATAGTATCCGTTCGGAATAAAAAATAAATATGAATTGAAACAAATACCAGTGGTATTAGTTGTTGGTATTACTCGTAGAACGGAATAAATCAAATCCTACTAAGAATTACGTCATAAAGTAATTGACAAACTCCTCAAATTCCAGGAAGCGGCGAACTCCTCCGAGTAACTCTTCTAACTCCCGAACAATGCCGAACGGGTCCTTTACGCCGGGTAGCTCTGCCAGGCAAGGGCGACACGAAGACGCCGGCGAACATCAAGAACATTCCCGGCGCGATCGCCACTGCAGCTGCAAGTGTGGATGTGGACTTCAGCGGAGGAGATGCCCCGCAACGACCTGACACGCCGCAGAATGATGACATCATGGCGAGGGGTGGGATGAGGAGCGGGATGGCTGAGCTTGGAGATATTCTTAAAGGTACATAATCACTTCTTCAAATTTTTACAATACTCTCTAATTTTTTTGGCCGCCCTGACGTTGGCTACAATGGCTGCACTGTACTAAATCTCATAATAAAACAGCTGCGCGCTCTGCCTTCCGAATTGGACAGCCAACTTCAGAGCGACCAAGAAGATTGGTGAGTAATGTACCTTATTACTCGTAATATTGTATTCTCATGGAAGTTGAACAAACGATCAGCTTTTGTCTAAGAAAGAATGAATCGTATTATGAAATCACGGTGGTTTTCCTTAGCAGAACAGGGGACAAGATGCAATGTCTGTCCACAAAAAAATTAAAATGCATGATACATGATAGCCATAAAATCATCATCATTCACTTATCCTTATCACACTTTTGTGGGGATCGGGAAGGTCTATAAAATATGACATATTAAATTAAACCTTCCTTCCTTCCTTTCATGAAACTCTTTAGGCCTAATAAGACTTATAATTTCACTCTTGTTTTCCAGGCTACCCATCATTCAAGGACGAGAACAACCACGAGCCGACAATTGCGCAGGCGCAGCAGTACAACTCCATCTACCGCAACAACCCTGCACCGCACTCGCAACACCAAACTGCACAGACTTCTGTCGTCATCGGTTAGTGTTGCCATATTAATATAAATAGAGTATTTTGAATTAAGAACGCGTCGAAACCTACTTTAATGCTTTAAGTTATAAAGGTTTTCAAGCTAAAGTAAAGTTAGACAAAAACTTCAGAAATCGGGGATTAATATGATTCATGCCTAGTTTGTTGATTGTAATGTTATTTTTTTGTTTTCAGGAATATACGTGGTGCTGGGGGCATTCTGCTTTGCAATTGTGGTGAGTTAGAAATTATTTCTCAATTCTTTTTGTGTATTAATTTGCAAGCACGTGACAGTCCCGTCAGTGATGTAATATCACATCTGTGAGTATTTCACAGTAGAACGATAAATTAATTTACACCTCTAAGGTGAGTCAATGGGGAGGCACTGCCCCTTGATATCTGAAAACTAAATCTGAATTCAACATAATAGAAGTAACAACAGTCAATCAAATCGTTTAACAGAGGAGGTTAAATTATATAGGGGCTTAAAGCTGAAGTCAGTAAAATACTTACAGAGAAGGCTGTCTACGAACCTATACTGTGATTTTTAATTTCGTGGATTAAACTGACAGCTGCTATTGACCTTACTTTTTTTAAATGTTGCAAGCGCGGAGCATAGTGTTGTAGGTAAGGCTTAATCATAAGTGATTCATCGAATTGATGTGATATGACTCCTGAATTTATTTTTACTAATTGGTGTAAATAAATGTTTTATGAATGTAAACGTAATATATTTAAATATAACAGTATTCATACACATAGTACATGAACTTTTATTGTGTTAAATATTAAATCAACAATAAAATAAATGCAATCGATAAAATTAAGTCTGACATAAATGAGAAGAAACTAAATATGGGCCGCTAGTTTCTAAACAAATTATTTTTTATGCCGTGAAATAGTTTCATTTTCGATCTACTTCGATTTACGATTAACTTTCGATCACTCAGGATAGTTAGGGTATGACACTATTTTAATGTAACGATAAAGTGACAACCCCCCAAATGTCAGTTTAGTCCACGAAATAAAAAATCACATTATAGAAAACGTTTTCCAAGTTCTTAACAAAAATTATTTCATCTCTCCCCCAGGTATTCGTAGTATCCTGCGTGGTGTACGCGACGCGTGTGAAGCCCTCAACCGCGGAGCGTATCGGTGGTGGAGCCCGCGGGCCGGCCGGCGTGGCGGAAGGTGGCAGGCTGCAGGTGGCCGGCCTGGTGGGCACCACGCTGGGCCTGGCCAAAGAGAAGCCCAGCAGGGAGTCCACCACTAACGCTCATGATTGGGTGTGGCTGGGTAAGATTATTTCTTTACTATCTTTTGGGACTGCGTTATTTTATAGAGTGAGTAGGTTATTTCTAGGCAAGCGTGCGTCTACATCATCGCTATCAATCAGGTGAGATAGCGGTCAAACGCGAGCCTGTCATTAATAAAAACAAGTTATGTTTTTATAAAAACTTTGCCCCACACTAGGAATTTCTTCCTGTAACGTGGGTGCTTTTACAAATATATAAACTCTCATACACAACACCTAGAGCCGGAACAACTATCTGTATGTCATACAAATATTTGTTCCGTGCGGGAATCGAACCCGCGACACGCAGCGCAGCAGTCAATCGCTCAATCACTGCGCCAACCGTGCGCCCAAAGATGGGAGAACTTTTGGGTCAACGAATACATACATAAGAGAACTAAGAAAGAATCTTAATCTATCTCTGAAAAATATGGATCTGAGACAAATAAAACCTCCGCTCCTTCTGCTGTTATTTAGACTGTTCCAAAGTACAGCAGATCTGCCGCATGTAACTTGAACCCGAAACTCGTCCTTACTGCTGTGGTATAAAGTCGATATTAAAAACCTTATTCAAACCAAATCCCAACCAAGAGATATGTTATTATAACGCTTGTAACCCCAAATACACTCAATAATTGAGTCAAAAATGAAGCTTTCAACTTTCCAGGACGGGCGACCATCGAGCGAAACGGAAACCGTCACCCAGCGAACAGGAACTCTGCACAGCAGACCGACAACGGTAACTCTGAGATGAGGATCACCGCTAACCCACTGAACTACAACTATGTGGACCCTGATGACGCGATACGAGAGAACGGGAACGTCATGGTGACCAGCTTCGACAACCCCAACTCTATCGAACTACCCTCTCAGAACGATAAGAAAGCCATTGACACCACGACGTATTGCAAGAAACCGGCGCGCCATACAAGACACCACTCCGGCGATGGACACTGGCAGTAAGAGATTTTTGCAAGTTTTTAAGCTTTTTGCACTTTTTTTACATTTTCTCGTTGTAATGTGTGTTTTCTGTGTCATTATTATAAGTCACTTCTTTGCTGATGTATTTGAACTCTTTTTGCACAAAACTGTTTATAATTATTCATACACGACAATATTGTGTGTATTCTGTTTTTTATTGAAAATCACTTCTGTGTGTGCTGATATTCTTGAACTCTTTTTGCACAAAACTTTTTATAATTATTCATACACGGCAATATTGTGTGCATTGTGTTTTTTATTGAAAGTCACTTCTGTGTGTGCTGATGTTCTTGAACTCTTTTTGCACAAAACTTTTTATAATTATTCATACACAGCAATATTGTGTGCATTCTGTTTTTTATTGAAAGTCACTTCTGTGTGTGCTGATGTTCTTGAACTCTTTTTGCACAAAACTTTTTATAATTATTCATACACGGCAATATTGTGTGCATTGTGTTTTTTATTGAAAGTTACTTATGTGTGTGCTGATGTTCTTGAACTCTTTTTGCACAAAACTTTTTATAATTATTCATACACAGCAATATTATGTGCATTCTGTTTTTTATTGAAAGTCACTTCTGTGTGTGCTGATGTTCTTGAACTCTTTTTGCACAAATCTTTTTATAATTATTCATACACAGCAATATTGTGTGCATTCTGTTTTTTATTAAAAGTCACTTCTGTACTGATGTTTTTGAACTCTTTTTGCACAAAACTTTTTATAATTATTCATACACAGCAAGCAATATTGTGTGCATTGTGTTTTTATTGATAGTTACTTCTGTGTGTGCTGATGCTCATGTTTTGAAACTATTTTCGCACAAAACTTCATACAATTTTTCTAATTATAACAGCACAAAATTAATATGAAAAGAAAATATTCTATGAGTAACACGCTCCGTCTTGCCTCTGTCTCTTTGCCGTAACCTGTGTCTGTAATCAAGCTTGCGCTTAGTAGTTTTTCTGTGCATTAATGTAATAATTATGGTATAATTTACTCCATTTGGTCTACAGGACGGACGCCAACAACCCAGACGACTACCGCCCCCCCGTCCCACCCCACAGGAACTCCTCAACACCTCAGCCACAACTGCCGGTCCCGCCACGAAACCCCAGCAAAGTAAGGAGAAAGAAAACACTGTAAAAGAGACCTTAGCTTACTAGTTTCAAAGTCGGTATTAAAATGACGTGATGTTGTTCCAGATTTTGCCCGACACGGTCATGCCACCCACACGACGAAATCATTCCCGAAATCATCAGAAGAAGCATGACCGCGATTACGATTCCCGACGATCTCCAGAAAATGGCCGCCGGTCAGACCGGTGAGGCAACTATTTTTTGTGTCTGAACTAAACTGGTGGGCAATAAAATTAGGCAATCTACCAATCAGATTGTCGTGACTGTGTGTTAATTCTTAAATGAAATAATGCATTTTTAAATTAACCAACAACAACAATTAATTAATTAACAATTTATTTATATTTTTTTGCACACAATACACAAGAAAAATCAAAAATGTATAAATCATAAAAATAGGAGTTGCCTAATTTTATTGTCCACCAGTTTACAATATGTTAGGGAAACTTAGATCAAGTAATCATTTTATTTCCTCTTTTCAGAATTATTGATTTAAACAAACTGGACGCCCCCTACCTATTGAACCGAGACATGAAAGATTACAAACGCGATTCGAACCCGGCCCCCCTTAGAAACGAATTAGAAGACAACCCAGTGGAAAATCTGACTGACAAGGACGACTGCGCACGATTATTTGAATTCGACAACGACGCTCCTCTCGTGATGGAGAATAAGGATTACAGAGAGATCGTCGGCCTCAACAGAGGCACCGACGACTCACGACGAACCTTCGCCAAACCCGAAAGCCCCGACTACATGCACGACTCTGGAATCGGTAATTATCTCTTTCAAAGACACACTTTCATTCGATACAGGTCCTAGATATTAACGAGCTAAATGTTTACAGGCCTACCTGAAGTACAAATGAGGCACAAGAATAGATCTAAAGAGTCAAAAGATTTTGTGGAAGCCGCCAACAAGAACAATGGTAAGCACTTCAACGTAATTTTCTCTTTATTAATTGCCACTCAAATATCAACTTTAACCCCATGTAGTCAAAGTTAATTTTTGTGTGACCATTTGTGGTACAAAGCTCCTAAATTGGTGGCAATGAAAATTGAACTTTGCCACGTACGTCATTGAGTTTGTTGTTCCACCACATGCAAATGATCTGAGATTGTGTATTGAAGTGTGTTGTTGTGGTACAGACAGCCACTCCCCGGAAGTGAAGCGCGCCACGATCGTGGGCAACCCGATGTACTCGCGCGCCGCCAGCCTGGCCACCCGGGAGCCGGCGCCCGAGCTGGGGCTCGACGACCTGCACATGGACTACGATCAGATCATGCATTATTTCCACAACCTCAAGGTATAAACCGCCACACCGTCCCACCATGCTTCTAGTGTAGATGTTGCTGTGTGCTTGCATCGATACCGATCCCGCCACGCCGCACCACGCGGTTCTATCATGTATTGTCGTGTCTCGATGTTCGATGTACCTTCTTATGAGCCTCAATTTTGATGCATTTAATATGAAATTAGGATAATATTTTATATGAGTACTTACATTTTATATGACTATACATACGAATGCCGTGCAGTATTATAACACCTAATTATACCTGTTAAGATTCATTTTAAGTACCTATTCATTACTCGACCTGCAGCAAATTCGAAATTTCGGGTAACCGCTTAGAACACAACATTCCACTTCTCACCTTCTTGAATCATTATTTATTACGTCATCAATGTAGAATGCTAAAAAGCAGCTAACTCTTACCACTAGCATAGAAAGTAGTCTCTAACTTCACGATTCTATTTTGAAATTCTATATCCTATAGATTTTGCTGCAGAATTGTGACTTATGTATTTTTAAAATTTTTCGCAGGAATCAAACGCCTGAGTAGAGCAGATCATTGCAAAGATCCGGCAGATATTGTCAACGTTTAAATATCAGCATATCATCAAAGCTCCGCCAATCGACGTATACAATGCACCCACTGATACGTGCGGCGCAGCCGGGCTGGAGGCTAGTACCATTGACTCGCACAACAACAATACGTTCCCCGAACACATTTACGAGAACGTAAGCAACGGCAACGCACTCGCACCCACGCAAGTGCTCTGCGACTCCATCGCTCACAAAAATAATTTCATGAAAACTCAATTGAAATTCTTGTTAGAGCACCTGAGCGAAGCTTACGAGTAAAGTTGTTGACAGTCAATGTACTACCCTCGATACAATATGTGTCTCAAAGTGGATCCTTGCAGTGATCGAAATCGAAACTATACAAATTGTAACTGTTTTATACATAATATTATCGTTAAACGTATTTACTCTAGTCATCTACAAAGCTGCACATATTTAAAGTACCTAATAATGATAATTGTGTGCATGTAGTTAATACTCATAATATGTCAATGAATATAATAAATTATAAATATTACTCACGCGAGGTTTGTCTGTATATTGATATTATTATCTCCTTTATGGTAACGGGCTTAATTTATTGCTGTACACTAAGCGCCGTATATCCTTGCCTACGATTCGCGAACCTTAGGATATGTCGCTGTTGTAATATTCCCATACCAAAAAAAAACGTTGCATTCGTTCTAGATCTGTATATATTTTTCCACTAGAAGGTAAAAACGCTACCTCACTTTTGTCTTATCTTAGAGCTTAGCTAATGTACGCAAGTTAAACGTAAAAATGCATTTATTTTATAAATCTCTCGATGCAAAATCCCTTTCATTTTCCCGCCTACCGTGTATTGGATAATGAAACACAATAGTTATTATAATTAAGACTGCAAATCGCCAGTTTCTAGGGAATATAGTATTTAAGTACCTATAGTTTAAGAGATACAGAACTAGTCAAATATATTATTCTTATAATTAATCTGAGCTAATTTATTTGCTCAATTCTCTCCTGTTCCACTCTTTCAGAAATGGCATAACTGCGTACTAAAATGTAATTAAAATATTTGATGTGAACTTGTTCAATTTATTTATTGCTACGTAAAGACAGCCTAATTACATTTAAATACGGAAATTAGTTTCGTTTCGTCAGATATCACTGATATTCATAAGTCTTATTTAAATTAAATATTAATAATAATTATTATAGAAACAAAAACTTTTCAAATGGAATATTCACAATGTACCAATAACATTTCACAAGTCAAGTACTAACAATGGTTTAAAGTTGTGATAAAATGACTGCTAGGGATTGATTTTATATGCAGTCTATTTTATAAATAAAAAAGCCATATCATATATAAATGTAACGCTTGTATGATATTGTAAACACATTATTAATTTATTAAAAATGTAAATTGCATTTACTTGTAAGTTAGTATGTTAGGCTTTGTAAATATTGTTATGACGTTATATAATTTATAGGTACTTATGGTGGAGATGACAATGCAGAATAGAAAATATTTGTGGTAGGTCGCTTAACATATGGACAGAGTAGAGTTGCACACAATATGATGATATGTTTCATGTCTGTTACAATGTACACTAAATAGTAAATGTTTTATCTTGTATTGTGTATCAATGTGACCCTAAATGTAATAATAGGAGCTGTGGACTTCAAACTTGTACTGTTTACTTTTAGCAACAGATGGCAGCGTAGTGTTCTGTGGAGCACGTAACAGCTTGCACTATCTTTATTCGTGAACCATGATACTCTAAAATACTAATAGCGTGTTGTAATGGCTTTAGTCGTTAGGTTAGGGATGAGTCAAAAGATACTAAGTACTCTACGCTGTAGGATTTGTTACTGTCATACATTTGTTTTTGTTGAGTTTTCGCCATAATTGTAAGAAAGGAGTTTATAAAGTAATTATTGCTACAAGGTTTAATACATGTATGCAAACTGAGGCTTGTCACGAAATCCTTTCATGAAAATGTCAAATTTAATAAACCATTATTAATTACTTGTTGTTTTATTCATGCCCAATCATGTAACCATTATCGCAAAACACTGCATAAAAATCACGTTTGTTGTATGGGAGCCCCTCTTAATTTATTTTATTTTAATTAATTTATTATTATTTTTTGAAGTAAATATATAACTAAACAATCTGTGAATATTTCAAGCGTCTACCTATTGCCGTTATTAAAATCGAGCAAAAAACGGCAAAAATATCACGTTTGTTTTATGGGAGCCCCCCTTTAATATTTATTTTATGCTGTTTTTAGTATTTGTTGTTATAGCGGCAACAGAAATACATCACCTGTGAAAATTTCAACTGTCTAGCTATCACGGTTCATGAGATACAGCCTGGAGACAGACGGACAGACAGACAGACAGACGGATCGCGAAGTCTTAGTAATAGGGTCCCGTTTTTACCCTTTGGGTACGGAACCCTAAAAAACCCAGAACAATACCTTTCTTTATGGGTGATTGAGCAGCAGAGGCTATAATCTGAATTTTTAGGTACTTGATCGCGTTAACGTTCACTTATGTCAATTTGTATACAAAAAAATACAACCGACTTCCAAATAAAAACACTACAAAGTGAAAAATAACTTCTTTTTCGGATGTCGGTGTCAAAAACGAAGAAAAGAAATCAGGAACACCGACATCCGAAAAAGAAGTTGGAAGTCTGTTGTATTTTTTTGTAAAAACTGATTTAATTTTTAATTTTTTAGTTGTGGTACATATCTATAATGGCCACAGTTATGCCAGAATAGATTAGCCGAATAACATGAAACTTACACAACCGGTTAAATTAGAGTGTACCAGGGTTAACCGTACACATCTGCGTACCTACCCCTTTAGAGCATACCGGCGTGGTGTTATGCTATGAAATGATGTAAACAATAAACATACAAGCAATTGCAGCAATCCCGAGAGATTTGCCGTTATTTATAGAAGAGTTCTGTTGTATATCTCTGAAGTTCTTCATCAAATTTACATAGGAAGCAAGAGCTTTCAAATAAAAAAAGAATCATCAAAATCGGTTCACCTAGTAAAAAATTCTTACGTAACACATACAAAAAAATTATAGAATTAAGAACCTCCTCCTTTATGAAGTCGGTTAAAATGCAGTTGCCGCTTACTGTCACCAGATGTCAATACAAATTGACGTTTACTTTAACTCGGTCGAGTACACTACTCGGAGTGGAAGGCCATGGGGGCAATCTTTGCCCAAAGGTAAGACAAAATAGGATGAAAAAAAAACATAATAACTCTCATATTTATATTTTCACTACATATATAATAATTACAGCTTAATTTAAACATAAAAATATTTACAAGTACTTTCCATACCAGCGGTGGTCAAATGGCGACAACATCCTGTGACATCCTCCCATGTTGTTTTGAATGATGTACTTCATCGTATAATCATTTTGATTGTTCTCTTCTAACCATTTTTCTTTGTCTGCCTTATTTTTCAAAATTTCCATTGAAACAGGCTCAGCTTTGAATGGTAACCTTTCAGCTACTATTTTCAGCATAGGCAAAACCTGAAATACAGAAAATTATTTGCCACTCAGAAATTGTTTCACTAAAGGCACAATAAGTATTGTCAACGGGTATAATAAAACCGGCCAAGTGCGAGTCGGACTCACGCACAAAGGGTTCCCTACAATTATCGCAAAAAACGGCAAAATAATCACGTTTGTTGCATGGGAGCTCCACTTAAATATTATAGTATAGTACTGTTAGCGGCAACAGAAATACATCATCTGTGAAAATTTCAACTGTCTAGCTATCACGGTTCATGAGATACAGCCTGGTGACAGACAGACGGACAGACAGACAGATAGACAGACGGATCGCGGAGGCTTAGTAATAGGGTCCCGTTTTTACCCTTTGGGTACAGAACCCTAAAAACTATGCAGTATGGTAATCCTAGTTCTCACAAATATAAATATAATAAATATTATAAATGCGAATGTGAGTTTGTTGATTGGATGATACTTATTGGTAACCTTCCTTCATTCAGTCTGCCTAGTGGTCTGTGCGATTGGAGTGCAGACTTCCTGAGGACCGGTCTACAAGAGTGGTTATTGATGCCCGCTCCTCTGACCAACTGGATATCAATGCCTCAGGGGTCGGTACTCTCAACAACATTGTTCTTGCTGCACTAAAACGATCTGCTAAAACCTTTGGGTATACAGACGACAGCACTGTTGCTGATACGTGTCCGACGCGCGAGCTACGGGGCTTCAGATCCGGTCTCTCCGCGAGGCCATGGTTGGGACGTGGGCGCTTGAATCTGCCCTTGAAGGCAGTCTTGGGTGAGTTTGGGATGGGGCGATGCCAGTCTTGTAAGGTTCTATGCTGCTAAGACCCAGGCGTGTCTTTTTGCCGCTAAAAGGAGCCAATTCCTTTTATTTATTTTTTCGATATGCTCGCTTTTGACCACTATCTCGCCTGTTGGTAAGCGATGATGTGGTCGACGGTGAAGCACGCTTGCCTGCCTAGAAGTAACCTATTCACTCTTGACTTAAAGACCCCAAGGTTGTAGCTATCAGGAAACAAAGACTCCGGCAGGTAATTCCACTCCTTAGCTGTGCGCACAATGAAAGTATTCGCAAAACGCTTTGTACGTATGGGTGTCCACCATGTACCGGTGGCGCTTTGCCGTACTTCTTGTTGTCCAATGATGGAAAGGCCTAGGCGGAATCAAATTGTGCAGTTTCATTGCACACTCCCCGAAATGTAACCGATTATAAACCGACAGACTGGCCACTCGGCGTCGATGTTCAAGGCTCTGGAGCTTTGAGACGACCAGTGCATCGTTGCCGATAAGCCTCTTGGCCCGTTTGTCAATGGCTCAAGTGCATCAAGTTGATATTTGGCAGATCCATCCCAGAGGTGAGAGCAGAACTCCATGCATGTCCGAACTTGCGCTTTATACAAATTGAGTAGCTGTTCAGGCGTGAAGTACCGTCTCACCTTTGCAAGGATCCCCAACTTTTTTGCAATCAACTAAGCCTTTGGCTCAATGAATGGACCAAAATTGAGGGTCGATGTTAACACAGGCCCGGAAGCCCGTGCGCCGGACACGTTTCTCTCAGAAACCGCAAAAACAGTGTATCCGAGAGCACTACTGACCGGACGAGCAGCCATCGATAACCACTCGGATAGACCGATCCCTCAGCAAGTCAGCAATCCAGTAACACAGACAACTAGGCAGACCGAAGGAAGCTTACCAATAAGGCTCTCATGCCAGACCCTGTCGAAAGCCTTCGAGATGCAAGCGCTTCTCCGTGCCTCTCGATGGCCTGACTCCAGATGTGCTAGAAGGTCCGCAGTTGACCGATTTCGGCGGAAGCCGTATTGGCGGTCACTGAGGATGTCGTTGTCTTCTAGGTATGCCAGGAGCTTATTGTTCAGCACACGTTCCATAATCTCACAGATGATAGACGTTACAGTGATAGGTCTGTAGTTGGCCGGGTCAGCTTCACTACCCTTCTTGGGCACGGGCTGAACGTTAGCTTGCTTCCAAGCCTTCGGCACCTTTCCAGTCACTATCGAAAGGCGATATGCCTATATCGCCACACACAGTGTCAAGATCGGAGACAATTCAGGCGCACAAGTTTTAGTACAATTGCCGGTTTACCGTCGGGGCGACTAGCTTTGTTTGTTCACGTCAAGGTTACGCAGCACCCTACAGACCTCCCTCTGATGGATGCAAATGTCCGACATACTCGTCCCAAATCCAACAGGAGAGGGAGGGAGCTGCGCGCCGTCAGTGTTCAGTGGCGAAGATTCCGCAAAAAGGGAAGCAAACAAATTTGCCTTGTCCTCGGCAGCTCTAACACTACATTAGTTTAAAATAGTCTTGTTGGGATCATTGGCGAAAAACACAATAGAAATCAATATTTAGAATGTAAAACATACCTCTTCATAATCGCACTTGCCACCAACTTCAAGGATAATTCTGCCAGATTTGATAGGAGTGACATAGTGGTCAATGGCTCCTTTGCCTCCACCCATTCGTTGACCTTGGCCTTTCTTTGTAACAGGCTGCCATGGCGGGTCTATACGCCAGATGGCAAACATTCTCTTCTGGTCTAACTTCCTAGCAACTACTAGACGGGCCATTTCAAAATGTTCAGTGCGCATTCTGCCACCACCAGTAGCCTAAAAAGTTTTGATATTCTATTAGTTTATGTATAGTTTTTATAAAGTTACAGATTCCGAACAATTATATTTAAAATTATGAATTTAAATTGTGAAGGAATGATGCAAAAATTTTCATCATAACATGTAAAAGAAAAAAATACTAAAGAATTTTTGACAGTATATAATTTTCAAAGAATGAAAGAAATAATCAAGATTTCAACTTACAACAATACCATATTGCTGCAACTGTAGATTCGTGTGCAGTGGCTCTGGACCACGCATGTATCGAAGACGCTTCTGCATCTTAGGTGGCTTCAGGTTTGAGGGATATGTGGGCACCTTGTCATAAATACGAAGCCTCTGACGCTCAGGTATTTCAATATCTGTTTTTATTTTATTTTTCATTAGTTTATGATTATATTATTCATATATGAATGAAGGTATGGAAGGAAACATACATTAATAATTTGAAGTTTGTAGGTCAATGGGAAGTTAAAAAAAAACTAAAAAAATCAATGGGGTAGGCCATAATGTTGTTGTCGTGCCCCCTTTTTGCTCTATAGAAGCCTGCCTTAAAAACATTTAAAAATATTTTTTGACAATTTGTATGGCTTTGGATGCTTTTACTGTGAACATTTGAAGACTGTAGCTCCAACCGTTTGGCTGTAAAACCTGTGCGACAGACTACGGACAGACAGACACGTGAGTGTAAGCAGTAGGGCTCCGTTTGGATCCTTCGGGTACGGAACCCTAAAAATTACAAAAACTAAAACATTATACTTAATTCCTGAAGAATATGTTATTAAGTTAGTGGATTTGTAACTGTGAACATTAGATAAATTAAGAACTTACGGTCATAATTTTTTGGTGGTGGAAAATATTTTATGCCAGCAGCAAGCACCAGCTGCGAGCTTTCCGGACGCAAAAGACCTTAAAAAAATTGAGAAATCCCTTTATTGATAAATTTGCTACAATATCTAATCATTGAAACTAATAAACCTATTCCTATTTTTAATGTTCTGAAAGATATTCATATATATCATACTTACCGAGAGTTACACGAAGCGACTGGGTCAACATGATAATTTAGTTTTAATTACAGTATGAGTAATTATAAATATTACTTCATGTACATTTATAATAAATAAATAGATTCCTTTTTTCTAATATTCAAATCAACATTTGGCAAAAAGCTAGGTTATGTTCAGATAATGTCAAAAAGAAATGACAGTGACAGGCTGACAGCACCAATTTGGCACTGACAGTATTTGTGGTTAGGGCAGTTGCGTTTTTTTTTAGTATTTTAATCCTGCATCGTACTAAAGTGACTATTCTTTACCGGAATGAATCAGAACATAAATAAACAAAGTAACCTATCAAAAACACCAAAAAAAAACAACTATCAAAATCATTCACAGTACAGACGTTCGAGCTGCCCCAAATTTTTTGTTTGCCACATTTTTTGAATAATGCATGGTTATAACAGCCATGCTGCCAGGGGGTGCAAGAAAGGAGCCTCCCCGAGTGGCGTTAATATAAATCGTACTGCGATTCCAAACGCCCGGCGCACCCTGGGCAGCTAGCACTCGGTAAAGCAGAGTATAGCTGGCTAAGCCTTTCACCACGATGGCACATCTAAAAGGTTCTTCTCAGAACTATGATCAACGGTCTTTAATAAAGCCGAAATATAATAAAAGATTAACCACTAAGGGCATCCACCACCGGCTTTCGAAGCCCGCCCTCATTATCACCTCAATTAACATTGAGGAGTTCTCTGAAAACAAGTCTCAGTTGCTGTCTCAACTTTGTCAGACAATAGACTGTGACATTCACTGTGTCCAGGAAACGCATCGTGGTACCGAACATCTAAGGCCACACATCCCCGGAATGAATCTTGCTCTGGAGATACCCCACACACAATACGGAAGTGCTATTTTCGTCAAACCCTGCGTAACTGTTCCGTCTGCAACCTGGAGTAAAGCAAATTGCATGGAAGTTCTTACAGTGTATCTAGGTACTTGCTCAATCACATCAGTCTATAAGCCGCCTAACCAACCTTTTGAATTCTACAAACCACCTAATTTTGACACCCATCAGACTAAAGTAGTTGTAGGTGATTTCAATAGTCATAGTATATCCTGGGGGTACCGCGATACTAACGCAGACGGCAATTTAGTCGAGGAGTGGGCTGATACAACAGAACTATCCCTCACACGATGCCAAAAAACCTGCATCTTTTAATAGTCGACGTTGGAAACGTGGCTACAACCCAGATTTTGTTTTTGTAGGTACTAATATATACTCTTTGTGTTCAAAACTCGTCCTCCAACCAATCCCAAATACACAGCACAGGCCCATCACGTGTGAGATTAGAGCGGCAATTAAATTATTAATTTTAGAAGGCAAACTGGGAATAATTCTCTACCGATGTGGATGAAAAAAAATGTTTAGAAACTAGCGGGGATAAAATTTCCATTATGGGTCGTTGATTTGGAAGTTCATTTTTTTTTTATATCAACGGCCCATAATGGAAATTTTATCCCCGCTAGTTTCTAAACATTTTTTTTTTACCGTTGAATAATTTTGTTTTTGATCTGATTAGATTTTCGATTAAATTTCGATCACTCAGGACACGACACTATTTTAATGTAACGATAAAGTGACAACCCCCCAAATGTCAGTTAGTCTACAAAAAAAAAATCTATTATATCTCTAAAGGTGGAAACACATTATTAACACCCGACCCGACCCCACGCCACCCGACGCCTGCTGACGCGTTGAAGTACTAATCCATCCCATACATTTAGTATGGTCAGAGACACATAGTCAACACGCCATGTGACGACACGCAATCACACGCGACAACACCCAGTCGGTTTGGATCAGCGTGTTGCCGGGAGAGGGGGAAAACACGCGACCCGACGCTTCGCACACAGTGTGTCTCTATTAACACCCGACAACACGCGTCAGTCATGATCAGTGATGCCAACTTAAGGTAATTTACCCTAATTTAGAGTTAAGTTTCATCAGCACGGTAATTTTTAGGGTACAACCTCGGTGGGGTAATTTTTATGTTTATGCTTCAATAGAAATGATTGAGTCAAATTTGTAATGATGGACTTAAGTTTAAATATTTCCTTTGAACCCGCAATTTTCGGGGTTTATTAGGCAAGTATTTGGTATGGTACAAATCCCTAAATAACCAGATTGTTTTTAATGTTTTCAAATATTCTTATAGTAAAACTGGTCTGTAATCTAAACATATAAAAGAAGAAAGTGACTGACTGACTGACTGACTCACTCACTGACCATCAACGCACAGGCCAAACGGCTGAAGCTTCAATTATGAAACTTGGCACGTAGGTTCCTTTGGTAGTGTAGGTGAGCACTAAGAAAGGATTTTTGGAAATTCCACCCCTAAGGGCGTGAAATAGGGGATGAAAGTTTGTATGAAAATCCGTCAGTTTTAAAGTCAGGATCTTCATATTTAGGGTTTTGGCTGAAGATTAAAAAATAATTTACAAGTATCTCAGCGATTTTGAAGATTTCACCCGCATGAAGGTGAAATCGTCTAGAGACCTGAAATTTTGCAAATAGATACTTTATACTGTGCAGGCATCCACTAAGAAATAATTTTTGTGAATTCCACCCCTAAGGAGGTGAAATAGGGGATGAAAGTTTGTATGAAAGTCGGTCAGTTTTGAAGTTAGGATCTTCGAATTTTGGGTTTGGGCTGAAGATTAAAATCTAACGCAATTTAAGGATTTTTAGGAATTCCATCCTTGGGGGGCGAATTGTGGGGGATAAAATGTTGTGTACAAAAGTCTTTCTTTTACAAAGGAAAAATAATTAAAATATTCTCAAGTATTTAAATTTAAAGTCTGTTGGTAACTATAAAATGGCTCAACGCATAAATATAGGAATTAAATAGGGACGGGAAAATCTGCTTCGCCATAACAAGGCTATTAATAAGGCTCAAGGACAAACTCTGAAGTATGCTGGTGTAGATTTGAGGGAGAATTGCTTTTGCCATGGACAGTTCTATGTAGCGTGTTCACGTGTTAGCTCATCAAATAGTCTGGTGATAGTGGCGTCGACATCCAAAATGGTTTAAAATGTTATTATAAGGAAATACTTTAATTTAATTACTTACTTAAGCTTATGATTACTTATTATTAGTCATGGACAGAAATAGTGAAGGGATAGGGACGGGACAAGGATAGAGCGTATTGATGATAAAGTAGGTAAGTATAAGTCTGTCCTAAGAAACAATTTCGCATTACATTATTTTTTACTTTTTCTCTACATACTGTTAAAATGTGATAAGGAGAAGTATGTAGTATACGCGTGCGAAGCCGCGGGCAAAAGCTAGTTACATTATAGATTGTAATGTTTCGTCTTATGTATGATCTTGCATGAAATGTATCAAATATATTGATGGTACGGCGAGGGAAAGCATATTAAAAAAAAAAGAGATTTTTTTTCATTGAATTTAAAATCTAGGGTAAATTGAGATCAGACTTGGGATCAAACAAAAACGAGACCTGGCAATACTAGCGAAGCGTGTTGTAGCATCATGTGGGGTGTTGCATATGTGCACGGTACGCGTCGGGTGTCGACACGTCGGGTGGCGTGGGGTCGGGTCGGGTGTTAATAATGTGTTTCCACCTTAAGTATTTTTTTTTTATTCTGTGATTAGTTTTTAGTCTGTGATTGGTGTTGTGTTTGTCAAGAAAAAAGGGGCGGGAAAGTCGAATTAGAAAGGCGCTCTTTTTTAAATTGTATAAATTTTATTTTGTTTTGGGCTATATATAACTAGTTTAAGCCCTTATTTTGCCATCATGAGTGAATTTAGTAGTGGGCTCATGGAGTCAACTACTTCTGATGCCACACTGAAGCGGAAAAGCTCGTGTACACACGATGATGAGCCGGTTCCGAAGATGACACCCAAATATGTAACTACGAGAAGGGGTTTATTTAAAAATATTGTTCCTATTTACGAAGAGTTAAACAGGAAAGATTACCCCGTTTTACTTTTCCAAGAAAACAAAGAAAAGATTGATCTTTTTAAAGTAAATAAAATTCTAAAAGACTTGGTGCCATCTAACACCTATGTTAAACCTATCGGAAATTACTACATGAAGTTATTTTTTACAACAAAAAAAGAAGCGAACTCCTTCATTTTAAATAAGACCATTCACAGTAAACATAACTGGTCAGTCAAGATACCTTTCGATCAGATTGAAAGTCAGGGAGTTATCAAGGTCCCTACTGAAATCGATGATACTGAACTACTGTCATCTTTGAAGTCACCTGGCTGTGAAGTTTTAGGTATCAAGAGATTCAAGAAGAAGCTGCCCGATGGTTCATTTACTAGCCTGCCTACAGTCCTGGTAACCTTTTTGAATACTAACAGGCCCAACCATGTTACTTTTGAACATTTATGGTTTGAAGTTAGAGAATATTTTAAACCTTTGGTTCAGTGTTTTAATTGTTATAAATTCAACCACACTAGTGGTTCTTGCAAAAATGCTCAAGTTTGTTCTATATGTGCAGGTAATCATTTCTATAAAGATTGTTTGCAAAAAGATAAAATTAAATGTAATAACTGCCAAGGCCCTCATGTAGCAGTTGCATATGAGTGCCCTCTTAAAGCTTCGAAAGTTGCTGAAATTAAAAACAGAATTTTAGGAGGTACAACATATGCATCGGCTATTAAGGGCACCAAATCAGTCTTACATATTTCTAATGACAAAACATCAAAAAATATTCTTCAGAATTCTGATTCTAATTCTAAAACTACTTCACCGCAGAAACGATTTATTATTAGCGACATATTGAACTGTGATTCTACATTGAATGGCATTATAAAAACTGTTGTAGATTTGATTTCTAGGAAAGATGGGGCACCAATTACGTCTAAGATTATAAAAGAATTATTAATACATAATCTAAGCAATAAATAAAAATTTATGGATACTAAAGTCTTAAAACAATTTAATATAGTACACTGGAATTCTAGAAGTATTTCCCCTAAACTTGATTTTTTAAATGATTTTATTGATAACAGTACTGATAGAATCGACATTATTTTAATGAATGAGACCTGGCTTTGTAATAATAGAAATATTAAGCTTAAGGGTTATAATATTATCAGGAGAGACTCTGAAAGACCTCACGGAGGTGTAGCCATTGCAATTAAAAGTTCATATAAATTCAGTATTATTGATACATATTCAGATTATAATTTCCAAAATATTTTAATTCAAATTGAAATAGGTTACTTGTTCTTTAACATTCTATGTTTATATTGTCCTCCTCCGCCTAATGGTAAATTTAATATTAATTTGCTCAAAGATACTTTTAATAAAATAAACACAAATAATTTCATAATCATTGGGGATTTTAATGCTCATAATCTGTCTTGGGGTAGTAAAAAAAATGATAGTAGAGGCATTTCGATTTACAATTTCATGAGTGATAAAAACTGTATTTGCATTAATGATCACAATATTACTACTTTAGCTCCTTTCGGACAAGAGGGTAATGTTTTAGATTTAGCTTTTGCTTCCCAATCTCTCAGTTCCAGTTGTGATTTTTCTGTATTAGGTGATCCTATGAGTAGTAACCACTATCCCATTCTTATCAAAGTTTTCTATCAGGCTTCAGATTTATATTCTGCAGACCCTCTGAGAAATGTTTCTTTTGATTTGCCTGAAATTTCAGAAATTAACTTTAACAAAATAAATTGGGGTATTTTTGCTGATAAGTGCACTACAGCATTTACATCTTTTACTCTTACTAATGATCCAATTGGTGATTATGACAGATTTGTTCAATTATTATATTCAGTATTGTTAACATTCCAAAAAAAGTCTGCAACTCATCGTCGTCAAAAGAGAGTTTTATGGTGGGATGAAAAGTGTGAGTTAGCAGTTGCGAAAGTACAGTTAGCGCTTCATTCGTATAAAATGTATCCATCATTAGAAAACTATTTGATTTATAAACAGTTAGATGCTGAAAAAAAGTTAGTTATATTACAAGTTAAACGAACCAGTTGGCAAAACCTATGTTCTTCCTTTAGCCGCTTGACTTCCATTAAAATAATATGGGATAATATACGTAAATTCAAGTTCTCTAGTGTCCAAGGTAGTAAAAGTAATGTCTTCATGCACAATCCAGACAACGCCTCTGCTTTTCTAAATAAAATCACTTCTCCGATTAATAATGCTGATGTGAACTCTCTTAACACTTATTTTTCACAGTCTGGTAAAGATTCATTTTCTTGGTTAATTAAGCCATTTTCATTTGACGAACTACTTGTCTCTCTGCATAAGAAAAGGGTTACCTCCCCTGGTCCCGATTGTATACCTTACTCTGTAATACAGAATTTACCAATTAATATTAAAAATATTTTACTGTCAATTTACAATACATTGTGGTCTACTTGTTATATTCCAGATAGCTGGAAAATTCAATATGTTACCCCTATTTTAAAGCCTAATAAAGACCCAAACTGTATAAGCTCATATAGACCTATATCATTAACTTCCTGTTTTTCTAAACTTTTTGAAACCATGCTCAAGAATAGACTTGAGTGGCAATTTGAACATTATAATTTGATACCTCCACTACAATTTGGTTTTCGTAAAGGTAAAAGCACCCAGCACAATCTCAGCTGTTTAATAGGTGATATTAAAAATGGATTTCAAGCTAGTAAATCAACCTTAGCTGTATTTTTAGATATACAAGGTGCATTTGATAATATCGATCATAATTATTTAATCCATGCTTTATATAAGTTAGGAGTTCCTGGTTTAATTTTGAAATGGATTTTCAAGTTCTTGAATGGTCGGAGTACTTGGGTTAAGGCTGGGAAACAATTGTATGGACCTAATAAATCGCACAAAGGTACTCCACAAGGTTCTGTTATTTCACCTTTAATATTCATACTTAGCCTTATTGATTTTATGTCTATAATACCTATGCAGGTTAAGTATTTATTATATGCTGATGACTTAGTTATTTATGTACAATGTGGGAATGTTAAAGAAGGGGAACAAATTATGAATAAGGCCCTCCAACACATAGGTTCTGTATTAAGGAATAAATTGAAGCTAAAAATTAATGTTGATAAGAGTGCCACCATATTTTTCTCTAAAAATGGATCTCATAATCCGCAAATTATCTATGACCATGCAATTATTCCCAATTGTGATTCTTTCAGATATCTTGGTTTGATTTTAGATTCCTGTTTATCTTGGAAACCACATATTGACTATCTTTGTAGAAAAGCTGAGTTAGGCCTAAATATTATGAAGTCTTTGGTTGGTCTCAGTTGGGGTTCTGACCCCAAAATATTAAAACTTCTTTATATTACTACTATTCGTAGTTGTTTTGATTATGGATGCAGTTTTTACTATGATATTGACAGTTATCTATTAAGAAAGTTAGATATCTTACAGAATAAGGCTCTACGTATAATTTGTGGAGCTATGATGTCATCACCTATAAATTCCTTAGAAGTAGAAACTGGGATTGTTCCTCTTGCTATTAGAAGATCCTATATCACTGACAAACATTCTTTGAAGTTAATTAGTCTTGATAATGTTATAATCTCTAAATTACTTGATGGGTTTGATGTTCCTAATTATAATAATGAAATTTTAAAAGTAGCTATTTCTCAAATTGAATCAATAACTGTTTTAAATTTCAATTTTCAAGATATTATATTCTGGTCTAAACAACATCCTTATTATAGTGTTGACTTTATCTGTACTTATATGAACATTCCTATACATATAAACAAATATAATTCTAAATATGAATTCTTAGAGTTTTTAGACACCAAAAATAACTTCATCAAAATTTATACTGATGCTTCTAAAACTTCAGAGAGAACTGCTTATGCCTTTTTTGATCAAACCTACAACTATGGTAAAGTCTATAAATGTAATGACTATTTATCCGTTTTTTCAGCTGAAATGCTTGCTATTTTACATGCTCTGCAATATATCCTTAAAAATTACAATAATTATACTCAGTCTTACTTTTTAATATTATGTGATTCAATGAGTGTGGTAAAAACCCTCTGTAATAAAAATATAAACATGTCTTCTCACTATGCAATCTATAAAATAAGAAGTTTGGTATATGAGCTCTCAATCAAGAACCTGTACATTGAATTCTGCTGGGTACCGAGTCATTCAGGTATTTTTGGTAATGAACTAGTTGATAGACTTGCAAAATCTTCCTATTCTGCTATATGTAATTGCTCTGTGCCATACACTGATTTGAATAATTATATAAAAGAGTTAATGATTAAGCGCTGGGAGTTGTCGCTTGCCCACACTCGGCTAGTAAAAGGCAAATGGTTAGCAGAAATTACTCCTAAACCATCAACATCTTCATGGTTTGAAAGAAGTAAGAAATTCCTTGGTAGACAGTTGATTACCGCTCTTTGTAGGCTAAGAATTGGACACTGTAAAATACCTTCTCATTTGTATAGATTAAAACTCACCGATGATGAATCTTGTATATATTGTAATAATGAAATTTGTGACCTGCAACATTTGTTCTTTGATTGTAAACAGTTTTCGGTTCAACGGTTATTGTTGATTTGTCAATGTCAGGACTTACTAGGTAAATGTGACCTACCTAAAAATATTTGTGATTTATTAAAATTTCCTATATTATATAATTCTATATTTCAATTTATCCAAAACACTGTTGGATCTATATGAATTATTATTTGTATAGTTTTGTTAATTCTGATTATTAAATTTTAAGTTTAGTTTTTCTGTCTTCTGTGTTTATATCTTTTGTAATTTGTATGTACTTTAGGTAGCTTAAATTATTAATTTAAAGTGTTTTTATTATTCTGTTTTAACCATAATGTTATTTGAATGTTCTGTATGATTGTTGGGCTGATGGTATGCCAATGCCCGTATAATAAATAAATAAAAAAAAAAAAAAAAAAAAAAAGTGTTTGTCAACAATGAACAAGATTGGGCATATTTATTTACATATTTTTCCCGATGAAAATTGCTATAGTGTTTAACTTAACTATTAACTGGTGTTTGTAGCAGCAGTGTGCTTTTATTACTATAGAATTTAAAATATCAGATTAAATAATCAGTTTGAGTTGACTGAACTAAATTTGAAACAGCACACAAAGATAAAATGTTATCATTAGGATTATCAACCATCGTTATCCACATCCCTGTAGGCTGAGCTCGCCTAATAGATAATGAATATTAAATCTATTCCTACCGAATGTAATATTTGAGATCTGTATACCTACCTCGTAACCTTGGTGACGCAAAATGGAGTACAGGACGATGCTACATTTACAAAAATGTCTTTATTTCAATTACTATTTATACATAACTTGGGTTGTTGTTATTGGCTTTTTTCTATATTCAAAGGTTAGTTAAAGAGTTTAGTAACCAAATAGATTACATTTAAAGTACTAATCCTTGTATTTCTTATAACCCATGCTACTCAGAAGCTAATCTAGTATTTATTTATTTCAGTTGAATGTTCTTGGACACCTAACAAAGTACCTTTCACTAACTGTGTTTACTCTATTGATTGTCATTGAGTCAGCAAGAATATATCTTGGTCACTATGGAAACCTCTCTCGCAGGGTCAGTATTTTGTTTCATCATAAGAGCTAGAATCATGAATAGAAATTGTAATAAATTCAAATTGAATGTCTTACAGGTCCCAGAACTGGCAGGATTCCTCATGTTGACTATACTTATGCAAATGCCTCTGGTCAGCTTCTTCCTGTTCAACCCATACTTGATGAGCACTCCCATGGAGATCATACTTCACACCATGTTGTGGCTACTCACAGTTGCTGAAGTTGTCTTCAGTTTTATGGCATTGAAACAAGCATCCAACTATGCCAAAAGTATTTACTTGTCTCAACCAAAAGACAGGTGACAATAAATTCTGATATTAAATTGATTAATGTTATCTGTATTTATTGTAAAAATGGAAATCTAGTCAGATCCAGTCATCATAGCCATTGTTATGATTTTAGAGGAGAAAATAATAATTTGCATATGTTACATGAAAAGACTTTATTATGTTGTTACACAACATTAAATGCTCACTTTAATAATTAAGGACTTGAATATAATAGTGAAAGTGTATGAAAGCAAAGCTTTGGTATTTTATTTAAATTAGTATAACACATTTATAATAATTAAACATTATTAGATACACATGTTAGTAAACATAAGTTAAATCCTAAATTAAAAATTGAGATGGTACAGTTGTTGTCAAAGTTAAAATAGTTAGTATATAGCACTCATAATGATTTTAAAATTAAATACAATTTAGGGATATCACACAAAATGTAAACCATACAATGAGCACCTCTATTAATACCAAATCTTAGGTATGTATTACAATACAATGCATCTATAACCTACATCTTAATTGTATCAAATATAACCTCTTGGTAAAATGTTTGGATAGTCTTTTATAAAATTGTAACTTTGCCTTCAAATATCTCACAAGGCACTGGACATTCAATATTATCTTTTTTTTCTAGTCATAAAATTAAATAGATGTAAACAAAATTTCAATGAACTACAATACATCAAAATGCATTTTTATTATGGAATACAAAATAAAATTATCTATCCTCATTCCTCATCAACTAGCCTCTGGCACATACTCTAAACTTACTAACACAGCACTATGGTACAATCTTAGGCTTTATCATAAAATACATTATTTGGTATTTAATACTATTTACAATTTAGCATTCAAAACATTCATTATATTTATTCTTCCTAAATATAATTGTCATATCTAAGCCTTTCACTGGTCAGCCAACCTTGTAACTAAGGCTCAGTTTTTTATCTGTAGTTAACCAATGGTTTCAAATTAAAGCATTTTACTGATATTTGTAACCATTATTAACTTAACCAGCCAAGCCTTTTCCTAACTATATTGGGGTCGGCTTCCAGTCTAACCGGATTCAGCTGAGTACCAGTATGGAGCGACTGCCTCCACAACCCACTACCTGGGTAACACAATATCCCTTGGCTAGACTGGTGTCAGATCTCAAACTTCTGACTACTCGTAACGACTGTCAAAGATCTTCAAATGACAGCCGGGACCAACGGCTTAACGTGCTTTCCGAGGCACGGAGGATACTCTGTATGTAGAAATGGTCACCCATCCACGGACCGACCTCGTCAAGCATTGCTTAACCTTGAAGATCGACCTGTGCGGCTGTTATTATTTAGCCACGAGCTCCTCGAGTAACTTAACCAATGGTTACAAATGAGTTAGGGCAGATTTTTCAATGTTAAACCGCCATTTTATTCCTCAGTTAAAAGTTATCAGATTACTGAAAAATCTGCCCTTAATCATTTGTTACCATTGGTTAAGTTAACTACAGATAAAAAATCTGGACCTGACTGGTTATAATTATAAACTATGATTAAAAATAATACAAATATATACTCTGAATTTAAGTGAAAGTCCAATGGTTTTAAGGTGCTATCATTTTATCAACGGGTAAACCAAATATATTGTTCTCTTTGAAGAATTCATCAATTTTACATCTCACTAAATGTAAGGCTGTGTGGAGAATTTCTAATTTCGTTCCAAATAATTTTAAGTTGTCTTCCACTTCAAAAGCTTTTATTATGTCAGGAAGAGTTGGTGACATTTTACAAATAAACTGTGAAAAAAAAAAAAATAATATTAATAAGAATACAACAAGCCACCATATCAGGATTAATTTGAAAACATCTTAGATAACATAAAATGTACTAGATAAAATGAGTACCTATATTTACTAATACTATATAGGTATCTAATAATTATATCTAGTACTCACATTAAATATTTGCTGTGTGACCCAGTTGTGATATTTTTTGATGGACCCTTCATAAGCCACTGTAAATATTTTTTTCATATTCACATCAATATTATTGGCTTGGACATGGCACAGAAGTTGCGTAAACACAATCTCAAAAAATAGCATGGCCCTGTAAACATAAAAAGAGTTATTAATACCACAGTAACAAGATTTAAATTTCTGTACTTATTTGCGAATCCAATGTACATATTAGGTGCTTAAACTTGACGCACCTGTTAAACCACAGCACACTCTCTGCTCCAGGTTTGCCAGTAGCTGTCTCAGCAAGCATTAACTCAAGTAGGCAAGAGTTTTTGTCATAAATGAAAAGCTTTTTCATTTTCTGAAACAAGTTTTTAATCACATTAAAAAAATATAATTATAAATGGACTTTCCTGGTTACACCACAAAGAAGTACAGTCAATATTATTGTCACCTATTGAAGTGACTAAGGGAATAATCAGTAAATGATTCATAACAATCATAACACTTACATCGACATTTCCCTGCATGTCATACTTTACGGGAGCAAATATTGTGCCAAACCGTTCTGTAATTAGAGATATACAAATATTAAAATTCATATATATTGGGTAAAGTATTTAGGTACATGATATGAAGCTTTCATACATACCAACAATTGCCACCAAGTCTGTAGACGCATCTATAAACTCAATTATATTGATTCTTCCATTAATAACTGGTGGATAATGTTTTATCGACTGTAAAAAACATTCTGCACTAACATTATCACTACTTGTAGAGGTGCTAGCCATTTTCAGTACAAAAATATTTATACAAATTATTTTGAACAAAGTTTAATACCTAATACAGATATATCACACACATTCACAAAACTGCAAAACTTTAATAATGGATCGTTCAAGTACTGAATTATCAAAACTATGAAACAAACAATGCGATCTTCACTGACTGACGGACACAAATGACATTATGATAACAAAATGTTTAGTGATGTGCAACTCTATTCACTAGCTCGAATTAACCCAAGTTGCGCCCAGCGTGAGTTGACTCGAGTAGGATTCTTCTGAACTCGAGTTTAGACTGGCTTACATAAACGAAGGAAGACCGCAACTAGCGAACTAGGAAGCAAATGAGCGAGAGTGCGATTCGTTCGTAGTGTGCGAACCTTGTTGTTTTCGCCACAGTAAATCGCCCGATCGAACAACACCGACTATAGTATGAAGTTAGTAGTTTGAATTATTAGGAAAAACAAATATGTAAAAAATGATTTGAAACAAAATAATATCTTATTCTAACTAAGCGAATTTCGATTCGGGTTAACTCGAGTTGTATTTTTCCGAGTTGGTCCATCTCTAAAAATGTCATTAACCTTCCACTTGTCCACTGTCGTTTGGTGTTACCACTTAATTAATTTTCACACGGATTAATCCATTGCTTTTTTCTTCACTTTTTGATAGAATACAGTTCTTGATAAGTAGGTATTGCTAGTCTAGGAGATACAAACTTTTCTTATTAATTTATTTATAATACTTCATTCTTCTTGTTTCGTACATTTTCTTCACTTTATTGTCAATTTGCCTAATACTGTTACGCCAACTATTTTAATAAGAAAAGGTTTGTTTCAGCACGTTTCCCAAATCGTCTTCTACAACTATTGTCAACACTTTGGTTTTTGGTGAAAAAGTAAATGGAACCAAGAATCTTTTTTCGGGCACCAGATTTGTAAACTCGTAGGAATCTAGGACCATTCCATTTGATTCATCTCTAACTTCAACTATTCTAATACCGGCAGTAGAAATTATCATCATTCTGTTTTTGTCAAATTTCAGATACCGCGTTATTGCTTGTCTTTCCCTGCCATATTCATTGTTGAACCATCGGTGATAAGACAATAACACAGCACAATTTCTGGTCCAATAAATTGAATCGTTTCCGTTTGTTCGGTTAACATTTTTCTTTGAATCCGTGAGTCTATTGGTTATATTGGAATAAACACTTGATGGTCTGGTTATAGGTGTTACGTTTGGACTTCTTCTTATTATGTCAGATTTCGACATAGCTGCAAAATTCCCCAATGTGGTTTTACTTCTTGGCCCTAAAACTCGTAATGGTTCTGCCACATTCATTGTAACACTTATATTGCGTTGTAGTGAAACGGTAGAATGTTGTACTGGTTTTCCACTGAAGTTATTCATGTTATCTTTAACTAAAGCTGATCGTTTTTCTCCAATTACAAAAACTCTGTCCAAATTGTCAAAACCTCTTCCCATTATACCATCTTTCGTGTGGCCGAGATCAAACGTGTGACCAAGTTCGTGAAATACTGATCCCAACGTAGTTGCAAAACATCCTCCCAATGTGCCACGGTATCCACTGTCATCCATAAATCTTCTTACGTTTACTGGTGTTGCATCTAAGAATTTTGGAATTGTTTCTTCTACAGTCGTTGGCCAGGTGTAAAGACAAGCTGTCCCGAACAGCGCCAAACCGCCTCCCCCTAATGCAGCATATGCTTCAGTAAGGGATATAATTTCTTCATGTGTCATAGGCTTGTCGATGTCAGTACCTTTATATCGCGTGCAGGATATGAAGCCCAGGAACTTTCTTTCATTACTTCCTAAATCGGAGAGCATCAATTCTCTTCCAAAATGTGACCATAATTCCGTTTGTTTCATTTTTCTTGCCTTATTAACGTTGAGACTACTTTTAAATATAATGCATTCTGGTTTTTTAGGATTGACTTCATGTTCAAGTTGAAATGTTTTTCTCCCGACTCCACTTTCAAAAAGTTTTTCGGCTGTTAAACTTTGAATTAACTTTGAACCAAGTGCTATTCGAGAACAAGCACTTTCAATCGAGTTGTCAATATCTGGCGGACTTTGAAAACATCCATCGTGGCCTTGACATATGATGTAAACTGGAGTGACCCGAAGATTTGTTTTTCTTGGTGTATAGTCCAGGACCAATATTTTCCGTTGCTGTTCTGCATATTCCAATTCAATAACATTTTCTCCCCTTTTCAGTTCGATTATCACTTTAAATTCTCCATTATAAACATCCCACTGCGATTTATTTTGAAAGTTTTCACTTTTTAAAGTACATATTAGTTTTTCATGGTTATTAGAATTTCCTCTTGTTATAATTCCCTTGATCAAAACTAGTGAATAGTTCACAACATCTCCGTTTTGAAAATTTGTTAAAAAAATTGAAGAGTTATGTTCTGTTTCGTTATCTTCGTTCACACGGTTGTCCATTACCTGAAATTATTTTTACATTATGTTAGTTCGCGAGAATCAGTGGTTTTAACGGTTGACCTTCATTAGGATTGGTACGTAGTTTCCTCGATTTCTTTTAGTGTGATCAAACAACGCATAATTGGGTTAATGCAATTTTGTGACGGGGATTACTCGTATCGACTACTACAAGAAGTTTTACGCACTGGCATTTGGTTATATTAAATGGAGCGTATCGTTTTATTTTTATCTGTATCTAAACTTTAAAGGTCATCGCAAATGAATAGATTCGCAGTGAAGCAGTGACTCACCATGTTGCGGCTGGCGTGAGCGCGCAGAGCCGGCGCGGCGGGAGGACTGCGGGACGGGTGGCGCGGCGCGGCGGCGAGGCGACCACTCGTAGCCAGCGTGCAGTGCCGTTCCTCCTCACTTCTCACTAAACTTGGTCGAACGCTAGGTTGGTGTGCGCATGCCCGCCGATGCAGACCGACGCGCCTCGGTAACGATTGCGCCCACCAGACAGGTACGCGACTAGCTGTCTTCACTGGCAAGAGGGAAATTTGAACAATGCAGTAAACATAGATGAATATGCGCCACTGTCATCCATCAAATCCTGTTTGTTTGTTATGCGAATGTTTGTTTTCATTAAAGCAAACGCGATGACGCTAGCCGGATAGCCACACATTCTATCTACTAGCAAATTATACATAAATAAGTACCTAAATATTGCTAGGAGGCGCTAACTAGATTTGGTTAACGTCAAGGAGTACTACTCTAAAGGTAGCTATGGGAGAGTTATCCTTGAGGTATTCATAGGATAGGTGAGTTCAGGTCTAGCTGCACTAGCTCTACGTCCTAGCTACATACGAAAATTGAGAACAGGGAGTGTGACCATAAGCTCTTAGAGCAAGATTATTTTGAGTGTGCGTAAGGGACAGATGTATATAACTTGTATACATCGGCCCCTTTTTACAGTCGAACTACAGTAGTTTTGAAATGTCAGGGTACGGGGCAGGGCAAATCAAAAGTATTATTGACAAAGGAACGTCGCACGGTGAAATGGAAAACGAAATCAAGGTCAAGGGAAAATTAGGGAAAACCATAAAGGTAGGTTACACTTTTTTAGGTTTGTGACATGGTTTCAAACTATTTCTGTAAAAGGTGTAGAATAGAATAGAATATACTTTATTGTACACCATAAAATTATACACATTTACAAGAAAAACTTATTAATACGGGTACAAAGGCGGTGTAATTTTGTAAATGAAAAATACCGACAAAATCCTTATTATTATTGTAGTCACATCCCTCTCACAGAGAGGAGGCCTGTGTCCCAGCAGTGGGAACATTAATAGGCTGATGATGTTATTGTAGGCAGTCCAACAATATTTACTTGGAGGTTCAACAACATTTCTGAAATGTTTATTCTGGATGGATACTCTGACGCCATCTATTGTAATACTTATCAATGTTCTTGCAAGCAAGAGTGCTGCTCGAGAGACACTCGTTTACAATGATTGGAGGCTATAGGCCTTCGTTATTACGATTCATGTTGTGGTGATTGGATTTATATTTACCTCATCATTAAATATGTGGTAAGAAAGTAAAGGCGAGTTTAATATTCTTGGTTTTTAAAATAAATGACTTATTGGCTCTATTTTCCAGCCAGTGCTTGAATGTGAAAGCTTAGTATTGCAGACGGTAGCAGGCTATAATTTAATGCATTAAACTCGATTGGATCGATGCAATCTGTAGGGGTTTGAGCACCCAAGTGCTGGCTCCAAAGCCAGACAATAAAGCGCCTGCTGGAGTTAAATAGCTACATGTCGCGCTGGCTAGCTACATTTTGTTGTTCTGGCAGGCGGTGTCACCTACAAAATTAATAGTTGACCCTACTCACTATGTTTCCTTTATATGAATTACGGAACTGACAATATTACTAACAATATAAGGTTTTGTTTTTGTAAGCCTTTCTTTTAATATTGAGCGTAGGAGATACGGGGACTGCTACCTGCTACTTAATGTGCAACCTACAATCCTATTAAACTTGTAAATTTTTAATAAGCACTTGATAAAGTGAAAATTCTATTTTGCCGCGCTGGCTCGCTACGTTTTGTTTATCTGGCAGGCGGTGTCGAAATGTGTGAGAAATATTAATGTAGGAGAAAAGTATGTAAGTATAGACAATACTTTGCATCCGATACTACTGATGAATACATAGACTGATACTTTGGACTCGATACTGTTTCCGTATTTGGAGCCAGACAACAAAGCGCCTGCTGTAGTTAAATAGCTACATGTCGCACTGGTTAGCTACATTTTGCAATTCCGGCAGGCATTGTCGCTTATAAAATAAATAGTTGATTAAACTCATTGTATTTTATATAAACAAATTACGGAAATGGCTGGCAATACTTTAATAGTACATTATGGTACAAGTGTGTAATGTTAGTGATTACCGCTGAGGCGCCATTGAGACCCGAGCCGTTAGGTGAGGATCTTAAGAGAGCCGAGGACGGATGATACACACGTGTATCATACGACGTTTTGTAACACACTTGTGAAGAAAATAATACAAAAAAATAATTATGAACTGTGAAACGAGTTGTGAATTTTTTTTCGCAATGGCAGGAAAAAATTAATCTGTTTTCCTATGCGCGCGCATCTACCAGATCGGCCATAGACTAAAAGAATGAGGTTTCTTTTTTTTTGGCTTTTCGTGGATAGCGTTTTAGCCACGTACAAAATAGGGAATTTCAAGTTTTCTTTATTACAGAGAAAACAAAAGTTATATTTGAGTGAAAGTTTTATTTATTAAACACGTACAAGTTGAAATTATCTATTTAAATACGAAGTTGTATGAAATGAGCAAGCAATAGGTACATTCATTTATTTGTACTATTGAGCACGATCTTTTTTGTATCGAAACTTTTTTAAGAACAAAGCAACTCCAACAAACAAGCAATTAAATTAAAAAAAATATTCTATAACTCACTTGTGAATAATAGCAATGATAAAGTTGCAGTTTGATTACAGCTACTTTATGAGCAAGTGTGTTGAAAAAGGTTTTTACATATTTAGATTTCTAACTTAGTTGAAGGAGTTAAGAGGACTGCTGCATGGTAAGTATTATATTACCTAAAATTTTATTCTGATACAATTGTAAATTTGATATTTATACGCAACTAAATACCAAAATGATATATTCGGTATTTAGTCCAGTAGCCAGAAGAATATGGCCCGTTGATAAATCAAAAGTATTTTATTTTCGCTGGGTGGATACCTTATGTGAATTCAACGCTATGTACAAAAATGCTAACAGTTTAGAGTTATGCCATAGGCATAAAGTAGGTATTTCCTATTATTTCGTGTTATAACAATAATATAAAATTTAAATAATTTACTGTTTCTTTACTAGTACTATCTAAACTTTATATTAGTGAAAATGCTAACAGACAAAAACGTACTGTGGAACAATGGAAAACTGAAAATGGCTCGTAACTCTTTCAATAAAAGATTTAAGTTTTCAAATCATTTCCTATATGCATAGAGGGAGTAGTTATACGTTACAACAAAAGTTCTAACAACTAAGTATAATGCTGCACAGGTTATTGAATTTTTACATTGTGATTTGCGAAATATTGAATTTATGTTTATAAATTTGCACCTACATATTCGAAATAATAAACTCTGCCACCATACAAAAGTTTAAACACTTATGTGCTATGCTAGTTTAATAAATCAAATACAATTTGGGTATTTTTTTTTCTTCCTAACCCATCGTGTGGGGTATCAAAATAAAGGATTTTAAGAGGTGATTTCAAAAATATATGACACTTATATATTTAAATGTAATTAAATAAAAACTGAAAAGTTATAAATAAAAAAAGTTAACTAAAAAATCAAACAAACCCGACTGCTTAAAAAGCGAATTGAAAAGACGTAAACAAGAAGAAAATCATGCTATGCAGTCGGAGGATACATCTGGTTTTGTTCAAACAGCTTGCGAATTTGTATCCTCCGACTGCACAGCATGATTTTCTTCTTGTTTACGTATTTTCAGTTCGCTTTTTAGCAGTCGGGTTTTTTTGATTTTTGATATAACTTTTTTTATAAGATCTACTTGTAAAGTTGTAGTATACTTGGATTCGGGATCCAAAAACACGGGTAGGCAGTTATTGTATAAAGTTAGACTCACTAAGCAGTTTGCTTTGAAACAAGAATTTAACTTGTTTTCAGTGTGGAAAAAGGCATGATTGTCGAGAACAATTCCCGTCGTGAGTGCGGGCGCTAACGATATTACAAGAAACTCGTCGTTTTCACAACTCCAGCGGGCAGCGGTGTCGGCGCTTTGAGCAAGAAGTATTTATACAACTTTAATACGCTGTTGATTTTTCAGCATCTACCAGATGGTACTGTACCTACATATGCATGTATATTGAAGCAATTTGTGATGTACTTGCATATAAATGAGGCATCGTCGGCACACATTGCCAAACATTGCTTTTTACAAAATTCATAGCTCGTAGCTCGTAGGGCATGTTAATTTAACGAGGGCTAATGGGCGTCTCACGACTTGAATATTTATGGGAATGAAGCGTCGTGTTATGAGATAACAAGGAATGAAATATTCACGCTTCGACGGACAGCATGCCAGTGTCTAACTCGTATGGACAACTCCGTACGAATTAGGCACTACCATGCCGTCCGTACGTAATGCGTTGGCGCTGGGCTACAGTAGCCCGTAAGCTTGGTCGGTCTAGGTACTTTAAGGGTTGATCAGCTGCTGAAAAGTTGCCTAGTGCTGTGCTATTTGCATTGTTCTTTTTTACCCGACCGTGTTTATCAGTCTATGGCTTATCTGTTTAGTGACAATTTTAAACAAAATTTGTATCTTTATTTTATACTAGCTTAATACCCGCGGGAATATCCTATGTCCTTCCCAGGGTCTCAAACTAACTAAATCTCTCACTATCGCCATGCCAAATTTCGTCTATATCGGTTCAGTAGATCCAGAGATTACCCCCTACAAGCTTAAAAACTTTGCCTCTTTATAATATTATTATAGATTATTATAAATGCGAAAGTTTGGATGGATGGATGTTACAGAATGGCTGAACAGATTTGGATAAAACTGGGCACTTACGTCATAAGAGAAATACCTCTGCGAAATTTTAAGTTTCTAGCTCTAAGGGTTTGGCCAGTGCGATAATTTAAAACGTTTCATCCCCTATTTTAACCTCTTAGGGGTTGAATTTTGGAAAACGCTGAAATACACAACTCGTTATTTTTGCCGTACTCAATTCGTACGAAATTTCAAGCAAATATGTCTAAGGAATAAAAAGTTTCATACAAACTTTTAACCCCTATTTCACCCCTTTGGGGTTTGAATTTTGAAAAATCCTTTCTTAGTGGATGGCTACGTCATAAGAGGAACACGTGTGCGAAACTTTAAGTTTCTAGCCCTAAGGGTTTGGCCTGTGCGTTGATACATCTAGAGACCAAACGCGTTGACCAATGTTGATGATTATTACACTTGTACTATTATTTATTCTGTGTTATTACGTCAATCGATTCATTCAATTATCGATTCGTCTTCCTTGCGCCTGCGAGTGTCCCTGGCTACATTAAAAATGGAAAATAGAAAAATGGCGGATTTTGGGCGCCATAGTATTGTGAGGACTTAATATTTTTTTTATTCCAACCCAATCTTGTGGGGTATCAAAATAAAGGGCTTTAAGAGGTGATTTCAAAAATATATAACACTTATATGTTTAAATTACCTAATTAGAAATAAAAAAATACTAAAAAGTTATAAATAAAAAAGTTATTTCAAAAATCAAAAAAGCTAACTAAAAAGACGCAAACGAGAAGAAAATCATGCTGTGCAGTCGAAGGATATACATTCGCGATCTGGCTGATCAAAACCAGTTGTATAATCTACGAGTGTTACACCAATGTTTATTATAATATTGGTGTAGATTATGAATGATTTGACATATTTGTGATGGATAAACTCAAAAACGGACCGAATTTATCAAGTATAAAGAGATAAGGTTTGTGAGTTTGTATGTAGAAAGTAATCTCTGGAACTCCTGAATCGATTTTGAAAATTCTTTCACTGATAGAGAGTTACGACAATATCGCTGAGTGTCATAGGCAATTTTACCTGAAAAAAATACCTGGTCCTGCGGGGTGGGCCACGGTAGCAAAGCCGCAGAAAAGACGTTAGTATAAAATAGAAGTACAAAGTAATCAGAAAAGTTATGAAAATCCTCCCGGTTTTAGACAGCCAGGAGGTGGCAACCCTACATACCCTGCTCCTGATAGATCCAGCTTCATAGTCGACTCTACAATACTTACAGAAACAGCCCGAGGTTGGTACCTGTTCAGTTCTCAATTGAAGAGAGACGGAGTAGAAGAACTGAGTAGAGCTTCCGAAAAAGTGGGTCTTAGGATGAACATGGACAAAACCAAGGTGACGTTGAATGCCCGTGTTACACCCACTCCTATCAAGGTCGGAGGCTCTACACTCGAACTTGTGGCCGACTATGTCTACCTGAGACAAACAATCCAGTTGGGTAGGGCCAACTTCGAGAAAGAGGTCAACCGTCAAATCCGACTCGACTGGGCAGCGTTCGGGAAATTGTGCGGTATCTTCTCGTCCAACTTACCACAGTGTCTCAAGACAAGTCTATGACCAGTATGTGTTGCCAGTGATGACATATGGCTCTGAGACCTGGTCGCTTATAATGGGCCTCATCAGAAAGCTTACAGTCACTCAATGGAGAGGGCTATGCTCGGCGTTACCTTGTTGATCGAATCAGAAATGTAGAGATCCGCAAGAGAACCAGGGTTACCGACATAGCCCGAAGAATTGCCAAACTTAAGTGGCAGTAGGCAGGGCACATTGCTCGCAGAACAGATGGCCGATGGAGCAGAAAAGTTCTGGAGTGGCGACCGCGAACCGGAAGACGTTGCGTTGGAAGGCCTCCCACCAGGTGGATCAATGATCTGGTGAAGGTTGCGGGGATCCGCTGGTTGCGAGACGCACGGGACCGGTCAATGTGGCGACGCTTGGGGGAGGCCTATGTCCAGCAGTGGACGTCTTTCGGTTGATATGATGATGATGATGAGTAGAAGGAATTCAGATTAGGAAATAAAATCGAATACATGGGGAAGGTGCAAAGCTCATTTTTAACTGGAGTGTAATCAACGTAATATGATATGGGCAATTTGTGAAAACCAGGAATTGCATACAATTCCTAGAAAGTCTAAAAAAATTCTGTTGATTAAACCCTACTGCTTTGATTTTTATCCCATTTTATATTCCTTCTTTTAGTCTTCTTGAATATTTTAGGTTGAATTGCTTTCGACTTACTGGCACGTCGAGCCAATAGACATTCGATGGATAGGACTATCGTTGCAATGGCTTTTCGGCGAAACGGACGTTTGACGGCTGTTCGAAATTGTGGTACATCGATGCTATGGAATTTCGGCGATTCGGACGTTTGATCTGATGACTTCGGGGAATTAGCCATCGGAAACAAGCAGTAAACCTAGAAATAAGATTCTTCCATAAAAACTTCAATAACCCCAAAAAAGTATTTTGGGGGTAGTTTCGAAAAACTAATAAATAATAGGTTGTCAACCTTTTAAATTTAATAAGATTACTATTTTTGCCAATTATCAAGAATATTAACTTTTTATTCAACCCCGTTTTTAACCCCTTCATGTAGAATTTCCAAAAATCCTTTCTTAATGCTCACTTACGTCACTTGAGAAACCTTTCTGCCAAATTTCACGCATCTAATGCCAAATTTCCTAGCTTTTTTGGCTATGCGTTGACCGTCAGTTTCTTCTTATATTGATAAAAGGATATATAGTTCCTATACAGCTACATAAAAACCACATGAAAGTCATGAATTCTTTTAACTGATTCGCTTTTTTGGACTTAATTTTCGTACATATTTTGAGCAGCAAATATTACGATATCTTCAAATTGCTATGCGGATTTTGTAGTCATGAGCGAAATATACCTTCGTACATCACAGCTGAAATTGCTTAGTTCCCAAATAAAATTGGAAACTGTATATACCAGAATATGCCAACTTTATAAACTACCTAACTTATAAGTTTATAAAGACTTCTTAGTACCAACTGTAATCATCAAAATAAAACGTAACAACTATAAAAAAAACGAATGACAGTTGAGCGCTGTTTCTATGCGCGTCGTAGCTAGGTAGTGTAGGCACGGCACTGACTAACGAGAGGTCGGTGACGCAGGCGCCAATGTTTGATGATGATGACCTGGATGCAGGAAACCGACAGGGCTGTCCGCAGGAGCCGGTCGTTGTCCCAGTGAACGCAGCACTTTCGCTTTTATCGGCGAACGAACCCGGTCCATTACTACCTCACTCACGCGGTTACACCATCACAGGCCGTTCGATTTTGGCTGCGTTTGTTGCTCCGGCATGCATACCAATAGCAATTTATTTAGGGTTGTGATGTTTAGATTTCTCCACGCTACGACGGACGTACCGTTCATTGTTTTTAAACTGTATTATTTATAAACTCGGTGCATAGGTAACATATTAATCACGTTGCGTGTTCGCGCACCTGTGGGTGGCAACAGTTTCGGTGGTTACGTTTGAAGCTATACGCGTCATGGTCAGGCTTACCGGCACATCGACAGCATAGCTAATAGGGTTAAATATGAAAAGACAAAACGTTAATCTAAAAAGCGTAATTTCACATTCAGTAAAATAGTTTTTGAATTCTCGCTGCTGATTCTTTTAATTAAATTTTATTGACCGTTTGACTATTAATGCCTACCATCAATTAATACATCGAAACATCGAATTCCTTTCTGATTCTATAAAGTTACTACTAGTACTTTTCCGGCCTTATTATAGTTATTTTCTAGTGTTTAACAGAGTTGTTTTCCTGTTTTTATTCCAAATCTGAAAGTATTTTACACAGAAAAGATAAAAATATCGCCGACCCATAATATTCTCAGAGATTGTACCTCGAAATCAAAATTCCTCGACCTCGAAAAAGCTTTACAGCAGAATTTCGGCATTTTTAGCTGAAAACTTCGGAAAGAGCACTTCTGCGGCCTGAATTTGAGAGCAAGACTTGCGAATCACTTGTAATGTCAACGAATTTTTCCTTGCTGCTGTGAATAAAAATAAAATAATCCGTTTTGGAAATATTCAAATAACCTGTTTGGTCCTTAATCGTAGGAACTTTACTGTGAGTTGTGACACGTGTTTCTTAGTACTTGATTCACTCAGAGCTAAAAAATATACTTATTTGTAAATGCCAAAATGATTCACAGTTGGGTCAGTTGTTATTAACTTTTTGTCGTGAAAAAACATCGCGTGCACACCTATATTATTGTGTTAGTAAGCCTAAATAAACATCGTACAACAAGGTTTGGTAGCAAAAAAACATAATTTATGTGGGCAATTGTAAACGAGCGGCAAATTATATCGAAACATTTCAAATGTCGAAATTCAAGAACTTTGGTGAGCACATATTTCGCAGAAGATCTGGAAACCTATTCCAGATCTTCTGCGAAATATGTGCTCGAGATGTGTCACACAACTGGATGACTCCTACAATACCTAATCCGAAGTATGCCAAAGGATATTTCTGAAGCTTAATTACTCATAGGTAAGGCATTTTCACATGACGTTCGTCTTAAATAAGTATAACTACACATTATCTTCATTCGGATCCTTATGTCCAGTTAGTCCCTAATTGTATAAACTAATTCAAATAATACGAGTACAAATAGATTAATTTTTTGTTTGTTTGTAGCAGCTCATCTCTGAGTGCACCTACTGAACCGTGTTACCAAAATTCTTACACTAATACAAAACTACACTATCCCGAGCTATTTTTTGTCCCCTATAAATATAATACCGGGATATACCACGAAAGCGAAACCGAGGGAATAAGTTAGTCTTATATAAAATCTATCTTTAAAACAGTACCGCTTACATAAAAAGATCTAACGAGTTATGCCGTCGGGATATCGGTACCAAGCCAAAAGCTGCACTGGACCAATAAGGCGACTGGTCCGAGGAAGCTAACGGGTTCGATTCCCGTCTCCATGAATTATGTTTCCATGTTAGGAGTTCTAATCGTGTCTCCAGCATGACGTAGGCGGTTACACCTCTTCTCTGTTACTACATTTGATATTATAGAAAACTGAATATTTCAATATAGGCTATACTTATATCGAATAGATATCAATCAATACATATAATAAATCTTTTGAAAAGGCCTTTTTTGTACAGCGAAAATATTTCCAAAAAATAGCCAGGGTGTTAAAGCATAACCAAACATTTTTGGAATTTTTGTCTGTTCTGTTGTGCACGCATCACATAAAATATGCGAATCCAATGTAGATAACTTTAATACATAAAAATTGTGCGTTACTTGAATCATTACTTAGTTTTAGTTTCATCGCAATCAGTTCAGTCTATCAAAAGTTAAATGAATTTAAAATGTTTAGGAAGTAAAATACAACAACATACGCAATTCAGATTATTTCAGATATTCGGACAGTTGAACTCCATATTCGATAGTTAGAGTTGTGCATTTGACGTCATTTTCTGAATGGCGGTCTTAAGATTCACTGCGGAATAAGGTCATTATTCCGCAGTGAATCTTAAGACCGCCGCCTAAAAAAAAAAATTTTGTATAGCCTACCTATGTAGGTAGCAAGGTAAGTAGGTAGGTAATTAGGGTAGGGAAGGGTAGGTAGTTGACGGTAGCGAAGCCGCGGTCACAGCTAGTATAGAATAATATATAAAATTTCCTATGGCGTACAATTAAGAATATTGTACCTATAAACTGCCGAGCAATGAAAAAGTTCCACCCAGAAAATGCCGACAAAAACCTTAATTTAATTTTTTCACATTTAATTTAAAATTTGAACACAATATTTACGTTTTTAGTTGGTAATATTCTGATGCGCTGTTAAATGTACATTGCTGACGTATGACGTATACTAAAATGTATATTGCTGACGGCGTCATTAAGCTAGCCTTTCCCGTTTGGGAGTAATTTGGTGCTGTCACTGGAACTTTTTCATTGCTCGTTAGTGTATATTATATTTATTACAACACATTAAATAAACCTAAAATCAGGAGGTATAGGTATGCTAGTATAATATTATCTGTGGTATAGGTAAAAACCCTTTCCGGAATACATATATACATAAACTCACGCCTCTTTCCATGGGGTAGACAGAAACCATGGAATGCCACCTGCTAAGACCCTGTCTTTTTCCATTTTCACATCGCATGAATTTTCCGGAAGAAGAGTTAGGTACTGCTTTGTTCCATGAGAAAGTTTTATTAATGTTTGATCGAAAGCTCGCTCAAGAATTTTAATTAGAAACAACGGTAGTTAATTTCCGTTGAAAATCAGCTGAAAACCCTACTTCAAACGATACGTCAATCTCTAGATCCATAGCTAAGTACGTACGTGGTTGTACGGATTAATACTTGGGATTCACGCAATGGGTTTGTTTTTCCTACTTATTACCTACAATGACAAGGAAAAACTCCCATTTCAACCTTTACTTTTTTATGTGTAGGTAATCGATTTTGGAGGATTAAATAATTACCTAAAGTAGTGAGACAAAAATAAACAAAAACACTTAATAAGGTCCCATTAAATAGAGACTAGCGACTGTGGAGCAGTGGTGATCCAGTGGTAAAGGCCCCGATTTACGTGTCGTTGATCGTGGGTTCGAACCCAGGCAGGCGTATTACTATGTGTAAATTATTTCATGACCACTGCTCTAAAAACGGTGAAGGAGAGTATCAAACATCGTGAGGAAACCGGCATGTCCTAGAACCAAAAATACGAAGACATGTGACATCCACCAACCTCTTACAGAGAGGAGGCCTGTGTCCCAGCAGTGGGAACATTAGAAGGCTGGAGATGATGATGAATTGATTTTGACTAGGGAAGAAAAACTAAACTATAGATCTGTAAACACCTTATTTTAATGTGTCTAAATAGCCTACTGCATTGTAAATATCACCGAATACCCAAACTAGTAAAAATTTAAAGATTCAGTATTAAGCTTAATTTATTAGCAAAATTGTGAAATCTTCGTGCGATGAACACTATTAAAGCAGCTATAATACTAAGTTGATGAAGTAATTTTATTGAAAGGAGCCATTTAATATTCATCTCCTGTTACAGATGGCACGACGAGAGGCTGCTAAACGGGTATATTAACTATTATAGTATCTAATATATAGCTTGCCCGTGGAGTTAGCTGCATTCGATTTTCTTTCAGCGCAAGGTTTTATTTTAGACACGTAGCAAATATATCTTTATTTTAAATGAAAACGCATTTTTAATTTTCATTTTCAACTGTACATATTTCAATATGGATAAATTTGCTGTAAGGAAATTAGTAAGTAAATGCTTAATTTTAGTTACATTATCTGTGGTTATAGTTTCTACTCCGGTAGTCCGCATTAGAGCATTTTCAGGATTTGTTCAACGTATTTGGCAAAAGTTCAGAGAGTCAAAGCTCTCCAAGCTTCAGCTATGCAGAAGCGAGAGTTAAATTAAGTTTGGTAGATACCGTTTCATGGAAAACTTAGTAAACGGTAAACGCAGAACTTGCATGCAGTGTATTTTTCATAATTACATAAAACGTATTAACGTCTGTGCATTTAGTCATTACAGCCTTGAATTTTCGTGTTTTACAGTTAACAAAATATTCGCTATAAATTGTCGTACATTAGGAATTTAACGACATACGTTGCAAATAACTCGCATTTGTCCGTAATTTACTGAAAATATATTACAGCCGCATGAAAGCTGCTTACAACAATAAATCATGTTACGTATTCAGTAAACAGTTGGCGTAGGTTCGTTGCGTCTGTTTGCGTGTCATATTTGGGCCCTGTTAAAGGGCCCACTACGTGCCCTACGACATTGTACGTGGTCAATATTTCGAAAGCCAGTTCTTTGTTAATAATAATGAAGATTTGTTTAGTTTCATCAGAGTGCGCTCGTTGAATAATAACGTCCGGTTGAATGAACCATTGCACTGTGTCCTTGTTTTCTGTGTTTTTCCATGGCACGTGCGCGTTTGTTCTTGTGAGACCACTCTCCACGTAAATGCGGATATCTCATTCATGTAAGCTAATACAATACATTAATAGTTGGTTGCACACGGACAGATGGACAACAACGCAGATGTATATGTACCTGCAGGCTAATCGAGCTACATTATCCGATCAAATGCGGCCTGCACGGACTGCTCACACGTGAGATGATCATAATTGTAATGCAAATTTATTTAAATGTACTCTATACTAGATTTATTCAGTTAACATCTTATTTATTGTCTGGAATTCTGCATAAATAGCTAAGCAATTACCTATGTGTTTGAAATAGATACACTAACGAGCAATGAAAAAGTTCCAGTGACATAGCACCAAAATAATTCTAAACGTCTGCTATATTGAAGTACATTTAACAGCGCATCAGAATATTACCAACTAAAAACGTAAATATTGTGTTCAAATATTAAATTAAAAGTGAAAAAATTAAATTAAGGTGTTTGTCAGCATTCTGTGGGTGGAACTTTTTCATTGCTCGGCAGTTTATTTTAATTAACATAAAGTTTGTTTAAATTGTGATGAATTGAGGTTGATTTTCCATTCACAAAATATTTGTTTCTATAAGACCTCATATTTCGTAGCCTGTGGGAATACGACGATAAGTTTCTCGCCGAATACCGCAACCCTTATAAAAACGTCAAGCGCCAAAGCCATAAATTCTAATCTTAAATAACAGTCCCATTGCAAACTCTACTTAATTAAGTTATACTAATGTGGAACGCGGAAATCTGCGGAGGAAATGTGTCCGATCCACACAAGCATCTTCATTAAAATTTTATGTCGATTTATACTCGAACCACGAATACCCCGTTACAATACCTGACCTACAGCATTTTATTTCATTTGGAGCGCGAGATGAATCGTTTTAGAAAGCCATTAGAGCTATAATTAGCGTTATTCTCAGCATGTATAACAACAATAATAGTAAAATGTTATGTTGGTACTCAGTTATGTTACCGAATCCACGCAGCCTCGTGCCGCGCGTTGCTATGCGCTTAGTGGACCAGTGGAACACTATTCAGTTATATTTTTAATACGGTTACTTTTTCTATGACCCTGGTCATGGCCAGGTTTTGGGCGGGCCCTTCGTTATCTGATTGAATAGATCGAGGGCATCGCGCCAGTTTCTTCCGTTCAGGTACATCTTTGTACCAATACGTACCCACTTTTGTTTGGTTGTAAAAGAAACGTATCAGCACAGTAAACTTTTCCTTTACAGACCATTATTTCGGATCAGACTTTTTATTACGGACCAGAGGTTGATGCCTTTTGGTTAATAGCACCTATCAAGATTATGAATACGGTAGCTGTTACTAGGATGTAATCGGTCGAGGAGCACAGTGCCGGTGCGTAGTGGTGCTGCCTACGTGGCCGCCCACGTTGCGCTGCTCAATATAGGCCGCTCCGCAGCCTGACCTAATCGCATCGACCATTCAACATCCGTGCAAGAAACTGACCGCACATGCTGAATATGAAATGTTCACTGTTAATGTGTCACTTTTGTCAGAAGTCAGCATTTTCGAGTACGGTCATTGACCCTAGCATTGCGTAGGCCAGCTACTTTCTCTCAGTGTTGGAGCGAGGAGGTGTGCGGGGAGAAGGGGGTCCTGCCAAATTAAGTGCGTGAAAGTCTGCGGACAGCCGTTCCGGTACGGCCGCACCGGCCCCGGCGCTACGCACCCTTCCTGCCACTACATTGTTGGTACACAGACTCTTTCAGTTGACCGTTTACGGTTACTCGGCTGCGTATTAACACAGAAGATCGCATCATTGTGTTTATTGTCGTGAAACGTTGGCGCTGGTTTACAAAACTGTGAGCATCTTCGTTGAACGGGCCCACGAGGTCGGTGAACTCTGGCCAAAGTCGCAATCAGTAGAGACTTGGAAAATCGTACCCTGGTGTTGTCGCTCACGTGCGCTGTTAAAAGGTTGTATAAGCATTGCGACGCTTTCTACGCCTTCTTGTAATCAGAATGAAGAAGTGAGCGGAGAAATTGTCAACGGTTTAACGGTCTACTTGAAAAAGGAAACAATGAGACGAGATGTTGGGCGCACTCACCTACATTGTTTATTTTTGAGCGTCACGTAATGACTGATTAACGATTAAGTGCAGACTTTTTGTGAAGCGACTTATTACTTTCTTTGCGATATAATGGTGCTTACGTGACTTTACCTTTTAGTGTAGTAGGTGCTTTGTTAGGAGATGAGCATCTCGCGTGACATTTGAATTATGCACATAATAATTATGAATATTCTAGAATTAAGAATTTGTAGAGGCTTTCTGCGTGATGCAATAGCAATTTTGTTGTATTGTAGGAGTTCTGAAAGGCCACTGAACCGGGTAAATTGCAATTTTGCAAAATAACGATTTTCATTCATCCAGTTGGACAATTATTCACACTTTTCAGTCCAGTCCAGCATATACCTATTTGATCAGTAACGGGATTCAAACGCTGGATTCAAAATATATAAATAATTTACCGATATAAACACTTTAATCAGCCCAGTATACAGCCCAAAGGCTGATTACTTATCATCGATCCAGTATAGTAATCTATTAGCGCTAGACCGAAGAAAAATGCCTGTTCTATTTCAGTCTAATGCTGTAACCTGGAATCCAGCAATAACGGATTGATACTGGATCTATGTAAATACTCTCGATCTAGTACCGACAATTGTTTACAATGACCTAATTTCGATCTAGAGGAGAAATAGAGGATCAATGTTGGTTGCTATATTCCAATACAACACTCGATTGAACACTGGATCAATTTATAAGGAGCCTGGTATATTTCAATCCAGCGTTAGATATTTGTTACTGGACGATTGATAAGTGTTTACATTGATCCAGTATAGATCCAATGTCGCTGGATTCCAGGCTGTAATGCTAGATCTAAATTCAGGATCAATGTTTAAAGAGGCTGCTATATTCCAATCAAGCGCTTGACAACAACAAGCCAGTAGCTAGTCCAGCAGGACTAAATTGAAAAGTGTTTAATTTGATCTAGTATCGATCCAGTGTAGCTGGATTGAGTTATCTTCTGGATCAATGGAATTCTGTCATAAAAGTAGGTACTGTAAGCAATCTATAAGCATAAGTCCATAGTTAGATGGGTAGGTCTCGCATTTGAATGTAACTTCCAGCGCTACGCTAATTGCGAGTATGTTGCAGTTGGTAATGCGAATGTTTATAATACATTTGTATAATGAATGAGTATTTTAGGAGCAGTTTGTACTCGATGTGTGTGGTTGTGCTAATGTAATGACGATCACGTTGCGCCGGCGCGTTGCTGAACCACAAGTTACGAAAAGCACACGACGCCGCCCGCCGCAGGAATACCAATCGGGTTAAATTGGGCGGCTTACAAAGGTCGAAGGCAAAATTATTTATAAAAAAATTACGAAACAAGTACATAAAAAAGAGTTGGCACATTGGACGTGCTTACGACGCCACGTTCTCTCTTTTGAAGGTTACGCCGCAAATCTGTGCGTGTACCGTTAAAAAAACTGTCTTTGTTTAGGAGAACTAGTTTGACTATTTGACGAAATGGTCGTGCTTGATGGAACCTGTCCATGGAGAAGAGATAATAACAGATAACTGACTAAGCTTAGTGAAGCCTTAATCTGTGTCAAAAAAAATTAAAAGGATTTAAATGCCAATAAACTGGTATCATGATTGAGTTATTGGATAATTATCATAACAGTAATTTTTATTTTTTATCTCCAATTTTAATTGATTATTTAATTGTGCGTTGCATGTCGTTTGTGCGCAATATACGCGCGGAGTGCGTACACGCAGGTTTGGCCCGCAGCATGCGGTTGCCCGGGGTCGGGTGTCGTATTTCTAGAGCATTGAACCTCGGCAACCTTGTGCGTTGAGCGGTGAGCCCGACCGCTCTCCGCACGCTGCGCTGACGCAACCGCTCCAGCCCCTTCTCTACTTCGACCGCAACCATATCACATAATTACTCCTTTAGGGCACACCTGTTCTTAACAACAGTTACAATGGACGATTTGATGTTAGCGCTAATCGATTCATGAAAGGTTGAACTTAATTGGAGGTTATTTGGCATTACACAATTTACCGACCAAGCGAGCCACCTTTCAAAATAAATACATACCTATTTGAATCACCCATTGTAATTGAACGATGCCGATGTTCAATTTCTTAATGTTAATGTTTAGTATGATGAGCACGGCCGCTGAGCCGCGGCACTAATGAAGTTAGCACGTCGCGGACAGTGGCGGCGGTGGCGGCGGAGGGTGCAGAGGAACAACGGAGAGTCGGTCAAGAGGTGCGAGTGCGGAGCGCTAACGAACCGTAGTCGTCCGCAAATAGTCCGAGAGAAGTGCGAAACGATCGCGGGGCTACAATTGGCGCCTGCCCCGAGAGCGTTGCGAGGTGACGCTTACGTAAACCGCTGACATAACCGAGTCGACGACCGCCGCTTGCGCAACCACCGCCGAACCCGCAACCCCACGCACCGCGCCTCCCCCTCGCGCCGGCCACCGCGCTCCCCACTATCCGCCAAAATTACCTAATTGTACCCAAAATGCATCAAAAGGACACTGGTCCAACGCCCGAGTTACGACACCGGCAATCATTAGAGCAATAACCTTCTGCCTAGGCAGGTGACGGACAAAGCTTGAACGGTTGCTACGGTATGCGATCGTTTAATATTTTAATTTGGACTTGATACTATTGTAAGGCTTTATTGCGTTTGATTGTTACCGGCCGAATGCTGGCAGTCACGAGTCACAGTTATAAAAACCTAGGTCAATGTAAAACTCTACTGGCGATTATTTTTTTAATATTTGGTCAATTTGGGTGCGAGTTAAAAATACACAGTTCTTGATCACAATCGCAATTATTGCATTCCGAGAAGATTCGAAGATAATTACCGAGGTTCATTGGTGTAGGATGTCCGACTAAAAGTTAATTGCTATAGGTTATCGAATCCTTTAAAGTTTAAAGACCCGAGTTTCGCGATTGCACATCTGGGATCGCGGTCTTTTGGCGAGATACGTGTATAATGCACAAAATGTGTGACAGCAGAATTGCGTATTCCCCACAGGTGTAAGGAACCGAATGGTCCATCAACGGAATTGTGGGCATGTACGTGACGTATATGGTACAGTTATCCTTAGTAAACGAAAGTGAAAACTAAATGCGGGCCCAGTCAACGACCCCGGCGGGTCGGTGACCGCGCCGAACTGCAAAGGCCGTTTGTGAGTGCTGAGGCCGCGTGCGCGACATTTAGCCGAGCACTGGACGCGCCCGCGCACCTATTGCACACCCTAACTATAATAACATCATTATCATTTTGATAATCAAGAAAGTATTTTAATAAAAAGTAAAAGTTATGAACGTCATGAAATCTCGAGCGAGCTTTGAGGACTTTTGGACGAGTGCGACTCAATCTTTATATTTATCGACCTTCCGCCCCGATCTTGATGTGATTAATTAATTATATTTTTTTCAAAGACAGGAATAACTTCAGGTGCATCGGATAACATTTCTTGCACGGAGCAGGAAGAAGGCTTTCTTGCAGGAGTTTTTTGCACGTTCTTCTCCATAGTGACTTACCTACGCTTGCGGATGTGCAACTAACTTTATCTTTTTAGTTTTATTTCGAGACGGATTCTTGTATTTCTTGTAATATGTTTTAGGTGGCTTTAGGTGCACCCATATTTAGAAAACAATAAAGTATTTACTGTTTACATTAAGGTACATGATTTATAAACCCTCAAATTACTACTAACCTACATATTGTAGTGTATTTAAGTAAAAGTTTTTACGTTAGAAATAATGTGAATGTATGAATGAAAATGAGGAACCGTAGCATCTCCGAGATTACTATTACACTATCTACTTACGACTTTTACGTACTACGACGTTATTACATATGCATTTATTCAGTACCTAACAGGGGAATAACCTTTCTAAACAACTATTCGTATGCTGACTAAATGAATATTCGAGATAGAATTGCGAAGCGAAGTTCGTCGTTCTGCCACCGTGCTACTAATGTTATGTCATTGGGGCATAACTTTCGAGTTTGTTCTTAACGGGGAGCAATATTTTGGACACATTTCGTATGTGAAAATTAACATAGGCCGATTGCGAATCTAAATATTTTTAGAATGAGCGGCTACGGCTACGAGACTACGCGGCTACGAAGTTTTCGTAGTCAAGCGCAACAATATTTAATGTTTATAGGTATCTCTGATTTATTATTTTCGTGGATTTGGTATCATTCATTTTAGAAAAAACCGGCCAATTGCGACTCGGACTAGCGCACGAAGGGTTCCGTACCATTATCGCAAAAAACGACAAAAATATCACGTTTGTTGTATGTATCATCTGTGAAAATTTCAACTGTCTGGCTATCACGGTTCATGAGATACAGCTTGGTGACAGACGGACAGACAGACAGATCGACAGACAGATAGACCGACAGACAGACGGACTGCTGAGTCTTCGTAATAGGATCCCGTTTTTACCCTTTGGGTACGGAACCATAAAAAGCATACGTTGTTATAGACCATAGTAATGCAAACAGCCTGCAGTGCTACAATGTTGTAGGCAGATGGTGTAGCGAAGCAAAATGTTCGGTGTGCATAATTTCATAAATACAACAGTTTACCGCTATTGTAGATTTTTTTTAATCTCACTTCCGCATGGTTATATTGTTGGCACACAATGGAATGAGTGCGTAGCAACAGCATTTTTGTAATCGGTGTCAAACTTCTTGCGAATATTATGTACCAACTTAGTCGTACTTATATCTACGTGAAATAGGTATATAGAAGTATATTTTTGGTGTTAAATGCTTTTTCCCGGAGGAAATGATCAAGACCTACATAATCCTATTAAAAAGATTTAAACTTGATTTGATGATTCTACGAGTATTTAGTCCGTCAGTGAGATTATCAAAGATTATTATATATTACGTATTTTTTGCTTTACCAAATCAATAAAAATTTACAAAGTTAAAGCGCATCAAAATTCAGGAGTGGGGGCTTGTTACGTCACTAAGGCAGTATAAAGTGTACTAGCGGCGTGACGTTTCGCGATATTTCAACGCATTATATCGTCGTCACTTTTTACTTGTCAAAAGAAAAAATACGTGTCCAACAGTTTTTATTAATCTACCGGACGAACAAAAAATAAATTTTCAGTAAAACAACATTTTATACAAGTCAGCGTTAAGAGTTAAAGATCACCATTAATTTTCCACACAAAGTTTTATAATTTTAACAGAACTAAAGTTATAGGCACGGGACAGACAATATGGCTGTCAAGATTTAGTTTTAAGATACTGCAACTGTGCCTAAAGGCCAGGCTCCGGCGGCACAACAAAGGACTTCGCCGACGCTGAAAAAAGCGCTCTTTTTTCATTTGCTTGCACATTCATTGTTGAACCGTATGGACAGACCTTTACACGTGACTTCGGCTTTATCAAACGGTGCTTTAGTTGGATTTAGTTATTTAGATACTGTTTTTACAAATAACCGTTTAGGTATCTCAGATTAATTTGATTATCTGTTGACGTTATGATACTGTTAATAACTTAATACTTATCATATTTGAATCATTATTTTATCATTCATATTTGCTATTGGCTAAAACTTGAACTGAGTTGGTCCTTTAGGTGTATTTCTTTCAGTTATTAATATTTAAGGTAAAGAGAATTAAGATTGGTGGCAAATAATTTAGATATCCAAAATATTATTTAATTTGATTACCTATAGTTAAGATATTGTAAGATTTTGTCAAAAAATTGACTAATCTACCTAATCCAATGTCTCAGATAAAAATGCGCCATTTGTGAATGACTGGATCTATACAAAACACTGGCTGAAATATTAAGTATAGGATTCTACTAATGTTATTCAGTAGGTAGTTCAATTAATTACAGTCTTTGCTTGTACCTTAGTGTCATCATTCAACGCTCACCGCAGTGCATTGTGAACAGTTTGTGTATGTTGTTATTTTCTATATACAGTATAATCTGATACTAGGTACCTAGTCTATATATTGAAGCGTTTTAGTGTCCCGTCAAGTTTAATTAACACTTGTGCCGGGCGAAAGTAGTCGTTTTTGGGTTTGTAGTAGCGCGGGCGGCGCTATGTGGCCGAGTGGTCGTCACAACTAGGCCGCGTTTCGACCGAACGGGTCTTGACTTTTTGTTCGTGATGATGCGGAACAGAAGAGAGAAATTCGGTGAGATAAAGCAGCACTCGTAAAGGGGGACACGGTCACGAGGAGTCATCGGCTCCAAACTCGACGAATGTAGAGCAAGCGATGTTTCTCCTTGGGCCACAACCTGTCCGCACCGAGCTCCGAGCGCCATCCGCGCCCCGGGCGCAATACGCCACGCCTCATTACCACCGACACTTCGCGTGCAACTATTCCTAAAAAGCCTACATTACAACATCACAACTCATTTTTTAAGCCTTCTGTTCTAAAGTAATACTTTTTAGACCTTGAATTTTTTTTTCATGTTTCAAGGTGTACGCAGTTGGAGCTTAGTAACAAAAAACTTTCTATAATAAGCATTCCTCAGAATGCAAAAAATACAGTTACCTAGCAACGACAATTAAGACGTTTCGTATCTTTTTTTTTATAGGAGTGTTTCTAAACAGTTGTCCGTTCGTTAAATTGGCTATTTTATGTAAGCATTAAGATTTAGATAGGCCTAAATGGTCTCAATTATGTGCGCTACGAGCAACTTTCTTTTGCAGCGCGCATGGAGATGCGTGACAAAGGCATTGTTCGCTTTAAAAGACAAAAAAAACCAATAATATTTTGGAAAGCACGGCCAGGCCTTATGTAAGAGTTCAACGTGACACTTCTTGCGAGGCAGTGTGCTGAGCGGCCCGGGCGGTGTTCAGCGCGCCACTTTCCTTCACAACAATATTTGGATAGCCACACAACTGCGCCTACTGTGCTCTCATCTAGCGCCACTTTTTCATCTTTGCCCACGCAGTTTTGCTATGCTGACTCTACCAAAATTGAGCGTTTATTTTTTGCAATAAAATATTATTGATGTATAATTCCTTTAACATATCAGATTCGATATAGATATATGAACATTTTATCAATTATATTTTTATATTGCGTGCCATTAAGCTTTTACGTAATTATAATTTTGCACGCCCGTATTTTATTCGTGCTTATCAGTTATCACTGTATCAGTCATCAATACGGTGTATATTACAACCGTTTATTTTACAGCAGAGTGGCCAATCGGGCAAGTGCTAATAAATTAATAAAACGAAATAGGTTCGCAGTTTTGAATTGTGTGTAAAACAGTTTTACACAAACGGTTGCCCGTAAAATAGTTGAACTTTGTTAATTTTTTTTGCAAATTAGCCTGAAAAGATTTGGCTTTAAATAGATTTGACAAGTTATTTGTCAAACCCTATGTTTCACCTGTGTTGCCTAAATCCAAATACTCAGTTCAGAATTTAGCTTTAAATATCATTTTCAGAGGTAAAAGCTCTTAAATCTAGGTTTAGGTTTAAAGATATTTATTTCCCATAAGAACTTCTAAAATACTAGCCGTTCCCCACGGCTTCGCTCCCGTGGGCCACCCCACAGGACCCGTTTTCGGGATAAAAAAATAGATAAATAGAGAAAAATAGAATTTTTTAAATCGGTCCAGTAGTTTCGGAGCCTATTCGGTACAAACAAACAAAAAAATCTTTCCTCTTTATAATATTAGTATAGATAACAGTTCACTTATAATGAGATACTGAGTTACTTATTCTAAATAATAATATAATATTTGCCTCCGGGGCGTTGGCGACGTTACAGGGTACATACATGGTTTTTTAGTTTACTCTTAAATATGTTAATATTATCATACCTCTTTATATCCTCCGGTAGATCATTGAATAGCTGTGCTCTCTCCACTAATACTTAAATTTATTGTATTCATAATGTACATACAGGTGGTAAATATAAGTTTCAGAAACAATTATGGACCCTGTCGGGCACAGCAACATTCTAGATACAGTCAGTGTCTAGGAGAGAGGAATATAGCGCTCAATATTTTCCTTATTAACATTTTATTTATTTATTCCCTATGTATTTATTTGGTTTAATGTACTAATGTGTAACTTCGTGTAAGTTGGATTTCGGATTACAGGATTTTAAGTTCAGACTAACTTTCTGACCATATAATGCTTGTCCGATAAATAGCACATAATAAATAGTATCAGCACTTCCATAATCGTAACTTATTTCAATACTTAAACGTAGTGCCTAACAATGCTTGGCTAAGTTCAAAAGTAAAAAAGAAAACGTAAAACGTTAACGTTCGTTTATGAAAACTTTTCCAACTTTCTAATTATTTTGTATACGATACCGTCCTAAATACTATAAATTGCAATGATCATCTGCTTTAAAAATAAATTAAAAAACATTGTCATTATACGGCTACCATATTGTTTATGCTAGTAGATACGATGAGGCTTGCTGTGTATAATTTATAGCGGATGGACAGAGGATGTTTGCGTTAGCGCTGAGATCGGCGTGTCGAGTGTTGTTCGCAGAAGACTCTGCTGAGGCTGGCAGCAGCCGCACCAACGCGGGGTCGTCGACCTCACAACGCTATACATTTGGTGAACAATGATTTGGAGTGGCGAGGTGAATGGCCGCGCTCGGAGGGGCAGAGCGTGGGCAGTTATTGACCCATATTTGAGGTGAAATGTAGATCAGTGGGCGAGAGCAGCGAAATTCGCCGCGGAGTCTGCGCGCGCGCAGCGCCGCCGCGCCGGCACGCCGCCTCTCCGCCGTGAGCTGCGCCCGCGCCTATCGCCGTACTAGTCCGTTCTCAATGGCGCGCGCTCAATGAAACCTCGCGTTTTGTATAGCCAGGCGTTAATTACCTAAGTGATTTATCCGGGATTATCTTACTTAATGTTATAAATGCGAAAGTTTGGATGGATGTGTGTATGTTTGTTACTCAAACACGCCAGAACGTCTGTACGGATATGGATGAAATTTGGCACAGAGATAGATTATAGTCTGGAATAACACATAGACTACCCCTCATCTATATCCCAATAACTCATCCCGGTAGAATGTTCCCTTGGAATAAGAAAACACTTTTCACGCGGGAAAAGCCGCTGGCAGAGGCTAGTTATAACTAAATAAAAAATTACGTATGCCAATTTTATACAATATGAATTACATTTTTAAATGTTAACATGGTAAAACTATTATTGATTTATTCCATCATATGACACTCTATCTTCTCTTATATTAAGCGTCATTTAGTAGGAATTTACTGTACTAAATTACGTCTACATCATCCTAAATAGATGAAAGTGCTTCGCTATAAAATAGTCGTTATTCAGGGTCAGGTTTTATAGCCGGGCTGTGTCGGGGAGGTATTACTGGAAGGGTCAACATCGCAAAACAAATTGGTAGACCAACTTGACCTAACGGCCAATATTGGCCGGAATAGTCAATAGGTGGGGACCGCTAAGTAAGCAAACTCTGGTTGTTGCTCTGAAACAACTCTAGTACACTGCATGCCAAAAGTACTGAGCTACAAAAATTACTGTAGTTACCTAAAAAGTATGTATCATGATCAGATCAATAATAATAGGTAATAGGTTCTTATTGACATAAATTAATTCATGTTTGTATCGTCCTAGTTGACATTTTTGCGATTACCACAACTTTTAGGGTCAAAATAATGAGTTCTATCCGGCAGAACGAATTACTTAAATATATATATACAATAAACCAGTCGAATGTGAGTCGAATTTCACGGGTTCCGAACTAATTTACGTGATGGGGAACACAGCGATGAGGTGATAACTTTGCTGTTCGGAATTGCTCGAGCAATTTGTTGATTGCAGGGTTCATCAATTTCAATTTTGTAAAATAGTTTCGTTTGTAATTACGTACCACTATGAATAAAAAGCTTATATTACTATCAGCCTGTACAGTCCTACTCCAAAGGTCTCCCATTCCATCCCTCCATAATTCTTTCCACTTATTCAAAAAGCATCATGTTAGAAAATTAAGACTATGATATCCAAATATTTTCTGGTACCATTCCGTAATTATGTGTCTCGTCAATCAAAAAGTACTCACAAAACTCACCTACTTCACATGAGGTCAAATGTACTACTTAGTCTCGATTCTACAAGTAAGTGTTAATCAAGCGTTAGCAACATTCGTCAATCACGTGTACGAGATCCATCAAGCGCGCATTCCACTGAAGAGTACGGCCTTCTGCCATGGCCGCATAGTTACCACCTCAATATGACCTAATCGCCGAATAACGTAAAAAGTGGCACGCAAGCCGCTCTTAATGAGACTTCAATTTAGAAGCCACTATATTGTTGCTTGGCTTACCTACCTACATTGTTGAGTAAAGTGGAAGTAGAATTTTAGTTGCCGAATTGTATGACAGTTTGTTTTTTTAAAACTGGGACTATGTAACAAATTTTCACATAATTTAAAATGTATTGAACGTTCTACGACCTTTGCAGGGTGGCTGGTAGCAGCTGGATGAGAGTTGTCTTGTCCAGCATTGGACCACTCTACAGTAGTCCAATGCTGGATCACTACTACAGCCTACGCTGACGACGATGATGACTGAGAGGAAGTTGGCTCTCTGTAAGCCCGTTTTTCATATACTTATGAAGATAAAATGATTGGAGCTAAAAATCAGATTTCGGAAGAAATGAGTAGGTTTATCAATCCATAAACAAATAAATTGTATTTCTGAAAACTAAAAAAACACACTTTAATGGTAAATTGAACAAAAAGTCGTTAATCCTGATGATTCTGGTAAGGATAATGGGACAAATTATTTAAATTATTGCATTGTCATCGGTACTTGATAAGTGTGTTCAGATCAATCCGACGTTTTGAAGGGATGAAAACCACGTTCAAAGATTCCGTTACATAGATACATACATACCAAGCTAATAAAAGCGTGTTAAAAAGAAGCGTACACCCTAATCAAATTGGAAATGAAAAAATCCGCATGTAATTTAGGAATAATAAAACCAAATATACATTTTCAAAGAAAAATAACTGCGCTATAAAACCCTGAGTCCCTGATGTGCTTTGAATCTAAAAAGCTTAAGATTGATGAGTCTATAAAATCTTCAAATGGTGGTATTGATCAAGTAGCGGAAAAATACACGAGAAATGTTCTGCCAATCTGGAAAATGTCTGAGAAATCTCGAGTCCTCTTAATTTTATTATCTACAAGCTTCAGCCGGCGGCTTCACCCGTGTGAAAAATAGCTCAAGGAAGAACATACTCCTGGGATAAAATCCTATATTCTAATCTAGGACAGGGTTACTCCCATGTGTCAAGTTTCATCCAAATCAGATTAGCTGTTAAAATGTGAAAAGGAAACAAACAAGCAGACAAAGTTACTTTCGGATTTATAAAGTTACCCTTTAGCCATGCAGCAGTATAACTTAAAGATTTATTGTAGTAAGCTGCAGCGGGGAAGCAACTGCACGGGTAAAACTAATTTCGAGCAAATGCTAATAAGAGGTAATAAAACGAAGCTATTCTTAAGATTTAAAACTTTCAAAGATGGAGTAATGAAAACTGTTGAAAAACTGTTCAAGAATACTATACTTCATAAAAGATAGCTTGATCTCTGCAACAGCTGTCAGTATCAATACAGTAACAATAGCGCTTGACAGGCTAACAATAACGTTTACGTCAGTATGACATATGTCGCAGAGATCAAGCTATCTTTTTATGAAGTATAGCTACACTAGCACTATCAGGTTAACGATTTTGATTCGCATTGACGTAGCATGCATTATACCAGTCAAGGTAAGTTAGGTAAGCAGTCTCTCCTTCGAATAAAATCAATATCCGTGTAGCATTCGTGTATGGTTGTAAAAGTGACGGTTTTTTACACATTTTTCTTTTTTGTGTGCTCTAGGAGGAAAATTCACATAATAGGAAATAATTCACACATTGAAAAACGCAAAAGGAGAAAAGATAAACACGTTACTGTGCAGGTGGGCCAACCCTGATAAAAGCCTTTCCGGATAATGAAATTGTATTTTAGGAAAAAGGAATTTTCGTTCCGATACTTGGAATTTATAGGCCACGGGGGCAAATATTTGTTCGGGGTCAGGATCGTACCCAACAGTCATGTAGTGAAAGTCGGCTACCCGAAACCACACGCTTATCGGGTCGTCAACAATAAAAACGTATTATTTGAAACCATACGAATGTTCCGGTCTTATTTTTATATCGTTTGTGTGGAGGTTATTTTACCAGTTTTTTTTTTTTTTTTTTTTTATGCGGCGAATACTCGTAGGATTTAAAATAAAGGTCAGGCTACTTCCCCGTATCTTTATTTTAATAATGTAGCTAAGTTGCATACAATATACTTGCCATTTTACTATTGCTAAATACAGCTGAACAATGTCTTGCATACGAGGAGGTTGATATTTGTAGAAATCCTGCAATTGTTCTCATGACTATTCATGTCTGTCAAATTTATCTAATCCAAGGGTGAGTAATGAAATCTGGTACCAACTGAAATTCGGAAAACCGTTCAAGTTGAATAGCGGAATGGCGGAAATAATATTATCTTGAATTATATTTCTTGTTCGTGAGTTATTGGAGTTTTAAATTTCCTGAGACGGAACGAAGCTACATGATTGACAGTTAATTTCGCGTTCAATTAGTTATTTTCCGATGGATGAGAAATAGAAAACAGCTAGCTTTCTTCCGTACCAAGAAATAGGTTCAATATTGGTTCAAAGTTACATCTACCGACTATATTGTTCTGTGTGAGGTTCGAGGGGGCTGAGTCGAGGAGTTGGTCAATAAGCAATCTTATTAGCTGTCTGACGCGGCTCCTCAGGAACGAATGACCTGATTCAACACGTGCGCGACGAAGGATCCATATTGCTCTCTCTCAGAAATAAAGAAAACTGCTTTACTGCCTTCGAAACAGTTAACGGCTCTTTGTCCGAGTCCAGACACATAAAAAGTCCCAAATATCCGAGGGAACGCTTTATGGCATTTCGGATAACGGTTCTCTTAATAAATGTTTTGGGGGAGAGATCTATAGGTAGCAGAGCTATGTGTTAGCTCCATAAAGATGTGCTTCCTTCAGATAAGGTCTTTTTACCCGACTGCCGAAGGAGGGTAATGTGTTTATCAGTCTATGTATGTATGTATGTATGTATGTTTGTTCCTATGTGGCGTTCTAGAGACCAAACGCGTTGGCCGATTTTGATGATTCTTACGTCAATCGATTCGTCTTAATCCTGCAAGTGTCACTGGCTACATTAAAATTGGAAAAACAAAAATGGCGGCTTTTGGGCGCCATTTTGTGGGCAATTATTTTTTTTTCTTCCAACCCCATCGTGTGGGGTATCAAAATAAAGGATTTTAAGAGGCGATTTCAAAAATATATAACACTTATATGTTCAAATGGACCTAATTCTAAAAAAAAATAACTAAAAATTTGTAAATAAAAAAAGTTAATTAAAAAAATCAAAAAACCCGACTGCTTAAAAAGCAAACTAAAAAGACGTAAACAAGAAGAAAATCATGCTGTGCAGTCGGAGGATACATCTGGTTTTGGTCCGCCAGCTCGCGAATATGCTCCGCATCGCGTAAGTAAAATAACCCGCAGCCATTTATAACGTTAATTACAATCTGCAATAAAATATAATAATATTTTATTGTTCCTTTTATAAGTAACGGCGGTGGCGATAACGGAAGTGACAATAATGAAAACATCGATTCCATTTCGAGGTGCACTTACACACGTGCACTTTACAAAATTTTACTCAATTTGGGTTATTGGACTAAAAGCAAGGAAAGTAGGCCTTCTGATTGGTTTTATAAACAATTTGCGGACTCGTGTTAATCGGCACAACTTACGGTTTTGTTACCAAATTATACTCAGTTATTATTTATAAAAATAATTTGAAAGCTTCGAATGAACTTAAATTAAAGTCATAATAATCAGTAAATGATGTTTGTATTTTTTCAATTCGCTGGTTTTTAGAGTTCCGTAACCAAAGGGTAAAAACGGGACACTATTTCTAAGACTCCGTGGTCCGTTTGTCTGTATGTCTGGTCTGTCTGTCTGTCTGTCACCAGGTTTTATCTCATGAACCGTGATAGTTAGACAGTTGAAATTTTCACAGATAATGTATTTCTGTTGCCGCTATAACAGCAATTATAAATAAATAAAAATAGAATAAAACAAATATTTAAGTTGGGCATTTCTCATAGTAAAATCGTGATTTTTTTGCCGTTTTTTGCGATAATGGTACGGAACCCTTTGTGCTCGAGTCCGACTCGCACTTGGCCGGTTTTTACTTTTACAGATGTTTCACCTGAACTTAGAGTAAGGAACACTTGGATAGTATAAGTTTCTATCAATTTCAAGCAGAAACATTATTCTAACGTTAGTATATAGGCATGTACAATTACTTTACCCGAAACTTAAGCCTATATTGAGAAATTACGAACTATTAATAATTATTTGATTTTCAACAAAAATATCCGAGAATAGTTGATGAAGCAAAATTAAGATATTACGATGAGCTCATAAGAAAACTAGTTCACATAAGTAAAAATTCTTTGCGCTATCATATAATATGCGTGTAGACAGGTAGTGCAACCCCAGCAAAGGCTGAACATTTGCATATCAACCTCGACTCAGCGAGAAGCATAAATACTGACTTAGGAATTTTAATAGCCGTAAGGAATTGCATTGTCTAACAAAATACTGTTATCTGTTCGATATAAGATTTTTTTCTACGTTTTATTGAATTCTCATTTGCATTTTTACAAAGAGCAATTTATTACGGGATTAGGGTACTATTCCATCATCTTCATATGCGAGATAGCGAAGTGTTGCGCGTTGAAAAAACGAGTTCGGCTGTATGTTCCATATCTTGAAAACAGCTGAACCGATTTCGACGAAACGACGATCTGCACTGTCCCCTAAGTTGAGAGATACTTAATCTAATTCAAAAAGACTGATCACGATGCGATAAGTAGTTTCGGTAAATTCGTGGACGAATATACATACATACATACAAACAAACATACATACACTTACGAAATTTGGCAAATATGTGGATATTGTCCAATTTCAACATTATTACACACACACGTGTCGATTGATTACCTCCTTTTTAGGGTTCCGTACCCAAAGGGTAAAAACGGGACCCTATTACTAAGACTTCGCGATCCGTCTGTCCGTCTGTCTCCAGGCTGTACCTCATGAACCGTGATAGCTAGACAGTTGAAATTTTCACAGATGATGTATTTCTGTTGCCACTATAACAACAAATACCAAAAACAGTATAAAATAAATATTAAAGGGGGGCTCCCATACAACAAACGTGATTTTTATGCAGTGTTTTGCGATAATGGTACGGAACCCTTCGTGTGCGAGTCCGACTCGCACTTGGCCGGTTTTTTTTGAAGTCGGTACTTAGCGAGAGATTTTAGCGGGGGACGTAAGCGAGGAACGAGTGTGCTTGTGAACAGCAGAACAGGGTCCGGTACGCATCCTCGCAACACTCAGCTACACACCGTTTCATGCATCGTTAACTCGATCCTCGCACCGTGTTTGCTCTTCGCGCAGGTTTGGTGGCAACAGTCACACATGTTTACAGCGCCGCAACGGATCGCTTTGCTATTTGAGTAAAACCAGGCCTTAACATGAATATTGCCGGTGGCTTCATTGGCTTGTAGTGTTGTAGGGATAGGCAATTTACTAAATGGCATTCCGTGGTCCCACAGAGCACGCTGATGAAGCGAGAACGCTCGTTTTCTGATTATTCCGATAGTTTTTGTCTCAGAGGACTTTATGTAGGGAAAATTTACATGGAAAAGCAATTTTAATTTGACGGTGTTCTATGCATTTCGTAATGCTATGTAACTTCTGTAAAATGACATGATAAAGTAATCGCACTACCTGCCATTCCCAAAACCCCAAAAAAATTTGCAGTATAATGTTTTTGACATAGGCACAATAGTCTAAGATATATATACCCTCATATGTTATTTAATGATGATTAGGATTATATGGTAGATAATTTATATGTCATGGACCAAGTGATATAACTGATTGTAATGAATACTGATTTAATATTCGATATTTATCACATTGTCTGGTCATTATGAATATTGCTACTTAACAGTTGGGCAATTCGATAATTATGGTAATAAATATTCTAAGAACGAGCAAATCGAGTAGGACATGAAGGACGGGAGCTAAGTTCGCTGAGTTGGGTTAGGTTAGGTTAGGTTGCTTTTCCTCGACAGGGATCCGTTTGGGAGGCCATATAAGGCGGCGCGGAACCAACTGCGCCCCTATGGTCCCCCACTAACGGAGACCCTGGAGCCGGCGTTGCTGGATGGGGTGGTCCGGTCCCTGTTTCCGCGCAGGGCCGACTTCACCCCACCAACGATGAACCCCCCACAGGGGGTGGTGGCTTCGCCGGAGGAGGAGGTCCCTCCGGTATCGGCGGAGGAACTTCGCGCGGGGGTTCTGTGCCTCCGCGCGAAGAAGACGGCCCCTGGACCGGATGGCGTCCCCGCACGGGTGGTGGCCATCGCAGCGTCCCTCATGGAGGAGAGGTTTCGGGACCTCTTCAGCGCGTGCCTGACGGCTGGGAGGTTCCCGAAGCTCTGGAAGGAGGGGCAGTTGTGCCTCCTCCGGAAAGAGGGACGCCCGGTGGATTCCCCCTCGGCATACCGGCCCATCGTTCTGCTCGATGAGGTCGGTAAATTGTTCGAGGGGATTATCGCCACCCGGCTAAATAGCCTGTTGCGGGAGGTAGGGCCAGACCTGTCGGACGCCCAGTTCGGTTTTCGACGGGGGCGTTCGACGGTCGACGCGTTGGCCCTACTCAGGGGCCAAGTGCAGGAGGCGGTGGAGTCGGGGGGCGGAGTGTTGGCGGTGTCGTTTGACATAGCCAACGCCTTCAACTCCGTCCCCCACTCGACCATATTGGAGGCACTCCGGTACCACGGAGTGCCCCAATATCTGCGGGTGATCCTGGCCAGCTACCTGGAGGACCGAGAGGTCCTCCTCGTGGACAAGACGGCCAGGATCAGGCGCTATGGCGCTGAGTCCGGTGTTCCACAGGGGTCGGTGCTAGGGCCCCCCTTGTGGAACATCGGCTTCGACTGGCTCCTGCGGGGAGCCCTCCTCCCGGGCACGAGTGTCATCTGTTACGCGGATGACACTCTCCTCGTTGCCCGGGGGAGGAATTACGGGGAGGCGGCCTGTTTGGCCTCGGCTGGCGGATCCTTGGTCGCAGGGAGGATCCGCCGGCTAGGATTGAGGGTGGCGCTGAACAAGACCGAGGCCGTGTTCTTCCACGGGCCTCGGCAGCGCCGCCCTCCAGACGCCCACATCGTCGTGGAGGGCGTCCGGATAGAGGTCGGGGCCCAGATGAAGTATCTGGGCCTCGTGCTAGACAGCAGGTGGCGCTTTGGCCCGCACTTCAGCGGGCTGTCGACGCGCCTGCTGAAAGCCGCGGACGCCCTCTCATGGCTCCTCCCAAACCTGGGAGGGCCCAAGGACAGATGCCGGCGCCTCTATGCCGGCATCTTGAAGAGTATGGCGCTCTACGGGGCACCCATCTGGGCGGACTCCCTCCAAAGGAGGGAGAATGCAACCGCCATCCGCAGGCCTCAAAGGGCCATTGCACAGCGGGTGGCGAGAGCCTACCGCTCAGTGGGCTACTCGGCGGCGTGCGCTCTGGCGGGCACCCCTCCCTGGGAGTTGGAGGCATGGGTGCTCGCCAGAGTGTACGAGTGGACGGCGCGGCGGAAGGCGCTGGGTGAGCGTCCCGCCGCGGAAGAGCGGGAGGCCGTGCGGCGAGAGGCGAGGGACGCCATCGTCCTCCATTGGACGGAGGACCTCGCCTCCGCCACTTTTGGCCGCCGGACGCTGGACGCGCTCGGTCCAGTCCTGAAGGGCTGGCTCGAGCGGCCACATGGTTTCCTCTCGTTCCGTTTGGTGCAGGTGTTGTCCGGACATGGTTGTTTCGGAACGCACCTGCACCGGATCCGGAGGGAGGAAACCCCGGCGTGCCACGACTGCGGCGCGTTAGAGGACACGGCGCAGCACACCCTCGAGGTGTGCCCAGCCTGGGCTGAGCTGCGCCGTGCCCTAACAAGTGAAATCGGGCAGGACCTCTCGCTCCCCGGCGTGGTCAACTCCATGCTGGGGAGTGAGGAGGCCTGGGCGGCGGTTGCCTCCTTTTGCGAGGACGTGATGTCGCAAAAGGAGGCGGCGGAGCGTGCGCGGGAGGACGATCCTCTCGCGCCGCCGCTCCGCAGGCGGAGAAGGGGAGGGAGAAGGCGGTTGTATAATCGTCTCCTCCCTCCTCCTGGTGGTGATTAGCGGACGAATGGTGCGGGGGCACCTTCGTCCGCATTGCACCAATCACCACCCTCGTTGGGCGGAAACGGCCGGGCACTCGCGGTCGTTCCCGGGCCCCTCCACTAAGGGAGGGGCGTGAAGGCCCCGCTGTAAAGGCGGGCGGTCGTCGGCGGAGGACTGGAAGTAAAGGCTGTGCCGGTTTCCCAGTCCTCCTCCACTAAGACGATGCGGGAGTGCCGCTGGGTTATTTTAGTGGGTATACCGGGCCAGTCAGCCCGGGGAGTCCCACATAGCCCCCCATCCCCCGATGGGCGGGTATGCGTAATGCATTTTTTCCCAGCGAAACAAAAAAAAAAAAAAAAAAAAAAAAAAAAAAAGGTTAGGTTGCTTTCCGCCATCCGCAGGCCTCAAAGGGCCATTGCACAGCGGGTGGCGAGAGCCTACCGCTCAGTGGGCTACTCGGCGGCGTGCGCTCTGGCGGGCACCCCTCCCTGGGAGTTGGAGGCATGGGTGCTCGCCAGAGTGTACGAGTGGACGGCGCGGCGGAAGGCGCTGGGTGAGCGTCCCGCCGCGGAAGAGCGGGAGGCCGTGCGGCGAGAGGCGAGGGACGCCATCGTCCTCCATTGGACGGAGGACCTCGCCTCCGCCACTTTTGGCCGCCGGACGCTGGACGCGCTCGGTCCAGTCCTGAAGGGCTGGCTCGAGCGGCCACATGGTTTCCTCTCGTTCCGTTTGGTGCAGGTGTTGTCCGGACATGGTTGTTTCGGAACGCACCTGCACCGGATCCGGAGGGAGGAAACCACGGCGTGCCACGACTGCGGCGCGTTAGAGGACACGGCGCAGCACACCCTCGAGGTGTGCCCAGCCTGGGCTGAGCTGCGCCGTGCCCTAACAAGTGAAATCGGGCAGGACCTCTCGCTCCCCGGCGTGGTCAACTCCATGCTGGGGAGTGAGGAGGCCTGGGCGGCGGTTGCCTCCTTTTGCGAGGACGTGATGTCGCAAAAGGAGGCGGCGGAGCGTGCGCGGGAGGACGATCCTCTCGCGCCGCCGCTCCGCAGGCGGAGAAGGGGAGGGAGAAGGCGGTTGTATAATCGTCTCCTCCCTCCTCCTGGTGGTGATTAGCGGACGAATGGTGCGGGGGCACCTTCGTCCGCATTGCACCAATCACCACCCTCGTTGGGCGGGAACGGCCGGGCACTCGCGGTCGTTCCCGGGCCCCTCCACTAAGGGAGGGGCGTGAAGGCCCCGCTGTAAAGGCGGGCGGTCGTCGGCGGAGGACTGGAAGTAAAGGCTGTGCCGGTTTCCCAGTCCTCCTCCACTCAGACGATGCGGGAGTGCCGCTGGGTTATTTTAGTGGGTATACCGGGCCAGTCAGCCCGGGGAGTCCCACATAGCCCCCCATCCCCCGATGGGCGGGTATGCGTAATGCATTTTTTCCCAGCGAAACCAAAAAAAAAAAAAAAGGTTAGGTTGCTTTAGACCCTGCGGACAGAAAAAGGAGCTCCGCAGCGGGGCTCCGTCGACTTTGTTGCCTAAATAGTAATCGTACTTACCTATATATATTATATTAAAAACCAATATCAACATTAAAATAATAAAAAATACATATCTTTTTATTACCGGGCCCAATAAGAGATGGGCATTATTCATAATGCCCTGTCAATTTAATTATTTCATTATTTTCTACCATATTGGGCATTTTTCAAATTGCCCGGGCATTATGAATAATGCCGTATTAATCATTTCAGATCACATCATCAGCCTATTAATGTTCCCACTGCTGGACATAGGCCTCCTCTCTGCGAGAGGGAATGGACCATAATCCACCACGCGGGCCCAGTGCGGGTTGGTGGATGTCACATGTCTTCGAATTTTTGGTTCTAGGACATGCCGGTTTCCTCACGATGTTTTCCTTCACCGTTTTGAGAGCAGTGGTGATGAAATAATTAACACAAAGTAAAGCGCCTGCCTGGGTCCGAAACCACGGCCTACGACACGTAAGTCGGGGCCGTTACTACTGGGCCAACACTGCTCCCTAATCGATTAATCCTCCAAAATCGATTACCTACACATAAAAAAGTAAAGGTTGAAATGGGAGTTTTTCCTTGTCATTGTAGGTAATAAGTAGGAAAAACAAAGCCATTGCATAAATCCCAAGTATTGATCCGTACAACCACGTACGTACTTAGCTATGGATCTAGAGATTGACGTATCGTTTGAAGTAGGGTTTTCAGCTTATTTTCAACGGCAATGAACCACCGTTGTTTCTAATTAAAATTCTTGAGCGTGCTTTCGATCAAACATTAATAAAACTTTCTCATAGAACAAAGCAGTACCTAACTCTTCTTCCGGAAAATTCATGCGATATGAAAATGGAAAAAGACAGGGTCTTAGCAGGTGGCATTCCGTGGTTTCTGTCTACCCCCTCTGGAAAGAGGCGTTTCGAACCCGCGACCTACAACTTGTAAGTCCCGGCCGATACAACTGGGCCACCACTGCTCTCCATATCTATATTTGGTCCATAAAATATACTCGTACATTGAAATATCGCAAATAGGTTGCCTACCTATATCGCGTACCGATGATATTCTCAAAAAAGGCGAGCGAAGAAGTCCTTTCATGAGTGAGGCTGAGAAAACTTCTGTTTATTTATTTGCCTAAACGCCACCTTATCAATATTTTATCATTATTATGTTCGCGTCACGTAGGTTATATTATTTTATTATATATGTGATAGGTATCATTCGCAACTGAAATTATTTTATGTGCTTATTACTGGTTTTATGATGTCTGTTGATAGTGTGCAATTAGGAACATTAAGTTTATCTAGTAGGCACTACTAAGTAGCTACTACTGACCCCGGTTTCTGAATTCAGAATTTGAAATATAGAACGTGTTAACTCTAATGATTTTTACAGTTTTATGATAAACATTTGTAGAGTTTGACAACTTTACATTCTTCATTCAGAATTCCGGGGTTTGTATGTAGGAACTAAAGTAAAGTTAAGCTTAGACTAGGGTTTGAAGTCTATTTTTGAACAAAATATCTGTTATACCAAAATGGGAATTGTGCTTTAGGCTCAAAATAAACTTCTAAGTACTTTGATACTATGAATATATGAGTATAGTATACAGATTCACTATGTAACAATGAACAAATATACTTTATACTAACCTTTATACAGTTAGTACATCATCTATTCTCGTACGGCTTCATACAGTCTGCAGTTATCTGGCAGGCCTCCACCTCAGGCCGTTGGCACCACCTCGCCCCACGTGCAGGCGGCACGTGTCTCGGCTACTGCCAACACTCCGTCATAAAGATCACAACAGTGCATGCACCAGAATAACCTATTTCCTTCAATAGAACAGTGAACCTGGCTCGCCTGATCGTATGCAATGAAATCTTTGTCTATTCTTAGGTAGTGTTATGTATTGTAGTGCCTCGAGCCAATCGGTTTGAATGAGACCTAAGCGCAGGCCACACCGCCAGCTAGCGGGCGAAGCGAAGCGAGGGAAACTATGTAAACTAAGCGAAGCTTTGGCGAGCTAAACTATGTGGGTGCTCATCGAAAACTACGGACGGGTGAGCGATATTCGATATTCGAAAGACGAGCGTCGACTAGTTCGAAGAAGATCGCCAAGCGGGAGCGGGTAGTCGCAGCGGGCATCGTTCCGCCTCTTTTCATACTTTGTTTCACACCGCGAACTATAGAGCTAAGCTACCCTAACGAGGCGAACGAATAGCATCGCTGGCATCGTCGGATATTTTATTCGCATCGTTTGTATCGCTGACGTAGCTTATCTCTGAAGTAGGGGTTGTGAACCGAAGTATGAAAATAGGTGAAACAATACTCGCCCGGCTCGCTCGCTCACTCGCTAGCTGGCGGTGTGGCCTGCGCTTTAAAATAGCTATATCTGTCTGGGTTTCTTGCGAGCTCTTACAAAGTATGATAAGGTCATGATTAGGGTTTTTTGAGCAATTCAAAAATTTTACATAACATCATACCAGTATTCCCCTAATATCAGGCAGAGGTGGATCTATCATCATCATCATCATTTCAGCCAAAAGTCGTCCACTGCTGGACATAGGCCTCTCCCTGGCTTCGCCACACTGATCGGTCCTGTGCGGACGCACCATCAGGACTCCCGCAACCTTGCCCAGGATCTTGCGCTGCGTCTTCCGGTACGCGGTAGACCGGACCTATACCGCAGTTTAGATTTCACCAGTTATGTATGATTAAGATCTATGTAGCTACTGAATAAATATGAAAATCTTGAGTATTATACCTATAAGAAATCCCATAAATACCGTCCGTAACCAACTCTAAGCAAATCCTGATGTTTAAGATCCGAAATTCCGTGATCAAGTCCGTAGCAGAAATCTTGTGTTTCTTTCATACAATGAGATCTGAAATCAAGATAATTGGTCTGCACCAAATGACCTCAATATAATACAACTTATCTACTATTTATGAAAGCCGGAATAATATATTGTAGAAAATATGAGCCCTCAGAATCTATGCCCATGAAATCAGCATCACAGCAAATCTCCGTCTAGGTTTGCCTTACGGATGTTTTTTTATAGTAAGTCGATACAATACCGCGTATTATATGTCTGTGAGTCCGGTGGGACGTGCCGCTCCACGCGAGGACGCTCGTGACATGTTTTGATTTCCGGCTACTATATGAAACAACAGCTGCGAGCGAAGATCCTTTGATTAAACAGATCACCGATACATATTTGTATTGAATTTGTAATTACATGCAGCAGTTTAGTAATGAAGCAAGCCTAGAAAGACCTTGTTGGGATGAGTAAGACTCATATTTAAGAGATTGGCCTAAACATGTATCATTCGACTAGGAAAACCGGAACTAGAGGTTTTTGCCCAGCATTGGGACATCATAGGCATTCAGTAGGTTTTGGTGTGATATTGAAGTAAAAAACTAAATGCAAGGAAAAAGGTTCCAATTGCGCACTCAAAGTGATTTCCATCGTATGCGCGCATAAGGGAATTAATGCTTTATTCTCAAGTTTGATTAGTAAATTATGTAAACAATGTTTAGATAGTTTTTTTTTTAATTACTAGAGTATGCCATTCACATATGGTGTGAGGCCATCGAGAGGCACGTGTAAGTGTTTGCCGTCTCCCTCGACATCTCGAAGGCTTTTGATAGGGTCTGGCACGAAAGCCTTATCGGTAAGCTTCCTTCATTCGGTCTACACGTTGGTCTGTGTGATTCGATAGCAGTCTTCCTGAGAGATCGGTCCATTCGAGTGGTTATCGATGGCTGCTCGTCGGACCACTTGGATATTAATGCCGGGGTCCCTCAGGGGTCGGTACTCTCATCTACATTGTTCTTACTGCATATAACGATCTGCTAAAACCCCGGCGGCACCTTCTCAGACCCGGTGTCTCCGTGAGGCCATGGTAGAGCGTTTCAACTTGTCCTTGTAGGCAGTCTCCGAATGGGGCGATGCCAACCTGGTCAGGTTTAATGCTGCTTAAATCCAGAGGTGTCTTTTGTGCGCTAAAAAGAGTCAATTTCACCCGGCTTCAACTTTCCGAGATGTGACCGTGGCAATAACGGACCATCTTGAGCTTCTTGGCGTCATCATCTGTGAAAATTTCAACTGTCTTGCTATCACGGTTCATGAGATACAGTCCAGTGGCAGACGGACAGATAAACATACAGACGGATCGTGGAGTCTTAGTAATAGGGTCTCGTTTTTACCCGTCGGGTATGGAACCCTAAAATCAATGTAGTTTGTTTGTTTGTTTAAATACTGATAAATAAAGCAAGGAGAGGCAAAAATAATCCTCGTGGTAGCTTTACCTTCTGAAAAAAAACTCATATTGCTAATAGTCATTGTGTTTTTTTAATTTTTTGTTATTAGAAATTAGTAAAGGGGCACTAGTTTCATTTACTGATGTCAAGTTTTCATCGTGGAAATATGAAATTCCTGCATTTTACAAAGCTTGTTTTCGGAGGTGCCTTGACGTGGCAGTGGCGTCATACAGACGTTGCATAAGCGCCGCTTAGACGCTATTGCATCGAAACTATCGGCGTGTAAACGCAGCTAGGTACCTATAACTAGGAATAGGGAGGGAGTGCGAAGAGTGTTTTATTTCAAAATTGCAAATTCATGGATTTTAAAACTTAAAAAACCCAGTTTAAAACTTTTATCTTAGATATTCCTATCAGAAAAGAAATTAAGTACACACCTAAAATCTAAACTAAATAAAGAGCCATAATATTCAACGTCACCAATAGATATCAGTAGATAAATAATAGACAAAGAAAGTCAAAGTCTTATAATTCACTCATTGAGGCATTGTGTAGTGCCTTGCACTCAGACTAGAAGTACAATCACAACTTAGTCAGGTTTTTTTATGTCAGGATTAAAACTTTCACGTCCCGTTTCACGACATGAAAGTCACCTGGTTCCCTTTCAGGCGTGCCAGTAACAAACCCATTTATTTCTTTTAACTTAGGAACGAAGTACGCATACAAATGTTCCTTTCAAAAAATATTTTTCAGTATAAATTACAATTCTATTTAAATGTGTTCTGCGTAGATAACCGCAAGGGCATTGAAAGCTTTCATTAAACGATAGGTCAAACAGATTATGATAAATTTGAATAAATGAGGCTATCGGTTTCAATACAAATAAATCTAGTGCAGACTAAAGGATAGATACTGGCAGCCGTTCATGCTGACTAATAAAATTATGTTTATGGCTATTTTAACATAGGAATATTTTATGAAATGCGCGTACTGAATCATCGTAACATCCCATTGTTTCACGGATCAGGTAGTAAGCTTAATGTTACGGCGGCAGTATTTCTCACGCTCGCAGGCGTGCACGGCTCGGTATCGATTGCGGGTTCTCAGCACGCTATAAACGACCGACAGGTCTAATTATAGTGCACGCGCAGGCGAACGCCTTATGTCACATAGTACAAGGTTACCATAGCGAGGAAATTTGTTCTAGACGAGTTTCCGAAAGCGGCTTGAAGAAAGTACTTTTACTGAGAGAAGGCGCGACGTGGCACAGTTTCCACGCGGTACGTGGCGGGAGGTACATGCGCGCGCGTCGGCGCCTGCGCAGGCTTTCCAACTCACACCACAAATTTAACGAGCTGAGAGGGGAAATATACGGGATTAAAGTAATATACGAGTAGAAGCCACCGGATGGGCCGATGTTTCTCGAGCCTGTCGGCTGATGACTACTTTTCCGAGTTTTCCAATGCGTGGGTGTACGTAGGTTATGAACGTGGAGCAGTCGACTCAACGTTCCGTAGGTTTCATAACGCGTGCTTTTGGTTTCCTGTCGCTAATTTTACGACTATCTATTTGTTGATAATTGTTTTCTTAAATTGTTTTCTTATAAAAACGTTGCCCCACACTAAGATATCATCAATTTCTTTCTGTATCGTGTGTGCGTTTACAAACATATAAACTCACATACACATCACCCAGAGCCGGAACAACTATCTGTTGGTCATACAAATATTTGTACCGTGCGGGAATCGAACCCGCGACACGCAGCGCAGCAGTCAATCGCTCAACCACTGCGCCAACCGTGCGCCCAAATAATGTGCGCCCAAATATAATGTATATATTTGTTGTATAGTTATAAGTAATGAAACATCCATGACAGTAGAGTTAAGCGATTTAATAATATTATATATCTAGAGTAAAGATTGCAAGATCCGGATATTTTTGAAATCCGGATATACATTTTCTCATCCTATTGATTTCCGGATTATCCGGATTATACGGTTTTAGAGTCCAGGGAGACGGCAAGCGCTTCCCAATTGATCACGTCAAGTGTCTCATTGTTAAGGCGCGGTCTTATTTTGTTACAGAACATGCCAGCAGAATAAAAAGCTCTTTCAGTTATTCCGTTTATCTATAGAATAAAAATAAAAATACACATACTGCGCCAACCGTGCTTGGGCGCACGGTTGGCGCAGTGGTTGAGTGATTGACTGCTGCGCTACGTGTCGCGGGTTCGATTCCCGCACGGAACAAATATTTGTATGACCTACAGATAGTTGTGCCGGCTCTGGGTGTTTGTGTATGTGAGTTTATATGTTTGTAAACGCACCCACGATACAGGAAGAAATTCCTAGTGTGGGCAAAGTATAAAAAAAAAAAAGACCTAAGCCTACCAATTCTAATATTATTCGGATTTGCGCATTAGAATAGTTAATATCGATCTACGATTGCTTAAAATGAAAAATTGCTTGATAAATACAAATATTATCCGTTAAAATTAGTATTGAAATAAATTCGTAAAAACCGGATTTGGGTCTTAAAATCCGGATTTAAAAATGTCACGTAAATCCGGATTTTTCAGTTGTTTTCGGTTTTCGAAGAATCCGGATTGCAATCACTAATCTAGAGTGTATCTGTTATTTTTACATTTTCCTGTGGCACTCACAGTTTTAATGAGTAATAGGTATTGTTATCGTAATCCACTTTAACACCATATTATGATAACTATTTAGCAAAGTGTACACCTGTACCTGCCACATTAAAGACAAATTGAGCTAGGCTGTCGATATGATATAAATAATTCTATTGGTTGAATAATCTTTTCAAAACTGAAACTGAACTGAATTTTTTACATATACAGTGTAGTCTCACAATTTTCGAGATTTTCTTTGGAACTTTGATTTTGATACAGTAAATGATAAACAGATTACCCTCCTTCGGCAGTCGGGTAAAAAGCTATCGTCTCATTTACAATTGTTTGGTTAATAAAGTTAAGACTTAAAAATAATTCAATAAAAAGATAAAACCTATTGCTTATCCCCGCTAAAAAAATGTACATAAGAAGAAAACACACACAACGCTACATTAAAATTGGAAAATAGATACAATGGCGGATTTTGGGCGCCATATTGCGGAGCCAAATTATTGTTTTTCTGCCGAACCCATTATGTGGGGTATCAAAATTAAGGGTTTTAAGAGGGGATTTCAAAAATATATAACTCTTATATGTTTAAATGTAACTAATTCAAAATGAAAATGTTAACTTATTTTTTTGCGAATTATTTTTGAACATAAATAGGTAGTATAATTATATTTTTGTTACCCCACTCGATGGGTTCGGAAAGAAAAAAATACCTGGGACCCCTACAAAATGGGGCTCAACATTCGCCATGTTTTTTTTTATGTCACTTACCCAAGAACACTTGGGCGGTCAAGATGTATCTGACGATGCCTTAATTATATAAATCAGTCTAGCAGTTTGATGTTTAAATATATGAGGTAATTAACGAGAATGATTTTTAACTAACTTTAAAACGTTATTATTATATCCTAAATTGTTATTTAAAATGAAGAAAGGAACATAATAATGATTTTTAAATACCTATTTAACGATACCCCGCTTGACATAGTTTGCCTTTTTTAAATTTATTTTTCATTTTGATAATATGGCGTCTGGTTGTCGCTGTGGTGAACTTTGATTACTGTCATGTCTTTAGTGACACTTGCAAGGTGAAGCATCATCAAAATCGGCGCACGCGTTTGGTCTCTAGACTCTACATAGGAAGTTTATACATAGACTGATAAACACATTACCCTCCTTCAGCAGTCGGATAAAAAGTTCGAATTCACTGAAATGTTTTTATTTTTTTGATTACTTTCGAGTTCGGTAAGGGAGCTTTGCAGGTCAAAGAATTTTGGGTAGAATATTTGAAAGGCCGTGATGTAAAGGAAAAAGGATGAGATGTTACCTTCAGAGGTTGCTATGTAATACTTGTTTAGATATAACTTCTTCTAAAGAAAGTATGGTTAGAAAGGTTAGCAACGAGTGACCCCAGTATGAGATTACAGTCAGTTCATATTACTGTATGATTGTTCGTAGATTCGGCACGAACAAATCACATCCTGCATCCTGTACGATCTGTGTCGTTTGTTCACCTCTTCTAATTTAGGTTATTTTGGAGTTTACCTACTGGGAAAGCACATATTTTTTTAAATTTGCTTATTTTAACTAAGCTTATTTTAAAACTTCAAGCAAAAATGTTTAATTTACGCTAATAAATCAATTATGTTAAGGTTGCCCTAGTCGATCTTTCTTCCATACAAACGTTGTCTGGCGATTACTGCACTTTTTGACGGTGTAAGTTCAAAATAAAAATAAAAATCAGTTTGTCTTATCATTGTCTAGTCCTGTATGGAAACAAAAAAGTAAAACAATATATATATTTGAAAGTAATGAGCGTCGTAAGTTCCATATTTCAACACTAATTTTAACGCATCTTTGGTCGCAAATAAATACCATAAGGAGAAGGAAAATTGCAAAACAATCACCATACAGGGATAGATTAGTAGTTCAACAATGGAAATAATTTTATTTTGAATGGAACTTAGTCGTTTTTTCATGATATCCGTACTCCCAAAAGTCTGATTATAAAATTTCGCGCGCTCGTTTTCGTCCTATATCATCATCTATTTCGCTACAAATTTGTAAAAGTGTGTATTCGTACGTGAACTAGCTTCTTACTGCTCATCACAGCATCTATCTCTTTCGCACGTGTTGCCGGATGGGATAGCATGCATTTTAACCCCGCGCAGAAAATAGTTGTGCCGCCGACTAGCGCAATCTTAAGAGTAAGTCTCAAATATGGTCCTCAGTGGACCTATAACCATTTAGTAGGCAATCTGACACCACAAAATGGAAACGAGGATCTGGTATGGACTACATCGTTAGTTTAATAGTGAACGTAACTGTTAGTTGAGAATGAGGTGGGAACTCAAGGGTCCTCATTCTCAGCTCGATCATGTTCGATTCTCTGATATATACTTTATTGTACACCAGTTGTTAGTGGCTATTTCCATCCAGAGTTTTTGAATAGCAGTCGTGTCTGGATTGGTGCACCATTGAGGGCAACAGACTCGTTTGCTATTTCATGCCGTAACCTTTAAGGTCTATCCACACATATCAGGGGCGTGCCCGGGACGTGACAGGGCCGGGTCCCGTCAGGGGCTCAAAAAAATATCGGTGGGAACATTTTGTATGACATCGTTCACACACGTCCGTGCACGGGTCCGTGCACGTCCCGGGCACGGCCCTGATATGTGTGGATAGACCTTTAACATAACTAGCAAAACCGACTTCCAAAACAAAACACTAGAAAACGAAAAATAACTTTCTTTTCTGAAGTCAGTGTCTTTGGTAGCTATTTTTTTTAGTTTTGGTACCTCAAATTATCATGAAAATCATTTATAGCCAAATTATTATCTCATGACGATTCCAATAAGCCCAAACACAACTACGATACAATGTTTTATTTCGGCTTCCTCATCAGATCAGTCCGATGGTACCATTTTCATAAGTAGCAATCATTTATAAGTATTTGCTTCATAATAGTCGGATAACTATTTGAGATTTATTTATTTATTCGAAATTAAGTAAATAACACCTTAACAGCTATAACGCCAATGCAATGTTACTACAAATATATTAGGATACAATCAAAATACAGTAATAAATAAAATTCAATTCATATACAATTCAAACACAAATAAAATACAATTCAAATACAATAGATATCTTATACCCGTGACGAAAATTGGTAAGATGGCCGCAGATGGCGCAAATTGGTGAAGGGGAAGTTGTTTCCACGAAGACCAGGGAATCACGACCCTCAGTTAACTCCTCCCCCCGTCTCTTAACTGATGATTATGGAACCACCAAGGAAGAACACCCTTTCAAAAAAAAAAAACAAATCGATTTAGGTGTCTTTGAGTTATCGGGGAATAAACATTTAAAAAAATCCGACGAATTAAGTACCTCCTTCTTTTTTTGAAGTCGGTTAAAAATCTGCTTGCATGTTAGTTTCATTCTGCCTAAACTTTAGGAAAATACAGACGTGATTTTACTCCATATAATATCTGATCACGAAATATTTAGAAGTGCAATGCTAGGTATCATGCGGACTTTCGCGTTCTAAGGGGAGGTGGAGAGTTACTATGGCAATGAAAGAAACTATTTCCCATTCCGAGCAAATAGCAAGTCGATTGAGCGAAAGCCATTATTATGATGCTCGAAAGCGATAGCCTGGCATTGCCGAGACCTATTGTCTAGTTTTTATAGAATTACGACTAGTTCTGTTGAGGCTACCGATAGGCTTCTAAATATGGCAGAAGACGCAAGCCTGGCCCTTACTTTCACAGAAACTCTTAACAAAAGGATCAAAGGAAATTGAGGTTAGAGAATTGAGGTTGGGAATTGGGGTTGAGGGTCTATATAAATAAAATTAACAATCTTTATGGGGATAAATGTTAACTAACATCCCATTACTACTTTGTATGCTTCTATGGACAAATGGTATTGTATAGTGGGGAATTAACGTTTTGGATGCAGACTATGAGGAAAAGGCAGAGAACCAGTGGCGACCAGGCCTTTTGGAGGTCAACAGGTCAGCACAGACATTCTTCCTTGGATCAAAAATACTTAGGCAACATTTCTTAGGACATGCAATGAATAAAATACGAATAAATCTTAGAGAAACAAGTAAAAATTAAAAATGTCCAAAAGCCCCGTTTTTTTTTTATTTCATTTTTTTTGACTATATAATTTATGTAGTAATACAGTCGCTTCGTTCAACATTCTATCGAACACGTAAGTATGACACGATATCTTGTGAAAATACCCCGATTCAAACAGTAAAACGCCCATAACTTCTGAACTGAAACTGAACAGCTGAACCTATTTTCATCAAACATAGCTAAACACTCTCGATAATATCACCTTTAAAATATACTAAATCAAAATCGGTTCATCCGTTTAGGAGCCATGCTGCCACAGATAGATACACAAACACACACACTTCAAACTTATAACAACCCTCTTTTACCGTCGAAGTTTCATAAAATGACAGCAGTTTGTCAACTGTCTAACAATTTATTAATCTGTCTTCTTGCAATTTCACATCGAAGAGATTTGCCACCCAAGTAACAGATTCCACATCCAGAGATGCATACGTTGTGTTTGATCGTGATAGGTCGGTATGCTTCCGACCTTTCGTTCCTCTACTTTCGTATTGCGCATTGTTTCGACATTATCCTTATGGCATTCTTTTGATATGTCCTAACCGGCGCTTGACCTGTTTAATTTCTTAATGAAATGGGGATGAAGTCAAGTATAGGTTTTTAAATTGTCTATGGTCCATGCAACATCATAGATTTTAAGATATGAGGGCCATTATTAACTCAATTAATTATAGGTTGCATGAAATGTAGGATCTATATTTTCAGCTGATTAGTTGATAAAAATGTATTTATGGTGATAAATGCTTAACTCGTCTCTGTATGAGAAGTGGCTTTTGGCCTTTCAGTGGGACTGTAAAATGCTGGTATTATTACCCGACTGCCGAAGGAGGGTAATTTGTTTATCAGTCTATGTAGTACCTATACAGTACACGTAGGCCGATTTTGATGATTCTTACGTCAATCGATTCATCTTAACCTTGCGATTGTCACTGGCTACATTAAAACTGGAAAATAGAAAAATGGCGGATTTTAGGTTTTTTTTCTTCCAATCCCATCGTGGGATTATTATCATGATTTCAAAAATATATAACACTTATATGTTTAAAAATGTACCTAGATCTAAAAATTTTTTTACTAAATAGTTATAAATAAAAAAAGTTAATTCAAAATACCAAGAAACCCGGCAGCTTAAAAAGCGAACTAAAAAGACATAAACAAGAAGAAAAACATGCTGTGCAGTCGGAGGATACATCTGGTTTTGGTCAGGCAGCTCGAGTATACGTATCCTCTTGATTATACGCTGGTCTAAGAATTCCTAGTTTACTAACTTATTTTTAACAATATTCATCGAAGGTCAAAATATACAAAGGTTGATCGATTGTTGTAGTCTATTTCGTGCTTCTTACCCATTTCATATTGCGCTTTATTAGAATTTTAAACGATATCGTATAAAGATTTAGGTAAATTTAAGTAGACCTAAATGTCATTAGTAGCTTTATGTACTATCAATATTCATAATAGAGGAAGAGGCTACTAAATATTTATTGGTAGAATTTGCGACACTTGATAAAAGTTAATTCCCAAATTGTTGTAATCTGATAACACATCGATATACGGTTTTATGGCTTGAAATTTGTATAAAAACTGAATGTTTTTACACAAACAATTATAGTTTTCATTGATCTTTGTGAAAGCAAGGTGAGTTAAAACAAAACATATTATTTATTAACTTATTTTGTACAAATTCCAGCTAACTACTTCAATGTTTCGGGCTAATATTGAATCTTGAAAGTACCTATTCGTTAGTTTTCTTGCAATAGATACTCGTGTAAAGTCACGTAGCCGTGTAAAATCGATAAGTGTGACATTCAGTGGCATAATTATGTGTTAATGCCGTTCTAATATACTCTGTATACTTTTTATAAATTCAGCGTTGTTTGAATTTGAAATATCTACTTCAATAAAATCTTCGCGTAGTTTTGAACTGATATATGCACGTTGTTTACTTGATTTATTTTTGTTTTTATTTGAAACATCTTGCAGAATTGCTCCAGTCGTGATTTTATGCTAACATGTTTGATTGTATTGTTTCAGTAAAAACTTTAAACACACACAATGAAGACCTTCGTTGCTCTGTTCGCCCTCCTGGCCATCGCCGCCGCCAACCCACTGCCCCTGGTGCAGATCATCGTGAACGTGGACGCTCCCGTCGGCGCATCCCCCGTGGTCGTGCCCGCCCAGCCCGAGATCATCCCCACCCCCGTCCAAATCGTCGATGAGGCCGAGTTCATCCCCGAACCTGTCGTCATGCCCGCCCCTACTCTGCCCGAGGTTGAGATCCCCGAGCCCGTTGTCATGCCCGAGCCTTCTCTCCCCGAGGTCGTCATCCCCGAGCCTGTCGTGATGCCCCAGCCCATCCTCCCCGAGGTCGTCATCCCCGAGCCTGTCGTGATGCCCCAACCCATCCTCCCCGAGGTCGTCATCCCCGAGCCCGTGGTTATGCCAGAGCCCATCGCCCCTGAGGTCGTCATCCCCGAGCCCGTCGTCCTGCCCTCCCCGATTGTCGTCGCCCCCATCGTCGCCCTCCCCGACGAGCTCAACTAAGCAGCATCTCGAGCACTACGCGTCTGCTGAGCTCCAACAATCAAGACTCAACCTGAAGTGACGTTAATTGGGGAACTTTTGACCAGTGATATCTTGGAAAGAGACTATAAATAACATCTATATCGGCAGATCGGTGATTTTTATTATTTACGAGCAATAAAATTATTTTTCTAACTTTTGTGGTTTATAATGCTTACTTTATTTTTATTTATTTATTTAGGTAAACAACAGCGTTACATTAAAATGTTTTATGTATCGCTGTTTTACTCTCATCAACTCATGTTGTTCTGTGGTATACTACTATTTTCGAGTTAGCGTGATTATAACTATTGCCATAATATTAATTGTGTCGTTCAGCTAGTAAAGTATTTTTTTAAAATAGTCAATACGATAAGGGGTAAAGAACCCATGACGCGAATTGATAAATTCTTCCATATCTCTGCATATAAATACAGGGACGAAAAGCCCATGACTCGTTTTAAAAATCTAACACATCTCTGTATAAAAATACACAAGTTGACTCATATTTCTGACGTCTAGTCGATGACGTAGCGCCATTCCAAGGGTTGAATAAGAAGTAGGCGCCGCAAACTTTTTGTTTCAATCGGCTGACGCAGACTCCAACTTTGTTGCGATTCATATCAGCTTCGCGAGCTGGCGAGGTGACGTCATGCTTATTTTAAAGGGCTTTACCATTATTATATTAGAGGTTCCTCGTACTGACAACGTCTGTCTAAATGTTGGAGTAATAACGGCTAGATTAATATTGATAGATACGGTTTAGTAAAATGCAAGAAACTAAATATAATCTGTGGAATGAAATACACTCTCTTTGTCGGTTTCAAAGCATCAAAAGAACGGACTGCATGAGGGGCACCCAGTTGGTGAAACCAACTTGTCTGTACCAAAGCTTATGCCTTGAAATAGCGTTTGTGAAGTTGAGCTGTCTCTTAGCAATTATGTACGAATCCAATTTCTATTTCGGTTTATTCGTCATAATTTTAAGCCCATTAAACAAATTACTTATATGTTATGAATCCAAGGAACATGCATTCGATCCATATCATGAAATTAAACATTAAATATGGTTATAAAATTGAAACTAAAACCGACGAAGACGTTCGCATCGCTTGTTGATTTTGAATTAAAGATACATGTCTCACACCACACAAGTACCTGTGGAGAATTGACATCGAATGCAAGACCACTTCACCTGCATCCTTGCGATACCATTTTATTTTATTTTAGCTGCTATAATTATGAATATGCTGCTACCCTGCCAGCTGACGTCTGGTATTTTTTGAAGTTTTTGTTAAAATTATTCAAATAACAAATTAAATACATACGTGTTTCAGGGTTTTATAGCTTAAAAAAAGCTTAAAAATGTGACTGTGCTTTTAAAATATACACATAAAACGCGGTTTCTTCGTCGGATTTTAAATGGTTTTCTAAATTATTCGATACCGACTCTCCAGACAAACGCGACTACGACTGACTTTCATTGGCCAGGAAAAGCACTCGTGTCACCTTGTGAGAGCGGATTTTTATTTTATTTTCAGAACAACTTTACGAATATCCTGGATGACATCATTCGACTATGCGCAAAATGCATTTAGTTGTCTCAAGTCGTGCAGGTACGGACACAACAGGTTCTCCGAACGCTCTCTCGCTTCCAAGAACTTTGTTTTTTGTACACCTGCTCCATTTGAACCAATATTTAATTGTGACAGTGTAGCGAATTTTGCCATCAATTACCCAGACAGTCTGTTTTTTGTTTAGACTTTATTTATTGGTGTGATTAATGGAGCTCATGATGCGGCACCGAAAGCTTTTACACAGTACTGACTCCTTTTTCAATAGCTCGAAATAGATAACAATTATAAGACTGATCTTTGTGTGTTTTTAACACCCGACGGAAAAAGAGGGGTATTATAAGTTTGACGTATTTTGCTGTGTATCTGTCTGTGGCATCATAGCGCCTAAACGGATGAACTGATTTTGATTTGTTTTTTTTTTGTTTGAAAGGTGACTTTGTCGAGAGTGTTCTTAGCTATGTTTGAATAAAATCGGTTTAGCCGTTCAAAAGTTATTTGCATTTTATTCTTTGAATCTGGATTTTTTCGCAAGATATCGTGTCATTATTACGTGTTTCGTTAGATTGTCGATTGAAGCGTTTCTGCTACTAGGTATATTATATGTAGTTTAAAAATATGAAACAAAAATTAAAATCGGGGGATTTTAAATTTGTAAATTTATCTTGTTAGTCATAATTAGCTATATAGACAAATGAAGGCTGCAAGTAATGTAGTCATCTTTAACCACGAAATATTGTAACGGGATACTTGAAAAAGTTGAAGAACTTTTCGTGGAGCTTAAGGCTTATAATGGGTAATATAATTTTGATTTTACTACTGTGACGTTAACATCGATTATAAATAATTTCCAATCTTAAAAAAAACTTTATTGTTTTGTTTCTCTTAATATGTCAAGTCGCAGCAAAACGTGGTTACAATCCATACTAATACTTATATTATAAATCTAAAAGTAACTTTGTCTGTCTGTTTGTCTGTTACCTTTTCACGCTTTAACCGCTGAACCGATTTAGATGAAATTTGGTATGGAGATAGTTTGAGAAGGACATAGGATAGTTTTTATTCCAGAAATCGTCCTTAAGAAGGTGAAAAGTTTAGTGGAAGTTTTTATGTTGAACTAATAATTACTTTCTCAAATTAGGTGGCCCACACATCATCACACTACAAGTATAACACTAATATTATAAAGGCGAAAGTTTGCGAGTGTGTTTGTATGTTTGTTACTTCTTCACGCTCAAACGGCTGGACGGATCTGGATGAAATTTGGCACACAGATAGACTATATTCTGGAATAGCACATAGGATCATTTTTATCCCGGGACTAATTCCCTTTGGATAATTTTCGACATTCACGCGGGCGAAGCCGCTGGGAGAAGTTAGTCTACAATATTATTGCGCGATATAAAAAATAGGCTATTTAAAATACTAATGCTACGCAGACGAAGCCGCGGGCAGCAGCTAACGAAGCTTACTCTTATCGAAGTCGATTCACAACAGCCTAGTAAGCGACCACACATGGAGTAAAATATTGTTTTTCCATGTCAGCGCTTGTCCGGTAGAAATGAGTGAGTGCAGCTGGCGTGCGTTTGTGACTCGATAATGAATGCAGAGGTCGCGCTATCTCTCGAAGGGTTCTACATTGACCTTGCTCCACATCTTCTCTCTGGTACTAACGAGCTGCAAACGCCTATCGTGTAAACTATTATTCATTAGTTGCCACACTGCCCTTAATTGAGCTGCATTCCCATAGTGATCAATGTCAGGTGCATTGTTGTGGCTTATTATTATTGTCAATGTTGTATAATTATTATTATGAATTGGAAAAAGACTTTGTGAAGAAAGATTGGTACACGTTTATACGTCTATATTGCAAAAGAATGCGACGTCGTGCTAGCGTAAGTGACAGTGTACAATAAGATAATTAATAAGAGTTGTAATAGGGATGAAGACTAAAAACTTTTTTTAGTCCGTAAGATATATTTTTTCTTTTTTCACGTTAACAAAAAATTATGACGATACAGTGCGTTAAAATATCACATGACGTCACGCCTTGGTACACTTTTTACATAGAAGTGACGTCACAAGCCCCCACTCCTGAACTTTGATGCGTGTTATCTTGGTGATTTTTTATTGATTTGAATAAGCAAAAAATACGTGTCCAATATTTTTTTATAATTTAACAGGCGGAATAAATAGAATTGCCTGTACGCCGTCATCATCCCTATTTCCAAGGCTGTCATTAATTTGTGTAAATAACCATTTTAGCAGGCATTACTCGGTAGCCAAATATTTGCCTATTATATAAAACTCAATGTCTCTCCTTGGTTAATAAAAGCTCCTTGAAAATTTTCGCTGCAAACACACATTTTTGTTAAATGAATATTAAAAATTAGAAGCATTTAAAGATTCTGCCGTTTAACATTTGATAAAGTGTGTTAACCTTGCATTTACCAAAACGAATCCTTTCTCATGATATTCGATAGTTTAATTAATACAGTAATAAGGTCATTTGTAGCAAGCAACATTACACACATACGTAACATTACATGCATACGTTAATAATTCGATTTTATTCAGTTTCAATATCTGTTAAAGATACTCTGAATGATGCGTAGTTCTCAGAAATCAGCCTACCACTCAAATCTAACAAAGTAGCTTAGCAGTTCTTGACTAATTCATTCATTTCACTTCGTGCCAATGGCATTTACTAAATAAATAAATATGCGCAACGCTTCTATAGAACGCACATAGGTATATAGTGAACAAAGCATTGCCCGCCCATGTAGTAAGTTTTCTCAGCTTTCCGTGCAGTGCCCCCACCCCACGCGGGGCGTGAAAGCACCGCGGTAGTGCGCCCGCGCCACGAAGTGTGCCACGCGGGTCGACGAACGCCGGCCTAGACCCACATACTGCAATTGGGGCACAATCAGCGACAGTATAGCGAGCGCGTTGACCCCGCGCGGTGAAATGCCCATCTCTCTCCTTCACACTCTTTCTCTCGACATCGCTCGGCGACCGGCGGCTTTCCCGACCCGTCGCCGTACTCAGCGCCGCACGCTACACGTGACAACTAATGACACACGCCATATTAAAGAAGGTTCACAGACATTTAATACCACATTCAAACTAATCGAGATAATGCATGCAAACCCATAAAACTTATACGACACGTGACTGCCACAGATCACGAACTGTATACGACGCCCTAAGTACTGAATTTCAGATAGTTATTGTGCATACAAACTCGACAATTGAATATGAAGTGCACGTATGTTGTGTTGGATCAACAATGTTTGTATATTTTCTCTCGGACTTATCGCTCGCATGTGACCATTCGAACGATTCATCGGCACTTACACAAGAAACTGTCATTGAAATATCAAGTAATAACAGAATATTGGATCTTCGTTCTCTTCTAATAGATACCTATATTGTCGTCGGAGGCAGGATCACCTAGTAAAAAACAGACGGATGCCTGTTAGATCCGCATCGGCATGTGCGGCTCGCGAGCGGCGCGCGGCGCGTGCGGCGCTATGCGTGATCCTCGTCTGTGCGCACTCATAGTGGACATCTGTGTACAATATTCGATTTTCACTTTCAGGTAAACACTCTTCAGGCAAATACTCTTGTTACCATCTCGTACTTTCATCACAATAACTTATTTTTGTTTTTAAAACATTCTAAACATATAAAAGAACTTCTATAGAAGTAAAAAGCTTTTCAAATGTAAATAATTAATTGATGAACTGACCGACTGTTATTTACTAAATTGTAACTATAAAAAATAATTAAACCAATCACATCAATCGAGAAAGTCTGTAAATGTTCTCGAAATTTCAAGAGACAATTAGCAGATATTATTGTTCTAACGTTTCATGGAATCCGAAAGCGCCTGTTTTTATTTTCATTGAGAGTCGATCAATGTACCTAGATAGCTATGATAGCATGGAAGCGCGCGGCGAAACAAACGAACAAGAGCGAACGGAAAAGAAAGTAAAAATGAGTGCATTGATACAAGAACTAGGCAAACGTGTGGCGCGTTGAGAAATGTGTGCAAGCGAGTGCAGCGGTTTCATCTAGGGAGAAAAAGTGACGGCGATCGAACTGGAAACTGCGAGATTCGGATCGAGCGCGTATTGTCTGAGCTGTACGGTTGTAGCCGCTCCACGTTCCCGCGCCTCTGTGCACTTGTGTTGCACATTTTTTCCCCTACTTCTTCACTTTCTTCTTATGTACACTTTCTAGGCTTTATGGTGAAATGTCTACGCTTTCTAACGTAACACTAGTGCAAGTTTTTCTTGCCACCAGCCATTTGTAATGAAAACGAGTTGATGCTGTCATTGATTCTGTGTGTACTATCAATTTTATTTTTAACCGCCGTTCATTCCGTTTGCACTCTCTCAACGTGACCTGAGCGCGGACGAACGATATGACGACGCGCAGGAAGAACGATGTTGTCAGTGAGTAAAATAAAATAAAGAACCTCTCTCCACGTGTTACACGCTTTGTAACGTTCGTATTTAGGTCACAGTCTCTGTGAAGGCTTGCTCTGGAAATCTGCATAGACGGATGTTGGTGCTATTAGATATTGTGAGTTTCTCTATCGGAGAAACTTTCGGAGTGAGCGAAGTGTGTCGATCCGCGAACCAGGCGGTGGTCGTGGCCGGGCACCCACGGAAATGGGTCCGCGACAATAAACTATAAGACATGTCTATGTGGGCCATCGCCCTATGAGCCATCTAGCCTGGCGAGAGCAGGATCGCCTGCGCTTGTGGCGAGCCGCGCTATGCAAATCGCTAGGAACTTTCTTCCGGCGCGCTTGTGAGAGGCCATTGTAACGATTTCTCCGGCGGAAGCGCACGATTGTTGCCCTCCAGAAACTTTGGCCTGATTTGATTGTGTATCTTGATGTTTATTTGACTGTGGCTTTTTATTTTTAGTCATATCTATAAATAAGCAGTCTAAATTAGTATTAACGTCTCGGTGTGACACTAACAAATTATTTATTTCGGATAAAAAATTGCAGACCACAATAACCTGCGAGCCTGCGGCAAGGGTATCGTGGGTCTTCGAGGGCTTGTTTAGGCTGCATGTTATTCAAATGACTAGCGATTAATGATGTTTATGTGATGGTAGTGCGTCCGGTCGGTTCGAGAGGCAGTCATGCGGGTGTGTGGTGCGTGGAGTGGAAACCACGACCCGCGCAACACGCCGGCCGGCGAGCGGCGGCGTTGCGCTCGCGCACGCCGCTGACGGCGCGGTGCGGTGCTGCGCTAACCTACTTGGCGTGCATTGATCTCTTTGTTTATAAACACGGCGTCGCCGTCACCGCCGCCGCCCTGTACATACAGTCAAGAATAAGACATCGATTGGTGGTTCTGTACATACCAAAAATTTGTTTCAGTTCAACGTTCACTCGGTACTGTGACCGCTGTTCAAACCAAGAACCGTGGTAAAAAAATGGTCCTAAAACTACCTGGGGATTTTTTGTCATTCACAAATCAATTGGGTAATGTTTTTGTGAGATTGGGATTGTGCTCGGGGGAATGGCATTTTATTTGTTATGCCCTTTTGTAAAACACCTTGATGCTGCACTTGAATGCGGGTGGCAGAGAGCCAACGTAGATGTCGGCCAAAAAAAGGGAGCCTATGTCAAGCAGTTTGATTGTAGGATTATAGAGTTAGTATATGGTGGGCAGTATTTTTGGGCATCAACTAGTTTTATTTTTCAACTTGATCTGTGTAAGGTAGTAAGGTAATATTACGAGTTTTTGTATTTCATTGGGACCTACCCTATGAAATAAGAAAGTACATACTTTTACTGTGGGATTCAGCAACCATTCCGCAGCCGAGTCTGCGGAATGGACGGAATGAGCTGCGCCCAAGACTGGTCATTATGACAATACTTGGGGAAAGTCTATGCCCAGGTGTGAACCTTTTTCGACTAAAATCTTGATATTATGATTTGAGATTTGGCTATAAGAATATTATATGGTTTACAGGACGACACGGTTTGTTTTCGATATTGATAATTAATTATGATCATTAACTTATTTGAGCCACTGGAAACTCTCAAGACTGAGATCGTATAATTTACAAGTAATTGTAATAGCAGAAGAAATTTTGAAATTAATCTTTTTAATCTAATTAAAGATCAAATTATTATAATTAGACAAAACTTCACAGGACTCTGTAAATATTTGTATGAAACGAAATATCTGTATAACCTCGTTTGTGCGTCGAGATGAGGTTTTCATCCCACTTAGTAGTTTTCTGTGAAAAACTTGTGCGATGAGTTTAGTAGAAACCAAGTCTTGCGTATCCCCAACACTTTACGACTGTTTGCCTGTCACGTAAGCATCGTATTTTGAGATGAAATATTGACAAAAATGATTGCCTGTAAAATTTGCTTAAGCACAATTTGCTGCCCAAATATTACACCTCATGCTCTTAACATCATAACACAGCGTGCGTACATAAACAGTGCATGAGATCTGACCCCAATACTTGAACATTTATTCACAACGTGATGCTGATACTCTTTAAAATTGTTGATTGAATACATTGTATATTTTTACGCAACGTAGGTACATTGTCTGCTCGGTTTCGAAAGTAAAGAATTTCTTCTAAATGTTTAAAGGGCAGCTATATAGTACCTCATGACCGCCAAATGGACCGACCCTGCCTCATTACGTAAGCCGCCGCGCCTCTTAGCCCAAGAGCTGATCCCTTCACATTGTCAAGGGTTATTGAACCGGTACCATTTTGCTATACCTTCAAAGAATGCAAGGACATCGATGGCCCGCTGGGCGCGCGTAAGTGACTCGATTCGGACGAGCGGGCTTCACTTGTCTGCTTCGCACTGCCCATTTGTGTATTTCTACTTAAAATAGGCAGAAAATGTAACTTGATCAGTATTCTTTTCTTTGTTGTGCTCTCCAATCTCTGTTTGCCACCAAAAACAAGCACCATTGCGAAATATCCTTTTAAGCGCAACCCATAAAAATGTGTTGTGGTAAACTGTAAAATGAACAAATATATTTAAGGTACGTAGGTACGCAACGTTATTTTCGTAGTTGCATAGCCACTACAAAATCCAGTCACATGAGTTTAACTGGCTTAATGAAAGAGACAGAGTGATTATATTATAAAAGTTGTTTATAGCTCTATTTCACTGACAATCGAACATCAATTACGAGAAGTCAAAGTGCTAGGAACGATAGCCGACCATTGACGCTAGGTTTAAATTAACCTGAGAAAGTTATAATTAACCGTTAAACTCACTATGATAACTTTGTATTTCAGGACAAAATATGTTTGTGTTTACATTGCATAGCCAGGGTTGGCAGTATTTGAATTACTTATAATTAAATACGTAATATACGAATAATAAAACGTATATGACCTCACGCTGAAGTATTTTGTAGTTAGTATTTCAAATACTTATGGTTTCAAAATACATTTGAACATATAAATACATTTAGCGCTCTTATTAATGGGTGCGTTTTGCAGAAAATAGCGCTCGATAGCTTTTGCAAGCAAAATGGCGACCGCGTACGTCAAATCGTGAAGTATCTTGTCAATTGTCATTTTCATCTCAAACTAAATACGAAACTTCTGTGTATTAAGTAAATTTATTAATACGAATATCACGATGGATGGTAGAACGTATTTTGTTATTTGTATTATAAATAAAAATAGTTAAAATACTCTACTTTGTATTTTATATTTCTAATACATGACTTACAAATATTTTATATTTCGTATTTTAAATACATGTGAGTTAGTATTCAGTAATTTGTATTTTAATTAAAGCAAAGCAGCTATTAAATACTTAAATAAAAATAACTACCTATATATACAGTTAAATAAAAATAAAATAAAACTACGAACGCGTATAAAAGGGCAGGGGTCATAGGGCGTCAAAAAATTCGTCCACATCGCTGTCAACGTGAAAAGTGCCCAGAACGCTGGCAGCATTGCCACGTTGGATGGCAATGCTGATTCTCTGGCCAAGGAAAAGCCCAGCCCTCTGGTCACGTGAAGAGTCGATTAGCCGTTTGCTTAAATCTCGAAATACTCGAAGAGCACTCGGACCCCATGGACCTAATGTTTCAACCCCAAACGGCTCAAATATATAACTTCCAATAAGGTTATTGTATTTACGCCGTTTGAGGTTTTCTGCACCAGCAGCAGCTGCCCCAGCACAGCCCGCCGTGCTAAGAAGATGGGATGGCGCAAGGGTGTCGACACATGTTGCATCAAGCAAAGCATGTATTTTGCCCAGCTCTGTGCATAGATAAGTGCACATGCAAAACGAGTAACGAGAAGTATAATAAATGCATTTTGTAGTGTACACAAAATACTTCCTTGTAGCATAGTTAATCTACAATAAAACACGACATGACTAACCACATCAGTATTCAACGAATACGGGAAGTTTTAATTGATTTGCGGCTATTTTTAACGCTGCAATGCATTTTCCTGTCTCAGGCAGATATAAATAGTCCGATCACCCATGTAGAAGATTCCATGTATTTCTCTAATATTGTGCAACAGCTGCACCAGGCAGGGGTAAAATACCTCGAATACGTTGACCCTCACCGCTAGGACTGGTCGACTACCTTTTTCGCACTAACTAAAAATAAAAAAAGGAAGACGTATACATGGGATGCAGGCATTCTAGACTGTACTCGGGAGTAAAGGAGTAAAAAGAATAGGGATAGGTAGTCTGTATAGAGGCGCGCGTCGGAGTGGACGACCGGAGCCCGCGGGTTGCGCCCCTCTGGATGCGCTTGAAAGTAAAAGAGAATAGAGACGTGGCGCGATTGAGATCTGGCACGCTGCTCATTGACAAGAGTGCCTCATTAGAGATACCATTGAGCCGTGCTGAATGTGCGCTGCACTCGCGATCAAGTTATTGACTTTAACCAACGATGAGCATAATGAGACGAACATTCCAGTGACGTTGAGGGCCGACACCGACACGTCCGACTACTTCTGATATCTGCACTTTTTATCGATTAACGCTCCACATAAAGGCAGACGTGAAATTAATTTACTCGTCGAATAGGTTATCTTTTACATCAGAACCTAAAATCGACATAGATATTAAATGATACACAGCAAGACGTGTAGTTGCAAGGTAAGGAAAAATTCAACTTTTATACAAGGTTGCAGGTGGGTAAACTGCTCAAATGTATTTTAATAATTATCTAGGAAGTAACATTCTGCAGTAGGCATACAAAGAAAAAAATATTTCGTGTATTGGCCAGTTACCTACTTGGAAACGGATTTCGGCCTTTGGCTTGTCCTGTTTGATCAGAACAGCTCGATAAAACGTAAATGTCCTTTTAAGTGCTATGCGGGCAGTTTGCGGGCGTCCACCTCATGTTAACCTTGCATTGTGTCAGTAACACGGCTGGCGGCGGGATAACTGTACGGTGGCTGAATGAGAATGGCTGCAAGGGCCTCGAGAGCTCCGCAGCTCTGGATCCGCCGCGCTATTGTGTCGTGCGCCCTCGAGAGCGCTTAATCACTTGATTCATCGTTATTGTAGTCATAGATAAAATCTGGCAATTTTTTAAATTAAATCCTTTAGGTAGGTATCATTAATTTTCAGATAGTTAACGTAAATATCTTATTCGTGGGATCCACTCAAGAACCGAACCTTAATTTGTCTTTTGGGCTCTTTTACTTTTTTATGGTTCTGTGAGCCTGAGCCTTCGGGTACAGAACCATATTGCTATCACTCACGTGTTCGTCTGTCTATCTGACCGTCATCTTTCACACATTTTGTGCCGAAGAATTTTTTAACTGCCCCTTCCCTTAGGTCAATCCTATGAACTTGAAATTTGGTGATAATGTTTATTATTACATATATTTTACTAAAAAATACCAATATTTTGATAAATTGGTACGGAACCCTAATTGTGCGAAGTTCGACACGCAATGGGCCGTTTTTTTTAAGAACGTGATTTTATTAACCGCTCTGGACTATAACAAAACAATGACTTGTAACTTAATAAATTGCTGGCCAAAAGCGTCGAATTTGTACCTATACAAATTGGTACAGAAATAAAACCGTGTCTTAATAATGTAATATAAAAAAATCCGGAATTAATTTTATCTCAATTAATTATTAAATGACAAAGGAATTGTAACTACTACTACTAAGTTTTACTGAATCATCGAGCGATTTAATTAAAACACTTCGGTGATAGGTGCATTCATTTAGGTAAACAAGTGTCTGCGGTTATAATGAAATACGAGAAAAACAATCTTGTTGACTCATTTCTTTGAAAAAAATCTTATAAGTAAGACAACTTTTACGTGTGACCTAGACAGCGAAGCAGCTTTTAATTTGTAGAATGTCCGTCAGCAATCGTTCAATTAATCGTTCAGTTCACAATCCCAAGTGCACGGGCCTCGGTACTGTTTGACCACGGGCTACAACACTATACCGGCGCGCAATGTATTACGTACGGGACTGCGGGTGTGCGAGAATATCATTATTAATTCAATTAAAGCTGGCGCGCGTAATTGCGTCTCGTAATAATTAATAAAATCAGTGGCACGTGTAGGAGCTAATGCTGTATGTTAGTGGAGATCGTTATGATTGGTTCGATAACACAGCTGGCCACTGACCGGCCTTCACTCGCGCCTGCGCCCGCGACTGTGCCCGGCGCGCGACCTCGCCCGTCCGTCTCGCGCACCCGCTTTTTTTTTAGCGTGTAGAAATGGTTTGTTCCCACTAGTTCTACTGAACAGTTTTACGGTAGAACTAATGGGATTTTTTTTTCCCACTAGTACTACGATTTTAGGTATAAATAATCGTAGTACTAGTGGGAAAAAACATTCACTATGCTCATGCATACTGCGCTACCACGGGGAGATAGCGCAGTTATGTGGGACTCTAACCCACTAAAACTCCACGGTTTCCTCCTGTGCCGCTTATGGCGGGAACACGGGTACGCGTTAGCACTCACCGCGAACCCGCCGCGGCTGTCTGTCACCGGACCCTCCTCTGGGGGTTACACCCCATCACCGGCGCACCAGAACACACTGTGCGCCGTGACCACCCCAGGGACCAAACCAGTACATGGGTGCCAGACGACGTCTCGCGCTCCCCCTAGCTTAACTCTCAAACATCAAACAGTAAGATTTTTTGTTCAATTACTCATAATAGTAAAACATTTTTTTTCTAACATTCGTGTAATATTACATGGTCAATATCGCGCATCGTTTGTGAAAAGCAAATGTATATATTGATTGCTCTAATTAGGGGCCAGAGGGGCAATGCCCGTAATTTAAACAAACGTTTGCATTCTGTCAAGAACATATCTCATTACCCTACGTTTTTACATTATTTGAACGTTTTTTTATAGTACAAGAATTGGCATTTATCTTTTCTGCCCGTCACACACTTGGAAGGTTTTCAGTTTGGGGTGTTTGCCGTGATCGCCACGCAGACAACGTAACGGACCGATCGTGTGGTGACGCCTGGGGGAGGCCTATGTCCAGCAGTGGACGTCTTTCGGCTGAGATGATGATGATGATGATGATGAAACATAAGTTGTATGTTGTATACAATATTGCATAATAATGTTTCATTGAGAACTCGAAGATTAGAGAGTTATCTTGATATTTATTCTCGATCATAATAATATTTTGATTAGATATGGTAATCCTGCTTGCACATTGCGTAGATGTTCAGCGGGTCATGATAATATTTAACCGACCTCAACTAGCCAACATACGAGGATGTACTGGTAATTACAAAATATCAAAAGAACTTACTACTTCTGTTCTTATCGAAAACTTTATAAACTGTCATATAAACAGACAAACAGAATGTCTTGAACAGTTTTCAATTTTAAATATAGAATACTTTACATTGACGTAGTAGACACACAATATGTTAGTAGATGTAAAGATCGAACCTAAAGAAGAGTTACGGGTCTTTTACAAATTATTTTCACATGATTTTAATATTATTAAATGTAATTTAAAATTCAGAACGTCAATGGTCCCCCGCCGGTCCAATGTTTATGTCGACATTTACGTTGCGTTGTCGCCACGTAGATACAACCATATGGCCTCTTCTATACATCTCACATCTCTACGTGGCGTCTACGCGTCTCTATGAGGTTGCTACGCACCTGTATGTGGCCTCTACGCGCCGCTACGAGGCTGCTACGCACCTCTACGTGATGCTACGCGGTGCTACAGCGCTCTTGTGGAGCGTTTTAGTCACGTTAAGGCTACGCCCTGACAAACGCATAGTGTAAAAACATTTTTAACTGTATGAAGATATGAGATCGGCAAGCAAAGGGTTTTGACCTCATCAATCGATCATTCACTTGCGGGATGAAAAATGCGATGTGGATATCCGTCTATCTGAAAGTAAAGGGGAGTATGTTACTCCCGGTATAAAAAGTATCATAATCCAGAACCTTGACTGCTACATTTCATCCAACTCCGTTTTACCGTTAAGACGTGAAAAAGTAACAAGCAGATATAATAGGTTACTTCTAGGCAAGCGTGCTACACATTCGACCATATCGCCGGTTTAATTCAAAAACCAACTAACTGCCCACTTTATGATTTTGTGCTAGGGCGTTTATAAGGTTTGTATAAAAAAAAATCATGTACTATCTTAGATAACGTTATTATGAGAAACAGCATCTGATTTATAATAAAATCACGTATGCATTGATTTATAGCAGTTCATAAAAAAGTAACAGGGTTGCACAGAATATTGCATTTTGTGCCCTAAACCCCCTTATTTAATTGCTTTTACCTCCCTACAAAATAAGGCATTATTTTCAAAATTAAGCGCTACTGTAGAATCTCAGAAAGTCATTGGTCATTAATTCAAATATATATATCGAACAATAATGTATTTAATTATATGATATTATCATCACTTACCAGCAGGTGAGATAGTGGTCAAGCGCAATCCTATCAACAATAATAAAAATAATTAAAATACAAATTTAAAAAACCCCCGACACAAAAAAATCTAAAAATCTAAAAATAAACCTCGTACTCGCGTCGAGGAACCACCAACGCTTATAGCGGTTTATTTTATTAACTTAGCGGTTCCCCGACGCGAGTACGAGGTTTATTATTTGCATTTAAATTTGTAATTTAATTTTTATTTCATGCTTTTTAAACTACATATAATATACCTAGTAGAAGACACGCTTCAATCGACAATCTATCGAAACAAGTAATAATGACACGATATCTTGCGAAAAAAAACCAGATTCAAAGAGTGAAATGCGAATAACTTTTGATGAGCATAACCGATTTTTTTCATTCAAACATAGCTAAGAACACGCTCGATAATGTCACCTTTTAAACAAAAAAAACTAAATCAAAATCGGTTCATCCGTTAAGGAGGTATGATGCCACAGACAGACATACAGATACATTAGCAACACACGTCAAACTTATTAGACCTCTCTTTTTCCGTCGGGGGTTAAAAAAATACAGAGATGGTGTGGATGGTTTTCTTCTACCTACACTTACTTAGCGATCACGTGGCAATCGTCAACTAAGACAGTGTCATACATTGAAGGTACTGTAGGGTAAGAATTATCCGTTTTAATACTGAATGGCAAATGATTCAAACTGCGTTTTATTCACTTTGCACTGTATGCCCAGGTTACATTTAATGCTTGAATCATACCATTAATCAGTCAAACATAATGCTAATAAAAAGAACCGGCCAAGTGCGAGTCGGACTCGCGCACGAAGGGTTCCGTACTATTATCACAAAAAACGGCAATAAAATCACGTTTGTTGTATGGGAGCATCACTTAAATATTTGTTTTATTCTGTTTTTAGTATTTGTTGTTACAGCGGCAACATAAATACATCAAATCTAAACTGTCTAGATATCACGGTTCATGAGATACAGCCTGGTGACAGACAGACAGACCGCGGAGTCTTAGTAATAGGGTCCCGTTTTTACCCTTTGGGCACGGAACTCTAAAATCTAGCTATGTTCTTTAAAAAATCTTTTAGATGCCAATCTTAAAGTTTTTTAGCTGACATATTGAGTATTCTAAGAAAGGATTCGATCAAATCCAAAGAATTTAATACCAACATATAACGTTACTAATTTATACATAGACTAGTACTCAGCCCGCGACTTCGTTCGCGTGATTTCGTTTATCCTATAAATGATTTTCTTATATGCAGTTAGTGAAGGCGACCAAAAATAAGCTATTAATAAAACAATTAAAAATTGAGTATCGCAGATATACAGGGTTTATTGGATTGGGACGATTCGTTATTTGACTTAAAGAAAAAATAAATTTTAGTTTACCGCCACAAAGTAAAATCCTCCCCTAAAAACTTATCGACCCCTTTTTGTCCTGTTGAGGGTCGAGTTTTGAATAACCTAAATATGCTATTCACTCTTTTCTACTCTTTTTTATTTATCGTTTATGTCAGTCAGATTGCGCAGTGAGATTCTTCAAAAAAAACTTTAACACCCCTAAATTTCTTTTGGGGGTAGTTTCGAATAATAATAATAACAACCTTTATTATTCATTTAGGTTAGTATTTGTGCCATGTTTTAAGTTTATTGACCCAAGAAATCAGATTTTTCCATACAAAATTCAACACCCCCTAAATCGACTGTGAGGGTTGTTTCAAAAGACTAATAATGATAATCTTTATTGTTAATTGAGGTTGGTATTTATATCAAGTTTCATGTTTATTAACCCAAGATATAAGATTCTTAAAGAAAAATGAACATCCCATAAATCGTCTTTTGGGGGTAGTTTCAAAAAATATAATAACAACCTTTATTATTCATTTAGGTTAGGTTAAGTTAGGTTAATTTGTGGCAAGTTTCAAATTTATTAACCCAAGTAATAAGATTATTCAAAAATACTTTAATACCCCCTAAATCTTCTTTAGGGTGTAGTTTCCAAAAACTAATGTTGAAAACCTATATTGTTGATTTAGGTTGGTGTTTATGTTAAGTTTCATGTTTATTGACCCAAGAAATAAGATTCTTCCATACAAACTTCAACACCCCCTAAATCATTATTTGGGGATAGTTACGAAAATCTAATAATGACAACCTTTATTGTTTATTAAGGATGGTATTTATGTCAACTTTCAAATTTATTAACCCTTGAAATAAGATTTTTCATAAACACTATCACCCCTAAATCATCTTTCGGGTGCTCTTTCGGAAAACTAATAATGAAATCCTTTATTGTTTATTTAGTTTGTTATTTATGTCATGTTTCATGTTTATTGATCCAAGAAATCAGATTCTTCCATACAAACTTCAACACCACCTAAATCATCACAGTTTCGAAAAACCAATAATGACAACCTTTATTGTTTACTTAGGATGGTATTTATGTCAACTTTCGAATGCATTAACCCAACAAATAAGATTCTTCAAAAATACTTTAATACCCCCTAAATCGTCTTTTGGGGGTAGTTGCAAAAAACTAATAATGACAACCATTATGGTTGATTAAGGTTGGTGTTGATGTCAAGTTTCATATTTATTAACCCAAGATATAAGATTCTTCAAAAAAAAAAATAACATCCCATAAATCATCTTTTGGGGGTAGTTGCATAATGACAACCTTTATGGTTTATTGTTCATTTAGGTTAGTATTTGTGGCAAGTTTCAAGTTTATTGACCCAAGAAATCAGACTTTTCCATACAAACTTCAACACCCCCTAAATTATCATTTGGGGGTAGTTTTGGATAACTAATAATGTAAATCTTTATCATTTACTTGGAATACTATTTGTGTTAAGTTTCAAGAATTATGTCCTTAGGAATTCGATTTTTCATACAAACTTTCAACCCCCTTAGGGGTGGAATTTCCAAAATTTCTGCCAAATTTCATCCTTATAGGCTTAGCAGTTTTAGCTGTGCGTTGATTGATCAGTCAGTGAGTCAGTCAGTCAGTCAATCACCTTTCGCTTTTATAGATATAGATTAGCTATAACTTGCCGTGTTATGGCTGTTAAATGCACTACGATTTATCGGCACAAAAAATGCTAAACTGCGTAATTAGAATAAAGTATATGCGCTGAATGCACCCGTTTGATTTATGATTTATTATTAGTTTGGTAAACGATAATGTTCCCGCAGTGCGCATTTTGTGATTATCTAACGTTATCTGAGTAAGTATTTCTAAGTAGCTATATATTTATTCAAACGACTTAGTTAACTCCAATCATATATTTCGCTGATTTAGTCATCGTTATCCCTAATCGAGTTCAATTGATTTCACAATAGTTATAATAAACCTAAGTTCAATTAAATCCGAATACATTATCGAATTTATAACATGCTGTGCGTTGCAATGCTACAAAGGAAAAAATAATATTTATGGGCCAACAACCCACTAAAGCTTCATCACAATCAGATCAATGGTTTAGGAACGCATATCGGACAAACATACAAACATTCGTTTTGATACATACAAAGTATTGGACTTTGTACAAAGGATCCTTAAAAAAGATAACAGTTCTATCCGCATTAAAATGTAACATTCATCTGTAGTCGCATATTGCTGTGTATAAATAATCAAGCTTACCTGGACACGGCCCAGTTGCTGGGACTCAGAAGAATCGCCTTTTTTCCATTGAAAATACAACACGAGCAATAAACAAAAAGATACTGGATACCGGTCAATGTATGATGAATTTGCCACTACAATCGATAGTGATCGAATATTTGACAGATCACCGAATCGGAGTACATATGTCAGGAAAGGTCCAACATTAATATTAAATGCAATTTGAAAAACAAATCTCTTCTTGGAATATAAATTTCGAATTGTAATTTTTAATAGAACTTGCTGAAGGCGGGATTTGGAGCAGTCAGTTGGTGCCTAGCCACGTGACGAGTAGCCTCCGCTGATTGCTGTGACAGCCGACGGACGCGACTCAGTTGTGACACTAATAAAAACATTCAGAATTACTTTTCCTGCACAATCCTTTTTAACAAGTAAGTGAAACAGTTTGACATTTCAATTTAATGTAGTATTTATTACTTTTAATGATAACACGGCGTTAGGTGTGTTTGCATACATCGATAACCAAAAGTAGAAGTTTGCGTCACGCTGTGATATTTTTCGGCGTTGTGTTGGTAGCATTGGTCGACGTACTGACGGGCCACAGACTCGCTAGAGATTGAATGATCGATATTTTTTGGCGGCGTGTCTCGAATGAGTGATTATTATTTAGTGTTTTTTTTTTCGCGCAATTTGTTTATCTTTAAGATAATTTTTATTTAGTGTTTTTTTTATCGAAAAGATATTGTCCAAAATATAAAGAAGATAGATAAACTAATCAACATTAATATTGTTGAATGTGTATTGTTGTGAATACAATATAATTAATGTTGTTTAAAAATATTATGCTAGCAGGTGAAGGAAACGGGACGGGAAAACGTTAGTCAAGAATCAATCTTAAGGTTGCCCTAGTCGACGGCACGAACTATTTTATGCGCGGGATAAAAATGCATGCTATATCAACCGACAACACGTGCGAAAGAGATAGATGCTGTGATGAGCAGCAAGAAGCTAGTTAACGTACGAAACTTTTGCAAATTTGTAGCGAAATGGATTATGATTTAGGACGAAAACGAGCGCGCAAAATTTTATAAACAGACCTTTGGGAGTCTGGATATCATGAAAAAACGACTTCTAATTTTCGATTTTTAATTTCGTAGACTAAAATTACATTTGGGGGTTTGTCACTTTATCGTTACATTTAAATAGTGTCGTATCCTAACTATCCTGAGTGATCGAAAATTAATCGAAAATCGAAGTAGATCGAATATAAAATTATATCAAGGCAAAAAAAAAGGCCCTTATTTAGTTTCTACTCATTTATGTCAGACATTATTTTATCGATTGCATTTATTTTATTGTTGATTTCATATTTAACACAATAAAAGTTCATGTACTATGTGTATGAATACTGTTATATTTAAATATATTACGTTTATATTCATAAAACATTTACTTACACCAATTAGTAAAAATAAATTGAGGATTAATGTCACATCGATTCGATGAATCACTTATGATTGAGCCTTACCTACAAAACTATACTCGGCGATTGCAACATTTAAAAAAAAAATAAGGTCAATGGCAGGCTGTCAGTTTAGTCTACGAAATTCAAAATCACAGTATAAATGTATCTGTTCAAAATAAAACTATTTGCATTGTTGAACTACTAATCTATCCCTGCATCGTGACTGTTTTGCAATTTTCCTTCTTCTTATGGTATTTATTTGCGCCCAAAGATGTATTAAAATTAGCGTTGAAATGTGTAACTTTCGACGCTCATAACTTTAAAAATAAATATATATTTTCTTTTTACTTTTTTGTTTCCATACATGGCTTGATAATGATGAGACAAATTGATGTATTTTTCATTTTGAACTTACACCGTCAAACAGTGGAGTAATCGCTAGACAACGTTTGTATGGAATAATGATCGTCTAGGGCAACCTTAATATAAACCACACCTATTTCATAATTATAGCTAACATGTCTAGAGCAATTACAATCGGATTATTCTAAAGGTGGGAAGTTTTGTTTACTATTTTTTTTTTTTAATATCTTATTTCAGATAGGTTCCTTATATAAGATAGATTAAGGTAAAATATAATTAAATAAAAATTGCGGGTTACCGCGTCGAAACAGCGCCGGTCTACGAGGGGGAATGACGTCGTCTATCAATATGTGCGTCAGAGGATTTTTATCGGGCGTAGGAAATAAAATTACAGTATCACATTCATGTAGTAGACTTAGTTATTTCTAACCGACTTTTTAAGCTATGTGATAACCCATAACATAATTACTTTATCTGTAAGTTTTGGTTTCGTTCTGGTGTCATTTAGTTTCTAAAGAATTCGGAAACTTCTTTTTGTATCCGAGATTTTTTTTATTATACTTTGTAATTGGTATCTAATTATTAAAATATAAGGACAAAAATTATTAATAGTTGCAATTCGAAAAATTATTATCATTTGATGATATATATAAATCTGTAGAAAAGTATTTTTTGAACATCGAAAATATTTCCAAAAAAATAAACAGGGTGTTAAAGATAACCGGCAAAACCCATTACCAGCATTAGTTGTGCACGCATCACGTAAAATGTACGAAACCAATGTTAACACTTAATATTTAGATAACTTTTATATATAAGAATTGTGCGTAACTTGAAGTATTACTTATGTCTGTAAGAAGAGGGTCGGTCTTTCATTGAATTGCCCGTAACTTAGATTTTGTTTAATCGCAATCGGTTCAATCTATCAAAAGTAAAATGAATTTAAAGTGTTCAAGAAGTAAAATATCACAACACACGCAATTTCGATACTCGGACAGTTGAACTCCATATTCGATAGATGGTGTTGAGAATTTGACGTCATTTTCTCAATAGCGGTGTTAAGATTCTCCGTGGAAGAATGATCCTAAAAAAAAATATAGAGTGAAACCGCGGGCACAGCTAGTAAAAAATATATTGTGATTTTGTTATGGCTATAACCCATGAACATTAATTAGTTAACGATAACATTATTAAATTATGTAATGTTTCCCATTTCTTCGAATGATGCATGCAGCATGACAATCTAAGATTTTTTCCTAGTAGACGACAACCACTACCGAATTAAATAATAGTTTTAACTGGCATCTAAAACTCAGACCATTCCAGCAGGTCATAAATATGTATGTTGCAGAAATTCTCAGCATTTCTAGAACCCTAACTTATCTTAGATGTCTCGAACAGAACAAAGACCAGACAAAGAGTCTGCTGCCGTCTCAGCCAGACATTTTTTTACAAGCATTTTATTGAGAGTGCCTCGTGTAACGTTTCTCAGACGTTTTTTTGCACAGGTCCTCGTCTACTGTATAATAGGGTAATAATATGCACGAAATGTCTTCTTTTTTTTAGCTCGGAATGGATTTTTTCTTCTTGTGGCTCGTCACATTCGTCGCGGGATTTTGGATCTTTAAAAAAATAAAACAATGGCAAAGTCTGCCTCCGGGGCCTTGGGGCCTACCGGTCGTTGGATACTTGCCGTTTCTCGACCGCAACCAACCTCACCTCACACTCACGAAGCTCTCCAAGCAGTTTGGCTCAATATATGGTATTGGCATGGGAAGCGTGTACGCCGTCGTGTTGTCAGACCCCAAATTAGTGAGAGAAGCTTTCGCCAAAGAAAACTTTTCTGGAAGAGCTCCTTTGTTCTTAACGCACGGCATCATGAAAGGAAATGGTGAGTAAACAAACATCGGACTTGTACAACCGTGTTGACTGTGTGTTTAATGTAAAATGTTGTTGTAGGTATTATTTGCGCGGAGGGTGGACTGTGGAAGGATCAGAGAAAGTTGATAACGACTTGGCTAAAGAGCTTCGGCATGAGTAAGCACAGCGTGTCGCGGGAAAAGTTGGAGAAGCGGATAGCGTCGGGCGTCTACGAACTTTTGGAAGTATGATTAGTATTCTGTACCTTGTTCCTGGTTCCAATAAATTTGTACGACATTTAATATTAAAAGGACAGACGAAGAAGTAAAAAAAATCCGCAATCAAATGTACCTTCGATTAGTTCCAAATTTTTTTGCTCCAGCGGATACGATGACTGCAATGTTTTAACAAGACATTTAAGTAATGATTGTATGTTTATAAGCTGACGTTACTTTAATTTGATGATAAATCAATACCAAATACTAATGTAACCTTTTAATAACAAATGCTCTGAGCCCAACAGAATTAAATTGAACAAACATCATATTCATGAATATGTTAATTAGTGTGTTGTACTAATAAGTATATGGAAGAAACAACAATTAAAAATAATAATTATTAATTGTAATTTATTGCTTACGTTCCAATCTGTAAACAAGAGAATATAGAATCAAGACCCTTGTTGCTTTCTATTTATTGTTATTTCTTCATATTTCACTTTCGAATTCGACAATATTTCAATTTAAGATCTTCGAATTGAGTGATTCGAGCATTGAATATAAATTATGATACTCTTTGTTATCGTCTCTCGGTGCTAATAGATCACTTTGATTGTCACATTAAAGGCTCCGATGTATAAAATTATTATTATAATTATTATTTAGTATTATGTATATTGTCAAATAAGCTAAGTGAACAAGTGCTGTAAAAATAATAATGTTATGTCTTTTAGAATGTGGAAAAGACGGCCGGCTCTCCAATGGATCTTTCCCAAATGCTGTCGAATTCTCTAGGAAATGTTGTCAACGAAATAATATTTGGGTTCAAGTTTCCTCCGGAAGACAAAACATGGCACTGGTTCAGACAAATTCAAGAAGAGGGCTGTCATGAAATGGGTGTCGCCGGTGTTGTTAACTTTTTGCCTTTCGTCAGGTACGGATTAAGTACTAAAGGTCTATCCACACATATCAAGGCCGTGCCCGGGAAGTGACAGGGCCGGGCCCAGGCATTGAAGCTCTGTCACTGGCCCGTGCACGTCCCGTGCACGGACGTGTGTGAACAAGTTCATATAAAATGTACCCAACGATTTTCTTGTTGAGCCCCTGACGGGGCACGGTCCGTCCAAGTCCCGGGCACGGCCATGATATATGTGGATAGACCTTAAAGGTGCCTACTAATTTGCTCGATTTAATTATCAACACTTTTTTTCTCAGGTGGGCTTAACCTATAATGGGGTTCTCCAGAAGTGTTTCATTGTCATGAGTTCAAAGAAAATAAGCATCTAACGTCAAACATTGAGCAAATTTGGATACATTAAAGTAACTCGTCTCTAAAAGCAAAAACGCATTTCAACTTGGCCGCGTTGTTCTATTTAACTACGCACCGGATTTTGATGCGGTTTTCACTATCATTTAGAGAATTTAGTCTAGAAGGTTTATGTTTGTAATTTATTAGTATCGATATTAGATAAAGCACAATAATCTTGATGTTTTGACATGTCACCTCATTAATAAGATTGCACACGTGCGTAGTATGGGTCCGGGTCGCTGGTAAGATAAGAAATAATTGAGAAATGTCTAAATCAATAATACCTAAATGTTAACTTTTTTCAGATTCATCTCATCATCAACTCAAAAAACAATGGAAGTGTTAACACGTGGCCAAGCTCAAACACACAGATTGTACGCGAGCATCATTGATCGACGTCGAAAAATTATTGGTTTGCCACCAATAAAGAAGGCAGCTTACCCTCCTCATAACAATCTCTTCAGTGAACACCCTGAGGGCCATATGAAATGTATCACATATAGCAAACACGCTTTAAATAATGAAGAACATTTCTTCGACCCTAACATCTTGATTCCTACAGATGGAGAATGCATCCTTGACAATTTCCTTCTAGAACAGAAGAGAAGGTTCGAGAGTGGTGATGAGGGAGCTAAATATGTGACTGATGAGCAGATGTTGTATCTTTTGGCTGATATGTTTGGAGCTGGACTTGATACCACGTCTGTTACTTTGGCTTGGTTCTTATTGTATATGGCTCTTTATCCTGAAGAACAGGTACGTACAATTACTACATTAAATATTTAGAGCTTCATAGAGATCGAACATTTGTATGTTAGAGGATTACCAAGCTTTAGCAAACATTCATCTTGTCTGTGCAAAAGACCGCGCATTGTAAGGCTAGCATAAAGCTTTGAGTTGAATGTCAATCATTGCTTTCAGTGCGCAACGATGTATTCAAGTGGAACCTCTGCTGAAAGGCGCTTCATACGTTCCTATAAGCTTTCAACCTACATTTTGTATGAATACGTAACGCGAAGTACCAAGAAGTACATAATAATTTGCCCTAATAGGATGTTTCTTGGGTAGAAAAAATGATAATTCTATTTAGTCCGTCAGTGAGATTATCAAATAATATTGGATACGAATTTTTTGCTTTACCAAATCAATAAAAAAAACCGGCCAAGTGCGAGTCGGACTCGCGCACAAAGGGTTCCGTACTTGGTAAATTGCGGTTTACGATTATTGACGTATTAAAAAAAAACTACTCACTAGATCTCGTTCAAATCAATTTTCGGTGGAATTTTACATGGTAATGTACATCATATATTTTAATTAGTTTTATCATTCTCTTATTTTAGAAGTTACAGGGAGGGGGACACATTTTACCACTTTGGAACTGTCTCTCGCGAAAACTATTCAGTTTAGAAAAAAATTCTATTAGAAACCTCAATATCATTTTTGAAGACCTATCCATAGATACCCCACACGTATGGGTTTGATGAAAAAAAAAATTGTTTTTCGGTTCTAAGTATGGTATATAGTATATCCCACAATTTATTGTTTTTTTTCTATTTTTGTGTGAAAATCTTAATGCGGTTCACAGAATACATCTACTTACCAAGTTTCAACAGCATAGTTCTCTTAGTTTCGGAAAAAAGTGCCTGTGACATAGGGACGGACAGACATGACGAATCCATAAGGGTTCCGTTTTTGCCATTTGGCTACGGAACCCAAAAAAATGACAAAGATAAAGCGCATCAAAGTTCAGGAGTGGGGGCTTGTGACGACACTATGTCAGTATTAAAGTGTACTAACGGCGTGACATCACGCGATATTTCAACGCATTATACCGTCGTAACTTGATGTTTTCGTGTCAAAAGAATAACAGTTTCCAATATTTTTTTAAAAAATAATTTTCAGTAAACATCCCTATTGTCTTTTGCTTGGTTTTGTGTACTACTTGTGTGTAATTTTTTTTGTTGTTTTTTTTTTTTATTGAAATTGTTATAATTTCTGGTACGCAAAATAAAAAAGCAAGGGATCTGGCTATTGGGCAGAGCCAGCTCACGAGACTGAAGACCGACGATGGCAGGATCGTATCCGCCAAACCGGAGCTTCTGAGGGAGATCGAGACATTCTATGGGCAGTTGTACACATCAATCAGCAAGCCCGTTGCGAGTCTAGCAAACGACCCAAGAGCTAGATTGACCCGACACTATACCGAAGATATCCCGGACATCAGCCTGTACGAGATTAGGATGGCTCTGAAACAGCTTAAAAACAACAAGGCGCCGGGTGTTGACGGAATCACGGCTGAACTCCTGAAGGCGGGTGGAAAACCGGTCCTTAAGGCCCTTCAGAAGCTGTTTGATGCCGTCATACTCGAGGGCAAAACGCCACAGGCATGGTGCAGGGGTGTGGTGGTACTCTTCTTCAAGAAGGGCGACAATGCCCGACTGAAGAACTATAGGCCCATCTCACTTCTTAGCCATGCCTACAAGTTGTTTTCAAGAGTCATCACGAATCGTCTCGCGCGCAGGTTTGACGATTTCCAGCCTCCCGAACAAGCCGGATTCCGAAAAGGCTTTAGCACCGTAGACCACATACATACGCTGCGGCAGGTCATACAGAAGACCGAAGAGTATAACCTACCTCTCTGTTTAGCGTTTGTGGACTACGAGAAAGCCTTCGATTCGATCGAGACTTGGGCAGTACTGCAATCTCTCCAACGGTGCCAGATCGACTACCGGTACATTGAGGTGTTGAAGTGTTTGTACAAAAACGCCACCATGTCAGTCCGTCTTCAGGATCAGACCTCGAAACCAATCCTTCTCCAGCGCGGCGTGAGACAGGGAGACGTCATTTCTCCAAAACTGTTCACTGCTGCGCTGGAGGATGTCTTCAAGGTTCTGGATTGGAAGTCGCTTGGCATCAACGTTAATGGCGAGTACATCACTCACCTTCGGTTTGCCGATGACATAGTGGTCATGGCTGAGACCATGGAGAGCCTCAGTACAGTGCTCGATGACCTCAATAGAGCTTCCGAAAGAGTGGGTCTTAAAATGAACATGGACAAAACCAAGGTCATGATGAATGCCCATGTAACACCCACTCCTATCAAGATCGGAGACTGTTTACTTGAAGTTGTAGATGATTATGTCTACCTGGGACAAACGATCCAGTTGGGTAGATCCAACTTCGAGAAAGAGGTCAACCGTCGAATCCGACTCGGCTGGGCGGCGTTCGGGAAGTTGCATGGTATCTTCTCGTCCAATTTACCGCAATGTCTCAAGACAAAAGTCTATGACCAGTGTGTGTTGCCAGTGATCACCTATGGGACCGAAACGTGGTCGCTCACAATGGGCCTTATCAGGAAGCTTAAAGTCACCCAAAGGGCAATGGAGAGGGCTATGCTCGGAATTTCCTTGCGTGATCACGTCAGAAATGATGATGTCCGCAGGAGAACCAAAGTTACCAACATAGCCCGAAGAATTGCCAAACTTAAGTGGCAGTGGGCAGGGCACATTGCTCGCAGAGCGGATGGCCGTTGGGGCCGAAAAGTTCTGGAATGGCGACCGCGAACCGGAAGACGATATGTTGGAAGGCCTCCCACTAGGTGGACCGATGACCTGGTTAAGGTTGCGGGAAGGCGCTGGATGCGAGACGCACGGGATCGGTCAGTGTGGCGACGCCTGGGGGAGGCCTATGTCCAGCAGTGGACGTCTTTCGGCTGAAACGATGATGATGATGAATGATGAAAATAAAAAAAATAACATTTGCCACATCTATACTAATATTATAAAGAGGTAAAGTTTGTGAGTTTGTGAGGCTTTAGGGGGTAATCTCTGGATATACAGAACCGATTTAGATGAAATTTGGCATGTAGATAGTTTGAGACCCTAGGAAGGACAGTTAGACAGTTAGGATAGTTTGTTTTCGCTTGGGATGACAAAACACTTTTTACGCGGGCGAAGTTATTAATAAACACGGAGTAATGATACGCCAAGCTTAAACTTCGAAAATGTATACTCAGGTGGTACTAGTTGACTTGTAACTTTACTCCGATTTTATTAATAAGGAGGTTATTGTTTACCTTGAATTTTTCAGGAATTAGTGCGTAAAGAGATTCTGTCGGTATACCCTGAGGATAGCGAGGTGGACGGTTCCAGACTGCCTCACCTCATGGCGGCAATCTGCGAGACACAGCGTGTTCGATCGATCGTGCCCGTCGGGATTCCCCACGGATGCGTCGAAGTATGTATATTTTATCATATTGGGTATTTCGAATCTACCAACTTTTGTATCGTTTCTTGAAAACATTAAGTGGGAAGTTCTGAGTTGAAATGGGAATATTCTCTAATTAAGGTATCAGCTTTCCTGAATTATTTTCAGTTTAAAAAATATACCTAGCTGTAAAACTCAAAGCTAAGCTTTAATTAAAAAAACCTAATATCTGTGTTTCTTCTCCCGCAGGATACTTATCTAGGAAACTACAGAATTCCTAAAGGAGCTATGGTCATTCCACTCCAATGGGCAATGCACATGGATCCAGATGTTTGGGAGAACCCGGAAGAATTTAGACCGAGCAGATTCTTAGGTTCCGACGGCAGTCTGCTGAAACCTCAAGAGTTTATACCGTTTCAGACAGGTAAAGTGTACCTACTCGTATAATAAGAAAAGCTGTATCTTTGGACGAACGAAGTACAAGGAGAGCGCAAATTCGAATGACTTAGTGCGCTTGTTCGTCCGTCTATGTTACACGAAATCTGGTCAGCTCGCCAAGTGTAGACACAGCTTTACGATGTTCAACGTTAAGAAAAGCACCTCCTAAGGTATGGTCGTTTATGGTGTTTCTGTCACATCAAAAGCAGAAAATGTACACACATACGGTTTTCAATTACCTTTTGAATTTTCTGTTGCAATAACACTGAAGGCACGATATCAATTTACGCAGTTTCGTGGCTGGCTATTATTTTCTTTAAAAGCATAAGCTATATTAGAGTTTGAGATAACACGATAGAAAAAGAACGAGATTTTCTGCTGAGCTCATTAACTTCATTGAATAATGAATATGTTTTGTTATTATAACAGTAGGTTCGTTATAATAGTACAACGGGGTTTGGCTTGTGACTTGTGACGACCTATTGAACTCAACCGTTAGGCAGGCTCTTGTCACTCCAAACTTATTTCAAAATTATTTTCAATGGTTCTTTTAAGATTATTGCAACACCTACTTGATTTGTACTATATCGTGGTGGCCCAGTGGCTAAGAACTTGCCTCTCGTGCTTGAGGTATTAGGTTCAAATTCGGGCAAGTACTACTGTGGCTTGTTCAAATTAATATGTACTTTCTAAGTTTTGGACATCACAGGCAACGGTGAAGATAACATCGTGAGGAAACCTGGACTTATATAGTTAATGTAAGTCAGGAATAGCCAAGTCAGAGGCCTGTGGGGTTACCAGAGGCGGCTTTATTAACTCTGACACCAGGGGTGGCCACATCCTCACACGAAAAATAAAGAAAGATATTGCCCAAAGCTGGACACAAACTTCACTAGAGCTAGAAGTAGAAAGGAAGATGAACGTAAAAAAAAAAGGCAAAGACCCTTAAAAAAAAAACTTATATTTAACATGAATTCTGTTCCCAAATAACGCTGAAATAAATTGAGACATTCCACAAATGAGGTTTAATTTTAATGTCACGTATAACCTCGGCTATCACACATATCTCGCATTCTCAGACTGAAAACATAATAATTATGTAGGTAGTTTTAAAATACGTTTTCACTCTGATCGAGAGACCTACTTTGATTTCTGATAGCTTATTTTAGACTTTCTGTTCACTGTACAATTTTGGACTCAGATAAGCGCGATAAACTACGAATGATATTTGCTAATAATTATTATTTATGTCGGTATAGACATATATATAATGGTTGACAGATTGATAAGCTTTTAAAATGTTTAGTCTCTCTTCGATAGCTAAGTGTTTAGTCGAAAGATATTCGACTGCCTCTGAAAATCAGCGATGTGCCTCTGTCTCTATCATGATTACCAGCATTATGCTGAGCGACGGCCGTTTTGCCGGAATGTGACGCAATATATTTTCTCATTTTTAGGGTTCCGTACCCAAAGGGTAAAAACGGGACCCTATTACTGAGACTTCGCGGTCCGTCTGTCTGTCTGTGTCTGTCTGTCTGTCTGTCTGTCTGTCTGTCACCAGGCTGTATCTCATGAACCGTGATAGCTACACAGTTGAAATTTTGACATATGATGTATTTCTGTTGCCGCTATAACGACAAATACTAAAAACAGAATAAAATAAATATTTAAGTAGGGCTCCCATACAACAAACGTGATTTTTTTTGCTGTTTTTTGCGATAATGGTACGGAACCCTTCGTGCGCGAGTCCGACTCGCACTTGGCCGGTTTTTTTTAGTTATTCATGCCGCTTTTAGGGTTCCGAACCCGAAGGGTCCAAACCGAGCTATATTGCTGTCACTCACTTGTCCGTCTAACTGTCTGTCACACAATTTTGTTGCGAAGAAGTTGAACTATCTCATCGAGGGGGTATCGTTGTTTAGAGCTCGTTGAGTAGATAAATACTATATTTTTTGTTTAATAAAATATTGGAAAAAGGAATGAGAAGCTACCACAGTCAGCTTTTTTTTTACAAAATTTTGTAGCGAAGAATCTTTTAACTTCCAATTGACCTATGAACTTGAAATTTGGTGATAATGTTTATTATTACTTATATTTTACTAACAAATACCAATATATTGATAAATCAGATTTTTTCTTTTGTATGAAACCCTAATGTGCGAAGTCCGACACTCAATTGACCGGTTTTTTTTTTATGGTATGCATCATACTTACCGCAGTTACCGGACATAATTTTTTTTTTTTTTCTACGTATAATAGATTAGGTAGGTACTGTTGTCAAGTGCTCATCAGTAGAACCTTTTTATGCCCATTTTAGGGCTACATCACGTACCATTTCAACGATAGGGATTAATGGCCGTTCTATACCTGCATTCTATACAAATAAAGAAATTATATATATTATATTCTTTCGGTATCTTTTTAAAAAGTATGTTGAAAATTGTTGTTCCAGCAAAAGTGACAAAATCCCAAAATAAGAAATCATCAAATAATATTTAGTTCATAATAATACAATAGATTAAATAAAATAAATAAAATTTAAGAGAAAATTGGAGACGAAACAATGAATTACTGTGATTTGTCATTCAAACAATTAATAGGTAGTGGTATTTATTATGACGATATAACAAGCAAAGCATCCCAGCAACGGGAACAGAACTCAGTGTAAATTATATGTTTTACAAGCAGAGACGAAGCTCGTAGTCAACGAAAAATCTCACTTGCTACGAAATTTCTATTTATTTTCTAAGCGTCCTGTTTTACGGTCTATCTCCGTAAAAACGAAGGAAGTTCTCCCCTGGGCGACATAGAAGATTCATTACATCCACCGACAATACCTTCGAAATAAACTTTTTATCTGGTTTCCGTATCATTACTTTGTTTGTAGCACTAGTAGTACAATGTAACAACTCGTAATTAAATTGTTTCTTGGAAGTGATAATGCAACTTTTGATTTTATTTTTCACTACAAGCTTTTAGTAAATTTTAATTTGTTCGGTGTCGGTTTTTTCTCTGAATTAACACGGCAAGATTTTAAACGCATAATATTATACTATTTGTTTTTGATTACCACGAAAAGTATTTTGTATTCACGTTATTGTGGTGGTCTGCTAATGAAATATTCTTATAAGGTAACCTTCCATCCACAGGAAAACGTATGTGTCCTGGCGACGAGCTCTCTCGGATGCTGGCATGCGGCTTAGTCGCACGACTGTTTCGTCGACGCCGTGTGCGACTGGCGTCCGACCGCCCCTCAGAGGAAGAGATGAAAGGAACCATTGGACTTACCCTCTGCCCTCCTCGCGTCTCCTTCTATTGTGATCCTGTGTAATTGAATGCCGCAGTTAGAAAGTATATTTTTATTCAGTTAGTAGCTGTAGTCAACTCCTATATAAATTAAAAGTTGCTTGAAAATTAAAAGATTTTTATTTTTGCTACAAAACACAACATAATAAATAACCAGAACTTATCATTGATGCAGAAGTCTGTTTGAAACTGCCTTCGAAACAGGAAGGCAACTCTGTATCAACAATGGGCCTTATCAGAATACCAGCGCAGCGTTATTTTCTTTTAGATATCGCTGCACATGCTGAGATAGGAGCCTTTTTGGTCTCGCATTCGGTTTTTATTTTTTGTTTTACTTGTCTCGTGTCTCCTGTGCGGGTCAAAAATATTTTGTTTTCTTTCTATTTTGACTTTTTCCTGTAGATACATAGTAGATGCTAAGTTACTGGTATGTACTCAATACTTGATAGTAATACAAGTTGTATTAAAAACAAAGCTGCCCACAAAAGTGAGGCAGGAACAACGATTACACATGTGATGTTAAAAATTATTCTGTATAGCCTTTAATTTGCAATGCTTTTGCTAATTACATGCAGAAACGTGTTTGTATTGAATTACTACAATAAAGGAAGTAGGTAGCATACGATAGATGCCATATGAGTAATGGGAAAGACCGTGAGTAATGTCAGCTAGTCGATACCCTCGTTTGTACAAATTGTGCGGGTCTGCGTGCCTAGCTGTGACGTCGGCTGTCAACAGGTCATTCACCTCAAACATTACTTAATAGTATTTGTGTTCACGCAACTGCACCTTTACAAACTAGCATACCAGTTTAATTCAGTTTAAATTATTTAAATGTTGCAGTTACTAAAGACCAAAAGTTCAATAAACTTTGTTTCGTAAGCCAATCGAATTTTAACATAACACAAACAAGCATAATATATCTCCTTTGTTCTCCGAAGGATTATCCACAGCACTGTAGCACATTATTTTTAACCGACTTCAAAAAAGGAGGAGGTTCTTTAAGTTATTACTATTTAATCGAAATAGACTAGGTATGGATAGTATTGAGTAAAATGATTGGTATTTTGAGTAAAAGTATTTCTTAATGCAGCCATTTTATCAGGCTTGTATTCTTGTAACTCTCCGTGTAGTGATTAGCTTTACTATACTTACTCACTTTTTGCTTTTTCTTTGTACTCGTAGTTTGTAACCAGGTTTTAATAAAATAGAGTGTTTAAATCAATATTTTCACTTTTAATTTATTACTTAAACATACATTCTTACAATTAAATAGAGCTTATACACAAAGCATATAATAGTCCAACAGACATCGGTCAGCTACAAGCTATCCGACTGAAATTCAGTACACGGCAACATAGTTGCAACAAATTGAAATTAGTACAATACAAGATCATTAAATTTAGGCGTTATTCTATTATATAGCGACGATATCGCTCTAGACTAGTTGCTGGTTGTCACACTACCATGGAATGTTAGTTCAAACCTGATACGAACAAGTTACTCTATACATATAAATGAACACTTACAAACTTATTCCTAAAGCCTACTGTAACGCAACAAACGTGAGATCACACACAACAGACCCCATTCTCGCAAGTGACACTAATAAATAATGATACAAATAATGACCTAGAATTCTACATTTTATTTTGGTATAGGTACTAGAACTTAGAACGTAAACGTTAAATACAATGTGTAATGGTGTGATTTGCTGAAGTCTATGATTCTAGTCTACCAACACGCTAATACTGCAAACTCACACAAACGTCATTTTATAATCTCAACGATGGGAATATCAATACATATATCTAACGTTCGGTCTACTATTTAATTGAACACTTTATGCACAGCCTCGAACATCGCGACGGCAATGTCGTCACTTATATAATTAAGACTTAAATAAATGGTTGTCGATTCGCTCTAAAACGAGTGATCATTGAATACTGGTGGGTGTGGTCGCGCTGTGAGGCGTGGAGTGGCGCGTTGTGGCGCGGAGTGGCGCGGCGGCTAGTGCGCACCAACGTGGCGCAGGTGCGGGTGGTCGGGCGCGGGGGGCGCCACTGCGGGCGCCGAGCGCGGGGTGAACTTGACGCGGAAGGCTTCTGGCGCAATGGTGGCGCCCACCGTGCCCTCCAGCGACGGCGGCGCGTGGCCCGCCTCCATCTCCAGGTCAAACTGGTGCATGATGCACGAGAAGAACATGAACATTTCCATGCGCGCCATCACATCGCCCAGGCACATCCTTCTGCCGACGCCGAACGGCATGAAAAACTCGGGCTTCTTGATCTTGCCGGTTTCATCAATGAATCGGCTGGGGTTGAACTTTTCGGGCTCGTCCCACAGGTTAGGGTCCATGTGTATGCAGTTGATGAGAGGCACAACTTGAGAGCCAGCGGGTATCAAGTAGCCGTTTATGTAGACATCCCTAAGAAAAAAGGTAGTGATAAGTATATTTACCGAAATATAATTTTTTAAACAATATTTCCGAGTTTAGTGTTATAATACTTACTTTGTAGGAGAGTGTGTGGTTGCCAGGGGCACTATATTTGACATCCTCAGAGTTTCAAGTATGGTTGTTTCGGTGTATGGTAGGTTGGGCATGTCTTCCAGTGTTGGGAGACGTTCGCGACCGACGATGGCGTCCAGTTCTTCCTGCACGCGCCTCTTGTGCTCGGGATTCCTCAACATGAAAACAATCATCCATAACAGCGATGATTTTATTGTTTCCATGCCCGCAGAAAAAAGGTCACCAAGAATTTGTTTCATTTGTAGTTCTGTGAAAAAAAGATTCTATATAGAAACCTTCAATGTAAAACGCCAATTTACGGGGTATTATGTTTTGTATTACAAAAAACTAGTCGATTGTTGTATAAAACTTACCGTGATCTCTTCCTTCAAATAGTTCTCCTTCGCGTCCCTCAGCCTTGGCCTCCTCTATCTCGATTAGATACATGTCGATGAGATCTCTGGCGTTATTTACATCTAGAGTTTCGCGGTGCTCGTCGATCAGGGTCTGGTAGAAAGCAAACATCTCCTCTCGGTTCTTCGCTACTTTCTCCTGCGCTTGCGCTTTGCCTGGCAGCCACTGCATGTGAAAAACAGGATTTGTTAGTTTTATTAAAAAAACTCTAAAAATATAGCATTTAATGTAATTCATTTTTAATAGATTTCAAATTAGGGTTGCTACTTACGTTGTAGAGAGGGACATATTCCCCATAGTGGACTTCACCGAAGAGCCTCATGCCTTCTTCAATCAAGTGGTTTAGCCTTTCGAAGCGTTGGTCTCCGGCGGTGAAGTGCACGGACATGGTGATGCCGCAGATGACGTTGGACACGCCCAGGGCGAGCAGAGGGTTGGCGTCGATGGGTGCTCCTCCCGCGTGGTGCAGGCTGTCTATCAGCTCATGTACTTCGGTCTAAAGAACGAATAGCCCCGTTAATATTGTTGATCACCAATAATTTCACAAATATAAAGAAAAAATAAAATATTATCTAAGGGCTACGAGATAACTTGTATAATTGTTACGAACCTTTATTCTTGCTTCCATGACTCTCTTGCCGTTTCCCATATACGTCATGCCGAATTCGCGCAATTTCTCATGCAGGAAGCGGCGCTGGTTCTTCCAGAGAAGGCCTTCGCTGTTGATGATGCCTGCACAGAGGGAGGCGTTATAGTGAGGGCTTAAGAGTGGGCGGCGCGCAAGCACCGCGGGAGGGACGGGCTAGTGACGCCCACATGCACATGTGCACTTTTCTTGCCGGTATATTATGGGTTACACTAATATTTACTAACTTAGCAGTATTTTTTTTAAAGATTTTTATTTTCGGAAAATTTTATTTTTAAATTAAACAAACGAACGGATAAACTTGAAATGCAAGACTAACTATGAAAAAACTATGATTTCGCAAATATTAACTGTAAGAATTAAAATTAAGCAAAAAAACTAGTTTTGCAAAAGACTTATATAATATATATAATCTGGTGGTATTGTGAACTTACCGAGACCATCCAAAGTATTCATGAGCGGTGTGTTGGGGCGTCCGGTGAACTCTTCTCTCCGGAAAATATCTCGGATGACTTTGTAATCGCAGACCACAACGGTCAGCTTGTTTCCGAGACGAGTAGAGAAGACCGCTCCGTAGAGGTGAGAAAGCTCCAGGAAGGTTTTGTGGCGTACTCCTAGGAAGGGCAGGTAGCCGACGATGGGGGGGCCCCAGGGTCCCGGCGGAAGCTTGCGCGCCTCGCGCAGCTGGCGCAGCAGCAGCAACGCCGACCCCGCCACCAGCAGCAGCTCCAGCGAAGTGATTGACACACAGTAATTCACTACTCTCACCAGTCCCCACAAAAGTTTGGAATTTGATAAAATAGATATCATTTTGTCTGATACAACAGTTACAGTCTTTCAAATAAATAAAAACAACGGTTGTATTTTTTTTAGTTAATAAAGATACATTAGTGCGCGGATTTAAAATTCGCGATAGTGCGATGCCGATAACTCGGGGATAGTATATCGCGTGCGACCGACGTCTCGGCACTGCGCGCCGTTGGCGTGGCCTTGCGAATAAATACGCGCGGGGTGGCGCGCGCGCAGGCTCGTCCCACCGGCGGCTCGCCGGCGCAGGCGCTCCTCTCTCCGCCGCTTTTCCGGCGCGGTGGTGGCCCGGTGCGCTACGAAACCCGTAGCACTCCACTCGTAGACCACTTTTATTTTTTTTGTATAGACCGCGTTTCATTTTGGTATTCGTGAACCAATTTTATTTCATTCAAATGTATCAAATCAAATCAATTGACCATTATCACCGTTTATAAAAAAGTACTGGTGCTACGAAAGTGCTACGGACTGAAAAACATGGCTGGGTGTAATTATGTAAAGGTTTTAAGCATTAAGTCATGCGAATTGGGAGTCGTAGTCGTGAATGTACATACTAGAGTTTTCGGCACCGGGTACCCGGGTCGGTTATACCCGTGTAAATAAGCTTTTTCATAACCTTAATCCTGGGTATTTTTCATTTTTATATTTACAAATTGCGACATAGACCGCTATTTATGTCTCACAAAAACATAAGGTGTTAACATTATTTGTGATCCCAAACTAAAGGAAAGAATAAGGGCAAAACATAAAAAGAATAAATAAATATTAACTATCACACACAGTCATGGTAAATATGCCTGGTATTCTTTTAAAACAGTAGATAAAACTTTCTTGGATAGTATTAGAACAGTGGCTGTAGAATTTATTTTAAATTGATAAAAAATACCACAAAGTCAGTCCCGGAAAATCCACTTTTACATTTCTTTCAATACAGTGGTTTCGCATTTAGGTAAAAATCTTGTAAACTAGTGTTATTACATTATTTTACTTTAAATAAATATTTATTTTGTTTTCTGTTTTGGTTTTTTTATTTGGCATTTCCTTCTTAGTTATAATTAATACTACACGCGAGAAGCACTTTATTGTATAGTTTTTTTTAATTTTTTTATTCGAGATTTATTATTTTATTATTTATTTGTAAACATTGTGTATGTGCGTGTGGTGGAGAGGTACAACATTAAGTAGGTCCACTATATTTTACTACGAGGCGTTTAAATATGACTAACAATAAAACTCATCTAATCTTTTTCTTTATCTTTCAAATAACATTTAATTAATATACAACAATAATTAATTATCCACTATCACCACAACGGCATATTATAACAAATCAACAAAACATCTTCTTATTGGAAACAATTAAATCTTACAGTACAATGTGAATTAGTTAAATTATTTATTAATTATGTCTACTTATTAGTGGTAAGTCAATAACTTAAGTAAATAAATGTGAAATGTTCCAAAAATCAATGTCAAAAAGCAGTGATATTTTACTGATTTTATTTAATATTTATGTACTAATGTTAAATAATAATAATAAAAAATACAGTAAAATATCAATTAAGTAAGTAAAAAAATCAGCTATGATTTACCCCTATGCATGCAAACTTTACACAATTTGACGTTGAAACAGACATGCACATTTTTTAATAATATCTTTCATTAAATAGTTTAAAATCACATAATTTGTCAAGATAATAAATGCAATACTGATTAAAAATACTTTCATCACTTTAAATAAATAGTTATCTTATTTTTTTTATCATTATAATCATAATAATTATTATTAAGCACAACACGACAAATGATCCTACATTTAATTGTAAAGATGTATAATATATATGATGTATCTGAAAAACAAATACCGGGGTATGAAAAAAGTCCGCGTACCCGAAAACCCTAGTACCTACTTACCCATTTCGAATGTTAAATAAGAATTGACTTTGTGGATGACCTCACTTACTTTACCTATTGATGTTAATGTAGGCGTCGAAATTCGGCGAGGGGTGAGAGGGGAGATCGAGGTCGTGCGGGTGCGCATGCAGATGATAAGATTAACGAATTGCGTAAGTTGGCGCGAGGCAAGGTGACGGCGGGTCGACGACTTGCGATTGAAAGCCTTGGGCGAACTTCTGCGCTGCTCGACCTCTAAGCGACACTCTATCACTCTTCAAATTATACAACGAGATCGTATACCCCATTCATTCAAAGGCGCTTTTAACAGCAGTCATGTCTACGATTTCTTGCTACACGTATAAATTAAAGTGTATTGTTAAGTATAGTAATCAAAGTCCTTCGCTTAGATTTAACATTGAAGCACATTTACCAATGTTTCAAAATGATTATGAGATGAACAGAATATCACAGGGATTCAAAACTTTCGAAGTGCATAGGTAAAACTTGGGGTATGGACCTCGCACTCAATGAATCACGTATTCGTAGTATTTACGAGGCCACAATACCTGGAAAGAAAAGGCAATAGTACACAAATCGATGTCTATTGAGCTTTATTATAAATGACTAGCTGTCCCCCGCGGCTTCGCTCCCGTGGACCACCCCACAGGACCCGTTTTCGGGATAAAAAATAGCTTATGTCACTCAGGAATAATGTAGCTTTCTATTGGTGAAAAATTTTTTCAAATCGGTCCAGTAGTTTTGGAGCCTATTCGGTACAAACAAACAAACAAATATCTTTCCTCTTTATAATATTATTACTAGCTGTTCCCCGCGGCTTCGCTCACGTGGGCCACCGCACAGGACCCGTTTTCGGGATTAAAAAATAGCCTATGTTACTCAGGAATAACGTAGCTTTCTATTGGTGAAAGAATTTTTAAAATCGGTTCAGTAGTTTCGGAGCCTATTCGGTACAAACAAACAAACAAACAAACAAACAAAAAAATCTTTCCTCTTTATAATATTATAGTATAGATAAATGATGATATTTATTTCTGTAAGTTGGTTTGTACAAACACTTTTACATGTCGATCATATTTTTTTAAACTAGATGAGGTCGGCGTTTCCTGTCTGACTAATCTGAGAAGAAAGGCCGAAACAAACTCAGAGGTCACAGTCTCTTTTAAAGTCCAGACAAAATCTTGGTTAGATCATGTGAAGACCATGTAGACTGATGTCTGAAATGGTCTTTTGAGGACAGAACCAGCCAGATTTAGTGGACCTGTCCAGTCAGTGCACGCATTTGTCAATAACCGTGCAGCTCAACTCAGAATTTAAGGAGCTTAACGAATTGACGAACAATACCAAAGAAAGGACATTCGGGTAGGCCGCATAAATAATCAAACTGCCAGACCATGATTAAAAACTAACTAAGATAAATAAAAATAAAAAAAAAAGAATGATCCACATAGTCTTCACATTCACAATAATTAAAATAAAATAATATAATACTTTAAAAAGTAAATATTCTTGTCATTGCAAGAAAAAAAAAACAAAATTCACGGTGCAAAATAAAAATAAAAACACTAAATTAATTGGAGCAGCTCAATCCCTATTGCTACCTAATATGTACATTTAGTACTAATTTTTGTACCTAATCAGCGATTAGATATTGAATCACGTATGATTACTAAATCTATGAGTAATTCAGAAGACCGATTAACAGTTTTACAATTATTTGTAATAACAGGAAATGTATATAAGGAATGGATATAAGGTGGGCGCATCGATTATGATGTGGAGTTAAAACCTTAAATAAAAAAACTGGCCAAGTGCGATTCGGACTCGCGCACGAAGGGTTCCGTACCTATATCGCAAAAAACGGCAAAAAATACACGATTGTTGTATGGAGACCCACTTAAATATTTATTTTATTCTGTTTTTAGTATTTGTTGTTATAGCGGCAACAGAAATACATCATCTGTGAAAATTTCAACTGTCTGGCTATCACGGTTCATGAGATACAGCCTGGTGACAGACGGACAGACAGACAGACAGATCGTGGAGTCATAGTAATAGGGTGCCGTTCTTACCCTTTGGGTACGGAACCCTAAAATATGCGATTATGTTGTGAGACAAAAAGTCTAGAACCGCGAGCATCGCACGCAATAGTCATTCTTATAGTTTTAACGAATTTAGTGCCGATACAATCTGACCTGATGCGGACAAAGCCCAGTGCGTATGCACTCGTACGGTCATGTCTAGTCGGAAAAATATCAGTAGCATGCCTTGTTGCTATCTTAAAATTATCTTAATGATCCATAAAATGTAAGATAGTAGTAATTTTATAAGAAAACCAGACAGTGTAACGTTTCGTTGTTTTAATCTTTTAATTTCAATAAAACGTTAGTGCATTTTTGTTCAACTTACGTGCCTCGCACTATATAAAGATGAATTGTATTTAAAAAAAAACCGGCCAAGTGCGAGTCGGACTCGCACACGAAGGGTTCCGTACCATTATCGCAAAACACTGCAAAAAAATCACGTTTGTTGTATGGGAGCCCCCCTTAATTTAATTTTAATTTAATAATAATTATTTTTTGAAGAGAATATACATCTAAACATTCTGTGAATATTTCAAGCGTCTACCTGTTGCCGTTATTAATATCAAGCAAAAAACGGCAAAAATATCACGTTTATTGTATGGGTAGCCCCCTTAAATATTTATTTTATACTGTTTTTAGTATTTGTTGCTATAGCGGCAACAGAAATACATCATCTGTGAAAATTACAACTGTCTAGCTATCACGGTTCATGAGATACAGCCTGGTGACAGACGGACAGACAGACAGACAGACAGATGGATCGCGAAGTCTTAGTAATAGGGTCCCGTTTTTACCCTTTGAGTACGGAACCCTAAAAAATTAAGTACCGTATGCACAATAAATTAATTTGGGAATTTTTAATCTAATTACAAAAATAAATTACATGGATTATAACTGTGAAATTGTAAAGGCTGGCATCCTTGCTCAGTGATATTGTTTATTAAAATACTATGTAGCATGAAGACTAATGATTAGTAATGATTTAATAGTTAGTTTCATTCACTTTGAATCATGATAGCAGTTTAGCTACCGCAGCTGCAATCGCATTGTTTTAGTGACCTTATGAACTTCGCTATGTACGAGTAATATAAAACTATTTATAATACGCTCACTATTGTTTTTGAAGTAATTTAAAATAAGGATTATTATGGTATGCTTCTAAAAATAACTCATGAAAAACAACATTTTAACAAAAAACTAACCCGATTTCCAAAACAAAACACTATAAAGCGAAAAATTACTTTCTTTTCGAAAGTCGGTATTTTTGGTACCTATTTTAATAAACGTACATATCTTCAACACAGTTGAATCCGGTTAAATTCAGGCTTGAGCATCCCGGTGGTAACGAATCCTTAAAGTCGTTAATTTAAGTTTTCATCCGTGGAATTTAGAAAGTAGAAACTAACACATAGTAGGTTAATTCTTACACAAAAATTAATATAAATAAACATATGATACTTCAGCCACTCGTAGCAGATCCACGCTGGATGAAAAAGACTGCCTTCAGTAGAAGCGCTCCAAAACTGGATTATGAGCTGAGACTGCAGTTCTCGTAGCAAAACACGGGTCGTTGAAAAAAATATACGGAATGCGTTGTAAAATGCACGGAATCATGAAGACTGCTGGCACATAAGTGGTCATGCGCTTTGCCCGAGGGGAGAAGCCGATTTCCGCTTCTATCAACTGATATCAGTTTTCATAATAGGTATTACACTTTACTTGTCAATAGCCTTTTTTAAACAAGCAAGACTCGCAAGCCATTTCAAATAATATCAACGCTTTTAAATTTTCGCTGCTAATAAAAATATCAATAAAGAAGTAGAAGATTTCTATGCAATAAAGAACAATGGCAGGTGCCCATACATTGTTTTAGCTGAGATTAAATTCGAAAGTCTTTAAATGAAAAATATCTGGTTTAACTCAGGGTGATGTTCTGAATTAGTTTGTACAAGAATTTTTGTTCGAGAATGTAGAGAATAATAGATATTCAGTCATAAACTTTTGTAGGTTATGTCTGGGTAACTTTTAATAATGTGTTTAATAGGTAATATTATTCAATTTCGTGGAAGTAAAAAGGGAATATCGCATTAGTATTTCCTTTATCTAGTTATTTTAGCATGAAATGTGTAGTATACTCTTTGGAAAGAGTATATTTATTTAAACTAAGTGACTTTGACGTGTATCAAAAGGTTGTCGTCAACAACTAAGCTATATGTTTTTTAGACTTGGGTACTAGTCTTTTTGCCAATCATTAATTGAAAGTAATTCATTTATTTCTACTACACTACAATATTCTTACCTACCTGCAAGGAACATCTACACTTAGACATAAACTGTATTGTTAACTCATTTACTGCAATAAATACAATAATGATATTATTACTTAATATAGTTACTACTTGTCACTTAGCAGATAAAATATATAATGGCAACACTATGCTAAAGAAATGAACTAAAAAATCAAATAACTTTTTATTTATTATGTGTTTTTTATATCTATTTTGAACCAGGCCTAATTATACTTTAAAAAACATAGACAATTAATAGAATGTCTTTCGTATATAACTCACTTTCAGACGCTCAAATTTAAGTCAGCTAAAATTTCGCCATTGTTCTTTGCCGAAAGAGACGTTTTCAGCAAAAAAATTGTCTTCTCCTTTCATGTCGAACGAAATTTGAAAACTTTGTAAAATGTTACCAACCAGTGACAAATAAAAAAAAGCTTAATCCATAAGGTTGGTAGTGCATTGGTTGGTGGTTTAGTTGGTTGTCTATTACCTACTTACACGGTAACAAACATCGTCGGATGGTGACGGCGTCTCTTCCTGCACACGCCTCTTGTGGTCGGGGTTCCTAAACATGTCTTCCCTTAAAGTATTCAGGCGTGTAATTTGTTACGTACGTTGTAGACTTCAGTGAATTACACTACGGAGAATATGTCTTCCATATACACCATAGTGCAGTTTACCGTAGAGCTTCATGCCTTTTTTAATCAGGTTTTTAAGCTTATCGAAGCGTGCGTCTCCGTTGCTGAATCTTAGGCGCGGCCTACTTGTTCAGTTATATCAGTTACATTGTAGAGAGAGACATATTCTCCATAGTGCACTTCACTAAAAGGGCCTCAAGCACGCTTCGAAAGGCTTAATCACCTAATAGAGCCTTCTTCTTCAATCTGCGTCGTCGTTGCTGAATTTCAGGTGTAGCCCTCTTGGTCAGTTATGATGTAAAGAGATAAATATATATGTAGATAGGCTCCCTCCGCGTGGTTCAGGTTAGCGATTAGCTTGATAACTAGGTACATTGTAAACAACAAAATGAAACCGTTAATTTTGTTGATTATCAATAATCACACAAATAAATATAACTATATTGTATATGGACTTTTTATATGTACTTTGAGATAATTTTTATAATGGTTACGAAATTCTTACTTTCATAATTTTTTTTGCGGTTTCTCATATACGTATTGCTGAAACCACGCAATTTCTCGTGTAGGAAGCGGCGGTGACTCTTCCAGAGGCAGCCCTTACTGTTGATTATGCCTGCACATAGTTCATTTTGTTATGTTTGTAAAAATAACTCATGAACAGCATGCCAACATTGACATTCATATAAGGTCACAAATATCTATTACGAAAGTTGATTTTCCAATGATAATATCTACAATTATCTCTATGGTCGGTGAAGTCTAGATAGTGTTGAGCAGAGAGTAACCTTGTTTACTTATCAGAGAAAGATTACGGAATGACCATATTAATATGGTTAGGTGGTCCTGAGCATTAATATTGTTATAATAACAGTTGTGGATAATGAGAATAAACAGTCATGCAGTTAATTAATTCAGTTTTTGGGTTACTTATTTACCCAAAAGCAAAAACATAATCAATCTTAGTAAAACCAGCCCTTAGGAATAATTAGAGGATGCAGTAGTAGAAAAAACATTTCTGTTCATGGCAGATTTCGATAAGTTTACTGATATTACGTATTCTGTTTTAATAATTAATTTTGTGGTTTTTATAATTAAATATTCAAAATGGCTGTGGAGTAACTTAGCTGAAGTTACATTCGTAGACGGAAATTTTTCTAAAACTGTCCGTGTTTTCCCATATTTTTATATGTGTTTCATAATTAACATATATGTGTAACTTTTTGTTGAAATGCGCTTTGACGTAGGCCATCGCTATTGTCTATAGAGTCACGTATGTAAGTAATTCTTAGTCCTTTAGACGAACAAACTTTGGTACTTACTGTTAATTTTTCTATTACCAAATAGAACTAAATTAAAATGAATTAACAATGCTATAATAAAAAGTTGAGTTATTTATTTTCCTCTTAAAGGCAATGCTAAGTTATCTTTTTTCATGTATGTATATCTTAGTATAGTTTAATTTCCAACAAAGTAGATACTCTTTGTGTTTATTCTTGAGCATCGTATAGCAACGGGTGCATTTGTACTACGAAAACCTTTGTTGCAACGTTATGTGATTCCAGGCATGGCAAACAGAATACTGTGATAAATGTAATTTTAAGTATGTAGTAAGTAAACTACGCATACTACTAGAGCAGTGGTGGCCCAGTGGTAACGGCTACGACTTACAAGTTGTAAGTCGTGGGTTCGAACCCAGGCAGGCACTTTGTGTAAATTATTTCATCACCACTGCTCTCTATACGATGAAGGAAAACATTGTGACGAAACCGGCATGTATTAGAACCAAAAATTCGAAGACATGTGACATTCAATAACACGCACTGGGCCCGCGTTGTGGACCATTATTCCCTCTTACAGAGAGGTGGCCTGTGTCCCAGCAGTGGGAACATTAAAAAAGGCTGATGATGAAGTAAACTGCGCTGCAGTACGTAAAGACAAATCCTTTTCTTATTCTTATTCTTTATTGTACACCAAACATACAAATACAATAGGACAGTTTATGTACAAAGGCGAGCTTAACCCATAGTTGGGTTCTCTAACAGCAAACCTCATTTGCGTAGAGAAATATGCATTTGATGGTAGAACATCCATGTGCACAACAAAAGCTTATTAAGAACTCTTAACAATTTTAAATACTCACTAAATAAACTATACAAATACGTGTGCAACACACAATGCATAAACAGCATACTACATACAGCATATTATATAATACATAACTAAAATAATACAATTGTAAGTACATAATTAAATGTGTCATGTTGATAGGAAATATTCCATAATTCTTCTCTTGAACACCCCCAATGAAGGGCTTCTAGTTTTCTAGTTTTGATCACCTTAGCTTAGAATATGGAAACGTTAGTCAGACTGGTGCAACCAATGTTATCTATGCTACGAGTATGCAGCAAGCGCGAGTATGCATAGCGAGGGATGAGTGCGACAATAGGATTAATTAATTTTCCTAGCCTCGCATGCGCAGCTCTTGTAGAAAAAGGCAAAGCGGAGCGGAGGTCACGTACAAAACGAAAAAGGGCTAAGGATTTGTGCAGCCTATTTCGAGTCACTTTTTTGTATAGGCACCGTTTCCTCTCAAAGCAAATAATAAATGATAAATGACTTTATTTCTGCAAGTTGGTTTGTACAAACACTTTTACATGTCGATCATATTTTTTTAAACTAGATGAGGTCGGCGTTTCCTGTCTGACTACTCTGAGAAGAAAGGCCGAAACAAACTCAGAGGTCATAGTCTCTTTTAAAGTCCAGAAAAAATCTTGGTTAGATCATGTGAAGACCATGAAGACTGATGTCTGCAATGGTCTTTTGAGGAAAGAACCAGCCAGATTGAGTGGACCTGTCCAGTCAGTGCAAGCATTTGTCAATAACCGTGCAGATCAACTCAGAATTTAAGGAGCTCAATGAATTGACGAACAATACCAAAGAAAGTATATTCGGGTAGGCCGCATAAATACTCAAACTGCCAGACCATGATTAAAAACTAACTAAGATAAATAAATAAAAAAAACACAAAAAAAAAGAATGATCCACATAGTTGCCAAGCAGAGTCTCAAGCCAAATCCAACTTCCTCGTACAGGTCTGGTGGATACGTCACATCGTTTTATAACATCTCCTGTCCTGTCCTCTGTGTCCCAAAATATCCAACCAATGTTAACTATGCGCTGTCACCGACGATGTCTTGGAGGTAGCTAAGTTTTGGGCCATCCAAATTTATGATTGTCGTGCCAGTGACACGAAGAACTTAAAGGCAACTTAACTGTAAGGCTTTCTTTGCTTGGAATTTCATATTATTATTATCAAATATAATAAAGCAAAATAGACTATAATTCATGACCAACTGAGTGACCAAAGTTCAAATGAGTAATATCGCAACTAATTAAAATTATTCTTAGGTTAAAAGTTGTTGTTTTGAATGAGTAATCTTAGTCAAAGTGAAAAATAATGTGTTCTTACAATGTAAACAAAGATATAATATGTTATTTAATATTTTATCAGTTACGTAAGGAAAAGTTGTAAAACATTATCTAATACTTAATTGAAAATAATTTTAGGTATGTTAAAAGTAAAGCTCCTGATAAAGTTCTACAATAAAATTGACAGATATAAATGAGTATCTGCCAAGCGTTAATTAGCAGACACAATAGAAATTACCATTTATTTGCCGATTCGGTGATCTGGACAGTCAACTAGAAGAGGAAGTTTGAAAGTGGCGCCAGTGACAGAAAAGTTGAAAGGAAACCGTTTGTAATGGTATGGCCATGTGATGAGGAGGGATGAAACGCATGTTACTAAAAGAGTTATGAATATAAATGTGGATGGATGGAGAGGGCGAAAAGATTGATGGACTGTGTGTCGAGTGGTATGAAAGAAACTACCTGTAATGCTGTATGTACATTATGGATGCAATAAGTTGAACTTGAAAAGGGAGTCAGTGATGGCGTGACGGGGGACAGGACGGTATGGAAGAAGATAACATGGTACAAAGGCAGGAAGATAATGATGATAAATGTTTGTTTGTTATAATACAAAAATCAGTAAATAAGGAGTTGTATAAATCCGCATTTGCGCTCCATCAATTGACAGTCTAGGGCAAAACAATATAATTTAGGCCAATGATTTATTTTATGAAAGGCCTTAGAAACCCTTTAAGTGATTGCTGCGAGCGGTACCTACCTACTATGAAATGAATAGATACCTGTACTTTTGTACGTTCAGGGACACGTCGTTGTACGAAAAATCATTGTCTGAATACTCTGAATGTTGCCGGAAATACATTGGAAGTAGTTGCCCTTGCCTTATTTTGTACCTTTATGGAACCCTTTTTTTAACCGATTTCGCAAAAAGGAGGAGATTCTCAATTCGGATGCTTCTATTTCTTTTTAATTTGTGTTCGGGCATAACTCCGTTATATATAATCGGATTTGCAAAATTATTTTTTCGTTTGAAAGGGTATACTTTCGAGGGTGTCCCATTGACACCAAATTAAAATCTGATAATGGGATTCCATGGAAATCGAGGGAAATATTATAGGCAGACATATAGCGATTTTGGTATTTTCAATAACATGGCAAGCCTATGCAGTCAGAAAGTATCATTTGGTGAAGTTGAACTGATGAAGAAGACCAAAGAACGAACTGGAACTCCTTAATAAGTATGTCATACGTATAAGATATCTCGAATATTTAAGCGACTGTGATTAAGCAAATACATATAATGATTGGTACTGATGAAAATGGTACCATCGAACTGATCTAATTATGAATTCGGAAGATATACACTGCAACGCCGTAATAAAACAAGGTATCCTAGTCGTGTTTGGGCTTCTTGTAGTCGAAATGAGATGTACTCTGGCTATAAATGATTTACATTGTATTATGAGGTAGTACCAAAACTAACAAGGGTAAAATAAAAAACTTTTTAACAAAAAAAATAAACCGAGTTCTAAAGCAAAACACTACAAAGCGAAAAATAACTTTGTTTTCCGAAGTCAGTGTCGAAAAACAATAGATACACCAAGACACCGACTTCTACTTCTACTGGAAAACAAAGTTTTTTTTGCTTTGTAGTGTTTTGCTTTCTATGTCGACGTGTCCTTATTAAAAAAGCATATTATAAAATCAAGGACTACGTTGAAGATAAAAAAATCTAACTATTCTCAATCTCATTTTTACTTTTTTTCTTCCTTTAATTAGACTTTTTACAATGATTTCAATAATCTTTATAGCCCTTTGCTATGAATAGTTACAGCACTGATAACAACACTTGTGCCACATGTTAAATTTAGTCTTGTTATATATTTTATTTATTTTTTCCTTTGTATAGATTCTTTTACTGATTGTTTTGTGAATGTGTGAACACTGTAGGTCTTCTAGATTTCTAGACGCTTATTAACATTTGTTAACTCTCTCATTTATACATTTTTTTTTTTAGTTTCTTACGACTTATTGTCGGGCCTACGTTGTCCCCCCATATCTAAGCACTAATACTGTAACATGGAAATATTGTAAAAACAAACCAATTTTTTTAAAAGAGTAACCGTGGAGTTTCTTGCCGGTTCTCCTCCACAGGAAACGACCAACCCAAACCGTGCACCTTTTGTCCACGTTTTATAAGTGCCCATGTAGGCCTATGTGAAATAAAAAACATTTGATTTTGATTTTATGTCGGATTATGTGAATATTGACTACGTTAGATCAGTAGTAGAATTTAACAGAAATAAAATTCATTTTATGATTTAAAGCCGGTTTCTAGATATATCTAGTTCAATCCCCCTCTGCATTGCGTCGTGGTACAAATTTTTCTTTACTAATTTGCGCCATCTATGCCAGTCTTTTGCGTCGTGGAGAGCATCGTGCAGATGTGCGGACTTGGTCTGACCATCTTATTGGACTGCAATCCTAGGAAGTTTCCCTTCAATCTTGCAAGTAACCATCAGCTGTTCTAGGTTGTGTCCATCCTTTCTGGGAATGTAACCAAAGAACTCCAATATCGTACGAAGGCAGATCGTGGACAGTCTGATCTTTATGTTCAGTTCGTGGAGGATGGATCTACTTCTAAAAGTACTGAAAAAATTCTAAAGCTTTTACTTTTAACCTATTTTAGAATCGCAGCTTGCCTAACTTAAGAAAAAGATCCGTCAAAATGTTACTTATAGTAAACAAAATTCTAGAACCGACTTATATTGACCTTTTCAATAACAATATTGCTCACTAAAAAGGCTCGCACCGGAGGTCTAGTTATTAAAGTGACAGTTATGTATTTTTCCATCCATCATAATAACATGGGAACAAACTGACATAGTGGTGGCAAAGTAAAAACAACAGGTTCATCATACGATTACAATGATGCCCTGTTCAAGAACTATTAGAGGCTACACTCTAATCGGTTCGCATAAGACACTGTTCCGTTATTTTTTCAGGGCCAGGCAGTTAGTTTTTAGTTAGTGCAAGTCATATTCAAGTTAAATAATGTATTTCAATTAGACCATTAGAAAAGGTACTTTGAATGTCATTATTAACTAGAATTAAATAATTGATTCTAGATGCATAAAGGTATTCATTTGTGTCAGTGTTTAAGTTAATAATCCCTTAATAAGTAACCGGATTTGTAAAACAAGAAGAAGATTACAGGAGGCAGAGTGGCTTGAAAGGGCTGCACCGTGTGATGTCCTAATTACAGGCATTTGGCATTTGTGGTCATCAAATGGACGTGTGCTACCGACACATCGGTGTATTAAGTGTCCCGTGCTAAGCATTCGAAACCGCGACTGATATCGATTAAGTTTGCTTACCACCGTACGATACAAACGTAACGATATCTTTAGTTGCAATATCAGTTTTCAGCTTCGTATAAATAAATTAACTAGTCACGTTTTGCTCCTAGGCCGAGAGATCAATGACCGGCCCTTTTATCGGTGAATCGGATTTATCTGAAATGTTATCAAGTTTGATATTTCCTATCGGTGTTGCCAGATTAGTGCTTCAGCATTATCTACTATTTTAGTCGCGTGATCTGTTATATAATGGTTTCCGTCGGTAATGCAACTGATAAGCCAAGAGAGGTAGAGTAGATAAGTAATCAGGTACAAAAAATAAGGGTAATTTTGTTTTATGAAGGTCGTTGCACAAATTTGTCTGCGGCCAAAACGCGCTACTTTTGAGTGGCTGCACCATCCCACGACGAACTAGACGTCTATTTGCATTGATCGGTACGCTGCGACGCACCGTAACCAACGTTCACGGTTGGGGTGTGATATGTTTCATTAAGATAGTGCAGACTGAGCCAAGACTAGACATATATTAGACTGCCTGTCGCTGAATAATCATGATGATTCGCAAAATCGCAATAAAACAGTCGCAAAGGTGGTCAATATTCACAAAATGTTCTCGTAAATCAACCAAAAACGAAATAGGTGCTGACACAAAACAAAACTGCAGTTTCTTGTAAAATCTCAAAAAGAAAGTTCTCTATGCCTAAAAAGTACCACCAGCTTGAGGTTTGTACCATTGTCTATGTTTTTTGTTACTAAGTCGTAGTTGGCAAGGAATTTAGTTTTGTTGTTGCAAAACACAAGCAAAGCACTGCATATCGTATGTGTTTCTTGGTTTTATATCACATTCGTAATTTCAGGCACTGAAAACAGACTTGGCAAACTTTCTGCTTTTAGAACCACAGGAATTACTTCTGAAATTAAATTTTATACGTGAGATAAAATAACTTCTCGTGTTATTAGAGGTAAAAATAATAACTTCAGTGGGATTAGAAATTAAATATTAATATGGGGAAGCATCTATCTAGCCGGAAACACATTTACGTGTCGTGGCGTGACGCGGCGGGGATCTACCAATCAAACGACTCTGTTCCAGCCTACGTCATAACACAACGAGTTTTGTAGCCTTTAGTTACAATAGTAAGTCTTTAGTTACAATACAACCGTGATTTCCTAAGTACCTACAAACTTTTTTGGATCACTCCGGGAAACTTATATTGTGTCTTGTATGTATCTATTATTTGTTGTGTCCTGTATGTATGTACGTCCTGTATGTCTGTATGTATATACTTTCTGAGTTTTTTTTATAAAATAACTGCCTTATGTACTTACTTAGAGGTGTATATAGAACGGCAGTAATCTTTAATAAATTCATCAACGTTTTTATCAAACATTTACGAATAAAATACCAAGTATTTATTTTTTATTTATATTATAAAGATTCAAGATGAACTAATGATATTAATAAGCAAATGATTGTCGCGTTTTTCATTGACCTCAATTCCATAATGACTCATAACAAACATTATCTTACTTCCTATAAGAATCGTAAGAGATATTTATAATGTTGAAGGCTCTTTATTATCTGCTTAGAATATTGTATTTTTTGTATGTTGTTTGTGGGCTTAGCAGGCAGAAGTAGGCAACATATAAAGCAAATATCGTATCCATACTTAATTATGTATTGTTTACTTTTAGAGTATGACGCCACAAAAAAAGTTTACTTAAAAATAAAAATAAACTCGACTGCCAACAAATCATATGTATCGTCCGACTGCACCGCATAATTTTCTTCTTGTTTACGTCATTTTGGTTCGATTCTTAAGCAATCGGGAGTTTTGATTTTAAATATATTTTTTTAATTTATATCTGTTTGGTTATCATTTCTTTTCGAGTTACTTTTATACATCAGGGATTTTTTATGTAATCACATGTTAAAACTCTTCATTTAGATACCCCCAAGATGGGTTTGGAAGAAAAATTGGAAACCACAATATGGCAATCAAAAACCACCACTTTTCTTTTTTTTTATTCTAATATAGCCATTGACATTCGCAAGTTTAAGAGGAACCTATTGACTTAAGAATCATCAAAATCGGTCTACATTTTAGGTCTTTAGAACGCCACATAGGAACAAACATACATACATAGACTGATAAACACATTACCCTCCACTGCGTCGTGCAGTTGGGTAAAAATTATGGATTTGCCTAGATTCTGCCATGTGTATTCTGCTTTAACTTAAAGTTGATAGTGTAATTTTAGGATAATTTACAATGGGTATGCCTGCCTTAAAATGAAGTCCTTACGAATTAAGATTAAATAAATAAAATTCTTCCTAAATATGTGCAAACTTGTGCCATTACGAAAGCAGTCTATAAGTACTTGGTACAAGACAGTTTTTTTTTCCGATGGTAAAACATAGTGCTTACGATCGTAGCATGGATCTTAGCATTTAGATTACAAAATGGCTGGAGTGAATTATGTTCCTATGTTTAAAAAAGTTAAATTCTCTATTGAAAGCGAGGTTTTGGCCCTGAATCAACTGAACATGCGGCTACCGTCTTATGTTGACAATTTTCAGAATTTTGACTGAAAAGTTAAGTACTGAAATCGCACAGAAAATAAATTACCACAATTACAATAAAAATGTCTGGTATCATCAAATCATTGTCGTAAGGAGGTTTCAAATCAACATAATGATGAAATAAAAATATAATTATATTGTCCATGTACAATACCACTGAGATTAAATGAATGTGTTCTAAACACGCATATGGCAAATCGTGGTATAGGAGTGTCTAAATGACAATAACCTCATATAATTGAAAATATGCGAGGTCTACATAAGTCTGATGACTAATGGGCGTTATCTTCCTTGTCAAACCAAATCCAATAATTTATTAAGGCACTTTGAGCATTGCAATATGCAGCGGCGGACTGTAATGTGGCTTTTCATTCAATGCAATATTGGAGGGGTGGAGCAAACCAGGAGCCGTACTAAGACGCCTTAAAGGAATCATGGATTCAGCTTGAGGTAGAGACGGAGCTATACCGGACGTATGGCTTTTTGCCCTACTGCCGAAGGAGGGTAATGTGTTTATCAGTCTATGTATGTATGTATGGGCGTATGTATGTATGTATGTAGGTATGTATGTATGTATGTATGTTTGTTCCTATGTGGCGTTCTAGAGACCAAACGCGTTGGCCGATTTTGATTTTGATTCTTACGTCAATCGATTCGTCTTAATCCTGCAAGTGTCACTGGCTACATTAAAATTGGAAAAAACAAAAATGGCTTTTGGGCTCCATTTTGTGGGGAAAAAAGATTTTTTGTCCTTCCAAACCCATCATGTGGGGTATCAAAATAAAGGGTTTTAAGAGGCGATTCCAAAAATATATCACACTTATTTGTTTAAATGGCCTCATTCTAAAAAAAAATAACAAAAAAGTTGTAAATAAAAAAAGTTATTTAAAAAAATCAAAAAACCCGACTGCTTAAAAAGCAAACTAAAAAACGTAAACAAGAAGAAAATCATGCTGTGCAGTCGGAGGATACATCTGGTTTTGGTCCGCCTGCTCGAGAATTAGTATCCTCCGACTGCACAGCATAATTAACTTCTTGTTTACGTCTTTTTAGTTTGCTTTTTAAGCAGTCGGGTTTTTTGATTTGTTTAATTAACTTTTTTTTCAGTATGGAATCATGATGGCACTGGCTCGTCATATTAGGACCAAAGGGGCAACTAATAATTCGGCACATTCTTGTTCTCATAACAATATCACAAAAGATCCAATAATCCATGGGTACATAAGGACTTTGGTGAATTAATGGGCTATTATAAATAAATAGTATAGTAGTATTATTTTGGGTAACGCTACTTCCGTTTCGTTGCCAAAGTGGACTGGCGTCTTTGTTGATATTTATTTCATGTGCAATGTTCCGTGGTAATTTATTTATTTTTATTTTTTGGAACCTGTTTCTGAATTAGTTATATATTTCGTGACTGTGAGGTATGATTTTTTGGAACGGAGTTCCTTATCGCACGTTATAATCCTGATTTGTTTTACGGGGTGAGGGGCTAGACCGGAAAAATTGTAACAATGAAAAAAACTACACCAAAAACCGACACCTTTTTGCAGTGATTTTCCCGATCACCTAGGAAACTAAAATTTTTTTCAATCGATTCTGCTTACCCTCAATTTTGAGAATATGCAAAAATATTTAAAATTTTAAAGTTGTAAATTGTGCGAGGCACAGCATGCTGCATGCTGGATAATTCAAGCAAATATCCGCACAAAAGGGGGACGCCCGCGCCGCCGCCGCTGCCGAGGGGAAAGCCGGAGTCGCACGAAGAAAACTGAAGACGTATGGGCGCGCGCTGACTAGACATATACAGTACCTACTCTAGCAGCCGCTATTATGTGTTTACAATGAGCATCAGCTGTGTTGTTGTTATTTCAGTTTCGGCATATTCTACCAAACTGAAAGACTGTATATTTAATGAATCGAACTCCGTTCCAACCGTGTGGACATAAGACACCTCTGTCTTTTTATAACAAATATTCTAGTCAAATTATGAAAAAAGTAAAATGTGGTATGAAAAGGTAGATCAGCAATTAAGTTACTTACAGAGAAGTTCTAGTTTTAACTCAAGTTTCATAATTATTATTTTTTGTCATTCGTTTACTAACATAGCTTATAAGTAGTGTGTATTACTAACAACATAAGATCAATAGTCAAAAATTATTTTTTTGTTATCTGAACATAAGCTCATATCTAATTTACTATCAAAAGTAAAATATAAATACCTTCCTAACTAACAGTGTCATAACGATTCATTAATGCGCCTATTATATTTAATTAATCGATTTATACATGTATAACCAATTTTAAACGCAAGTGGGTGTCAGTATGTACTAATAAAAAACTTCGTGACAAACAGATGACGTTACAATCGATTGTGTTCAGGTAGAGCTTTTTATACATCAAGACTACTTATCAAGATTTATAACCTTTAAACAAACACGGATTTAGTGGAATGTTATTTCATAAATGACTGAACACTGAATTAATTATTTGAAGTTGAGTATCATTGCTCTATTTTCACTCAAAAACCTAGCAAACTTTGCCTACAACGTACAGCTTCTTAACTCCTAATTCTCAGTTTAGAAACACACAATACAGTTTTCTTGAGTTTACTCAATGAACCAGCAGATTAAAAATCGTGAAAGTAATATGGACAATTGTTTTTATCGTCTATTTTTACTCTAATTTATTGACCAAATATAATACATTTAGGTAATTATTAAGAGGTTCTATTCAACGCTTTTGTTATCAATGGCAATTAATTAGACCGTCGCTCTCGGCTCCACAGATGTCTTAAGTACTTTCAATAGGTACACTGACGTCACTGAACATATGCGCACGCGCAGTGTTTGTTTATCCTCGATTATTTATTCCTTGACATAAATGTAAGTGCGAATTTTCGTAGCGGCCTTCGCAGCCTTTTCGTCTGTATTAAAAATTTGATTTTCAGTGCGTTATCTGGTTTATTTCAGTAGCAAACATATAGCAAGATGAACCTCGCTCTACGTACATGAACAATAGCTACTTTAAAATCTGTTCATACAACTAAAGGGTCTTTCAACAAGGAAGGGTCGATGTTAAAATTGAGGTCCAATATTTAATGACTCGAGCGATGGCCTGCGTTATGTTGGCTTTCAAGGCAACGGTCGAATGTGGTTTATTGGCATAGACCTGCGACTTCAGAAAACCCCACAAGAAAAAGTCTAGCGGAACTCTAACTCTACCCTCAAACCGTTCATGCAGAATGTCGATTGTGTCATTCGCTGTGTGGCAAGTAGAGCCATCTTGCTGGAACCACATGTCGTTCACGTCCATATTGTTCAATTCAAGCCAAAATAAATTGTTTATCATTGATCTGTAGCGCTCGCTCGATCTATGCAGCAGAGTCATTAAAAATTGGACCTCTCGGATTCGTGCCACCATACGAAGCCGCGGCGGACATTTGAACGATGTCATATTCCATCCATAATTGGCATAAATGGGCCTTTTAAATAAAAAATAAATTTCGTTAATATCTCACACACATCTTGTTTTATTCAATTTTAACATCGACCCGTCCTTGTTGAAAGGCCCTTTATTATGTCACAAAATAAACCTTATCTATGATGCATTTTTTAAGACAAACACTATTAAAGCAGATTAACTGTTTAGGCACCTAATTACTAACTGATATATTATGCAATATTAACAATAAAAAAGTGAAATTAGGCAAAATGCGTGAGCGTTCTACTTATTGTGAATATCTACTCGATCTCGATTGCGAAAAGTGATTTATCAACATTTCCTTGTAGGCGCCGCTGCGGCGTGCTCGAGAAGTCAAAACAAACGTACTATAGGGTAGGAAGGGCATAAAAGCATAATAAATATCAATCATTTGCCCATAAAATAGATACCTTCGCAGGATATCAGGATCGACCGCCTTCTGCTCCTAATATTGTAATAAATAAACTACAAAAATATTTTTGCTGTATGTGCCCGTATTTTTTTTACATAAATTACTAATTTATTTCTAAGTAAATCTGCCAGCTTTTTACGTCACATCACATCATCAGCCTATTAATGTTCCCACTGCTGGAATACAGGCCTCCTCTCTGTGAGAGGGGATGGGCCGTAATCCACCACGCGGGCCCAGTGCGGATTGGTGGATGTCACATGTCTTCGAATTTTTGGTTCTAGGACATGCCGGTTTCCTCACGATGTTTTCCTTCACCGTTTTTGAGAGCAGTGGTGATGAAATAATTTACACAAAGTAAAGCGTCTACCTGAGTTCGAACCCACGGCCCACAACTTGTAAGTCGCGGCCGATACCACTGGGCCACCACTGCTCTTAAGTCACCTGCACTTATTGAGATCACGTGTGATAAAAACGTGAGTTACACATAAAGTAGAGGAGTCCCACAATTTATCGTACAACCTCTGACACTGTCTAAATAAATTTGGGGCGTACACTGATTCTGGCCATGATCTTTACAAGGAAAAAAGGTCTACCAAAAAAGAAAAGTATTTCAACGCGTTATTCTTTTATATAGCCCGTATTCTTGTGTTATGGTAATTTTATGGAGGGTTAAGCTCTAAAAATGCGGACTGTGGAGTCCTTGTTGCTTATTCAGATTTGTACTCCCTTTAGTAACTTATTCGAGGGACAAAACATATATGTTCCTTCTTTGCACGAACGTGTCGAATCCTATTTTACCAACATAAGATGTTTTACCTTCGTTGATAGCTACTTTAATTTAAATTAAGTAATTTTGGAAAATATTTAAAAGATATATGATAATAATTGAGTCCAGTTGACAAAAGATTAACAAAAATATCAGTAAATACGCATGATATTTATTTTTTTATGTCTATTTACGAAATTCCCCTTGCTCCCCCGAGTTTTCTAAATACTACAACGTTGCATAGTTAACCGCTCTAAACTATGTTGTCAATTAATCAATTTTAAGTTTGAGCAAGTACATACACTTGTCGTTAGGGCAATGATGTGCAACTTTAGGTATAGAGTTGTTTTATCTAGAAAAAGATCGATTGTGCCTACCTCGAATTGTATTTAACGCGTCTTATGAGGTATGAGAAAATGTATGATTCAATTATATTGAAGCAGAAAATCAGGAAATTAAATGGTCTGTATAATGCTCGTTTAAGCTGGCTTAAACGAGCTTTCAGTTTGTTCTTAACTACGATACTCGCAAGGCTTATGCATGATCCAAAATTAAAACCGAGTAAAATAGCTTTTGATACGATTTCATCAACTTCTACTTACTTATTGGACATAGATGGCCGATTTCTAAATTGAGTGGTATTAGGAGTTAAGAACGTGTCATTTTTAAATGGCAAATTTTGACAGGTTTTCAGGCTAAAGTAGAGATTGACAAATACTCAACTTCAAATAAGGGTTAAATCAGAAATCGGCCTATTACAAGTCGAGTACCTAAACATATAAAAATATTAGAGCACACGGACTTATCTGTTCCATAATATATATATAAATAAAATTAACATAAACGCATCGAAAAAGTTTACTCTGAATTTTATCCAAGTAGGCATAATTCTGGTTGTCCGTGACACGAAGATCGGAAGATTTGATGATACACGATTTTTATAATAAAAATTATTATCAGCGACCTTCAATATGCAAAAAGTAGGTGACCTCATTTTTGCACTACCTATACGTCAGGGTGATAACACGGGTGATAACCGGGAGCCCTACAGGCTACGACACGCAGACGTCACGTGACCGGCGCGACATCGCCATCAGTTTTTTATGTAGGTACTTAAGTACTTCTGTCCAGCTTTTACACTTAAAAGTTAATTTCTTTTGATTACATAATCAGCGTTTTGCGTGCGTAATGGAAAACATAATTATTTTGTTTTGATAGCGGCTCACTGTGTACTGTTTCGAAACAGATTATAATAATACGACCACCCACACCAGTGAAACGATATAATATTCCATATGTTGTGTCAGGCTTATCGATACTCAGTGATAAATATTCCGTAAAATCCAAACAATTATACTACGTGACACTTAGTACTACGGATTACAATTTTATTATTGTTTGGGAATCAAAATAATAACAAAAATATTGTGTAATATTATAAGCTTGTAATTACTATATGCTAATGTGGTGACTTCTTTCAGCGTAACAGCTAACTTAACAATGTGAATGCGGTGCCCCTGTGCAGAATATGACACACATACTGGAGTGCCCCAAGTGCCCACCCAATTGCACTTTGGAGGTCCTAATGAACGCCACTGACGCTGCTGTTGGTGTGGCTGCCTACTGGTCCTAAAATACTAAAGAGTTTTCCATCGACTCGAAAAGAAGAAGCTAACTTGAACAAAATTCGAAATGTATCCTATTTTAAAACAGAAATGGAGACGTATTTTTTTACGAAAACTAACCACAATTAGCGTAACTTTCATATAAGGGACAGACAAACAACTAATAATTACGCGAGTCTAATGACCATAATATTAAGACTTTCCGTTTAACACGATTGCTAATGACTTTCGCTTGTAATCAAGGCCATTACTAATGTCTAATTTCATTAAATAATAAAACCAGTTGGTAATAAGTTGGTACCAAGTATTTTATATGAGACAATGCCGATATTTTCTATAACAGAAAAATATCGATCGGCATTACCAATTCTTAGAAAAGAAAATTCAAATCGTGAACATGGTTAGGTATAAAAAAAGTTACACAGGTACTTTTGTTACAATGTGCATTGAGAAAAGTAGCTATGCATGTAATGTTATGAAAGGGTCGTTAACCCGAACCTAGTGCGATGCACATTTGGCGAAATGTAAGACATATGTAACGAACACCTTGTTGATAATTTAATCGTACGATCGAGTTCTGTTCGGCGAATGCGAAACGATGCGAAGTATCGATGTTTCGTATTTCGGACATAAAGCTGTCGGTACCCGCCGCAGCTGTTGAAATGCTTTCAACTTTTATATCCACGAAAGAAACAGCTGCGTTTTTTGCATTGGAAATGTGTAGTTAGCTCTCTGACATTTCGTTAATGTACTCCTTTTTAATATTTGTTAAATAGCAAACGTGGGTAAAAGATGTTTCATGTTATTATAAAGTTTAAACAATAATAACTGGTATCATTATAAGTGAATGTAAAGTCATAGGTAATTTGTATTTCAGTTGCTCGTTAGTTTGAAAACAGTCGGATTTTCGATCGTTTAGTGAGTGAGTAATCCCTACGTTCACTGCAAGTGAGTAGGTACTGCGTGAGGTGGGCAGAATAGCAGCTAATGTCAACTCTACGCGCTGAGTAATATGTTTGTTGCATATAATTACAGCGCATACAGTATCAGATATTTTAGCCATCAGTCACCACATTATTGAAAATAGTGTTCGTGTGTCAATGTTGTTTATTTTTATGTGGAAAGTGAAGTTCAGCAAAGGTAATGTTCAGAGTGAACGTTTTTTACGCGACGTTTCTGGACTTAGACAGTCTCACGGTGTTCGCATATCTTTACGTGGAAGTGTCGCACGCCGCCAGTTCGGACCGTGTCGAAACCGTAATGTCTTCCCGGGATTGCAACGCGACGTAACCCGAAACGCTCCTCACGTTACGTGTTAAGCGTAATTCGCACTACTTGTAGTGTGTATTATGTAAGAATAGTAAACAGAATGTGTTGTGATGACATGCCGTTTTCCTTTATCACGTAAAAGCGAAAGAAAAAGACTTTTACTCAGTGTATAGAATATGTGAACAAACAAAGTTCCTCAAACATACAATTTTGGCTTCCTAAGATCTCTCTCCTGTGTTTAGGTGCCGCTAACGATGAAAATGTCTGTCTTGAAAAGATCGCTTTTAGCGATAAGGCCGCCCATTGTGTCACCCAGTGTAATATTTTCTTCGACTATAATTTCTGTAACTTATATGGTGTACATAATAAAGAGTATTCTATTCTATTCTATTCTAATATGTGGTTAATTGTTGACCACGATCCTCAGAGATGAGGAACCGACCAAGAGAGAGAGATACAACGTTTAACAGAATAAACGCATAACCTGAAAAGGAGGTAATTGAGTCACAAGATTAAATTTTCTAGCCATTTTCATATTAGATACCTACAAAGATTATCATTGAAACTTTCTATTTTTTTGTATAGTTTAGGTAATTAACTAGATTCTAGTATATTTTATCAAGAAATTAAAATAATTAAGAACAAGAAAGGTCCAAAGAGAAATAAAGGCATACGAGTAGCAAATAAATACGACCTGAAGATTGGGATCGTTTGTATTTTTTTGTCAATGACTCCGGTTAGTGACTTCAATTAGTGCCAATAGTCCCAACAATTAAAACTATGTTCTTTAGCAGTTTTTTAATTATTATTACCTACTGTAAAAACCTGAAAAATTTGGCCAAATTTTGCCATAACCATGAAAAAAAGTAAACTAAAAAATATGCCGCAGTGGCAACGTTGTAGGTTTATTGCGGTAAAGAAAGGAGTAGGAAGCAAGTATGAAAGTGCAACAACTCAGCTGGTCCATGGTTTCCAAATCTACGTATTTGCGTGAATGGCTGGGGTGAACGACCTGTTTAGAGCGGAGCGACTGCAACGCAAGCGCGACCAATCGATAAAGTCTTGCGTAAGCGCCTCGCACGCCCTCCTAAGGGAGACTATAAGGAGCAATTGCCAAAAGGTGTTTACACCGTTCTTGAATAGAAACACCGCGCTAATGTTATGAGTAAATCTTGATTGTCAACTTCCCTGAAGGGTCGGTTACGCCAGCCCTTATCAAACCGCGGAATACGGACTAGAACTATTGGTCAGTATTGTAGGAACTAGTATCGCATAGAGCCTTTAATTACTTTCTAAGCTATCCGGCATTATATTGTAGTTTGATTAGGTATTCAGTTAGGTAAACTGTTATTCGTAAACAAAGTTGTATTTATAATAAAAATAGTGACAGTCATCAATTTTTACAAGTGCCGATAGTAAAACCTTAAACCATGTACGTATATACTTAAATCGTAGCTCGAGTGGACCTGTTATATTTTTTCCTGAACTTTCTGAAAGTTGTATTTAATAGGTTAAAGATGATCATTGTGAACAGGTCTTTAGTAGTAGTACACGCGACCTGTGACGTCATTAGCCGAATCTATCAACGACGCACTTCTCAGGTCAAGTGATAACCTACTTAATGCTTACTGTACAGTTACTGCGTTGCAAAAACTAATCACTAAATTATTAAATCAAGTAATAACTAGAACTAGATTTGTAATCAAAAGTTTGTCTAAAGATTCCTTTTTTTGGGGCCTTCGTTTCAGTATGAAATAACAACAGGATGTTGTACCTCTTCAATAAAAAATTAAATGTTGGAACGGTATTTTCGAAGATACCTTTTAAGAGAACTAACCTGAAAATTATAAACTTACCTGAATTTTTTGGTGAATGTAAAAAACCATTAAAAATCGCTTTTTCTTTTCAAAAAGATGACATACCTGATTATTTTGCTTTACATTGTTTGAAAGTACCTAAGTTGGTTAACAAGAAATTTTATTATGCTTTAGAAAGATATTTTCTTAAGTTCTTTTCTGGTTGTGGTGGGAAAGGTGGATCTATTCGCTTGTCAGATCAAATATGAGCGATTAAAGCACTCATGGTGACCACTGCCCTGAGAAGAGCAGAAGACAGGGTGGCGTGGAAGCAGCTTGGCAGTGACTCGTTGGCGTTCCAAGAAAGGCACGGCCTTCAGAAATTAAGACAACGAATAAGAAGAGGAAAATACTTAAATAAACAATTTCAATGTTATTCAAATGGACATCCATTTTTTTTCATTCACATTTTTAACCCTGGAAAATACTCCTGACCTTACCTTGAATCGCAAAAACAAAGTCAGTAAAACATTTTATATATTACGTGTAGATAAGCTTAGCAGAAACTTTTCGTAAGACTACTCTAAAGTCTAAAGAAAACAAGGCAGTAAAATAATATAAAATAAAATAAGCCCGCCAATTTTAATGATCTGTCAAAATAATTTTTGTATCATACACAAAAACAACACCATCCAAAATAAAAAACTAAAATGTTTTTTACTGTTCTAAATTCAAATTTCATCATTAAATTAGCTAAAAGAAAACCTATTTTATTTATAATAAAAGTAACTGTACGCTTATCATAAAAAGAACGTGAGACGAGATGCCATCAGTGTTTTTTTCACGCCTTTCACCATTTCTAGGGCAGTAGTACTTCAACTAGGCCCTTTATTAAAATAAAAAAAAACACTTTCCAACGGCGCGCGGCGGTCAGGGCTGTCAATCAAACTTTTTATTAAAATAATGAAATAGTTTAAACCTATAAGTTTATTGAGATGCCGTTAACAATAATGCACTAGTACTTGCTCACGGCTTCGTTCGTTCCTTAAAGAAAAGTAAAATAAATTGCTTCGCCCGCAATGCCGCCATTTTAAACTTCTTGGTTACTGAACAAATTCCTTTCCAAATCGATTTCTGTGCGTAACCCTAATTTGACTCAATACTCAAAATTGGGTAAAGTGGGCACCACGTTTTTTTCAAAATAGAAAAAAAAAAATATCTGCGGATTTGCGTTTATCCCAGACACAAATCTGTATCATAATTGAGAAAAAGCCTAAAAGGTCGGAAAATTATTTGTGAATTTCACGTGTTATGATTTCACGAATCTTGACTCGATCAACAGCCCTCACTTGTTATTTCTAGGTGACTGTGTTACCCGATGCACCTTCAAAATCCGTTAAACGAGATTGCTTCTAATAGTGAGAGATTTTGACCATTTCTTTCAAGTTTAAATACTGCCGTGTTATATATAAATTATGTACTATGCCAGTAATTTTAACGAGTACCTACAAATAAAAGCTTTTTTATAAAATTACTTCCGTTCTATTTTCCTTAATATCTCAATTATTTTTTCATGGATTTTGGTTTATATTGCATTCACTCTTAATTGTTTAATGGAAAATCCTCTCGATTTGCAGGTCATCGCCCCCTTAATGCATATAATAAGTAGATAAGGCTAATGCATTCTATATTGCGTTCAAAGCGTGAATCACGATTAGGCCAATAACCATTTAATTACTTAATAATAGCAGCAATTTAACAATCATTTGAGGCTTTTTACTTCAGGTCACCTGGTGATGATGTATCAATTTAGATAAATCTATTGAAGCCCACGCTTCAGTACCTACAGAGGTAGTAATTAGTGGAAAATCGTAAGCCAATAGCGAAATCTCACACACCATTCGTGTGCATGCTTGTATGACCTTGGGTACCTATATTGCTCTGATACAATCAATATTGATTTTCTTATAACTTCACCCTCACTAATAATGTTCTTAGTAACCGATAAATGTATGTATAAGTGTGGCGGAATTCATGCAAGACTGTGGGTATGACATAACTGATATAATTTGTATGAATTAATGAGTATAGGTTGTGCAGAATTCCAGAAATACAGCTACATAGGCTATTGGGGCAAATTAAAAACACGATTCTTGTTTTTGTGTTTGTGTGTGTTGAAGCAGTAGTAGCCAAATGACGGGCGGTACGAAAGTTCTCGAAACATTTTCCTTATAAAGAAAATGTTTTATAAGGAAAATAAACCGCGACTCTTTTTTAAATTCTTTTTAGTCTTGCGTTTGACCACTATCTCGCCTGATGTTAAGTGATGCTGTTGTCGAAGGTGAAGCACGCTTTTTTTCATTTTTTGGACCTTCCCTCGTAATAACTATCGCAATCGTCAATGTGACTGTGACCAAAATAACTTTGTTATGTCTTTATCTGTTTTTATTTTTACATTTTATATTTAAAGCTAATATAAACGTAAATGTCAAGCATAACTTAATCGGTCCCTAGTCTAAGTAATAATTAAGAGTTCTTTGACATTTGACATATGAAAATGTAAACTGGTATTTTGAGGTTGTTCGTGAAGACATTTTCTTACGTAATGATTCGCGTTGAGAAAAACAGATACCTGGGGACTGCTTTTTATTTTATTTTTACATTTTTCTTTGAGAAAATCATAGGTAAAGACTTTTCTACAAGTAAGTTTACAAAATAAATTTATTATTATGGAGTATAACTGAGATAAATAAATATAAATAATAATCTTTATTCCGAAATTAGAAAAGGTAAAATACAGTTTCAATCTTAGATAACTGATGTAGGTAGGTATAACAATGTAAGATGCATGTACTAGCTAATCCTGTATCATAGGCTGTAAAAACTCTTAAGAATTTGCTTAACGTAGGACAACAGAAATTTAACAATATTTAACATAATAAGTCAAAAAAAATGTGACAAGGTTACAATTATAATCATCATCTTCCTTCCCTTGTCCCATGTTATTTGGGGTCGGCGCAACTTGTTTTCTTCCATCCCATCTTGTCCCCTGTCAATTTATTTTAATTATAATATTTAATACAATTATTATCTATACTAATATACTAATACTAAACTAATCTATACTAATATTATAAAGAGGAATTATTTTTTTGTTTGTTTGTACCGAATAGACTCCGAAACTACTGGACCGATTTAAAAAATTCTTTCACCAATAGAAAGCTACATTATTTCTGAGTGACATAGGCTATTTTTTTATCCCGAAAACGGGTCCTGTGGGGTGGTCCACGGGAGCGAAGCCGCGGGCAACAGCTAGTATATTATATAAAAATATATATTACATTCCATGTTACACCCATTCCTATCAGGGTCGGAGACTCTACACTCGAAGTTGTGGACGACTATGTCTACCTGGGACAAATGATCCAGTTGGGTAGGGCCAACTTCGAGAAAGAGGTCAACCGTCGAATCCGACTCGGCTGGGCAGCGTTCGGGAAGTTGCGTGGTATCTTCTCGTCCAACTTACCACAGTGTCTCAAGACAAATCTTGTAAAATGTATCTATCCTTATTTTAGGCTGATCTATGGTCTCTCGGGTGCATAGTGTATGAGTTGATAGCAGGCCAGCCACCGTTCTGCACCATGTCAATATAGCAGCTTGTGCGGATGATCAGACACAAACCGGTACAGTGGCCTAGCTTTATCAGCACTAAAGCAAGGTCCTTCTTGCAGGTAAGTAGTTTTTTGTAAATTACTCATATTGATTTAAGTAATAAAGAATTTCCATCAAACTGTGGGATACTGCTCTATTATTTGCTCGGTTGGGCAGCGTTCGGGAAGTTGCGCGGTGTCTTCTCGTCCAATTTACCACAGTGTCTCAAGACAAAAGTCTATGACCAGTGAGTGTTGCCAGTGATGACATATGGCTCTGAGACGTGGTTGCTTACAATGGGCCTCATCAGAAAGCTTACAGTCACTCAAAGGGCAATGGAGAGGGCTATGCTCGGAGTTTCCTGATCGAATCAGAAATGTAGAGATCCGCAAGAGAACCAGGTTTACCGACGTAGCCCGAAGAATTGCCAAACTTAAGTGGCAGTGGACAGGGCATATTGCTCGCAGAACGGATGGCCGATGGAGTAGAAAGGTTCTGGAATGGCGACCGCGAACAGGAAGACGTTGCGTTGGGAGGCCTCCCACCAGGTGGACCGATGACTTGATAAAGGTTGCGGGTATCCGCTGGTTGCGAGACGCACGGGACCGGTCAATGTGGCAACGCTTGGGGGAGGCCTATGTCCAGCAGTGGACGTTTTTCGGCTGATATGATGATGATGATATTATAATATTTAATACAATTATAATTGGTTTAAGTTATAATATTAAATATTAATTACCAAATGTTGAGCCATAAAAAAATCATGCTAAAGGGACAAGACTTTCGACGAGGCAGAAAGACTGGGGATCGGTTGAAAAAATTGGTTTCTAATAAAGAGCCGGTAAGCGTGCTTCACCGTAGACCGCATCATCGCTTAACATCAGGCGAGATAGTGGTCAAACGCGAGCCTATAGATTATAAAAAAAATAAAAAGAGCCATACCTCTTTAAAATTTTAAAACATAGGGCAGACCATTTCATCCATGGTTACTTGTGAATAAAATAAATACCTAAGTTAAATATTAAGTATTTATATTCAGCCTGATATTTCTTATTTTATATTAGCCCATAATTCTTTGGTTGACTGGTAGAGAATGCATCAGGCATTAATTCCGCTTATGTACCTTTATGTTGCATAAAGTTTTAATAAATATATAAATCTTCAGAGCTTGTGCGGCGTCTTTCCGCAGACTATGGCCCACCTTTCGTTTTTCATGGCTTGCCCTGTCACCTGTGTATATGAGGACCTTAAGACTGCGTCACTGGATGGTGTTGCCGTGGCAGAATTCTGGACTAAACATAATATTTATAGACTATATTTGCTATCGATACGCTAAGAAGATTATATGAATCAAGACTGTACTGAAACTAAACCTACAAGCCACGTAAACTTTTGTTGACGGACTAAATAGTTTTTTTAATATCATCCCTATTCTACGGTCATTGGAATGGAAGACCCAGCGTAGTTAGGTATCAATGATCATTGATTTAACATACACATAACATCACCCCTATATTCCCCGAACGGTTGGGCAGATGTGCACCTATAGTGCACCCAGATACACCTATAGCGCTCTCAGATTCACCTATAGTGCTCCAAGATACACCTATAGCATATCGCTCCCAGATACAACTGTAGTGCTCCCAGATATTCCTAGAGTGCACCCAGGTACTCTTATAGTGCACCCAGACACATCTATAGTGCACCCAGATACATCTACAGTGCACCCAGATACAGATATATCGCACACAGATACACCTATAGTGCACCCAAATACACCTATTATGCACCCAGATGCCTCTATAGCGCTCCCAGATACACCTATAGTGCTCCCAGATATTCCTATAGTACACCTAGATACACCCATAGTGCATCCAGATACACCTAAAGTGCATCTGATACACATATAGCGCACCCAGATACACCTATAGAGCACCCAGATACACCTATAGTGCACCCAGATTCACCTATAGTTCACCCAGATACACCTTTAGTGCACCCAGACACACCTATAATGCACCCAGAAAAACCTATGGTGCTCCCAGATACACCTATAGTGCTCCCAGATACACCTATAGTGCTCCCATATACACCTATAGTGCTCCCAGATTTGGCCAGTTATATTTAAGTTCCAATAACTCTTTGCCTGACCCGGAAAACGAACCCAGGATGAGTACCAAAAAAAACAATAAGTAGTATAAAAAATGTTATTTAACGAGATTCTCATCGTGACTTCCAAAAAAGTGAAAATGGTACCTAGAAGGCGCGACGTTGATAAATGGGGTTAAATCGACCACGCCGATCGCCCTTGCAATCTGATATTACCAACAACATCTGGAAAATTATGCTGAATGAAATATTTGTTTATTATTGCGTTTTATGATATTTCTGAATAACAAAAAGCATGTTTATTATCAACGCTATCCGATATTACCAGAAGTACCACGTGCGCGTTCGTGTGGTTAAAGTTCGGACAGGAGTCACGAATCACCCAATAACCAGTGAATTATTAGTCAATCATACAGAAAATAATTAGTGAAATTTGAGTCCAAAGACTTGGGAGCGTAACTTTTAGGTACTTTTAACGAATTCAAACTGAAATCTGCTGAACATCTTTTATCTACCTTCTACGTATTTAAAGGGTGAGTTTTCCGATAATCAAAGTAAAAGTAAAGATAATCAAATCCGAAAGTTTAATGAATAGCAAAAAACACTCAGAGTTTCGAGATAATGATGTTAATTGTTAATTGTTTCATTCATTGAAGGCATACAACAACAGTATAAAGAAGTAAGATTTACAAAAAAGGCTAAGTACAAACTGTGAAACCCTGACTTCCGAATTAGGCAGTCACGTGCCTGCGTGTCCCTCCAAGCACAAAATACAAAGAGGTATAACAGGTGATTTTTTCAAGAGGGCGTGGATGGCCAAATCCGTAACTATGACGAATAGTAAAAAACCATCTCAAAGCAGTCTCAGGTCCGATTTTGGTGAAAACTAAAACTGCATCAGTGGATTTTTGAAAAGTTAATATTCCTAGCCAGTAATCAAACCTGTTGATTACGGTCAAGGAATATTAGGTAGCTACAGGTTATTGCACCTGCCAACGTTGCAGTAGCCAATTGTTGACAAAAATTTAATGCTGAATGACAGTTTGGCAATCGTAGTATTTGGTAGGCAAACACGTATACGTACAAATACTACTGATACCTACTTATTGTAAGTATGAGGATGACATCACAATCTTTGGGTTGTAATTATTTAGTCGTTTGACTTCCAATCACGGGCTAATATCGTGTGTGTAATTTTAATTTATAATGACTAGTTACGAATTAATTAAAGATAAACAAAATATTCAATTAGACTTCTTAAAAGATAGCTTGCTTGATCTCTGTGACAGCTGTCAGAATCAATAACGTAACAATAGCGCTTGACAGGCTAACAATAACGTATACGTCAGTTTGACATATGTCGCAGAGATCAAGCTATCTTTTATGAAGTATAGGTATCTTTTGATATACAATCAACACGGAAGTTTAATTAAACGTTTCTTTTTTTTTGTTTTCTGGGTGCATTTTTCAATAGGCGCTTGGGCTTTTGGGGGAAATCCAGGGAGTGAAGGTTTTTACCTCAATAAAACCATTCTGGTGATCACCACAAGCACATGGACGTGACCTCATAAATACCACCAAAACATCCTCTGAGCAAAGCCTGTTACATCTCTGGGAAGACTGAAGAAGCGTCTGCCCTGAGCCTCGCTGTGCACGGCTGCACGTGAACACTGTGCCATCGTACTTAAAGACACTTTTTTTGCCGTTTTTGGTGTTCCGTACCCAAAGAGTAAAAATGGGACCCTATTACTAAGACTCCGCGGTCCGTCTGTCCGTCTGTCACCAGGCTGTATCTCAAGAACCGTGATAGCTAGACGGTTGAAATTTCCACAGATGATGTATTTCTGTTGCTGATACAAATACTAAAAACAGAATGAAATAAATATTTAAGTGGGGCTCTCATACAACAAACGTGTTTTTTTGCCGTTTTTTGCGATAATGGTACGGAACCCTTCGTGCGCGAGTCCGACTCGCACTTGGCCGGTTTTGTGAATATTCAGAGCATTTTTAGACTTCCGTACTCGAAGCGTAAAAACGGAGCACTATTACTGTCACTCAGGCGTCTCTCCGTCCGTCGTCTGTAACACATTTTGTGCCGAAGAATTTCTTAACTTCCCATTGACCTATGAACTTGAAATTTGGTGATAATGTTTATTATTACGTATATTTTACTAACACATACCATTATATTGATAAACTAGCGGACTCCTCGCGGTTTCACCCGCGTAGTCCCAGTTCCCGTGGGAAAACAGGTATAAAAAAAATTATTAAAATAATAAAAAAAGTCCGATCGATCGCTTCTTATGCTCGCTTTATAGTCGGGTATTTTGATTTTTTAATAATTTTTTTTTATTAACGACTTTTAAGATTTTTTTTTATTATTACCAATATTAAAACATATAAGTATTATATTTTTTTAAATCACCTCTTAAAATCCTTTATTTTGATACCCTACCGTGTACCTAACCCATCGTGTTAGAAAGAAAAAAAAAAATTCCCCTCACAAAATGGCGCCCAAAAGCCGCCATTGTTTTCTTTTCCAATTTTAATGTAGCCAGTGACGCTCGCAGGGTTAAGACGAATCAATTGACGTAAGAATCATCAAAATCGGCCAACGCGTTTGGTCTCTAGAACGCCACATAGGAACAAACATACATACATACATAGACTGATAAACACGTTACCCTCCTTCGGCAGTCGGGTAAAAAGTAGCCAATTCACCCAGGGATAGCGTAGCTTTCCAACGGTGAAAGAATTTTTGAAATCGGTCCATTAGTTTTTAAGTTTATCGTTAGCTAAGGAGTGGAATTTCCTGCCGGAGTCTGTGTTTCCCGATAGCTACAATCTAGGGGTCTTTAAGTCAAGAGTGAATAGGTTACTTCTAGGCAAGCGTGTTCCATCGTCGACCACATCATCACTTACCAGGTGAGATAGTGGTCAAGCGCAAGCCTAAAAAAGATTAAAAAAAAACATACAAAAATACAAATATTTCCTCTCTATAATATTAGTATAGATTGGTACTAAGCCAAAAATGTGCGAAATCCGACATGCACTTGGTCTGTTTCTTGATCCAGCATTCGTAATATTACTGTAACAACGCGATAACAGAATTAACAAAACTCATAGCAAAGATCACAATGTTTAAACCAGTTACCTAACATAATAAACATTTAAGTGCTTGTACTTAGTAGGTACGTTTATGGTATAAAATCCAGAGGTTATTGCCCTATTGCAGTTCGAAATAGGATTTAGAAGGCATGTAATAAACAAGAATGTTAAATTACTTACATAATGTCAATAAACCGTGAATAATATAGTGAATGAAGTGAATCATGACTTGGCTGAACTTAGCTCCGATGAAATCCCTGCGGTGGCGTAAAATAAACCCACTACGATTGATTCATATCCTGTGGCCATTCGTTTATTTAGGTGGCACCTTATGTACTTACATATTGCATAGCTTGATGTAACTCGGTACGATTCTATTTGTTTCATTGAAGAAAAACAATGAAGTGACGTAAATGAAGAAGATTAGAGATGACGTAAACAACGTGAGTAATCTCAGTTTTGTTTTGAATGGAAACTTGGAATTTATTTATTTATATATACTTTATTGTACACCAAGATAAAAACATTACATACGGAAACCTTAAAATAAAAACAAACATACGACAGGCGGCCTTATCGCGTTCTGCAATCTCTTCCAGGCAACCCAGAATGGATAGAGATAGCCTGGACACGACATGGGGTTGCACTTGGCGCAATTTTAAAATTAAATATTAAGTTACAAACGTAGGAAGCACTAAATATAAAAAACCTAAAATAGATACATAAATACATACATACAGGCAAGAGAACAATACAGCTCTAACAAGAATAAGATCACAGTGACAGGTAGTGCTCTATCTTTACTAGTCTTTTAAAGATCGGTAGTGATTGCGCGCGTTGTATTGTCACAGGCAATGCATTCCATAGCCGAGCGGCCTGAACAGTAAAAGATTTGTCTAGGAGGTGTTTATTTGTATTTGTGTGGATATGTAGTACTAAGGGTTTTAATGCATTATACATACTGAAGTACCTATAACACAGTAAGTAACACGAGACTTCCGACAACCAGAAGAAGCGATCTTTTCATCGACAGGTCAGGCTAAAGATATTCAAATAAAAGGTGCCAAAGTGACTTTGGCACCTTTTACTTATTGTCAATAAGGTTGATTTAATTAGCAATAAAGAGTGCATTGCCGAATTCTCAGGTCACCTTGTGTTGTATAACTTATCTATGACTTTTACAAGGTTGTCGTTCCTGCCTACAAAGTTATCAAAAATCGATAACGTAACTGCTGTAAATACTTAAGTACCTACGTATTTTATGAAAATATTTTCACTGCGATGACGTTAATGATTAAATTTAGAATAACAAAGATGTGAAAATAGCAATCCGGCCACGAAGGGTTCCGTACCATTATCGCAAAAAACGCCCTACTTAAATATTTATTTTATTCTGTTTTTAGTATTTGTTGTTATAGCGGCAACAGACATATTATTATATCATTTGTGCAAATTTCAACTGTCTAGCTATTACGGTTCATGAGATACAGCCTGGTGACAGACATACAGACAGACAGATGGACCGCGGAGTCTTAGTTATAGGGCCCGTTTTAACCATTTGGGTACGGAACCCTAAAAAGGTTTCAACAAGGGTCAACATTGCTTTTTGTTATTCTTAAGTATTACATGATGACGGAAAATCTTTATTTTGGGATCGCTTATCAAGTTCTATACAATTAAGACCACATTTTCTGAGAAGTAAACTAAACTTGAGATAAAAGTTGATAATAAGGTTTTCCAATAAAAAAAACTTGTAACATTGTCATCCAAACCAAACGTGTATGCAAAATTTCATCTTAATCGGTTGAGGATAACTTGCTTTAAAATTCAGTTGCAAGATTTGACCCGAACATACATACATACATACATTGCAAGTTAATAAAAAGCTTGTAAAAAAGGATGTAAGTTCTATATGGTGTGGATCGAATTTCTAATGCCTTATAATTCCTCATTCAACATATTTAACGCACATTTACTAAAAAAGCTAAGGCCACCCATGCCAACTTAACCCTCGACGACGGGCGTGTCCTATGTTTACAACTTTACTGACGTGTTAAGTAAATGCAATTTATGTTTCTCAAAATGCTTCAAACATCATTATCTACTATCCAATTGAAATCACGGGTACATCTCTATCATATTTAATTTAATAAATTAAATCAATTTAGCTCTAAATTTTCAATTGCTTTTAACGCCATCTAACAATATTTGTAGCAAACTACTTTATGATTTTGCTAATAAACCTTTTTTTTTTTTTTTATTATAGATAGGCTCGCGCTTGACCACTATCTCACCTGATGGTAAGCGATGATGTGGTCGACGGTGTAACATGCTTGCCTAGAAGTAACCTGATTTAATTTAGCTGCTAATCGATATTGCAAGTAATCACCGTTCTTTTTCTCGAGTAAAAATGAAAATATCACACAATTAGAGTGATGTTTTTTTGTAAGTATTGATTTTTTTAACGATTATTCAAATTGGCAAACGACTATAGTTCTCGTCTAACTTCTTGCCGCCCTGAAGTTGGCTACAAAGGCTTCGCAGTAGTAATCTCATACAAAAACAGCACCGATCCGCACCTAACGCATCGGAAAACCAACTTCAAGGCGGCCCAGAAGTTTAGCGAGAACTATTTATAGTTAGTTACTAATATATATTTTTATCAAAAATGGAATTCTAATTCGTTGCAATTTCTTTGAGAATATTAGTGTAAGCATGAACTAATTCATCTTCTACATCCCTAACTTCACATAAAACCTACTCAAAAGAGTTAATAGATACAGTTATTGAAAACATTCGTGATTACCCGCAGTTGATCGCGTTCATCAACAACATTCTGATATTGTTGACTTAGTTCTACTAGTAATAATGATTAGGATTACTAGTTTGTAATCCTAATCATTATTAACAAATAAAATTTTGTATTTGTAATTAGTACTAATTTGTACAAAAAAAAACTTTTTAACAAAAAAGCAAACCGACTTCCAAAAAAACACTGCAAAACGAAAAATAACGGTGTCTCGGTGTCTTTGGTACCTATTGTTTTCCGTGCTTCGACACCGACTTCGGAAAAGTAAGTTATTTCTCGTTTTGCAGTGTTTTTTTGGAAGTCGGTTTGCTTTTTTGTTAAAAAGGTTTTTATTTATCTCTTTTTAGTTTTGATAGGTACTTCCAATTGCCATAAAATTCATATATAGCCAAAGAACATCTCATGACGATTCCAATAAGCCCATACACGACTAGGATACATTGTTTTATTTCGGAGTACCATAGTGCCTACCTACCGGCTTTATCATCAGATCAGTTCGATGGTACCATTTTCATCAGCACTATGTATTTATAAGTATTTGCTTCATCATAGTCGTTAAACTATTCGAGATATCTTATATCCCATGACATACTTAGCATTAAGGAATTCTATTGGCCATCTGTGGTCTTCTTCACCAGTTCCACTTCACCAAATGTTACTTTCTGAGTGCCGATGATTGCATTGTTGATAAAAATACTAAAATCGCTATATATATGCCTATAATATTTGAGGAGTTCCCTCGATTTCCCCAAGATCACGTCATCAGATCCTGACCTGATGACTATGGGACTAACTGGGAAGTATAACCTTTCAAACAAAAGAAGAATTTTCCAAATCGGTCCAGGCGTCGGTATCGTCGTAATCGGTACAGTAATTGGGGAACATAAATAAAAAAAAAAAACATAAATGATTCCGATGAATTGAGAACCTCCTCCTTTTTTTGAAGTCGGTTAAAAACCGGAGTAAAATTAAAAGGCGTTCGTTCAGTGCAATGAACCATAAAAATAACTATTTATTATTTTAGTATAAATCAAATGTTTGCGCTACAAGCATTGTCCTTTATATAATTGGTAGAATTTATTCTGAAATCTGACATATTTTTTTAATATTAGTTGAAACGCTTGCGTTTGGCCACTATCTCACCTGATGGTAAGCAATGATGTGGTCGAAGATGAAGCACGTTTGCCTAGATGTAACCTATTCACTCTTAACTTAAAGACCCTTAGGTTATAATCAGGAAATACAGACTCCTGCAGGAAATGCCATTCCTTAGCTGTACGCACAATGATAGTATTCCCAAAACAGTAGCGTACGGGTGGGATAACCAACTATTTATTTTTATCTTACACTAGCTGTTGCCCGCGACTTCGTCCGCGTCAAACTCGTAAAAAATATACTTTAATCTTTTTAGTTTCCCGCCGGGTCTATGAATTTTCTCGTGATCAAACGTAGCCTATGTTACTCGTTATTACATTAGCTATCTACCAGTGAAAGTCGCGTCAAAATCGGTCCAGCCGTTTCGGAGATTACCCGGAACAAACAGACAGACAGACAAAAATCATAAAAATTGCTTATTTGTTGTTAGTACCGTATATACTTTCACGTGCATTCATTAAAACGTTGTTATTTTGATATTACATACAGACACTTCAATTTTATTTATTTGTATAGAATAGCTGTTCCCCGCGGCTTCGCTCCCATGGGCCACCTCACTGGACCGTTTTTGGGATTAAAAAATAGCCTATGTCACTCAGAAATTATGTGGCTTTCTACTTGTGAAAGAATTTTTTAAATCGGCACAGTAGTTTCGGAGCCTTTTCGGTACAAACAAAAAAACAAACAAACAAAAAATCTTTCCTCTTTATAATATTGGTATAGATAAAAACCGCAGCCAGAACAACAGAATTATCTAAACTCCATTTGCTATAACATTAGCCATTTAAAGAAGTCAAAATCGGTTGAATACAGCCCGTTCAACCGATTTTGACTTCTATTGCGTTGGTAATACGACAAATGGAAGCTGTAGTAAACAGTTGGTTTTGGTAACTGGTTTATGCTTTTTATGTCTATGTATACGAGATAGAACTCAATATCGCTTGGACGGACTGTAAAAAGAGTTGTAAAGACGTCTAATATTATTTCAAATGGAGTATAAATAAAACATTGTTCCTGTTTAGTACCAAATAACATTCTGCAACAAAGTTGAAAGTGCTTGCACAACAGCAAGTGCGCAGTTTAGCGACAGGGAAGTGCAATCAAGTCGTTCAGGTAGTTCAGTTCACTTTGATGATTCTATTTTGAGGAGTCGCAAACAAGCAACGGTAGCAATTGATTGTAATAGCCGGCAATAAGGAGGTCACCGAGTTCAGGGCCAGCACTTGATCTTAAGAACATGTTCCTATTTATCTACAAAAAATATTTAAACTATTAGCACGAACACGTGTCTAAATACGAATTGCTCTCGAAGCACATTTTGCTAATTAAGTAGTATCGTACTAGGAATTGTACTTATTCAAGGCCGTTATATACACAATTATGGACAGATTTTTATGAATTTGTATTAAGAAACTAGCTTCTGCCAGCGGTTTCGCCCGCGTGAAAAGTGTTATATCATCCCAAGGGAACATTACACCGGAATGAAAAGTAGCCTGTGTGCTATTCCACACTATAATCTATCACTGCCAAATTGTATCCAGCTCCGTTCTGGCGTGAAACAAACAAACAACAAAACAAACAAACATACATCCATACACACATCCATCCAAACTTTCACATTTATAATATTAGTAGGAGTAAGATGACTCTAAACATTTTACTCATCACGTTTTTAAACATTGGACACTCCCGAAGCCATAACCAGATACGAACTTGAAGTACGGACACTGTTTGAGCACTTAGAACGTCACAAAGCTAACTTAGTAAATCTATATCTATACCTATATAATAATATATTATATATCTATACTAATAAAGCTGAGGAGTTTGTTTGTTTGTTTGTTTGAACGCGCTAATCTCAGGCACTACTGGTTGGAATTGAAAAATTATTTTTGTGTTGGATAGTTCATTTATTGAGGAATTTTATAGGCTATATATCGTCACGCTACGACCATTAGGAGCGGAGCATTAATGAAAAATGTTGCAAAAACGGGCAAAAATATCCCATTTTGAGAGCTTTCGTTGCGTTTAGTTACACAACATTCATGTATGTAGGGTAGGTAGCCAGTTGACGGGAGTGAAGCCACGTGGGACAGCTAGTACCCTATATTACAAATTGCGAATAGTCCTTTAAGTACCAACTAACGATTCAGTGCCATCGAACGAAGTGCCTGATTGATGAAACGTTGACAGTTAATTTGTAGATAAGAAGGTAGACTGAGAATGTGTATAATTCTGGGAATCTCTGGTTATTTACTTGCTTGTAGGTAATATGATTCATTTTGCTATCTTAAAGTCAAGGGTAAATGTGTTTATTTTTAGCATAGAACTTAGCAGACGCAGCGGGGGTGTATTTATTTACAGCAGCGTTATAGCAACTTTAATACGTAAACTTGATACGAAGGCGGTTGTGTGCTACGGTTTTGTTAGTTCCTTAGATAAAGTACCTTATAGATTTAGCCATAAAATGAGTTTGATTGATAGAGCGAGATCGCTAGTTGGCAGCCCCATGTAAATAATAAGGACAAAGATAATTTTTTGTCTTTGTCACCATGGCCGGCTTTTGTTGTTTGTCAAACTCTAATGTTATGGCAGGTTTGACAAACAAACTCGGTCGTGTTTGATTTTCTGCGATTTCTAGGTATTATGTGTTTATTGAGACAAGGAAATGGGTTATTTATAGATAATAAGTGTCAGTGCGATGGTGGGTTGTAGTGTTCTTTTTTTTTTTATCTATTATAGGCCCGCGCTTGACCACTATCTCACCTGATGGTAAGCGATGATGTGGTTGTAATACACCATGGCTACATCTATAGGTACTTTATCTAAGGTTAGTTCCAAATACGGACAAATGGCGCTGGTCAATTTTGCATACAAAAATTGTCGAAGGGGTTATAAAACGTTGTCGATACAATTACGCAGAAACTCGTGCTAAGGCCTCTGGACCAATATTGTTGATATAGTTTCATCAAAATTAAACCCAAACAAATCACTATAAAGGGAAAAATTACTTTTCTTTGGTGCCAATTTTTTTGGGTTCCGTACCCAAAGGGTAAAAACGGGACCCTATTACTAAGACTTCGCGATCCGTCTGTCCGTCTGTCTCCAGGCTGAATCTCATGCACCGTGATAGCTAGACAGTTGAAATTTTCACAGATGATGTATTTCTGTTGCCGCTATAACAACAAATACTAAAAACAGTATAAAGTAAATATTAAAGGGGGGCTCCCATACAACAAACGTGATATTTTTGCCGTTTTTTGCTCGATATTTATAACAGCAACAGGTAGACGCTTGAAATATTCACAGAATGTTTAGTTGTATATTTACTTCAAAAATAATAATTAATAAATTAAAATAAAATAAATGAGCACGGTGAGATTGTGGTCAAACACAGGCCTATACATAGTAAAAAAAAAAAAAAAAAAAAAAAAATTAAGGGGGGCTCCCATACAACAAACGTGATTTGCGATAATGGTACGGAACCCTTCGTGTGCGAGTCCGACTCGCACTTGGCCGGTTTTTTTTTCGTTATTGACACCGACTTCTGAAAAGAAGGTTATTTTGCACTTTGTAGTGTTTTGTTTTGGAAGGCGTATTATTTTTTTTGTTTTTTTTTATTTTTGTTTTTTGTTTTGGTACCTTATCATTTATAGCCAGAAGGCTTCTCATAACAATTCTAATACGATTAGGATACATTCTCTTATTACGAAGTACCGGTGCCTACCTTCCGGCTTCATCATCAGATCTACATAATAAATTAATTTCATTAATATTTTTTTTATAAAATTTGAGGAGTTCTCTCGTTTTCCAAGGGATCCCCTCATCAGATCCTGACTTGGTGACAATGGGACCACCTCCTGAGATACCCTTACAAACAAAAAAAGAAATTTAATAACCACGTAACAAATATACTTACAAAAAACTTACAGTCGAATTAATAACTGCCTCATTTTTGAAGTCGGTTGAAAATGCCCATGAATAGTGACTAGTAACGCTATCTATCTGACGGAGAGTAAAGAGAAATACCATGAGAACTTGAGAAGTGTTGAAACTTCATAGTAAAAGGTGCCCAATTTTTAAAGTCTATTTTCTGTTATGGTTTCCACCTATGTACTTAATAAAATTTCGTATACAAGGAATTGACTCATGAAATTAGTACCTACTTACCTAAGTCATCATCATAATTATCGTTTCGACCTTGTCCTATGTTAATAGGGATCGGCACAACAAGTTTTTAAATCTACCTCAGTATCAAATGAATTCACACGTTCACGAAAAGCTCCTTGACGTGGTAAATTCTGGTGCCTACAAGAAGTTTGAAATATGTACATGCTATTTTACATCGAGACAAATTGTAAGTGAATCTTCAAAATTCTGTAGCTCCGGTAGCTGTATAAGTAAATATTAATATGCAAGACATGCTGCACCCTTTTCAGGGAACACCATAAACCGGCCAAGTGCGAGTCGGACTCGCACACGAAAGGTTCCGTACCATTATCGCATAAAACGGCAAAAAAATCACGTGTGTTGTATGGGAACCCCACTTGAATATTTATTTTATTCTGTTTTTAGTATTTGTTGTTATAGCGGCAACGGAAATACAACATCTGTGAGAATTTCAACTGTCTAGCTATCACGGTTGTTAGCTATCATGGTTCATGAGATTCAGCCTGGTGACAGACGGACAAACAGACAGACGGATCGCGGAGTCTTAGTAATAAGATCCCGTTTTTACCCTTTGGGTACGGAAACCTAAAAAGCTCTTTTAAATCAGTAGGTATCATAGTCATTTTCAGATGCCGAGAAAAATCTGTTTTATTTGTCTTCGAATCTAGGTTAATAGTCTATCAAGGTTAGACTGTGGCGGAGAGAAGTAATTTTTAATGAGTAGCGAACTATTCCCCAAAAGTCTGTCCGTCTGTCTGTTACAGGTCAATTAGGTATACTCGTAGTCTGTTCACTCATATAATATATTGTGAGTGAACAGGTTACGAGTAGGTTGTTGTGGCACGAATGAAACTAATAATAAAATGATACGAAGCTTTTAGTGCATGAGCACTGGGTCGTGCTTGGAAAGTATTTGTATGAATGCAAAAGAAGATATGTAATTTATTTAATTATGTATTATTGGCGTCGGGTGACAGCTGATAAAAATAAATGCACAACAATGTATTAAGCTATACGTATGTTTCGCCTGACAGTTTTTAGGGTTCCGTACCCAAAGGGTAAAAACGGGACCCTATTACTGAGACTTCGCTGTCCGTCTGTCTGTCTGTCACCAGGCTGTATCTCATGAACCGTGATAGTTAGACAGTTGAATTTTCACAGATGATGTATTCCTGTTGCCGCTATAACAACAAATACTAAAAACAGTATAAAATTAATATTTAAGGGGGGCTCCCATACAACAAACGTGATATTTTTGCCGTTTTTTGCTCGATATTAATAACGGCAACAGGTAGACGCTTGAAATATTCACAGAATATTTATTTGTATATTTTCTTCAAAAAAAAAATTAAAATAAAATAAATTAAGGGGCATTAACACTGCAAAAAAATCACGTTTGTTATATGGGAGCCCCATATAACAAACGTGATTTATTTGCAGTGTTTTGCGATAATGGTACGGAACCCTTCGTGTGCGAGTCCGACTCGCACTTGGCCGGTTTTTTTTATTACATTTGGTTATATTTCCTGCGTACCCAATTACTATCAGCAAAATTAACTGAAATTGAGTTTTAAATAGAGATTTGCCGACTAGTCGGTGACTAGTCGGTATAGTCGACTATCCGGTCACATACATAGTCGGTGACTATTCGGCATAGATCGGCAACTATTCGGCTTCTTATTTCGGGTAGTGAAATTGATGTGATGTTGTGAGGAAGTTGATATCAGAAACTAAAGTCTTAAAGTTAATAAAAAGTTTGAAGCCTGACATTAGAAAAATAATACGGTTATACTTACCACCAAATAAGAAGGATGATGTTGGAAACCCATCAGTGCCCATTTCAGTCCTTATGACCGACCATGTTGAAAATATTAGAAAAGGTGTTAAACAACAGGCTTATAAACATTTTTCAGAACAATAATAAACTTACTGATGCCCAGTTTGGCTTTAGGTCAGAAAAAAGTACTGAAGATGCCGTGAGCCATCTAGCAGATCACGTTACACTTAAGCTATCTCAAAAAGAGAAATGTGTAGCCATATTTCTGGACCTTTTTTTTTTTTTTTTTTTGCGTGGTAAATCATCCAATGACTTCTCCCACTCTGGGTTAAGCGGGAGGGCGTGTCAGACTTTTACTGACTAAAACCCACCCATGTTCCTTGGCCAAGGCTTTCGACACCGTCAAGATTCCCTTCCTTGTGAGCAAGTTGGAGAAGATTGGTATACGTCTTAACATTTGTAAAGATTTTCTTACCAACCGCAAGCAAAGAGTAAAAATCAAAGAACATGGGCATCAAAAAGTACATCCATTGTCATAATTAAAATCATTTTGCATAAAATTCATTAATAAAATTAAATTTAATAATAATAAAAAATAACAATAATAATAATCTAGACATGTCATTACAAAAATTGTTTACTTAATTTAATATAATAAAATGTCAACAGAATTCAATAAATACTCTAAAAATAGGAGTATCATAGCAAACTTCATATAATAATCTAAATGTCAAAACCACAACAAATTAACCTAATCGGATACATCAAAATAAACACACATCCGATACATGATAATTAAAATAATCTAATAAATGTCCTCACCATTTCAATAAATAATATATTTTCTATTTTTACCCGACAGCCGAAGGAGGGTAATGTGTTTTCCAGCCTATGTATGTATGTATGTAAGTATGTATGTATGTATGTTTGTTCCTATGTGGTGTTCCAGAGACCAAACGCGTTAGCCGATTTTGATGATTCATACGTCAATCGATTCGTCTTAATCCTGCGAGTGTCACTGGTTACATTAAAATTGGAAAATAGAAAAATGGCGGATTTTGGGCGCCATCGTGTAGGATATCAAAATAAGGGGTTTTAAGAGGTCATTTCAAAAATATACAACCGAAATGTAAAAATGAATTAACTAAAAAGTTATAAATAAAAAAGTTAATTCAAAAAACCAAAAAACCCGACTGCTAAAAAAACCGTAAACAAGAAGAAAATAATGCTATGCAGTCGGAGGACGTCAGCCAGTGGTTTTGGTCAGCCAGCTCGCGAATACGTATCCTCCGACTGCACAGCATGATTTTCTTCTTGTTTACGGCTTCGGCGTTCGCTTTTTAAGCAGTCGGGTTTTTTGATATTTTTAATTAACTTTTTTCCAATTTTAATATAGCCAGTGACACAAGCAAGGTTAAGACTAATCGATTGACGTACGAATCATCAACATCGGCCAACGTGTTTGGTCTCTAGAACGCCACATAGGAACTACATACAAACATAGACTGATAAACACGTCATTACCATTAGGTTGTCTGGTTGAACTATCGCTGTCAGCGATAAGACCGCCTTAGGCAAGGGCGTCGCCAGCCAATGGCCTAGGGGGGGGCAAGTTGATATGGAGAATGAGAAAAGTATGAATTGTAGGTAAAGTCGAGAGCACATGAAGCTTTTCCCTTGTAGTACGAGCCTTACATCTACAGCGATTGTAATAATATCGGTATAGTTCTCGCCAAACTTCTTGGCCGTCCCGAAATTGGTTGCAATGTCTGCGCAGTAGTAAATCATACAAAAACAGTACCGATCCGTGCCTTGCGCATCGGAAAGCCAACTTCAGGGCGGCCCAGAAGTTTGGCGAGCACTATTCAGAGTCCAACATGTAAGCTACGCAACTCTACCGTACACGTTGTGCAGGAAGAGCGATCAAAATTTTCAACGCTTTTCCGTGTCGGGAAAGAAGATTTTTGCCTATTTTAGGATATCAACAACGGTTCGATCTGTTGGGTTTGGTTTATATATATTCATTCGCGACGTACGGAAATGATCAATCAAGCAAGTCAGTCAAAGACTTAGGACTGTGGTTGCTTTACATTTGGCAACTTTTTTAGAATCTCTAGGGGGGGGCAGCTGCCCCCCCCTGCCCCCCCTTGGCGACGCCCTTGGCCTTAGGGGCACTAAGGCGGTCTTATCGCTGAATAAGATTTTCTTGTAAATGTGGATAATTTTATGGTGTACAATAAAGTATATTCTATTCTATTCTATTACCCTCCTTCGGCAGTCGGGTAAAAAGCAAATGTGCCACGCGCGAGGCGAGTCCTCGGCAGCGAACGTGTTAAAAGTAACTCTGATCCTCACCTGTGTTTAGGTCAACATAACGAGTTTCAGATTAGGTCAAAACAATTACAACAACAGTTTTTTTAACTGTGTCAAAAATAAACTCGTAGATAAATTCACTCGTAGTTAATATGACTGACTGACACTAATATGCATATTAAAACCAGCTATGCATTTATTTTCCCGCGGCTTCACTCCCATGACCTAAACCTCGTGGGTTTGGTCACCGTTATTTATTCCGGAATAAAAAGTATACTATGTCACAGTGTAACTTTATAACAGTGAATAAATTTTCGTAATCGTAGTTGAACTACCACAGATTATCTATGAAAATAAAGTAGAAACCCATCGATAAATACAGAGTTTAAACACCAAGATGCAATATAACCAATCAGCTAAGTAGGTTGTCGTGTTTTTATCTTCATCAAAGAATTTCAGGAATAGCAAGTTTGCAAGTAAAATTTAAATAAACCCCAACACATTTTTATTTCGTGCCACATAATTTATCTAGTGTACTAGACACGCTTCGATCAGTCATCTCAATCAATCAATTGAACACGTAATTATGACACGATCTTGCGAAAACACCCCGATTCAAACTGTAAAACGCCCATAACTTATGAACGGCTGAATCGATTTTCATCAAACATAGCTAAGAACACTCTCGGTAAAGTCACATTTCAAAGAAAAACCGGCCAAGTGCTAGTCGGACTCGCGCACGAAGGGTTCCGTACCATTATCCCAAAAAAACGGCACAAAAATCACGTTTGTTGTATGGGAGCCCCACTTAAATATTTATTTTATTCTGTTTTTAGTATTTGTTGTTATAGCGGCAACAGAAATACATCACCTCTGAAAAGAACAATGGCGAAATTTTAGCTGACTTAAATTTGAGCGTCTGAAAGTGAGTTATATACGAAAGACATTATATTAATTGTCTATGTTTTTTAAAGTATAATTAGGCCTGGTCCAAAATAGTTTAAAAAAAAACATAATAAATAAAAAGTTATTTGATTTTTTAGTTCATTTCTTTAGCATAGTGTTGCCATTATATATGTTATCTGCTAAGTGACAAGTAGTAACTATATTAAGTAATAATATTATTATTGTATTTATTGCAGTAAATGAGTTAACAATACAGTTTATGTCTAAGTATAGATGTTCCTTGCAGGTAGGTAATAATATTGTAGTGTAGTAGAAATAAATGAATTACTTTCAATTCATTAATTGAAAGTAATTCATTTATTTCTACTACACTTTTTTTAGACTTGGGTACTAGTCTTTTTGCTAATCATTATTAGCAAAAAGACTAGTACCCAAGTCTAAAAAAATATAGCTTGTTTGTTGACGACAACCTTTTGATACGAGTCAAAGTCACTTAGTTTAAATAAATAAACTCTTTCCAAAGAGTATACTACACATTTCATGCTAAAATAACTAGGTAAGGGAAATACTAATGCGATATTCCCCTTTTACTTCCACGAAATTGAATAATATTACCTATTAGATTATTAAAAGTTACCCAGACATAACCTACAAAAGTTTATGACTGAATATCTATTATTTTCTACATTCTCGAACAAAAATTCTTGCACAAACTAATTCAGAACATCACCCTGAGTTAAACCAGATATTTTTCATTTAAAGACTTTCGAATTTAATCTCAGCTAAAACAATGTATGGGCACCTGCCATTGTTATTTCAACTGTCTAGCTATCACGGTTCATGAGATATAGCCTGGTGACAGACAGACAGACGGACCGCGAAGTCTCAGTAATAGGGTCCCGTTTTTACCCTTTGGGTACGGAACCCTAAAAATGAAATCAAAACTCGGTTCATCCGTTTAGGAGCTATGATGCCACAGACAGATATACAAATTCACAAACACGTAGGCACGCACGTCAAACTCCTTTTTTTCCGTCGGGTATTAAAAATAGGCGTGCTTCATGGACTGGAATACGCATTCCAGGCCATTGAACATGGCCATGGATGTGATTACCAATCTAATTCTCATTAGGTACCCACCTAATCACAGCCAGTCAAAATGTGATTATAAATATCGATACGATTATGTAGAATCTTCTTTTAAAATTTCACTCAATGTTCCAGGGTTCTTAGGTTAAGCCATAGGTACTTTGTACGTACTAGTTTATTTTGGAAGTCGGTTTGTTTATTTTGTATTTTTATTTAGTTATCTCTTTTTACGGCTGCAAGGAAAGGGTTATGTGTTTCGCGCGTATCTTGTATGTATGTATGTTTGTATGTATGTAATATTCTTTATTACCTCGTATCTTCCAAACTACTTCACGGATTTTTATAATTAGACATCTTTAAATAAGTCTTGACCGCCCAAGTGTTCCTAGATAGGTGAAGTTAAAAAAAAACAAACATGGCGGCTTTTGGGCGCCATATTGTGCGGGTCCCAATTTTTTTTTCCAAACTCGATGGAGTAGGGTATAAAAATGAAGGGTTCCAAGAGCTGATAGCAAAAATACATACCACTTATATGTTTAAAAGAAATACGAAAAAAAAAAACTAAAAAGTTGTAAATAAAAAAAGTTTATTTATAAAATAATAACCCGACTGCTTAAGAAGCGAACTAAAATGCTGTAAACAAGAAAAAAACATGCTGTGCAGTCGGAGGATACATATTCGCGAACTGACCACCTGATCCTCCGACTGCACAGCATGTTTTTTTCTTGTTTACAGCTTTTTTAGTTTTGGTACCTCCAATTACTACGTTGCCCCACATTAATTACTAATTAGTGTGGGGCAACGTTTTTAAAAAAAAAGAAAAAAAAAAAAGAAAAAAAAAAAAAAAAGAATTACCAGGAAAATAAAGTAGTAGTATTAAGTTGCTGTAAAATAAATATATGTGTAATTTCTATTTATGATGTACAAAAGTATATTCTATTCTATCATTTTTAGCCAAAGTAAATCTAACGACGATTCAAATAAGCCCAAATACGACTAGGATACATTGTTTTATTTCGGAGTTCCAGTGCCTACCTACCGGGTTCATCGTCAAATCAGTTCGATGGTAAAATTTTCATCAGTACCATTTATTTATAAGTATTTTCTGCCCGTGACATATTTATCATTAAAGAGTTCCAGTGGCCATCTTTGGTCTTCTTCATCAGTTTCACTTCACCAAATGATATTTTCTGAGTGCAAATGTTTGCATTGCTGATAAATACCAAAATCGCTATATGTATGCCTATAATATTTGAGGAATTCCCTCGATTTCTCCAGGATCCCATCATAAGATCCTGATCTAATGACCATGGGACTACCATGGGAAGTATAACCTTTCAAGCAAAAGGAGTAATTTTCCAAATTGGTCCAAGCGTCTTTGAGTAATCGGGGTAAACATACAAAAAACTGGCCAAGAGCGAGTCGGACTCGCGCACGAAGGGTTCCGTACCATTATCGCAAAAAACGGCAAAGAAACACGTTTATTGTATGGGAGCTAGGGCATGCAGTTTCGTACATTTTCAATTTCGAAATTAGCTTACGAAATTGGACTCCTCAGTTTCGAAATTTCGAAATTTCGAAACTGAGGAGCCAAATATAATGGAAAATCAGAATAATACTTAAACTAAACTCAAAATGCAAAATTTGTAGTCTGGAGTGGTGCATAAGTGCAATTTATATAAAAAAAGTGAATATTCTATTCCTGAAGACTTCTTCTGCAAATACTCCACTGCTGGGGACACCTTCGACAATACCATCCAGCTTTTCGAGCTCGGAGTGGCATGAGACCTTTGGTCAGCGTTGATTCACGAGCTGGGGTTAAAGATAGTTACAGATAGCGCCTCATAGAATTGAGGCACTGCCGAAGAGCAGAGAGCTACTCAGCTCGTTAGTGACAATAGGAGATGCGCAAGTCCACTATCTTGGTTTAACCATGTACGGTGGGGCTTCGAAGAACATTTCGAGTGCCTTTTCCTCGCATTGGTAGTCCAGTGGGTGCTTTGGAAAGACTGCTGCCCAATCTCGGAGGCAGAAATAGACTGTCAGTTGTCCAGCGTCGGACTAAAATCAACAGCTTGCAGTGAAACATGGTTATTTGAATAGCACGTGGCTGGCTAAAAAAAGTAGAGCGCATATTCTACCGGCGCATTCAGGTACTGATCGGGCACGGTTGCTTCAGTGAGTACCTGAATAGGACCAATCCTATTCAGGTGACCAGGTTCACCCAAGTGAGAGGCCACGGTAAATTGCCATGATTGTAGTGGCAACTTGGATTCTGCACAGCACACGCTCGAGGAGTACCTTCTTGGGCCTTTGAATGGTGGTTAGTCTTGAATAGAATAGTAGTAATAGAATTAGTCGCCAGGATCGGGCGAGACCTGTCTCTACCAGTATTAATGAGGAATATGCTGGCGGCGACATGCAATTAGAAGGAAATAGCCACCGAGTGGAATCTCGAGAAGACCAATTCCAATCGGAGAAGAAGGAATCTTGGAGGCAACCACCTCGATGTAGACACGCCGAAACCCCGCTTGTATTATTTAAGGCAGATGGAACGCCAGGGTTTCGGGCGCTCGGAGTGTGACAGAGTCCCTGTCCGTCCACCGAGTGATCTCAGGAAAGACAGTGGCACAGAGATCACGTGCTGCCGTGCACAGCGAGGCTCAAGGGAGACTTCTTTATAGTCTCCCCAAGAATGTAGTATTTTAAAAAGTGCTGATGGTGATCACCAGTTTGGTTTTTATAAGGTAAAAATACCACACTGCCTGGTTCCCCAAAAGTTCAGGCGCGAGTTCAGGTGAAGGTTTCCCCCCGATAGCAAAGAAATATGGGCATTCCCAGCCGATTGTAGACTTTGTCAAAGTATTACCCTCACGGGCCAGCATTAATATAAAGCTTGTTTTTTTTTAAAGGCCAAGCTTCTTTCACTCTTCTTTATTTATTTGACACCATGGTCACAAGGTGGCCCAAACGCAACGGTCTAATTGGCTTTAGATTCGTATTCAGACTCATTTTCAGATGATCATCTTTTGGTTTCAATAATAAATTTTCACAATTGTATGAAAAATAACATAATATTTTAATTAAATCCAGTTTCGAAATTTCGAAATTAGGGGTGTCAATTTCGAAATTAATAAACATGCAAATATGGTCCGAAATTTCGAAACTATGAAATTTCGAAATTTCGGAATGCATGCCCTAATGGGAGCCCAACTTAAATATATATTTTATTCTATTTTTAGTATTTGTTGTTAAAGCGGCAATAGAAATACATCATCTGTGAAATTTTCAACTGCCTATCTATCACGGTTCATGAGTTACAGCCTGGTGACAGACGGAAAGACAGACAGACAGACAGATAGACAAACGGACAGACAGACAGACGGACCGCGGAGTCTTAGTAATAGGGTCCCGTTTTTACCCTTTGGGTACGGAACCCTATAAAAGAAACCGGCCAATTGAGAACCTCCTCCTTTTTTTTAAGTCGGTTAAAATCCCATTAACACTTTGCCTGACATGAGAATCAAACCCTTGACCTCATTACTCAGCAAAAGGGCTCATACAAAATTTGGGAATACTATGGCAAAAATAAAGCTTGCTCCACCAATTTAAGGTCTATCCAAACATATTAGGGTCGTGCCCGGGACGTGACAGGGCCGGGCCTAGGCATTGAAGATTCGTCGCTGGCCCGTGCACGGACGTGTGTGAACGAGTTCATATAAAATGTACACACCGATATTTTTAGAGCTTCGACGGGGCACGGTCTGTTCACTTCCCTGGCACGGCCCTGATATGTGTGGATAGACCTTAAAGCTGTAAAATATTCCGGGTTTTCACCCAGCTTTTGGTTAGATATCATGTTAGCTTTTCTTTAATTTTAGAAGCTTAACGTCAAAATGTTTCGCAATCCTGCTTGACAACAACAAGGAGAGCTATCAATTAATTTAGTCGAGACAAGACACATTCGCATTAATTTGAGGAAAGTACTTACATAAACTCGTTTCGTATATTATTTGCGTTGTTCGTAATATACGCACCTATAGCCCAGTAGTAATGTCGATTTAAAATCGCAAAGCTTGATGAAGTTCTGCATTTTTAGTATGTTGTATGGGCCAGTGTAGGGTAGTGTTAATCCAAATTTGGAACTTCGAAAAACGTGCGCTCGCGGAGCACCACGAGCACACGTTTTTCGAGATACCCCAGATAAATGTTTGTACTTTGTATGTTTTTAGGGTTCCGTACGCAAAGGGTAAAAACAGGAACCTATTACTAAGACTCCGCGATCTGTCTGTCTGTCTGTGATAGCTAGACAATTGAATTTTTCATAGATGATGTATTTCTGTTGCTGCTATAACAACAAATACTAAAAACAGAATAAAATAAATATTTAAGTGGGGCTCTCATACAACACACGTGATTTTTTGCCGTTTTTTGGGATAATGGTAGGTACCCTTCGTTTGCGAATCCGAATCGCACTTGGCCGGTTTTTTCAATTGCAAAGAATTACACATCGAAGATTTGAGATTGAAATAAGCAAAACGTCTTCATTTATCGACACCTTTTAAAGCTCCAAAAAATCTGTAAACGCAAACGACGATTTCCATCTTTTTTTTTCATTATTTTTATACCCTGTGGAGATGCAACATCGACCGTCAGCCATGCGAACATTTCTAAATATATGCTTCAGATTTTATCAGGAATTCGATATTTTTCGTAAAATTTTATTCATTCCGCGGCCTTGAGATCATTTCCAATAATATTTTCTAAGCCGGTTTAAATCAGAGAATACAAATTGCTTTTATTTTTCACAGGTGGGCTCTCCTTAAGCGATCGCTATCTTTGTTACCTATTTAGATCTTATCTTTGATAATAAGCTTTTTATGAACATCTTTTTGAAATCAATACTTATTATTTAAAGTATCTTGTAGGTAGTTTATATACGTTCCCCAAAGAATATAAAATAACTTCATTAGAAAGAAGTAGGTACGAAAGATTGAGTAAGTTAACACATACATACACATTTGCATTTTTTTCGCGAATGCCCATGACCACTCCTTGACATAATAACACAATTAAGTAGGTTTAGAAAATTTATTCATATTGTTACATTTTTAACTTACATTGACGCATAATTATTATAATTTTAAGATGATATTCAATTCAATATAATTCAATTCAATTTTTATTCATGAACAAATTACATTGTGTTTGAACTCTTAATCTAAATAAATAAATAAATTAAATAACATTCATTAAAAATATAAAACTAATACATTCATTATACAATAATTTTAACAATACAATCATTTTCCCAATACAATTTAAATATTCAATACAATTAAAAATTCGATTACATTACAAGCTATTACATAATTTTTATTACCCAGTCTCACATTAACCAAAATCATATTTAAAACGTGGATATGTCATCATCTAGTGAATACAGACATTTGTCCAATAGGAACGCCTTGAGTGTCGACTAAAATGAGCTCTTGTAAATTATGGTTTTTATGTCCAATAGCAACCTGTTAAAAAGCCGAACTGCTTGATATTGAGGACTATGTTGAACAATATTGAGCTTGGGTTCTATTTTGTTTTTAAAATCTTTCCTGCGCGTACTTTATTGGTGTGGAACCAATAAATTAAGGTATAACTTGATACAAGTATATGGTATAAATTAAGAATTGTAAAAATAGGTAGTCTACGCTTTACTTACTAATCAATAACAAACTGCAGCGGATCAATACATCGATACTTGAAGAGGGCACATACTTGAAGGTAAACGATGTTTATTATGAAAATTGCAGAGGGTGGCTCGATCCAAGTCCAGGAAATACCAGCATGTTTATTGAGGAATAACCGGCCGACGAGGGGTTGTTTCATGCGTCGCCAACGAGTCGTGTTGAACGAAATTGTAATTTATTAAACAATAACATACAAAATTAATCTGCCTAGCCTATATTGGGAATATCAACTAAGGTTAATAATTTTAATTTGTGAACACTTGAACCTGTGATTTTTTTTAAATTCCCAAAAATTAGGAGGTACTCAATTCGGATGTTTACATATATATATTTTTATTATGTATATGTACATACCTCCGTCATATTTAAACGGATTTACAAAGCCTTTTTTTGTTCGAAAGAAATTTATGTCGACATTTAAATTTGGTAAAGATATGATGAAGAACTTCGGCGATATACAACAGAACTCTATAATAAATGACGGCAAATCTCTCGTGATTGCTGCAATCGTATGTCTGTTTATTGTTTACACCATTTCATAACATACCATCACGCCATTATGCTCTAAACGGGTAAGCAGATGTATACAGTTTACCCTGGCACACACTCATTCCACCGGTTATGTTCAAGTTACATGTTAATTGTGTTTCAGGCATTACTGTGGGCATTATAGGTACTTGTCCATTATATACCACTAAAAAGTGCAAAATAAAAATCTTTTTTACAAAAAAATACAACCGACTTCCAAATAAAAACACTACAAAGTGAAACATTACTTCCATTTCGGAAGGCGGTGTCAAAAAAGGAAGAAACGAAAACAGGAACACCGACTGCCAAAATTTAAGTTATTTTTCACTTTGTAGTGTTTTTATTTATTTATTTATTTAACCATTAATTTACACGTGTACATGTAATCGTATACATATGTACTATAAGGGTCAAAAGTGCAGTCACACTATACCAAAACAGCAAAGGCAATTTTTTTGTAGGCAGCAGAATTTCAACTTTTCGTGGTTAGTAGGAATAATCTATACTTTAATTTCTATACAAAATATTAAATCAGTTGCGGATAATTTAACTTCTTCTACAAAAACTAGCCATTTGAGTTTTTGGCGAGTATGACTGCACTTTTGACCCTTGACTGTACATTTATTTGGAAGACAGGTGTATTTTTTAATATATTTGTTTTTCTTTGTTGATTGGTCTCATAAACCTAATAATTAACACTTCATTATAAAAATATGGTAAAAATCAAGAATTTTTCAAGAGTAACCGTGGAGATTCTGTGCGTTACTTTTCCACAGAATAACAACCAATTTCGAACCGTGGACGTTTTATAAGTACAAATGTAGACCTGTGTGAAATAAAATATTTTGAATTGAATTGAATCGACCTCGGCAGCGGCGTAACCTTGAAGTTCGACCAGTACGGCTATTGTTGTTTAAACATTTACAGACGTTCTTACAAAATGTGATGATAAACAAAATATATACGAGTACGTACATAGTACATTAGGTGACGATAGATCATGGCCGGTCTACGAACCCGGCAGACACAACGTAAACACCAATACATTGTAAACAAGATGAACCAGAAGTGGTTACGCAACACTATTTGTTACAAGGTCTTCAAATCATACATTAAATTATCTTTTAGGTACCTAGCCACTACTTTTGGTGCGACAATGACAAGTGGAATGTCAAATGTGTGAAGGCTGAGAAGTCAACAAACTCGTGGAGCAAATTAAAACTAAAATTTATCAACCGAGGCCAAGATAACCACTGAAGATAGAATTAAGAAAATATTTTCATAAGGTACCAGAATATCACGAGGGAAGACAATGGGGAGGTTGTACTGTTGTAGCGTGTGGTATACAAACTTCTTCATCCTTGCGGACCTCTGTGAGTCTGTGCCGAGTCGTCACAAATATAACAGCCTATCAAGAGGGAGTGTACGACTAAACGCCGACAGACTGAACACCGACAAGACTTTACTTCGACGGGACTCTTCGCCGACAGGACACTTCGCCGATAATCTAATGTACATACATAATCCGATGAGTTTCTTTATAGAATCGACCAGCTGAGTCTGCCACCTAGCTAGCCCCATTCCTGCCCCCTGAATCGCACCGCTCGGGGCAGGTCTCCTTGTCACCATTTGTCGTTGTTGTTGCTTTTTGAATTTTAACATTGTGAGTGAATTAATACATTTTAAACAGTGTGATAAAAAAAAAGTTAATTCAAAAAATCAAAAAACCCGACTGCTTGAAAAGCGAACTAAAAAGACGTAAACAAGGAGAAAATCATGCTGTGCTGTCGGAGGATACATCTTCGCGAGCTGGCTGACCAAAACCAGACGTATCCTCCGACTGCACAGCATGATTTTCTCCTTGTTTACGTCTTTTTAGTTCGCTTTTCAAGCAGTCGGGTTTTTTGATTTTTTGAATTAACTTTTTTTATTTATAACTTTTTAGTTATTTTTTTTAAGATTTCGGTACATTTAAACATATAAGTGTTATATATTTTTGAAATCTTATAAAACCCTTTATTTTGATACCCCACACGATGGGTATAGAAAAAAAAAAAAAAATTGTCTCCCACAATATGGCGCCCAAAAGCCGCCATTTTTCTATTTTCCAATTTTAATGTAGCCAGTGACACTCGCAGAGTTAGGACAAATCGATTGACGTCTGAATAATCAAAATCGGCCAACGCGTTTGGTCTCTGGAACGCCACATAGGAACAAACATACATACATACATACATACATACTTACATACATACATACTTACATACATACATACATACATACATAGACTGATAAACACATTACCCTCCTTCGGTAGTCGGGTAAAAAAGGTAAGCCTTTTCAATGCACCTGAACCTGACTCCTCCTATGATGCCACCCATCCGTTCCATTTAAAAAGTATTTCTTAGTTCTAGATAGATCGTGTCTAAAAGTTGTAAAGTCTGAGTGCTGCAGCTACTGAAGACATAAATCACTAATAGTACCGCACTCCGCAAACAGACGGCATAGACCGGTACCACCAGAGCGTTGGTACGATTCCAAAGTGTTGCAGTTAAACTTACTTAGGAGCCGCTAATGGGTGTTCATTTTAATGAAGCTTTTGTGGTTATGTTTTAGTGTAGCTGTTATATGTAGCAATGCTCTAAGTGGCTATGTTCTATGAAGCTTTACATTATCTGTAGTTAATGCACTGGTACTTGTCCAGAGTTTCGCTTTTAAACTTTTGAGATGGAAAGCGCCAAAAATAACAACAAAACCATGAAAGATCGAAAAATTTAATAAAATAACAATCTATTTACAATAATAAAATTTGCAAAATACAACAATAACATCCGTGGTCCCTTCTTAGCAACTACTGAGTTTTCAGTATCATGACGAGGATCAAAGAAATGAAATATGTGAAGACACAATCTTATCGTTCATAATTTGCACGATCAGTTTTCTGGAAATTATTATACAGTTGGTTTTTTTAGGGTTCCGTACCCAAAAGGGTAAAAACGGGACCCTATTACTAAGACTCCACGATCCGTCTGTCCGTCTGTCTGTCTGTCTGTCTGTCCGTCTGTCACCAGGCCATTTCTCATGAACCATGATAGCTAGACAGTTCAAATTTTCTCAGATGATGTATTTCTGTTGCCGCTATAACATCAAATACTAAAAACATCAAAAATAAATATTTGAGTGGAGCCCCACTACAACTACTACTCCATACAACAAACGTGTTTATTTTCCGTTTTTTTCGATAATGGTACGGAACACTACATGCACGAGTCCGACTTGCACTTGGCCAGTTTTTAGGGTTCCGTACCCAAAGGGTAAAAACGGGACCCTATTACTGAGACTTCGCGGTCCGTCTGTCTGTCTGTCTGTCTGTCACCAGGCTGTATCTCATGAACCGTGATAGCTACACAGTTGAAATTTTCACAGATGATGTATTTCTGTTGCCGCTATAACAACAAATACTAAAAACAGTATAAAATAAATATTTAAGGGGGGCTCCCATACAACAAACGTGATTTTTTTGCCGTTTTTTGCGATAATGGTACAGAACCCTTCGTGCGCGAGTCCAACTCGCACTTGGCCGGTTTTTGAAATAGTGTCAACTAGGATGTTATATCAAGAAATAATTGAGGATCTACGGGACTGTGTACAGTGCAGCCCCGTAGCACTTGTAGAATTAGGATAGGTGGGGGCTCCCACATCGACAGCAGTTCACAAGGCAAATGGGTACAAGAGCGTGGCGCATTCAGAATTTCAGATACATACAAAGTCAGGTTATGTGGCACGAGGAATGGGAAAATAATTATCCAAGCAGGAAACGCAATTAATAAGGCACACTTTACATATCATTATGGCTAGAATATACTCACCCTAGTATTGGGGTAGCAGGACTGAATTAAAATGTGCTTGGTAAGTCGGCTATTTGAAAAAGAACATCGTCACTGAACCCCATGTGCCTTTCCAGACAGTGCGAACCTTTATCAGTGATCGTGAAGCTTAACTTAGAAAATTAAAGAACTCAACAACTCGACGAACAATATCAAAGAAAGTACATTTGCATAGGCCGCAAAAAGTTCTCAAACTGCTAGACAAACGTTAAATAAATCTTCCAAGTGCGGATTCGCGCACCGAGGGTTCCGTATAGCCTAAGATCCGACTGCAGAAATCTTAATTTAAATCAAGTTTCATCAAAACAAAATACCTACAGAAATTTCCAGCGGGATCTCAGTACAGTACAAACGTCTACGTTCACCAAAATAACTAGGCAAGATTACTGAAATCCATAAACTATGAAAGCACCGAATATTGCACTAACAAAAAGATAAACTGGATCGAGGGATAAGTTAATTAACTTTTGGTTTTAACATACTGATAGACAGACAGACAACGAAGTGTTTCTATACAGGTATTTTTTTCTTTTACAATAAATATGTATGCAGTCCAAATTACACCTATGTGTTTTGATAGAAAAATCTTCGAGTACATATTAACTTTTTCACACCACCTGCTCGAATATGTCCATGCAATCTAAACGTAAAGTAAAGCATTACTTCCCAAGGGACGTAAAGTTGTATGAAACTCCCGAGGGAGTAAAGTGATTTGTATTTGGAACGTCAAATTCGTGTGGAAACTCGTGGAAAACTCTATGTAAAAAAATGCCCACATGGCATTGTAAAGAGGTTTGTTCGAATATCGAACTGGCCATCATAAGCAGAATTTAAAAAAAAATTGTCGCGATTTCAAAGAATGTGAAACAAAAGACGATGTTTGGTGCTATAATTTTCAGTGAATTTTATTGCAATATTCTAATATTCGTATTGACAAAAATTGTTGCGATAGTGATTCATCTCCAGAGTTTATCAACAACAGGCGCTTTAGAGATTATTAGTAAATATACTACCGGAAAATCAAAATACAGATAAGAAAAAGCCTATGACGATTTTGTTCAAGGGAAACCAATAAAAGTAGGAGTAAAGACTGTGTCGGAATCCGTCCTTTTAGTTTATTTCCAACATTTAGCAGAAACTCGAAAGTCAAGCAGCGTATGGTGCATTTATTCAATGCTCAGATCTACAATAAGCATTAAACACAATATTCAAATCAAAACATTTAAGTAGCAGCTTTTTATTGTCTCGCAGAAGGTGTGAAAAGTAGAGTATGCTCCTCTGGGATAAAGCTTGTCTTCGTCTTAGGCAGCTAGAACCCCTCGCTTCACTCAGGACACTACAAAACGCCCTCACTTCGCTCGGGAGTTAATTCTAGAGTTTTCGTTACGCACATGGTTCAATATGCCGCCCGTGACGTAAGACACTGCTTCATTTATCCCCTTGGTGCATAATCTACTGTTAAACTGAAAATTTCCGATCTTCTGTCCATTTTTAGTCATTTTATGGTATCTTATAATCAGAACTGGTTACAACAATCTTCTTTTTTACATGAGGCAGATTCCCCTTGACTGCCCTTGAGTGCCCGAAACGTCGATCACATAATGGTTAAACAACAAAAGATGTAAAGTTCCTTGGAAGAGAGACTCATTTTCTTATTGTTTGTTAAAATCTTACTTAGCATGATTATTGTTTGTATGTATGAGTACCTAACCAAAACTTTTTATAACATCTCCTTATTGAATAGTTAAATTACCAGCTAAGTTTAAATCGAAGAGTAAGTTTACTTTGGCAAGGAAAATGATGACCAATTCATTCTGGCGACCTTGCCAAGTCTGCACACCTTCAGGTTTGGTTGCGCAACCACCAGGTCAAGGGTGAAAAGGCGCCGGACTTATTTTTGGCTGTCGTACCTACGCATGTACAATGCTAATTTTATCCTTCTGAATAACCAGAATCGCTTCTGCTTGATTTAAGTTTTGAGCACCAGCAATCTCTAGATACTTGGTAGCTACGAGGTTCGAAATGGAAATCTATCTTATTTATCATTAAAATCATGTTTTTCTTGCTAATCAAAAAATTTCTTAAAATTACGACATAATTTCACAGGTCCACGAACCTATGTGAACACGTTGATACTCGTAGAAAATATGAATTAAATTAAGTATAAAACGAAATAGGTACCTACCTACCTACAACCCATTCCAAAGTCTACGAGATCACAAATATTTAAGTTAGCTGGACGTGACTATATTATATATTCAAAATTAATTAAATTACAACATAAAGATAATATTAATGCAGATCGACGTAATAGATGGATATCAGACATGGTGTCAATCGCCTCTTGTTACACGCCGAAGCTAATTCTGCGAACTCCCAGACAGAAAAGATAAACAGGCAAGGAGACACCTGCGAGTGAGCGACAAACTCGTAAAGATTAAGGTGTTTTTCTTACTAATTCGCCATTAATATCGTACGAGAAATGTCGCATAATGGATTTGAGCAGACGAGTTTATTGGTTCCGTCCGAATTGAATGTGCTCGCGGCGCGAAACTGCTTTTTGCGAGGCACGACCTTGACCCGTCTGTTCTCAGCCAAACCTGTTGTAGCACTAAAAGTAAAAGCTTTCACCAATCCCATGTTTATGTTTAATATAATTTCCTTTTCATTAACACTCACTTAAACAGGCACATAAACAAGTGATCATATGGGGGTAAGCAGAATCTATTTATTTTTGTCGAGAGCTTTTTCACAATTATCCTCAAGTAGTTTTTACGAACTGCCTAGTCAATTTTATTACTAATTTAAATGTTAGGTTTAGTCCTCGAAAATATACAGCTTTCATGGAAAACCAGGGTTTACAAAGATCCGGCTCAAGGGTTGAGGGAACATCGAACAGTTGTTATTGCGTGTTACAATTGAGTTATGAATGGAATCCCTATTAATGATGTGTAGGTATTGATTGATTTTAATCATAAATAAATTAATAATAATGAATCGCTCAATAACTGCTACAAATGTAGGAACATGATGTCATCGTGAACGAGAGCTCGTTTTAACATTTTAATGAACCTTATAATAATTTGATTTGTGTCTTAAAAACAGAAAATATTTCAAATAAGTATAAAAAATATTGAGTATCATGGAATTCGCACCTGTCTGATTAAAATCAGTAAATATTTTTTGTAAATTCTTTAGTGATGAGATAATATTCTTGCCATATAGTTTTGATCATGGTCTCTCATGTTCAGCTCGTTTACCATCCTGGAGCTAGCATGGTAAACGAGCTGAACAGTTGCTTATAGTTAGAAGGTATATAGATACCAAGGTCATGATAATCAGCCATTCCACAACACAATAGTGTTTCACCTATAATACTTACCTTATAAGTCTGCACAAATGCTGTTGCAGGGTACTCTGGGCAGCCTAAGATGGTTCGTGCAAATCCTATTGACGCAGGCATTCGCCATTCTAATCTCAAGAGGAACCAACTACGGACAGAATTAATCAGAAATAGAAAAACATCTGAAGTTAAAAAGCAGTATTTGCTTGTTCTAACTAATTCTGAAAATAACAAACAAATAAAACCTGGGACAAAAATATCCATTTCTGACGTAACGAATGAAGAAGAACTCGGTTTATCTTGAATAAACAACAATGATGAATGTTTACAGAGAACTAGCAAACAGCGCTATTTTGTATTCCTTAATGTGTCTATTATGATATTATAGTAAACAAATCGATTAAAAGAACTCGTCTTGCGCCGTACTTTTGGTAGCCACACAACAAAATATGTAATGGTACTTGGTGTTTTGTTGAATTGAATTGGGCTAGCATGTGTCCGTAAGTCAGATCAAGTCTGCAGTAGGCGACAAATTGCATGAGTGCATACGAGTTAATTGCCAACAGAGAGGGATGACGTCGCATCTCTGACAAAAGTGTACCGACGAAGAAGAAGCTTGTGCCGTACGACCAAACCTACTGCGCCAGCGCCAGAGCAGTAGCGTCTAAGCTTAATTTATAAATCAATTGAAACTGGTTCTATGCATCAAATCATCAATTTTAAAGATCATCATTGATCAAATTCACAGGCGAACTTACACAACTGTATCCGATCGCTATAGGCATCATTCAGCAACCGGCAACAGTTGCGAATTCTCAAACGTGATATATTGCTAAAACAAATATTCAGTTATTTAGATCAAGGACATGATTTTTCTGCAATCTGTAATAATTCCGTACAGCCGTCAGCAGTATTCTGTTCCGATAATTTTAATGTATCTCATGATTTGACCTACATATTGTGTCTTTGTTATTTTTATTCTTTTATTTTGTGTATCGTGTATAAACTGTGTCAAATAAATGTTATTCTTTAATCATTTTAATTAATTAAATTATATTAATTATTTGTTTTTGAATTAACTCGTTTTTATTTCATTTTATATTTTTTATAATGCTAGAAGCCTGATATTTAGTTAAGTTATACTTTTATTTTGTGTATTTGTATCTAGCTTTTTTACAAACATAAAGTTAAGTTTACTAACAAAAATATGGATTACTGCTGTATTATCTACACTAATATTATAAGAGGAAAGATTTGTTTGTAATGGGTAAACTTAAAAACGACTTAACCGATTTCGTAAATTGTTTCACCAGTAGAAAGCTACATTACTCCTGAATGACGTAGGTTATTTTTTTATCCCAAAAACGGGTCCTGTGGGGTGCGCCAAAGCTAGTCTGAAATAATAATAAAACTCGTGGTTGCCTTGATGTCAGGAATTATATTAGAGGCGTGCTCGATTTTAACTTAAGCTAATGTTACGAAAGCGTGCAAAATTAGATGATGTTGGTGACCTTACGCACCGCAATCGTTACGCAAGGGTCCACAACATTACCCAATGATTGACTTGCCGTCCGACTGTCAATTGTGATCATGTAATTTGTGGGTTTTTGGGGATATCTGGTTTCTCTATCTACAGGTACCATTCTACGCGGAGAAAGTTACGTTGTTGGCTTACGCACTGTTACCTAATCGGATAGGGACTGATTTAATATCTCAGTATTTCGTAAAAAAAATTGCTTTACTTAAGAAAGTATTCATTGTTTGCTGAATTTTGACTAAATTCATCATCAACAAAGACTGCCTGGACTTTTCTCAACTATGGACTTAAGGTTACACTAGTCGATCATTCTTCCATACAAACGTAGTCTGGTGATTACTTCACTGTTTGACGATGTACGTTCAAAATAAATAAAACCGGCCAAGTGCGAGTCGGACTCGCGCACGAAGGGTTCCGTACCATTATCGCAAAAAAACAGCAAAAAAGCTTGGAAGCCCCACTTAAATATTTATTTTAGTCTGGTTTTAGTATTTGTTGTTATAGCGGCAACAGAAATACATCATCTGTGAAAATTTCAACTGTCTAACTATCACGGATCATGATCGGCCACCATACAGGGATATATTAGTAGTTCAACAATGCAAATAATTTTATTTTGAAAATATACATTTAGTCGTTTTTTGATGATATCTAGACTACCAAAGGTTTATAATATTTCGCGCGTTTGTTTTCGTCCTAAATCATCATCCATTTCGCTTCAAACTTGTAAAAGTGCTAATTCGTACGTGAACTAGCTTCTTACTGCTAATCACAGCAACTATCTCTTTCGCACGTGTTGTCGGATAAGTTAACAGGCATTTTAACCCCGCGCACAAAATAGTTCGTTCCGTCGACTAGCGCAACCTTAATTAATCATAATTATATTTAACTTAAAATTCCCGGATTTCCAAAGAAGTTGGGAACAGCTATTTGCCTCAACTTCTGTTAACACAAGGATCACTATATTGGCCAATGCCAACAACCTGAGCTTGCTAAAATCTGCACGTCATGGGCAGGCGTGGTCGGTGACCGTTACGCAAAATATTTCCATCGGATATTGCATCTGTAAGTTAAAGATGATTGGACCAATAGATACCTGTTCGTATTCTAATTTACTTAATTAGTTTTGTAAACATTGACTTTATTTAATTAATAAAACGTCGTATTAGCAGTTTTACGTTTTAGTGCTAGACTGTTAGCGATTGCGTTGACTGAAAACGGGTAGATTTCTTCAATATGGGCTATATCCACCACACGGAGAAAATAAAGGATATTGTTTTTCGTGGAAGATTTAGTGGAAAGAGTAGTGGTGGCGAAGTGGTAACGGCCCGAACTTACGTGTCGTAGGTCGTGAGTTCGAACCCAGGCAGGCGCTTAACTTTATGTAAATTATTTCATCACCACGGCTCTTATAACGGTGAAGGAAACCGGCATGTCCTAGATCCAAAAATTCGAAGACATGTGTTATCTACCAACCCGCACTGGGCCCACGTGGTGGATTAAGGCATTACCTCTCTCACAGCGAGGATGCCTGTGTCCCAGCAGTGGGAACATTATAAGGCTGATCATGTGGATGATATGTGAGGATTTGGCCACCTCTGGTGTCAGAGTTAATTAAACCGCCTCTGGGAACCGCACAGGCCTCTGACTTGGCTATTTCAGACTTACATTAACAATATAAGTCCAGGTTTCCTCACGATGTTTTCCTTCACCGTTGCCCGTGATCTCCAAGATAAACATAGAAAGTACTTACATATGAATTTGAACAACTCACATTGATACTTGCCCCGGATTTGAACCCACGACTTCAAGCACGAGAGGCGAGGTTTTAGCCAATGGGCCACCACGACAAAAATAAATAAAGGATAATTATGAAATATGTGAAGCCGAGTGAAAAGTCCCGCCACAGTCTTACTTCGAAAATGGAGGACCTTCCAACCATTCGGGATTCGGGTGATGTGTATTGTGGGCTACAGCCCAATGGTTGTCGTCGGACTGTTGTACTTATATATTCAAATCGCGTGGAGAAGTTTGGTTTCACGATGTCTTCCTCGTAGTTCCTATGTGATGGCATAGATGCCGCTACCATAGCGTTGTATTTAAAGTTAGATAAGTAGTCGATAGGAACTATACTTTTTCCACGTACCCAATTTTAAATAAAAAAAGTTAATACACAAAATCTTAAAATCTAAAACCCGACTGCTTACGAACCGAACTAGAAAGATATAAACAAGAAGAAAATCATACTGTGCAGTCGGAGGATATATATTAGCGAGTTGGCTAACCAAAACCAGATGTATCCTCCGACTGCAATGCTTGATTTTCTTTTTTATTTATTACTTTTTAGTCAACATATTTTTTTCGGATTAGGTACATTTAAAAATATAAGTGTTATATATTTTTGAAATCACCTCTTAAAACCCTTTTTTTAAATAGCCCACACGATGGGTTTGAAAGAAAAAAATACTAAAACTGGCCAAGTGCGAGTCGAACTCGCGCACGACGGGTTCCGTACCATTATCGCTAAAACGGCAAAAATATCATGTTTGTTGTATGGGAGTCCCACTTAAATATTTATTTTATTCTGTTTTTAGTATTTGTTGTTTTAGCGGCATCAGAAATACATCATCTGAAAATTTCAACTGTCTAGCTATCACGGTTCATGAGATACAGCCTGGTGACAGACTGACAGACAGACAGACAAACGGATCGTGGAATCTTAGTAATAGAGTCCCGTTTTTACCCTTTGAGTACGGAACCCAAAAAATTGGGCCCCCACAATATGGCGACCGAAATCCACCATTTTACTATTTCCCAATTTAAATGTAGCTAGTGACACTCGCAAGATTAAGATGAATCGGTTGACGTAAGAATCATCAAATCGGCCAACGCGTTTGTTCTCTAGAACGCCACATAGGAAGAAACATACACAGATAGACTGATACACAGTGCACTTGAGTTGCTAGTTGCTAGGAAGTTGACTGTTTTTAGGGTTCCGTACCCAAAGGGTAAAAACGGGACCCTATTACTTAGACTCCGCGGTCCGTCTGTCTGTCTGTCTGTCACCAGGCTGTATCTCATGAACCGCGATAGCTAGACAGTTGAAATTTTCACAGATGATGTATTTCTATTGCCGCTATGACAACAAATACTAAAAACAGAATAAAATAAATATTTAAGTGGGGCTCCCATACAACAAACGTGATTTTTGTGCCGTTTTTTGCGATAATGGTACGGAACCCTTAATGCGCGAGTCCGACTCGCACTTGGCCGGTTTTTTTTAATGGTAAGTTACTATTTACCTGTTATGGTAATTTCGCACGGAGGTAATAAGACAATTATCTAGCTCGTAATAAAAGCTTTAGCTAGCAGGACGCAAGGCGACCCCGGCATTGATATAATAATAAGGAAAACAATGCATTTGCAACTACTACCATTTTGTTTATATTATTTATTATTTTAGATATGGGAAATGTCTTACATCTATACCTACTTGGTTTAAAACATTGTCAGTAGTTACATTTTACTGGAAGATTAAAAAATAATACATAGTAGGTATTTTTAATAGATGGATGTAACAATTCAATCAATCTGCCTAGCCTTTTCCCAACTATATTGGGCGTGGCTTCCAATCTTACCGGATTCGGCTGGGTACCAGTATTCTACATGGAGCGACTGTCTATCTGACCTTTACAACCCAGTAACTGGGTAACACGCTACCCCTTGGCAAGGCTGGTGTCAGATCTCAAGCTTCTGACTACCCGTAACGACTGTCAAAGATCTTCAAATGATAACTGGGAGCCCGGGATCAACGGCTTAACGAGCTTTCCGAGGCATGGAGAAAACTCGGTATGTTAAAAATCGTCACCCATCCACGGACCAACCCCTTCAAACGTTGCTTAACCTTGATGACCGACCAGTGCGGCTGTTATTATTTAGCCACGAGCTCCTCTCTCCTCTCATGGATGTAACAATTGTATATTCTTTTTACAAATTACAATTTTTGTTTATTAAAATTAATTCTACTAGGTTCTTTTTAGAATTCAGGATGAATAAGTATTTTTACTTTTATACATTCGATAGATCGATAAAACATTAAATATCGGCCATCTCTACATTTAGTAGGCAAGATAACATCCATTAATACTAATATTGTTAGTTCTAGCACATAAATAATAATAGAAGCAATAAATGTTCACTCAATCATTTAGATTAGACAAGATTTTGTTTAATTAATAAGTTTGTTATGAAAATTTATCTGCTTAGGAAAGTTTCAAAGATATAGATGTATATAATGTGCATAAAAATAGATATATTATCTATTATTCGCTATTAAAATATCTCATTGAAAATAATTACGTAAAGTCACGTGTATGTAAAGTAAAAATTATTAACCCGTACTCGTATGCAGGGGCGGATCAAATATAATGCAGGACGCAGCAAATGCTACGGGCCCCACGCTTTGGGGGCCCCACGGTTGGACGTACAAATACAAATCATAGTACCTATACCATATGAAATCTAACCAATCCTGGATTGTCCATATAGACAAGCCCCATCATTATCATCATTTCAGCCGAAAGATGTCCTCTGCTGGACTTAGGTGACCCCCAGGCGTCGCCACATTGACCGATCCCGTGCGTCTCCCATCAAGCGGATTCCCGCAACTTTAACCAGGTTATCGGTCCTCCTAGTGGCAGGCCTTCCAACGCATCGTCTTCCGGCTCGCGGTCGCCATTCTAGAACTTTTCGGCCCATCAGCCATCCATTCTGCGAACAATGTGAAAAAAAAACCAATTTTTTTTTTTCGTCTAAACGTTGCCCCTCTCTAGGAATTTCTTCCTTTATCGTGGGTGCGTTTACAAACATATAAACTCACATACACAAACACCCAGAGCCGGAACAACTATCTGTAAGTCATACAAATATTCTTTCCGTGCGGGAATCGAACCCGCGACACGCAGCGCAGCAGTCAATCGCTCAACCACTGCGCCAACCGTGCGCCCGAATTCTTCGGGCCATGTCATTAATTTTGGTTCTCCTGCGGATATCCTCATTTCTCATGCGGTCACGCAAGGAAACTCCGAGCATAGTCCCCTCCATTGCCCTTTGGGTGACTTTAAGCTTTCTGATGAGGCCCATTGTGAGCGACCACGTTTCGGTCCCATAGGTAAACTGGCAACACATACTGGTCATACACTTTTTTCTTGAGACACTGCGGTTAATTGGACGAGAAGATACCCCGCAACTTCCCGAACGCTACCCAACCGATTCGGATTCGACGGTTGACCTTTTTCTCGAAGTTAGACCGACACAACTGGACTGTTTGTCCCAGGTAATACATAATCGTCTAAAATTTCGAGTGTAGAGTCTCCGATCTTGATAGGAGTGGGTGTTACAAGCCCCGCAGCCGTGAAATAAATAATTCAAATTAGTTTAAATTTGATAATTTCGTTATCATATTACGAACAACTGACAGATAAAAATTTGTTCCGGCCCGGACCAAGGGACCTCAAAATCTTGAAAAGTATTTATAATAAAATCACAGACAAGGCAAAAATATTTACAGTTAGTAAGGCGCAATTTGTAGTTGGTGTCCATCCAACCAATTTTTTATTTTTTATTAGAGTAAGTATTAAAAATGGATAAATTAGGTTTAGAGACGTTCCTAGTTAGAGACGAGGGCAGCTTTTCTATATAAATTGACAAAGGAACACCTATTTCTGTATAATTAGTCAAAAGACAACCTAAAACATCGCACTCATCTGACGTAATTACAGACACAATAGTAAAACAGTTAAACATTAGTCAGATAGTGTCAAGCACCAGAGTGTTAAAGTAAATTAAGAAAATAATATTACCTTAATAATTATTTCGTACTAAATATTTTATTGTATTCAACTTATTAAAAAAAACTAATTAGGAGGCCCCGTAGTAGAATATGCCATGAGCCCCCGCGCCGTCCTAATCCGGCACTGTTGTATGTATTTACCCATATAATGGACAAATATTGTTGGTTGACTGACGCAAGTTTAAATTACCCGTAGGTATTGCGGTTTTTATTCATTTGACAATTGATAGGCGTAAATACTTACGGAAAATAAAATGTTCTTGTTTTGTGTTAGGTAAAATAAGCCCTCGTGGTTGTCCTATTTCATTTTCCTGGACTTTCTACGTAAAACAACCACAAAAATAATTTTAATGATAGAAATTAATTGTTCTTTTTTACCTATTCGTTTGCTATAATTTATAACTTCTGGCCGATGGAGCAGAAAAGTTCTGGAGTGGCGACCGCGAACCGGAAGTGGTTACGTTGGAAGGCCTCCCATCAGGTGGACCGATGACCTGGTGAAGGTTGCGGGGATTCGCCTGTTGCGGGGCGCAACGGGACCGGTTAATGTGGCGACGCTTGGGGGATGGGCCTATGTCCAGCAGTGGACGTCTTTCGGCTGATATGATTACGATAATAACTTTTCTATGATTTTGGTTAAAGAACAATTCCTATTTGTGAAATCCTGTTTCATTGGTCCAAGAGTAACATAGTGAGGTATCTAGTTAAATATATACAAAACAAAAACAAACAGAACACAAAAGAACTCGTAATGAAGTTTTTAAAGAAATATAATATAATTATTTGTGACCCGCACTGGAGACACGAGTGAAAAACAAAAATGTATATATACCAAAAAGGCTTCTATCCCAGCGATATTTCCTTTCCTCCATGCTACCAAAGTCTTAGCAACACAGTCACGAATGATGCATCATATGTATTTCGAGCTACAATTACAAGATACAACGAACTAAGTATTTCAATAACAACATATAAAGTTCAATCACTTCAATCATAACTCGAGTTTCAATCTATTTACATCTATTCAACATAGCTAAAGGGCTCGTAATCGTGACTACCCTTGCCAAAGTCGCTGACCTGAATGACCATACATCTCAAGCCCATCCGTGCCTTGGAAAACAAGGCTGGCATTCGTAATTATTTGATAGTCTATCATCATCATCATCATAACAGCCGAAAGACGTCCACTGTTGGACATAGTTCTTACCCAAGCGTCGCCACATTGACTGGTCCCGTGCGTCTCGCAACCAGTGGAACACCGCAACCTTCACCAAGTCATCGGTCCGGCTGGTGAGAGGCTTTACAACGCAACGTCTTCCGGTTCGCGGTCGCCACTCCAGAACCTTTCTGCCCCATCGGCCATTCGTTCTGCGAGCAATGTACCCTGCCCACTGCCACTTAAGTTTAGCAATTGTTCGGGCTATGTCGGTAACCCTGGTTCTCTTGCGGATCTCTACATTTCTGATTCGATCACGCAAGGAAACTTCGTGCATAGCTATCTCCATTGCCCTTTGATTGACTGTAAGCTTTCTGATGAAGCCCATTTTAAGCGAGAGTCTATACATGTGTATTATTTGACAGTCAGAACCCCACAAGTTTGACAACCAGTTTTAAACCCCTTGTTTTGTGTTACCTAGAGTTAGTACTAGACGTCAGTTGGCAGTCGCTCCATGTGCTCCATGATTTGACCAAAATGGTTGGGAACAGACGAAGGCGGAGATGATGAATTGAATTACCACCTATTAATAACCATATCATGTTGGAAGTCACGCTTGTGCAGATGGTCGACTCACGTGCTGTCACGTCTAGATGCACGTGAGTCTCAATAGATGCACTCTGACTAGATTATAGACTGGTGAGCCATTGTTTATAATCACGAGCTACAACGAGGTCAATGTCTCGAGTTTATCATCGGAAACACTCGGGGGTTCCATTTTCTTCGTATTTATTTATGTCATATATGTTTACCTTAAGTGTCTTAAAGACGTCACGAATACATCTTCGTACACAATTTATTTGCGGTCGGTGCATCTTGTCATCTTCCATACATCTTTACTAAAAAAGTCATCTCCTTTATTTCCATCTTACGGTTCTTTAATTATTTCCTATACCCTATCTAAATTCTTATTCAAAACTTTCCTCAGACTGCACAATTGATACCCGAACGGATACCTTTCATTAGTATGAAGAAGGATTACTAAGGGATTAAGCCGGTGGAAGCCTTACGAATCCCTCCGTCTACCCTAAGGTTTAGTAAATACCGCCATAAAATAAAGGGCGTATTTTATACTGGGCTACATCGAACATGTCGAAATGTGATATCGTCAGCGTTAATGTATTCAAGGAAATTCGTAGTGTTAAACCAGATTATGTCTCTCTTATTACGTAATATTTAAACCTACGTAAAAAACCGAACGATTTGGAATCCCCCATGAGAAAGTTTAATTATTTCTCAGTTTACGTCAGGCATCCGTGCACTTGGCCACAATAAATATTGATAACTTTGATTAATTTTTCAATGTTGTTTGTAGAACATATTATGATTATGTAAAGCAAACTGGGATGTGTATTCATGCCTTATGTAGTTATTTAAAAACAGAAACCACTTTCCTCATCAAATAAAATTACTGAAAGCGAAATCTTTACAGCTATTGGTAGTGGGTGGCGTAACCTAGATATTCAAATCTAGGCAACCATTTTTATAAGACAATGAGTGCATTCACATCTGGCGTCATTGAAAACGTCAATTTAGTCGTTTAGACAATTCTGAAACTGAAATCATTAGACACTTGCCGCAAATTGAACGATGTATCACTATGCAATGCCTGTTATTTTTAACCCTCGACGCAAAAACGACGGGGTTATAAGTTTGACGTGTCTGTGTGTGTCTGTCTGTGGCATCGTAGCTCCCAAACGGATGAACCGATTTTAATTTTGTTCGAAAGGTGACTTTGTCGAAAGTGTTCTTATTGATTAAAATCGGTCGACCCGTTCAAAAGTTATCCGCATTTTACTCTTTGAATCTGGGTTTTTTCGCAAGATATCATGTCATAGTTACGTGTTTCGATATATTATTGATTGAAGCGTGTCTAATATTAGGTATATAATATGTATTTTAAAAAGCATGAAATAAAAATTAAATTTAAAATTTAAAGAACCCCCGACACAAAGACCGCTAAGTAAATAAAATAAACTGCTGTAAACGTTGGCGGTTCCCCGACGCGAGTACGTGGCTTATTTTTTGCTTTTTAGAGGTTTTTGAGTCAAGGGTTATTAAAATTGTTTTTTTTTTTTTAGTTTGGGAATGGCCCACACGCAAAATTTTGCTATTCGACTCATGGTAGCGGTCGGATCTATGGGGTTTCAGTAGCTATGATTGCGATATAACTCACATAACCCTCCGGTATCCCCTTATGAAGGGTGTCCAACAAAAAAAGTTAAACTTGCTTATATGTATGTGTATGTGAAGAGTATATTGTGTACTCACCTCGACAGTAAACATCGAGCAAAATGTCAGTTCGATTGATGTGCATTCAGTTGCGCCATTCGATGACGTCACAGCACAAGGATAATAGTGTTCACCTTGACCTTAGGCTAATGTCAGGCGGCGCCTGCGTCCGCACGTGCCCGCACTTATGTAACTATTTGTGATAAACTCTTGCACAGGAAATGCAGTTTGCATACAGCTTATGTTACGTCATCGACACTGTTATTAGGGTTCGGCACCAAAAGGATAAAAACTGGACCCTATTACTAAGACTCTGCGGTCCGTCTGTCTGTCTGTCTGTCCGTCTGTCACCAGGCTGTATCTCATGAACCGTGATAGCTAGGCAGTTGAAATTTTCACAGATTATGTATTTCTGTTGCCGCTATAACAACAAATAGTAAAAACAGAATCAAATAAATATTTATGTGGGGCTCCCATACAACAAACGTAATTTGTTTTGTCGTTTTTTGCGACAATGGTACGGAACCCTCCGTGCGCGAGTCCGACTCGCACTTTATAACATCCTTTATAAAAAAAATTGTCTGCTAAAGCTAGCGCTACTGCCGAGCATGAGGCACTGGGTTAGATTACCGGGCAGTTTAAATTATTAACTGAAACTAAACAGCAGTCTGGATTTTTGCCCTAAAGCAGCTTGAATACAGCTTGAATTACCTCATCTACAGTTAGTTTTTAATACATCTTTTTCATTTTACTGTCCCTTTGGTCTTGTGGTTGCAAGCATCTCATGCTCAGAGTAGCTGAATATGAGGACCTGGATTCCCGGAAAAGGCAAAACAGTGTCATTGGGGTTTTCCATCTGGAATTTATCAGTAGCACCACTGTGTTTGTGTCCGGTCGATAGTGAAATGTATGTTTACGTTTGACTAACCTTTCGAGGAATACACCATACTCCATCTTTATTGATGTATGTTTTTAATTATGGCAATGCTTCTAACGCACTACATCCGATGCGTGTCCATGAAATTTCGGTTCCTAGCCTAGTAATTCTTGTAGGGAAGCTTACGCACTAGAGTGCACGCAAGATAAGGTTGCGCGCGGCCAAAATCGGAACTAATCGTTTGCAGCCATCTTGTCGTTTATGTCAGGTGTCAAAAGAGTGTGTTATATTCCGTGTTTTTATTCGTTTCCGAATTAAAAAATTGCCATTATTATGCCAAAAGTAATTTAAAGTGCTGGCAGGGATGTTTTCTTAAAGTTCAAACGTGCTTGTAAAGAAGATCAAGACAATAACGGGCCTATAGTCCAGTAGGGATACAATTATTTTCCACATAACCTTTGATAATTCAAAAGTTTGTTATTTTCGCTGGGTGGATACCTTATGTGAATTCAACGCTATGTACAAAAATGCTAACAGTTTAGAGTTATGCAATAGGCATAAAGTAGGTATTTCCTATTATTTCGTATTATAACAATAATATAAAATTTAAATTTAAATAATTTACTGCTTCTTTATTAGTACTATTTAAACTTTATATTAGTGAAAATGCTAACAGATACGTACTGTGGAACAATGGAAAACTGAAAATGGCTCGTAACTCTTTCAATAAAATATTCAAGTTTTCAAATCATTTCCTATATGCATAGAGGGATTAGTTACACGTTACAACAAAAGTTCTAACAACTAAGTATAATGCTGCACAGGTTATTGTATTTTATCATTGTGATTTGCGAAATATTGAATTTATGTTCATAAATTTGCGCCTACATATTCGAAATAATAAACTCTGCCACCATACAAAAGTTTAAACACTTATGTGCTATGCTAGTTTAATAAATAAAATACAATTGGATATTGCGGGGCGCGGTGACACTCCACTACGAATGTATTGAATGAGGCGCGAAACCATTTCATTACTGTCACATCAGTATTTAAACCTCGTTCATAAAATCTAATTTTATGGCAATTTGTTATTTTTAATGTTGAGGTCGAATACGATTTCTACCTTCTTTGTTCCTATAAAAAGAATAAGAAAGAAATATTCACAGAACACGGAATAGTCGTACCTGCCGTGCTGACAGTATATCGAGATGACAGAATATTAAAATTCTCCGTATCGTGAATCTTTGACAGTCGTTACGGGTCGTCAGAAACCCGAAAGTCTGCGGCCACCCTAACAAAAGGGTACCGTATTATCCAGTAGGATTACCGTATAATCTGGGTTGGCAGGGTAGGCAGTCACTTCATATAAAACACTGGTATTCAGATGCGTCTGGTTCGACTGAAAACAGTGAAAGTCAACCCCAACATATTAGGGAAAAGTCCAAGCAAATGCCTTTTCCAAACAGATGTGACTGTAGAAATATCAAACATCTTATAACCGGTGCAACTGTCACATAACTAAATTGACTACATCGCTGGTTCTAAGACTACAATAAAGGCAGTGTTACCCACTAAGCCATAGTGGATGACACTGTAAGCATGATATGATGTATGCTTAAACAAATCGATGTATTTATGTTTGTAAAATATTACCTACTCATTTTTTTTATTCAGAATCAATATAGTAGCAACCCTAGTGAGTCCGGCAAGTTAAGGTGTAAATTTTGTGATACGCTTACCAAGATTTAGATTTTTTTTTATTTTAAAGGTTGATAAATTTTACATAATCGTGTCTATTGCGCCCTATCTATTAGTTTTTAAACTCTATTATAACGAAAAATCGGCACCACGTGACCTTACCACACGATTGCTGTACATCAAAACCTAGTAAATGCCATATAATATTATATTCTAGGATAGCGCAAAAATATTATTTGAATTAGCCTATGGAATGTCATCTTGTGTTAGGTAACTAAACGAAAAAAATAATAATAAGCGAGTACTAAACAAGACTTACGGGTGAACTGTACGTAATAACACAAATTATATTAATGGTGTCCTAAATCTATTAAATATTTTACATTTCTCTAAACAAGATAATTCAATACCTATTAAGTACCGGACATTTGCTAATTTAAGGTGTTTTTACAACTTGAAAGGACTTTCCTATTGTAAATAATGATAAAATTTATTAATTAAAGCACCAAATCTCAATTCAAATAATAAATTTCCTGGTTAAAATTACACAGTCCATCGCAGCATATTAAAACTCATTAAAATAATATAAATAAGATTATCAGGGTATAAAACCATTATAAAAATATGTCACCTACTGCGTTCTTATATGGGGCAGTCGTACAGTACCAGACATAATTTTAATATTTATTCGATTCGCACGGGGAAGGCTTGTATAACACATGCCAGATTACCTATTTTAGTGATCTTTATTATAGTAGCAATAAGGTTGCATTCATAGGCAAAATAACAGTGAACGATCTGTCAGATACTAGACGCCAGTTTGAAATAAGAATTTGCGCGGTAATATTTTTCTAAAAATCATCAGAAGAGTCCGTTTATGATGTGGGCCTCTATGGTCTGTATGGTTCGAAGAATTTATACTGATCGTACATACCTACACCGCGCCCCGCAATACCCAAATTGTATTTGATTTATTAAACTAGCATAGCACATAAGTGTTTAAACTTTTGTATGGTGGCAGAGTTTATTATTTCGAATATGTAGGCGCAAATTTATGAACATAAATTCAATATTTCGCAAATCACAATGATAAAATACAATAACCTGTGCAGCATTATACTTAGTTGTTAGAACTTTTGTTGTAACGTATAACTAATCCCGGAAATGATTTGAAAACTTGAATATTTTATTGAAAGAGTTACGAGCCATTTTCAGTTTTCCATTGTTCCACAGTACGTATCTGTTAGCATTTTCACTAATATAAAGTTTAGATAGTACTAATAAAGAAACAGTAAATTATTTAAAATTGAATTTTATATTATTGTTATAACACGAAATTATAGGCAATACCTACTTTATACCTATTGCATAACTCTAAACTGTTAGCATTTTTGTACATAGCGTTGAATTCACATAAGGTATCCACCCAGCGAAAATAAAAAACTTTTGAATTATCAAAGGTCAAATTCTTCTGGCTACTGGACTACTATACGCTACCGTTTGCCATAGTTAGAGCCCGTGTTGCTTATTTGACAAGTAATCAGGGATACCACTATACTAAAAATTCCCTACATTTTCGTACTACCGGTAATATTCTTAATATTTCTTTATGTTTTTCTTATTAATATTTTCGCATTGCGAAAGATAAAATTCATTAGTTGTCTTCTTCTTCTTCAGTGTTCTATTACTTGAATGAATCTTAATAGTTTTTTTTGTTTTTTTTTTTTTTTTTTTGTTTTCGTACAAATCTAGGTGGAGGTGTGATAAATGCGAAACAATAGAGAAAGCTTTTCCAGAAAGTAACTTCGATTCTCGACACGCGTGTTTTCAATTTCGTCTCTTAAATTCATGCAGTATTTTTCTATGTACATCGTCTATGTAAAGAACGTGTCCTGTATAATTCAAATGTCCGAAATGAAAAACAAATTAATAATAAATATATATATATATATACTGAATAAAACTTTGCCCGTCACGCTTGTTTTTTTCTTAGGTACAACTTGACCTTATTTTGTACTAGCAGTTATTGAACTATTGATTCCCCGAAAAAAAAATAACATGGCATATTTGCATGAACTCGACACTTAATCGCGGGTTAAGGTTTAACTGTTATTATTGTGTTAAATTGCTGTTCGGATAAACTGAGTAGTTGAGTACCTATTCAGATTACCTAGGCATCAGATAACATTAGTGTCAACAAAAATATTTTTTTCTCAGAGATCCTGTTTATGTGATTCGTAATGATCATGCTGTAGAGAACTTAGGAGAGTATAAATTTATCTTTTCCGTAGCGTTTCAACAATACAAGACATATCTCGTAATAATGGGGTGGTTGCCGCGATTTATTATAGCTAAATTACTATGAACAAGTGATTTAAAGCATAAGAATTTTGTTTCAAAGTTGTTTTATCTGATACTAGAGACTGTCGGGACCCTAGTCCCAACTCGTGCTCGAATTTATTTTCACACGTTTTGTATTTTATTTTGTAACAACTCCTAAGATAATAATTAAAATTATACATCGTTATCTACAAAATATGCAATTAGTTACCACGGATTTTTTTTTATTCAAATAAAAATGGTGCTTAATATAAATGCTATAAAATTTCTCCGAAAAATAAAATTCATCAGATGTCTTCTCCGTCAGGGTTCCATTATTTGAATGGATCTTAGTTTACAACGGTTCAGTTTCATAAAAAATGTGGATAGGTATGTGAAATATCCGGTACAATAAAGAAGGCTTTTCCAGCAGGTAGGCAATAGTTAAACGTTTAATTAAGTACAATTTCAACTCGTCTACTAAAGCAATATTTTTTCATTTAAGTGTTGGAGTTTATCAAAAATAAATCAATACTATTCAACAGTATAGCCTTCTCTGTCTAAACCATAAATTATAAAGATTATTATTTGAGCCCTTTTCAACACTTGAAACTGAAATGCTAGCTGGGCACGACACAGTATTCCGTCTATCTTAGTAGGGACCTCACGTGCTACACACACCTTTCGATATATAAAACAAAGGGTAATTAAACTGTTATTATTCGAACCCTTAAACCGTTATTTTCTTTAGTATCCATCTTATATAGCCCAACATTAAGTACCTAAATCTAAGAGCGTGTTCGAGTTGTGTGTAAAATTTGCCCGTCTCACGTGTTTGTTTTCTTGCGTGCAACATGACCTTACTGCGTACTAGCAGTTATTGAACTATTGATTCCCCGAAAATAAAATAAAACATGGCATATTGCATGAACTCGACACTTAATCGCGGGTTAAGGTTTACTTTAAATATTATGTCTGTTGAAACATAAATTATGTGGATATCAGGAACATACGTGCGTGACATTCACAGTTATAATTATGTTTATGTAACATCAAAATAATAACTAAATCCATTTTTCAACATCTCTTTTGCAATAGACAGTGAGTGACCAAAAGGTACTCAAATGCTACCTAGCTTTAGCTAGTTTTAGCTTTTAGGTGTAATGAAAGTTCTTTATTCAGCTAAAGTGTTCCATCAAATTTAACATACCATACCCCATGGTACCATATTTTTACATTCAGATTATATCGCAATCATCGAAGGGAAAACTAGTTTGAAGGTCCATGAAAACACGCAAACTCACAGCTGTAATATTATATGATCTGTGCTCAACTGCTCACAGTTTGTTCTTTTTCAGACTAACAGGTCTATAGATAGCTAAATATTCTAGTTATTAAACACTTGCTTTTCCCCACGGCTTCACTCCCGTGGCCTACCCCACAGGACTCGATTTCGCGATAAAAAATAGTTTATGTCACTCAGGAATAATGTAGCTTTCTACTGATGAAAGAAGTTTTTGAATTTATCCATTACAAACAAACTTACAAAACATATATTTCCTCTTTATAATATTAGTGAATTTATTTAGTTAACTCAATTAAAATTTACATAATATAAAATACTTAATTAAAAATAACTACCTATATATACAGTTAGATAAAATAAAACTACGAACGCGTAAAGGGCAGGGGTCACAGGGCGTCAAAAAAATCGTCCACATCACTGTCAACGTGAAAAGTGCCCAGAACGCTGGCAGCATTGCCACTTTGGATGGCAATGCTGATTCTCTGGCCAAGGAAAAGCACAACCCTATGGTCACGTGAAGAGTCGACTAACCGTTTGCTTACATCTCGAAATACTCGAAGAGCACTCGGACCACATGGACCTAATATTTATAATATTTAGTGTAGAATAAGGATTATGTTATTGAGTTTAAAATAAAAGATAATGTTTCTCGAAGAATCTGTTGTGTCATTCAGCATGTTCTTTTAAATCGCTTTGTAATTTCACAGCAACTACAGATAATCTTTTTGCGCGTATAATGTGTAATCACTATCAAAAGATTCGCCAATTCATAAATATTAGTGATACTTCAAGATCAAGTGGGGGCTTATTTGTATACTTAAATGTGATAACAATTGTAATATAGGTATTTAAATTGTTTCAATGTTACGCACAGTGTTACACAAACTGTAGATAAATAATTAGGTAGGTACCTACTTATGTATTTTTCTCGTGTCTTGATAAAAGTTATCAGTTTTTAATTTATTTAAAGTTGTAGTGCAATAAGTGATGTAGCCAAATCAGCAGTTATAAAAACAATGAAAAATGCTTTAGATAATACATCTGCCAGTCGATTCAGTAGACGAAATGTCACCGTGATGACATAGGTGAAATGAGCTCGAAGTAAGCTGACATTTTAACAAATGCTCGGGATTGAAAGCTCACTTCGAGTTCAGGTAAGTCACCAAGATGTGAGGTGAGATTTTTATAGAATACTGTTTATAGTACTACCTACTGAAGACTGAAAAACATTTTTACAGAATAGCACTACCTACTAAAGACTGGATATATAAAATTTGAACGTACAAGTAACTTACAAGCAAGTCATATCACAAACTCTGCTGAAATTCAAGTTCATAATTTATTACGCAATATACCAATATCGCTGCGTCACTTGAAAAAGTTCCCATTACTCAGGAATGAAGATCTCGAAAATGCTGGGCAAATAAAATTTGAACATTGCTGATTTGGTTTGAATTAAAATGTGCGATAATCTATCGCCACTACCTTTTAGGCACCCTAAAAGAAAACTTTACTACTATACTACACCTTAAAAGAAAAAAATAACACAAAGTCACTAAATATTTAGTAAAAAATTAAGAAAATCTCGAATCACCAATAACCCTGTGTTTCAGCAGTTTATCTAGAACAATCTTTGTGCAACAATCTGATCCTCCAGATATATTAATTATTTTGAGTTGTAATGTATTCAAAATCTTTGACTTTCAGTATTTACAAGATGAGCAGATTGCCATTTTGCCCGACTGCCGACGGAGGATAATTTGTTCATCAGTCTATGTATGTTTGATTCTATGTGGCGTTCCAGAAACCAAACGCGTTGGCCAATTTTTATGATTCTGACGTCAATCGATTCGTATTAAACTTGCGAGTGTCACTGGCTAGATTAAAATAGGAAAATAGAAAATTGGCGGGTTTTGGGCGCCATATTGTAGGGGCCCAATTTTTTTACATCTGGTTTTGGTCAGCTACCTCGCGAATATGTATCCTCCGACTGCACATCATGATTTTCTTCTTGTTTACGTCTTTTTAGTTAGCTTCTTAAGCAGTAGGGATTTTTGATGTTTTTAATAAACTTATTTCTTCTTCTGCAGTGTAAACACTAGCTCAGAGCTTCTCAATCTTTTTTATACTGTGACTCCCTTTACATAGAGTACTTTTACGACGCCTTGTTCCTTAATAACTTACTGTGTTTTTCTTGTTGCTTAAAAAAATATTGCTTATTAGGAACAAATGAGCACGCTTTTCTGTGCATAACTTTTCAAATCGGAGCTAAAGTTTTGAAATACCTACTCTCCTATAATTTTCTCAAATTATTTGTAATCTGTACTACGACTTGATTACTGCAATTGCAGAATAGCCAGTTAGCGACGCCCGTGAGAGAGCACCACGACGACGACGCCCCGAAGCGTCACGGCGTACTGTTTGGGAACCCTGCAGGTGTAGATAATGAGTAAAAGATTGAAGTACGTCATTGTTTCTTCGTTGACATTATTATTTTTATAAGGTAATTCTATTCTGGATATAGCTACTGTTCTGAACCAAAACGTAGCGTTCCTCTTTTTTGTTATTTTGTTGCAACACTGTGTCAGCTCGCTGTTATCGTTTTGACAGTTTTTGATTGAGTGTAATTGACAGCTACGGGTAAAAAGGCTTTTTTGACATCGCGAGACGTGACGATTTGGTCTTGAACTGGTATGGTTTGAAATTGATTGTTAACCAGCCGATCGTTACTTGAAATTACGTCCGCCACCCGCAAGTGGTACGAGTAATCGCCCGTGCATTTGTTTGGGCAAATATTTCGCGCGCAGCGAAGTATTTTTGTCACAGACACGTGTCTAGGTGTCTTCTGGCTGCCGAGAATGATGATCACGTCGGTTGTCCCTTATTTCCTTATTATATATATATATTTTCCACCTACCAAACCCTCGACCGGACACGGAGCCAGAAGACCACCGCGGGAACAAACGTGAGTAATAGTTGTAATTTGTACCATTCGTGTATCACTTTCCACCTGTCTGACAGGAATCGGTATCTCAAAGAACAAATCCCTAGTTTACCGCTGCTGCGTATCGCAATTTCGCGGGTATAGATCTGGTCGGATCCAGGAGTAGCTGCATTGCTATGGGCCCCAGCGCTGCAACTTGGCTTTGTGATCCGCAGGCCTGTATTCAACAGCTACTAAAGTAGCTAATTATATGTTTCTCAGAAAATAATCGCAATGTCAAATGATAATAGATATCTACGTATGTAGAGATAGGCATTTTCATAAGTACTTTTGTACTGCCATAAAAAAAAATATTATCCGTGGACATCTACTCGCATTTTGGTGCTTACGTAAACAAGCAAACTGTTATTGAAGCACGGCGGCGTCCGGAAACTCATTATTCTAATGAAACACAATTCAATTGTTGAGTCCGAGTGTTTTCTATTCGTTTTTCTCTGATTGAGACAAATTGCGTGTCAACAAGAATCAGTTTCTATTGTTTTCAAGATCTAAATACAATCTTGATATTTTTCAAGATTGTTCCTTACTTGTTCTACTCTTTAATTAATAGATATCCTTTTTTGTTATGTCTCATCTCATTACGTAATGCAAACGAGTAAATATATAATCAATTCAGTACATTCCGTGACCTTCCTTTAATTTGACCCTTGGTTTTTATAATAGATTATTTTTTAATAATAACAGGCTTCAGCTGTCCAAAATGAAGGGCAATATGAATGGCTGTCAGCGTGGTTGCGCAAGCGCAAGTCCCACGTTACATGGTTGTTCATCCCCTTCAACCTTGACGATTAGGTTCGGATGACTGGCTTACACGTGGCGCACTTAAAGGTACGTTCCATGAGCAATATGCTACAGAAAGCATAATAAATATGCACTCGGCGATATTTTTTCTTTGTTATTTTTTTTCTAATCTAACTTTTTAGCTTAGTTGTCAACTTGCATGGTGTTGTCTCCTGTAATTGATCCTACAAAATACTTATTGTTTCTCGATATTTATATGGCATGTGGTGTGTGTGTGGTGTGTGTGTGTGTGTGTGGTGTGTGGTAGCATTTGTGTGGCATGTGTGTGTGTGTGTTTGTGTGGCATGTTTGTGTGTGATGTTGTAATAGTACATTATGGTACAAGTGCGTAATGTTGGTGATTACCGCTGAGGTGCCACTGAGACCCGAGTCGTTAGGTGATGGTCTCAAGAGAGCCGAGGACGGTAATCATCAATAAACACGTGTATCATACGACGTTTTTCAACACACTTGTGAATAAAATAATACTACGAAATCATTTTATTTTGTAGATAATAGATATTTTTCCTTGGAGTTTTCAGGTAGTTAACATTCCATAAAGTTAAGGGCTTCACATCTTATACGATCGGGCGGTGTACAACATAAATCATTTTCTTCATAATTAGTACTTGTAGACATTTTAATTAATAAATTACTGTCATTTCAACAGTGAAAACCAGTTGTGTGTAATAATGTAGTAAAAAATGTTTCGCAATGGCGGGAAAAATTAATCAGTTTATACCTATGCGCGCTAAAATAATGAGGTTTCTTTTTTTTGGCTTTTCGCGGATAGCGTTAGCCACGGACAAAATGGGGAATTTCAAGTTTTCTTTATTACAGAGAAAACTAAAGTTCTATTTGAGTGAAAGTTTTATTTATTAAATACGTACAAGTTGAAATTATCTATTTAAATACGAAGTTGCATGAAATCAGCAAGCAATAGGTAGGTACATTAATTTATTTGTACTATTGAGCACGATCTTTTTTGTATCGAAACTTTTTTAAGAACAAAGCAACTCAGCCAATAAAATAAAACTCTATAACTCACTTGTGAATAATAGCAATGAAAAAGTCACAGTTTGATTACAGGTATCATTATGTGCCTAATTGCGGTGAAATTAGAACCACTTTATGAGCAAGTGTGTTGAAAAATAAATTAATTTCGCGTTCTGTATTATCCGCCTTTTTCTCGTGAAATGAAAAAGGCGTGAATTTATGTATGCATGTATATTAAAGTATCCCAGGCGAGCTGGCAAAATATAATTACTGGATTCAAAAAAATCTTTTTATTTTTTATTTTATTTCACATAGGCCTACATGGGCACTTATAAAACGTCGACAAAAGGTGCACGGATCGGGTTGTTCGATTCCTATGGAGAAGAACCGGCAAGAAACACCACGGTTACTCTTTTAAAAAATCGTTTGTTTTTACAATATTTCCAGGTTACAGCATTAGTGCTTAGATTGATTAGATATACAATGTGAATTATTATTATTTATCCTCATATAATTAATTCTAGCAAGAACTAATCATTTTATAACATAAGTACTTTCTTATCAAGATCTGGTTGAAGGGTATCATTGGAAGACGTTATTCTAATTAATCTGAATAATTCAAGTTCAAATGAAAGCCCATAATTAGGTACTAGAGATTTGATCTGGTTCGAGGCTATCGTTGAGGAAAGTAATCTCATTAATGATTATTTAATTTAATTATTTATCTATTCAATTTCTAACTTTTATTTAGGTACGTACTAATGATTTGGTGCACAAGAATCTCTGGGTCGGACCACACGATCTCAATGGTTTATTTTTCAATATAGGCAAAACATGATGAGATTTAACATAGTTTACTAAAGAAAACAATTTCATCTTATATTGTATCACAAGAACGAGACTAAAAACAAAACAAAAGCCAAATAAATTTGACTGAACGAAAACGAAATACGAATATTATCTCATATCCTAATCCTCTATCATCATGGAACTCACACCTTAAAACCTTGAACTGTTGTTGTAAGGTCAAGGGTCACGTGATTATGAAAAACATTCAATAGGTACCGTCCCTTCCAACCGTTGAATGAAAAATTACGAGGTCAATACCATAAAAGGGACAAGGAGTTTTATCAAAATAGGTATTATATAATCCATAGAATATTTTATGTGAACACAAAACGTTGAAGGGACACCCCTGTTGATTCGTACAGCAAGGACCATAAACACGAGAATTGAATGCTGAAGCCTACAATGGTTCTCAGTTATGCAAATCGCAGAGTTATACAATCCATTCAGTGCGAAAACGAATAGGGAACGTTATTATTTTTTTGTTTTTTTTTTTGTGTTAAGGGTCTTTTGAATTAGGAAGTAACGACCACTTTATACTGGACTGGGTAGTCACAAAGTGATGCGAATTTTAGCGATTGTATAGTTTGAAAAGAGCGTAATATTAACCGTCGTCGTCCACATTGAAAAGCAAGTCCCGTCTGGAATAAACTGTATGGCAATTTGCTAACATGATAAAAGGAAGATTAAGTGAATAGTCAGCTTTTGTTTCCACAAAAATGATTTAAAAAGATTGATTTGATTTATAAATTAAAAAACCAGAAAAAGAAGACATTTCTGCGAAAGAAAAACCTTAACTAAATAGTACTTTCACCGGAATAATGTTTATTTGCACCTGCCACGATATATCTTCAACACCCTTGATTTACTGGTAGAGAAAGTCTTAAGGCATTAAACCTTAAATTGTACCTTTGAGCATGACGTCTAAATAAAAAGCAATACCAAGACTTTTTAAGTAATAATGAGCTTTGGTAACATTATTTCATCATATCAGCTGAAAGACGTCCACTGCTGGACATATGTCTCCCCAAAGCGTCGCCACATTGACCGGTCCCGAGCATTTCTCGCAACCAGCGGATCCCCGCAACCTTCACCAGGTCATCAGTCCACCTGGTGGGAGGCCTTCAAACGCAACGTCTTCCGGTTCGCGGTCGCCACTCCAGAACCTTTCTGCCCTCCATGATGGCCATCGCCCATCCGGTAACCTAATTAAGTATATTAGAGTAAATAAAATATTTGTTTATTTCTCCTCACACAACACATATTAAAAGTCTATCTACATAAATACGGGTACTTAGTATATGTTCACATTAATGCTTCGATTGATGGAGGATCTATTAGCTAGACCATATTTATAGTCTGGTAATTTTCAGCTTTATTTAAAATATAAAACTTCATTTCCTTCTGAATATACATGTACACAAATGAGATGTTAACTTAGCCATATTACGAAACACAGCACTTGCAAGTGGTAAATTAACTGATAATTTATCAGACTTAAAAAAAAATAATAAGCCGAAAGCAATTTTATACCAGCTCGTACCTACTCTTTTGACTGTCAAAATAGCGTTGGTAAAAAATGTTTTTACAAAAAAATCCAACCGACTTCCAAATAAAAACACTACAAACTGAAAACTGTTGTTGTTTCTTCGTTTTTTACATCGAATTTCGAAATTGAAGTTTTTTTACACTTTGCTGTTTTTAGGGTTCCAAAGGGTCCAAACGGTGCCCTATTGCTGTCACTCACGTGTCCATCTGTCTGACCGACTGTCCGTCGTCTGTCAAACGGTTGGAGCTAGTATTCAAATTTTCACAGTAGGTATAAGCATCTTGTTAACCCAAAGACATATAAATAGTAATTTTTTTTTTTTTGTGTTTGTATGTGTCCCATACAGCAAAAGGGGAACGTGTAATAAAAATTTGACCTGCCCCATCGAGTGGGGGCACGTTAGATAAATACTGTAGATTTTGTTTTAAAAAATATTGGAAAACAAAGGAATGAGACGTCACCAAACCAACACCAAGTCCTAGTCTCGTCTCGTTTTCAACGAGATTGGGGAGGAGTAGGGTATCTAGGGGACCACAAAAGATCCCAATGGGTCGAAGAGTCCGAGTTATTTCTCGGCCCCTCTACAATATAAGATAAGATGGATCAGAATGTTGGGCTGTGAAAAAGATGGATGAAAAGAGTTGCATGTAGCAGAGATGAGAATGTTGGGATGAATGTGCGGCGTGACGAGATTGGATAAAGTGAGAAATGAGTATATTAGAGGAAGTTTGAAAGAGGCGCCAGTAACAGAAAAGTTGAAAGGAAACCGTTTGTCCTGGTATGGTCATGTGATGAGGATGGATGAATGGCATGTTTGAATATAAATGTGGATGGATGGAGAGGTAGAGGATAGTCAAAGAAAAGATGGATGGACTGTGTGAGGAGTGACATGAAAAAAAAGGGAGTCAGTGATAGCGTGACAGGGGACAGGACGGTATGGAAGAAGAAAGCGTGTTGCGCCGACTCCAAGTAACAGAGGATAAGTGCAGGAAGATGATGAAATACACCCCAGGGACCAAACTAGCACATAGACGCCAGGCGACCCTGTGTATGGCACATGGTCTCCTTGTGACTGGTCAAGGTCAATGGCCCGCCACCTACCATTTTTCGGCCGCACCTACACTCCTCCTCCCCTGCGGCCCCACCGTGACCACCGTCAGACGGTGGCGACCCCGTTCAGGCCGCGAAAAGTAGGGAGAGCGGCGCACCGCAATACTGACATTCCTCTCCCGCCGCGGCCTTCAACCCCAGCCGTGATATCGTATGGGTATGGGAGGCCCCATAAGACATTGCGGCCCGCCTCTGTTGCGATGTAGCCCAGGTGGCACCGCAACCTATTGGCCGCTACGTCGTCAGCTTATCGGCAAAAGCCCTGACGGGCGGCCCCTCTTCGGGTTCCTCTGTGCTACACCGTGGGTGACCAAGCTGAGCCCCCCCGCCTCAACAAGGCGGGGACCCACCGAGGGGGCAACTGTACACATCTGAGAGCGTACCGGCGGATGTTATAATAAAATGGTGTAAACAACAAACAGACATACGATTGCAGCAAACGCGAGAGGTTTGCCGTCATTTATTAAATAGTTCTATTGTATATCTCCGAAGTTCTTCATTAGTTCTTCACCAAATTTAAATGGGACCAATTTGGAAACATACTCTATCAAACAAAAAAAATACAAAATCGGTCCAGAATTGGCGGAGATATCGGTGCGTTCACCGATACCTATACACAAAAAAAAACAAACATACAGTCGAACATAGAACGTCCTCGTTCCGGGAAATTCGGTTAAAATTGGTGGTGTTAATTGACTTGTCTATTGATCAGTTATTTACTAGTGGTTCCATGGGGTAGTGCCTCGTACTTTGTAGCATATAAAAGTAGATAGATATTACCAGGTAACCCTGCAGTAATTTTAATCTAAAATGTCATGTCAATAAAAATGACAGGGTTTAAAATATTCTATGATTTTTACAAATTAGTAGTAAAAATAAGTTTCTGGATGTTAAAACAAATCGTATGCTTTCAGGTGTTATAGAATACATAAAAATGAGAAAAAAAAAATAAAATAAAAAGAAAATGACATGAAATAAAATATACATGAGATGATACAATTTAAAAAGTTATGATGAAGAAATTTTTAAAATACATTATAAAACGTAAGTAAACTAAGGCATTTGGAATGAACACCACATTTCCCCGAAGACCCCAGAAAAATTTTCAACTTCAGGAAAATTTTGAAGGTTGAAATATTAACCTTGATCTTTCACACAACATCTTCCATGCTTTCGTCAAACACTCTCATTCAATCACACGTAGGGGATATGGTTCACATTCAATGACGCATACTCCACAAGGAAATATTTAATTAGATAACGAAGGCTTATTTATTTTTTATAGGTGTCGTTACCGTTGCCCACGTCGTGCGAAGCCGGACCTTAATTTGTTATTTATATCCTTTTCTTAGTTTTAATTTATAGTTACCTTTACTTTTATTAACGTGGCTTACGTATAGCTCAGAAGATGATGAAATTGGCGTTTTTTAAGGGCGGAACATAGTCTTTTTTTTAACATAATATATTTATTTAATCAAATTATGTACCATTGCTATCTATATGCTTTTGCCATCTCATAGGTAGTTCATTGATCCCTTTATTAAAAATACCATTCGGACGGGAATCAATAAAATCTTTGAAGGCGCTTTGGACTGCCCCGTCGGAGTTGAATTCTTTCCCTTGCAAGAAGTTATAATTTCGAAAAATATGGTAATCTGTTGGAGCAAGGTCCGGGGAGTACGGTGGATGTCTTAGACATTCCAATTGAAGCTCCTCTAATTTGGTAGCCGTCTGTTGTGCAGTGAGTGGCGATTGACCAGCTTCGCCTGTTTAGCAGCTAGCTTTTCCATCATGGTTTGCAGTTGCTGACAATAGACATCCGCCGTAATCGTCTGGCCAGATTTAAAAAGCTGTAGTGAACGACACCGACACTAGTCCACCAAACGCTCACAAGTAATGTTTTTTGAGTCAATTTTCTCTCGGGGCAGGATTTGGCTGGTTCGCCAGGGTTCAGCCATTGCGATGAGCGTTTCCGATTATTATACAGGATCCACTTTTCATCACAGGTTGATTCGATTTAAAATCCCTTCATTATTGTGCCGGTTGAGTAATGTAACGCAGCAGTCGACGCGCGTTTGTCAATTTGCTGCACTCAATTCATGAGGTACCCACCTTTCAAGCTTTTTCACCTTCCCAATTTGCTTCAAGTGGATTAAAACAGTTTTATCCTAAACACAGCAGCCTGCAGCTAACTCGGAAATTTCCAGAACGAAAACGTTGGAACCAAAAACGCACTGTGTTTTCTTTTGCGACACCGTCGCCATACACATCATTAATCCTTCGAGCCGTTTCTGCAGCACTGGTGCCACGATAGAACTCGTACTCGTATATAACGCGATATTTCATGTTTTCCATTTTGTAAACTGACAGGCGCAAAGAAAAAACCAAAAGAGGAAAAATCAAATGAATTACGGTTTTCCAAACAAAAAAGCATGAGTAAATAGCTGTATAAATTTAAAATTGGAATTCCAAACCAAAGAGGAGATATTTGAGATCAAAGTGGCCAGTACGACAAAACGCCAATTTCATAGGTAAGGACCTAATATAAAAGAAATTGCATTTACCAACAGATTTTAGCAGTGGGATTTCGTACTTTAAGAAACTTACCATAATAACCGACCATATAACACTAAAGAGCACTATTAATTTATAGGCTTAAACTTAACAGTTTGAATGATGATTCTATATGGATTCTACTGCTAAACAAATTCAAACAAACAAATAAATTGAAAGCATTTATTGAAATACAGACAACAAAACAAAATATAAGTTAACAAAAAAAAAACAAAACAACAAATTATAACCAGCTGCCTAGTTACGTATGTGAGTTCAGCAGGACAAAGGGTACACTCCATGAAAGAGTATGATATTCCCGTAAACATTTAGAAAGGCTACGCCCTCCACCCTATAAGTTAAATTCACATATCCTTTTCATGACCTATCCCCTTTCGAGTGTATTACGCAATACGAAAGTGGTTATTTTAAAGGTAGCGTCACCCTTACTTATACGTGTTCTTCGCCGAATTCACTTACACAATCAAGCTGCAGTACATACACAGCCATAATACAATTATCACATAAAATAATGAATGCCCAAGTTCATATGCAACATTGTGTTCTACATCTAGCACACCTTGGTTATCAGTAATGTAACTGGGCGATAATTCTTTAAACATTGCTAGGCTAGCATCATACTCTACTTATCATATCACAGTCGATTCGCCGAATGCGAACTCCTGATCAGAAAAATATGATAGCGAATTATAAGAACAACAATGTTAAAATAATGCACAAGACGACCCCAGCAGGCGGATACTTATATAAATAAAATTGATCACCAAAATGCAATAAATGACTACAATACTTGTATGAATTGAAAGAATTATGAAACACTGTGAAACTTTAAGCATTTTTTTAATTAATAAAACATTCCGTGTTATTTGAAACGATTACGTGTTCTACAAGTATTGAAGTCATTATCCTTCTCTAGTCAAACTACCCACTAAATATGGATGTATTTATAGTTAAATGATACAAACAAATAAATCAAATATCTAATCAGTATAGCTACCAAAGCTTTTGTCCTAGGGACTTAATTAAACTTATAGTGTCACTTAGAACTACAGCACAGTCACGAACAATGTTTAACACTGTTATAATTACTTAGATATTAAATATTTATATTTAGGTACAATAGTACACACAACCCTTAGAGACCGGGCTTGCGGTTGAACAATACTTCAGCTAAAGATAATAACAATACCTACGGTTTCCTAGGAAGTATAGCGGTGAAAGTTTGTAAATGTAAACCCTTTGAATAACGGTCCAATCCCAGATATTTGTTGAGAACCAACTTATCTGGGGGTTTCAAATAATTTCTTAAAGTTAATATCGCTACTGTTTAATTTCACTTTTTGTTAGTGACATTAAACAGAAAAACACTTAATCTAAAGGCGGATGATACCAATGTGATCTTAACTACTAAGCTTTTGATAACAATTGTAAAACTAGACTAAAATAATAATAATAGATTATAAACTAAGTAACAAAATAATAAATAGAAAAAACCATCTGGCCTAATTACAGACACAATAGTAAACAATTAAACAGAAAAAGCTGTTAAAAGTAAAGGTACCAAAGCAGCGCAAAATATACATAAGTCAGTCCTATTGGAAATGATAAAGGCTTTGTCATAAGCCTCGAAACGGTAACTCATCATCTGGCATATAATGTTGTGTATAAGTCTTCCAAATTAATATGAAGTGAACCCGCCTTGCCCTTTAAAATCTTTTAGTTCTGTGATTAAAACAAAAATTAAAGGCATTGAGCATGGAACAAAATAATTATTAAATAGTAGTAACAATAAAAATGTTTCAATCTCTGTTTCAACTTAATATTTTAATGGTGTAAAACACAAATTGAAAGGAAGTGGAGCATGTGTCGCTCCCAGAATTCCATCTAGTGGAGGAACAACTTCTCCTTCAGGCATACTGAATTCAAAGTTGTTCATCACATTGGCAAGGAAAAGGAACAGCTCCATTTTTGCCAAAATGTTCCCTATGCACATCCGTTGACCGGTACCGAACGGCATAAAGATCTCTGAGTTACATAATTTTCCATCACGAATGAAACGTTCAGGCTTAAATTGTTCAGGATCCGGGTAAATATCCGGATCCATGTTCATCTTGTTTATTAGTGGGATGATGTGAGAGCCAGCAGGAACATGATACTTGCCAATTTTCCAATCGCTGTAAAAGAAAAACAGTATTATGTTTAGTCCATTATTTTAGTTATTACAGGTGGCACAAACCACTTATCAATAAACTGGTTCAGGTTACTCAATAAATATTTGATTTGCATTCTGTTCATACATTATCTTAAATTATCTGCATTACAAAATCTCAATATGTAGTGCCTAAAGCGGTTCCCGCTTAATACAAATTCGAAATCTGATTGGGATCCATCCAAAATTTTCTGATTTAACCAATTTAAAAAGGTTATCGTGAACTTCATAGAGGGAAATAAATTGGTATTTTTCGGATATTCGTTTTTTAATCAAAAGTTTTTTTTAGCTTCATGGAGCAAGGAAGAATGCTAAAGACCATGGAAGAACCAAAACTTGAATGAAACAACGATCTTCTTAAAATAATAATTAGAAAAATACACCAATAACTTACGCAGTATTTACATGGGTGGTCCCTAACGGCACGATGGAGACGATCCTCATTGTCTCCACCAGTACCGCTTCGATGTACAACAAGTCCTTTCGGTGTTCCATGGTGACCCTCGCACCAAGTGGCACGACCCTCCGCAGCTCTGTCCGCACCTTCTCAGCAACTATTGGGTTCTTCAATAACATGACAAAGGTCCAACGTAACGAAGTTACCGACGTCTCCATCCCAGCGGAGAACAGGTCGTTCATGACTTGAATGATCTGTTTTTCTGAAAATTATTGTTTATTTGATTTTTTGTTGGTCCAACCAAATAAGGGAGAATTTTTATGATTACAAATGGTATTTTGTTAAACTCGAAGTAGAAAAATACCTGGGTCTACGTCAGGAAATATCCGTCTTTTATCGTGTTTGTCATCCATAGTCTTTTCCTCCTCAAGTTTGTCTAGGTAATAATCAAGGAGATCTTCAGGTTCTTTACGCTGAGATAAACAGGCGCGTTGCTTCTTGCGCTCGTTTATATGTTCCTTATGGAACCGGCTGATATCACTTAGGTTTCTCCTAATCTCGTTGATTATTACTTGTTTCCCAGGGAGTCTCTGAAAAAGCAATTATCCAATATAATTTATAGCTTCATTGAGGAAAATCCTATCGTAAATTAGCATGAAAAACCCGTTCGGAAGTGTGTTCAATGCTATAATAACATCTAAGATTTATTAAACGTTAGTATAGTCCTGATTGCGATTGTACTGCTTTTTCATAAGTAGTTGCATTTTTTTCAATGGATACTGGACCCTTATATCTAACAATCAGAGACAATAAGATAAATTAATTGGGCATACAATCAAGACTGAAAATGAATATAGGGCAATTCCTGTTATTAACACTCTTTTTTTCTAGTTCTAGGGAATAAAAGAAAGAAATCGCAATTGAATTAATATTTTTATTTATTTTTTCTACGGTTACGGTACCTATAAGGTACCGTTATTATTACAACTCAGTTTCCGCAGAACACTTACGTCATCTAGCTTCTAGACTAAACTTTGAATTGCATATTATGACATTGAAGTCATACATACAGGCGTCGAACCCACAACCTTGACCGTGCAATAGTGGGTCTGTGAACCTCCTAGCCGCCATGCCTAAGATCGAGTCCACCGTAGCACGATGTTCGCAAAAAAATTAATTAGTTTCTCATACATGGGCAATTAATAAAAAGCTTTTTATTTTTATTATTAGGCGGAGTAATCGCGTAACAAGCATACAAAAACATACAGTCCTTTTGAAGTTGGTTGAAAAGGAAAGTCTTTTCAGTTTTCGATGACCAAATTTCTTAAGTCCCATATAGTCAAGAGAGCCAGTAAAGATAAATAAAACTTAAAATATAATTACTTCTGGTTCTAATGGACCTTCTGAAATTAGAAATTATAGAAGACTTATAGTTCGCTTTTATCTTTAACTTACCAGGTACGCTTTAACGTGTTCTCCAATGAGTACCAGGCCGAACAGCCTCATACCTCTAGAAACCTTGTCATTGAATATTGCAAAGGCTTTGTCGTCAGCCTCGAAGCGGAAGCTCATCATCAACTGGCATATTATGTTGTGAATATGTCTCCCGAATATATAAGAAGGGTTTACGGCTTCGCCTTTAGAATCTTTCAGTTCTATGATTAATTCTTCAGTTTCCACCTGAAAAAATACCCTTTAGTACCGAGAACACTTTGCTTAAACAATAAAACTCTCTAAAACAATAAGTCTCTGATTCATTTGGTACAACTTACATTAACTTTTTCTTCGAAGCGGCTGTTAGGACTCTGCTTCACTCCAAGGACGCGGATTTTTTCGTGTAGAAAGGTACGTTGCCTTTTCCAGATTTCGCCTTGGCTTGTGATGACGCCTATAAAAACAATATTAAAAATTTAAAACATTTGAGTTGAGCGAGTTTTTAGATATTATGAAAAGTGTAACGTGTTTGATGATGCAAGAAGGTGAGCTTATTATTTTTACCTAATAATAAAATTATGTCAATTTTAGATACAATAAAATGTTATATTTTCACAGCACTTGATCGACAATATCCAATTACATATCATGCAATCTCAACATAAAGTAAAGCATTACCGCTTAAGGGAGGTAAAATTGTTTGAAACTCCCAAGGGAGTAAAGTGATTCGTATGTGGAACGTCAAAATCGCCCAAAAAATGTAACGCATTGCAAAGAGGTTTGTCCGAAAATCGAACTGGCCACCATAAACAGAAATAAAAAAAGGCGCGATTTCAAAGAATGTGAATTAAAATACGGTGTTAAGTGCTGAGATTTTCATTGAATTTAATTGCAATATTCGTGCTGACAAAAAATGTCGATCGATAGTGATTCTTCTTCAGAGTTTATCAAAATAGACGCTTTAGAAACTATTAATAACCTACTACAGTACTACCGGAAAAATCACAACACAGATACAGTAGGACTATGTATATTTTTCACTACTTTTTGCCCAATGACTTCGTCTGCCTAGATTTCACAATATCTTTTTCTTAATCTTTATTGTGCACCAAAAACAACATTACATACCAGTGTACAATGTACATCTACAAAGGCAAGCTTAACTCAATGTTGAGATATTCTCTTACAGCAAACCCTAGGGTGACAGAGAAAGATGACAATATAAAGGGCAGGATCCCATGTACAATTTTAAAATAACATATCACTAATAAAATAAAATATACAAATTACATACATAATTACATATGTACATACTAATTTTATGTCATTGCTCATCTTTATATATTTAAGCTAATAACATTGTAAAGTTTCATAAAATCCGTCCAGTATTTTTTGCGTGAAAGAGCAACAGAATTCATACATTCTCACAAACTATCGCAATTTTTTTTAATAATATTATCACGATTTAATCTAATTACTGTTGTTTTGTTATGGTGGCCTTGATTTTAAGAGTGAATGGCGCTTGTCGTGGAAATGAACCTTTCAACATAGTCGACGATATCGTAAAACATACCGATGATTTTATTGTTGATAAGCTTGCCAGATACCAAAACGAAGAGAGAATGGTCATACGTGGTCCGTGGAGAGCAAGCCAGAATTGTTCAAAAGTATCAATCTCTACGCCTTTCTAACATCAACACAAACAGATTTTGCCTGTATTATAATAATGTAAAATGCACCAGACAAGTCATTGGAATAAAATAAATTGGTGCTATTCCAAAGGAAATTGATAAACAATTTCTCATCAATTGATCAACATCTATAATTGCAAAATGCCGAACTCTAAACAGGCCATTGTTTTAGGAGAACATCGGCTACTTTTTTGACAGATTCAGGAGCGGATATAGATAAAACAACACGGTGGCTAGAAATCCGATGCAGTAGCGGAAGGCTACATTGAAAATTCAATGCAGAATCAGGATAAAATAAGTTGCCAAGAACATTTATCAAAAAACGTTGCGTCAGAAAACTTGTCAACAACGTTCACGACACCCGGACCAGACACAACACCCGTGTGTTCGGAGTCTCCCTTATCAATGGAGGTTTGCGGGACTTTCCAGCCTGTTCCGGATGCCACCAAACTGGTGTTTACAACTTTTGCGTCAGGAAACTTGTCACCAATGTTCACGATCCAAAATGACATTCAAACACAAGTTTTGAACACCATTGAGTGCCGAAATAAACTTTACCACAACTTCCATTAATGTACCGAACAAAATTATTACTCTATCCTTCCATAACTGGATTAATGTTTCCAACATCAATATTAACTTTTGATTTATATTAATTATAAAATATATACTTAGTTTATGGAGCCAGCTTTGTATTTTCTTGCAGAAGGTGTGAAAAGTAAAGTATGCTCCTCTGGGATAAAGCCTATCTTTGTCTAGGACAGTTAGAACCCCTCCCTTCAATCAGAACTCTAAAAAACTCTGGAGCCCCTCGTTACGCTCAGTGTACAATATGCCGCCCGTGACGTAAGACAATGCTTTTATCCCCTTGGTACAAAAACTTATATTACTCTGTAAATCTTACCGTATCCTTCTAACAGATTGTTTAAGGGTGTATCAGGCCGGCCAGTGGAGTCGCTCCTGCTAAATAACTCTTTCATCAGCTTGGTGGAGCCTATGCATACGGTCAGGTTGCTACCCATCTGGACCGAAAACACGTCGCCGTATTTTTTGGACATTTTCAGGTAAACCAGATGAGGCGGTCGGCGGTCCATGAATGGAAGTATGCCCAACAATGGGATGCCCCATGGTCCTGAAAGCACAGAGACTGGTGAGTAAGGTACATAATATAGTTTAGAAATAAATTAGTGGACTTGGGGGGATTTGTTTCAGCAGTGGACGACTATCGGCTGAAATGATGATGAATTTCTGCCGAAAGTCGTCCACTGATCGACCGGTTGACTGGTCGTCCGATGATGGGGTTACACTAATGATGAACACGCGTCTTTTAAAAATAAGCTGATATTATAATGTAAAAGATACAGAAATTATAATCCTAGATTAGCACATCCTAAATAATTAAGCTCAATCATTAATATTAATTAGCTTTAGGCTGCAAAGGGTTAATATCCCTGTTTTTGGGGCATTCATATTTTAGAGAAATGAGAAAGAGATTTTTAAAAGAATAGTAGATTACTAGACATTGCAGCTAAATAAAAATATTTATTATGTGTAAATTGGGCACTTACCAGGCGGGAGACGTTTATAATGATTAACAATTTTAAATACTATCAAAAATATTGCCGTTGTGTACATAAAAAATCTTATTACTTCACTCGATAATTGGCAAACTACTAAGTCAAGACAATAAAAAAGGTAGTTCATAGCCATCTTTGTTAATATTAAAAATGCTTAATTTATTAAACTATCAAGCCTTCAAGTAAGCAATCACGTTTCCAATTAAATAAATGACAAAAAGTAATGGGCTAATTGCCCAAATAAAGTTAAAAAATATTCTCTATAAAAATGCAAAAATCCGAAAAGATTTTTAAATTTAAAGCACTGAAGCCTGCTCAATTTTAAATACAATTTATATTAATTATTTTTAGTTTTATATTTTAAGTGCGGTGCGAAAACTTGACCGAGCGTTCAGAATACTCTCCGGTTTTGAATAATGATCCGCACCTTCGAGACGTTTTATATATAGTACTAAGCGGCCGCTGCCATTTTTTATCTATTACGTCTTGAATTGATTTGATGATAAATATTCGAGTGACCATCAATGAGTACTGGAATACCGCATTATCATTTACGACATGATTACCAAATCTGAGTTCGTTGACCTGATTTGTCACCTTTTAGATCGAACACTAAAATAATACAATCTATGTAATTATAAATGTTTTATCTCTCTAATTGTATGTTGTTTAGCGTAAAAAGAACTTATAACTTTCTTCACTACTGATCTAGTGACCTAAATCTTTCGCTTCTAAATAGGGCCGTTCAGCCAGAGAGATTTATTGTCAGTGATATTTAGGTCATTTCGGACAATAATGCTGAGAGATAGTTACTGTCGCATTATAGCTATTTAATATTTTTACGGAGAACATTAATAAATACAATGCTCATCTACTCTAGCGAAAATCGAAAGTTGTTTCTAGTAAGCGTTCGTTGAACTTTGGTTGGAAGAGCAAAACATTGTCGCAGGTAGTTTGAAATTTTTAAGTTGTGGTTTTGATATATTTTCTTGTGAAAATGCATCTTCTACCATCAATTCAGCTCAAAGTCTTTAGTCACCGCAGGGATCCAGCTGAATGTCAGCGTCAGGTTTGTCTGCCTGTCACTTGCTGAGAGGGACTTCCATTTGTGCAAACTATTTATAAAACCATTTGTGTAACAGACTATGCTTTGTTTTCATCCGTTTTAATTTTTATAAGTAAGTGACTGCAGAAATCTGCAGGAAATAGGGTTTCTGAATTTATTTAATTTTCATGAATTTCATTGATAGTAGAATAGATTGCTGCAGGGTTGTCTGGAAATTACCTTAATAATATAAATAGACTAGCGGACGCCTCGCGGTTTCACCCGCTTAGTTCCCGTTCCCGTGGGCATACAGGGATAAAAAGTAGCCTATGTCACCCGGAGATAGTGTAGCTTCCCAACGGTGCAAGAATTTTTGAAATCGGTCCTGTAGTTTTTAAGTTTATTCGTTACATACAAAAATACAAATCTTTCCTCTTTATAATATTAGTATAGATATTAATGTGGTTAATATTAATTGGTGTAATTACTGTGGGTGACCAGTTTACCTGCTAAACCTGGTAACTCATAAATGGCGGCTAACAGAGACCTAGAAGATATTCCATACGCGCCCACGATATAGGAGAAATTTCAAGTGCCTAAACGTTAAAGGCAAATCAGTGTTGTATCTTAATGATACGCACAGTAAAATAATACGAAAAACTTCGCAAGAACTTAATTCAAATTTTAATTTCTGTGTTTGGATCCTTTAAGATCTGAAGAAGAGTCTGGGGATTATAAGAATGTACTAATACTCATTGTATCTACCTGTAGGGACTCCCTGTTCCTCCCCTGACCTTGACCCTGGTCAGTGTATAAACTTAAGACGAACGACAGTCGCTAACGACCTTGAAGGAACAAAACACGCACTCGTTTCACACCCGCGTGACCCAAAATTCTGTAGATTTTTGTACTTTAAAACAAAAAGCTTTCAATCAAAATGTAGATAATTTAATTGTCTTTGAGATGGTGAGAATTTCATTAAAATACGCCCGGCGGTTTTGGTGCGATTGTCGTTTTTATGGCCGTGTTAGACATAACTTTACACATTAAGTTCACTATGTTATACGAATAAAACTCAACATTATCGTAGATGCAATTATTAAGAAAATGGTCTAATGTAACATATATTTTTTCCAAAAAATTACGACTTGATGTTTAGGCGTGATTCTCATTTTAAAATCCGCTACTCGGGGGTATCTGCGCCTTAAGGAACAAACACAATGTAAACTGTAAAATTTACCGAATGTTTCATCTATCTATAATGAAATTATTGTTTATTTGATTTTTTGTTGGTCCAACCAAATAAGGGAGAATTTTTATGATTACAAATGGTATTTTGTTAAACTCGAAGTAGAAAAATACCTGGATCTACGTCATTGTCTCCACCAGTACCGCTTCGATGTACAACAAGTCCTTTCGGTGTTCCATGGTGACCCTCGCACCAAGTGGCACGACCCTCCGCAGCTCTGTCCGCACCTTCTCAGCAACTATTGGGTTCTTCAATAACATGACAAAGGTCCAACGTAACGAAGTTACCGACGTCTCCATCCCAGCGGAGAACAGGTCGTTCATGACTTGAATGATCTGTTTTTCTGAAAATTATTGTTTATTTGATTTTTTGTTGGTCCAACCAAATAAGGGAGAATTTTTATGATTACAAATGGTATTTTGTTAAACTCGAAGTAGAAAAATACCTGGGTCTACGTCAGGGAATATCCGTCTTTTATCGTGTTTGTCATCCATAGTCTTTTCCTCCTCAAGTTTGTCTAGGTAATAATCAAGGAGATCTTCAGGTTCTTTTCGCTGAGATAAACAGGCGCGTTGCTTCTTGCGCTCGTTTATATGTTCCTTATGGAACCGGCTGATATCACTTAGGTTCCTCCTAATTTCGTTGATTATTACTTGTTTCCCTGGGAGTCTCTGAAAAAGCAATTATCCAATATAATTTATAGCTTCATTGAGGAAAATCCTATCGTAAATTAGCATGAAAAACCCGTTCGGAAGTGTGTTCAATGCTATAATAACATCTAAGATTTATTAAACGTTAGTATAGTCCTGATTGCGATTGTACTGCTTTTTCATAAGTAGTTGCATTTTTTTCAATGGTTACTGGACCCTTATATCTAACAATCAGAGACAATAAGATACATTAATTGGGCATACAATCAAGACTGAAAATGAATATAGGGCAATTCCTGTTATTAACACTCTTTTTTTCTAGTTCTAGGGAATAAAAGAAAGAAATCGCAATTGAATTAATATTTTTATTTTTATTTATTTTTTCTACGGTTACGGTACCTTTACCCGGTACCTACGGTTACGGTTCGCAAAAAAATTAATTAGTTTCTCATACATGGGCAATTAATAAAAAGCTTTTTATTTTTATTATTAGGCGGAGTAATCGCGTAACAAGCATACAAAAACATACAGTCCCCCCTTTTGAAGTTGGTTGAAAAGGAAAGTCTTTTCAGTTTTCGATGACCAAATTTCTTAAGTCCCATATAGTCAAGAGAGCCAGTAAAGATAAATAAAACTTAAAATATAATTACTTCTGGTTCTAATGGACCTTCTGAAATTAGAAATTATAGAAGACTTATAGTTCGCTTTTATCTTTAACTTACCAGGTACGCTTTAACGTGTTCTCCAATGAGCACCAGGCCGAACAGCCTCATACCTCTAGAAACCTTGTCATTGAATATTGCAAAGGCTTTGTCGTCAGCCTCGAAGCGGAAGCTCATCATCAACTGGCATATTATGTTGTGAATATGTCTCCCGAATATATAAGAAGGGTTTACGGCTTCGCCTTTAGAATCTCTCAGTTCTATGATTAATTCTTCAGTTTCCACCTGAAAAAATACCCTTTAGTACCGAGAACACTTTGCTTAAACAATAAAACTCTCTAAAACAATAAGTCTCTGATTCATTTGGTACAACTTACATTAACTTTTTCTTCGAAGCGGCTGTTAGGACTCTGCTTCACTCCAAGGACGCGGAATTTTTCGTGTAGAAAGGTACGTTGCCTTTTCCAGATTTCGCCTTGGCTTGTGATGACGCCTATAAAAACAATATTAAAAATTTTAAACATTTGAGTTAAACGAGTTTTTAGATATTATGAAAAGTGTAACGTGTTTGATGATGCAAGAAGGTGAGCTTATTATTTTTACCTAATAATAAAATTATGTCAATTTTAGATACAATAAAATGTTATATTTTCACAGCACTTGCTCGACAATATCCAATTACATATCATGCAATCTCAACATAAATTGACTTGATGTTTAGGCGTGATTCTCATTTTAAAATCCGCTACTCGGGAGTATCTGCGCCTTAAGGAACAAACACAATGTAAACTGTAAAATTTACCGAATGTTTCATCTATCTATAATGAAATTATTGTTTATTTGATTTTTTGTTGGTCCAACCAAATAAGGGAGAATTTTTATGATTACAAATGGTATGATTGGGATCCATCCAATATTTTCTGACTTAACCAATTCAAAAAGGTTATCGTGAACTTCATAGAGGGAAATAAGTTGGTATTTTTCGGATATTCGTTTTTTAATCAAAAGTTTTTTTTAGCTTCATGGAGCAAGGAAGAATGCTAAAGACCATGGAAGAACCAAAACTTGAATGAAACAACGATCTTCTTAAAATAATAATTAGAAAAATACACCAATAACTTACGCAGTATTTACATGGGTGGTCCCAAACGGCACGATGGAGACGATCCTCATTGTCTCCACCAGTACCGCTTCGATGTACAACAAGTCCTTTCGGTGTTCCATGGTGACCCTCGCACCAAGTGGCACGACCCTCCGCAGCTCTGTCCGCACCTTCTCAGCAACTATTGGGTTCTTCAATAACATGACAAAGGTCCAACGTAACGAAGTTACCGACGTCTCCATCCCAGCGGAGAACAGGTCGTTCATGACTTGAATGATCTGTTTTTCTGAAAATTATTGTTTATTTGATTTTTTGTTGGTCCAACCAAATAAGGGAGAATTTTTATGATTACAAATGGTATTTTGTTAAACTCGAAGTAGAAAAATACCTGGGTCTACGTCAGGGAATATCCGTCTTTTATCGTGTTTGTCATCCATAGTCTTTTCCTCCTCAAGTTTGTCTAGGTAATAATCAAGGAGATCTTCAGGTTCTTTTCGCTGAGATAAACAGGCGCGTTGCTTCTTGCGCTCGTTTATATGTTCCTTATGGAACCGGCTGATATCATTTAGGTTTCTCCTAATCTCGTTGATTATTACTTGTTTCCCTGGGAGTCTCTGAAAAAGCAATTATCCAATATAATTTATAGCTTCATTGAGGAAAATCCTATCGTAAATTAGCATGAAAAACCCGTTCGGAAGTGTGTTCAATGCTATAATAACATCTAAGATTTATTAAACGTTAGTATAGTCCTGATTGCGATTGTACTGCTTTTTCATAAGTAGTTGCATTTTTTTCAATGGATACTGGACCCTTATATCTAACAATCAGAGACAATAAGATAAATTAATTGGGCATACAATCAAGACTGAAAATGAATATAGGGCAATTCCTGTTATTAACACTCTTTTTTTCTAGTTCTAGGGAATAAAAGAAAGAAATCGCAATTGAATTAATATTTTTATTTTTATTTATTTTTTCTACGGTTACGGTACCTTTACCCGGTACCTACGGTTACGGTTCGCAAAAAAATTAATTAGTTTCTCATACATGGGCAATTAATAAAAAGCTTTTTATTTTTATTATTAGGCGGAGTAATCGCGTAACAAGCATACAAAAACATACAGTCCCCCCTTTTGAAGTTGGTTGAAAAGGAAAGTCTTTTCAGTTTTCGATGACCAAATTTCTTAAGTCCCATATAGTCAAGAGAGCCAGTAAAGATAAATAAAACTTAAAATATAATTACTTCTGGTTCTAATGGACCTTTTGAAATTAGAAATTATAGAAGACTTATAGTTCGCTTTTATCTTTAACTTACCAGGTACGCTTTAACGTGTTCTCCAATGAGCACCAGGCCGAACAGCCTCATACCTCTAGAAACCTTGTCATTGAATATTGCAAAGGCTTTGTCGTCAGCCTCGAAGCGGAAGCTCATCATCAACTGGCATATTATGTTGTGAATATGTCTCCCGAATATATAAGAGGGGTTTACGGCTTCGCCTTTAGAATCTTTCAGTTCTATGATTAATTCTTCAGTTTCCACCTGAAAAAATACCCTTTAGTACCGAGAACACTTTACTTAAACACTAAAACGTAAGTCTCTGATTCATTTGATACAACTTACATTAACTTTTTCTTCGAAGCGGCTGTTAGGACTCTGCTTCACTCCAAGGACGCGGAATTTTTCGTGTAGAAAGGTACGTTGCCTTTTCCAGATTTCGCCTTGGCTTGTGATGACGCCTATAAAAACAATATTAAAAATTTTAAACATTTGAGTTAAACGAGTTTTTAGATATTATGAAAAGTGTAACGTGTTTGATGATGCAAGAAGGTGAGCTTATTATTTTTACCTAATAATAAAATTATGTCAATTTTAGATACAATAAAATGTTATATTTTCACAGCACTTGCTCGACAATATCCAATTACATATCATGCAATCTCAACATAATCTAATTGACTTGATGTTTAGGCGTGATTCTCATTTTAAAATCCGCTACTCGGGAGTATCTGCGCCTTAAGGAACAAACACAATGTAAACTGTAAAATTTACCGAATGTTTCATCTATCTATAATGAAAATTTTTTTTTCATTGAAAATAAAGTTTTTTAAACAAGCTTTTTAGCTTACCGCGTGCACTGTCATTCAAGCCAAACGTGATGCGAAATTTTATCTTAATCGATTGAGGGTAACTTCTTTAAAATTCAGTTGCAAGGTTTGACCCAAACAGACACACATACATTGAAAGTTAATAAAAAGCTTGTAATTGTAAGGTAAACATAATAATATTATCTGGTTAAAGATATTTATTTTCATAAAGAAATTTACATTTCACTTATATGAAAACAATGATTATAAACTAGGGTACATTTATCATAAATCTTCGACATTCGGTCTTAATAATATTTCATAGTGGGTATTCCTAAGATAGTGTTATTAAAATCATGCATAACTACCTCACTTTGAGAAAAAGAGTTCGATCCCGCGGTCATAAAGCAAAAACAATAATAATTATTATTATTATTATTCCATATTTTATATACTCTTTCATTGATAGAAAGCTGCATTATTTCTGAGCTAGTAATTAAATAAACATGAAAGGGCATTGACCCCATTCCATTTTTTTTTTTTTCTGCGGGTCGTCTCACAGCTCAGTCAAAGTGACTGGTTAGCTGCTTAACCGGACATTCCTAAGGAGACTAAGCTATATAGCCTCCAGCTAGGCAAACAATTACAAAACCTAAGCGACAACGCTGAGGGCTACCCCAGTTGGGGTCGAACCTCGGCTCAGGGCCGTCGCTGGGGGGACAAGCAAAAGCTGGATCTTGACAAGTGATTCTACCATCCGTTCGGAATAAGCCTACGTGGAGTTTCCAGTACAATCTTCCATATTTAAACACTTTACATAACATCGTAATAATTATGTTTGCCCTTGTCATTTTGACATTCAGTCTTCGTATCGTACCTCGCTCAGTTTATTTGAGCTTCCGTATTTTGTTTTGATAAACACATATAATATCTAAAACGTGGGAGTCTCACGAAGGTCTATAGATAGGTACCTACCTCCATTGTTCCACGTGTTGATGACTGTGGCTGATGTTGAACTTCCTCTGATATCATGCAGCGGGTATCGTCTACACAAATAAATACAATTGAAGTGTCTATATGTAATATCAAAATAAAAACGTTTTAGAATTAATATTTGTTTCGGGATATTTACCATGTATATTTTGTATTTCGTTGAGAGCTCGATATTTCGGCACCGTTACAAGCGCCATGATCACGAGAACTAAAGTCTTTGCGGGTGGGTGATATTTACGAGCTGACATATCTGTCTACCCTCTTCCTCACTCGTTTTTCACGCACGATGCCGGTACAGTGCCGGTACTACCAGAATATCGAGCTCTCAGCATAATACAAAATATACATGGTAAATATCCCGAAACAAATATTAATTCTAATGATTGTGACCATGTCAGCTTAAAAACTTAAAAACGTTTTATTGCATACATGTGAAAGATATACGGTACTAATAATAAAAACGCAATTTTTAAGATTTTTTTCTGTCTGTCTGTTTGTTACGGGTAATCTCCAAAACAGCTTGACCGCTTTTGACGGGACTTTCACAAGTAGACGGGCAACAGCTAGTCATATTATAACATAACATCAACCCTGTTTTCCCAAAAGGGTTAGACAGAAGTGCAAAATATGTTGTTTTAGTACCAGGAGGGACCAAACCGGGATTGTGGCTTACCCCGATTTATGGCAATAGGCTTGGGTCCAGACTACGGGTTACTATGAGAACTTCCAGATGGAAAAGACCCAAATAACACTGCAGGTATCATTAGAGCATATGCAACAGCTGATATAGTTATGACCGCCTCTTAATTGTTAAGCGTGACGTATGTCTACAAACGCAGTAATTTTACGGGGGAAATCTTTGAACGGGCCTACCTAACTATAATAAAAACAGTAGACAACAACTATTATTGGGGTCACAGACACGTTACGTAAAAATCGTATTCATATTAACAAATACAAGGTAATGTTTAAACATATTTACCCAAAAAAAACTACTGCGCAGTATTTACGTACTAAGAATATGAGCCAGTAATATATATGTCAACAACCTCTATTGTAGAGGAATAAACTGTCAAGGTCATCACATTATAACGTGTGAAGGACTTACATAAGTAGCTATCGAGATTGGATAACAGTTTGTTGACCTTTATCGGCACGTTGTATTCCGGGTTGAACGCTCTCACAAGGACGTTCATTCGCACGTTATGCTCAGCAAATTATACACGTGGTCATGTTGCTAATTTATTTTATACCTAGCATACTATAAAATTAAGTCCATTTTACTTTATCTGTCTATAAGACTTAATGACGATGATTAATAGAAATTCTACTACTATAGTAATTATGGTATCGGTCGACGAACTTTATTTGCAAATTGTACGGATTGCAATGTGGTTGGTGAATCGATCGGGGACCTTGAGATATTTTTGTGTATGTATTACGATGAACCCGCATGACCAACTGAGGCAGTTTTTTGCACTATTTGATCATCTGAATCTATTCTGGTAATCTAATCAAATCTCAAGCCTTAAGATAAAAATGACAAGATCTATCTAGGTACCTGATTTTTCTTGCTATCTTTTTGTATTCCAAAAATAAAATCATCTATCTACAAAATTATTTGATTCGTGAACACCTCGTTGATATAAAAAAAAATGTAACTTTATATTGGTGTTCATTTATTCCTATCATATTGATATAAATATTGTGTCAAATCAATAAAGCAATTGATAAAAAAACGAGAATGAATTGGCACTTCCGTAATTACTCATTGGGGACTTGGCTGTACACTATTTTATCTACTTTGGCAATCGAGGGATCTAATATCAAAGAAGACCAAATTGAACTCAATTGAATGATTACTTTGATGAAAATTGACGAGATAATACTGAACAAACAAACAGCTAAACAAAAATTGAAGCAATAAATCGATTTCTGAATTCGCTACAAGCCGGTCACCAGCTGCAATTAACTGGCTTTAATTTAAGAACTAAGTTACAACCAATTCCTGAACTGATAATTTGGATTTAAGAACGTGTCGAACCCTGTTTCAATGTCAAACTTTGATACATTTTCAGGCTAGAGTCTGACAAATATAATACCTTAAAACATTTAAGAAACCGTGTTTATCTGACTAGTTGACAATTAAAAACATTTTAACCTTTCGAAATACCGTGAACTAAGTCAGTGGGTGAAGCATTCACTTAGATACAAACAGATTGTTAATGAATAAGGGATTCCCGGTGATCGTATCTAGGTATGACGACGCTACGTAAACAAGACTACTAACTATGTATAAAAGTATGTTTTGTGACGTGTACTAATATAAATAACAGCTAATTGTGCGTCATAATTAAAAGACAGACGCAATGGGTTCATGCAAGGTTCATTAGATACAGTCACGGATACAGTGGTATCAAGTTCAATGGCAATTATAAAAGTATTCTCCTTAGGTACCAAGACTAGCACAACACAAGACAAGCATAACAAGGCAAGACTAGCATAACAGCTTACAATGTTAGGACCCATTAATATTAATTCTTAATTTTATTCGTGGTGTTAGGCAACTGGGCTTATCCCAGTTGTAAACCTGCTTGATATGGAGGGAAGTGGAAATTTATGTTTCTTCCTACTCCTCCGTTATTCTTTTCTAGTTAATTTCGTTGCGGGCTCCAAGACAGTTAAATTCATTCTCCGGGACTTCGTCGAGCTTCATTGCCTCGGCGCTTTTCTGGTGGTCGCCACTGTTGATTCTGGCTTTCAGGAGTTGCAGTGGTTTGGGAATAGTGCGGAATGATTGCCCAAAAAAAATAAAAAAACATTAGATGTCTCAAATTTTTTTGACATTATTTCACAATCAATCAGCTACTTTTTTTGGACGTGGTGTGGTAATTTCAATGTACCTACGTCCCTTTGGCTGGCGGAGGGTCTCTCAATCTATTCATATTCTACCATATATTTCAGATGAGAAAAGGCTATACAAACCTTTTTTCAACTACGTTGGGTTTGGCTTCCAATCTTACCATATTGTAGATTCCAGTATAATGGAGCGAATATCTATTTGACCAGCGTGCGGTTTATCCAGTACGTGCAATGGACCACACGTGTGTGCGTGTGTGTACGTGGATGGATGTTATTTCAAATATCTTTGGCCTTTGGGATGATACCTGCAGTGACTGCAGCACACTGAGGGTAAAAGTATTTTCTTAAACACACCTGAAATAAAATCGGCCGCCATTTATTTAATAACATAGCTCATTTTTAGGGTTCCGTACCCAAAGGGTAAAAACGGGACTCTATTACTAAGACTCCACGATCCGTCTGTCTGTCTGTCTGTCTGTCTGTCCGTCTGTCACCAGGCTGTACCTCATGAACTGTGATAGCTAAACTTCACAGATGATGTATTTCTGTTGCCGCTATAACAACAAATACTAAAAACAGAATAAAATAAATATTTAAGTGGGGCTCCCATACAACAAACGTGATTTTTTTGCCGTTTTTTTGCGATAATGTCCGACTCGCACTTGCCCGGGTTTTTTGAAATAGTGTCAACTAGGATGTTATATCAAGAAATAATTGACTAGCACTTGGCCAGTTTTTTTTGGTTTTCCATCTATTTTATTTATCTTCGTCAATAGTACTCCAGACTCAAGGTAACAATAATTAATTAAAACGTAGGATTCTCAGCAAAGCATGTTACTTTCAATATCTTAAGCAGTCGGTATGTTGATGAATATGCGAAGCACTTCTACGGAAAAGCTACGACAAAGCTACGGCAAACCTACGACAACGCCACGAAAAAGCTACGACGAAGCCACGACATAGCTACGGCAAAGCTACGACAATGCTTCGACAATACCACGAAAAAGCAACGACAAAGCTACGTCAAGGCTACGACATAGCTACGACAGAGCTATGACAAAGCTACCACATAGCTAAGACAAAGCAAAGACAAAGCTGCGACAAAGCAACGACAAAGCTACGACAAAGCTACGACAAAGCTACGACAAAGCTACGACAAAGCCACAACAAAGCTACGACAAAGCCACGACCCCGCTTTCAAAATGCTGCGACATATAGCTACTTCGTTACGACGCTGCTGCAACCAAATTAAGACAGGGTTTACTTTAATATAAAAGACTTGTCTACGAAAAACACAGTTTTTTTATTCAAATTTAATTATCTATCACAAAAGTTATCTGATTTTCTATTATACTTTAAATAAATTAAGTAAGTAGTACACTCAGCAGGCTAATAATTCCATACAACGTTCGACTAAGATATTTGAATAATAGTGGTCGACCAATATTGAAATACGTATATTTGCTATTCAATATGGCATAGTAAGTACACCCTATAGGTACTAAACCAATACACAAAAAATGAACAGGTTTAGGTACCTACTATACACATACAAGCCATTGTTGCTTGCATAGTTAGTACGTGCAGTCGTGCAATTTGGCAATGTTTGGAAAACTAATCTTTGACTCACTGTTCACATCACTAACAATTCGAGATCTAGGAAAACACATGAGAATATATTAAAATAAATAAGTAGGTAGACAATCCACTGTCCTTAATGCGAGTTATTTTATAACTTAGCAAGGGTGCTGGTTGCAACACCTATCTGGTTTGTTAACTAATTGTAAACCTCAAATGATTCAATTGATTTATGGTATCACTAGCTTCTGTTAGCAGCTTCGCCCGCGTTTAAGTGTTTTCTTATCCCAAAGGAACATTATACCTATGCGCTATTCCAGACTATAATCTATCTCTGTGCCAAATTTCATCCAGATCCGTTAAGCCTTTCTGGCGTGATTGAGTAACAAACATACATACATCTATTCAAACTTTCGCATTTATAATATTAAGTAAGATAAGATGCTGTTTAAATACTTATGTTTTATTAAAAAACTTGAGGATAATGGTACGTTTTTTGTTTCAGAATTAATAATAACTAGCGGACGCCTCGCGGTTTCACCCGCGTAGTTTCCCTTCCCGTGGGTATACAGGGATAAATAGTAGCCTATGTCACCCGGGGATAGTGTAGCTTTCCAACGGTGAAAGAATTTTTTAAATCGGTCCAGTAGTTTTTAATTTTATTCGTTACATACAAAAGTACAAATCTTTGCTCTTTATAGTACAAAGAATAATAATAATAATAACAACCAGTTACTGTCCCACTGCAGGGCAAGGCTCTTATCATAAAGTGAAGTTATTAAACACCACGCTTGCTCAAGGCGCGTTGGCGATTTCGAACATACAATTACTATAAGTCCAATTTAAGTTTCCTCACGATGTTTTCCTTCACCGATCTAAGCAATGTCCAAGGTAAACTTTGAAAGTACATTATGAATTGAAAAATTCACATTGGTACTTGCCCGGATTTGAACCCACGACCTTAAGCTCGACAGGCGAGGCCAACTAATTCAACTAAATAACAAGAAGATACAATCATTATGAATGTGTGAAATAATGAATAATAATGTGTCGTGCTCCACCTTCGACCACATCATCACTTACCATCAGGTGAGATTGTGGTCAAGCAAAAATAAAAAAAATAAAAAAATATAGTAAAAAAAAAAGAATTAAAAAAAAAACTTTTTCTCTGACAGCCAATGCACAGCCTAGGCCGCAGAGATCTCCAGGATTTAAAAACACACACTGCCTTATTCATAGGCATGAAACGTTAATTGTTTGGATATTGGTTGGTTTTGCTAATGGTAAATTCCATCTAGTATTTGAGAAAAAAAAAACACGAATAAAATACCATCTGTTGTTAATTTAATTATTACATTTTTTTTTAAACTTTCATAACAAGCTATTATTGAATATTTCAGTTGAATCGTGCATAATCATGCAAACCAAACGTAGTTTACCCATATAAAGTTAGATTTCAGCTCAATCGGTAGGGTAGTTTGTTTAACTCAAAATTCATTTGTAAATTTTGAGTTAAACAAACATACTACAAACAAACATTGCAAGTTAATAAAATATTGTTAAAAAAATGTATGAAGAACAGGCAGCGCCGCGGGGCAAGCAAGTACACACATTTGAATTCTAGTACATTAATGTAGGTCATCAATTCTCACGATTCTATTATGTTATGCCTACAAATCTGACGAGCAAGTATTCAAGTGTCATCGACCCCGAGCGCACTAACCCAAATTAGGTACTTGTATTTACTGTTCTGTTTGTGTACTTTCTTTTCTTTTCTCTTTTCTTTGCCCTTTCATAGTTCGATGTTTTCACACTTATTTTTTACCGTTACGTTGCAAACGTTCCGTTCTTTTTTAATACAAAAATTTTAATAACACTGGGCGGAAATTATTTAAAATTTTAGACATCGAATCGGACCTGCAGAATTAAAAGCATGAGAATTATTGCTCAGTTTAGGCTTGAATAATTAGAAACGAATTTAAAATTGATTAAATACACGCTACAGCCTAACTTTACTGCAAAATATACCGTTTTGACTATAACACCTGCCATTTGCTACGAAACTGCTACGAAATTGTATGCCTTCGTAGCGGTATTTTTCTCTTATTATACTGTCGTACAAAATAAAGCTGCATTGAGAATAACATGCATTTTTGAGTGAGATTTCATAACTATATTGAAATTAAGTAAGAGACCGAAGTACAATTCCATATTTGGTAGTTGGCGTGCAGCTGTGGCAACCACCCACCCGTCAATAAACAAATTCGGCCATCCTAATTGTCTGTATCGGTACTTCACATTTCACTTTCGTCGAGGCGGTACGCGGCCGCGGCGAGCAGCGGGAGTCGTTGCCCCCTTGTCCTCGCGGCCGCGTGCCGATTAGATAATTTCCGCGGTGCGTTGTCAAAATACTCATGACCCAATGGTACAGTGAATGCGCGAGGCCGTTGAACTCGCAGCGCCCGCGCAAACAAACATACTTACGTGATCCGAGTTTGTAGCGTGTTGTGATACGATAAAAAATCGCTATCGGACGAAAATTCTGTTTAGTTCGACACTATCATGGGTTTGTAAGTTGTTTTAAGATAATAACATACAAATCCGAGATAGTGTCGTGTCTTTTAAGCAAGATTTGGACCTATATATCTAATCTTTAACCTAGTTTTTTAGGTGCTGCGTAGATCAGATAAGTAGTGTAAATTAATGTTGTAAAACAAAAGATAGTTTTGGTATAGGTCATTCCCCCACAAAACTTCGAGCTGGTGTAAGATTTCTCATTCCATAGGTGGTATTATAAAATTATTGCGTAGCTATTTACTCAAGAAGAGTAGATAGCGTGTCTACCATGTTTTTATTTTTATGTAGCCTTATAATCTTCTAATCTACTGTGTAGATATTTAGGAACTACGAATATGCCACAACAAATAAATTCCTCTGAATTTCAGCAGCGTTTCAGCGCCAGAAGGGTTCTATATTCCAATAAATTTTATGCCCGTTGGCGCCACGAAACTTCTAAGGAAAAGATAACATCTAATAAAATGATCGAGATATCGAAACCCATTTTTACTTTTATCGTATTACAATACTAGAGAATTTTCGCAACTTTGTCTTCCAAGTGTGAATTATACGGTATTGATATGATACTTATGCGCCTCACTGCATGATAACTTTCATATTACCCTTCAGAATTTGACAGTTCTCACCAGATTTATCGCAACTTTGTCTTCCAAGTGTGAATTATACGATATTCATACTTATGCGACTCACTACCTGATAACTTTCATATTGCTCTTCAGAATTCAGCAGTAACGCCTGATAACTCAAAAAGGCGGATTAAAGCTTGCATAAACTAAATAAATACGAAGCGCCGAAAATTTCGACTCGAAAAACTTCATCGGGCTGAATCATCATCCTCTTGGTCTTAATCCAATTTATCTGGAGTTTTTGGTGACGCAATAGGTACCTACACCTATCCACGTCTTATTCTTCCAGTAATCTCCGTTAGGATCTTTGTCTCTGAACCCATGTTGTATTCAGCAGCATTCGGTTAAACTGGAAGATGACCGCAACTCGATTTAATATCCTATGTTCACAGATGTCCTCCATCGCGATCGGCCTTGCGTTTCACGCTTCACCTCGCTCCTCGTCATTTCGATGCTCACCGCTTCTGCCAACACGGTGCGATGCTAGGTTTGACGGGGACGGCCACGTATTCTTTTTGCTTGGGGATACCAGGCCAAAGCTTGTTTGGATATGGTGTCGGGATCCCTTTGAAGCGTGTGACCAATCCATCTGCATTTGCGACGGTCGATCGGGCTCTCGTGGCATTTCTCCAACAGCTCTACGTTGGAGATGGTCTTGGGCCAGTAAATTTCGAGAACGCGACGAAGACAGCGGTTGTTGGATTTGGCGTGAGATGTCTTTGTGATCTACCACGTTTCGCACCCGTAAAGCATCAAGGATTTGACATTGGACCCGAATATATTGAGTTTAATCCTTTGGTTTAGTTGCCGCGATTACCAAACAGGTCTCAGCTGCGCTATGGCGATCCGTGAAGCGATGTCCTCTTCTTTACCTCCAGTCTCTGACAATCAAATCAGTAAGTTAAATTATCAGGACCTCACAGTGAACGTAGTAATATTTTATAAAAAAAAGGTTTCTCAGTGGTTCAAACAGAGTTCAATAATACTTTTAAGAAGAAAACTAAAACTATATGCCCTAAGTTTTTATTCAGTAACTGGGCGACTAAAAGGACTCAGGAAAAGTAGGGAAAGACTTTAAGAGCTGTATAGCCTTAAGCCTTATATTAACACTGAAACATTTAATAAGTATGTTGCTACTTACCCAAGATTTTTTTTAAATACGTGTATACTAGCTAAGGCTTTTTACATTAGCAATAGGGTTAAATTCGTAGAAAATAAAATTAAGACGGTTTGGAAAATTATAAACAATGAAACGAACAGGAACAAAATAAATAATACTGATTACACGCTTAAGACTACACATGGACTTATTAGAGATAGCAAAAAAAATCCTCAAGAATTTGTAAATTTCTTAACCAGCATCCCAATTAAAACTACTGAAACCTTAAATTCTTCGCAGTAACTCGCTTGGTTAAGCACTAACGTTTCAGCCTGCCCGACTGAATTTAACTTTTCACATATAAACAGCAAATTAAGATCAAACTGACCGAAGATCTTTGGGGAATGTCCATCAAAGTTTTTACCTCCATTATTCAGACTACAGCTCCGTATTTAGCTTTAATTTTTGTGTAGATCAAGGAGTCTTTCCGGATCTAATGAAACATAGTAAGGTTATATAAGTTTTTAAATCCGGGGACAATAAATACACAAATAATTACAGACCAGTATCCGTGTTGCCGATTTTCAGCAAGGTATTTTAAAAGATAATGCTAAATCAAATGCTCAACAATTTTAATAGTTACAACATCCTACACGATAAACAGTATGGTTTTACCAAAGGACGTTGTACAACCGACGCTGGTGTCACCTTATTAAAACACATCTTTGATGCGTGGGAGGACGGACAAGATGCCATAGGTATCTTCAGCGCCCTGTCGAAGTCGTTTGATTGCGTTAATCATGAAACATTGCTTTTGAAACTTGAACATTATGGTCTAGGCCAATCAGCATTTAGTTTAGTAAAATCCTATTTAAATGATAGACAGCAATTAGTTGAAATAAACGGTGTCAATTCGTCGGGGTTGAACGAGAAAATGGGGGCACCCCAGGGCTCAATTTTAGGTCCTTTCTTATTTTAAGTCTACATAAACTATTTACCCCATCTATTGAAAAACAAATTAAACATGGTGTTATTTGCTGATGATACTTCTTTGATTTTTAAGATAAACAGACGGACGAGTAACGTTGCCGACGTAAATAATGCCTTGCGGCAAGTTCAAATTGGTTCACTGCTAATAATTAACACTTTGACAGCCGAAGATTTTAAAACGCGGATTCCATGGTTCGCCGGCGATTTTCGCCGATATTGCAACATTTATAAAATGAGAACTATCAATGATAAATATATAATTATTTTTTTATTTATACTATTGACTTGTTTATTTCTAGGATAAAAATAAAAAACAGACGTAAATTAGTTTTTTTTTATTTAAAAATGTAGAATAAAAAAGAGGTTTTATGGGAAAAAAAAAAAGTCGAACATGGACTTGTACGTGCACTTGCAATAGCGGCGCGGGAACACTGGCGCAGCGCGACACTCGATAGCTTGTTCCGCTCACACCAAGCGCCCCACCACGGTTATTCTTACATGTGTGCGTAGCTAAAGCACTACACTATTATATCAATGCACGCCAAACACGGACTACGGACGTCGTTTTAAAACAAACACTAAGAACGAACGTACTGAGAACGTGATCAGCGTCACAATACAATCATGGGACGTACTCTGCACGTGATCGGCTGTGAGTTTAAATGCTAAAAAAACTAAGTGTGTAAAATTTGCCTTGCATGTCAAAAAGTATGATTTAGACATTATATTAAACAACGAGAAGCTAGAATTCGTCGATAAAACGGTTTTCCTGGGGATCACGCTAAACTCAAGATTACACTGGGGTCCTCATTTAATACGACTTCCAGGGCGGTTAAGTTAGGCAGCTTATACTGTTAAAATAATTCGTCAACTAACTGATGTAGATACCGCGAGGCTGGTCTATTTTAGTTACTTTCATAGTATAATGTCTTATGGTATATTACTATGGGTAAGGGTTGCAGACATTCAGTCAATTTTTATTCTGCAAAAACGAGCCATCAGAGCGATATACAATCTTTTTCAAAATCAAAAATCAAAATCAAGGTATTTATTTCAATTAAACTTTAGAAGTACTTTTGAATTGTCAAACAAAAAATTAATAAAAAGATGACTCTAGTTGCAAATTCGCAAGCGTCTGTAGGTCTCAATGGAGAAGAATTTGCAAGAAACTCCCCGGACACTCTTTTCCATCAGTTTTAATTACAAGTTTTTGGTTACATCATTCTTGTTGAAAAAATACATATATGTGAGAACGATGTAAAAAGACGTGTACGTAAAAGCGTCTAGAGTAACAAATAATTAAAAAAAAGCACTTTAACAGGCCGAGACAGCTAAGTTATGACCAATCCCAACTGATGGCGCCCGTTCACGAACATGACGCATGGATCGGCACCACTCAGCTCAACCATCATGAAGGGAACCGAATGATCCAACACATGTGCCACCATCAGAGAGAAATTAGAGAGAGCATGACACACTCAACTGCCAGGGCACACAGAAGTCAACGAACGACATATAGGTACAGTGAATGGTAGATTTATCTACAGTCGGAACATAGTACTCACACATGTGCTGTGCAATTATATAATACTAAAAGAAATTGAGTTTATACAATACAAAAATTTGCATACAGTCTTCAGCATGTCCAACAATACTTCGATACTTTTCTGCCCATCACTAATTGTTCTTGCGCCCTAGTGGCTGCGGAGCAGGACCAGCATTGAGCCAAGCATTTTTATCAGCGATGTAATCCCCCAACTTATAATATGCTTGCCTACATAGTGTGCGTTTTATACAAGTCTTAAATTTCGTCTCATTTAGTTGTAGAATGTGGGGAGGAATTTTATTGTAACATTTTATACAGTACCCCATAAAAGATGATGCTACTTTAGCCAGCCTGAAACCTGGTTGAATTAGTTGATCCCTATTTCTAGTAACATAATTATGTCTGTCACCGTTTTTACTAAAAAGATGTAAATTCTTTCTAACATACATGATGTTTTCATAAATATATTGACAAGGTACCGTCATGATGTTAATGTTCTTAAACAGTTCCCTTAGAGAATCGCGCCGGCGAAGATTGTATATCGCTCTGATGGCTCGTTTTTGCAGAATAAAAATTGACTCAATGTCTGCAGCCCTTCCCCATAGTAAGATACCGTAAGACATTATACTATGAAAATAACTAAAATAGACTAATCTTGCGGTATCGACATCAGTAAACTGACGTATTTTTCTAACAGCATAAGCTGCCGAGCTTAGCCGCCCCGCAAGTGATATTAAATGAGGCCCCCATTGCAACCTCGAGTCTAGCGTGATCCCCAGAAAAACCGTTTTATCGACGAATTCTAGCTTCTCCTTGTTTAATAAAATGTCACAATCATTACTTTTGACATTCGGCAAGACAAATTTTATGCACTTAGTCTTTTTAGCATTTAAAACTAGATTATTAGCTGTGAACCAATTTTGAACCTGTCGCAAGACGGTATTCACATCGTCAACGTTACTGGTACGTCTATTTATCTTAAAAATCAACGAAGTGTCATCAGCAAATAACACCATGTTTAGATTGTTTTTCAATAGATGAGGTAAATCGTTAATGTAGACTAGAAACAAGAAAGGACCCAAAATTGAACCCTGGGGTACCCCCATTTTCACGGTTAACCCGGACGAATTGACACCGTTTATTTGAACTAATTGCTGTCTATCATTTAAATAAGATTTAACTAAACTCAACGCTGATTGGCCTAGCCCGTAATGCTCAAGTTTCAAAAGTAATGTTTCATGATCAACGCAATCAAATGCTTTCGACAGGTCGCAGAAAACCCCTATGGCATCTTGTGCCTCTTCCCACGCTTCAAAGATATGTTTTAATAAGGTGACACAAGCGTCAGTCGTACAACGTCCTTTGGTAAAACCATACTGTTTATCGTGTAGGATGTTATTCGTATTAAAATGAATGAGCATCTGATTTAGCATTATCTTTTCAAATATCTTGCTGAAAACCGGCAGCACCGATACTGGTCTATAATTATTTGTGTCTTTACTGTTCCCGGATTTAAAAAGTGGTATAACCTTACTATGTTTCATTAGATCCGGAAAGACTCCTTGATCTACACACAAATTAAAAATTAAAGCTAAGTACGGCGCTATAGTCTGAATAATGGAGGTACAAACTTTGATGGACATTCCCCATAGATCTTCGGTCAATTTGATCTTGATTTGCTTAAAAGCTTTTATTACTGTTATTGGGTTTACATGTGAAAAGTTAAATTCTGTCGGGCAGGCTGAAACGTTTGCGTTTAATAAACCAGAAGCAAGTGAGGGCGAAGAATTTATGGTTTCAGTAGTTTTAATTGGGATGCTGGTAAAGAAATCCACAAATTCTTGAGCAACTTTTTTGTTATCTCTAATAAGTCCATGTGTAGTTTCAAGCGTGTAATCAGTATTATTTCTTTTGTTTCTGTTCGTTTCATTGTTTATAATTTTCCAAACAGTCTTGATTTTATTTTCTGCGGTTTTAACTTTATTACCAATGTATAAAGCCTTAGCTACTTTACACGTATTTCTAAAAATTTTTGAATAAGTAGCAACATACTTGTTAAAAGTTTCAGTGTTAATATAAGGCTTAAGGCCATAGAGCTCGTAAAGTCTTTCCCTACTTTTCCTGAGTCCTTCAGTCGCCCAGTCACTGAATAAAAACTTAGGGCATACAGTTTTAGTTTTTTTCCTAAAAGAATTATTGAACTCCTTTTGGATTACTGAGAAAACTTTTTTATATAGAATATTACCATCATTCACTGTAAGGTCTTGATCACTTAGCTTACTAATTAAACTGCTGTTAAACTGATTTAATTTACATGCTTATTCAGCATGTGTATATAATTATTTTGTCTACTAGACAATTTTTCCAAATATGGAAAAGCACACAATACGATTTTATTACAATTTAACTTTAATAACTCCGTTACACACTCAGTGATGTCATCTTTTTTTACATCCAAACTGTTACCTATAAAGACAGTTACATTGGTATCTGGTTTGTATACATTATTTGTTACAGATTCCATGATATGCTTGTAAGATGACCCAGGCATACAATAATTCAAAGTTGAATAACTCTGATTGCTATTTAATAATTTACCTAAACCTCTTCCAATACCATCTGCAAACATAACCGAATTAAAACCATGATGACAATTATTTGTTGGAAAGGATGCAGTCTCAGGCCGGTCAACTTGAGACACTTCCTGTGAAATATCAGGAATGTCTAGGTCAAAGACACTGTCCTGAGACACCCTCTCAGCACGAGGCTGGACCTCCATTGTCTTTGGCTGAACAGCCTTCAGGTTTGAGTCTATCTGACAATTACATTGACACATCAGCAATTCGTTTGCGGCCAGAATGTGTTCCTTAATTTGTAACTGGGAGCTAACATATTTACTGTAAAGGGAGCCCAGTTTATCCTCAAGTACCTGAATATCATTTTGTAAGCGCTGTGTGTCAATTTCATAGATTTTTATGCTGTCTTCTAATTTGATCTGGTAATTATTTAATTTTTTAAGCAGGTCAACACGTTCTTTTCTGAGTGGAATATTTTTTAAGAAAACTTTGTGTTGTTTCCTGTACTGGGTATAATTTTTAATTATTTTATTAAATTTTGCATACTTTTTCAATTTTTTATGACTAACTTTATACCTATTTGTCTCATTTAATAAGGAATCTTCAGTCAGGTCAATAGTGGTTATGGAATGAGGTTTACAATTTGATTTTATTAATTCACTATATAAATGGCATGTTTCCTGTACCTGAGTACATGATTGTTCTTTTTGCAGATTTTGGATTAGAGAATTAGCATGAGCCAATTCATCTTCTAGGTCCCTAACTTTACCTAAAGCCTCCTCATACAAATCACTGCAATTATGGAAACCATCCGTGACTACCCGCAGTTGGTCACGTTCATCAACAACATTCTGATATTGTTGACTCAGCACCACTAGCTCCCGCTTAAGGCTTGTGTTTTTAGAGATGACATTTTGCACTTCTACTTCACATTCATCTCTCTCCTGCAACATTGCCTGACATTGATGTTGCGATTCTTTGAGCTCTTGGAGTGCAGTTCTTAGTTTAAATTCCAAGTCCTGAGCAGTAGCTTTACGTGTCATCATAGGCATGGTTTCGGGATAGTTACTGAAAGTAGAATTAGAGAAACGGTGAGAACCAAAAGAATAGACAAAAGACAGAAAAGCTGAAAATGGAGAAAAGTAACAAAAAATAAAAAGAAAAGTACAAGTAGGTAATAATACAATGAAGAAAGGGAGTTTAATTCTTAGGTAGGCTGCTGAATTGGCTTTTTTTACTTTTGATTGCCTTTCAGTTTACTTTTATTTAATGTGGGTAGGGTACCCAAAATATATATGTGTGATTAAATGCAGTTTAATAGTTTAACTATGCAAAAATCATAAGCGTTTGGTATAAGTGAAGGATAAGAATCAATTAATAGAACTAATTAAATGGGCCTAATGTTGATTTTGTTTCGTTTTTACGCTGTCAACGAAACGATTTATAAACACTAGAGTGCGAAATTAGCAAAATTGTTACGTTAAAACTAAAGGAGAGTGTATTACAAAGTTAAGTAATATTGTATGCTATAATTATAAAACGTAAGTAAACAATACTCCCCGTATAATGCCGTCGTCAGCTGTTCGATAGGTTACCGGTCGACAACCGGGGCAAAAACTCTTATTTAACTTGTTACTTCGCCAGGAAAACAATAATCCTAAGTATTTATGCCGTTTTATTGTGTTTTCACTTGTAATTACACACTAATTTTACCTTGCCGGCGCGATTCTCTAAGGGAACTGTTTAAGGACTTTAACATGATGACGGTACCATTTACTGTACCTATATATCGTTCGTTGACTTTAGTCTGCCCTGGCAGTTGATAGTGTGGCATGCTTTTTCTAATATCAGATGGTGGCACATGTGTTGGATCTTTCGGTTCCCTTCATGATGGTTGAGCTGAGTGTTGCCGATCCATGAGTCATGTCCGTGAACTGGCGCCATCAGTTGGGATTGGTCATAACTTAGCTGCCTCGGGCTGTGTTCAATTACCTATTTGTTGTATTTTTAATGTTTTATTCTAGACGCTTTTACGTCCACGTCTTTTTACATCGTTCTCACATATATGTATTTTTCCAACATGAAACCAAATAATTGTAAAACACTTTTTTTAAAGATAAGTGTGAAGTTTCTTGTCCGTTCTTCTCCATAACAAGGTACATTTCTGAATGGACGGTAGAATCAATTTGTTTTTTTTTTTTTCAAATCAAATCAAATTATTTATTTTTGCAGAAAACACTGTTACAATGGTGTTAATAAATGGTATGTTTCAAGTGATTCGACCGAAAGGCATGCAAAATGTGTACACATTCAATCATGATTGTACAATCATGATTTACATTGAAACATAAAACCAGACTAAAATATTTTAAGATATTAAATTAATATAATTGTATAAGTATGTACATATTTAAATATTAAAAATAAACAAAAAAGTCCGAAATGTAATATCCTCCTTAAAATTAAATTAATATATATTTTTCAATAATCATTCAATTCATTCAATAATAATAATAATCAAATTAAATTATTTCAATGTCATTCCTAGTATTATTACAATAAATTAACATATAAATTGATAAATAATAATAATTGACAAATTATTTGAAGACACATGCATAATTGTACTATAACTTGATGTCACTGTGAGGTTTTGAGTTTGGAAAATTTATTGTTTAAGTAGTCATTCAACTTATAGTAGCATTTATCAACTAAAAGGCTCTTTAGATTTTTCTCGTTCGTTTTAGGCTCTTTTGACGTTCAGATGTTCCGCTTAATGGCCTAATTGAATAAAGAAATTTTAATTTTGTGGCGTTGGCGGTAAGTCTATATATTGTCAACGCATTTAACTCCATGCCCTGGGCAGCATAAGGGCGGTACTAGTACATCACAGAGTGCCCTACCTGCAGTGCATCGTCAAGGCTTACCTACGCAATCGGCACATTTGCTATGTAGGTCGGGATGGTAGCTTACATCGGAGGGATATCACGTGTGGGGTTCCACGTGGGTCGGTTTTTGGACCTTTCTTGTGGGATCTCGCATACGATGTGGTCCTGCGTGTTAACCACCCGCGACCACCTGCGTTAATATCGTTTGCTACGCAGACGATACACTGGTGTTGGCCGGCGGGGACATCTTGGCACCTTAGGGTGGCAAAAGTCGTGGCGTCGATCCGAGAGCTGGGTCAAGTGATAGCGCCTCATAAAACTGAGGTTGCTATGGTTTCATAAATTGCCGAGGAGCAGAGAGCCGCCCAGCCCGCCAGTGACTGTTAGAGATGCGCAAGTCCAGATGGGTCGGTATCTTGGCCTATCCCTGGACGGTCGTTTGGGTTTAGAAGAGCATTTCGAGCGCCTGGTCGCGCGTTGGACGGGTAGTGGGTGCTTTGCATAGATTGCTGCCCAATCTCGAGGGATCTTGCGAAGAAGTTAGAAAGAAAGAAGAAAGAAAAAGTATTTACTCGCCTCTACGCGGGTGTCATGCAATCGATGGTCCTTTTGTGGTGTACCTGTTTGGTTAAATAAACTGTCAGGTGTCCGACGCTGCAGGACTAAAATCAATAACCTGCAGCGGAAAATGGCCATTCGAATCGCACGTGGATACCGAACGGTATTTTTTGAGGCGGCAATACTTCGGGCACGCTTTCCACCGCTGGTGGACCTCCTGGCGGATATGGACGCGAGGATATATCACTGGATTCGCGCCATCCGTCAAAGTGACAATAGCGTGCCAGGAATCGCCACGGTTAGGCTGAGCCTAATTTTTGTGAGACCGTGATGGTCCAGAAGAAGGCCGCCAAGCGGGATTGTGAGAGGGCCGATCCCATTTGGAGTAGAAGGCGTTGTGGAGGCAACCACCTCGACGCCTAAAACGCCGAAACCCCGCCTGATTCATGGGTAGGCTCCGACACCAAAACTCCGGGGTCACAGATAGTCAGATTGGGGATTATGTCCGCCCACTCTTTTAGAGGGTACGGGGCCCCTTCCAAGTGCTGCTGGTAATCACCGGGATGGTTTGAGTGAGGTACAAATTCCACACTCCCTGGTCTTTTCCCCAAAAATCCAGGAATCTCTTGAAGGTATTAAGGTATCTTTTTAAAGTCCACGTCAAAAAAAAAAGGAAAATAAAACAGACACTCATGCCCGTTTATATTTTTGTTAGATCCTTTCTGACTCCTCCTGCGTTTCGCTTCACAATTGTCTTATATTTATTTTTAAACAGTTCCTATAGATTTATCATTTCAACCTGTACCTAGTACCTATGTAGGTATGTACTGTTATTGGAATTATACAATATTCATTTATTATTATATGTTGGATTCTAAACATGTGCAGCGGTGTCCAATTTCACGTGTGTATGGGTGTTTGTCAACGTATTTCTCAGAAACTAGAAATCTGGTTGTTATTACTCTTTTTTTCTGGATGAAATATCTTTAAACTTAGGGAACAGTATAGGTTTCATCAAAATCGGTCCAACAGCTTTCAAGATATGAACTATTAAATGTACCAATCACTAGAAAAACTCGTCGTCGGTTTAACTACGCAATTCCAAAACGCCAAGCTTGTGATGATTCTGTTTACCTCGTGAAAGTTGAGAAAGAGAAACAAATCAACTACCTCGACTTAGCACACGAGTTTGTCGACATGTGGAATGTGAACACGGCGGTCATTGTGCCAAATGTCGGTACGGCCAATGGCCTGTTGAGTAAAAGCCTCGACGACCATCTTTCGATGCTGTCGTTGCGCGGTTGATCAAGGGCTTGATAAAGAAGGAAGCACTCCTCGATACGGCTCGCTTTGTCCTTCGCTTGTTCCTTTCTCTGGAGAACTAATCATCGGTAGCTTGTACCCTGCTCCTGACACCGGTGCCAACAATTTTTTGTTTAATATTACTGCTTTATATTCATAATATAGACTTGTGCTCGGATTTTCCTTGCTTGATTTAATAAAAAATGGCGCTATCCTCAGTGGGTTCAAGGTTACCGACGTAGCACGAAGAATTGCCTTTAAGTGGCAGTGGGCAGGACGCATCGCTCACAAACGGATGGTCGATGGGGCCGAAAAGATCTGGAGTGGCGACCGCGTACTCCGCGTCTCCCACTATGTGGACCGTTGACCTGGTTACAGCTGCGGGAATCCGCTGGATGCGTGACCCACATGACCGGTCGATGTGGCGCCGCTTGTGGAAGGCCTATATTCAGCGGTTTTTTATTAATATACTAGCTTCTGCCAGCGGCTTGCCCCTCGTGGAATTCAAAAATTATCCCGAGGGAACATATTCCCGGGATAAAAAGTATCCTATGTGCTATTCCTGACTATAATCTATGACTGTGCCAAATTTCATCCAGATCCGTCCAGCCGTTTGAGGGTGAAGAAGTTACAAACATACAAACACACTAACAAACTTTTGCCTTTTTAATATTAGTGTGATAGTGTGATTATTAAAAACATTATAAATAGGTACATTACAATAAAAAATCATAAACTACTTGTTCCTTTTTAGGGTGCCAAGGGTTAACAAGAAACCCTTATAGTTTATCCATGTCCGTCTGTCCGTCCGTCCGTCCGCAGCTTAGTTCCGAGACTCATAGTACTAGAAAGCTATAATTAGGCATGGATATACATAAATCACGCCGACAAAGTTGTAAAATAAAACCAAGAAAAAAAAACCGGCCAAGTGCGAGTTGGACTCGCGCACGAAGGGTTCCGTACCATTATCGCAAAAAACGGCAAAAAAACACGTTTGTTGTATGGAAGCCCTACTTAAATATTTATTTTATTCTGTTTTTAGTATTTGTTGTTATAGCGGCAACAGAAATACATCATCTGTGAAAATTTCAACTGTGTAGCTATCACGGTTCATGAGATACAGCCTGGTGACAGACAGACAGACAGACAGACGGACCGCGAAGACTCAGTAATAGGGTCCCGTTTTTACCCTTTGGGTACGGAACCCTAAAAACGTACCTCCGTACACGTAAAATAGCGATGTTTTTTTTTCTCGTCTGTCCCATGGTGTGTATATGTATGGTGTGGGGTATAGTTGGTTAGGTCATTCAAAAATATTACGGGTTTATGAAAACCATTTTTCGATTCAGGGATCCGTTTGCGTAAAATTAAGCTTTAAATGGCAAATTTTTGTTAGAGTCAAGTCCCCCCTGACTTGACTCTAAAAAACAATAAAACCTAAGTATTACTATCAGTATCAATCGAGAACACAAAAATAGCCTTCCAATTAAATAGCAATTATAATAAAATTAAGAATTGATTGATTTATAATTTGATTATTTACTTAATAATAAGATTAATAGAGTCAATACGAAATTTAACTCCTCAATTACAGCCACAAATTCAATGAAGGTACACGAAGGTTGTCAACAATACATTGTGTATTTGGAACAATGTGTGGTTTTCCCAAACCTAGATCAGGGACGGAATTTTCCTTATGTGTGTCGAGCATACAATGACAAATGCGGTAGTAAATTCTACAGAGAAGTTTTCCATCTAGGATGACCGCTAACCTGCAGTATATACGGGTGATTATAATTTGTTGACGTCAATAGAGCAGTGGAATTGGACTACAGTTCATCAACTCACGGTAGTTCCAATGAGGCTAATCTCCTCTAGGTACATTCTGTAGGTACCTACTTAACTTACTTACATTTGTAACAAATACCTTGTTGTTTACACAATTCAGCAATTCTGAGCATTTTCTGAGTCACTCAAGGTTTTTCGGAAGTTAAGTATCCTTCCTAAAACCTGGTTGAAGGTTATTTCGCTACCTTAAGTAAGGGTTACACCAGTACATTACGGGATGAATCCTGATCATGGCGGGCCAGCACTAGTCCGGGGTAACGGAAGTCACACACGGACCCGTAGCCCCCGACGCAATTGTGTGAGGGAAGACCTGGGTGGTTTTAGCCCGTAAGAGTCTGACAGTCCCTTCCGCCCACCACACAGTGTGGGGGATATCCATGAGTGTGTGTGTGTGGTGTGAATCACACCACAAAAAAAAAAACTAAAATAATTTAGGGTTCCGTTCCGTACCAATTTATCAATATAGGTGGTATTTGTTAGTTAAATATACATAATAATAAACATTATCACCAAATTTCAAGTTTATAGGTCCATGGGAATTAAAAAAATATTCGGTACAAAATGTGTGACAGACGACAGACAGACAGACAGTAAGTTACAGCATTAGGGTTCCGTTCGGAACCTTCAGGTACATAACCGTATAGCGTAGCAAATTGACTGTATGCTTGTTGCATAGATCTAAATCAGTTTTATAATATCGCTTTAAAATCAGATTTTTCTATTTCGGTGACTCGAAATTGCTTTAAAATATTATTTTTTAAATGTTGTTCCATTGATACCAATTATATCTTTCAGAAATCTTCTTCTTTCTTTCTTTCAGAAATGCAGTTGAGTTGTCCGCCAGATACATGATACCATAGGTAGACACTGTGATCATAATTATATATATAAATTCATCTGCTAAGCGTTGTGATAAGGTGTGTAGCTGCTACTACGGTTCTACGACTGCTACGCGGATTTGTATGGAATCTTCGGAATGTCTTAAATCCCACTTCTGACACATCTTTCAAATTTAGTAGTACCTACTTACCTTTCAGTTGGATCCTACTTATAAAATCATGTTTAGATCTGAAATTCTGAAGCAAAACTTGACTCTAGTAGATTCATGAACAGATTCAGTTTTTAAAGTAGCAACTGTAGGTGTGTTTGTTTTTTAAGTTTCGAAGTACGAGTTCGACCTACGACAAGAATTACGACGTAGGTTGTTGAACCCGAAAACTCTCTACTACGTAGTCGATGACGAAAATATGTGGGCATCTACAAATTAAATATGTAGGTGTGGGACCTTTGTGGAATATTAGTCAACTCCGCATTTTACGAATGTCGTCAACGCGTCGGTTGCCTACCAATAACAAACATTCGAAATGCATTTAGCAAGTTCATTGAACTCTTACTCATAATGATGTGTAGAAACCTATGACGCCAAGTAGGTAAATAAGCAGTCACTTGAAATGCTGAGCACAGAGCTAACATTACTATTCTTGATTAGGTAAGCAATTTATCCGGTGCTTGAGCACTCGGGTAGGTACAATACGGAAACAACTACTTAGGATGATTCGGTAATTGCTGATTCGCATAATTACTCGTACTTTGATCTTTTGTGTGTTTGTAGCAGGTCATCTCGACTGTTGCGTGGCAGCAGATTTGAACGTGCATGGATCGGTGAATGCACGCTAGTCGGGCGCGAGGCCGGCCGATCACCTCCATATGTAACCCGCCCTAAAGCGAAGCACGCTCCGTACAAACCATATGAAGCATGACCAAGAATAAGAACACAGCCACATAGGCATTTGATCTTGATGTCCACCATAATCAACCTATTAATGATCCCATTGCTGGAACACAGGCCTCCTCTCTGTTAGAGGGGGAATGGGCCTTAATCCAACACGCAGGTCCCAGTGCGGGATGGTAGATGTCACATGTGAATCTGACATAGAATCTTTGGTTTTGGGATATGCCGGTTTCCTCACGATAATTTCCATCACCGTTTTTAGAGCAGTGGTGATGAAATAATTTACACAAAGTAAAGTGCCTGCCTGGCTTTGAACCCACGACCTACGACTCGTATGTCCGTTACCACTGGGCCACCACTGCTCTTGATGCCCTTGCACTAAGCCAATAGCCGATTAAATTTGTTTGCATTCAGTTGTTTATAAATAATTGCATCCGTTGCAGGGTATTAACTACTCGCTGGGGGTATCTAAATATGATGTAAACGCTCTGCAGCAGAAGGACAGATAAGCAAAATCACAGATTAGCAGAAGGACAGATTTGCATAAAGGCACAAGTACAGACCCACACAGAAACCAAAAACACTAAGCATCGCCAACATTTCTTACTTACTCATTTTTAACCGATTTAAAAAAAAATAGGAGGTACTCAATTCTACTGTATGTGTGTTACGGGATTGCTCCTCGATTTATGAATTGATTTTGATTATTCTTGTTTTTGTTTGAAAGAATGATGTTCCCGAATCGGTCCCATTTAAATTTGGTGAAGATTTGATGAAGAACTTCGAAAATATACAACAAATGAAGGAAGATCTTTCGGGAGTGCTGCAATCGCATGATTCTCATGCCTGTTTATGTTTTTACCATTTTATAACATAACTAACGCACGTACGCTCTAATGGGGTACGCAAATGTGTATCGTTCACCCTGGTACACTCTCATTTCAACGGTTGTGTTCAATTTCATGTCATTCGGGTAATCTATGCTGGCATTATAGATACTTTAATATAGAACTTGTCCAATATGTACCACAACTATAAAGTGAAATATAAAACATTTTTACTAAAAAATACAACCGACTTCCAAATAAAAACACTACAAAAGAAAAACAAAAACAGGGACACCGACTTCCAAAATTTACGTTATTTTTTATTGTCTGCTAGCGACGTAGGTAGGTAGTAGGTAGAAACACAAATAAAGCTAAAAGTTCATAAATACATTTTTTTTTAATTTAAGTTTAAATATATTATTTACCTGGCACTGTCGAACAGCTTAGCATTATTTTTTACCCGACTGCCGAAAGAGGGTAATGTGTTTATCAGTCTATATATGTATTTATGTGTTTTCCTATGTGGCGTTCTAGAGACCAAACGCGTTGGTCGGTTTTGATGATTCTTACGTCAATCGATTCCTCTTAACCTTGCGAGTGTCACTGGCTATATTAAAATGGGAAAATAGAAAAATGCTGGCTCTTAGGCACCATATTGTGGGGGCCCAATTTTTGTTTTTTCGAACCTCGTGTGGGCTATCAAAATAAAGGGTTTAAAGACGTCATTTTAAAAATATATAACACTTACATATATGTTTAAACTAGCACTTAGCCTGCGACTTCGTTCGCGTGATCCGTATTTTATCCTACAGATGACGTTTTAGTTTCACCCTCTTAAAAGTTGAATTTCTAAAAATCCCTTCTTAGTGCTCCCCCACATCATAAAAAGCAGCCCTGTGTTGAACTTAGACTTCCTTAATCCGGTCCTGTCGCAATCCGTTCTTAGCTCACATCTACTAACTATAAAATACTTCCATGCCAAATTTCAAGTTTGTAGCCCAAAAAATAAGGACTTTCATACAAATTTGCGATAGCCCTTAGACCCCCTAAATCCGGCACTGTCGCAAAATCCGTTCTTAGCGGACGTCTACTAACTATAAACTACCTGCCTGCCAAATTTCATCTTTATACGTCAAGCGGTTTTCGATATTTCGTGATAGGCGAATGAGTGACCTTTCGCTTTTACATATAAAATAGATGTACCTAATTCGAAAAAAAAAGTTAACGAAAATGTTATAAATAAAAAAATAAAAAATTGTGTGTGTGTACCAGAGTACACAGGTAAGAAGTGAAACTTCTTTACGACATATCATTTTTCTACTATTTGCAACTTCACGAAAATGGGGTAGATAAGCCTTAAGAAAAACAATTTTGTCCGTATTAAATTACAGCTATTTTATTATTATAGACATGCATACAATTAATGAGTAATTTATTTTATCATTGTTCTTATTATAATATATATTTATAAATTAATTAATTTATAAATATTAAAATCATGCTCATACGTGTTGAATTTATAAAACGAAATATATAATCACTCACTTTTCTTGTAAATTCACTTAAATTTGAATAAGTCTTTTTACTAAACTTTGATAAAAAAGCAACATTGCGCGTAACCGAAAAACGTGACGATAGAGTCCGTCCAACGAAAGAAGTCCCGTAGACGCGGCGCTAGTTTCTATGCGACTGTACGCTGTCCTCTAACAAATCTTGTTAGTTCCATGTATTTCCGCGGGACTATTTCGTTGGACGGACTCTATGTACAAAATTTCTCCCATACGTCGATAAAGAAGTTTCACTTCAACAAAGTATCAAAATACCCGACTGCTTAAGAAGCGATACATATTCGGGTGCTAGCTGACCAAAACCAGATGTATCCTCCGTCTGCACAGCATGATTTTCTTCTTATTTACGGTCTTTTTAGTTCGCTTCTTAAGCAGGCGGGTTTTTTGATTTTATGAATTAATTGTAAGCAAGTTATTAAGTAAGTAAATTAATCAATGGACAAATGACGTAAGCAGCAAATGTGATATTGATAAAAATATATTAATCCTTTATAAAGATAAGCCTACTTAAAGATACTTTAAGTTGCAATTAAAATACGAAATAAGGCGCGTATTGATAACATAACACGACAACTTTTATTTTTACTTTGCTTGTTTCATACTGACAGTTACTTATTTTATAAATATTTGTTGGTTTAAATCGTAAATTATTTTAAAATGAACTGTTTTATGTGTCATTGTCTCTACTCTTACACACGGTATATTAGAAATAAGCATTACGTTTGAAGGTACATACTTTTATGTTCCTTCTTGTATGTGTTTAAGCACATGATTTACTATAAGTAGATACGAATACGTATGAACATGAATGTTTAAATAAATATTGTTTACTTACAATAATTTACATAACTGAAGGCCATGGGACCATAATTAGAGATCATCGCCTCCAAAATTACCATAATAGACATTACTAAAACAGAAAAAAATATTGGAAACTTTGTATTTTCATTCAGACTTCTATTATTATATGTTAACGTGACGCATGATGCTGAATAAATGTGATCAGTAACTATCAATAAAAAATAAATCAATGTGCGCCTTACAAAATAAGCCTAGCAACACACTGGAACGAAACGCTGCCAATGAAACGACCTAAAAGTAAAAAAATACGCTAGCGATTGGCGTAATACGATGTAGTCTTTTGATTAATATACAATTAATGTCGTGGACAACTGCGTATCGAGATAGTGTGGGTTTGGCTTTACATAATGCCACTTATGTGCAAGATAATAAATTCACTTTTAAACACTATAAAATATTATTATTTTCGGTGATATCTACATACTCAATGAAACCAGTTATGTAGCTACATTAAGAAAGAAATTACAAAATAAACCCAGTCTTTTTGTTGTTGTATTAAATCACAGAACACAGTCCCCGAAATTAAATATATTAAAAGTTCAATGAATTTCCGATATTTGTATAAAACACAATGTTTGTACCTAGTGTTTAATAGCCATACGTTAATCATGTTTTAATTACTGTGAGGCGTTTTTGTTTAATCCCAAAAATGCCAAATCATAGATCATTAGAGTTGTATTTTAGCCTAACCTTCGCATGCGGAAATTGAAAAGTGATATCATTTCACAAAAACTATCCGAACATGTACTTTGCATTTCCAATGACCTCAATACAAAGAGGTCAAAATGGATATCCGGTCATCGAGACAATACGATAGGTATCTAGACTTCGTACTACTGCCTCTTAGACTTTATGGTACACAGGGCCGGATCAAGGGGGAGGGGGGACCGGTGCCCAGAGCAGCATAAATGGGCGGCCAAACTGCACAACCTTTTTCATTGCATCAGAAAACCTAATTTATTCGTGGTGAGGTGCTAAAATTCAAGCTCGCTTCGCTGTCAAATGTTATTGGTTCTTGTTGTAAACCTACTGTTAAATAATATAACATTAATAATGTTGTAAGGAGATGATTCGTTTTTGTATGGGACTCCGGCCATAACCTGTACCTTTAAGGAAACCTGGGAAACTAACCCCTGAATAGAATAAAGTAATTTTTTTTCCACAATATCCAATGTTTTTTAGGTACAATAATAAAAAATAATAATGTTTGACGTTTATCGTGACAGCTATTTGACAGCCATGAGAAGTTTTAGTTTTGACGTTTAGGTAACCTAGAAAGTGATGTGACACTCAGTAGTCAAACAAAATGTCATTTTGAATTCGTTCAGAAGTACACTTCAGAGGAGTAAAATAAACATACCTACTTATTATTAACGATGAAATCGTCACACTTGCTTTTATATTAGTCGTAAAAGATGTTTATGAGAATAATAGTCATTTTTACTGGTACAAGAATTACTTACGTGCTTACCTTTCATATTTAACATCTACTTTATTTATGCTTTGATGTGACACGATTTCAGAACGAAATAGAAATGACAACTATGAGAGACGCCATGTTGAATAGATTATGGCAATAATTGAAAAACTGTTACTTTTTGTACGCAAGAAATCAAGCTTAAATTCATGAAAGAATATTTTTCCTCAATTCGTGGGATTTTTTCCACTTTTTTAATAAATGTACATCTCATGGCCGAAAATGATACATCTCCATTGGTGATATTTTCGAGCTCACTTCGCTCGAAGTTGTAAAAAAGCGGCTTAATCCGATCCGACTGTTGTAACCATTTTTTTTTCTATAGAGCTTGCGCCAAGTGCGGAAAATATTGTCTATGCTGGGGCGACGAAATTGCTAGATCGGGCCCTGTTGGTTCAAATAGATGTACAGGATTAGAAATTGAAAATCCGACCAGTGATCCACATGAAAAGATCTTATAACCTATATAACTAAAATCTTAATTCCTTATACACTGTCTGTCTTTTTTTTACTTTTTTAAACGCTCTACGTACATCGGGGCGAAACCACCAAATGCGGCCTTTAAGAGCGCGGCGAACGGAGCTCGCAAATGCAATTCGAGACGAGTGAAGAATTCGTTCAGAGTATTGCTATCTCGCTTTGCACACACACGCGGTGCGCCGTGCGCAGCCGTGTGTGTGCGAGTAGATAGGCTTCCATTCATAACGACTCGAAAGCCGGCAAGCCGGCCAACGCGAACTGCGCCAGCGTTCTTTTGTCTTATTTATGTAGGTAACTATGCCTTTTACGAAACCTCAAATATGTATTGTTATAATAAATAATGAATGCAAGTAAAATAATACAAATGTTACTTAGGCAAAGTATTAGTACAAGACAAATATTCCAATAATTTATGACTATTTACGCATAAGTAGGTACAGACAAATAACAGCGCTCTGATCTAAGAATATTCAAAATAAAAACAAGAATTTCGTATAAACATTTATTTAGTTATGTTTTACTTTATAGATCATCATTCATCTATTTAAAAAATATAAATCAAAACGTGATAAAGTCGTGTAGGGTGACCATAAATATTATCGACTGAACGAAATACAAAAATACAATAATGATAATCAGACAACATTTTTTCGCACGCTTTTTAGTTTATATGTACAATTGTACATTGTAAGTAATAATTGTACATTACGTAGGTAAAGAAAAAAAAAGTTTATATTCTGTCTCTGATAGGCAGATTTCTAGGTAAACGGGGATCTATTAATTCAGGCAATATACATTTAAAATAAAACTCTTCTAATTTTAAGACTATTGAATTCCAAAATTCGTTGTCTTTTTCAATTTTTTCATATGCCAGTCCTTTAGGCGTCCATATTATAAAAATACAGTATTTGCGGTTTGTTATTTGCAATTGTCCTTGTATCTGGTAAAAATAGTAACTTATTGTATTATATCATTGGGATATAGGTACTTACTGTGAGAAACATCCCAACACTCGGAGTCCATGTCGGCAACCAAACCAAATCGTAAATAATAAAGTCCGTAAACAACGCAAAGTTCGTAAGAAAGTAGATTACTCAATATCAAAGTTCAAATCACAAGGCAAATCTAAATCCAAGTTCATAGCTTAGGTCAATAGTGTCAGAAATATTACAATAAGTACTTAGAAAATAAATAAATACGCACGAGCAGCACAGTAAAGTAATCGTCTAACACTGACAACAAACCACAAAAAAAAAAGTTAATTAAAAAAATCAAAAAACCCGACTGCTTGAAAAGCGAACTAATAAGACGTAAACAAGGAGAAAATCATGCTGTGCTGTCGGAGGATACATCTTCGCGAGCTGGCTGACCAAAACCAGACGTATCCTCCGACTGCACAGCATGATTTCCTCCTTGTTTACGTCTTTTTAGTTCGCTTTTCAAGCAGTCGGGTTTTTTGATTTTTTTAATTAACTTTTTTTATTTATAACTTTTTGGTTATTTTTTTTTTCAAATCAGGTACATTTAAACATATAAGTGTTATATATTTTTGAAATCACCTCTTAAAATCCTTTATTTTGATACCCCACACGATAGGTGTGGAAGAAAAAAAAAATCTGGGCCCCCACAATATGGCGCCCAAGAACAGCTATTTTCCTATTTGCCAATTTTTAGCCAGTGACAATCGCGGGGTTAAGGCGAATCGATTGACGTAAGAACCATCAAAATCGGCCTACGCGTTTGGTTTCTAGAACGCCACATAGGAACAAACATACATACATACATACTTACATACATACATACATACATACATACTTACATACATACATACTTACATACATACATACTTACATACATACATACATAAATAGACTGATAAACACATTACCCTCCTTTGGCAGTCGGGTAAAAACTATACAATACAACAAACAGTAAACAACCCCGAAGTGCCCCGAACAAAAGCCGTACGAGCGATACCTACTCAACCGTATGAAGCACGACTACACACACATTGACATGACGTGCTCGACGCGACAGCAATACTAGCTATTGAAAATGTATGATTATTTTTATGTGTTCCGTAATACCAAAAATGATGAATGAAAACTTAATGTATTTTTATTTTTTTTTCGATAATTTGTTTCTTGATAATATGAGCTATGTTATAGCGTTGACAATTTTATAGATATTGTTTTTTTTAAGATAGAAAAATCAATAAGAAAACATGTCATTTACGCTGTAAAAATGTACGAAATGGAATTCGCTTAAACTTCATTTTAGGTAAGTATTTTGAAAAAAAAAAGACGTAGGAACCTAGATAAATACTGTCTGAATCCGAATATTAGCATAATTTGTTGGAAATATGCTCAACTTACAAATGATTTAGGTATTACGTTTGTATGGACAATTCATGCTTCGCCGCGCCCTTAAGAGCTTAGAGAATTTCAACTGAAAGGGCTCACCACTGGGACTGTGATTGGGATGAGTAAAGATAGGCAACCCCATTTAATTTTGGCCAAATTATTTCTACAGTAGCCAACCAGTACCTGTTTTCATATAAAAGGCTTCAATAAATCGAGACTACTCTGTGCTACCGCAAGAGGGTGCTCTTGCAAGATTGATTGATTAGATCGAGCTAAATTTCGTATTTTTTTTTCTACGCACTTACTTATAAGCAACGTTAAGCATCCTTAACGAATCTTTGTTGAAAACCTGTAAAAACTTTCATTCGATTTAAGTGACCTACGAAAAAAGTACCTAGCTATTGTATTCTGGCGCCATTCATCACCAAAATTTCTTCATGGCAGAATAGATACTTAATCACAATATGATTAAAGGCTATTAATAAACAGAGCTAATACTTAAGATTAACAATATCTATCCTTGGTGTGTCCTCCTGCATTTATCAACATTTACACAAAGTAATCTGCCTGCCTGGATTCGAAAGTAGTAGTAACGGCCGCGAGTCACATGTTGCAGGACGTGGGTTCGAACCTAAGCAGGCGCTTTACTTTGTGTAAATTATTTCATCACCACTGCTCTCATAACAGTAAAGGAAAACATCATGAGGAAATCGGCATGTCCTAGAACCAAAAAATCGAAGACATGTGACATCCACTAACTCGCACTGGGTCGTGTGGATTACGTTACGGCCTTCCCACAGAAAGGAGGCCTGTGTACCAGCAGTGGGATCATTAAAAGGCTGTTGATGGTGATCGAATCCGCTGGTAGAAGCTAGTACACAAATAAATGTATAAAGGATGTACAAACACAGATAGCAGCATATTAATTAACTTTATCTAACCTCTGTATGTTCTTTTTTTGTAATCCGATTTGAACGATTATTGTACTTAGTTTAAGGCATCGCATGCACTTTTTTCAAAGCTGTTATATAATCAAATAAATACAGAGAATGTCAATACCCAGATAGTTGCATTAAGATTAAACTTATCTAACCTCTGAGTGTCCTGTTTTTATTCGTACATATGTGAACGATAATGTGTGGTTCAAGGCTGACTTATCGCATGCACTTTTTACATGTTTTTCATGACCACAGGTTATGATTATGACGCACATAGTTCTTTATCAAAGATATAGCTGTGGCTAGTATTCGATTCGCGTTAAATTTGGAAAACAGCATGAATCGCAAGCAACAAAGAACCACAGCGAAATTCGGCAACCGCTAGCAGTCTACTGCTTCTCTGACACTACTGCACCGATCGGAGAGTCCTTTCTGTACCTATCGGCCAAAATCAATGTCTGAGAATATCTGAATTGATTATGGAGCATCAGTGTTAGATACTTTTGGTTACGTCCCTGCTCTTCTCTCTAGAACTACTAGCATCTACCTCGTGCATAGGAAGGCCCACATTGGGCCATCATCACAAACCAACTACCACAGCGTACAGTTGATTCGCTAGTCTAGTATACAAAATAAGCTCCTAACCGAACCGAATCAACTAACTTTTTAAATATTTTGACGCCACATGGTTCATCTGTCAACCTCACCGGCTCTCATATTGAAATTTTATTTGTAGATAATTTATTCCAGAATTTTCCTGGCTCTAACTTTTCGTTCCTTCACTTGCGACTCCATGAATGTTTTGATTTAACACTGACAAAATTTTAAAAATAGATGGCGATCTGAAAAAATACTAAGTATTTACCTTTCAAAAAAAGATTTATAGTTTTTCCTTTTTAGTTAAACCTCATAAATAAAAAAACTTTTTTCAAAAAAGTACTACCGACTTCCAAATAAGAAAACTAGAAAGTGAAAAATAAGTGTTATTTATTGAAGAGTTCTGTTGTATATCTCCGAAGTTTTTCATCAGATCTTCACCAAATTAAAATGGGATCAATTTCGGAATATACTCTTTCAAACAAAAAAAGAATTTTCAAAATCGGTCCACAATTGACGGAGATATCGGTGAACAGTCAAAAAAAAAAAAACGTACGTAACATAGAACCTCCTCCTTTTTTGGTAAGTCGGTTATAAAGTGAGGAACTTCTACCGTAGGTTAGATACCTACGTGATTGTGACATAATACCCATTATAAATCAATCAACAACACATTCTAACCCTGAGTGTCAGACTGTCAGGCTACTTTTTATTGCGGCAGTCTCTGTGGAATAGACGACGGGGGAAAATCGCAGAAAAAAGGTAATGGTACCTAGATCATATAAAGGTTATGTGAGTCAATACCTAGTAATAACTCACTATGTAGATTACCTTTATCCTTTATCTAACCTTGGAATGATCCCTGTGTTTTTACGTATGTAGATATACATAATACATTTAGATTTTGGACGATTGCATGCGGTTCAAGGCTGCATATAAGTTTACCATATCGTAATCCATAACGTGCTTGTCATTATGACATGAATTGAATACCTATTGAAATCAAGCGTAACTTGATAAAGATGCTGGCATTTTATCATTAATACAATCGTTTTGGTTGTTAACAGTTCTGCGTCATACCCCGCAGCCCCCCGGGGGTTTCGTCCCCGAAAACCCCTAAATTCAAAATTTTAAAAAATAGAATAGAATATACTTCACAAGAAAAACCGAATTATACGGGTACAAAGGCGGTCTTCTCGCTGACAGCGATATCTACCAGATAACCTTTGGATGGACTGAAAGAACTTGGAATGAAAAAGGAGGTAGTCTGTGGTGTACTGTTATTACATTAAAAAATAAATATATACAAAACTTTTTTGTAATAATAAATACTGTCCATAAACTTATATACACATATATATACTAATATATATATATATCACATCCCACATCATCAGCCTATTAATGTTCCCACTGCTGGGACAAAGGCCTCCTCTCTGTGAGAGGGAATGGGCCGTAATCCACCACGCGGGCCCAGTGCGGGTTCGTGGATCTTGCTATAATGAATTATCAAATTAATTTTCATAATTTCCTGATAAGTACAAAATCCGTCCATAAAATTATATGATTATGTCTTTTAAGTTGTGGTACTAACATATTCTAAATTCTAAAGCAATTAATTATTGTCACAATATGATCTGATGATTCATGATTTTGAATGAACTTTTTATTATTAAATTAAAGTAGCGACTGTGATTGTTTATCTCGTATCTTTTCCCAATTATCGTCGGCTTCCAGTGCAACTAAATATCAATATTTTACAACACAACGCAGCAGCTGGAAATCCTCGAACCTAAAGCGTGCTTAACCTAGAACATCGACTCGTGCGGCTGCCATTATTTAGCCAAGAGTTGTGGCGACGATGAATAATTATTGGAACAAAATATGTAGAAGGCCGTAAAGTAACGAGGCTTGTTAAGAGGCCAGTTTACCAAAAAGGTGAGCAAACACCAATGGCGTCGCAAGAATCCACTCAAGAAATAGAATTACGACAATAGAAGCCGCGTTTCGGGCAACATAACAAATTATGGAAAAATTAAAAAATAAGATTATGATATTGGCAACATAATTGTCACAGAATTCGACAAAGGAATGTAGACTCTTCATAATACAGGATCACTTGGTTTGCGTTGGAAGGCGAATATGATATTTTTTAAGCGCAAATAAAATAAAGTTGGTAAACATAAAATAAAGTTATTTCAAAAAGCTAAGCACCCGACTGCTTAAGAAGCGAACTAAAAGACGTAATCAAGAAGAAAATTATGCTGTGCAATCGGAAAATACATTCGCATTCATTCGAGCTGGCTGACCAAAACCAGATGGGAAAATTATAAATATTGGTCCTACAGTTCCGAGAGTTCGGAACTGTAGGACCAATATTTTAGGAAATTTCCTTTTCTTTGTGAATTTTTTTTAGATTTCAAAAATCTTAATTAGTTTTTGAGATATTTGCAAAAAAACCAAACCCCCTTTTTTCTTTGGCAATTTTTGCGAGAAGAACTTTATTTTGTACATGCTATTCCGAATCGAATGACACCTTGCTCATACAAGTATTTTGCCGAGACTGCTGAAAAAATTTGAACTTTTTCGTTCAAATTTTTTCAGCAGTCTCGGAAAAATATGAGCAAAACGAACCGACAATCGACCGAGCAAATCAACCGAATCGAATGACACCTTGCTCATATTTTTCCGAGAGTGCTGAAAATTTTTTAACATTTTCGTTGATACTTTTTAACTGCTGAAAAAAATTGAAATACCTCGTTCAAATTTTTTGAGCATTCTCGGAAAAATATGAGCAAGGTGTCATTCGATTCGGAATAGCATGTAGATGATCTTTGAATTTGTAAGTTTTATGTTTTATCTAGACATCACATCATTCACAAAATTCAATTCAAACAGTCGTAAAATATGCATAGACACCTTGCTGTGCCTCCGAGCTGTGTAGCACACACTATTAATTTTCTGGCCCATGGCACAATGACAATATGTGAAGGTCTCACAAAGTTTGTTAAAGTCTGTGCAGTTGTCATAAAATCCATCAATAGTGTTGGTAATCAACCAATTCAACTCACTTATTTACTAATAATCTCGACACTGTTTAGCGATTGCTTAGCACATTCTATATTCAAAATTTCTATGGAGATTTTGATTAGAGCTTGTGCTATTCAGTTGCTAAACAGTTCAGATTTTTTTATAAATGATGCCACAAAAGTACAGCAAATTGTTCAACAAAAGAAATCTAGCGAAAAACTTAAAAAGGGGAATTCCAGCCAAATTGCGTGAGTGAATTCGGCAAGGCAAAGGGTTTGACCGCATAAAAGAGTATGACAAATACTCTTTAAATAATTAGGTATAGCCTAAAATAAAATAATATTTTTTTGGACTCTTTCAGAAAGATTAAATTCACCAATGAAAGCGTCTAATAATTCTTGGCATTACCAATTTTATAAAGGCAACTCATATTCCAAACGCAACTCTGGGGAAGCGGTTAACTTACGCTCCAAGTACATATAACGACGCATAGCAGTCTTGTATGAGTCACCGAGCTCAGAGGGGTCGCGCGCAAATGGTAACGCTACACTATAACGTCCTGTGTCATCACGTGACACGCCTGAGACAAACAGCTTCTCGCACTCCCTAGATGCGGCGTTCAGCGGGCGCTCGGGCGCTACTTCTTCGAGCTGCCAGAACCTTTCTAGCATATTTGATAACGGAGGTTCATTCTGTACAAACGAGCACAAAGAAACGAACTCAGTAGACGGATTACTAATAGGACAATTTCCTACGATTATGTAACCAAAAATCGTTTGTATACCGGTAGGTAACCCGGGCGGACCATTTACGCGTCCCGAGAGTAAAATTTCGGCAAACTGCGGTGCACCGATGAGGATGTCAATTTCCCCAGGTGAATGGAAACTACTGTCAGCTAACTGAACGTGGTTTAAATAACCGAGCGAAGCGGGCTCGATACGAGCAGAAGGCAAATTATCCGTAATTTTATCAATGACATAAGAGTCCAGCGTGAGTAAAATATTTTTATCGTTCGAAAACGAATTTACGCTGACGGAACCCTTAATCGGATTAGGCGATGAACCGATCCCCTTTACAACAGCGCGCGTTATTCTATTAAAATTTACGTTAAGTTTTGCTAAGCATGTCGTTGTAATAAAATTGTTTTGCGATCCGGGATTAATAAGCGCGCGAGCATTGTGCAACACACCCGCAGAGTCAGGTATTAAAACTTGAACCGTGCCTAAAAGACAGGTAATATTATTATCTCGGCGGTTATTAAAATTGCACAACGAAATGTTATTTTGTACCGGAGGAGGCGTCGATAGTGCTGATAAGGCAACATGTACCTGCGGGGCGGTAGATGTCGCCGCGCCGGCGGAATAACATTATTATGCGCGGGCGCTACGCCGGGCGCAGGAGGAGTCAGCTGTTGTTTTCTACATAACAGCGAGTGGTGTCTACAATTGCAATAGCGGCAACGTACTTCCGACTTACAAGCTACGTTATTATGGGACAAACTGAGGCAGTTCGTGCATCCATTTCGAGTTTTAATAAAATTAAATTTATCATCCAGCGGTAATTTTTGATATTTAAAACATTTAAACAAGTTGAAATGATTTTCTAACTCGCAAAACGGACAAGATTTATTTTTATCCTTTATCTGCACCGGCGCGCTAGTACCTACAAAGGAGTGGGTAGACTTAGCAACATTTTTGTTCATGTCGGTACCGACGCGTTTCGTCGTAGCGTTTGCCGAAGTGCGGTCTAATATTTTCGATTGTTCACGCAGAAAAGTGATCAAGTCCTCGTAGCTAGGCAAAGCAGTCTCTCGCTTAAACATTTCAAAAGCGCGAGCGGTCTCCGGGTCTATTTTCTTTAAAGCGAAATAAAGAAGAATAAAATCGGACAAGTTGCTAAGTTTTAACGTTTTTAAACTCGACACGGCAGACGCAAAATGTTCTAAAAACGAGTCTAAATTCTTAGTGTTAGCAACGGAAAAAGATTTGAATTCAAACATTTGATCCAAATACGCGGTGGCTAAATAACGTTTGTCTTCATATTTGTTGACCAGCGTGGTCCATATCAAAGTATAATTGTCAGCGTTTGGTGTAATTCCTGACACAGTAGAAAGTGCCCGGCCCGATAACTGTCCCATCAAATATTGAATACGTTCGTTATTAGTAAGATCAGTATTCTCGTGTATAGTAGTCCTAAATGTTTCGTAAAAAGTCGACCAATTTGCGGGTAAACCGGAAAAACTGACTTACTCTAATTTGGGCAGATTCAAATTAGACTTTTTATAACTGTTACTGGAAGACGATTTTTCAACTTTGGGTATATCCCGGCCAGCAACTTTTTTGTTGGCTTCATATTTGCAACGACAGTATAAGTCCTCAAATGTAGACAAACTTTGATAGTTAGGTATGAAATCTGGATCCAACATCAAATTCAACGTATTAAATTCATCGACAATTTTTATGAATTCGTCGCGCATAGTATCAATGGAGACCATACTACATAGAAAATTATCCACCTTACTAGGGTCCGAAATCATTTCATATCTTGAGTCATAAATTCTCTGAAGCCTAGCATAAACTTCATCGCGTTTCCCTACGAGCCTTTTAATGGTTAAATTAAGCTTATCTCCTTCCGTAGAACTCGCAGGCATGATGAGATTTTGTTAAAAAATATTCAAGTTATAAAATACCCGAAACAGCGTTACTGACTGCAACATAGACTTCGAGAACAAAGGAACGCTCGGAACGGAACGGCCGGTTATAACACGTTTTTATATACGTACCGTCGTTAATTAGCTTAAAGACTTTTGACAAAATGAATATAAATACGTTTAGGTACTTACTAAAAGTAATGCAATTTGTCCGTTAAGAAATGGAACACGATAAATGATAAATTATAGCGGGTAGGTAATTACAGCAGGTAAATTACCTTCGTAACTAAGCGGTAAGAAAAAATAGTTTTAAAACTAAGCGGAAAAATAGGTACTAGTTTTGAAAACTAAGCGGAAACACAAATAGCGGGATATAAAAATGTGATACTCGGTTAAAGGCCGAGAAATAATGTAAGGTGCGGCTCGAAGACCAAAAAAAATGATGGCGCGGGTGGGTACTAGCTGGCTAGTGGTTGTATCTCCATAGGTTTTATTTAATTAAGAAAGGGGGAAAGAACACAAGATTGAGAAAGGCTGCTGATTTCGCAACTAAGGATAGAAAATTGACCAACCTTAGTACCACGGTGGGCAGTCCAGCTCGGGGCCTCGATCCAGGTGCCAGTGCTGCTGCGACCTTGATGCGCTCTTCTTGACGATGAGGACGATATGAGGGTTGTGTACGGCACGAAACAACCTCAAGGGGCGGTTTTAATCCAAAATTGTGGATAAACAGAAAAGCGGCACAGACACGACCACGCGGCGGCGATGTCGGTCATATTCTCCCTCAGTACAAAACCAAGCAGCGGAAAATAAAAAATATAAAGTAAAAAGCGGGTAGAATAAAACTATACCTAAAATAAAGAAGCGCCAACGAAACGGCGCGAACAGTATGTATGTATGTTTGTTCCTATGTGGCGTTCCAGAGACCTAACGCGTTGGCCGATTTTGATGATTCATACGTCAATCGATTCGTCTTAACCTTGCGAGTGTCATAGGCTACATTAAAATTGAAAAATAGGAAAATGGCGGCTTTTGGGCGCCATATTGTGGGGGGCCAATTTTATTTTTCTTCCAAACCCATCGTGTGTGGTATCAAAATAAAGGGTTTTAAGAGGTGATTTCAAAAATATATAACACTTATATGTTTAAATATACCTAATTCGAAAAAAATGTTAACTAAAAAGTTATAAATAAAAAAGTTAATTAAAAAAATCAAAATACCCGACTGTTTAAAAAGCGAACTAAAAAGAAGTAAACAAGAAGAAAATCATGCTGTGCAGTCGGAGGATACATGTGGTTTTGGTCAGCCAGCTCGCGAATATGTTTTAAACAGTCGGGTATTTTGATTTTTTTAATTAACTTTTTTTCAATAATTCCTCATTGCGCTTTTTAAATACTTCTAAAAACTTTTTATAAAAAAATCAAACCGACTTCCAAAAAAAACACTGCAAAACGAAAAATAACTTTCTTTTCCGAAGTCGGTGTCTTTGGTACCTATTGTTTTCCGTGTTTCGACACCGACTTCGGAAAAGAAAGTTATTTTTCGTATTGCAGTGTTTTTTTGGAAGTCGGTTTGATTTTTTGTTAAAAAGTTTTTTATTTATCTCTTTTTAGTTTTGATAGGTACTTCCAATTGCCATAAAATTCATATATGGCCAAAGTACATCTCATGACGATTCCAGTAAGCCCATACACGACTAATAATAATAATAATAATAAATAATAATAAATCGTTTATTTTGAAAAATAAATTTGTTTCTTTAAATTATAACCCACCAAACTGCGAGGCAGTTTATCGGCGGGATTAGCGCTCGTATAACAATTGGTTTACACTTAAATATAGACATACAAACAACACAATTCAGTGGCAACGCGAACGCGGGCTACCGGCGCACATTCGCAGTGGCGCAGTGGCGGCGTCAGCCCGCGCCGCCACCTAGCTATATATGGATAAATAGGCATAACAAACTCACAACAACACAACAGACGAGCGCGCGTCAGCGCGATGTTATAATAAGTAGATTCAAACTTAGTAACTTACTACGACTATACTACAACCAAACTGACCAGGCACACTATGATTAATATGCCTAGTCAATCCCGCCGTGAAGTAGCTGCTACATGTGACAGTGCTGATGCACTATCACAGGCAACGGCCACCCCATCAAGCAACACATCCACAAGTTTTCTTTTTAATGTTCCCTTGGCAATTCCACCACTTTCCTTTCTCAACCAATCAAGACTATTAAACACTGTGGGGATCAAATACTTGTTGGTTCTCTTGCCGTAGTAATTTTTTGCTGATGCTCGCAGGAACTTACGTTCTCTAACGCTTCGAGTATTATAAGTGTTCTTTTCATAGACTTTATATTGATCGTTGTAGAACTGCTCGAGAACCAACAAATACTTAACCTTCTCATGTACAGGAAGCACCTTACAAACAACAAATAGTTTCTCATAATTTTCCTTACTCTCTCGCTTTATTTTAGGGTTAACAAGATACTTTATGAAACGAATTTGCAGTGATCTGATACTATTCAAATATGTTTTAAATGTACGGCCATACATATTCAGTCCATAGCTAATTAAAGACTCGGCTAGGGCAAAATAAATTACACGCAACGTTTTTCTACTCAACGGCGACTTCAAGACATAAAACTTAGCCAAAACCGACCTAAGCCTTGCACACACTGTGTCAATCTGTGTCTTCCAGTTTATGTGGCGGTCCACCCACAGACCCAGATACCTAAATCTATCGAGATACTCAAGTTTTTCACATACACAGTTGACATTCCCGACGTGCATGCACTCGTAAGTGTGGCCCACGATACCGATTTCATCACTGCCAACCTTTTTTGCCAGCAGGTTGTGCGGCGAGTGCACATGCATCACCTTCGTCTTACTTAGATTTAGGATGATACCGTTATCATGCGCCCACCGGGTGATATTGTCGAAGTCATCCTGCAAAACAGACCTGACCTCCTGTATATCCCTCGAGGAGTACATGAGACACATGTCGTCCGCATACATATAAACACGACATTTCTTCACAACATTACTGACGCTATTGACATGCATGACATAGCCAACTGGTCCGTACACGGATCCAGTCGGCACGCCAAGGCCAACCGCAGCTTCCTTACCGACCACTCCGGAAATGCAGGTTTGCAAGGTTCTGCCACTTAGGTAGTTCCGGAACCACCTGTTAGTGGGGCCCCTGATCCCACACTCGTCCATGGCCTGCAACAGCACCTCATGGTCCAGAGTGTCGAAAGCCTTCTTATAATCGATGAACAGCGCCAAGATCTGATGTCCCTGATCCAGACTACTGTTCATGTCTTCAGAAAACTGTGAAAGTGCCGTCATGGTGCTGCGGCCGCGCCTAAATCCGTGTTGCGCATCTGCCAGTATATCATTCTGCTCTAAGAATTCGCCAACCTGACCAACTACTATTTTTTCTACTATTTTATTTATCACTGATAAGATAGCTATAGGCCTATAGTTAGCGTAATCTGAGTGCGCTCCCTGTTTAAAGATGGGCCTGATTAAAGCTTTTTTAAGTGTACTTGGATATTCTCCTTTCGATAAACACAGATTGACAAAGTGCGCCAAGACTGGTGAAATTTCATTCTTAATTAGTTTTAAATCCATAACTCGAATACCATCAATGCCCGGCGCCTTATCTCTGCTCAGCTGATCGATAACTTTACACACTGTGTCGCTGGACACGGGTTTAAAACGGAAGGTCACATTACTTACTCTAACATATTTATTTCTATCTAATAATTTAATATCACAATTGTGTTTTATATTAATAATTTCTTCAGTAAAGGTATCTGCAAATTTACTACATATATTATACATCGTGTCTTTACCTCCAAAGTATCTCTTGACTGTGTCATCTATATTTGCCTTTTTTCTACCTGTCCAATTATTAATTTTTTCCCAGATTTTTTTTGGGTCACCATTACAGTTTTTTATTTCTTCTTGACGAAACTTATTTTTTTCTTTAAAAATCAATTTATTTACTTTATTTCTAAATCTGGTGTACTCTAATCTTTTTGTGTTATTGTTAGGTGCATCTTTCCACTCTCTAAACAATCTATCCCTACGCAACAACATATTTTTCAAATTCCTACTTATCCATGGTTGTGTATCCCGTTTTTTTATCTTTGGCATTACAGTCTTACTATGTTTATAAATATCACTAAAAGTATTTTGCAACTTATCATATACAGATAAAGGACAATCAGTAAACAACAATTGAGACCAATCATATTCAGTGATTTTCTTAGCTACAGTCTTATTACTAATCACATACCGAGTGTCCAAGTTCTTATTGTCCGTCCACGGTGGAGTCGCGTGTAACGGTATCGAAACACCCACCACATGGTGATCCGACATAAAACACTCAATCACAAACGATAGACAATCTTGTAACTGTCCTGTACGCGCCCAGACATGGTCTATGCACGACACTTCTCTTACACCCGCGACGATAGCCTCTCGCGTCACCTCGGTAGGTGGTATCACGCACTGTAAGCCTAGTCCACACAGGCAGTCTTTATAGCTCGACACTTGTTGACTTTCACTCACTCCTAACAGATTTATGTTCATATCACCTAATATGACGACGTCCTCGTTTGATGGGAGCTTCTTAAGTATCTGCTCGATTTCATCAATAAATAACATTTTGTTCGTCCTTGGTGGTCTGTAGACTGCGATTATATTAATTGTTGACTTGTCAACAGTGAGTTTACCACAGATGCCTTCAAATGAACTAGTCTGAGTTTTATTTGCATTGAAAGTAAGATACTCTTTACAATAAATCAGCACACCTCCTCCTCTTGCTTTCTCCCTCGTGTTTGAAAATAGATTATAACCGTCTATGTGGTATAAAGATAATTCGTCTTCCTTAACGTTAACTTCCGTCAACACCAGTATTTGTATAATGTCAGAGCAGGTTTTACAAAAAATTTGGACTTCATTAAAGTTTTTTCTTATTGATCGAATATTTAAGTGTACCATGTGTATATATTTGCTGTTGTCAGGCAGAGACTGAGCCCAAGTAATCACATTTTTGAATCTCGTAAACTGACTTTCCAATATAGTAACAGTGTCGAAGCGATACACTTTTATATATTTTTTGTTGATGCTCGCGGTGTTCAGTTTGCACTATCTGTGCGCTAGACGTCTACCCACATGTATCGAACATTTTCAAATCCTCTTCCAATCTTATATTGTAGATCTTTTTTTCTTCATTATTCTTCTTGACAAGAATATTACCATCTTGAACCCAGATGTACTGGAAACCTTTTGGCTTTAATTGGTTTCTAACGGTCCATAGAAGTTGACGCTTGTACTTAGGTAAATCTTCATTAATGAATATTCTGCTATCACTGCCATTGGCGTAAACTTGATTATTGGTAATTTTGTTTACCTTTTTCGCCATAATCCAATTGTTACGGGAACTCTTCGAGCGAAGCTTAACCAGTACGACTTTGGGTTTTGTGTCTCCCGGTTTTTCTCGCCCTACCCTCTGTGCATCCTCGACATCATTTGGGTTCAGGTTTAGTTTTTTTGCCAGTTCCCCTACCACCGATTTAACATGTTCTTCTTTACGCATCTCCAATCCATGTATTTCAATATTTTTTTCATGGCCTTTTACCTCCAACTCCTGTACTCTCTCTTCCAGGGCTTTATTGCACTTCTGTAGGTACACGTTCTTTTGTTCTAAAGATTTGATTTTCTTTTGAGATTCATCTTTAAATTCCACCAAAGTCTGGTACATTTCGGAATAAAATTCAACGGTCGCAGTAAGTTCGACAATTTTTTTCTCGACACTGTAAAGTACCTCCAACTTTTTATTTATTTCAACCAGTATGCTTTCGCCTGAAACTTCACTAGGATCCATCGCCAGTTTTGGGTCTTGAACTGTCTTCGTTTGCACGGGACTGCTTTTTACTGACCGACAGTCATCGCAGTTTCCCGACAGCAGGAACTGCCTGTTGCTTTGCACACATTTTTTGTGATACACCGCTTCACATGCACCTTTACACCTCACCAAATCATCTTTGGTCAGCGACACAAAGAGTTTACACTTTTTGCATTGAACCATTTTTACTTGGAACAACGTTAATGTCAATAGTGAGCTGATAGACAACAATATCCACAACAACAGCTGTTTTTGCTCGGTAACACACGACCGTACGACGAGCGCGCGCGCAGCGGTATGACTAGGATATATTGTTTTATTTCGGAGTACCAGTGCCTACCTGCCGGCTTCATCATCAGATCAGTTTCATCAGCACTATGTATTTATAAGTATTTGCTTCATCATAGTCGTCAAACTATTCGAGATATCTTATAACCCATGCCATACTTAGCATTAAGGAATTCTATTGGCCATCTGTGGTCTTCTTCACCAGTTCCACTTCACCAAATGTTACTTTCTGAGTGCAGATGATTGCATTGTTGATAAAAATACCAAAATCGCTATATGTATGCCTATAATATTTGAGGAGTTCCCTCGATTTCTCCAAGATCCCATCATCAGATCCTGACTTGATGACTATGGGACCAACTGGGAAGTATACCCTTTCAAACAAAAGAAGAATTTTCCTAATCGGTCCAGGCGTCTTACAGTAATCGGGGAACATACACAAAAAAAAAAAGATTCCGACGAATTGAGAACTTACTAAAAGTAATGCAATTGGTCCGTTAAGAAATGGAACAAGATAAATGATAAATTATAGCGGGTAGGTAATTACAGCAGGTAAATTACCTTCGTAACTAAGCGGTAAGAAAAATAGTTTTAAAACTAAGCGGAAAAATAGGAACTAGTTTTGAAAACTAAGCGGAAACACAAATAGCGGGATATAAAAATTGTGATACTCGGTTAAAGGCCGAGAAATAATGCAAGGTGCGGCTCGAAGGCCAAAAAAATGATGGCGCGGGTGGGTACTAGCTGGCTAGTGGTTGTATCTCCATAGGTTTTATTTAATTAAGAAAGGGGGAAAGAACACAAGATTGAGAAAGGCTGCTGATTTCGCAACTAAGGATAGAAAATTGACCAACCTTAGCACCACGGTGGGCAGTCCAGCTCGGGGCCTCTTCTCGGTCTTCTTGACGATGAGGACGATATGAGGGTTGTGTACGGCACGAAACAACCTCAAGGGGCGGTTTTTTCCAAAATTGTGGATAAACAAAAAAACGGCTCAGACACGACCACGTGGTGTCGGTCATATTTTACCTCAGTACAAAACCAAGCAGCGAAAAATAAAAAATATAAAGTAAAAAGCGGGTAGAATAAAACTATACCTAAAATAAAGAAGTGCCAACGAAACGGCGCGAACAGCACTACTTTTGTTTTTTTTTACGAATTTTTAAATCCACCAAACTTTCTGTCACACACAAACATTCTGTATAAAATAGGCCTTCATTTTACCTACTAAAACGATTCTTGAAAACGAAGAAGAAGAAGCTAATAAGAATCAAGTTCTCTAAGCATTAGATGGAAGGATGAACGAATCCGTAAACATTATCTACATATATCTGTTTGAACCAAAGAATCAAACCACGTAAAATTAAGACGAATAGTTAGAAAAAGGGAGTTTATTTATGAAGGTTTGTTGAATGTGGCAGTAATGCCAGAATGTGCCGGTTATACAGGCGAAGGAAGGTTTACAGCGAAAACATTTCACTTAAAAAAAAAATATGTAGGGCCCTAACCGGAAAGGAAAGTTTTTCAAAGAAGTTAAGTATTGTGCGGTCGAAATAACTGTGCACTTGGCGCTGTCACTTTACTCGGACGATCGACTCTCGGAGTCGGGAGTGGGGTGCGAGATGCAATATTATTTTCACCGTGTAGTAAATTCGCAGTATGTATTCTTTCAGCATCTTGTATTTCTGCCGCAGCAGGACGGTCTTTTGTAGTACACAAAACACGCAACTGACGCAAACATTAAAAACATATTTTTTTTTTTTACAAAAATTAATACGGTTTAAAGTATGAAATTGCCGTTTTATTGTAATAGGTACTTCGAATCGACATAGAACCTTCATGGTTTGAGATTTTTGAGTGAAACATTTTTCGAAGTATTCCCGTTTGAGCACCTATTTTTACCCGACTGCCGAAGGAGGGTAATGTGTTTATCAGTCTATGTATGTATGTATGTATGTATGTATGTATGTATGTATGTATGTATGTATGTATGTATGTATGTATGTATGTATGTATGTATGTTTGTTCCTATGTGGCGTTCCAGAGACCAAACGCGTTGACCGATTTTGATGATTCATACGTCAATCGATTCGTCTTAACCTTGCGAGTGTCATAGGCTACATTAAAATTGGAAAATAGAAAAATGGCGGCTTTTGGGCGCCATATAATGGGGGGCCAATTTTATTTTTTCTTCCAAACCCATCGTGTGGGGTATCAAAATAAAGGGTTTTTAGAGGCGATTTCAAAAATATATAACACTTATATATTTAAATGTACCTAATTCGAAAAAAATGTTAACTAAAAAGTTATAAATAAAAAAGTTAATTAAAAAAATCAAAATACCCGACTGCTTAAAAAGCGAACTAAAAAGACGTAAACAAGAAGAAAATCATGCTGTGCAGTCGGAGGATACGTCTGGTTTTGGTCAGCCAGCTCGCGAATATGTATCCTCCGACTGCACAGCATGATTTTCTTCTTGTTTACGTCTTTTTAGTTCGCTTTTTAAGCAGTCGGGTATTTTGATTTTTTTAATTAACTTTTTTTAGAGCACCTATGCTTTGAGCACCAAAGGTTCCCATTTGAGTACCAATCAATATAATAGCTTGGTGCTCAAAGGCGACCAAAAAATTAATCACATGGTACCTATGAAGTTCTTCTTTTAAAAAATGTGCAACATTCGATTCACAGGTCAACACGAATTTTGACTGTGAAATTCCGATAGATTTATCGAAAGATAGACAAATAAATATGACCTGAAAATGTATCCAGGAGAATGGTTGATCAATAGTTCAGAAAATCTATAGTTAAAATTTTTATTTATCGATAAATCGAAACAAATATGTAAATTTTTACTATCATATTACATTACAAAAAAGTTTAATTTTCTTTTTATTCTTTTATATTTGTTATTTTTCTTTCATGTTTATAATCACTTTCTCTCACTAAGCCCCAAATGCCTCCATCATATTTGCGTTGGATTGGCCCTGATTAAGTTGTTCGAAATCCATGATATCTTGATGAAAACGTTCTCTTTGTTCTTCTGAGTGCGCTCCCATCTTGTTCGCCAATTTATCTAAAAGAGCATGCAGCATAATGTACTTTTATAGAAAATCTGCAACCCATATTTTTAGTCTTCTAACATGCTATCAACTAGCGATCGGTATTTTTTGTAATTACTGTAAGCGACATATGGAGCCCAGGGTTTGTCTAGATTCTGAACAGGGCAGTTGAAATAAACTTCGTAGACTTCACAAAGGTTTTTACATGCATTTAAATAAAATTGTATATCTCGTACTTTAATAAACATACCGAAAATGCATCAGCATCATATTTACACTCTCTGGACGACATTTTAACCTCTTTGGGTCTTCTACAAAACAGTTAAATTGTTTTCTTTATCACTTAGGTGACATCTGTAGACGCTGTGTAACAGTTACAACCTCTTTATTATTCCGCGGCATTTAAAAAAATACCGGATCTATTACAAACTTTTTTTTTCTAAACGATTACTCACAAAAATGTATTATTATCATAACAACCACAAAAGCAAACTTTTTAAAGCATTTGGGTATTTTTCCTTTATTATGGAGCAATGAATGAATGAATAGAAAAATCATAAAATAAATTTTAGGATAAAGAAAAAAATAATTTTTGTTGAGTTGTGTTATCGACTTTCAGTTGTTTTTTTTTATTCAGCTTAGACAAGAAAAACTTCGAAAATTCGAGTGATTTTTTAATACGAGTTCCGACGTGGAGCTAACGCCACAGAAACAGCTCGCAATATCAATGTTGCGTTTGGAGACGAGACTGCTAATAAACGCACCGTGCGATTTTGGTTAAACGCTTTCGTGATGGAAACTTTGAATTGAAAAACGAACCACGTGGAAGACCGCCCACACAGGTGAATAACAATGAATTGAAAGAGATGGTGGAAGCCGATCCGAGCCAAACTACCCAGGAATAAGCGGCATGGTTTAACGTTACCTTACCAACAATATTGACTCATTTGCGTCAAATCAATAAAATAAAAAAGTATGAAAAATAGGTGCTTCATGATTTGACTGATCTGCAGAAAGAAACGTGTTGCCTTGTTGAATCGATATAGAAATGAAGGAATATTGGATCGAATTGTGACATGTGATGAAGAGTGGATTCTTTACGATAACCGTAAGCGAAAAATGCAATGGCTGACCCCAGGTCAAACGCTGCAACAGTGACCTAAAGCAAAGCTTACCAATAAAAAGGTAATGGTAACTGTTTGGTGGTATCAGCATGGTGTTATTCACTATAGCTTTCTCCGATCTGGTCAAGCAATAACGGCAGATGTCTACTGTGCCGAACTCCGAACAAAGATAGCAAAACTAACAATGAAACAGCCCCGACTCATGAATCGATCTTCACCATTATTGCTCCATGATAACGCGAGACCTCATACAGCACGAGAAACCGTTTTAACTCTACAGGAACTGCAATTAGAAACCATTCGTCACCCTCCGTATTCGCCAGACCTTGCTCCAACGGACTACCATCTTTTTCGTGATTTGGATAATTTTCTACGTGATAAAAAGTTTTCTTCTCAGGAGGCAGTACAAAATGCTTTCACACAGTTTGTCGAATCTAGATCACCAGAGTTCTGTCGCAAAGGCATAAATGACCTTCCTATTAGATGGCAGCAATGTATAGATACTAATGGTTATTATTTTGATCTGTCAAGTGTCAATTAGCAGACACAATAGAAATTACCATTGTTTTAATCCGATTCGGAATTAATAAAAAAACTAATATCAAATTTTCAGTACAAATCGGCAATTTCATACTTTAACCCCGAATACCTACTACCGACTTCCAAATAAGAAAACTACAGAGTGAAAAATAACTTTATTTTTGGAAGTCGGTGTCTTTGGTAGGTACCAATTTTTGACTTTATGGACACTGAATTCCAAAAATAAAGTTATTTTTCACTTTGTAGTTTTCTTATTTGGCAGTCGGTAGTACTTTTTGCAAAAAAAAAAAAAAAAAACTCTTTTTATTTGTACCTACCTAATAGGCAAGTAAGGTAAGGTACCTATAATGCCAGAATAGATTACACGAATATCATATCATGAAAACATAAACTGTGAAATGAGAGTGTACCAAGGTGAACTTTACACAACTGCGTAACCCTTAAGATTGTACTGGTGTGATGTTATGTTATGAAATGGTATAAACAATAAACAGACATGCGATTGCTGCAATCCCGAGAGATTTGCCGTTATTTATCGAAGAGTTCTGTTGTATATCTCCGAAGTTCTTCATCAGATCTTTACCAAATTAAAATGTGCCCAATTTCGGAACATACTTTTTCAAACAAAAAAAGAACTTTTAAAATCGGTTCACAATTCACGGAGAGATAGCTGAACAAACATAAAAAAACCTTACATAAAGTCGAACATAGAACCTCCTCCTTTTTGGTAAGTCGGTTTAAAATAGAAACGCATAACATCAGAAATAGCACGGGTGGAAATAGTTTTACCAATATATACTAATATTATAAAGACGTGAAGTTTGTGAGTTTGTGATGTTGTAGGGGGTAATCTCTGGATCAACTGAACCGATTTTGAAAATTCTTTTACCAGTAGAAAGCTACATTACTGTTGAGTGTAATAACTATAATTAATTTTCAAAAATATTAGAGATTATAATGAAAATTGCAATAATGAAATCCAAAGTAGCAAAATTATGCCTATAAAATTCATTCTTTGGCGTGCGCTGAGAAAACTATTGATGATACATAAAAATTATGTACTACATGATTAAAGTACTCATTATCACCTACGAAAAAGACTGCGAGAGTATATATCTAACTAGCATAGTTTAGTCACAATAGCAGCTTTTATGTTCTTAATTTTAATTAGATCGCCGCCGGTAGAAACAAATGTTGGTTACATTCGTATTGTAGTATAATTCTTATTCAAATAATTGGTTTAATAAATTGGTAGGTAGGTAGAGCAGGGCATGGGTATGGGGGGTATGGGTAGGTAGGGTAGGGTAGGTAGGGCATGTAGGGTAGGTTGCGTAGGTAGGGTAGGGTAGGTAGGTAGCCAGTTGACGGGAGCGAAGCCGCGCGGGTCAGCTAGTAGCCTATACAGTTATAGGCTAGCAAAAAAAGATGCGTTAGTATTGTGTGATATGTACTTTATTAAGTATAGCCATGTTATTTTAAACTTAAAACATTGTTTTTATTTCATTATTTCAATACAATATCATATCTATGGTAGGGGAAGTTGATACAAAGTGATCTATGGAAGGGAAAACTGGTTTTAAAGTGAGTGTATGAAGTTTTTTCTTAAATTTAAGACATTGAATGGGTAGCTATTTTATCGTACTTCAAGTTAGTAAGCGTTGAATCATGTGATAATAAAACCTACAACTTTTTTATTCATGTTTTCGTGAATGTCTAGTTAAGGATCAGTTTGTACACCAGTGTCCAAAATGATCCCTGTAAAATATAAGGAAATTAAAATTAAACTGAAAACTAAGGTGTAAAACGATCCCGTGTTCATTTCGTTGACAGTATGACAGATGTTGACACTTGACTGGCTCGGCCGTACGAAAAAATATTATAGATATCGCCATTAAGTCGTTAAAACAGCCGGGAGTCGTTTACCCCAAGGGATCACTTTGTACCACTTTCCCCCATATTTACATTTATTTCAATATCCCAATGTATTTATATTTATTTGTACAAGTTATAAGTAAGTACTGATTTTTGCATGCCAAATGGTAGAGTAGAATGTACTGGAACCAACTCTCTTAACAACTTACATTCAATGCAAATTATATTATTTTAAACCATTGAGTTAAATGTACTGCGTACTAGAGGAGACTCCTCAACACAATTGTTTGTTACACGCGTTAGAGCGCACGCACTCCAACTCACTTAGTCTGTGACAAGCGCTCCCTGCAACGTGACACGTTTGAGTACTAAGTTAAACTAAGTTTTGTTTCTTATAAAATGCATTCGTGTGTATTGAGATACTGTTCAAACAACTCGAGAAATATAAGTAAAAGTCAAGGAGTGAGTTTTGACCAGTAAGTTGAAAACACGCTTAATTTAATTATATTTTATCAATTTATCTTCGCGTCACCGCGGAGGCGGGAGGGCGGCCATGTTTGTGTGAATGTCAAAGAGTACGAAAAAGTTCGTCTTCGCGCATTGATTGTTTATCTATGAGAACATAACACCCTCCCCCCCTCCCCGCATGCCCCGCTGTCACCGAATTACGCGCAATCTTTTGTTTGAAATAGCTTCTTTAGTACGTAGTACATTTAACTCAATGTTTTAAACCCGAGTTCAAAAAGGAAGGAGGTTCTCAATTCGAGTATATATTATATTTCGGAATTTGGTGTCAAAAAACGAAGAAACAAAAACAGGAACACCAACTTCCGAAATTGAAGTTATTTTACACTTTGTAGTTTTTTTATGTTTAACGTGAACGTATACTTTTGATAACAGTACACTGGCAGTGACTTTTTAATATTGCTTTTAATTTTGTTTTACCGTCCAACAAATAACACATACGTTTCTAAACTAACAATTTTGAAGGTTAAACCTTCAATAGCGTCAGGAATAAGTGCCTGACGGGACATATTCCAAAACTAAACCCAAGTTTCTTAAAAAACTGGGGATTAGTTTGTCTGTCAACATTACAAAATACAGACACGGACTGTTTGAAATTACCAGGAATTAAATAAATAAACAATTTTCATTGACACAAGAGGTGCTTGTTTCAATTTAAACACAGTTCACAATCATTATAATTCTGACATGATATCATAGGTCACGTTTCCACCTGCTACCAGCTCGCATACAAGTTGCATTACATTGCTGGATACCGAGGTATAATGTGATCAACCGCTCGATCTGGCCAAACAATGCGAGTTGCTTGCAGATGAAAACGCGGCCTTAGACCAAACATTACATTTTATTTATTGGTCTTGCGGGATGATTGCGGGTAGATGTCACATGTCTTCGAATGTTTGGTTCCTCACGATGTTTTCCTTCACCGTTTTGAGAGCAGTGGTGATGAAATCATTTACACAAAGTAAAGTGCCTGCCTGGGCTCGAACCCACGACCTGCAACTTGTAAGTCGCGGCCGATACCACTGGGCCACCACTGCAAAATGATCAACTCGCTTTTGAAACCCTTAAAACTAAACTCATACCCCTAACATATCCGAAGTTTCTCTGATTATTTCAAACAGCCTGTTCGTATGTATATTTTTGACGCTGACTATATTTTCTTAAAATAAGCCTCTGGCCATCAGTCTGTAGGTTAATGTCTTACTCAGTCATACATTCACTCACTTTCAATGTCTATTCGAGATAAATATCGACGTAGCTACTTCAACTATCCGATTCGTTGTGTTATTTTGATTTTAAAGATTCTTTGATCCAGATAATTTGTACATCTTAATACTTAGATTTAAAAAAATGCTTACTTAGCTAAGACAAATGTAAAATTTACATTAAAATATATTTTTAAAGTTAAAAAAGTCAAATGGATTACTATCCGAATGTATTCTATCGGCCAGTTTTAGAATTGAGTATTTCATGTTATAATAATATACTCCGTATTTGAAATGAAGAACATGTCAAACCCATTTTCAATGACAAAGTTGACAGATTTTCAGACTAAAGAGAGAGTAGAGTTTAACAAATGCTCAACTTCAAATTCTTAATTCATAAATCTTTAATTCTTACTAACTAACGTAAAAAGGCATATTACTGAGCTCCTTTGTCGCCAGTCTGGCTGCTCTATTCAATGCTACATTACAATGAGAATGTAAAGCTTCTATAGAATCAGTCTCTTTCTTACTCCACCTGGACTCCATCGCTACAGAAAATGCAGTACAGGAAAATGTACAAAGCAGACTTATTAGTATACAAACTCTCATCCTCAACGCATCGCTCGGTTGTTCAACAAGACTCAAGAAATTAAAACGTTTCTCATCAAAGAGTATCTTCTCCACCACATCAGCATGTTCTGGCAGATCTTGAAGCACGGTGATCAGAAGTCCCACGATGTTCAGTGCTATCCGCGGCGATTTCGAATCTGTAAATAAATATGTTTTTCAACAACAGGAAGTCTAAATTAATTGGAGATCCGACACGGGCTTGACATAATTCAGTTTAATAATTTTAGCATTATGTCAAGATGTCTGGTGGCGATTTTGAAATGTCACTTAGCAAGAGATATGAGTATCATTCGTCTAGGCGAATACGAATTATAATTTGTCTGAAACATGACCTTTTAACATAGACAGCTATGACGTCAACATTTAAAAATATATTTAGAACTTCTCATTTGCGAAACTGGAGTTTCAAATGTCCAATTACTATGTTTCAATCATGATTATGCTGAACTTTAAACAAATTGTTTCATATACGAGTTTTTCAAGTGGGCGTGGATGACTAAATCCCAAACTTTGAGGAAAAGCGAAAAACACTCATAGGAGTCACGAAGCCGATTTTGGTTAAAACTAAAACTGCATCATTAGAATTGTGAAAATTCCACATTCCTAGCCAGGAATCGGACACGTTGATTTAAAAAAAAAACGCACGCTGTATTATTACACCATCCGATAGTGTCGCTAATAAGGATCAAACTCTGGGTAGTAATGTCATACGGCAAACTTGAGGTAAAACCATTTTTAACAATAAATAAGAGAGAGGTCATATGGACACCCGGCTGGAACGGAGTTCAATTCATTAAATTTAAAGTCTTTCAGTGTCGTAAAATATGACGAAACTGAAATAACAACAACACAGCTGATGCTCTTTGTAAACACATAATAGCGGCTGCTAGCGTAGGTACTGTATGTGTCTAGTCAGCGCGCGCTCGTACGTCTTCGGTTTTGTTCGTGCGCCTCCGGCTCTCTCCTCGGCGTCTCCCTTTTGTGCGGATCTTCGCTTATACTATCCTGCATGCAGCAAAATTGAATGCCTGGCTAGGAAAAATGATTAATCAAAATTTAATGATTCAGATTTAGTTTTCATCAAAATCGGCCTCGTGACTCCTTTGAGTGTTTTTCGTTATTCCACATAGTTTCGGATTTGGCCATCCACGCCCACTTGAAAAACTCATTCTGTATAGTAAGAAGCTTCAGGCAGGAAGATAAAAATTTGAAAGTTTCTGTATCGGGGGTACTAAAGGACGACTGTTTAGTGAGACGGGGCCCATCCATCAGCCATCTGTAGCCTTGACCTGTGTCAAATAACGTGTTACTTACAGTGCATCAGGAGCCTGGTGAACACTGGATGCACGTTGTATGCGCTGAGCGCGGTGGCGAATTGTCGCACGCCGCGACACGAACGCACGCACAGCCACGCGCACACCTCCAGCATGCGAGCTACGCCCTGCAGTCTGTTACAGTAAAAATAAATTAAGAACATTAATACAAAACGCACAACCTAGAACAAGACAAGTACGAAATTTGCACAAGAGTACGTGAAGAATAAGGAAGGAATTATGAAAAATTGGCTCCAAAGGTGTTTAATAATGGATGAAAGTGTGTTTGGAAGTTTGCCATTTCATATGAAATTAACAGGTAACCTTATGGGATAACCTTTTTCTCGTACCCGTGACGTCACTGAGGTACCCTTAAGTTTGTTGCTATGTGTACCTGTCATGAGCTCCATCGTCGTTGTCTTTACTGTCTTTCATGAGCGTATTGATGGCCGCTACAAAGTTGTACACCACTTTGGCTTCGAGGTACACCTGCAAATGAAATAATTATTTTTACAATCAGCCATTTCACAATATGACTTGCCAACGGTTCGGGGACCAAAAAGTGGAAATATAGGTGCTTGTGGACTTATAGTAGTAAAGAAACTCACGTCTTGTATATTTAGCAGTGTGTGCCTAGGCACCGCGTGCGCGAGCGCAGGTAACGCTAGCAGAGCGGCCACCGCACCGCAAACTCGCCTGCCGCCACTGGCCTTCGCCGCACTGCCCACGACTCCTATTACCATGCTAACCTGCAATTAACAACGAGAGTTTTAATTTTAAAAAGTTGTTGAAAGGTTTCCAGCAGTTAATAACTGCTGGAAACCTTTGAGACCTTTTTCTATTTGAAACCTACCAAGAAGCATTAGCGAATAGAACATTAGACTATTTTCAGATAAGGACCTAATGAGTGTGTCAGTACCGATCATGAACAATGAAGCAATAAAATAACCCACCCAAGCAATTAATTAACGGTTATCTATTCTGCACCAAAATAAGCTTTACATAACACTATTACATACCATATTAAGTTGAGTAAGGGACTCGACGTCGCCATCCATAACTTCACTAATATTGGAGTTAAGGAATGCTTCCCATTCCTCCAATTCTATAGACGATGGCTCTTTAACTGGAAACCAAACATACAAAATCATTATAACAATAAGAACATATCTAATAACAACTATCGAATTTAAAACAATTCAAATATTACCATCACTATTGTCCTCAGTCTTAAGAATCCTATCATTATCAGCTACCTCTTTATCATCAGAAGTCTCCTCAATGACTTCCGATTTCTCCACATCCTGGTCTTTCTCCTCTTTAGAACATTTCTCCTTATCATCTACAAAGCTTGAAACCTCTATGGCAGGTTCACTGGTCCGTCGTTGAGAGTCACTTTTATTCTTATCCCAACTTCTACTAAAGTGGAATGATCTTTTGATACTTCTTGTCAACTTATTTCCTCCACTACCAAATCGAAGTTTATCACGTGAGAATTGCAATATCTTTTGCTTATATGAAGGTGGAACACTCTTACTAAGCCCTGAACTGACGTCACTGCTACATTTGGTCGAACTTTTTGGGTGCTCCAAACTTTGCGATGCAGTGTCTATAGATTTCCTTTGTGCCTTCTGTTTAGTCTCCAATACCTCTTTTTGACCATCACTGGCACTTAGAGGTTTTTGTGTTTTCTTTTCTTCAACATTTTTCTCTGGATTTGGTTTCTCTTCATCTATTTTATCCATTTTGTTCAGATCTGATTGTTTTTTGTTAGCTGCCATAAGTTGGGCCATGTTGTTTTCTAGGTTGCATACAACCAGGTTTGAGTTGTTCAGTACATTGTACTCGTGTCTGAGTAGTTTCGCGTTGGCGGCTGTGATAGGGTGTGACTGGTCTTCATCATCAGTCTTGAGACTGTCTCTAACGCTGAATGCGCTGGTGGCTCTGACGCTGTCGTCATCAGACATGGGGACACACTCCATAGCTTGCATCACTCTCGCATTGCGCAAGTCATGTTCTTTAGGTTCTGGTTTTGGTTCGGGTATAGTTCTGGAGAAACAAATATGGGATTAGATGATGCATTATCTTTTTTCTGGATCAGCAAACCTTTGAAGTATTCATAAGTTTTAAATACTTTTTGATTGATCATCATCTTACCTTGTATTACTGCTAACTTTTTCCCTCTGAAGCTGCTTTGCCTCCTGCTGGCTGTGGGTCAAAGGTTTGGTAAATGGTGATTCACTCTGGACATCTTCTGGAAGTATTGTCACATGGCCAGAGACAAATGGATGCTCCAGAATTTCTGGCCAAGTCATCCTTTTCATTGGATCTTTGTGGAGTAGACCCTAAAACATTACAGAAATTATTAAAATTGATTTCATAGATACAACATTTTTATATTTTTATTCTTTGACTCTTGAGAGTATTTCTTTGACCCATATAATTAAGAGAATTATCGTGGTTTCTGGCGGCAAATCAGTACAGCAATAATATAATGGAACCAAGAATACCCCACAGTTTGATGGAAACTCTGTATTCAATATGACAAATTTACAAAAAACTACTTACCTGCAAGAAGGACCTTGCTTCAGTGCTGATAAAGCTAGGCCACTGTACCGGCTTGTGTCTGATCATCCGCACCAGCTGCCATATTGACATGGTGCAGAACGGTGGCTGGCCTGCTATCAACTCATACACTATGCACCCGAGAGACCATAGATCAGCCTAAAATAAGGATAGATTTTACAAGATTTTTTTTACCTACATTATGCACAGAAGTCAGAATTAGTAGTTTACTTAGTTACTTGGAATAAAAATATATTATGTTTCTTTTTTTTTATTTTTTTTGATAAAGCCTATATCTGGTTTTACATTAGCAGTTGTAGTAATAAGTAGCTCCAATATTGCGAACGGGAGTAGGAAGGTGCAGGCGAAGGGTGCCCAATTATTGGACTATTGCAGTGCCAGGTTATGTATACAGTATACAGACTCTACTCTTTACCGTAGTCTCACATATAATCCATATATCTCAAATACCTAACTATAGTATAGTCATTTTAAGAATAGCAAACTCAGAAGTAAAAGAATATAATAGTAGTAAGTGTATAGTAGTAGTAGTAGTATATTATGTCCTGCAGCCTAATTGCGTAAGTGAATTCGCCAAGCCGAAATATTTTATGACATTGTTGATGTGCAAGATGAAAGACACGTTGTGGATTTCTGTCTAAATGATTGGTCGATTGATGGGGACAAATCCATCGCCTTGCCGAATTTAACTATGCAATTAGGCTGCTGGACACCTATATTGTTCTCTTATATTGAAAACTAACCTGATGATCATAGGGCTTCTCTTCAATCAATTCAGGTGCCATGTATAACGGAGTACCTTTAATGGAAGTCAGGATATGTGTTGCGTTTGTCATGATTCTTGCTAGACCGAAGTCACACAGTTTGGCACGGCCAGTACTGTCCAATAGTACATTTTGCGGTTTCAAATCTCTAAAAAATAATGTGTTTAAGACAACAGCATATTTTGAATTCAACTTTAAATATCTGAAGACATGTTGCCGAACTGGTAACTGATTGTTTATAAACAAATCAAGTCGAGATTGCTGCATTACAAAGCATCTTATCAGGATTTAATATATACAAACCACCTAAGTAAATTTACGGCAGCATAAATCTAGCAATAGCAAATTTAAACTCAGAAATTGCGGAACTAACCTGTGAAGCACCCTATGAGAATGCAAGTAGTACAATGCTGAAACCAAATCCCAAGTGATTTTCTTAACTTGATCTTCATTCAAACATCCTTCTTTAGCGAGGATGCTGTGTAACTCCTTTTCTGCATACTCTGTGACTACAACCAACTCAGATTCTGTGTCAAAACTGTCTATCATGAGGATGATGTTAGGATGTTTTAGCTGCCTCTGGATATCACATTCTTGTCTCAAGTTTTTCAAGTCCTTGACTGACCGCCCTTTCTGTAATTGAGATTTGAGAAGAAACTGATAAAAAATGTATGAGACGATTTGACGACCCTCTGACCATGTATTGAGGATTCACTATATTGTAATACATATTTAAAATCCCTTACGCGCTTGTTTCATAAGTCGTGAACTTGTGAGATATAGTTCTCGCCAAACTTCTTGGTCGCCCTGAATTTGGTTACAATGGCTGCGCATTAGTAAATCTCATACAAAAACAGCACCGTTTCGTGCCTCGCGCATGCAGTAAACCAACTTCAGGGCGGCCAAGAAGTTTGGCGAGGACTATAACTACATTATTTTACTTACAGGGAAGTAAGTGAAATCAGGCACAGCGAACTATAAATACATCGAAAATGGTCCTTAAAGGACTTAATTAAAACAACACGAAGATACAACATACCTTTCTAATAACTTTTAAAGCTACAACAGCATCAGTTTCTTTATGTTTAGCTTTGAAAACACGACCAAACGATCCTTCGCCAATAAAAGATATCACTACGTAACTTTCCATTTTAGATTATGTAATTAAAGATTCCATATAGTTTTCAATCGTTGAGGATTATATGTTGATTAAACGTAGATAGCTACAAAGCTTTTCAAAGTTCATAATAATAAAAATAAACAAATCGAACAATTTCAACCATCGCCTGTCAATTACAAATTACAGTGAAAGTGTCAAAGTCAAACTGAAAGCATTCAAAGCATTTTTGTAGCTTTCATTTTTGACGTTATCGGATTGTCAAAAATGACAATGACAGTCTAGAATGGCTGCATTCCAAATATTACTAATAAATTGCTGAATTCCCGCGTTTAATAATGTTGGACAGGTTGGCCAAAAAATTGTGGACCAAACGAAACGGCGCACATTTGGGGCTATTTTCAGTAGGTCAAAAAGTACCTACCAAAAATATTTTTTACTACATCTTTAATAATATTTTGACATAAGGCTTCAAAAATAAATAAAGGTTAGGGATTAGGGCTACAGTCTCACCCTATCGTCTACTTTCTTCTAAGAATGGCATAGGTATAATACCTATGTCGATTAAAAATTAATGACGTCTGGGAAGTTTGTTTTTCGCTGCTCAGTACCTTACCCCATACTTCCGCTGTCATTTGAATTTGCTACAGTGCAGTGGATCGCGAAGGGTTCTGAGATAAGTTTAATTATTGTAAGATTTTTAACTTACGTTTAATTATGTCAACTATTACTCGTAAACTTCTAAAGCCTAAACTAAACTACCTAATTAGCTGTGATATATAACAAATAATTTATTCATCTTCAAAATAACTGCACTGACTGGACGCTGCACGCCACTCTGACGTTCGACTCTCGCAGTCTCGCTATTTCCGCAAGAGACTAACACGGGCCGCAGTTATTTTGACCATGTTCTACATAATCAGAGAGTGCTGTGACAAAAAGAAGTAAATTTAAAAAATCAAAAGACGCGACTGCTTAAAAAGCGAACTAAAAAGACGTAAACAAGAAATACATATTCGCGAGCTGGCTGACCAAAACCAGATGTATCCTCCGACTGCACAGCATTATTTTCTTCTTGTTTACCTACGTCTTTTTAGTTCGCTTTTTAAGCAGTCGGGTCTTTTGATTTTTTAAATTTACTTTTTTTATTATTACTTTTTAGTTATATTTTTTAGATTTCGGTACATTTAAACATATAAGTGTTATATATTTTTGAAATCACCTCTTAAAACCCTTTATTTTGATACCCCACATGATGGGTTTGGAAGTAAAAAAATTTTTTGTCCCCCACAATATGGCGCCCTAATTTTTCTATTTTCCAATTTTAATGTAGCCAGTGACACTCGCAGGGTTAAGACGAATCGATTGACGTATGAATCATCAAAATCGGCCAACGCGTTTGGTCTCTAGAACGCCACATAGGAACAAACATACATATATACATAGATTGATAAACACATTACCCTCCTTCGGCAGTCGGGTAATAAACAGGTCCGTAAATAAGGGGCCGGCCCAATGCCATATCAAAAAATATCAAAGCCTTTTTAAAATACCATCAACAACTAGTAAAATACATCTGCTTAAATGAAAATCTATGTTTAATGTTTTAGAAACCATTGTACCCATAAATTTAAACCATTATTTGGAAAATCTTTTGCCTAAACCTAAAAAAAAATGAATATATAAACAACTAGCTGACCCGGCAAACTTTGTTTTGCCATAAAAACACCAAACATTCATCTACCCTACCTACCCTACCCTAACAACCCTACACTACCTACCCTACCCTACCTACCCTACACTACCTACCCTACACTACCTACCCTACACTACCTATCCTACACTACCTACCCTACCCTACCGACCCTACCTACCCTACCTACCCTACCCTACCTACTCTACCTTACCTACCCTACCCTACCTACCCTACCCTACCTACCCTACCCTACCTACCCTACCCTACCTACCCTACCCTACCTACCCTACCCAACCCTACCCTACCTACCCTACCCTACCCTACCTACCCTACCCTACCTACCCTACCCTACCTACCCTACCCTACCTACCCTACCCTACCTACCCTACCTACCCTACTTACCCTACACTACCTGCCCTACCCTACACTACCTACCCTACCCTACCTACATACCTACCCTACCTACCCTACCCTACTTACCCTACACTACCTGCCCTACCCTACACTACCTACCCTACCCTACCTACATACCTACCCTACCTACCCTACCCTACTTACCCTACCCTACCCTAAACGGGATAAAAATACAACAATAAAAACTACCTCCCTGCCAATTTTCAGCTAAATCGGTTTAGCCGTTCTTGAGTTATAAGTGAAGTAACTAACACGACTTTCTTTTATATATATAGATAAGTAATAGTAATAGTTATGAATGTCTATACAATAAGTGAGAAAGCTGATAGCCGATATATTACTTTCATCTATGGCTGAATCTCTTCTTTTCAAGGAAGAATACTAGAACCTGACTAGAACCAGGGCAATGGCACAGATAATACAAGATAATGTAATACTAGCATCGTGTAGCATACGGATGCCTCATCCAATACAAAGAAACCGTGCCGACTTATTTAATGTTTTTCGTCTGATTATACTGATTATTTTTGATGAACATCGATCGCGTTCGGAGCTATGTGAGCTATGGAACGGAACCGAACGCGATCTCGCGTCTCTAAGCGGTGATAGCAGCGACATGCAAGTAAAAGGGTTTACTCGGTTCGTAACTATGTTTTTCTTTAAATACAGTGACGATTTGTTGTATAGTATTTTTTGCACGCTTTTAACGTTTCGTTTGGTTTCATTGTACGAAAATGTTGTTACAATAAAAAAAAACAAAAAGACCGACCATATTCGCGAGCTGGCTGACCAAAACCAGGTGTATTCTCCGACTGCACTGCACAGCATGATTTTCTTCTTGTTTACGTCTTTTTAGTCGGCTTTAAACAAATACCTAAGTGTTATATATTTGTTATAGTAAATTCTATGTTACAAGATGGGTTTGGCAGAAAGAAAAAATTGGGCCACCACAATACGCCATTTTTCTATTTTCCAATTTTAATGTAGCCTGTGACACTCGCAAGGTTAAGACGAATCGATTGACGTAAGAATCATCAATAGCGGCGAAAGCGTTTGGTCTCTAGAACGCCACATAGGAACAAACATACCTACATACTATGTCTACGTCTATGTACATAGACTGATAAACACATTACCCTCCTTCGGCAGTCGGGTATTCGTAATCGAATGGCATGCCGCAGAAATTTAAAACCGCGCTAACTATTGGAGTCAATTCTAAATTATACGTTCAAATAATCTTTGAAATGTGTATTTAGATTAGCCCCATATTCCATAATTTTGTAAATAGGAAAGTTGATTAAACAAGAATATAGGTACCTACAATATTTATGATCAATTCTAGAAAATGTTAATTTTACACACAATTCAATAACAAATCGATGCATATTGCGCCATCTAGTGATAATTACTTGAACCAAATTTTCTTTCAGCGACCAATAATGTTATATAATTATGTAGTGAGGGCTGGAACCCCATAAAGACAAAGTTTATAAAGTTCTCTGCAATCCAACTAATTGGATGCATCAGTCTTCAGTCATGTGGCATGAAGAGCTGGCAATGGTAATTCTAAAGTGCTTTGGTTACTTTTATGAAGAAAAAAGAGAAATGTATTGGTAATGATTCAGTTATAGCTCTGTGCAATCATTACATATAATATATTTGTTTTTTAAACGTTCCATAATTGACGGAGAAATCGATGAACGAACACAAAAAAAAACCAAAGTCGAAATAGAACTTCCTCCTTTTTAGAAAGTCGGTTAAAAAGAGATAGAGATATAGGTAGGTACATTTCAGAAATTTTTAAATTAATGCAGCTCCAAGAGAATTTTCCTGGCTTTGGACCGAGTGCCAAAGATGTCAAGGCAGCCTCCATGAAGATGTTCTTTGTAATATGTATGAGATGTTTAAAAGAAAAAAGACAGATATTGAATTAGATGCTCTAGAGACGACAGTTCTAAGGTTCGGAGAACCCACATGGTAATAATTATTGTATTTTTTAATTAAAATAAAGACAAGTATTGTTTTATCTATTTTTTATTATACGTTTCTATTGTTTATTAATGTGAAAAAGGTAAAATTTAAATAATTGAGTTTATGACAATTACATTTTATTACTGATAATTTGCCAAAACAGATAACATTTTCATTAACAATCATTTAGGTACCTGGAAATGCAAATTTGACACTTGGAATGTATATCATCAGTTCTTAAGATTGCATTTTCATATCTATCATATGTCTATCATTCAATTGTATCACTACTGTCACAGATAATATAATACTAGCATACAAATGCCTCATCCCATACAAAGAAACCGTGCAGACGTAACTAGTATTTTTCATCTGATTATACCGATTATTTTTTATAAATCGATCGCGTTCGGTTCCGTTCCACGGCGATAGATAGATCACCATCTATATCCGAACGCGATCAGTAGAGTACGTCGGCACGGTTTCTTTGTATGGGATGACACATCTGTATGCTAGTATTATATTATCTGTGCTACTGTAAACAAACATACAAACACCAATGAATCACTTAAAAGATTAATTCATACTACAGACTAATAATTTTATATATTTAAGTAAACCAAATAATATTAGTATAAAATACATTCAACTATAAAATTACTTATTTATTTTTTTAGGCAATATGATAGCCTAATGTTATATGTGATAAACAGCTGCTTTACTTATTTATATCACAGGAATATAATATTATGCAAGCTTGATATAATAAGTACAAGGAACAAAATAAATCCTCCAAATTATATCATACCATTTCAAATAGGAGTAGGAAGTGAAATATTTAAGTACAACAATATTAATTATTATATAGATATGTCTAGTGTTGTTGATAGTTCAGTGAGGATCATATTATGTACATGATGGAATGGAAATCATAAATGAGTGCCAATAAGTTAACAACATATAAATTACATAGAAACAATACATGACATGGATTCTATATCCTACAACAATGCTGAAAATTATCTTTTTTTCCTTTTTGGTATTTTATTTTAAAAAGCAAAACTTTTTATCACTTGTCGTATAAACATGAATATAACATATGTATTATGATTTTTATATTTATAGTTAAATATATATTTTAAATAGTAAGTATGAAGATTTCATCTATTTTCTTGGGATACAGTTCTACTTATACTTTGTCTAGGAATTTTGTTGGAACTGTTATTTTTTGTAATATTTGGTATTGGCATCTCAAAAGGTACAGAATTGATGCCTGCATGAGACGTTAATCTCATTATGTCTTCTAATGTTCTAATGAAAGTGTCACATGTCGCAGTTAGTAAACTCGAGGCATCTTCAATAGCCTGAAATTAAAAAGAGTGAATCAGTTACCTTACACTAACATCACACATACAATTGTGAGTGTAAAATATAATAATATATTTGGGCACTCTGTAGAAACATTAAGTTTGGAGAGTTCAGCTACAGTTAACTTAACTGACCTATACCAGGATACAAGAGCCGACCCACTGCAGCTATGCAAATTACATTCGATAAATAGGTAATAGAAATATTCTGAAGATGTTTACCTGGGTATCAGGACCGAGTTCAGTATTAGCTGCACTCTTTACTGCATGGACTTGCTGCATCATCAGATCACAGTATAAACGTAACTCAGATTTCTTATGACCTAAAGAGTTGGTGTCCTCCAATGCTGCAGCTGAAAATTAATTGTTAAACAAAGTTAAAAATATGTTTTTCATATTTATACCAATTACTAGTATAGAGTTTTGTTGCTAAGTTGATAAGGATTCAACGAGGAAGTTTAAAAACTTAAAAAGGTACAGTATGTTTAAATAACAACATGTTTAAATTTTTATCACTTCAACGACTATGATTAATTTATTGTTTTAACTTGCTGATAATACAATTTTAAACAGAGTACCTACTTATTAAAATACATGTATAAAATGTACCTTTCAATTCTTTTGAGTCAACGCAAGCTTTGGCACTGCCTAAAGCAACCAGCCACTTTTGTCTGTCTTGGGGTGAAGGTGCTCTCAAGTACATGTGTTGCTGTCCAGGTATGACCAGATCAAGCCTTGTGTTATCAATAGTATTCACTAAAAAATTCAAGAAGGTTAAATTAGTGTATTTTTTGTTGGAATCAGTTGACAACATAATATAAGGAAGAGTCCTGGCTCTTTGGCTAGTGTGGGCCAGGCCTCGTCCTTTTAATTGGTAGCTTTGGGTGGAACACAGCTTCCAATGGTGGATATAAGGATCAGCAAGCCTAAGCCGGCCTCTAATACTGCTGTCCGTAGAGTGTCACTATCTGGTATTTGGCCGTTTTTAAATCCTTAATACCTAAGTAATACCCTGCAAAATACCCTATTGATCTCTCTAAGCAGTATTTTTCTACTATCAATAGATTCCGAATAAAAAATAAAAACCGCCAAATTAAAAACCATTTAAAACATATTTGAGATAAGATTAAGTTATTGGTTTAAACTAACAATGTGCCCATACAATGGTACGCAATTAGATCAATTTGAGAACAGAAACTCACCCATATGACTTATAATATTGTTATACAGCATAGATTTTTATTATTTCACAGTTTTTCATCAATACCTCAAAATATGATTTTGTCAGATAACGCTAGCTACAGGGTGGCAGCATATAGACCTACATTTTTTATTCTTGGATCTGGTTTGTAACTGTATAGGTACTATAATAATATTATATTACTTGTTATGTCATTATTACATCTCACACTCATATTAAATGAAGTTATTACCTAACCTAAACAACTTTCACCATAAAGCTACTAGTTGGAGCCTTAGCAGCCTTGACATATGAATGCGTATTTTAAGGAGCATATGGTTAAAGGTTCCAGTCTGGTGAAAAGCTCTAAGTAACCCTATCAACAATAAAAACAATACTTACCATTGATTTGGCATACTGATACTTTGACAGACCCCTTGCACCCTTGGCTGACTTCCTCTTGCGATTTGTAATATGATATTATACCATTCTCCAGTACAAACCACCTGGTTTGCCAGCCTGAAGAGGAAACAAACTTTTTACTATATTCTAAGTGATTCAAAACATTAATATATTATTCACAACACTCGATTGATAGAATACCGTTCCAATAATTAGTCCACTTCCACAGAACTCCCTCCATTCTTAATTTACCGTTTTAACAGTCGAATTTCCGTTTATTTATATTTACTTTTCGTCTGAAACAAATTGGAAATTTCGTCTTGTTGGATTACAAGTGTCAAAATTGTGTCTGCTAGTGCTGTCAGTGTGACATTTGCAATATCCCAAAAAAAGCAAAATGATTAGAGGTGCACAACCGATCGACTTACTGTTGTTCATAATCGAGTTCGAGCCATACAGAACTAAAAGTAAAACACAGTTATTTCATTTACAAATTAGTTTTACAAGTGTTTTTGATCAATAATCTCAATTTTTGTTTAAAAATATTCGCATTTGGTGTACAGTGTTGTTCTTTGCTTGGGTTTTAGAAAAGTTAATGGGGTTGTTAGTTTAAACAAAAACACACAAATTAAATATTAAACCTAAGAAACGGCGCTATGTTCTGAATCTGTATAATGAAAGTACAAACTTTGATGGACATTTCCCATAGATCTTCGGTCAATTTGATCTTGATTTGCATAGAAGCTTTTATTACTGGGCTTCTGTAAGTTTTCACTACTTTATGTAGTCCTTATGTCCTTATAACTGCCTATGACATTATTACAGGCAATAGCTAATACATAATAATGTCATAAGCCATTGAATAATAGAAAAAACAACTACAAATAAAAATTTAATGGTTACAATTTTTATGGCGGTAAACAGCCAGTTTTCTGCTAAAAGATTTTTTTTGAGAAGTATCACTAAAAAGGCTGCATTATTTAAACTCCATAGCAAATCATTGCATTTTTTTCAAATTCGTAAAACGACAATAATTACCATGAACAGAATGTCCTATTCTCAAACTTACCTAGTAGCAAAACGTCATAAATACAAATTATGGGAATGATACAGTCATACCACACACAAATATGAGATTTGAACTTGAAAATAAAATAAAATAACATAAAGTAAAATCCAAATGATAAAAGTTGATCAGTTGTGGCGGATCACACTTGTCACCTGTCGCTTGTGGTGTCCGGCCTTCATAATAATAATAATCCCACCGCAGTATCTCTAAGTTGACGTCGTGTTGGGGCTTGCGCGCTCCAATGAACCCTAGGTCTGTGCCGGTAGATTCTACTTTGTCGTAACATACCTAGGGTGAGGGGCCAGACTAAGAGAGATACAATCTGCAGGGCAGATTTATGGCGAGGTGGTGGGTAGTGGCTTGGGTGCACTTACGTAGTGCATACAGGGATAATCGTCGGTCGGTGTCACATTTCATTTAAATAAGTCTTTAAAAGGCCTCTACCAGTTGGATCCGGCCCCTGGCACGCCTTCCAAAGGGCCAGGATCCCAGGGACCTGAGATGTTTAAAGACGTATAATAATAATAATAATCCCGGACGCTGCAGTTGCGTCGAGCTCGAGCGACGAATACTTCTCTCCGCCGACGACACCACCACCACCTGCGCGTCGACGGGGAGGACGCCGGCCGCCGGACAGCTTGGGACCTCGAGGCCCATCGGCTTCTGACAGGGTCCCCGCTCCCGGTGGAAGTGTGCAGCGCATGCGATGGACGCAATCGATCAACGAAAATGTAATGCACGCATACTTTGGGGCTACAGAGGGGGGAATTAACCTGACTGCGTACCGTGGTCGGATGCTCTCTCTGTTTCAGGTGCTTGAGCCAGCTGTCAACGTTTCGGCCCAACGAAAATGGCAATATCACATTGTACTGGGATCGGTCCATCATCACTGACAGGACTATTGTAGCCAATAAGCCTGATATTGTGGTGGTGGACCGAATCGAGAGGCGTACAATGATTGTTGACATTACCGTCCCGCATGACGGGAACCTCGTGAAAGCCGAGAAAGATAAGCAAATCAAGTATCTTGACTTGGCTCGCGAGGTTGTCGACATGTGGGATGTGGACACAGCGATCATTGTACCGATAGTCGTGTCGGCCAATGGCTTAATAGCCACGAGCCTCGACCAACACCTTAGGAGGCTCTCGTTAGGCAGCTGGGTCAAGGGCCTGATCCAGAAAGCAGTACTGCTGGACACGGCTCGCATTGTTAGGAGGTTCCTCTCTCTGGAGCCCTGACCGCCGGTAGCTTGGACCCTGTTCCCGATACCGGTGGGCCTCTATTTTTTATATTTTTAAATGTTTTTGTTTTTAAATTTATTTTATAAAAATATTTAAAAATGTAGATAATAAGAAAGACAATTAAATAAAGGAGTTAATAATTTATTATTTTCGTTTAGCCAACGTTAAGTTTCCCAACGAGGCTATTCGACCAAAGCCAGCCGTGCCAGACTGGCAATGCAGGATCGAACGGCGTATCGATGGGGCTGGGGTACTCATTGGCAAACTATACTGTTTCAGGGAGGGCAATACACGACCACGTGTAATGCGCTTCGCGAGACGGGCGTTTTTGGGGACTGTAGCTAGTCCCCGAGAATACATATCCCGTGTCAGGGAGCGCATCGACTTCCTGAAACAGAAAGTTTGTGCATGAGCAAACCGTATTAGGCGGAATAAGGGACGGGTTGACCGGTACTCGCAGAATCGCATGTTCCAGAGTGATGAGAGGTGGTTATACAGAGCTTGGGAGCGACCTGAACAAAATGTGACGGACGTGTGCCACCCGGATGATGTCGCCACGAGTGTATTCTGGCGAAGCATCTGGTCGGTGCCCATCTGTCTTACTAAGGGTGGCTGAATGCGTGATGTCGAGCGCGTGTGTGAAGCTATATCAGAAATGGAAAACGTAATCATCAGCCCATCTAATGTAGCCAAAGCAGTTCGTCCGCTACCGAACTCTAAGTCTGCGGGACCGGACGGACTGCATAACTTTTGGCTAAAATGGTAAAGCAACTCACACGCGCTACTGGCATCTTAATTTCAGTCATGCTTAGAGTCAGGGTCGCTGCTGCAGATTTTAACAACTTATGTTACTCACCTGCTCCTTAAGACAGGTAGTCCCGCGGTACTCAAGAATTATAGACCAATTACATGCTTGCCAACGGTTTATAAACCATGGCTGTAAATCCCGCGAAAGTGTGGGTGTCGAGGCTTTTTAAATGCGAAGACTCTTCACAACCGCGAGGTGTGCAGCCTCAGAGAATACTTTTTAGAAGCTGAAGTGGGTATGAACCGGGATGTGGTCGCGGTGGACAAGGGACTCACCCCGTTGTTCATGGCTAAAGAGAATTGGCGCAAACCTGTAGTAGTTACTACTGATGAACGCAAAGAGGTATGGCAAGGCAAGGAGCAGCATGGAGCTTCACGGGCGCTACTATCGGGCTTTCCAGGGGACCGATGTAGATTTTTTAGCATCCGTATCCTGGCTACGTTTCGGAGACTTTTTCGGGGAAACTCAAAGTTTTGTCTGTGCAATTATGAACGAAGTTATCCTGACGAATAACTACCGCAGACATATAATGAAGGACGGGACGGTTGACTTGTGTCGGGCATGCCACCGTCCAGGTGAATCCATCAGATATATTATCTCTGGTTGTTTTCGTCTGGCTAACGGCGAGTACTTATACAGACATAACCAAGTGGCCAGGATTATTCACCAGCAACTTGCTTTGAAATACAATCTAGTGGTTTCTGAGGTACCGTATTACAAGTATAATGTGTCCGACACAGTTTTAGAAAATGACCATGGCACGTTGTACTGGGATCGGTCTATCATCACTGATAGGACTATTGTTGCCAATAAGCCGGATATAGTGGTGATAGACCGATTAGCGCGCCGCACAATGATAATCGATGTCACCATCCCACATGACGAGAATCTCGTGAAAGCTGAGAAAGAGAAACAAATCAAGTATCTCGACTTAGCACACGAGGTTGTCGACATGTGGAATGTGGACTCGGCGATCATTGTGCCGATTGTCGTTACGGCCAACGGCGTGATGGCCAATAGCCTCGATGACCAGACCGGTGTATCGAGGCTGTCAATGCGCGGTTGGATCAAAGGATTGATACAGAAGGCAGTACTCCTCGATACGGCTCGCATTGTGAGGAGGTTCCTGTCTCTGGAGCCCTTACCTCACCGGTGGTAAGGGCTCCAGAGACAGGCTACCGAGCTTGGACCCTGCTCCCGATGGACCTCTATTTTTAACCGACTTCCCAAAAAGGAGGAGGTTATCAATTCGACTGTTTTTTTTATGTGTTACCTTAGAACTTTTTACTAGGTGAACCGATTTTGATGATTCTTTTTTTTTATTTATTTAAATTGCATCAAGATCCGATGAAGAACGGATTATAAATCAGAACTCTTCAATAAATGACGGCAAATCACTCGGGATAGCTGCAATCGCATGTCTGTTTATTGTTTACACCATTTCATAACATAACATCACACTGGTACACTCTAAAGGGGTACACAGGTGTGAACAGTTCACCCTGGTATACTCTCATTTTACCGGTTTTGTTTAATTTCATGTTAGTTCATGTCTGGCATCACTTTGGGCATTATAGATACCTAGCCTATAGAACTGGTCCAATAAATAAACACAATACAACTAAAAAGTGAAAAATAAAAACAATTTTTACATAAAATTCAACCGACTTCCAAATAAAAACGTTATTTTTCACCTTGTAGTGTTTTTATTTGGCAGTCGGTTGTATATTTTTGTAAAAAAAAAAAAAAAATATGTTTAAATGTTTTTTAAGTTTTGTTTTTTTTAATATTTAAAAATGTATTAAATGAGAAGGAAGATAAATAAAGGAATAATGATTTTTTAATTTGTATAGAATGCAAGTATTACAATAATGATATTAGTTTCAGATATATATTGCCCAGTACATTCTGCCTGTTGGAATAATGTATAGTGGTTAACTTACAGATAATTTAGAAACTAGATACTTCAATTCAAAATGAGATCATGAATCAGCTAAGTCTAAAATTATTTACATAATAATTTACTAATAAATGAGATAAACTGAAGCAAATATTACAATTCATCATTTATAAAATCGGTAACAGAGTAATAACATTTCTCTGTCATTTAATTTCGCGATTTTCAGTACACAATGCGTCTGCTACGAATAAGAAGGGAGGTTGTATCCTCTCGGTCCGTTTATGCTACCTCCTTTACGACCATCAACTCCTCGCAGAAGAGGGCGACTGCATCTTACGCGCTGTTACTTTCGACCATGGACTGGACACGTCTGAAAGCAAGTGGTTTCACAGTACCGACCGCCCCGCGCCGATTATGCAGCTTCGTGACCATGACCACGTATCACTGCGCTTCACAACCGAGGCTGGAAACTTCTCCAGGCGGTGTCGCCTCCACCCTCGAGTGTGAGCCCGCATTACAGTTTTCTGTTCCATCGAACCTTCATCATAACCGAAGTCTTTTTAACATCATCATCAGACAAAACGCTTTAAATTTTCTTTATTTTAAAAATATAATAATTTTTTAAATAAAGTATATAATTTATGAGCCATGACGAAATGACAATGACATTGACCCATAGAAATATAAAATACAGCATTGACCGATTCCGTGCGTCTCGCATCCAGCGCTTTCCCGCAACCTTAACCAGCAGCGTTATTGCGTAAGAGAATAAGGCAACGCAAAGAGTTTGACCGCTATCAATCGACCAATCACACAGACGGAAATCCACATCGCGTCATTCATCTCGCGTGTGATTGGTCGATTTGATAGCGGTCAAACCCTTCGCTTTGCCGAACTTTTTTTTTTGCCGAATTTACTTGCGCAATTCGGCTGCAGGTCATCGGTCCGCCTAGTGGGAGGCATTCCAACGCATCGTCTCCGATTCGCGGTCGTTATTCCAGAACTTCTCGGCCTCATCGGCCATCCGTTCTACGGGCAATGTGCGCTGCCTACTACGGCCACTTAAGTTTCGCAGTTCTTCGTGCTATGTCGGTAACTTTTGTTCTCCTGTGGATATCCTCATTTCTGATGCGATCACGCAAGGAAACGCCGAGCATCATCACCAACATCATCATTTCTGCCGAAAGACGTCCACTGCTGGACATAGGCATCCCCCAGGCGTCGCCATATTGACCGATCCCGTGCGTCTCGCATCGCCAACGCCGAGCATAGCCCTCTCCATTGCCCTTTGGGTGACTTTAAGCTTTCTGATGAAGCCCATTGTGAGCGACCACGTCTCGGTCTTATAGTTGATCACTGCCGCACACATACTGGTCATAGACTTTTGTCTTGAGACACTGCGGTAAATTGGACGAGAAGATACCGCATAACTTCCCGAACGCCGCCCAACCGAGTTGGATTCGACGGCTGACCTCTTTTCGAAGTTACGCCTAACCAACTGGACCGTTTGTTCCAGGTAGACATGATCGTCTACAACTTCGAGAGTAATCTCCGATCTTGATATAAGTGGGTGTTCCATGGGCATTCACCATGATCTTGGTTTTGTCCATGTTCATTTTAGCACCCACTCTTGAAAGCTCTACTGAGGTCATCGAGCATTGTACTGAGGCCTTCCATGGTCTCAGCCATGACCACCATGTCGTCGGCAAACTGAAGGTGAGTCCTCGCCATTAACGTTGATGCCTAGAACCAGAACCAGTCCAGAACCTTGAAGACATCCTTCAGCGCAGCAGTGAACAGTTTCGGAGAAATGACGTCTCCCTGTCTCACACCGCGCTGGAGATGATAGGTTTCGAGGTCTGGTCCTGAAGACGGACTGGCATGGTGGCGTTTTTCTACAAATCACATACATTACTATTAATATTTAATAGATCACTAAGGACAGGAATATTTCCAGATGTTTGAAAAACTGCAAAGGTTGTGCTTGACAAGAGCGGTGATAGCGATAATGTGGTTAATTATAGACCTATGTCTCTCCTGTCTACTATGGCGAAAGATTTTGAGTCTTAGATTTGTCCTCACATTCAGTCACACTTAAAAACTTTATCTTGGTGTCTCCCAGCATGGTTTTGTGGGCGCCAGTTCTACTTGTACAAATTTGGTGACTTTCACCGAATCCTTGGTTGATGCTGTTGACTCTGGCAAACAGGTTGACGTTATCTATACAGATTTTAGTAAAGCTTTTGATCGTGTGTCACACGATATCCTTATGGAAAAGTTAATTCCATATGAAATTACTGGTAATTTACTAGCTTGGTAGAAATCTTACTCGGAGAACCTTTTATGATAACTGATTTTATTTCTGTAAGTTGGTTTATATAAACTCTTTTACATGTCGATCATATTTTTTGAAACTAGATGAGGTCGGCGTTTTCTATCTGACTACTCTGAGAAGAAAGGCCGAAACGAACTCAGAGGTCACAGTATCTTTTAAAGTCCAGACAAAATCTTGGTTAGATCATGTGAAGACCATGTAGATTGATGTCTGAAATGATCTTTTGAGGAAAGAACCTGTCCAGTCAGTGCACGCATTTGTCAATAACCGTGCAGCTCAACTTAGAATTTAAGGAGCTCAACGATTCGACGAACAATACCAAAGGAAATTCGGGTAGGCCGCATAAATTACTCAACTGCCAGACCATCATTAAAAACTATCTGAGAAAAACAAAGTTTCTATTGCAGTTAATGGCTTCCAATCTATTAATTATGCTATTACATCGGGCGTTCCACAGGGTTCTCATATCGGTCCGATACTATTTATTGTCTTTGTCAATGATATACTTGTAGTATATATGTAAAATTATGAGTCAAACGATGATTCTGAGCTATTACAGAATGACCTGGATAAGTTAATCGAGTGGTGTGTTAACAATGACATGGACTTAAATATTAGTAAATGTTTTCACATTAAGTTTTTTAGGAAGAAGCTCTTGGTGCTGTCTGTGTAATACATTGGTATCCACGTCCTCTAGGAAGTAGAGCAAATCAGAGATCTGGGTGTAGTATTTGATAAAAAGCTTACGTTTATACATCACTTGGAGAGCATTATCAAGCGAGCTTCTAGAATTGGCTTTGTTATTAGAAACGCGGTTGGCTTTCGACGGAATTAAACTAAGATTTTATTGAACAACTGTTACGTTCCTAGTAAAGGGTCTTACAACAAGGACGGGACGATGTTAAAATTGAATAAATCAAGATGTGTGTGAGATATTAACGAAATATATTTTTTATTTAAAAGGCCCATTTATGCCATTATGGATGGAATATGACATCGTTCAAATGTCCGCCGCGGCTTCGTATGGTGGCACGAATCCGAGAGGTCCAATTTTTAATGACTCTGCTGCATAGATCCGGCTGAATCCGAGCGATGGCCTGCGTTATGTTGGCTTTCAGGGCAACGGTCGAATGTGGTTTATTGGCATAGACCTGCGACTGCGAAAACCCCACAAGAAAAAGTCTAGCGGAGTCAAATCACACGATCTTGGTGGCCAATTCACGTCACCTCTGCGAGAGATAACTCTACCCTCAAACCATGCAGAATGTCGATTGTGTCGTTCGCTGTATGCACCATCAATGTCAAGTAGCACCATCTTGCTGGAACCACATGTCGTTCACGTCCATATTGTTCAATTCAAGCCAAAAGAATTGTTTATCATTGATCTGTAGCGCTCGCTCGATCTATGCAGCAGAGTCATTAAAAATTGGACCTCTCGGATTCGTGCCACCATACGAAGCCGCGGCGGACATTTGAACGATGTCATATTCCATCCATAATGGCATAAATGGGCCTTTTAAATAAAAAATAAATTTCGTTAATATCTCACACACATCTTGTTTTATTCAATTTTAACATCGACCCGTCCTTGTTGAAAGACCCTTTATTTTGGAGTACTGTTTGGAGGCCGCATTACGCTACACATAAGTTGAGATTAGAGCGTATTCAGAAGAGGTTCCTCTGGCATTTAGCATATTCCTGCGGAATTGCCAAAAAGAAGCTATCGTACGCGGCTAGGTTATCGCATTTTAGGATACACTCTTTAGAAAAACTTAGAAATATTATAGATTCAAGTTTTTTAATTAAAATCTAGCGTAAAAAAATAGATTGTCCTCAGTTATTTGGCAGGATCAGGTTCCGAGCTCCAGCTAGACAGCCCCGTGCTCCTATTACTCCTTTTTACCCTCCACCACGTAGAACCGTCCTCGGTGACAATTCGGTCATTCCTCGGCTATATATCACTGTGTAAACTATTAAATAGTTGCAGCGATTTAGTAGACGTGCATGCGGACTCATTTACCAAGTTCCAAAAATTGACACACGGTGTTATGTAGTCTAATGTACTGGTTTAAAGTTTTATTTTTATTTTATAGTGAAAGATGTTTTCGGTATCATTTTGTACGATTTTTTTAATTTAATATTAAGTTGTTTCTAAATGTTTGTTCAATACTTTAGCATATGTGGTGGTTACCTGTAAAAATTGTGACACTCAACTATAGCTTGAATTGAATAATTACTGTAATATTCTTAGTCTTAACAATTTTTTGTGAGCCTAATTTAATTTATTTTTTTCCCTTTTTTAGGGTTCATCAATAGGATGGACCCTAATCTTATTACAATCTAGAGTTATATATAGACTAATAAGTAATTTAATTATAACCTAAACTACGAGTATTACATTGTCTTTACTAAGAATGTGCCCAATAGCACTTTTCTTATTGTCTCTATTAAGGCGAATACACTTCATTCTTGTGTTTGTTTGGTAGCACTTTTGTACGTTAAACTATTCACATTCACTAACACTAAACACTAACTCGAACGGTTTTGTTCTTTTTAGTCTTCTCACTATGTTTGTGTGGTCGAGAAGCTAGATTGCCTCGACGTTCACATGCTGATGAAGTCTCTTTTCGTGAGCTTCTGTAAATTTCTGGATCACTTTTTCGATGAACTCAACTTTTAGGACCCGATGGAGGTCATCATTTCGTATGGACCAAGGTGCATTTACAATTGCCCTTAGCTCTTTGTTCTGGACTCGTTATATAATTTATATATTGCTCTGTTTGGTGCAGCCCCATAGCTGAATACCATAAGTCCAAACTGGCAGCAGGACTTGTTTGTATAGCAACAATTTATTTTGCACGGACAGCATGGAGTTTCTTCCAAGCAGCCAATACATTATTTTATATCGGAAGTCGAGTTCTTCTTTTATCTTCTTGACGTGGGCTTTCCAGCGTAACTTTGCGTCAAGGGTCATGCCGAGATATTTGGCTGTATTCTCGTATGGGACTTGTTTATTATTAATGTAAACTGGAGAATACTGATGTTTTTTGTTGGTAAAATCTATATGTGAACAGATTTGGATTTATTTAGTTTAATCCTCAATTTTTTGGTCCAGTCATAAACTTGATTAACAGCCATTTGAACCTTCTACCTGGCTGTTTCCTACAGCCATTATGGCTGTATCGTCAGCAAAGGTCCCAATCGTGTTTTGCTCAAATTCTGGAATATCACAAGTGTATAGTAGGTACAGGACCGGACCTAACACACTTCCTTGCGGTGCGCCAGCTTTTATTTGTTTCAGTTCTGAGTAGGCATCTTCTTGTCTTATTCTAAAGACTGTTTAGAACAAAGGACTCTAATATATCTGCAAATTGCTTCGGTAACAGGCTTTTCAATTTATGTATAAGGCCTTCAAGCTATACTTTGTCAAACGCTTGCAACTAGGAATACTGTAGAACATACTTTCTTGTCTTCAAGGACATTTTCTATTACATTTGTGATCCTATGCACTTGATCAATAGTAGAGTGTTTTTCTCGAAAACCAAATTGGTGCTCTGGTATTATGTTCTTGCTATCTATTATAGGTTTAAGTCGTCTGAGTAACAGCTTTTCAAATAGCTTGGACATTATTGGTAGCAAGAAAATAGGCCTATATTTTTCCGGTTTACCTGGCTTAGCTATCATTATTACTTCAGCCACCTTCCATAAGTTTGGTACATATTTAAGCCTTAGTGCGGCATTGATAAGGGTCGTTAATTTAACCAGACCCTTTCTTGGTAGGTTATGAAGTACTTCTCCTGTTATTAAATCGTACCCTGGTGATTTTCGTGTGTTTATATCGTATTTTGTTTCTCGCGCGACTTCTCTCGGTGTTACAAGTTTTATGGTAACTTCATATTCCGATGTCACCATATTAAGCAAAGTGTGATCTTCAATGATTTCCCCGTCGTTCGGTTGGAAGATACTTTCTAGGTGTTCTGCAAACCTATTCGCTTTTTGCTCGTTAGTTACTGCCCATTGCCCGTTTTCACATTTGGTAGTAGGGATTTGGGTAATCGGCCTTTTTAAGCGCTTAGTAGCCTTCCAAAGAGAGTCTGTCCTATGATTCTGATTCTGAAGATAGGTTTTAAATAAATAAATAAAATAAATTCATTTATTTTCAGACTTTCTGTCCATAGGTACACTTACAAAACATATAATGAAATATACAAAAACAATACAGACAATAAACAAAACAAAATGAACAACACAAAAAACAACGAAGAAAACAGTTACAACACATAAAAAGTTACAAACAATAACCGGTGGAACTGTCCAATGCTCACAAGGCAGTGTGCAAGCGCATCCAGTGGCGCAGCAGTGGAGTGGTTTTGGTAGACTCGTCTTTAAAATCTTGGATTAGTATTCTTACCTTTTTTGTTAGATTATTCAATTTTCGTTTGTCTTCAGGGCACCTAGATTGATGCTACGTTTTCCTCTGTTTTCTTTTCTCCATAATGAAATGCTTGATTCTGAGCGGGTAAGTATTTCCCTTCGTCCTTTTGTTGAAGTCAGGCGTATTTTCCCACGCTGCTTGCTGGATATGCATTATGAACTTTTCTACTTCGATGCTTAGATGTTCGGGCGTTTTTATTGAACTTTAAGGTCTATCTGATCATTCAATCTGGCCTTGAAGCTCTCCCGGTCTGTAAAATAGCGAAGTGTGAGACAGGGAGACGTCATATCTCCGAAGCTGTTTACCGCTGCACTGGAGGATGTCTTCAAGGTTCTAGACTGGAGAGGGCTAGGCATCAACGTCAATGGCGAGTACATCACTCACCTTCGGTTTGCCGACGATATAGTGGTTATGGTGGAGACCATGGATGACCTCAGTATAATGCTCGATGACCTCAGTAGAGCTTCCGAAAGAGTGGGTCTTAGAATGAACATCGACAAAACCAAGGCGATGTTTAATGCCCATGTTACACCCACTCCTATCAAGGTCGGAGACTCTACACTCGAAGTTGTGGGCGACTATGTCTACCTGGGACAAACGATCCAGTTGGGTAGGGCCAACTTCGAGAAAGAGGTCAACCGAACCGGAATCCGACTCGGCTGGGCAGAGTTCGGGAAGTTGCGCGGTATCTTCTCGTCCAACTTACCACAGTGTCTCAAGACGAAAGTTTATCCAGTCTACTAGTGTGTGTTGCCAGTGATGACATATGGCTCTGAGACGTGGTCGCTTATAATGGGCCTCATCAGAAAGCTTACAGTCACTCAAAGAGCAATAGAGAGGGCTATACTCGGAGTTTACTTGCGTGATTGAATCAGAAATGTAGAGATCCGCAAGAGAACCGACATAGCCCGAAGAATTGCCAAACTTAAGTGGCAGTGGGCAGGGCACATTGCTCGCAGAACGGATGGCCGATGGGGTAGAAAGGTTCTGGAGTGGCGACCGCGAAACGGAAGACGTTCCGTTGTAAGGCCTCCCACCAGGTGGACCGATGACCTGGTGAAGGTTGCGGGAATCCGCTGGTTGCGAGACGCACGGGACCGGTCAATGTGGCGACGCTTGGGGGAGGCCTATGTCCAGCAGTGGACGTCTTTCAGCTGATATGATCATGATGATGATGGTCCCAGTAATAAAAAATAAAATAAAATAAGTCAGTCAATGAGAGGATTACAATATTTATGTCAATCAGAGTAACAGTATGGCAGTTATTGAATAATCACTAAGAAAATCGTCAATCGTGTAATAAGTTTTCGTAATTAAAATTTCTTTAAGCGTCCTTTTAAATTTTAATGTTGTCATATTTTTTATAATATTAGGTACGTATATATGAGTGGGGCCATACCAAAAAGTCTTTTTAGGGCTCTTTACCTCGAAAGGAAAAAACGGAACCTTATAGGATCACTTTGTTGTCCATCCGTCCGTCTGTCTGTCAAAACCCTTTTTCTCAGGAACGCGTGGAGGTATAAAGCTGAAATTTATATCAAATACTCAAGTCTACTGTCCTTTAAAGCTGAGAAATCAAATTTCTAAGCCAACGCAATCAAAAGATACAGCCGTTTATGCCGCAAATACCAGAAATTGCCACAAATTTTCGACACTCGCAAGGGAATCAAAACCTACAGGGTACTTACTTCCCGTGAACTAGAATCTTGAAATTTGGCACGAAGCAAAGTTTTATAGCATATATAAAAGACCGACATCCTTAAATTTTTATTTACATCACATATTTTTAGGGTTCCGTACCTCGAAAGGTAAATATACTTTTAAAGGAAGCAACCGGAAAATAAAGCTCAGTCAGTAGTAGTCAGGTAGTTATAATAACAAAGGTACCTGTGTATATGTAGCTGTTTAATATTTACATGACCTATATACATACGTGGGCATCATCTAGCTAGTTATCTCTATCTTCCCAGAATTTTACTTTTCACCTTGAGCTTTTTATTAATACCTACCTACCTGATTTTACCGGCGATAATCTAGCGGTGGCATTCTGGTTTCACTATTACTTTAAAAGATCAGTCCATCCGATAACAATTTACGTCTGAATATTATCATGAATATAGATGAGTCTGGAAATAGAACAATTTTAATAATTTAGAACGGCCATAAAACAGGCGAGTCGGGCCGCTAACCGTTCGACAGCCAGCCGCGGTAAACGATATGTGTTGGATTTGTTGATGCTTTGTTGTCTATACGCTATTTATAATCGGATTATCCGGCAACCAGCTGTACGAGATAAAACGCCGGATTGCGTACACACAATAAAACACCAAGTGGGCTAAAGTTCGGACGGGAGCATTATTTCACGTTGAAACATATCATTCCACAATCCACAGCCGTGCAGAATTCTGTAAACAAATGAGACACGGTGCGTGGGCAGATGCGTACATTAGGGATTTTTAGTAACTCACAGTTTAGTCTAATCAATCTTTATTATTCATTTCGTAAGATTGAGAACTAAAAACACAATCTGTCTGTGAGAAATCTAAATAATTGCCCATTAACGGTTTCGTCACATACAACAGAAATAGCTTCAACAACAGATAGTGAACATTTTATACGGGAAACGCTCGCTAAATAACGTACGTCAGTAAAGCTTTTATTGGTTTCGGGAACTTTGATGAATAAGATTGGGTTTGACTTTTTCAATAAAAAAGGTTTTAATACAAACACAAGGGTGCTTAAAATATAAATTACTAGTTAATATTAGTTAGAAACTGATAGTTTGATCTTTTGACCAAAGTTCCTAGGTATTAGCGTTCGCGCCTGTATTTTGCATTTGTAACTAACTAATAATAATAAATCATAATACTCGCAAAAATAAGAAAACCGGCCAAGTGCAAGTCGGACTCGGGCACGTTTTTGCGATACTTCCGTACCATTATCGCAAAAAACGGCAAATAGTCACTTTTGTTGTATGGGAGCCCCACATAAATATTTATTTTATATCGGCAATATATGTTATAGCGGCAACAGAAATACATCATCTGTGAACATATCAAATGTCTAGCTGTCACGGTTCATGAGATACAGCCTGGTGACAGACGGACAGACGGACAGACAGACAGATGGACAGACGGACAGACAAACAGACGGACCGTGGAGGCTATTAACGGACCCGTTTTTACCCTTTGGGTACGGAACCCTAAAAAACCAATGTAGGCGTGAACAAAATATTAATATAAATGATTTAGAAACGAAGATTAGTTTAAAATAAAAGTTGTACCTACAACTCAAATATATCAGACTAACGGCACAGTATAAAACGGACTGATCTAAAGGGTTTGCTGTTGCCAATAAATCATTTCTGTTATTACAATCCGTAAGTGGGTAGGCATAAATTTAATTTGAACGAGCATGTACTGTAATAATTTTGATGGTTTTTTGAAGTCAGGGCTTGCACAAATGTGTTTTTGTCTGTGCAACCTGCCACATTTAGCTGTACCCCGTATAACTTATGAGAGGTAGGAAAATCACAATTTAGAACCACGAATCTTTTCTTTTTTTCAGCCTTATACATTATAGTATCAACAGATTTTGCAGCTAGCATCCAGGTGCCTAGCTACATAAGATTTTACCAACGGCTACATACAAAATAAAATAAAAATATAATTTTAACCGACTTCAAAAAGGAGGAGGTTCTCAATTCAACTGTATTTGTTTATGTTTTTTGAGTACTTTTTACTGGTGAACCAATTTTGATGATCATTTTTTTATTTGAAAGCTGGTGTATATCATGCGGTTCCATTTAAATTTAATCAAGATCTGACGTATAGTTTTTGTGTTATCCTTAATAATGCTATGCTAGTATTATATTATCTGTGATAATGCATGGTAATATATGGTATCAAAACTAAAAAGATAAAATTTACTGGTAGGGATGCCTTCCTGCATTAAGTCCGCCTATGTATAACCATTGTAGTACATGAAGTTTAAAATAAATAAATAAAAATACAAAATAGTTTAACAAAAAGACTAAACCGACTTCCAAAACAAAACACTACAAAACGAAAAATAACTTTCTTTTCGGAAGTCGGTGTCAAAAACGAAAAAAAAATAGGTACCAAAGACACCGAAACTTTTTCGGAAGTTTCGGTGTTTTAAAGTTAGGTTGGTACTTTGGTTAGAAAGTTATTTTTCGCTTTGTAGTATTTTTTTTATGTCGATTTTATTTATTTTTAATGTTGGGGCCGGCTTCCAGTCGTACCGGATAACCGGATGCAGTAAAAATACAGTATATTTTGCATAGAGAGACTGCCTAGCTGAGCTCCACAAACCAGTAAATGAGTAATACAATACCCTTTGGTAAAACTGGATGTTACGATTTCCGTGTTTCTGGCCACCCATAACTACTATCAAATATCTACAACATATCAGCCCCCCTAGCCAAGTTACAAACGTTTCGAATCGAATCTGAGGCCTTAGAGCGAGTTTTTACTCACGCTCGATCGCGTTAACGTTAACGCCAATTTGTATTGAAACTGAATAAGCGCCATCTGGTGACGGCAAGGCAAAACCTGTTTTTTTGTATACATTTTGACATAAGAGATCGTTTACGTTAACGCGATTGAGCGTGAGTAAAAACTCGCACTAAGGGCACTGTGTCTACAATCGTTAACGCCTTCTATTTGTATGGTCTGACCACGTGACTTAACTTTCAGTGTGCTTATTCCGAGTTTTTTAACGTACTCACGCGTGATAACGTAAACGATCTCTTATGTCCAGTTTCAATAGCGTGAGTAAAAACACGCAATAAGGCATCTGATGTGTCATTCCCATTCATTGATTCGTTTTCTACTAGTGTTATTGACTGTAGATTGTCAACTTGGCTACAGGTGCTGATATCTATGGATAATCATCTATCCATAGACTTAACTCGCCAAGCCGGCTCACCCTTCGATTGAATACGCACGGTTATTCCTGTTATTTCTTTACCATGAGTCATTCAATCAATCTACCTAGCCTTTGCCCAACTATATTGGGGTCGGCTTCCAGTCTAACCGGATTTAGCTGAGTACCAGTGTTTTACATGCAGCGACTGCCTATCTGACCTCCACAACCCAGTAACTGGGTAACACGATACCCCTTGGCAAGACTTGTGTCAGATCTCAAGCTTCTGAATACTCGTAACGACTGTCAAAAATCTTCAAATGACAGCCGGAACCAACGGCTTAACGTGCTTTCCGAGGCACGAAGGAAACTCAGTATATTGAAAATGGTCACCCATCCACGGACCGACCTAGTCAAGCGTTGCTTAACCTTGATGATCGACCCGTGCGGCTGTTATTATTTAGCCACGAGCTCCTCCTTCACCATGAGTCATTAAATCCCATAAAAAAACTAGTTCATAGTTACGTGAACTACTGTAAAATGTTCTTAGCTACATAGGTATTAGATAATCCGAGGAATAGTGGGAAATAATAACATCTGCAACTCTTCGTTCACTCGTATTATTGTAGTTACAATCATTCCGAATGTTTATTTAACATATTTTCTTTTTACGTCATTTCAATTTGTACCTACTCGTCTGCAAACGAAAAAAAAGCTAAAATTAAAAATGGAACGGGTCTGAGGATGGTTTGCATAAATTCATGATATTATGATTTGAATACCTCTGTGTAAGAATTTGGCAATCTCGTGGACTGGTATCGCTCAACGAGCTTCGTAAAAGCTTATCAATAAGACTTGTCAGCACCCGCAGATTCTGATTTATCCAGTTTTGAAGATTGATGTTGACTGATAGGTAATCAGCGTAAAATGGATGCCTTCGATGTACAGAATACCTAGTCACGTTAACACAGCCATATTGGATTATTAAATGGGCTGATGTAGTGATGAATGGCATAACATTGCAGGTGTCTTGTTTCAGTAAAAAAAATATTTTTGTTAATTCTCGTAATGCCATTGTTAAAATATTTCATACTAGCTTCTGCAAGCGGCTTCGCCCGCGTGAGTATTGTTTTATTTAACACGAGCAGTTGCCCGCGGCTTCGCTCCCGTGGGCCACCCCACAGGACCCGTTTTCGGGATTAAAAAATAGCCTATGTTACTCAGGAATAACGTAGCTTTCTATTGGTGAAAGAATTTTTTAAATCGGTCCAGTAGTTTCGGAGCCTATTCGGTACAAACAAACAAACAAACAAAACAATCTTTCCTCTTTATAATATTAGTATAGATCCCACCCAAGGGAACATTATACCGGGATAAAAATATTATCTTTGTGTTATGCCAGGCGATGGTCTATCTCTGTGCCAAATTTCATCCAGACCCGTTCAGCCGTTCATCCATCTATTCAAACTTTCGCTTTTATAATATTAGTAAGATATAATGTATTATTTATAATGTAGCTAGAGCTTTTAAATTATAACGCTACTAAGTTACGTAGTACCTAACCTACATTGGCTACGTAGGGTAGGGGTATGTAGGATTTTAGGCATCCATTATTAAAGGATAGTATTTAAACGAGCGAAAATAAATTCAATTTAAAGGTGTAAAAAATATTGAATAAGGCTTACTGAAATACTTAGTGGGCGAATAAAAATGTTTAAAACAGTGACTTGAAAATAAAAGTTTGTCGACAGAGCCTTTTTCTTTCTGCAGGGTCTAAAGTAACCTCCTCGTCAAAGTATCCATGTCGGGGTTCTCTAAGTTCCCGAGCTCGCTTCACTCGCTCTTGGACTAATTCGTTGAGAACACGAATACACCCGAAATCTCGCGCTACACAGCGAAATCGCCTCCGTCGGTTGTTCTGCTATTTTCAAAAGAATAATATGCTAAAATAGATAAATAGAATCCGAAATACAATTAAATTATGTATCAATATTTTTACCGCAACTCACAACAATCTCCATTCAAAATATTTTTCACCCGGTTCCCATCCCATTAATAAAAAAAAATATAAACCTCATTCACTGTGGACTCTCAAACCTAAAATTGTAGCAGGCTATTCAATGTTTAATAGCGATCAGAATATTTGCGTTTGCCAAACCTCAGCTTGAACAATAAAGAAGTCACGCAAAAATGTTTGAAGCCGTTTAAATTGGTGACAGAACGATTTACAATATATTACTCTTGTTTTTATTGCAAGTAAACTAAAATCTCTAATTTCAAGCTCATCCATTCTGTACTTACTATATTTTTTCCATATTGCCTCGAACGAAAAACCCTTTTTATAGTTTTACGCTTATCTTGACCTTAATATTGTAGAATACAAATTCGACAGATATTCCTCTTTTTATGAACTCGAGTTACGTACGGTTGTCCTGGATTCGAATTGTTTTACGAACTGCCGAGTCCATAACTGTTGCTCAAAATAACCTGTCTCGAGATTTCCAGTGCTCATAAAAATGCGATTGATTTATAGTCAGTACATTTGTATTGGCACCCACCCATTACGCTACACTGCTGAATAACGCTACTCTTGCACACGCACACAATAAATTCGTAATAACATTATTTAATTTCTATGTTATTATTAATAAATTACAACATAATCTGGAATTGTATTTGGAATTTCACAAAAAAATATATACGAAAGTGTAAAGTGGATTTAATATTATATTCACACGGTGTTGTTTGGAGGAGCTCGTGGCTAAATAATAACAGCCGCACGGGTCGATCATCAAGGTCCAAGGTTAAGCAACGCTTGACGAGGTCGGTCGGTGGATGGGTGACCATTTCAACATACCGAGTTTCCTCCGTGCCTCGGAAAGCACGTTTTGCCGTTGGTCCCGGCTGTAATTTGAAGATCTTTGACAGTCGTTACGGGTAGTCAGAAGCTTGAGATTTGACACCAGCCTTCACAAGGGGTATCGTGTAACCCAGCTACTGGGTTGTGGAGGTCAGATAGGCAGTCGCTCCATGTAAAACACTGGTATTCAGCTGAATCCGGTAAGACTGGAAGCCGACCCCAATATAGTTGGGAAAAGGCTAGGTAGATATATACACGGTGTTGTTTGCAGAGTTGTCTTCTGAAAATATTCTCATCGATCACTCATAAAATATTTTCTGTTAAGTCTGTCTGGGTCTACACTTCGATAGTTTATTTCAATCTGGTGATGAAACAATAAATAAAATCTACGTTTTAGCTAAGTAAAATAATCGATCTACTTTGGATTGGCAGTGTAATGTCTAGCAAAATAGATTCTGGAAATTTCGTTATCCAACATGTTTTAATTTTATAGCATGTACCTGAAAGATTCGGAACATGTAGAACGGTGAGTCACTCAACCGTACTTAAAAATACTTTTTGGGCAGAGGTTATGCCAGATATGTACTTGGTAGGTAGTTATCCAAATCCACCCAGTAAATCCAGGACCATTAGGTATAACAATCCAGTCTGTTTTTATCATAAAACACAATGACTTTTTAAATTTAAATATAAAGTTTATAAGAAAATAACAAGAAAGCTATAACATTTTCTTCTGAGCTGCACAATCAACATGAAGCTTGACAAATTTATAGAGCAGCAAGATAAACACGAAATGAAGCAATAAAGGCACGAAAATAAAAATAACTGTGCATTACGTGCGACAAGGATTTATTTACAAAATAGAATAAAAATATACCCTGTCATGTTCCCAAATACTACGTTTTAAGTGCCAATCAGACTGGTGGGATCGCGGGAGCAATGCACCAGGGTCGAAAGGACGTATCTAACGTTATTGTTGAAAACTCAATTTGTGCCAAATCTCCATTCAAGCATCACTCACGGATCATCACTGCCGTGATGATGGATTGTCATTACCGTTTAATCATTTTTTAAAGAGTAACACTCTTACAATAACAAAAGGACATGTTTTTAAACAATGTCTATTTTCATAAAATCAATCATCGTTTTGTTTTTTAGGGTTCCGTACCCAAAGGGTAAAAACGGGACCCTATTACTAAGACTTCGCGATCCGTCTGTCTGTCTGTCCGTCTGTCACCAGGCTGTATCTCATAAACTGTGATAGCTAGACAGTTGAAATTTTCACAGATGATGTATTTCTGTTGCCGCTATAACAAATACAAAAAACAGTATAAAATAAATATTTAAGGAGCTCCCATACAACAAACGTGGTTTTTTTGCAGTGTTTTGCGATAATGGTACGGAACCCTTCGTGTGCGAGTCCGACTCGCACTTGGCCGTTTTTTTTTGTTTTGTGTAAAGCTGAATTCACAATCTCTCATTGTTTTTTTCTACTTAGTGGAACCGATACTTTTTCACTGCATGTGTCATATGCCTTTTCTTAAAGAGTAAATTAGATCTGGAAATTCGGATATTAATGTTGTAAAGCAGACAGTGCACGCCTATTCTTATTCTATGACTTAGTTAACGTCAAAATGATATATATATATATATCAGACCTGTGTGCGTTATTAGGAGGTTCGGTACGTTACGAACAACTAATAGGTACATTTTCTACAATAAAGGAAAAATGAGCTAGCTTACAGTTTTTAGGGTTCCGTACCCAAAGGGTAAAAACGGGACCCTATTACTAAGACTCCGCGATCCGTCTGTCTGTCTGTCTGTCCGTCTGTCACCAGGCTGTATCTCATGAACCGTGATAGCTAGACAGTTGAAATTTTCACAGATACTGTATTTCTGTTGCCGCTATAACAACAAATACTAAAAACAAAAATAAAATAAGTATTTAAGTGGGGCTCCCATACAACAAACGTGTTTTTTTTCCGTTTTATGCGATAATGGTACCCTTCATGCGCGAGTCCGACTCGCACTTGGCCGGTTTTTTTTTTCTTATAGCTTATAGTTTTACGAAATTCCAAGAGATATAATTTAGTCAGCAATGTTTTGTTAACATAGCAATCATGGCGTGATTGTTATGTTAACAAAACACTACGATGCAAACAAAATTTATTTTGAGTATTTCGGATTGCACCTTGCAATCTGAAATACTCAAAATAAATGATATAGGTGAACGTGCGCAGTACATTTTTTTTACTATATCTACGACCTACGTTAAAGACCAGTACATATCTACAACAGAAAATTATTGTTAAATGGACACTTTTGCCAAACTTCTGCTCACTAATTTGCAACGGATTAGCTACACGTAAATCATGTTATCGTAATGAATGATGGCTACCGGATTTTTTGACAATTAATGTGTTGGCAACACGTCTCGCAACGTTTTCTAATTAGAACTAAAGCACATATTGGATTTCTTTGAATATTATTTGACTTTCTCAACAGTCTAATAGACACTTGGTGATGATTATATGATGAGTCCTAGGTTCAGTGATACATAATATTGGATTTTCACAATAGAACGTTCGGGTTTGTACCCGGTCCATGTCAATAGCCTTGCCTCACCAACATGAGATGTATAAATAACTAGTATAAGGGTGTTATCTTTGTCTACCACATCGGTGTTAGAAGCGTGATGTTCATGACAAAGTTTTCCTCCTACTTTTATTCCGGGAAAGCGGCTCAATGGCCTGTAATTCAGGCCACTACAGTTCCAGCCATTCATTTTCCTCAGATGACAACTTACATAAGAACTTATATTTGTATGAATTACTGTAATGCTGTACAAAATGTCTGATCTCTGGCGAAATTTATCGTAGCGGCTCATTTGCGAAATACAAATTAATTGCATTAGAATTTAGTTTCATAGGTGGCTTTTAAAACAAAATAACGGCAGTTTTAGTATAGGTACAGGTCTTCAAAATGGTGCTCGTCTAGGGTTAGTAAGTATCACCGCCGTTTCTGCAAGCAGCTTAGCTGTTTTCCAGTTTGAAGATTTTGGCTTGCTTGACGGTGTAGTCACAGAGAAAAATATTACAGCTTTCTGCCTTAGGCATGAACGCAAAACAATAGCGATACATTTTAATGCCCTGTAAGCGAGGCTCAGGAGAGACGCTTCTCAGTCTTTCCAGGGACGGGCCCTAACAGGCGTTGCACAGAGGGGGTTCCGAGTGGTATTTTAAGAGTTAATGGAGCCCCTTCCAATTGCTGATGGTGATCAGCGGGATGGTTTTAGTGAGTGAAAAATCTCACACTCCCAAAAAAAAATCGACCAATCACTTGCGAGATAAAAGACGTGATGTGGATTTCAGTCTATGTGATTGATCGATTTTTCATTCTCTTTGCCCTTTGCCATGCCGAATTCATTACGCAATAAGGCTGCTGGTCTTTTTCCCAAAAGTCCAAGCGCCTTTTGAAGGTATACCCTGTCAATAACAACATACAAGCGTAGTCACCTGCTGATAGCCAACTTATAACATAACTCTACAGTCTACTGTAGGCATGTAGCATTATGTCTTTACAGCAAAAAAATACTTGTCAAAGCACTTTTTCTATCAATGCAAACTTAAAATCCTAGCCCTTACTTATGTGCACGTAAGTTGTTTCGTTACTAAATAGAAACAGCCGAGATCGATCCGTAGATGTGTGACTTTCCATTACATAGTTGGACCCGGCTATCATTTGAAGATCTTTGATAGTCATTACGGCCTTAATCAGAAGATAACCGGGTTGTGGAAGTCAGACAGGCAGTGATAGCTCCGTTGACAATAGTAGTATTCATCTTCATCTGGTTAGAATGGAACCCGTCAGAAACATAGTTGGAATAAAAAAAGAATTTATACAAAAAAATACTATACCAACTTCCAAATAAAAACACTACAAAGTGAAAAATTACTTTCTTTTTGGAAGTCGGTGTCTTTGGTAGGTACCATTTTTTTCGTTATGGACACCGACTTAAAAAAATAAAGTAATTTTTCACTTAGTAGTGTTTTTATTTGGAAGCAGGTAGTATTTTTTATTTTCACTTTTTGTATTTTTACCTGGATATCATGAAATTTGAACATCACCGGTGAAATGAGAGTATACCAAGGTAAACTGTACACGTACCCTTTTAGAGCGTACTGGCGTGATGTTATTTTATAAAAATATTATAAACAATAAACAGGCATGCGATTGCAGCAATCCCGATAGATCTGCCGAAATTTATTGAAGAGTTCTGTTGTATATCTCCGAAGTTCTTCATCAGATCGTCACCAAATTAAAATGGGACCAATTTGGGAACGTACTCTTTCAAACAAAAAAGAATGTTCAAAATCGATCCACAATTGACGGCGAAATCGGTGAAAAAAAAACCGCTGTAATGTCGAACTTAAAACCTCCTCCTTATTGGAAAGTCGGTTAAAAAGGCGAGACTGACGAATATGCAAGAAAAAGCTGAAATACCAACTAAGTATATACAAATAGCGGTCAAATGCTTCAACTAAGTATATACAACTAAGTATATACAAATAGCGGTCAAATGCTTCAACTAACTTCCACTTACGCATTAGTTTGGTATTGCTGTTTGCTATCCATCACATCCGCTATGCACATCTAGCTCGTGCCGACTCTTATAAATATTTTTCTTTCGTTTTCCAGAGTAAACTTCCCTCTGTACCTACGTACTCAAAGTGCTTGTAAATCGCATATTTAATAACACTTACGATATTCAATAGTAACATTACCTAAATTTTGTCGTAAATCAAACAAAACTTATAGCTAATCCAATAAAAATATGAAGGTATAATGTGTGCCAGAATAGGTACCATGACGTGACGTCACGTCTATTCTGCACAAGCCTCACGTCTCAAGCTAATGGCGTAAAAGTTAATGGCGTGTGATGCCCTAATGATTGATGCCACCTAGTAAAATAAGCCGTAGTTAACGCGCGTGGGCGATTGGATCATGCACATAATTACTCACTTGCTCAATTAGCAGCTCATCCAACCGTGCCTTATTCGCATTCGTTGAATACATCACATTCACAACTTATCTACGATTATTATTCAACCCTCAAACGGATTAAACAGGTAATCTCTAGATGAAAAGATTGAGCAGTAAAATGTATTTATAAAACTCAAAATTTTCCTCAGTTCTAAGAATCATGTCGGTAGCCAGATATTAAGCAGGCACCAATAAAAATTATTTCGATAATAATTAATAACGACTGCGTTGATAAAAGAAAATCTGCAATTTCCTATTACCATAGTAATAAACTGCCTACACACGACAAACGACTTTAAAATTACACCTAATTATTCGCATTTATGACACGGCAGAAGCGGGGTCGTTTGGGCGGGCGACGAGGTTACGGGGGGCGGGCGGCACATTACACGCTTCAGCATCGCACGCACCGCTTGTTTACGTTTTTCATAACCACGTTTCTACTAAAAATACTTTAGCATCCTGCCGTTTGAGGCTCACGCCATTGGTCGGCGCAAGCGCAGGAAGCCGGGGAGGACTTGGGGGCCATCGGAGCCGCCGGGGGCCCCTCGCCCCCCGCCTCCCGGCCCCGCGCCGCCGCACACATCGCCCGGTTTATATGAAAGATTCGGAAAGGCCAGCCTAACTCGTGGGGCAGCAGAAATAACCCTGAACGCTGGAAACATCAGACTAGCGGGCAGTCGTGTTGTGCGTCTCAAAGTGTTAACAAGTGACATTAAACATGGTTCTGGATACAGCAGACTGGGTAGGTGTCCAGAAAATGAAAATAAAACAATAACTTTATTATTTACATTTAAAAATTAAATTAAAATAATGTGGCTCGGGCATGTTACTAATTATTCAAAATGAAATATGAGGGGATATTTGAGAAGAAACAAATGGTGATAGATGTTGAGTGGATGCTAACAGGTGCTGTCACCGCTCGTCGTACAGCCGAACGATTTCGTGGTTGAGTGACAGCTGTCGCGGAAGTGACAACTAACTTAGCGTAGTTGTTATTTCTAACAATTAAATCTTCATTGACAATAACATGACACTAAACACTGTGCAGCTGTTAACTTTAACAATAACAATAAGAGAAAACTTTTTATCTGCTCAATGAATGAAATATGCTGACGCTTTACAGTGAGTTTTTGGTTACTATGCTTGCAATATTAGCCAGCAAGTTCCATCACTGAAACTGAAGGAATTAAAAAAAAGTTTTAGAATTAGCTATTTACCAGATAATTTATTTTGAGAAAGCTTTTAACACAATGAGAGGAATTTCATGTTCGCAAGTTCCGTTGCCTGCTTCTAATTAATTACAAATTCACATACTTCTAGAGATTCTAATTCTGTTCCTATTTTTGTTAATCTGGATATGTTTTACCTACTTGTATTTATGGGTTCACATATTAATATGACATTATATCATTGAATAAAAAAATGTTGTAGAGTGTTTAGTTATTTTTGATGAAGTTATTAAAAAAGTGGAAATTCCAAAAAACTTTTTTGAATAACTTCATTCACTTGTTTAATAACTTAGGTGCTTACAAAACAGTTATATGGATTGCACAAAACATTTATTTATACTGTTTTGTCCAAAAACACATTGTAGAATTTTTTCAGGGAGACATAAGTAGAATATAGGGATCATCCAAGTAGTTTTAGTTATTCTCTCCTTCGGCAGTCGGGTAAAATCATGATCATTATAATAATATAAAAGGTTTGTTTTCTCCTCACAAAGTTTCTTACATTCTATGCCTTGCGGTTTAAACCAGGGTATAGTGAGAGACTGGTGCTTGTGATAGGTTTCAATAAGAACCTGTATTAATATTTCTAGTTTGATTGGTTGCCTTATAATGCTCTTCAAACTAACGTAAAGCATCATAAAGTTTTAAGTATTTAAAGTCTGCTTAAAATAAATTTACTAGCATGTACGCAAGTCCAACAAGTCTATTTCAGTTTCAATTGCACATAAAATAAATTTATTATGCTTCAGTAACGCAATCCCACGAAAGTTGCGACTATCACCTATTTATCTGCATAGATACTTACGTATTTTAATAAATATTTTCGTGCACATTACTTTCCACAAAAATATTTTTATTTACCTCTGCCAACACAAATACAGCCAACGAAACATTCCTGAAAACATTCAGATGCAATGCAATAACTTTGATAAATAATACGACAGCTTTATTTTAAATACCTCTCTGTTTTTTCTATGAGTTTAGAAATACTTTTATTTTAAATTTTCGTTTTATTAAAATTATTCTTGTGACTTTCAGGCCGATGAGCTCCCCCCAGAACAGATTGCCGGTAAGTTCACTGACCTTATCAAACCTATGGCTAACATTTATTTTTAATCCATACGCTCGAATAAATAACGTTTTAAAATAAAACATGAAAATGTAAATGTTATAATGTTTACATAAAAGATGGAAAAACGCAAGCTTTGTATTGGCGATACGCCAACTATACAATGGAGGATGAAGTTAATAAAAGGGGACTCGTGTGTGACGAAAGAAATTAATGATTTTAATTTTGCATGTGGGCCTAATTAGGAAGACAAAAATAGAAGAAGACTATCTTAAAAAATTATAATAATAAAATGTTTAATAATGTATATTAAAACGTTCTATTCTTAACGTTAAAAAGGCACAAAACCGTACTTGCATATAAAACCGAATGTTTTATAAAATACTCCACTATTTATTTTCTTAGTAAAATCCATGAGCCAACTCGTGATTTGTCAAAAGTTAATGAAGAAATTACAAACTAACATATTGTGTTGTAGGTGTGCCAGCATTTGAAACAGTGCATTACTTACCTTTAATAATCTACATTGCACTTTTCCAGTCCACATTGTTGCTCTGCTTTAGATTGTAAATAGGTATGAAATATTATTCATTTGCAGTTTCTACATATTTTATGTCGTTACTGTGCATTTTAATGTAGTTAATTCACACTCAACGCTTATAAATTCCCTGGGGAAAGCTCTCAGGGAACCTTTCTTAGAAGTGCACAAATACACTAAAATTCACTATTACTTGTGAGAAACAGTAAATAATTTTATGGCACAATTCAAACAAAATTATCCAGACCAAAGCTTTCATGTTTACAAATATAAGTTGATACTTACCTGCTTAGAAGAAATTCTAGAAACAATGGACCGTAATGAAGACTACAATAAACCAAGCATACTAACCTTTTCAATAAAATACACGATTGTATCGTGTTTCATTATACACTGACATACGTCACAAGCTTTACTGTCTTTGAAATGTGCAAGAGTACGCATGAGGCAAACAGTTTGGAAAGCCGAATTCAATTTGTATTTACATCCGGACATCGAAAGAAACATTGCCACGCAAATGGGTAGAATAGAACAGAATAGAATAGAGTAGATTAGAGTAGAGTAAAGTACAGTAGAATAGAATAGAATATACTTTATTGTACACCATAAAAGTTACACTTCTCTTTAAATAGATATAGTAGGTAGATACTACAGCTTCTGTTACAGTTGCAACGTCCGTCGGAAATCTTATAAAATACAGCTCCAATTAATTAGTTTAATTCGTTTTTCAGTACAAGTGCGAACATGTACCATTAGATGTACACAAATTAATGATTTAATGTATCAGTGCCAACTATAATCAAGTGTCGTTAAGAACATTTAGGCAAATAAACAACGCGTTTGAAATTCTGTTACATTGATAATAACTTGTCTGCAGAAATGAAAACGTTTTGTTAAACAAACACAGACAAGAGGATGTTCTGTTTATGTTATTATAAGAAAATGGTTGTTTTCCCTCGAGTGTAGAAAAAACAATGATGTCGAACTACGGAATTCGTTTCCAGAAAAGTTTAGCCATTTCCTTTGAATTGCTATAAAACAAATTAAAAGATTATAAAGGATTATACACAACTGAGTATTATTTCGATCATAATTCTTCTTGAAACTTTTTAATTGTTTTGTTTGTCTCAAGAAATCGGTTTCTATTGTTATTTGTTGACACGATTTATGACTGGTTTAATGGCCAAAGATTAACTCTGGAACAATTAATGAAAGTTTTTATTAGAAAAACAAAAGTTTCATAGTAGAATACTAACTATTAGGCATTATGCAACTTTTACTTATTAGGGATTGTTGATGCCTGAATAAAGCTATACTGAAAGCCCGAATGGTATCATATTACTCAACAATTTTGTTTAATTTTATACCAACTATAACATTATGACGTGGCATTTTGAAAAACACAAAGTTGCATCAATATTTACGCAGATAACGTAGTGCATATTTTTTATTTACGGGAGTTTCATAAAATCGGCTCGGGTGTTTGTGGACAGGCAGGCGGGCGCGGTTGCCGCGTGGCAACACGGCTGGAAGCCTGCCAACGGACCGTGGAAATCAGATAGAACGTGCTATCGTCATTGTTTAACCAATAACGTGGAACCAATTTCCCAGAACTTCAAAATAACTGTGCACCGTTATATTATCGACAGTTCGATTCTAAATTCGAATGATGACTAATTAAAAGCTTACGGGTTACGCTATGTGTGCCACTGTTTAATGTTTATTACTAAAATTATTTCTGTATTCAAACGTTACAGTTATTTCCAATGTTTACAATAGTTTGCGATTCGTACAACATTACTTTGTTTACAATACAATGACATTACAGCGTATACAACATGAAAGCGGTGCGAATTTACTTACTCACGTACAACATGTTTGAATTGAGGTGAGGACAGCGTGTTTTCATTATTTGACGTAAACGCGTAAAACAATTTTCGTGGAAATTCACCATTCTCACGTATATCTATTTCTGAAATTATTATGAGCTTTGAAGTCGGGATTAACGTAAGGGACTTGTTTTTTATTAAAAGCATAAAGTCTGACAGGCTTACACACATTAAGGTTACTTTAGATGTTCTTATTTTTCACAACAGTATTAAAATTGTGTAATATAAATATTTTTCCAGCTTACCAATTTCCATTAAGTATATAAATAAGCCCATCAAAGAAGAAATTAAATTTTCATAACATGTCGTTAATATTTTGAGTTATTTTCGAGACACTTGCTGGATGTCAGACGCAACACCTACTCGAATTGTTTAAAGTTAGGATGTCCACAATAAACTACACGTAAATCGTTTATGTTCCACGATATCTGGCAACGAACCTAAAACATGTGAGTCCAGCGCTGGACGTTTAGATTGCAAGCCAAATGCAAAAATACTGTTAGGTATATATGCAATTTGTTATAGTGATTCATTGATGTCCCTATAATCTGCCTACACTCATTCTTGATATTGGACTTGCCTACACCATTTTGATACTACCGCAGTTCATCATTATAAAATTGTCTTAGAACATGTTTTACTGTGACATAAAAGAATGATGTGAGACATGTTTCGAGAAGATGGTGTTATGAAACCCGATATGAAATGTTGCAAACCACTTTAATTGATAAAACCATTAAGCTCGCTTCACCCGTGCCCTGAATTAAAAAAAGAAACTTTGCAGCAGATTGCAGCAGCGGCGTGTTGGGTTCGTAATGATTTCGCAAGCAAATCTCATCGCCAGTGGGTGGGTAATTAATAAACAGCTAAAATCTAGAAAAAAAACGTAATAAAACTCATGGGACTTTGAGACAACTGCCAAGAAGTCTTGACGATTAAAATTAACACTCCGGCAAAAATAAAAATCATGTTTTTAAAACTATTTTGTTGCCAAAATAACATGGAACAGCTGCACAATGTTTTATACAGCTGCGTTATCGCGCTCTACTGATAATAACATTAAAAAGTTGTAAATAGCGTTTTTTAAGATGCATGGATAATTTGGAGATTATTAAAAGTTTTAGCGTCGGTTTCATCCTTGATACTAATTGCGCCTATCACAAACTACTCGCGTCACTCTGAATAATTGAGGAAACTAGACCCGGTGAAATGTGCCACTGTCGGCAGATTTAGATTTATTAGTTCGCTGTGGCGGATATTACGTCTTATAAAACATTGGAAAGAATATAATGAGTCAGCCAACTGGAATTTTTTGACACATTGAAAATTAGGAGATAAAGAAGAGCGTCGTTGTAGTATTAAAGTTCTACTCTACCTGGGATATGTACTGTATGTAACTGCATACTAAAGCGAAAGAGCTGTTACCTTTATAAAATATTTTAAGAAAGTAGGTACGCTTAAATTTCCAGAAAAAAACAAAACAATTAAGGAACTACGTGTACAGAACCCACCGAGGTGTAAAAGCAGTTATATGGCAACAAAGTTGCTGTGCGCTGGGTTCAGTGTGTCATGTCTAAAACGGTTGCAAATAAAATTTTACTGCACGCAGTCAACGTGCGGTTCCTGAGTGAACCGCACGTCGTGCTTTTAGATTTAGAGTGTGTAGATCCACGCCAGGCATGAGATCAAAAGTTTACGTAGAACCGTAGGTATCCAGTATCAGTCGTAAAAATGGATTAAAAGGGTTTTAAAAGACAATGAATATCTCGTAATGTCTTTGTTTGCTTTGAAGTGACGGACATATCCTTTAACATCAAAATATATAAAATCTGAATGAATAATCTCATCCACTATTTATCACTCAAGCAAGTCATTAAAACACTGAAAGAGTTTATTTCGGTGAGCTACATATTAAAGAATTTTATATAGTTATATTAAATTCGATGACGCACGTTCGTTATTACGGCTATCAAACTAAAAGTCAAGAAAGTTATGATGAAAAATTTATTACAGTCGTTTAGTCATCGGAAATGATTATTAACTTATTTCAACGAGTACACATTATCAATTTCGAGAATATTCCACATCTGAATTAAATATAGTTTAGGGTCATACTCGTAAACCTTGTGCCAATACGTGCTTACGTAAAGAGCGATAAGTAGTTTGTGCAACTGTACAGCTAAAGTAAATAAACATAAATGAGTGAAAGATTCATTACGAAGTGACTACTCTTCGTTTACGAAGGACCATTAAATACTCCGATAATTTATTACGAATTCGAAACTATTTAGAACGCAACGAATTTGAAGCGCCTGCGTTTCTCGGTCTAATCATATTGCGAAAGATATGAGCAATTGGCCCAGCTATGTTACTGGCCAGTACTGAACTTTTATAGAGATAACGTAAAAACTATAGAGATTTTAACGAAATATACCTATTTAAAACAGAAGGTATGATTTTAAGCACTTTTAACAAACGCATTCCCCACACTCGAAACTGAAGGAGGTAGATCTTAACAGTTTGTCTATTTTTGAAGAACCCTACCAAGAGCTTTTAAGAATTTGACGTTAAAGAAATGTGAAAAAGGACAGAGTAGTATTTTATAGGGCGACTGTGAGAGACATGCATGTTGGTGTTGTTTTTGTTATTTACTGTCGCTCTACATTCCCACGCAGCGGCATCGCGAAGCGCGCGTCGCGTCTCGTCTGCCTGCACCGCTGCACAACGCTGATGCACCGAAATAGCTGCATTGCACAACTTATTCGCACCACATCTCAGTGCATTGAACCGATGTCCTAATCTCATCGCTAACCGCTCAGTCGTACGATCAGTTTAACTAGTTTTATTGCCAGTGCAACACAGCATTTCTCTGGTCTTCAAAACGAATTTTGAAAAAGTCTCTTCAAGTCCTAGTCCAAATCTATCGTGCAATTGACATCATGTCAATATCCATTGAACATACGGTAAATATGGAAGGTAGGAGACGGGGAGCGTTTGATTTGTAGTTGAGTTACGTAATGTTCTGGTGGATGGTTAACGCAGGATGTTTGTTGCAGTCCTCCGCAAGGCGTTCGATGGCTTCGACCACAACCGCTCGGGCAGCATCCCCTGCGACTTCGTCGCTGACATCCTCAGGATGATGGGGCAGCCCTTCAATAAGAAAATCCTTGAAGAGCTCATCGAGGAAGTCGATGCTGACAGTGAGTTTTTTTTTGTATAATGTAGTGTTCCTACTGTTTTATCATTGTCATTTCAAAAGTGTCCAATATCTTTTTTAGCATCACTAGCCCTTAAAGGACCATATTATATTTCCAACTTATCTGATTATTTTTAAACGATTGCTCATACGCAGTTTGTATGACTCATTTCAAAATTTATTTATATAGCGTAGTTGTGCTATATACGTTACTGGTAAACTAGCAGTTTAAATTACTATGTCTGTAAATGTATGTAGAATTAAACTAGCTAGAAATACCTAGCCCGGGTAACCAACCTGTATCAGAATTCGCAGGGAACAAGTAACAAATGTTTATTATTCCCAATGTTAATTTTGGTACGAAGCACAATAAAATTTATCAAGTGGGCTGCTCTTCAGCGTTCATTGTCCTACACGAGAGTATAAATAAGATGACTTGTTTGAATTCCAGAGTCGGGTCGTCTTGAGTTCGGAGAGTTCGTGACGCTGGCTGCTAAGTTCATCGTTGAGGAGGACGCAGAAGCCATGCAGAAGGAGCTCCGGGAAGCGTTCAGATTATACGACAAGGAAGGTGAGAACACACACCCATTCCTCGAAAGCGTTACTAGATTCTTGATAGTATCTATTCATCCAAAGTCCTAGTGCTAGAAACTTATAACAGAGCAGTAATTTACACCGAATATGCTCAATCTCGCCTTGTCCAAATCATAATTTTACCTATAGCATAATTTACTATATTTAAGGTCAGGATTTAGTCAAGTCTTTACCATTCTATTCAACTTTCTTGAGGCTTTGTGAATAACGAACTCTTAATACCAGTCAATAATGAAAGGATTTGTTCGCAGGCAACGGTTACATTCCCACATCAAGCTTGCGCGAGATCCTTCGCGAGTTGGACGAGTTGCTGACAGAGGAAGAACTGGACGGCATCATCCAGGAGATCGACACCGACGGCAGCGGCACCGTGGACTTCGATGGTGAGATATTATTATTGAATATTGTAGTAGTTAGATTTGAAACAGTAGAACCCAAACGCGAGGAAACGATAACGCGTCAGACCCAGAAAGAGATGGTCGGATGAACTGCACTCCTTCTGAAAATACTGGCCCAAAATAGCTAAAGACCGGGGAAAGTGTAAAAACTAGTGGTCACTCTTTTTCTTTTGTCCTGCAGTAGGATACTACAGGTTGATAATAATAATAGCCTAACCAAGACACAGAGACTAAACAAGACATGCAGGAGTGAGTTATCTAGAAACAGACTTACTGTCCATAGACCTTTTGGGCTTATATTAATAATAACCTGCTTTCAAAGGCTCGAAACATTTTAGAATCATTCGACATTTGTGTTATTGTTTTGCGTTTTGAGGTCAATATCAGCCTCCCCCGATACCTAGCCAAACTAATGACCATCCCAAATCTGAGATATCTATATATGTTCAGCAGTGGGTGGACATGAGCCAAATAAACGTTATTTAGAGTAGAGCACAAGGCATATTAATTAGTCCCGATACTAATACAGAATGCATAAAGTTTATTGTTGTTCATCCAATTTGTACATGTGCAGACTACTTTAGCAAATTAATATATTGTTTCAGAGTTCATGGAGATGATGACGGGAGAATAAACTTGTATATCTACACACTTTTATATATTTATATGGTCTAATATAAGGAATCTCTACTATATTTCGGAACTTCAACCTTTCGAGTCTTGGGAACATTGGACGAGATCACTTCATACCGTGGAACGAAAACATCACATCTGTTTCATTGGTCAATATCATTAAAGTATTATGTATGTATTGTACAAAATAATATTTTGTTCTTGTTTAATTGATGTGTGTGATTGCGTATAATGTTTATATCTACTTTATTAATAAATCTTTTATTCTATTACCTATGTTTGAATGAGGTCTGCGACATTACCACAGCCGACGGAATTAGAACGCAACGCGGAGCAAGAACGACTAATTCTTAAAATAATATTGGTGTCGAGAATGTTGAGATATCATTTCATTTCTTAAGATTTCTATTCAAGATAAATATAATGACTCCTCTGTTTTTAAAGCGGACGCCAAATTGTCCTAGATAATTTTGATGACATAAAACTTTAAGATATTTGGCGGTCAGCCAGACACAAGTAATGGGACCATTCGAGATAACATTCCGTTTTAAACAGTTATAATTATTGTGAAACTAAACATTACTGCAGGCTGAATAAATAAAATCACACTTCAATAATAATTATTATTTATTACGTAACTCTTTGTTCATCGTTTTAATTATAATCAGGATCGCCAAATAAGTAAATAACATTTAAAATATTATTATACCTTGGGGTCAGTATATAAAATATCCGCACATAAAGAGGATTATTCACGATTTTATGACACATTATAAATACCACATTCTTTGACATAGACATCGAATTTAATTTCGTATGGCGTTTGTAGTTATACCTACCATTTAGTAAAAGCCATATTTTAATTAAATGCATCTCTTTTATATTATTCAATTAAAATAAATTGATAAGGTAATAAGATTCACTCAAATTATTCTCATGGTAGGCATTTTAAATAACATTGGACACGTTTGCTGAACATAATTTTACTTACCAAATTAATTATATAAAATAAATCTCTTAAATAACTTAAAAGCCTACATAAAACGTAGACCCTGCTTAATAATACGAAATAAGTAGTACATAATAGTTATTTGTAAAGGAGTCTTGAAAAAATAAAATCAGATATAAGAAAAGAGAGTTAAAGCGGCTTTTTTACAATCGGATGATATCTTCTAAATAAATAAAATAACATTTCATAATATATAGCAGAATGTATCTGTTTTGGCTCGTTCCCAAGTCCGAATAGCAGGACGGGGACGAGACACCAGCTAATGCTCTGCAGACGAACGAACAATAAAGCACCCTATATACATAATATTTTGGAATATATTTAAACATTATAGTTACACGCATAATTTGAGGGACATTCACATACATACAATAATATAGATAAAAAGTGTATAAGTAAGCTATGATTGTAGAACAATGAGGCATTGAAAGATATCATTATCACAATTTAGTAGATTTAGCCGCCTTCTGATGGCACTTAGCACATTCACAAAAGACAATAAAATTCGATGTCACACATTCGCCCGTGCGAACTGTGATAAATACCTTATAAACAAACCGCTAACATTTGTTCAGCTAAATAATTATTTTTACATACATCAAAGTCAAATATTAAAATTCATTGGTAACGTATTTAACAACTAAGCTTTACAAAAAGTCTTCGATTAAAACATTACAGCTATTCATCCTTAGTGTAACAGTGTTTAATGCATAATGTGTATGTATGTACATCTATACATATCTCTCACAATCTCTTTAGCATCTTGGCTTCGGATAGCTAGATTTATCTAAGATTTCGTAAAGAACTACCTACAGATGAGATCTCAATTTGAACTATGTTTAACCAAACGTCCCTCTCTTGCCTGAATATTCAAAGCTAATTATCACATTTTACAGAAACGTTTAGTATTACAATGCAATAAATTACTAAATTTATTTTCATAAATGAAAACATAGTGCTTGCCTATCACATATTAACAACCAGCAAACAAACAGAATGCTACATTACATACAATCGAGCGGTGCCGCGGTTCTAGCTACAGCTAGCAGCTAGCAGTTAGCATACTGTATACACCTACACTTCTAAGGAATGGGCGACAGGATGCTGGTCGGCACTGGCGAGGCAATAGTGAGCTATACAGGTGGTCTTAGTTATAATATTCTTGATTACTTAACTAGAAATAGTTTTATGAATACTGTTTAAGTAGATAGATCTTCATTCCTTTTAAAGCTGGCTGTGTCTTACAGACGCAACCCTCGAACAGTCCAGTTGCGAAATATTCATAATACTCTGAAACAAGGTGAGCAACATTTTAGTGCTAATTCTTACAAATTACCTACTTCCAATAACTTATTATATTATTTATATAAATCCTTGGCAACAGCTGCCACAGAGTGCAGGTCATTCAAAAACAACTTCTATTTTAATAATAAACAAACCGATTCAGATGAAATGTTACAAATTAATTGTGGAATCCAGTGTTATTTAAACATTATTAATTAAATGAGCTCGATACGTTATAGGTGCTATTTAAGACTCAATGTACCAAATATATTCTAGTTCAATAGGATTTAATTGAGTAAAATATAATTACCTCACGTCGCCACACTGGCTTTTGACTAGTAGAAGCATCGCCACAAATACATTAGTGCAGTATAGGAGGCGGCGGCCGGGAGCGGCTGTTGTTAGGTTTAGGCACCGCGCTGGGGTCCAGCAGGCTGGAGTCCCTCTGCGCAGGCGCACGCGCCCCGGGTCCCTTGCGGCGCCGGCTCAGCCACGGTGGCGCGGGGCCCTCGCACCACGCCGTGCGCGCCCACGAGCGTGGCTCCGCGCCCACACGCGAGCACTCCCGCGCGTACGCCCGGTATGCAGCGCAGTGGCAGCGCGTGCCTGAACAGCTCCGCGCGTCCACCTCGCATGCTTCTTGGTAGTTTTGGGGATTCACCTTAGTCGTACAATCTGTGAATGCCTCGTACCGTACGAACCCGCGACATAACCGTCGAGCCTTCATCACCTTAGACTGACGATACATATTCGGGCCCGGACGCTTCTGACGCCGTGTGCACGCTCGGGTCCCTCCTACTCGCCATGATGAGCCGAACCTCCAAGTATCGTTGAGTAGCCTACCGTCACGAGTTTTCATATCGTCTCTAGCTACCGAATTAAAATTGCCACAGAGACCGCACAATTTTCCTTTATACACACTAGACACTGTCACTTCGAGAAAACCATCACCGTCCCATAGCATCTGTATACCGATATCAGCCTTTAGTAGAACAGATCCATTACTGCGGGTTATGTCAGCAACTCCGTTTATTTTATGCGGCAATACCACTCTATGGCCATTCACTTTAATTCGCATCTTCTTTCCCATGTTAATCTTAGTAGGCCCTATCCGAAGGGTTGCCGTTCGAGTCCACGACGAGTGAGATGTGTTTCTAGCATCGTTTGATATTCTAATCGAAAACGTGCCGTTAGCACAATCTGAAGCCAACTGATACTTGCAAGATCCTTGGAAACTGTAAAACTTTCCGTCGAAGGTCTTGTAGTGAGGGTCTCCGAACACCGTGCAGATGCCGTCGATGTCAATGCACTTCTGACAGCACTGCCCGGGTAGTTGTCGGAGCGTCTGGTCTGGAGGACAGGTCAGAACTGGACACCTTTCCATGGCACATCTTGGTTCACCTCCATGACATTCACATGACTTGCAGGCGTCCAGTTGCCATGTTTCTCCATCCTGTAATGATAAAACGATAGTTAATTGGCTGGTAGATATTTTATAAAAACGTTCCATTAGAACAGAAAAAATACTAGTCTAAAGATAGGTGGCCTATCGTTAATCGACTTTTGGTAAAATAGATAATGTCGAATCTGTGATAAATACAAAATCTATTTCAAGAAACGCGTAAGCGCCCTTTTGGACTTTCATTATTTCGCAGAGTTACGGTCTGCTATTGTAGACAATATTAATAAAGTGGATTGTACACTCAATAACCATTCATCTCTAAAATAGTCAAAAGCCTTGAAGAAAATAGTAACTGATTTTCACAACGTAAATAACTGCAATATTACCAAGCACAAGTTGTCTACAGTGAATGTAACTCTAAATGAAGGCAATCGTTTTTAAAAAATTTATTCTAAGGCCCGTTTTTTTTTATCTGTAGTTAACTCAACCAGTGGCTAAAATATGCTTGGTTGGATCAATGGTTTCAAATTTTAGTAAAATGATTTTCATTCATTGTTAGTCTCATAAATGGTCAAATAAGTTGAAGACTTAAATATTTGACCATTTGTGAGAATAACAATTAATGAATTAACGCATTTTAAAAAAAAATTAACTGTTTGTTAGCATATTTTAACCACTGGTTGAGTTAACTACAGATAAAAAAACTGGGCCTTAGAATATTTTTTTTAAACGATTGCCTTCATTGGAGTTACATTTACTGTAGACAACTAGTCCCATAGTTAACAAAGCATCAAAAAACTGGGCCCAAGCCAGTCAATGGGTGTGTGGTCAGTCAACTATTCTTAACCACTGCAACTCCTGAAAGCCAGAATCACCAGTGGCGACCAACAGAAAAGCGGCGATTAATGAAACTCGATGAATTTCAGGGAAACTTCAAATACTTTGATTCCGCTAGGAAATTATACAGGCGGAGTAGGAAACACTATCACTAAAGATTCCTAATTCAAATATTCTGATAACATGTATTTAAACTAATCATAAAGTTAAAAAGATTTAATAAATAAACATGTTAGTCTTAAAACAGATCATAAAACGAACCTGATAAGTTTTCCTGCCGATGACACATGCGGCCTTAGCCTCTTCAACTTGTGGGCACTCGGGGCAGCACTTGCCAGGCGGAGGTGGCAATGCACGTGCCCCACACGTGAGCACGGGGCAAGTGTGTCGCGTGCACACCGCTGTGCCGTTCAGACACGTGCAGTCCGTGCACGGATCCACCCGGAACGGACTTAGATGCGCGTGATACTCCTTCCCAATTATACATGGCTTCAATAGCATGGTGCCTGAAACTGATATTGAAAATTATGTTAGAAGGTGTCGAAAATATAAGTTGAGGTCCGGTTCTTGTCTAAACGGATGCAATAATACGAGTTGATTGTTAAGGTGCATCTACGCTAGACGAGACGAGCACGAGTGGAGCACGAGCCGTGCACAAATTCGTGTTCGAGCATTTGGTTCGTGCTCGACTGTGCTCCGCCAATTTGTCGGTTTTTTGCCGAACACAAAGGGATTTGCATCGCGCTCGCAGTGAAATCGTGGGCGTGTTGAGTGACAGTCGTTTAGTTAATCGCTCGAGCATCATGGGAACGTCGAACGTGGACAGAAGATGTTTGTTGACATTTAAGTGTTAAATTGTCCAGTTGCTTCTTGACCTATCAAACATGATTAACAAATCAAAAAATTTTTGTCCGATTTTGGCTTTATATAAATTTTTAGACCCATGGATTTGGCATTTTATCTTTTTAACTGACTTCTGCTATAATAATCGCTGCAGCAGAGGCAGCTGCTACAATAGCAAACTCATCCATATTCGCAAAGAGCCGCGAGCACTCTACGGAAAACCACGTTTGAGAGCAGTGGTCGTTGTAAGTCCAAACTTGACGCCGCGAACGACGACGCCCAACGACGTCCGCTCGTGCTCTGCTCGTCAAGCGTAGACGCACCTTTACATAAAACGTTTGTCTAAGGATTATAATTTCTTCACATCCACAAAGTGGAAGGAAGGTGAACGGGGGTAGCACAGCGCATTTTAATCCTGTATCGAATTCCAAATTATCCAAAATTCGTAACGTCGGAGCAGCGGCGTAGCACTGACGTAGCACCGTTGTAGCTGCGTCGGAGCAGCGGCGTAGCAATGACGTGCGACGTAGCAACTTCGAAGCTGCATTGCAGCAGCGGCGTAGCAACGACTTAGCAATGTCGTAGCTGCGTCGTAGCAGAGGCGTAGCTAAGTCGTTGCGTTTTCGTAGCTTTGCCGTAGTATCGTCGAGGTTTTGAACGTATAATTTATTAAATAGTGTTCCAATTAACTATTACATTAAAAGGAACATTTGACTATCTAGTATAATATATTCGATCAATTGTTAGATGATTTCAATATCACATACTAGACCCTCGAACGACTAGTCCGGCTAAGCTACGAGCCCGTTACAAATCAATGCTATTGATCTTGTAACCACGTTGATGCGAGTGGAAATTCTGGATGATGAATATGATGGCTGTCTAAGGCAGAATTTACAAAGCACGAGTTGTAAACTTACTTGGTAATATCTTATCACTGGTCGGATGCGAGCATCGGGGGCAGCACTCCCCTTGCGGCGTGAACTGCTGTGCGCGTGTGCACGGCAGCACGGGGCACGCGCGCTTTGCGCATGACAGCGCGCCGCGCACGCAGCGGCACGACAGGCACGGCTCCTCCGGGATGCGCACGTCGCGCCCCTCCCACACACGCTGCCCGTTTATCACGCACTCTGAAACATCCAAATAATACAATGAAAATCAATCTGTATTTTGTAAACGTTCTAAAAGTGTCTATACTCAGGCTAATTTGAACAAAATTAATTTTGATTATGTTTGAGTCGGCTTCCAGTGGGACATAATTAGAGAGTAGTGGTGGTTCAGTAGTAACGGCCCCGACTTAAGTGTTCGGGTCGCGGGTTCGAACACAGGCAGGCCTGGCCATTACTTTGTGTAAATTATTTCAACACCACTACAGAACAAAAAAGATCGAAGACATCCACCAAATCGCACTGGGCCCACGTGGTGGATTACGGCCCATTCGCTCTCATAGAAAGGAGTCCTGTCTCCCAGCAGTCGGAACATTAAAATACTGATTATGCTATTTTACTTATGCGGCTTCTAGTCTGACTTCCACAAACCAGTATCTACACATTGGTCACTGCACCGCCCAAAGGTTGACTGAGAGAAAATGCCCATGGCATTAGGTCCACTTCTGTACCTACGTTTGTGTGCATAAAGTGTTAATAAATAAATAACTGGGTAAATCGAGACCTCTTTGCCAAACTGGTTGGCAGATTTTCTGGCTTTTGATTACCCATAACGACTGTCAAAGATCGACCAATGACAGCCGGGACTAACGGTTTTATATGTAAGGGATGATCGAGGACCAACTTTGACAACCTTAGAACGTAACCCTGAAGACCGACCCGTGCGGCTGTTATTATTTAACCACGAGCCCCTTAAATAAGACATTTAAAAACCATAAAAATAGACAGACCTGTTCAAGGCCAAGGAACACCATTAATCAACAATAAACTCTTTTAAGATTTTACACACGAACTCATTAGCATCAATTTATAGCAGCGCTAAAAGTCAAACGTCCTTTCGATCCCTCAGCAAATAAATGAATACAAAAGAGATTCCTTTTAGGGGAAACAAACTCTTTAGATTAGCAGTAAAAGCTTAAAACAAAAATCCCAGCCATTGTTCGCTAAATGGGAATGAGGCCTGGCGGCGGAGGGACTACGACAAAGCGCAAACTCCATAAATTAGTGCGGGTAGACGATGAATCAATCAGGGGCTTAATGAATGACGGAGCGCGGACGGCCGCACACGGCGGCCCACCGCTGCGCCTGCGCTGCCCATGCGCACAGGGCCAAAGTGCCCACCTGCATTAACCCCGTGCATCGACCACCTTACCCCGAATTCACATCACACCACGCCACTGACGCTAGCGTTGAAAACAATCCTAATTACACTGTTTCCGACAACATTCGCCCCTGAGTGCTACGCTTGTTCATTTCGCAGCGATGTTAGAATAGAACATAATGCCATATTTATTGTTCATTTATTTCTGAATAAAATACAAGTATAATGGGGAATATACGAACTGAATATAAACCATTAGGCCTGGGATGCTAATGGGAAAAGGATTTAAAGTCAATGTTGGGTGATTTTTATTCTATTTGTATAAAACCACGTACTGCATTGACAAACTGTGTGGTACTCGGCGAGGCATTTAAAATGATAAAGCGTTTAGAGCTTGAGAGTACAATATTTACATTTATGTATTTTGTGTTCATGTTAGAATGCGTTTCATTCAACAGTCACGGACATGGGACTCAAGGCGCGATGGACCGCCGCCTCGCCGCATATAATTGTGACAATGAAATCGGTCAAGTGTCTGTCGTAAAACTAGAGCCGACTACACAAAGTAGGCTGTCCTTTTGTAGCCACACAATTAAGTATTCATCGCTTGTGCGAGCCGTTTATATGAGCGATGTGCTTTGTCATACTCGTACGATGTGCCCCCCAACACTATTCGATAATAAGCCTGGTTGTGTAATGAAGGTTCCGTGCATACGTTACTTTTTAGGGTTCCGTACCCAAAGGGTAAAAACGGGACCCTATTACTAAGACTTCGCGATCCGTCTGTCTGTCTGTCTGTCTGTCCGTCTGTCTCCAGGCTGTATCTCATGAACCGTGATATTTAGACAGTTGAAATTTTCACAGATGATGTATTTCTGTTGCCGCTATAACAAAAAATACTAAAAACAGTATAAAGTAAATATTAAAGGGGGGCTCCCATACAACAAACGTGATATTTTTGCCGTTTTTTGCTCGATATTAATAACGGCAACAGGTAGACGCTTGAAATATTCACAGAATGTTTAGTTTTATATTTACTTCAAAAAATAATAATTAATAAATTAAAATAAAATAAATTAAGGGGGGCTCCCATACAACAAACGTGATTTTTATGCAGTGTTTTGCGATAATGGTACGGAACCCTTCGTGTGCGAGTCCGACTCGCACTTGGCCGGTTTTTTTTATTATACGCTATAAATATTTATCTAGCCTTTGTCGGTTTCGAAACATTTGATAAATGTATATCTTATTAATATCTTGACAATAGAGTCAATTAGATTCTGATTTATTCTAGTACATTAATGAAAACAAACAAGGCTTTATTTTGATTATCTGGATCTTAGTTGTCCTCGATACATATCATTAGACAGTATATTGTTGACGGTGTATGAAGGTCTAAAAATCATCGACGGTAAATTGTTTTCAAAATATACGGAGACGACTGGTTACAACTCAAGGAATGTTAAACGGACACGCCCAAACACTTAGCGAAGATATATTTCCTCTGAATTTCGGTTTAAAACATTATATGGTCATAAACTATGTATTACAAAGTCACATCACGCCACGGTTGTACATCACAAGCTAATTATTTCAATTTCTCAGGTTTCTGTCGCAGGCATACCTAATAATACGCGGTTTGCGAAACATTACTTGAATTCAGATTAGTTAAACTTCGGCTTAAAAACTTTTCTTCCTCGAGTTTATTTTTAGTAATACCTAAGTCTGCATTCTTCAGATTTTAAATTGTTATTTTAGGCAATACTATGTATATAGTATCCTCCAATTAAATATTATTTAAAAAGCGAATTTGCTGAACCACTTTTTTGGTAGAGCTTTAAAGCATCGATAAAATAAAAAATACACACTAATCGTCACTTTTCACTTAAGCTCCATAAAAACATTTCCCATGTTGATAAGAAAAGAATCGTGAAGAATTAACAAGTAAAGAAAAAAATCTAATGCAGTGTTGGGATCGTAAAACAAACAAACAGAGGGCACACGTCGTGGTTCCCGCAGCCCGCAGCCCGCAGCCCGGCTTGGGCGCTCGGCGGCTGCTTTGACCACCGCACAAAAACCCACCCGCCCCAACCTTTTAAGTAGGTTGTTAACTTTTTGATTTATGGACAATAATAGAGACGCAACGCCGTGGGAGACTCGCAGACCACCACAAATATAATTTTAACGAACCCCCGTCGACTATAATAAGACCTTATTTCGTTGTCAATTTCTTTGTCTCTAGTTATAGAGTAGGCACCCGAAGAGGAAACGACTTCGCGAAACGCGCGTCTCGGGTGGTCCGCGCGCAGAGAACAATTTCAAAATAATTCCAGACCCCTTCATTACAAAAGTACATTTTAAAAATTGCTCTCTGTTTTCATTACCACTAAAATTTGAACAATCAATTCTTTGTAATACAACTTCGGGATTCATTTGGGATTTTATTGCAGACTTTAAATGCTTTTGTTGTTTATTCAGCATCCACGTACGGAGTAATTACTCTTTGGCGCCACCTCTATGTACATACCGCATCGCTAGCCTTTTATAGGCAGGTTGTTGAATAGCAAATAATTATATAACAAGTTTTTTTTTCTTGTATTGTATCATGTAACCTTCAATATTGTGATATATTAAATTACATTCAGTAGATGACTAAATTATTCTGTTGTTGTAATAGTCATCTCTGACTCGGTATGGAGCAAGAAACGGGATTGGAATTATGGCAGAGTGGTCCATTGTCTATCACGTTGCTATGTCACGTTACAAGTGTTATGTCGCACAACGTCGTGCCGTGTGTGGGCGAATTGTCGCGACGAAGTACCACATACCTACATCATGAAAAATCACTAGGCAGCAGGTGGAACGTTAAACACCTTATTAATTCGTCTATTTTCGAAGCGTGGTGCAACGTCCGATGATCCCTTGATCTCCCCGCTTAGCGACTGGCGGGTAATTAATAAAATATAAACACAGGCAATAAAACGATAGTTAGGAATGTGTCGGCGATATTCAAAAGCGATATCGAGTCGTCATCTTGTAAATTACTATTATTTGTTATGGAATTTAATAAACTTGTTAAGGTTTGGAAGCACAGGTAAATTGCTTGCCGTTATGGTTTTATTAAGTTCGCGTGGCGGCGTGTTTGTTTTTGTGTGGGATCATGGTGGTTGTTTTAGCGGCGCGCGCGTCTGGGTGGGCGCGCGCTCGCGAGACAGGGCTGCGCCAGCGCTGGCCCGCTCCCCCGCGCCCCTCACCCGCCCCGCTCTCACATTATGTGAGATGAATAACGTAGAGATACTCGGCAATTGTGGTGGGAACTGTTGGCGTGAAATGGCTAGTAAATTGTTTTAAGGCATTATCGTTTTTTAAATCGTTTATAACACGTACGTAGATGACTTCTTTCTTCTTAGGTTGCTGCTAAAATTAAAAAGTTAAAGAGTCACTAACAATCGAACAACACATGAGAAGAGTGTCAACAAAAAAAAGTTAAATCAAAAAATCAATAAACCCGACTGCTTAAAAAGCGAACTAAAATCTTCGCTTTTTAAGCAGTCGGGTTTTTTGATTTTTTGATTTAACTTTTTTTATTTATAACTTTTTAGTATTTTTTTTAAGATTTCGGTACATTTAAACATATAAGTATTATATATTTTTGAAATTACCTCTTAAACCCTTTATTTTGATACCCCACACGATAGGATAGGAAGAAAAAAAAATTGTCCCCCACAATATGGCGCCCACAATCCGCCATTTTTCTATTTTCCAATTTTAATATAGCCAGTGACACTTGCAGGGTTAAGATGAATCGATTGACGTATGAATCATCAAAATCGGCCAACGCGTTTGGTCTTTAGAACGCCACATAGGAACAAACATACATACATACATAGATTGATAAACACATTACCCTCCTTCGGCAGTCGGGTAAAAATAGACAACTTCCGCAACCTAAAATAACAAACTTGAACTCACCATCACAAACAGGACAGTTATAATGCGTGTGCCTCTGATGTTTGGGCCTGTCACAGGGCACGTAGCACTCCGGCTTGGTGATGGTGACGACTCCAGCTTCGCACCTCAGAACCCTGTTGTCCTCATTCCACTCGGTGTGCGACGCGTGCTCTGTACCGTTGTACCAGCAGCCTTTGCACTTGGCGCAGCATCCTTCCCGAGGCATTACGACTGCACAGTCGTCCATCTGCCCACACTCCTCCACGCCACTCCGACACTCCACGAAGCCGTTCTAGAAAATAACAGGAGGAATTTTTAAGATGTGTGATTTATTAAACATGGGGTTCTAATCACTCAAATGCATCAAGAATAGAACACCGAAGGAATGAGCAGGCTTCACTATACTTGGTAATTTCAGACAGCTGCCATGTCCTAATATATTTGCCTTCATACAGGACAGCGTATTGTCTATTGTCGCTATAACTAAAAATATTAAAATGTTTGACAGTTTCCTGAAAGGTAGAGGTCCTGACCTTAGTTAGGTACCACACCTAGTTTCTAAGCAAACTAATTTTCATTTTAAACTCGAACAGAAATGTTACCTAGCGGCCTAGACATTTATTTCAAGGGCTCTACTGATTTACAGCCGCAGTTGATTACTTTACTTATGTCATCAATTTTGATACATTTTATTCAATTCATTAGTCTTCACGTGACCAGAAGGCTGGGCTTTTCCTTGGCCAGAGATTCAGCATTGCCATCCAACGTGGCAATGCTGCCAGCGTAATGGGCACTTTTCACGTTGACAGCGATGTGGACGAATTTTTTGACGCCCTATGACCCCTGCCCTTTTATACGCGTTCGTAGTTTTATTTTATTTTTATTCATTAGTAGGTAGTACCAGAATCTCCTTATAAGTACCGTTAAAATGCTGTAGTATTCGCTTCGTACAACAAGGCATAATGCAATCATAAAGTAGCTACTAATTGTGTCTTCGTATTCACATTTGTGTCAGCATCCATCACGGATGTACAATTGTATAAGCATTCCTTAACAATTTACCGAGGGCTGCTACATAAATTACATAAGTCTTAGGATTGTCGCCATTCACATTGACAATAGCAAATAAATTGTCCTTACATTACACATGTACAATATTTTATGAGGAAACAACAAAGTGGCATAAAGACCACCTAATGATAAATGTTATCGCGTTATTCTACCAATTACACGCTAGCTTTAATTAAAATTGGCTGGTTAATGAGCGGATGGTGGTATCAGGTAAAGCCAAATACTTTATTGCTCACAAGTACAAATGGGAGCGAGCGAAGCCGCGGTTGATTGTGTCGTGTTTTGATACGAAAGAGGTTTCTCTGAAATTTTTCCTTGTTCTCTCCTTGTTTGTCAGTTTTTACAGTTTTAATATGCAGCGAATGTATTTGGGATTTTATTGGCACTTTGTTTTGTTTATTTTTATTATTATCTTTTATGTGGTTGTGGTTGCTATGCTGATATAGAAATGTAGAAATACATAAAAGTGTGTCAGTTTTTAGGGTTCCGTAACCAAAGGGTAAAAAGGGTAAAAACCCTATTACTAAGACTCCGCGATCCGTCTGTCTGTCCGTCTGTCACCAGGCTGTATCTCATGAACTGTGATAGCTAGACAGTTGAAATTTTCACAGATGATGTATTTTTGTTGCCGCTGTAACAACAAATATAACTAAAAACAGAATAAAATAAATATTTAGGTGGGGCTCCCATACAACAAACATGTTTTTTTTTTACCGTTTTTTGCGATAATGGTACGGAACCCTTCGTGCGCGAGTCCGACTCGCACTTGACCAGTTTTTTTATGAACTGGCGAGTGCCGCGGACTAGCTCGCAAGAGTCGCAAGTCGCTACGACCATCTGAGAGATTGGTTTTACTTTATGTCGTTTTTAATATTCGTGGACGACGCACTACTGTAATAATATGACCCTCGTACTGCCTTTATATCTACAATGTTTAGCTGTATTTACGTCTGGTTATTCGTTTATTACTGTTGTGTCTGCTCAATTAACAAAAGAGCGAAGTTATTTAAAAGCGAATACAAGAGACTAGCTTATATAATATAACAAAACAGAGAAAATGATTGTTTAGCAAATTGATCATTAACTTATGGGTAATTAACAACAAAACTACCTTTCTATGGCAGTCATATGTAATAGCAAAAGCATGGGTAAGTGAGGTAGGGTAACATATAGATGTGCTAAATAAATAGGTCCCCTTAAATACAATAATTCAAACATAAATACATAAACATGAGGATATCTAGGTACTGTACCGTCATACACTACATAATATTACAACTCACTTTCACAAAGCATGACAATACGTTTATGCAATTTTTGTAAGCAAGCTACAAAATGCAGACACGTTCGGAGCATATTGTCTAACCGAGGCAAAGGAATGCAATGATTCATCCAACAATACAGTACGGACAATAAAAACCGAGAACATAAAGACTGATTAGAAAAACAAAACGGAACTCATGAACAAATGCACATTTCAAACACCAATTAAAATTATCTAATACGTAACGGTAAGATTGTGATTGAGCACTAACTGTGTATGAAGTACGGTCATCCATAATAAGATCAAAAAGCATTGTCGTAATGATTGCATGCGTTTATTTTACGGCTCTTTGTTCTGGAACGCATTTGCATGGACACGTGGCGCAGGCGCAGTCAATGTTAATTGCTTTTCTACATAATAACCTCTCGGTACTAGTTTGTAGGTATCACATATGTAGCTATGTATGTGCATGTACTTACATAGCTAAATGTTGTGTAGCAATCGGTATTTCTTTGCAAAAGATTGAAAGAAATTGGAGAAAATTGGTTTTTGAGATTGACACCTCTGTATAGGTCATTTTGGAATCTCGACATCAACTAAAATGATACCAGTAGTTTCAGTCAGCATTCGTTCGGCAGTTACAGTCTGAACTTTGAACTATTATTGCATTAACCATTAGTTAAATACGGCAAAGAACACGAAATCAGCAGTCTATACTTTCGGACTGTTGATAATAAGCTATAGAACACTCCCATCCACCTACTTTTTAAATAATTCATTCATTAATTTGGTTATTGGTAAATGTTATTTTAAAGAGCTCATGATGAAACAACAACAGCTCAAAAATCCTTCATCTGTGACTCGCCAAAGTTATTCCAGGAAATGGTTTGTTAAATACATAATATTTATCCATCCAAGAAGTCAAGCAACTTATTAGCATGTAAGCTGGCAGACATGATCAATATTAGAGGCTAATATTTGCACAAATCTGTAAACTTATCAAACGTTTTAACACCAAACATTATGGCGTCCTAATTTGTACAGCCCGTGGTTGCGAAGGAAACTCAGGCGAGAACCATCGACCATACGGTCGCTGCTGAGAACTTAGCAACGAAGATGTACGAATGGCCCTCGGGTCTATCAGCTAATCTAAACCTTAGTTCATAAACTTTAAAGTTTGTAATCCATCGTGCGGCTCACAGGGCTCAGTTCGTGACGTGACTCTATGCCGTGTTACCAACTCCTGGCACTATTGTGACAGTCTCACAGATTATACAATTAGACATTTTGTCATCACATTCATCAAGTAAATTAATGATTTGTTTTATGAATGGAACCTACCGTGACATAATCCGTCTCTTAGGATACAATTAAATAATACGAGAAGTTTTAGTAACTTATATTTATTAACGTTTTTTAGCAAAGTTACCTAGCTGACTAAATAATTGTCAAAAACTTAATTAAACTAGTTTTCTTTATTTCTTTCTTTTATTTCTTTAATTAAGTTATTTAATAGCCAAACACAAATTGCGACATTTAAGTATAGTATATTGAACACTAAAATCCGTTCTGAACTGATTGGAAGGAATGAAGCCTCTTAGATTTTTCTAATAAAAGTCCGAAGATCAGCGTTAGATACGATGTAAAGTGAAAATTACAGTATTTACATAAATATAAAGAGGCACAATGTAGTTCATAGAAAAATTTGCTATAACAAAAAAAAAAACATACGAAGGGAATACAAACTATTATATTTCCTTCCCAGGGTCTCAAACTATCTCCATGCTAAATTTCATATAAATCGGTTCAGTAGATCCAGAGATTACCCCCTACAACTTCACAAACTTTACCTCTTTATAATATTATTAGTATATATAAAAATGATTTAATCGCAAACAAACCACGACCTAAGTAGTCTTACTAATGGAAAACAAATACCACTCGTAGAATCGCGAATATTGGTAAATCGTACTAATCGTAGCCGTTTTTAATAGCAACAGGAACTGAGGAACAAAAGAGGTGCTCTCTTAATTTTTTAGTTCAATATTATAACAAACGTACCGAGGTCGCTACATCTCAGTTGTTTATTACTTTTCAATACTTCGGCCGAATTTCACGTGCGGCTCTCTTTGAAATCACCCTCAAATAGCGTAATATTTACGTTACGCGTTGTATAATAACTGTAAGTCTGTCGACGGGCCATTACTTGTTATAAATAATGTGGAGGCACCGAACAAAATAGAACAGATTATGAACACAGATTGGGTTAGACAAATCGGGGTACGTAGCTAAGGTGAAAATCGTACCCGGATTCAGTGGAAAAGTCTATTTTAAAGATTAAGTTTACTGACTCATCTTCAAGTAGCTTTAATTTCTTCGAACAAATGGTACACAACACAACTACACACCATCTGTTCATGTAAGGTATTTAGCGATTTGAATAGAGCCACCTGTGCTCAAATAGGTTGCAAATCAATGCCATTACTCGTTAGCCGCTACATTAACAAGTTGTCGTGTGGTCTCAATTGCAAATATACTCGATGCATGCATTCAATTCATTCATTTAATTCAAAGGAAGAAACCTAAGGATTAATGATATCAGGAAGACAGTATTGTACTGCGATCATGACGGGAGATTAGGCTCCAAGGAGAACCACTTGATTTATGTTAAGCCTTCGCTCTTGAAATGAATGCACAATTAGCGTCCTGATAATATGATCACGGTGATAAATGCCACGCTTTGATGAAAGATAAGCAATTTATTAATGCATTTAAAATGTTAACTACACAAAATATAAAGTGCATCGAGTTGTTCTAAATACCGCGAGCGAGAATACAGTATTATTGTAAAGCAACGCTCTGTTTTATTGCGATCTGGAAATAAGAGATAATAATTGATGTTGAATGTAACAGCTGATTATCTTGCCGCACAAGACTTGTTGAAAGACTGGACTGAAAAATGGGTTAGTGAGGTAGTCGTAGGCGTTTTTCAGTAATGATTCGCATGTTTTTAGTAAATTATTTCGTTTAAAATTAACTAAGTCCTACGTCATGCTGAGTGCCTCAAATACCTGAGAGCTAAAAATTCTAACACTATTTCTATTTTACTGAAAATTTGTTTATTTTTGGTTGTTACTGCCAAAACAACGTTTGTTAGCACGTCGTAGTAGATACAGATTACCTGAGATACTACGTCAGTAAAACTTTTTATTGCAGTTTTCTAGTTTTAATTTATCAGTGCATTTCTTTAGTTAGGCAAATTTTTAAAAGTAACTCAAAACTTAGATATGTCGGATCTTGTCATGATTTGTTTATTTGACACAAGTACCTTTGTTTGGTACTTTGCAGTCTAGTTTCAGGTATGATGTCGATATGGTTCATAAAGAGGGACCTGGGACAGTGATCGTTCGGACATGGCCGTGACATGACATATACTGGCCTAGGAACTGCTCAGTATTTCCTTTTAAGTCCAGAGTAGTACTTAGTACCATAGTGATAATAATTGACTCTTTAATGAATTAAAACTGTGTAGAAGATACAGGAGACATTTCTCTAATTTACCCGTATACCAAATTCTGCGCCCAAGACTCTAACACACTGTATAATCTAATACCGGTAAGTCAAACCATGATCCTATATACCTGGATCTGACAGATATAAATTGCCTTAATCTGTAACACAAAGGCCCTAAGGCACACGTAGCACGTACAAAATTACAAGTGACTGTGCACGTACTATGATAATCATTATATTAATCTGATAACTTAGAGTCATATTTTTGTCAGATTTACAATCATCACGTCTATTTCTGAACTTCGTTAACATAGATAAAAAAATTAATAATTTAAATTAAATCGATATAAATATTTATGAAATTCAAAATGATGAAAAAAACATTAAACTTGACATTTTAATTATTTACTCCCAATAACAAAGGAGTTAATAAATGCAACAGGTGTGTAATTGTGTATGTCATATACATAATCAGATTCGATAGCGGAGATAAGATCTACGAGAGTGCTACGAAGATCTACGAAGTCCATCCGACTGACTGTAGTAGAACAATCATGTGACGTAAAACCTCCTTTGCTAAACGAAGCTACTCCTTATTCTTCTTATTTAGGAAAACTTTTTAGTCATAATATGATTAATTTAAAAACTGAATATGAGATTCTTAATCCAATTTTTTGGAGAATTGGAATTTAGAATCTGCTTAACACTTTTATTTATTAAGTAGGTACTTTTATAAATATTCGAATTAAATAATTTATTTGCATAATACATGTTAAAAAGGTGTTACAGGTATAAAAGGTACCATTGTTTAATACCCGAATGAGGTGTGCAAATTATATATTAGGTACTAATCGCAATATTGAATATTATACGAAGTAGAAAAAAATAAATGATAAATTAAAAAAAAAAATGCACAAGTTAAAATAAAATTTCAATAATCATTATATTTGTGGTGCCATTTCAGATAAAATCAGTCATCTTTCATTTAAATAATCATTAATTGAATAGTAACATTTTGTAACTAGGAATTGATGCAAACATAATTTGAATTGGTCTTTTTTGTGATACTTTTTGGCAACTTATTGTATACTAGCTATTGCCCGCGGCTTCGCTCCCGTGGACCACCCCACAGGACCCGTTTTCGGGATAAAAAAAATAGCCTATGTCACTCAGGAATAATGTAGCTTTCTATTGGTGAAAGAATTTTTCAAATCGGTCCAGTAGTTTCGGAGCCTATTCGGTACAAACAAACAAAAAAATCTTTCCTCTTTATAATATTAGTATAGATTAGTATAGATTTGGTGTCATACCCAAAATGTTTTTATTGAATACTGCTTTTTTATGATGTCTTAGGCATATAATAAGGCTGCATGCATAAACTGTGTACCTACATGTATCTACTTACATGTTGGTTATCTATTTCTTCAAATGCCAGTGCTTTCGTGGTAGAATTCGAATGCGTTGGTAGAACGTTTAATGCAACAGAGGTAACGTAATGTACCTGTTTAATAGCCTGGCTTTTCCTCCTATTTATGCAATTACTTTGCTCCCACTCCTATAGCTTGACGTTTATACAAAATAGGCACAATCTTGCTTCTTACTAATCTTACTTCCTGGATGTTTGTTATTCTTTCACGCAAAAACTACTGAACGGATTTTGATGAAACTTTTCAGAAATATAGCTCAGCTTCAGAATAACACATGGGCTATAATTTATAATGATATTGAAAGAAGTACTAATGTTACGCGGGTGAAGCTGCGGGCGGCAGCTAGTCTTACTTCTTACTAATATTATAAATGCTTTAGGATTTATGAATGTTTGTTTGTTACTCAATCACGCCAGAACGGCTAAACGGATCTGGGTGAAATTTGGCACAGAGATAGATTATAGTCTGTTATAGCATATATGCTACTTTTCATCCCGGTATAATTTTCCCGTGGGATAAGAAAACACTTTTCACGCGGGGGAAGCCGCTGGCAGAAGCTAGTGTCTTTATATTGCGAGGTTTGTAACACGAATTTGAAAGTGGATCAAATGCTACAGATATAAGGTGACAAACTATAAGGAATCAAATATTTTTATATCTCAGCGTATAATGTGTGTTATGTACTTATCAGAATATCGCAAAACAGCAACCAAATAGGTGCTTAACATAAATTTAAACGAGAATCATCGTGTGGACCGTCCCCGAGCAGTCTGTGTAGATCGCGACTCCATTATGTAAATTAAGAGATAAACATTTTAAATGAATGTTAACGTCCACATTTTATACAACACAGCCAGTATTTCTTGTAATATAACTACTAAGAAACTGCTGATTGAAATTATCAAGCATTTCAATGAAATTACGCTTTGGTTCTATCACGTACGCACTCGGTGGCAGGTGTAGTGAACCATTGGAGTATCTCAGCGATATAGCCAATCTATTACTTAATATTATAAAGAGGAAAGATTTGTATTTTTTTAAATAACGAGTAAACTTAAAAACAACTGGACCGATTTCAAAAATTCTTTCATCGTGGTAAAGCTACACTATCCCCGGATGACATAGGCTACTTTTTACCCGACTGCCGAAGGAGGGTAATGTGTTTATCAGTCTATGTATGTATGTGTGCATGTATGTATGTATGTTTGTTCCTATGTGGCGTTCCAGAGACCAAACGCGTTGGCCGATTTTGATGATTCTTATGTCAATCGATTCGTCTGAACCCTGCGAGTGTCACTGGCTATATATTAAAAGTGTAAGATAGAAAAATGGCGGATTTTGGGCGCCATATTGTGGGGGCCCAAATTTTTTTTTCTTCCTATCTCATCGTGTGGGGTATCAAGCAGTCGGAGGATACATATTCGCGAACTGGCTGACCAAAACCAGATGTATCCTCCGACTGCACAGCATGATTTTCTTCTTGTTTACGTCTTTTTAGTTCGCTTCTTAAGCAGTCGGGTTTTTTGATTTTTTAAATTAACTTCTTTTTTATCTCTGTATTCCCCTGGGAACGGGAACTAAGCGGGTGAAACTGCGAGGCCTCCGCTAGTATATAATAAAGATATGTACTTATTAAGCTAGCAATTGTATATCATTAGTATGTTTTTTGTTTATGGTTTTCGCGGATATGCCTACAGGCTTCTAAACAACTAATAGGTACAGTTCGTCTTATCTGTATTCATGTCGGTTCATTGGAAATATAGCACTACACAAATTGGGTTTATTTTTTTTTGGTTTTAATTGATGTATGAGGATGTTAACAATTGGCTTACTTTTCTTATCAAATATTCTACAGGATGTTTGGTGATTTGATCTAAATGAAGATACATAATGCTTCGCTTACTTATTTAATTAATTTAACAGATTTAGAGAAATGTTTACATAATTTTTGACTCTTCGTAGATTTTTCTATTCCCGATGTGCTTTCGTTTCCTACTAATGATTCGGCTGATTATTCCAGGGATAAATATGTTGATCGCGGATAAATTTAAATGAGAGTTACCGCGGCACCAGCAACGGTTTCAGTCAGTTAAATTCTGACACGCCCTCCCGCTTCACCCAGAGCGGGCGAAGTCTTTGGATGAACTCCACCCAAAAAAAAAGAAAGAATATGGATAATCCCGCTTCACCCGGAGCGGGTGATGTCATTGAATGACTGCCCACCCAAAAAAAAGATAAACAACTTGCTAGGTCCACCCGTTCCTGAGAAAATCGGTGGTGACACACGGACAGACGGACAAGAGAGTGAACTTATAAGGGTTCCTTTTTTCTACCTTTTGAGGTACGGAACCCTAAAAAGGAATAAATATGTTGGATACCTAATAATAAATAAACAGCTTACTGTTTTTCACCAATTAAGTACTTCTTAGAACACGACTTTTTGTCAATATATTACGCCTTTACACAGAAATTCTACAATTATTTTTCGGCATATTTCCGTGCATTCTCAGAATTATATAATTCACGATTATTTGAGGTTGTCAGTGTGTAAAATTACGCGAATTTCCAGGAAGCGGTGAGGATATTGGACGCTTCACGCTTCCACTATCTGATACAGGACGTGACGTGCTGCCCAAATGTATCGGCTTTGTACCGCAAATTACACGATAAAATATAATAACAACGATTCAGTAGGTATTCATAATAACTAGCTTTTTGTCACGGCTTCGCTCCCCTGGCCTTTGTCACAAAAACCGTGCAATCTTTTTTTAATTTCGTTTATAATATTTCCGTACACAAAATAGTACTTCCAGGCGTTACCTAAGCTCCTACAAACAAATTTATTTTTATTTTTTTGTTAGCCTGAATAGTCCCTTGGGCAAAAGCCTTTCCCTGTCCTCCCATCCCATTCCATTCCTCTCGGTGTTGTACTTCATCTTGTCAATCCTCGAAGAAGTCATCCAAGCCATCCCGCCATCACCTCCTCGGTCTATAATTTTTTCCACTTTATAATACTAGTTTGAATAAATAAAATACGACAAGGATAAAAATAATAAAGAAAATTGTATTTATTTTCATTCTCTTTCTGCCTATATGAGTCTGTACTTCTGTAAAACAAATTATTTAGATAGTACCTAGGCGAACGAGCTCTGCTCGGGTGAAAATAGAGAAAACGACGTTTTCTAAAAATGAAACTTAGCTAGATCGATTTATCGCCCCTGAAACGCCCTGCATACTAAATTTCATGAAAATCGTAGGAGCCGTTTCTGAGATTCAGAATATATATATACATACATATATACAAGAAAGGCTCGTTTAAAGGTATTAGATACGCAAAACAGTCAGTACCTACTTAAATAAAGTCAAGTATTTCAGTATTTGTTATACTTATGTAATAAAGATAAGTATTTCTAAGCTACAAAGCAGGAAAACAAAACTTATCCAGTTTTCATCCCACTCAGTTTCCAAAGCGCGCTGATGGTAAGCAAATAATACCGATAAAAGCTATTCAAAGGAAACTGGACAAATCTATCTTAGCTTACTTTTAAAGTAAGTTTGTTAAATGTGACACTGCAAGAAATGATTCGATTACGAAATATTTTTTACATAAAACAAAGTTTGTTTATTGGTAAAACAAGTTTAGGTATACATTTTTTTTTATATGTATCCTCCTTTTAAAAATAATTTTTTCTTCTTATTTTCTTGCCATGGTACTGTTAGGGTCAAGTTACTGGACACGTTAATTGCAGCGTTCGAGGCGTTGTTTAATGTTCAGGTCATTCAGGGTGCAGGTAAACGGACATTTGGGGTACTCCAGCAAATGTAAATATAATATAATAGTCTGAACAGGAGCACCGCACTCGCATTGGGTCTTGATGGATCAATAAGCCCAGACTTCGCCAAATTATATTTGCAGTGGCCTACTTGGGTATCGATAACCGTTGGGATAAACGTGTTCTTGAGTGAAGACTGCGAACTAGCAAACGTAAGGTAGGACGCCATCAGCGCAGTATAAATATGGACGAACAGTACGGAAACTACATACAAACGATCGAGACCCCTAGCAGTTGTCGCGATACTGTCAGTAGTGCGAGCCGCTCAGAGGTCTCGTCGATGCGCACGTTTGTGTGAGTGTGCCGCTCCGAGCGTTTATATGTAGTTTCCGTACTGTTTGCCCATATTTATACTGTGCCATCAGGCTAGGTGGAGCGACGGTGGCTGCTAGCAGCAGGTGGATGACAGTTGCAAAAAATCGAAGCAAATGGCGAGCAATTGGAGCGGCCTATGTGCAGCATCGGACTGCTATATGCTAATTATGACTTGGGTACGTGTCTTTCACTAATTAAAAGATATACAATCGCGACTGCCATAGTCTTTTTACTTTTAGTACAGGAAAAATTAAAGATCCTAGTTGGCTAGGGCACGGGAAAAAGCTAGTATGTTAAAAATACCAAAGTAAATAAGTTAGCTATGACTTTGAACGAGACTATTAAGATCAAGTAGGTAAGTACAATCTGAACAAAATCCTTGATATAATTATTTTTATGTAGATTTATCGAGTTTAGAATGGAGTGCTAATTATACACATTTAAAGGCAGGTACTTATAAGCTGTAATTGTATCTAGTCTAGTAAGTGATCCCGGGCGGCGCGGCGGGGCGGCGCAGGCGCACACAAGGCCGCGTGTGGGCGCGAGCGGCAGGCAACGTGAGCCACCGCTCAAATGCTACTATCTGACAAAACCATATTTTGAGTTTTATAGACAAAACCGCAAAAAAAAAATAGTTAATAATCGATGCTGTTATTACGCGTTTTTGGTGCCAAAAAATAAATCTTTTTGAAAAGGCAAGTTGTTAATCAATGAAATAATTTTATCAAAAAAAAAATACTGTATGTTTACAATCAATTATTTAATCTTATCAATAAAAAAAAATTGTAAGATTTAACTCGAATTCTACTGGTACTAGAAAAATACTGCTAACCCTCTGTTTCCCACCTTAAAATTATCGCAGAATTAATGTGACAAATTGTCAAGCACGCGTTATCTGCTGTGATTTTGCAGTTAGTGGTATTTTAGCTTGTGGACAGCGCAGTGCGCCGTCCGCTGCCTGGCGCCTTCACAACAACCATTTTTTGCGCGCGACACGCGCCTCGTCTCTGCTTTGATATACTCATTTGATGAACAATGTTATCTATTTGGCAATAATTGAATAAACATTGCTACTAGGTAGTTAGGTACTACTGCTACATAATTTGTTGATGTTCTAAACTTGCGCGGAATAAAATAGGCATCGTGATTGACGTAAAACTGGTCCTTTGCTACGAACTCAACATGTTTGTAGAACTTCGCGATTTCGCCGTAAAAGAAATTCTCAAAAACTGATCTTATCTGACTCATGCATCAACTATGCACTAAAAGCTCGGCTCATATTAATCACGGAGTTTTGACTTAGCAACTAACTGTAAATATTAATTATTAAAATAGACGCGGATATGGAACGATTGGACGAAAGCTCTAGGTTCTCGATATAACGGCTCAAAGTCCGTGTAAATACCTGCAACTGAATTAAACTTGATTTTTTTTGCATCATAGCAAAACATAATAACAATGTCGATGATGTGTGGCGTGTAAAAAATACGCGTTGCTAGAAGAACCGGTGCGACCGCATACCGCGCGCGCTCGCGGCAAGGCCTCGTTCGGCACAGGCGCACCTGCCCGCTCCCGCGCCCGCCTGTGCGACCGCGACCGCCTCCGCCGCCACCGACAACGACACCCACTTTCACATTTAAATACAACGTGCATCAACCACAGGTTACGAACCTTAGTAACCCTCCAGAAGTTCAGCATCGCACATGCGAAGTGGGTTTGTCTTCTCCTTGCCTACGACCACTCATAAAACAACTGCTACTAATCATTATTGTAGCAAATAAGTAATGAATCAGATACGAGATAACACAGGGGTTTTGAAATTATGAGCAATAATCTTAAAATATCTCTCGTTATTGAATACATTCTCGGGTGCCGCCGTTGCTGGCTCGAGTCGAACGCCCGTGCGATCATTACAGGTACTTGAGTTAGCAATTTACTTGTAACTATAAAATACAATTTATGAGATATTAATAGATTGCAGGGCCGGGACAAAAATAGCCTCTCGTGTAACATTACTTAATTACCAAGCAGTAGACGGACACGTTGCCAGCAGACTTAGGAATTACTACGCCTGATTCAATTATATTGTCATGAAGGAACTCGGGAGCTATTATTACGGTACAGCAGTATTTAACTGTTTATTTAGGATCCGTTCTGGTCTTAAAGCAAGGCGTTTGTTTTGCAGTTATGAAGTTGAGCTACGAAGTGGAAGAGTAGCGAAAATATAGTTTTAAATTAATTTTAGAACTAGACCGCTCGTTAGTCCATAGTGATTATTTTTTGAGCTGACAAACTTGGAGATATTTAGGGCGCTGAATAGTTTATGTGACATATGCCTACTACTGACAGCTACAACCTGGTAAACTTATTACGATTGCCGATAAACCCAGTAATTGAACAACTTCGTATCCAGTTAATGTTTTATTGCCAGTTAGCAGCTAAAAAGCTTTTAAAATTGTACATAATTCCAATTACAGCCAAACAACTATTTTTTAAAAACCTTGTGTTCAAAACAACGAATTTATGTTTATGAAAATCTTTGAAACTATTCACTAAACAATGATTTGCAAGTTATTTAGGTAGGTAACTATCTTAAATCCCGTATGCTAATTATAAAACTGGATCACGAGTTTGGTATGTCGCTAATTTATTGACTTTTCGATCGTAGTAGATGCAGAGATAAAGTTTACACACATTTTATGGTGGTTCCATTTCGTGTTACGTAAGTGGAGAAGTGGATCGTTGGCCAGGCTTCCTAAACCGTAACGATGTGAAGTTCATTGGTACGTCGCAGTCGCAGGCGCATATAATCCGCGCGTCGATAAATGGCATAGCTCATTAAAGTGAGCGGTGCGCGGGAGCTGCGCGATGCTATCAACCGGCTACTGGTTTGTATAAAAAAGCAAGACTAATGACACCCTCGGGTCAACATGATGCTCACCGCTACTCGTGCCCTCTTAAATCTCAACTCTACCGAATATTATTTACTTTGTTAATGTCGATACAAGAAAAAGCAATTAACCTTCACTGCCTACATTCCATCAGACGTCCAAAACATTGATAAATCATAAAAAATACCATCCGCCACATTTTTGTCCCATAGTCGCTACGTGGCACGTGACAAAAAATGCCCATTAAGTAAGCAAATGTATATTTTAATTCAGAATAAGCGATAAATCTCGCGATGGGCTTTCGAATTCCGCGCAAGTCATCCGACGAGGTGAGATCGGCTGGGAAATACCATTATATATCTACGTACCGAGCTGCCGACTGGCGACTGCGGAGCTGCCGCAGCCGGGCTCCTACATACATACTGATGTCGTGTCCGACTGTCCGCGACAACAGCTGTGCAGCGATCACGTATTTATTATGTCTTTTTTATTCTTTTATGAAATACCAAACACTTTGAACTTCTATTGGAGAGCCACTTTATTAAGCTGAGGCGGATTCTGTGGGTAATTACCTATTAGATATATATAAATGTAAGTTGAAGAATGCGGTCGGGGATAAATAATAATGGAATGTTAGGAACAGTTGCGTTGGATTCCTGTGCTCGCAGTGCTTGTCAAGAGGTTCCGCATTGTCAGTTTTTGCGGCGCGTAGACAGGCGGCGCGCGCGGCGGGTCCAGGCACGCGCTGCGCCCTCCACGCCACCACGTCGCCACAACGCACCTTACACGCAATTAGTACCAAATCACTTACGTCTCCTCATATAAATCAATTTAATTCAACAACAACCTACATGTCTAGCTCTACTGTATTACCAATTGTGTCGTGGGAATTCTAAGGACCAAAATGGATATGGACATAACCTTATAGAGAACTCACAAACCATTCAAAATTGTACCCAACATGTGCGGCATTTACAAGTTCACTAACTAAATAAGTGCGACATGAAGTTGACATAACAGGTTATTTCCCATGTCCTTCGATGGCATGTGATACGTCACAGAGTTGCAGTAACAATTAGCACTATTCTAAATACACAGATACTACTTTATTCTAGCTCTACACAATACAATTCGTGTTAGGCAGTGGCCTAACCTATCTAAGTGGAAGCCAATCTCCTATTGGAACGGAGTTCCTTATCGCAAGTAATTCTGATTTGTTTGCGGGCCCCTTCCGATCACCTAGGAAACTAAAACATTTTTCAATTGATTCAGCTTGCCGTCAATTTTAAGAATATGCAAATATATTTATAATTTTAACGTTTAAATATCCTTTATTATTAATATAAATAATCATTTCGTCGTGATACATTTTGTGAGGCACAGCGTGCTGCATGCAGGATAGTACAAGCGAAGATCCGCACAAAAGGGAGACGCCGAGGCGAGAGCCGGAGGCGCATGAAGAAAACCGAAGACGTACGAGCGCGCGCTGACTAGACACATACAGTACCTACGCTAGCAGCCGCTATTGTGTGGGTTTACACTGAGCATCAGCTGTTTTGTTGTTATTTTAGTTTCGTCATATTTTACCAAACTGAAAGACTGTAAATTTAGTTAATCGAACTCCGTTCCAACCGGGTGTCGTTAAGTCACATCTCTCTTTTTTACGTAAGTCATTATCATCACACTGTATATTGTTTAGTCTAAGCTACGTCTGATACCATAATCTGGCATGCAAAGAAAGGCGAGGCACCTAAGCAATCTATATTTATAACAACATTAACACAATCTCTATCAAGAGCTAACCGCAGGCAGCATAACTGCACTAAGGACCAAAAATTTTCAAACATATTAAATGACTGAAGAAAATTCGACTTTCAACATCTTGAATCTGATTGTTTTCTATTTTGAATCTAGCTTTAATCAAAAGTTACCGCGTCTATAAATTTTCCTTGAAAAATCTCCAAAAAATAAAATATTTCTCATATTTCTTTGAAACTTTTCTAAAAACTGAAAGCTTAATTCTTCCTAAAACTCGCAGCGCATCCCATCACTAAACATTCAGAAATTCCAAGAAAAACGCTAATCAAACGAGTAGTTATTGTCTAGGTGTGAGTTAGTCGCACGCGCGGCTCCAAATTATTATTCTGTACTTGGTCCGTGATAAATTGATTTGGTGACAGTGGTCGCCGAATAGGCATACAAACGTCTCATAAGTAAACCCTCAGAGACAATTACGATACTTGTGTGCTGTATTTCACACCTCACATTTATATATAAATTTATCGATAAGTGCGTAACTTGTTAGTAGTGCTGTTACCAAGCAAGCCTTCGATGTTTGTCGATGATTTCCTAAGTGATTTGTGACATGCCTTTCGCAATATTTATGGAGGCTACGTTATTTTAATTTTTTTAATGATATTCTAAGCCTTGTTTTTAAAATCAAGTCTTATGTTGCTAATGTTAATTGATAATCTTCATTAATTTTATCTAAAACATAATTTTAATTAGGTTTAAATGTAACAAATTGCCACAAATCATGTGATCCATTTACAAAGAAAAATTACCTTATAAAATACGCATATTCTGAAAACATTTTTTTGTTTTTTTGTTTTTATAAACGTTGCCCACACAAGGAATTTCTTCCTGTATCGTGGGTGCGTTTACAAACATATAAACTCATAAACACAAACACCCAGAGCCGGAACAACTATCTGTAGGTCATACAAATATTTCTTCCGTGCGGGAATCGAACCCGCGACACGTAGCGCGGCAGTCAATCGCTCAACCACTGCGCCAACCGTGCGCCCAAAAAAACAAACTATAACTAAACTATCTTTAAGGTCCAGCAAACTAAATCTTCTAATCAACCACGTTATCATGTAAATTCGATGATAATCAGTTTCATCTGAGTTTTTCTCAACATTTCAAATGTCATGTGATACCGATTTCAATTACTATCCGGCTCTAAGATGATTAGTCTGTTGAAATAGGAATATATGAATGTAATATTGACGCAAGTTATTCTAAACTTAGAATAACTTATTTGTACCCAAGTTTATTTTAACCGCAGAATAACTTATAAATAGTACTACGAGTGAGTAATTAGTTGTACCTAAAACAGTACATACTCGTTATGTCAAATGCCACATAACTGCTTATTAATCAAACGTTAAACGCACAGATTTGTTTTGTAATCCATCTATTTAAAAAATCATGCCTAATTGTTTATGCATAAGCTAACTTGCTTAAGCTAATAATAAAATCGGTGTATAAATAGAACTGTAAGTGCTACAATAAGAAACCGTCAAACAAATCCTTATTTAGTAAGTTAGAACTGACAGAAGTAGGTACACAACTTTTAGTTACCTACAATGGTACGAATGGTGCCTAACAAGTAACTTTTAAACCAATGGCTGGCGCTAGTCCTTGTAACAACAGTACTTCATATTCTATATTAAAATAAATATAGCAGTTACTACGTCTCCGGACGCTCAATTAGATTCTCTAGCACGTGTGCAGAACGATTAATATCATCGTATTTGTAAGCTAAACACGCTCCAATCACGTTGGAATTTAAATAAATCTTAGGTGGCAAATTGCAAATAGGTTAACCTTCGGTTTAATGGCCGTTGGTTTTTCGGACCCTTTGATAACGTGATGAGAATATGGACAAAAACCGGCCAAGTGCGAATCGGACTCGCGCACGAAGGGTTCAGTACCATTATCGCAAAAAACGGCAAAAATGTCACGTATGTTGTATGGGAGCCCCACTAAAATATTTATTTTATTCTGTTTTTAGTATTTGTTGCTATAACGGCAATAGAAATACATCAGCTGAGAAAATTTCAACTGTCTAGCTATCATGGTTTATGAGATACAGCCTGGTGACAGACGGACCACGGAGTCTTAGTAATAGGGTCTCGTTTTTACCCTTTGGTTACGGAACCCTAAAAAAGTTACCCAACAGTAGTTTAGTTAGTTAACCTACTCATGTCATACGTTTTCAACTTTTATCCCACATAGTTGAAGAACTGATTATGATCCTTGAACACGTGTTGACACGTATCTTCAACTAGCTGATTCTCATACAAATGCTGTTTAGAAAGGTTGCTAACCTATTACGATATTTGTAAGACCAAAGGTGGGCATTAACACCTTGGGGTTATGTTTTCCCAGTAGACTACATGGAAAGTAACTCAAGATAAAAAGGTTAATTCATAAGATACAATTACGAGTTTGCTTTTAGTTTTGAACTTTGCTTTTGTAGGTACTCCTAGGACCAGCGTAGGAATATCTTAAGATTAAGTGTTGTGCAACCGACATGGGTTACTTATTTTAATTACTGTTATAAAAGGACGTTTCGAATTTGACACTACGATTAGAGGCGTATTGAAGGAAGAAACATCTCGCCCCAACCCTAGATGAATAATTAAGATAAGCGTCCGTTGGATCCGAGAAGATAAGGACCAATTGATGTGACGACGCTTGGGCTTCCCCAAGCCTCGTCACATCCATCCACTGCTGGACCCAGGCAAAGGCCTATGAAGCAGTGGATCAGCAGTTTACAGCTTTTGGCTAAGATGATGTCGCGAATAGTTGTTATACCGAATAGTCGAATACCGATTAATCGCCATTCCCTATGGCGAATAGTCGAATACTCGACATAAAAAAATATGTAAAAGATAATTTATTTATTCTCAAATAATAATTTTACACTTGTAGTAGTCGCTTGAACTTACTATATACTAACTGCACAGAGGAAATAGTTTTTCTGCATCTCGATCTGCCTCTTTTGGACTTTAAATATTAAATTATTAATTTAAAAAGCCTAACTAATTAACTTCGACATGACTGGTTTTTGGGTAACCTTTTATAATACTAAGTGTGTTTTGTTTTTACAAGTTAAATTATTTTTAAGTCTATAGTTTTTCTGTTCATTAAAAGTTTATAAAAAAATTATCTAGACAAATATTCGCTGAATGTCGAATAACAGATAGTAGTAGGTATTTGGTATTCGTAGAATAACAAAAAAAAATAGAGTAATGCCGAATACCGAATCATAGCGAGTATTCGCGGCATCTCAATCAGCATCATCAATAATGATAGAAGAATTTGTATCAGTATATTCCAAAGTCTTACCTTACAGATACAGCGGAAGCAGCTACTCCAGTCCTGCTCCAATCTGGCGTCCTGAAGCTTAACAGGCTCGCCTTCGTTGGAGCACGGCGCACGCTGCCCCTCTGGAAGTACAACACAGCGTTAATTGTTAGTTAATTGTTTATTTAGCACCGGTAATTGAGCCTGAGTTAGTGCCCATTTGCGGGCCTACAGACCAAAAGTGAAGTAATTTAGTATCGAATGCAAAATATTGAATTCAATTGCGACATAGTGGAGCTATGCTGTTTCGAATTGTCAGAAATTTGGCATTCAAAAATTAAAACAGATCAAACAAATGAATTTGAAATCCTATGGTAAAGCAGATATTCGTGAAGTTGAAATCAAACATCCTGTAACAAACGAAGCAGAAAATCGTATTAATTGCGATTAAAAATAAGAAGCTGCAGCTGCAGAACATGTCGTATCTCCCAGTAACGTTGCTGACAGGCACGAAAGATAATGAGAAGTCTGAGAAACTATACAAGCTTGCCATGCGGATTCGCTCACGATACCTGCCGAGTAGTGCCGATTGTCGTAAGAATGACCACGAACTGCGGAGGAGGCTGCGGTTTGAGCAACATGCGTGGGAAACGACTGTCCTATATAGCAATGCACCGAGCGCTGCACTACTCTATACAAGCGAATTTATTTATTCATTATAAGCCAGTCCAATTATAAGTAGAGCTTAGTTAGAGCATTCCACTAGCCGATAGCAGAAATTCTCAAGGATGGGATAACAAACTTAAAAGTCTTTCTACTGTAGTAACAATCAGAACGGAGAAAGTTTATCACCTATCTGTACGATAAGTAATCGAGCAAATAAGGATAAGTAGATTCACTATCATTATGTTTACGTCAAACAAATTGATTATTATTGTAAATAATATTAATGGCAAAAGAGAGATATATTGATAGAGCAGCTTAATCAAATGTTGTCGTCCTTCGAGATGCCAAATTCCAATGTAATTGGAGAGCTATTATTGAAACTCCGGTACAAAAATACAAAAATACTGTCTACGGAATCGGAACCTTACAACGGTTCTATAAAAAAAACATAATATACAACCATCATTCTTGCATATATTATAGTGCACCGAATGTCCCCGCATAGCAACACAACATATCAAGAACCTAAACAAGTCATTGTATCATATAATGGGTATAAACAAGTTTAACAAAATGAAATAGAAATAAAGTTATATCATAAAAATATGCCCAATGAGGTAAATACATTTATCTATAAAAACAATGTCTAGTCAGCCTAGATTCTGACAAATTGTACTTTAAACAGAGCAAAGTCCCTTCATCAGTGATGTGCTCTAGGTGGAATTTAGAAGTTTGACGCGTCGCGTTTCGTTTGGATGACATCGACAATGCGTCTCAGTGTCGATGTCGCGGCCGCTTGATCACATGTTACCTTGATTTAGATCCACCACGGATCCGCATTCTTATTACGTAGCCATCGGGCGCCAGTCGCCACCGGCCGGCGGCCAGGCGGCCACCGCGCCAGCGTCACCGGCACCGGTCGACTCCTGCGCCGCGTCAATATTTTCGTAGGTAATTAATGTGTGCTCGTCTACAAATGAGAATTCCTCTCCAAATGTTTACTCGTCGCTAACATTTTAATGCGCTATTTCTAAAGACAGAGTAAATTCCTTTAATCCGCGACCACATTGCATTGTTGCTTCAATTAAATACCAACTCCATTTAGAAACAATGAATCACTCATTCAATTCAATTGTATATAGACGACAGATAACTATGCCTTATATATTTTTGTGGGCACGCAGTATATTTACATTTCATAATATCTCATAGCAACGAGCGGTTTTCAAGGTAAACGGTTTTATAAATAATTCTCTGAATTGTAAATTAACAAATTAGATAGGTAATTCATATTGTTGAAGAATTATATTAAAGCTCTGATAAAAATAAATATTCACAATTTAATGTGTGCTAAAGTTGTGAACAAAATAGGAATAGTTACATGGTCACAGATGACTGTTCTTATCTTACCATACCATATGTAAATAAAAGTTAATTCAAAAAATCAAAAATCCCAACTGCTTAAAAAGCGAACTAAAAAGCCGTAAACAAGAGGAAAATCATGCTGTGCAGTCGGAGAATATGTATTCGCGAGCTGGCTGACCAAAACCAGATGTATCCTCCGACTGCACAGCATGATTTTCTTCTTGTTTACGGCTTTTTAGTTCGCTTTTTAAGCAGTCGGGTATTTTGATTTTTTGAATTAACTTTTTTTATTTATAACTTTTTAGTTATTTTTTTTAAGATTTCGGTACATTGAAACATATAAGTCTTATATATTTTTGAAATCACCTCTTAAACCCCTTTCTTTTGATACCCCACACGATAGGTTTGGAAGAAAAAAAAATTTTCTCCCCCACAATATGGTGTCCAAAATCCGTCATTTTTCTATTTTCCAATTTTAATGTAGCCAGTGACACTCGCAGGGTTAAGACGAATCGATTGACGTATGAATCATCAAAATCGGCCAACGCGTTTGGTCTTTGGAACGCCACATAGGAACAAACATACATACATACTTACATACATACATAGACTGATAAACATTACCCTCCTTCGGCAGTCAGGTAAAAATAGGTACAGCATATATTGCTGACGGAAATAAAAAGTTGTGAAAGAACTATGAAATAGTGACTCATCCTATCATAATACGAATATGAGCCCTTGAATCGGTTTAACCTACATTCCCGTCACGACTGTCCTTAGCGCTGGTATTAGATGAGTGTAGAAAACAGATAAGCGCCTTAATCGTGAATCAATGTCGTTATGCAATGTCACAGTTCGACACTGAACTTGTCCTCTGCTGAATGAACTTGTTCCGTCGGGATAATAATTCAGTTGATTCGTATCATCGTGGGGCTTAATACTGATCTGTTATACTCCGATCGTCGTCGGCCCAATTAAGAATCGATACATTTTATTCAAGGTCAAACGATAAATCCTTTAACAAATAATGTTACTGGTTCACGTTGTACAATATCGAGTGGTTTTGATCGAGTTTGCGAATGTTTTTGGGCGCGTAGTACTTTCGTAGACGTTTTTCGTAGCCTCGTAGAGGGTCTACGAAACTTTCTTTTGGGCATATAACTCCGAATTTCTTTGTTTTCATTATATTTTTTGTTTGTTTTAATTTATTCAGGCTACACGTTTGGCTGCACGAGTTCTCTGTGTGTGATACATTTAATTAAAACACGTGTTAGCGGTTCAAGGCTTCGCCGGACAATACTTTGTAAAAATTACCTGATCTTTCGAGACTACTAAACATCCCAAAACATTAACTTTAAGAATATGATAATAATTATAAATGTATTTTATATTATAAATACGATAAAATTATCGAGCCCATAAAATTGGTTAAGTGTGATATTATTTTTTAATTTATTCTCCACCATGGCACCATTACAAACTTGATATATTTCGGTGCGCTCATAATTCTTGAAATTAATGTTTTATACGAGCTTAAAGTACTAAAGTAATATTCCATTACCGCTAAATGATATTATTATTCCGGTTAAGTGACAAGAAATTATGCAAATATCGAAAATATACGGTACTTTAAACACTTTACACACGATTTAATTGCACCGTTTCAGGCATACGCGAAATACCTATAGAGCGATTACAAGATATGCACTTAACGGCCATTTCAATACCTAATGGCGGCTAGATGAGAATAATTTTTAGAAAGTTGCTCCTGCAGCAACCAACGATAGTAATTCCAAGCCTAGGGATAATATTATCTTAAGCACCTATTCATATAAGCCCCTGAAACCGACTATCATTATCAATTTGATCTCAATGGCTTCTGAATACAACCTAATGAAGTTGTTGAGGCCTATTACGCAAATAAACTATTCATGATAAATAACCGGCAATCTTCTAACGTCTCTATACCATTATTTTTCTATTCCGCTTGAATTCCTTTCATTTTGTGGCTCAATTTAAATTTTTTGTCTATAAATCATTACTTTGCGATATATCATATACGGATATAGAAATACTCTTGTTTCCATGTGTTTTTACCTACCTACCTACGATTGAAAACAAATTTTGTGTATCTAAAGTCTTAATTAAGTGATTAAGGCGATACCTAAAATAATGAGTATTGACTTAACAAGCGATGAGGAGGAAGGAAAATGACAACAATTTTAACAATGGGTTTCTCCAAATTTTTGTTACCGCGTTAACAGTAGGTCCCTACCCAAATTTACTACTTATATAGGTAGGTATATATGTATAATTTCAACACCCATAACATCGTGTTCACGTTTCAGTTCACTTTGAAACATAACACTTTATTCGCTGTCGAACAATCCTAGGTTTTAGAGCTATAAACAAGGTGCGCTAGCGCTCACTATGCACGTCATGATCGAGAGGCGAACGAATATGTGATCTATGTGGGAACGGTCCGGACGGGGTTTCGCAACGGACCAATTGTCGTGCCTTGCGCAACCGACCTGTCGAACCTTATTGTTAAGCTATATTGCGCGCTTTCTTTGTAGTAAACATTGTGTTGCCAATAGATGAAATATGTTGATCCTGTTATGGTTCAGGTACAAGCTTGAAGCTCGTACAAGAAAATAAAGAAAAAAGTTTTGACAAACAAAATAGATATAGAAAACAGAGCTTTTCATTGGAGCGGCAGGTGCGACTATTGATTTCCTTGACAGTTGGTCGTAGTCACTAAAGTTTCCAATATCACTCAGAAGAAGGAGGACTTACAAAGAGTGCGACTAAGCCCCGCATGGAAGACTTACTGATGACAGCGGAGGACGCGTGTGTCGTGCTAAGTAGTGAGTAGACGACTAAAGCGACGGCGGATGTGGCTCCACCCCGCATGATTGCGGCTTCTCGCTGGGTAACAAAACTGAGAAGATGGAGGACTTACTGATGACAGCGGAGGGCTCGTAAGTCTTGCTAAGTAGCGAGCAGATTATGAGAGCGGTGGCGAATGTGGCTCGGCCCCACATGGTCGCGGCTACTCGTTGTGTTAACAAGAACTAAGAAGACGGAGGACTTATTGATGACAGTGGAGGACGCGTGTGTCGTGCTAAGAAGCGAGCAGACGATGACAGCGGCGGTGAGTGTGGCTCGGCCCCACATGGTCGCGGCTACTCGCTGTGTTAACAAGAACTAAGAAGACGGAGGACTTATTGATGACAGTGGAGGACGCGTGTGTCGTGCTAAGAAGCGAGCAGACGATGACAGCGGCGGTGAGTGTGGCTCGGCCCCACATGGTCGCGGCTACTCGCTGTGTTAACAGCACTAAGCAGACGGAGGACTTATTGAAGACAGCTGTAGACGCATGTGTCGAGCTAACTGGCGAGCAGACGATGAGAGTGGCGGTGAGTGAGGCTCGGCCCTACATGGTCGCGGCTACTCGTTGTGTTAACAACGCTAAGAAGATGGAGGACTTACTAATGACAGCAGATGATGCGTGTGTCGTGCTAAGTAGCGAGCAGACGATGAGAGTGGCGGTGAGTGTGGCTCGGCCCTACATGGTCGCGGCTACTCGTTGTGTTAACAACGCTAAGAAGATGGAGGACTTACTAATGACAGCAGATGATGCGTGTGTCGTGCTAAGTAGCGAGCAGACGATGAGGGCGGCGGCGAGTGTGGCTCGGCCCCGCATGGTCGCGGCTACTCGCGGCGCCGGCGACCAGCGCTCCGCCCGCCGCGCATCACACTCGCGCGCCACGCCACACACGCGGAACACCTGAAGCAAAGTAAAATAGGGTTAATATCAACTTCAGAATATCTTGAAATCCGTTATTAAATAAATAAAAGTCACACAATGGAAGAAATTATATAACCAGACGCAATAATCGCAGATACAACATGGTGCTTTATACTTTCTTAAAATTCGTAATTTTATTATTTAAATCACACAGTGGAAGATATAACACATTAACCATTGATACAACATGGTGCTAATGGGACACAACATTTGAAGAAAAAATAAGCATGAGTTACGTCAAACGCAAGTGTCCCGCTACGACTACGGTTTTTGCCGCGTAGCACTAATATGCGTTGCGTAGTTCTAAAACTTTAGCGAAGATGGTTCACGGAACCTCGGGATTTAAATTTGGTTTGGGTATAATCTATTTTTTACAATTGTTTTACATTCCAAGGGTAAATCAAGAGAAGCTCGAAGTTTTATTTGAAGTTATCATCTTTTAAAAATTACACAAAAATTCAACCGACACAGTCTACAACTACACACACCGAACTTGATGAAGTTATTTATTTTTTTAGTTTATCCTTTACGTCTTTCCAACAAGTTTTTCCAAACGTAAATAACTTTTATTAATACATTACTGTCAATCACCCGATTACGTGTGTCAGATTCTAATACACACTAAAATTGAAAAGAAGTGATGAATTCATAATTTTCCTTCTATTTTACAATTTGATTGAATGTTTATTTATTTTTCTTCGTCATCGTTTGTATTCGTGATACTTGTTTATGCTTCACGTGAATCTATATTAGCTTCATAAAAATAATAAAGATAAGTAATCAGCATCAACCTACAAATATTTCACTAAATCCCTAAATATTTATTAGCCTATCTTTTATTGAGATTGACTAATAAATATTAAGGAATTTCTGCTCGTTATTGCTGTAGTAAATAATGCGAAAATATTATCGTATAGTTTGGAACGTAATCTCTAAATTAATCTTAATAATATTAGGCAATTGAAATTAAATGTTTGGTATATATAAGATAAACTACATGAAATATACATGACGATATAGCGTCTCACTTCTTACCGACTAGTCAATTATCAACTTAAATCTTCGTTTTGTTAAATCACATAGTGATATATTTTTATTTATTATGTCCTTTATTCATGAAATTTCTTATTATCTACATTTTTAAATATTTTTATTAAATAAATTAAAAAACTAAAACATTTAAAAATATAAAAAATAGAGGCCCACTGGTATCGGGAACAGGGTCCAAGCTACCGGCGGTCTGGGCTCCAGAGAGAAGAACCTCCTAACAATGCGAGCCGTGTCCAGCAGTACTGCTTTCTGGATCAGGCTCTTGACCCAGCAGCCTACCGAAAGCCTCCTAAGGTGTTGTTCGAGGCTCGTGGCTATTAAGCCATTGGCTCACACGACTATGGTACTACAATGATCGCTATGGTACTATTATTTATTTATTATTATTTAATCAAAAAGACGTAGGCACCTTTTAAGATCTAAACCTAGTGTATATATTCAAATCAAAAAACTACGAAGAATATGATTAAATTATAGAAAATGATATCATAACAAGCATATCGCTCGATCCATGGTCTAATTAATTATTCAAAGCTAATGAGAGAATTAATGACCCCGCGCATAGTGGACCATCGGTTCTACTTGATAGAATGCCAGGCTGATGTCCTTAACGCATTTTTTACAACATTCCGCACGTACGTTGACCTCGAGTACTCGGACATATAGCATTTATTCATTAATAATAATACAGTCAAGCAAAAAGTGGTTCATATTAAGTGCGTTTACACGGCGATCGAGTGGTCGCCGACACACAGCCCGACCCCAGAACCTCATCTCAACTATATTGTCAATTACGCTAGTTCCGGTTCCAGATCCTCCTCAGTAATGCGTTTTAGGCACACTTCATAAAAAAAATCACATAAAAACGTAATTGAATCGCTTAACACAGTAAACTTTTTGTAGAATGTAAATAAAACATACCTCGCTTTATTAACACGGAATGAGTTAACGAATCCTTGTTAACATGATAAAGAAAACGCACCGTTGGAATTCATTTGATTTAAATTATAATTATAGGAGCTTGATATTTTATATACTTCAGCTAATTATAAAAGTTTCATTACCCGCCATAACTCAACATCCGGCGCAGACGGTAGAAAAACTCACATCGAAGAAAAACTTATAGGTGCAATAGCATTTTATACAATTGAAACTCTAGCGAAGTCTAGTTTCTTAGAAACTAGAATAAACAGTGATAATATTAATCAGTAATTTCCGAGAAGAGTGGAGGAGATCAGTGAACAAAACATCAATGAAGAGTGTCCAAGAATGTCAGATAAAATCCAGTAGCGACCGCATGCGCTACTAGTATTGTTTCATTTTTTGTCCAACATGTCAATCATCCCGTTGTTAATCGAGAAAATACCGATCGGACAATAGAAGCGATAAAAAGTTTAAGTTGATATAAGAATAACAAACACATTATTAGCATACTACGCATATAATGTTATCGTGGATGCTTTGTTACTTAATGACTGCTTACAATTTAGCTAACATTAATCATACATAGTACATACGATTGATTGTTATGCCTCCTCAGTGGAGTCTTGGATTCCTTGAAGAAAACGTGAACTTGGCACAAATGTATATTGATATTATGTGTTATGATAGAGGTACTAACTTTCAAATCTGTAGACATGGCACGTAGTGGTGAGTTGGATCATCCGGACGGTCGACCAATCGCACAAGGCATGTGAAGGCAACTGACTGAAAGACTGAGAGGCAACAGGTTCCCCGAAGAGCTACCGAGTGGGCAGTCGCGACAATCCTGGAAGCCCGCGCTAAGCATTTGATTGAATTCGTTGAGTTCTACGTGGACATTATTCACAATGGAATGCTTCTTCGAATAAGTTGTGCAAGCCGCTTACTGATAAACTGTTGCAAAAAGAAAGTCCCACACGATTCGTGTAACTGATTTATAATAAAATACAATATTTATAACCGTCTTAAGTCTGTTGAGTCAGTAAATAACTTTATCCATTGTCCATTGTGTGGACAAATTGTTATCAGTTCTGGATATCAAACTGATCCGAAAGCGGCTTGGTCCTCCATCATTATTGCGCCCGAAGTATTAATTATTTACTGTTTATACAAAGAAATCACATTAATAAATTATTATTTTAATTGGACATCACTACACGAATGCCTAAGTAGCCTACAATCACAGGGTTTACAGTTAATTGCATGTGTAATTCATGAGGCATGTTTTAACGAATAAAATATAACTAATTAAAACGTAACTTTTCCACGACATTGTGCCCCTTTAAGGCAAAAACTGCGACTGTGACATTAACAAGACTTGATCTCGATAAAGTAGCTTTGATGATGTTTGATTAGGTATTCAATAGGAGCAATCAAACCTCAATCACCAACCTAATGACTAGGTAAACACACAACCCTCATAACATTCTAACTAGACGAGGTAATTTTAGTAATTGTGCAAAATTATCTGTCTATAATAAAACCGATTTAGACGTTTCAAATATTTTTCTTCAAGAATTTTAAGGTATGACGTTAATCTAGATGTCTTTTGCAATGTGCAAAAGCGTTAAGCCTGAGACGTGATTAGTTTGCCAACATATTTAAGTGAAAGACGATGTGGCCATGTAACTTTATCAAGTGCCTTCTATGACAGCTGCAGACGGACCATATACTTAACCGCAGTCACATACAGGTACAAGTATACGAGAACATTTAGAAAGCCGCTTTTAAAATCGGGCGTCGTAGGGCCCGCAAGTGGCAAGCGAGTGTGAAGACGGGTGCCACCACAGCGGGCGTCGTGCCGTCACCTACTTTCACAGAGGCAGCAACGGAGGAGCGCCCGGCGGCCGGCGCGGGCGCAGGCGCTGCGGCTGCCGGCCCGGGGGGGAGGGGGGGAAGCTGCGTGCGCGCGACAAGGTCGCCGTGAGGCAAACCACTCGTCGACAGAATTTCTTCGGCGCAGAGACACGCGCATACCAGTCCGGGAGCGGAACGCGGTCGCAATAAAAACGCTCGGATATATTTCACGCGTGCGCAACATTATCTCGTCGCTCTCGGCTCCGATTACTTAATGCTCCGCAGCTAACTGTACAAGCGGAGAGAAACAAGATCAGGTTTTTTCTTAGCAGGTTCGATGATCGCAGGGCGACACCTCCAGGGTGCACTTCTCAGCGAAATTTGTAATATGACAAACACACTAACTATGCAGTTGAAAAGAGTCCAACTTCATATCCTTCTGAAATGCTCTTGTTACAGGGATTTTCTTCTCATACCTATGTACCCTCTTCCGGAGTTTTCTTTAGGTTCCAGTTTCAGCCAGTCAATTAAATAACCACATGCCTTATCCACACATATTCAGGTCCCTGTAAAGGGGTAACAACCGATTATGTGAGCGGATTACACAATTTAGAGCCAACAGTCTCACATAACTACTTGGTGTGTGTATTTCTAAGGAACCGACAACAGTATAAATACCGTGTTTGCCTTTATAAGCCCTCTAATCTGGCTTATCTTCTACAGACATTCGTTTTTTAAATCTTCGCAGAATAAGCAGTAGTCTGCTTAGCTCCCCATGAAACCCAATTTACTTCTAATTTAAAACGCTTGCCAGTATTCTCTTTTATATCACCCATGCAAGTGCAGTGAACAAATTATTTTTATAATTAATACAGCGATTATCATTATGCCACTGTGCTGCGATTTATCTTCTGCAAATATTGGCGGTGAATCCGTAATTACCTCTTGTTTGTAGATCGAAGATAAATTCGGTTCGTGCCTATGTGCGAATGGGTATTTCCTGAGAAGATGTGCATATAATTGTTTTAATTTTACGTAGTGTTGGCCTAAGATGAATGAACAAAGTCTACGAAGTTTTTAGTTAGGAAGTAGAAAACGTGGGGATGTTAAAGATTTCCTTGTGGCGTAAAAACAATGAGTTCCGTTGATTGACGAGGCAGCGTCTGGCGGCTAATTGAGTTAACAGCCCAAACACAACATGTCCATTAAGTGGCCTCTGCAAACAGTGACTGGCTGGTGCGAGAGCGGAGAGTGGGGCTTGGGCAAATTAGTGGCAGGTCGTCATCCCGCTGACATTAATCCGATACAATGACAATTAACCAGCAGATGCTTCGGGACGGACACAATTGAATCCGCCCTATTTAGTGAGTTCATTTGCGTACAGCTTGTGAGCTGTGACGTCACTTTGTTTGTTAATATGCTTTAAGTTTTGTAAAAACCGTAAAAGACGTTTTTGATCATTATAAGCCTGGGAACCTGCGAGTCCTGCGGCTTTGCCAAATATATGCATTAGCTGTACCATAGCTAGTACACAATTTTATAGATACCTACATAGGTTACCGACGAACACAAACGTGTTATCCTCCTCACTTGCATAGAATCCAAATACCTCGTAAACCACATGTTTTGATATTCATACCTGCGCATTATTCGATGGTAGGTAAACACTTTGTATTTTCTATCTGATTAGCCATTAAACATTATTTTTTAAGATGCTCAGTCGCTTTTTCAGTTAATAGAATAAATAACTAAGTGGTTCATGCTTTATACCAGGAAGTACAATACTTCCTAAGTAGTTTCCCGCATTGTTAAAGTGTACATAAAACCCATTGCTTATTGCAAATGGGGATTGGGGGCATTCCAACATTCGCAATGACCAAAGTATCACTATTGTTTGTACCGTGAAACAATGAAGAAGAAGAATTTAAGTATCCATTAAGGCTATTAAACCCTGAGATTAGTTGACGATGACTAATGTTATGGAGAAGTTAACAATTTTATTAGTGTCAAGTCGCATTTGATTTATGTCGGGTTTTCACCATACTTGGCCAGTTCGCCTCGGCTATGGGAAAAATTAACGAACACTTATTTTTTTTTTTTTTTTTTATCTCTTTACAAATGACATCTTCGTTAGTAATTTAAATAATAAGATAAACAAAGAATACCTCTGGATTTACGCGGAAGATTGGTTCTAATGTGATTTAACAGAATTGTAGTACGAGTGCCCACGGCCAAAACCATGTCACATCGTTTACGGCCAAATCCGTATAAAATCGCTAGATTAGATAAAACTGAACCCGGTTAGGTGGGCACTAACGGCCAAAAACGTCACATTGTTAAGAGGGTTATTTCTGCTATATCAAAAACATTTTGCTCGTCACTTAAGGCCTAAGCACATTTCCAAAAATGTAAAAAAAAAACCGACCTGTATCTTTCTCTTTCTTTTTAAATCTTTAGTACCAAAATATTGTTTTCAGTTTTAACTTCAAAACCGAAAATAACATTTCGGAGTCGCCTCAGAATGGTTTCAACAAACAAAATGCTCACACTTTCTTCTGAAAAATGATTTAATCTCATCAACTAACCAAAGTCCATTTGAAAACATGATTTTCAGACAATTTGCTGTGGGTTTTTCTTTGCCACATTTTTAATGTTCACAAGTGGGTACGTGTAACGCTACTGGTGTCTGAAAATTGTATAATCGGAATCTAAAATTTATTGTTCAACTAAATTCTAAAAAATCAGACAGATTGCTATGAAACACCTCAATAATTTTTTGATTATGAAATTTAAAAAATGCAGTGTTCAGTATTCATGCATTCAGGATGTTGATGGGGCTGTCACGCTACTGCAGTGTATCAGGCATGTTCGCAGAGGTGGATATTGATGGCTTCCACGCCATCATGCGCTAGCGATGCGCCTCTATGACTCGCAGGGTGCGTAGCAGCCCCAACAGCATACTGAAAACTCTAGCAGTCAGGTGGGACAGCCCCATACTGGGACATTGGATGCGCCTACATGCCAGTGAGGCGTACAAATATAAATAGTTGTATCTGGTAGTTATAAGTTATAATAACACTTGTTTGCCTGAATTAAATGTAATTATTAGATATTTTATTTGAATGTAATAGATGGTTTTTAAATATTCTGACATTTAAATTTTGTGTCATTCTAGTTTTATAAATTTTATTAAATTTTTTGTCATTTTTTATTTCTGTGCCTTTTTTACTTTTTGACAACTTTAAACGAAATTTAGAATTGTGTCCTTTTGTATTTAATTTAAACTTGGAACCTTGTAATTTTGATAAATTCATTAAACTGTTTACGTGTCATGTACTGATTACTAACATTAATTAGAAGGTTGTGAACTCAAAGACTCCAAAATTGTCTGAATTTGAAATAAATTTTATTTTTATTTAATTTGAATCAATATTTTTGTAATCAGAATGACCATATCTATCGATTGTATCCGGTTTTAGCCGTAAAACGATGATGAGGACATGAGCACTCGTACTATTATTTAATACGGTAGGTTAGTTTGTCCGCTAGTCAAAAGTAATGAAAATAAATAAAATTTATCAACCAAAGGTCAAGCTATGCTTATTGATTACTAGCTTCTGCCAGCGGCTTCGCCCGCGTCAAAAGTGTTTTTTTTTGTATCTTAGAGGAACATAATACCGGGATGACCAGATCCGTTCAGGCGTTCTGACTTGATTGAGTAACAAACATCCATTCATCCATCCACAAACTTATTAGGATTTTATAACTAAAAAAGTAAATTTTCATTTAGACCCAAAAGTAGAATGCACAGTACAATGCAGTCTATAATGTGGGAACATTAGAGAGGACGCCAGTGTCCCAGCAGAGGGATTTACTGGGACACTGGCATTCTCTCTGTGAGAGGGAATGGGCCATAATCTACCATGTGGACCATTGCAAATTTGTAGATGTCACATGTCACATGTCTTCGAATTTTTCAGTTATACGACATGCCGATTTCCTCACGATGTTTTCCTTCACCGTTTTGAGAGCAGTAAAAAGCAAATGATAATTTAGAATTTTGTAGCTCGTTAAATCCAACATTTAGTTGAACTATGCGGCAATCGTAATAATCTGCACAAAATTTAGTTAAATTAATAATAACAAGTCTGACAGTACTGAGATAAAACAGTTTTATCTGCGCTATCCATTCGCTTTATTTTTAATGTTATCATTTAATTAATTATGTACATTTATTGCTACTAATTTCAACTGCATATGTAGGAGTAGCTATTAAATTAAATTTACTGTAATCACTGTTGTAAATTATTTATACCTACATGGATATTATATTGTTTTAATTAGCGTTACATTTTCGTAAAATTGCGCAGCAAATTAATTTACAAGACCAAATAAAGCTAACACTAGATTCATATAGAAAAAGGTTAAAAATTTGTGGTGAAACATCTGAGGATCCTCTCAGTTTTGAACAGAAGTGGGAGTGGCGGGTGTGGGGAGGGTTGCTTGAGTGCCACGCCCTCTCACCTGGTCACGCCTACCTAGCCTATCACCTGACATCTACATCGTCACGTCTTATACCTAAACAATCATCAGATCACGTGACCTATTTGGTTTCATCTTAATGACTAGAACAATTTTCAATCATCACGGTGAAGTTATAAATCTTTCTTGTTGTTTCTTAAATAATATCCTTAAGGCATGGTACATGACAACAATGTTCTAAAGGACCATGACAAAATTTCCATTCCACAGGACAAGGCAACTACAAAAAAACGCAAAATATTAAACGTGGTTGAACGTTCAAAGAGAAAATGGCCATGAACCGCTCTTCGCCTTATAAAGAACAACACCGAAGTTTACTAAGAAGCAATCTTCAAGAGCAACAAAATGTCACATCGCAGAGATAATTAACTCGTATAGGCGCGTATAGTTAACGAATGGAAAATAATCTGGCAGAACAATAGGGTAGAGATACGAGTTGAATTATTAATAGAGCTAATGAGGCGTTCGTCGATAGCGGGGTGAGCGGAGCGACCTCGCGCGCGATAGGCCCACGCAGCCTGATTGTCGCCGGCGCGGCACCCGAAACCAGGGCTGGCAACACCGCGCGAGTCAACAATCACTGCGCGTACGCACCGAGCTGCAATCTCACGGGCTTCCCCCAGAATTCAGCTGACGAAGCTAGGCTGATGAAAGGAAAACATGACGAAGAAATAGTAAATCAAGTCTCTGTCTGGTCGACAGACAAGGAGATGATATGGTATTTGAACTGTAAGAATTTGATCATGTTTCTTAAACAACATTGCAAGATATTTCGTATAATTGCGTAGGAATTGAATTACGGTAATATATCCGTCTACGAACACGTTTATTTCCCCGCCAAAACATAATATACTTCTCACACAAATACAACATATTTATAGACCAAAATCCTAGTCTGCCAATTCCGGAATCTGGATTTAGCAACCCTATCCTAGTAACCACTTTTAATATCTGTTTGGATGTAGCTCTTATCTGTGCTGTATTTAAACTCAGATTCATCCAACAGATAAATTATAAACTGTGAGTTTACACGCTAAACTTTATCTAATTGTTTAACTTGCTAAAAAAGTAAACCACGTGCTACTACCGCTGTAAAGTTGTATCAGCAAATCTGTTTAATAGCACATTCAGATTAAAAGATTACGAGGTACGAACTTAGGAAGTGATTTCGTGAGATACCTGTGTAGATAGAAGCATAACACCGTTTCCTGTCTTAATTTCTCATCATCATCATCTGCCTAGTCTTTTTCCCAATTATTATTGGGGTCGGCTTCCAGTCTTACCGGATTCGAGTACCAGTGTTTTACATGGAGCGACTGCCTATCAGACCTCCACAACCCAGTAACTGGGTAACACGATACCCCTTGGCTAGACTGGTGTCAGATTTCAGGCTTCTGACTACCCGTAACGACTGTCAAAGATCTTCAAATGACAGCCGGGACCAACGGCTTAACGTGCTTTCCGAGGCACGGAGGAAACTCGGTATGTTGAAATGGTCACCCATCCACGGACCGACCTCGTCAAGCGTTGCTTAAACTTGAAGATCGACCCGTGCGGCTGTTATTATTTAGCCACGTGCTTCTCCTGTCTTAATTTCTGATTCTAATAAAATACGTTTATAAACAGGATGCTAAGAATCAGGATTCTTTGATTCACTTTTCCCGGTAACAAATACAAAAACGACAATAAATTCGGCAAACCCAAGAACAAAACGAAAACATAATTATTACTTCCTAAATCACGTATTCAATGATAAATTCAGGCAATTCCGATTGAACAAATAATATTGTTATAAACTAAACAGTTACGTATTCATGAACTTTATCTTTTAACAAGTGCGTTGGTTAATTCCCTACTTCCTATCCATCACAGCACTGGAATTAACCAAGCCTGGAATCCATCAGAACATCAATGAAAAAAATATGTTAAATGAAATATTCCATTTATTATTATCAATACACATACATACGCGGTACGGTTGCACAACGTATAAACTCGGATTGAGCCCAGCACTCGTTACTCTGACTCCTGATAACGGGGGTCGCCGACTATTCATTCAAGTTGTAATTAAAATAAAATGAATGAAGACTGTTCCAAATTCCTGATCAACAAAGAACGTAAGTAACTAACTTTTTTCGCGCGGCTGCCGTGGCCCACCCCTAAGGACCTATTTGTTCCCACTTGTTCTACTAAACAGTTATATGGTGGAACTAATGGGTATTTTTTCTCAATAGTCCTATTATAGTAGGTGTTACAAAATAGTAGAACTATTGGGATTATTTATTCCCACTTGTTATATTCCACAATTCAACACTAAAAATTATGGAAGTTTTCGTTTCTTTTAGTACTAACGTTTCGCATTAGTGAAACTACTACAACTACTACTTTTAGTGAATATACTGTCAACGGTATTGTCAACGGTTAGGTCGTTTATAAGGGATTCATTTTGGTTTAACTCGTTTAATTTCAATAAACCCTTAGTACATTTTGGGTCAACTGACGTGCCGTGAACTATATTAGTTTATATTACTCATTATCTCCCTAAATATTGTAATTTTTCATGAATCATGTATTTTTCGTCAATCAAGATAAGCGGGTTGCCAAGTGTTAGACTTGTATCAACATCTTACTTGTCAGTACGTGTCGGTACGTGCCTGAGGTTTGTTACGCTGAAATAGAGCGTGTGACCACGTGTGACGATGTCATATAGACAGACGAACAATAAAAACCGGCCAAGTGCGAGTCAAACTCGCGCATGTAGGGTTCCGTACCATTATCGCAAAAAACGGCAAAATAATCACGGTTGTTGTATGGGAGCCCCATTTAAATATTTATTTTATTCTTTTTTAGGGTTCCGTACCCAAAGGGTAAAAACGGGACCCTATTACTAAGACTTCGCGATCCGTCTGTCTGTCTGTCTGTCTGTCTGTCTGTCTGTCTGTCTGTCTGTCTGTCTGTCCGTCTGTCTCCAGGCTGTATCTCATGAACCGTGATAGCTAGACAGTTGAAATTTTCACAGATGATGTATTTCTGTTGCCGCTATAACAACAAATACTAAAAACAGTATAAAGTAAATATTAAAGGGGGGCTCCCATACAACAAACGTGATATTTTTGCCGTTTTTTGCTCGATATTAATAACGGCAACAGGTAGACGCTTGAAATATTCACAGAATGTTTAGTTGTATATTTACTTCAAAAAATAATAATAATAATAATTAAAATAAAATAAATTAAGGGGGGCTCCCATACAACAAACGTGATTTTTATGCAGTGTTTTGCGATAATGGTACGGAACCCTTCGTTTGCGAGTCCGACTCGCACTTGGCCGGTTTTTAGTATTTGTTATTACAGCAACAACAGAAATACATCATCTGTAAAAGTTTCAACTGTCTAGCTATCACGGTTCATGAGATACAACCTGGTGACAGATGGACAGACAGACGGACGGATCGCGGAGTCTTAGTAATAGGGTCCCGTTTTTACCCTTTGGGTACGGAACCCTAAAAAATTATTAATGTCTACTACCTACACAATGATTGGACGATCAACTTGTTTCAATGCAATCTTTGTTATTGTAATTGATTTAAATGTTATGTTTTGAGGAAATGAAACAAGATTTATTACTCGTAGGTATCTACTAACCTCATACTGCATTGCATATGAATTTAGTATTACAAATGTAGGTACAATCATGCGGTATTGATTAGGAAAAACATAACAAAAACTGTCATTAATAGATTAATATATGTCAGTTTTTTGTTGGCTTATATTCAATATCTGGAGCCATCGGCCGATACCTACGTAATAATTTTTATCAATAACTTTTTTGGTTACTTTCAGGCAGTGGTGTCTCATCGCATACAAAGAAACCATGGCGACATACTGTACCGATTATTTTTTGTTCATCGATCGCGTTCGGTGCGTCCCACGGATACAGATCGTGTGATCTATCTATCGCCGTGGAACGGACCCGAAAGCGATCGATTCACAAAAAATAATCGGTATAATCAGATGAAAAACGCTAGTTACGTCGGCACAGTTTCTTTGTATGGGTTGAGGCATCTGTATGCTAGTATTATATTATCTGTCATCATCATCATCATCATATCAACCGAAAGACGTCCACTGCTGGACATAGGCCTCCCCCAAACATCGCCACATTGACCGGTCCCGTGCGTCTCGCAACCAGCGGATCCCCGCAACCTTCACCAGGTCTTCGGTCCACCTGGTGGGAGCCCTTCCAACGCAACGTCTTCCGGTTTGCGGTCGCCACTCCAGAACCTTTCTGCTCATCGGCCATCCGTTCTGCGAGCAATGTGCCCTGCCCACTGCCACTTAAGTTTGGCAATTCTTCGGGTTATGTCGGTAACCCTGGTTCTCTTGCGGATCTCTTCTTTTCTGATTCGATCACGGCAGTGCCATTAATTACCTAAAAGCATATTATCTGTGCTTTTAGATAATTAATGGCACTGGCACATAACTGACCAAATAATGATTATTTCAGCTAAAACCATTGTTGGCTCCAAACTAGGTCAATAGAGAATAAAAGAAAACTCAAGGATGAGTAAACTACCCACAGTTTTCCCGTCTGGATAATTTTTCTATCGCCTCCACCACATAAACACAGTATCTAGTGAAAAACTCTTAGAATAATATTCTAAGGAATAACTGTTTTCTTTTAACATTAAACGAACGTTTCTTTCTTGGAAAAAGCCCAGCTTTCAATGGTTTCGCTTCTAATCTTAATCTTTTCTTCTAAACCATCATCTGCCTAGCCTTTTTCCCAATTATTGTTGGGGTCGGCTTCCAGTCTTACCGGATTCAGCTGAGTACCAGTGTTTTACATGGAGCGACTGCCTATCAGACCTCCACAACCCAGTAACTGGGTAACACGATACCCCTTGGCAAGACTGGTGTCAGATTTCAGGCTTCTGACTACCCGTAACGACTGTCAAAGATCTTCAAATGACAGTCGGGACCAACGGGTTAACGTGCTTTCCGAGCCACGGAGGAAACTCGGTATGTTGAAATGGTCACCCATCCACGGCCCGACCTCTTCAAGCGTTGCTTAACCTTTAAGATCCGCCCGTGTAGCTGTTTTTATGAGCCACGAGCTCCTCCTCATCTTTTCTTCTAAACCGACCCTATATTATTACTCGATTAGGACTGACAATACTATCGTTATTCACCTGTTTTCATGTTGTTATCAGCAGGCTTACATCACTGGCAGACTATTGTATCGGAATGCAAATCGATAAGCAATTAAGATATCGAAGAAAATAATCGTAGTCTTCATCAATTCCTCGTCTGTATAACAACACGATAAACATTCCTCAAATATTTACCGATTACGATCATCTACGTGACGTCACTCCGGATTGAATAGCTCGGTGACGTCGTTATCGAAGAAGTCAGCTTGTTCGTTCGATTGCAGTACAATTTCATCAGTGTATGTAATCTCTTTGTTTACATAGAATGAGCCTTCATTAAGCTGATATCGGGACTGATGAAAGTAGACTTAATGGCCGAATGTCTGGCTTATTAAATAATTAGAATTATTCTAATAACATCTGCGTCCATTATAATTGCGTCGGTATAAACGGGTAAATGGATTTTACACGGCTATTTGAACTCATATTAACTCAGTAAATGTAAATATATCTCAGTTACATAAGATTCGTATTTTAAACCTATTACAATATCCGGGTTTACAATGAATTTTGATGCTAAGAATATACGACTAGGATCAGTTTTACACTTTATTTTTTATTGATAAGTTCGCGCTTGACCACTATCTCACCTGATGGTAAGCAATGATGTGGTCGCCGATAAAAATATCAAATAATTAATAATAATAATTATTAATACTTAATTCTCTTATCTAACCATGGTATACGCTTTGTACAAAACAATTGCAGTTTTACTTACGGATAAAACTTAATTAAGGCTACAATTTTGGCCCTATAATCTACGGCAGGGGTTACCAAATGGCGGACCGCAGTCCGGATTCAGACCGCCGGCAAATTTTGTAAGGGCCTTAAGTAAACAATACATTATAATTTACTAGTTATTTGAGTACGTTATTTAATCATTTATCTCGAGCTTCGACCTTTCTGCCGTTAATTCGACAACTGGCAAACGCGGAGCGTACCCTGTATCCTAATGTATATATCCTAATGCAGCAATGAAGCTGCAAGTTTTTTTGGGAATAATAAAACCTACTCTTCAGATGGCAGTTATAGAGTTTCAAGAAAATACAGTTTTAAAATACAAAAATTCGGAAGTGTAATGTCAAAAGTTTTGGATGGTGGTTTACATTTTACATATTTACATTACGGACCGCGAGGGTCATATTATTTTAAAAACGGACCCATAATGAAAGTTATTGGTGACATCTGCCATACAGCAAGCAGCTGGACTAGTCGCACGGTATTATAGGTAGACTACTACTACCAGTTGGAAAAATATATATCTAGTCTTAGATCTAAATTAGTAACCGATAAAATCTTGGAAGCAAGTCATGATTACACTTTTAATTTCTGTTTTTATATATCTACAATATGCCTACAAGCTGCTACGCCATAGCCGGTGGTCCTTTTATGGTTACGAAATTTCAATAATAATAACTTATTATTGTTTTCATAACAAAAAGTTGTGTAAGTTGGTAGTAGATAGTTTTTATTTAATTACGTTTATTACCTACTTTCTTTTAGGTACATTTTTATGACTTACTTAAGGAAAAAAACGACTCTTTCCATAACAACACAGTTAAAATGTTTAATGTTAGACATATAAACAGTATTGTAATACTGACAGCATTAAAGCAACATTTACTTACAAAACCGTACATTTACTGTCGAGACACATAATTAGGATAAGACGAAAGGCGGTCAGTTAAGCAAACGGATGGCTTGAAACCCAATAATTACGGGCGGCAAGCTCCATCGCTCGAAAACTAACTCGTGGCAACGTTTTGAAAAGGTTCGCTTAACAAGAAAGTAGTAAACATGTCTTCTAGTATTTACTGCGTCCGTACTGAAGTGTCCTATGCGACGGTCAGTAAATTTTAATTAGCGAAGTGCTCGTGAGAACACGCAGTGAAATTGTTCGCTTATCTCCCAGTTTAAAAGGTTATCTTACACTTTGTATTAATTAAACATCCTACTATTGTTCAGAAAAACTTACACAATCTGAATTTGATTGCAAATCGTCTAGACAACGGCTTTTAAAAATGTCGTCGAATTATTTTTGTTGGCCGATATTATAAAGTGCTGGCTTCCTTATACCTATTGCACAAAGAGACAATGGACAGTGGATTCTTTATGATATAAAAATAGTGTATCATAAATGTGTCGGGAAATCCAAGTCTTTGTGAGTAGAAGACAATGCCCTTACATTAAGTTTTTTACCAAGACTATTTTACCATAAATTATTTTGTAGAATATGGTTGCCTCTTAACCAATACCAACCTAATCATGAAACAAAATCTTGTAGGAGTTCAAGCTACGTTTGAAAATCGCGAACTCGACTTGAGCCATGTGGTGGAGTAATGATCAATGTTCGTGCCTTCTGTGTATAAGAAGAACCCTTTACCCTGCAGTGGGACAGTTACAGGTGCGTATTTTTTTTTATTCTACCTTTTAAACAAATATTTTATTAAGCAAATTTTTCGGACTGCAGTGGATTCTCCAAAAGTTTATTATGTCCCCAATGACATCACTAATATCCTAATTAGATGCGCGTGCGCCGTATCTTCAGAAGGTAATAAAACAATACAAGCAGTCAGAGTACCTACTAAGGAAAGTTGAACGGGTATTGCACACGGCTTCATGCCGTGTTTATTGACCTACCTACCTACAGTCTGGCTGTTTTAGCTTATACTAACGACCGCCCTGGCTTTGCACGGGTAGCAATAATCATCTAAAAAAATCATTTTTATAATCAATAATTTGTAGGGAAAATAAGACACAAAATTACCAACAAACCTAAAAAAATCTGTTGAAGCTATCGCTGCCTTACTTTACAGGATCACCCTGGGCTGGGCTAATCTGAAGATTGCCTGATTTCATCAAAATCGCTCCAACCGTTTTGTAGTCCGTAGGAACATACATGCACAAATCGATTTTTATATACTCCGAGTTTATCTTTCAACACCTATGTAGCGTCTATGACGGTCGTTCTGCAGAGTCATCACATATGTATTGTATCACATGTGTATCTATGAATTCAAAGATTAATTTTCAAATGTTTACTGAACTACTCAAGGGAAGGTAGTATTCGATTTGCTGTTTTTTTAGGGTTCCGTACCCAAAACGGGACCCTATTACTGAGACTTCGCTGTCCGTCTGTCTGTCTGTCTGTCACCAGGCTGTATCTCATGAACCGTGATAGTTAGACAGTTGAAATTTTCACAGATGATGTATTCCTGTTGCCACTATAACAACAAATACTAAAAACAGTATAAAATTAATATTTAAGGGGGGCTCCCATACAACAAACGTGATATTTTTGCCGTTTTTTCTCGATATTAATAACGGCAACAGGTAGACGCTTGAAATATTCACAGAATATTTAGTTGTATATCTCTCTCTCTTCAAAAAATAATAATTATTAAATTAAAATAAATTAAGCGGGGCTCCCATACAACAAACGTGATTTTTTTGCAGTGTTTTGCGATAATGGTACGGAACCCTTCGTGTGCGAGTCCGACTCGCACTTGGCCGGTTTTTTTTTTTTTGCGGAATAGCATGACTAAACTTTTTCAGTAAAATAAAACTACAGTAAACTTTATCTATTGATTGATTTGCAATTGTTTTTTATTGTACAAACAAACAATGGCCGTTTTTTTAATGGAAATATCATTTTGAAGAACCTTTTGTTCAATAGATTGTGGCTACATTTGAATGTTTGCCAAAAACATAATACATAAAGCACAAAGGCTTGGTTTTCCTTTTCAATATATCAGGACGTACGACATCATATTCTTAAAGAATTATGTAATGTTTACTATGAAATCTTATTTACTACAGCGCTGTCCATTTAACAATACAATTCAAGATGTACTACACTAGATATACAATTGTCACAAACGATTGCGCTAGAAGCGACTGTATGAATGATTGCTTAGTCATGCAATCTTTCGCTGAAACGATGAAACATGGAGTCGTCATAGGGAGCACTTCTAGTCGGGATGAATGTATCCTTGGTTATTGCCTCCTGTCTGGCTCGTGAATCATATTTGAATATAAAAGAATGGAGAACAAAGGAGTTCAATGAATTGTTATTACTGTTAATAGTAATAATCTTCTCATTCATAAGGATTATGGGATTATTGAGGATGTTACAAAACGATATTACAAAGTAATACATTGAGTAATTATACACGTACAAAGATACATTTTTGATACATTGGTAACATCAACTAAGAGATTCAGAATGACCGCTATATAGAAAAAATAGAATTTGGTTTTTTATTGATTTTCATATATGTACTTACACCATTGGTCTCTGATCGGAGCGCACAACGCTGCGATATGCGGTGCCGTAATACGTATAATGTCTAGAATGGTATTTTATTCCGTCGCTAAATGCGTCAGCGGTAAGGATGCCACAGTGTTGTGCGTTCATATCAAGAGCTCAAAGCTATTGTAATATCTGTATCTGTTTGTAGGTTTTTGTGTACAATCTAGCTACAATATTTTAAATGCGAAAGTTTGGATGGATGTATGTTTGTTACTCAATCACGCCAGAACGTTCGCACAGAGATAGATTATAGTCTGGAATAGCACATAGGCTACTTTTCATCCCGGTATAATTTTTATTTGTGATGATAAAACCCTTTTATCGCGTGCGAAGCCGCTCGCAGAAGCTAGTAAAGAATAAATGAAATTATATGAACCGTCAAATCAATATAAAACTTACTCCTATCTGGTAATAAGTTTTATATTGATTTAGGTTTTCTATTTAACATAAAAAAACACGTCCTAGTTTCAGTCGCCAAGATTTAATTTGTCTAGTCACAACGTTTGGCAGATTATGGTAAGCAAAAAGTGTCTGACAGACATCTAGACATACCACACCCTTTATAGCAGTCTGCCACTAAATCCATGAGCAGTGGTACAAGTATTTTCTAGAATAATATAAGATACTGTTCCTGAACTAATTAAGGTCCTACTTGAGACAATTGGCTGCTACTTGGCGCTCATTCATTTCATACAATGACGTCAAAACTTTAGTTAAGAGACTTGAAGACAGCGCTACTAGGTTTTATGGAGACAGACCTTTAAAAACAACTATGCCTTATATTCTGACTTAGTTAAATTTAAATTTATTGGAAACAAATCGTATCTATTTCAGTTGTCTCAAGTTGATAGCAAGGACTTTAAGCTTTGTGAAAAAGGTTTAATATTTATAGCGCTTTTTGTTTATAATACGGATAATAGAAAACAATATATCAAGGGAATTTAACGCGATGATTTAGATCCCGTGGTATATTGTTTTCCATTATGAAACACGAAAGTTTTAAAGTTAATAATACGGATAATATTATACCTGTATCATTTACTGTATAATAAGTACCTAATAACCATTTAAATTCTGTGAAAAACATTCAGATTTCTGGTGCTTGTGGCTAAAAACGAGATATAAATGTTTATGGCATTTAAAAAGACTCTGATCTTACCAAAAAACTTTCCTCCTCCACATTCAGTGGCCCATTTTTCGTGTTATTACAGTGACATAAGATTTTTATTTAAATTATTAAGAATATCTTTTGACTTTAAAGGTCTATCCACACATATCAGGGCCGTGCCCGGGACGTGCCCGGGCCCGTGCACGGACGTGTGTGAACGATGTCATATAAAATGTTCCCACCGATATTTTTTTGAGCTCCTGACGGGACCCGGCCCTGTCACGTCCCGGGCACGCCCCTGATATGTGTGGATAGAGCTTAATGGTCATATTTTTACGTAAGACATATTATAATGATGAACTTCGTAAGAATCTAAAAGAAAAAACAGAAAAATTGTACAACATTTTTCTTTTTTTTATAGGTCAAGACTTGTTTGATAGTATTCCATAACATTTCATTACGAAACGAATGTTTTTATAGCACCTAGATTGAACTATCTTTGTACTTTGTTTTTTATTGAATCATACAATCTTTTGTTTCATAATGTGATGCAACTTTCTTGTCAACTACATGTTTCAGGACGTTCAACTTGTGTGCTCACTTACAAATCAGCCATTTGCATCCTTGCATGAGTTAGTTAATATCTACGTATTATGACTTAGCCTTATCTTATAAATAAACAAAGAAACCATTTATTTGTAAACAAATAGCGGTTGATGAGTACAATTCAATGATACTATAATGTCCATTTTCCTTGCGTACGGTACCCTGAACTCACAATAACAAAAACATCAACGTTTGATAGCCTTAAATTTCGATGTAAAAAAATGTAATTTATGAGAATAATGAACTAATATCCAAATACTTTTGAATTACAAATATAATAAGCCAATTAAAAATAAATTTAATCAATTAAAGTCGGGCTGAGTTACGACTGTATCCGCGACAACTGATTTTTATTTGTTATTGCCTATATTTTAATTTCTGTTGATAGCTTTCTAAATTTATTCGACTTGTATGATAAGTGGCAGTCGAATAACTTCGTGGCCATATGCGCGAGTCGGACTTCGCTCGTGGTCGGTGGTCGTGCTCGCTGGCTCGGTGGCTCGTGGTGGATGAATATCATATTAGAGTTACCACACCATTAACTGGTTTATACTCGTGTACCTTAGTAATACTCGTACAACACTTACTAGTATCGCGCTTTAACGTCATTATATAACTTTAACTCAATTTTACAGAAACCACAAGCAAGTTTGGCAACCGTTGTTATTATCTTCGTGAGTACCTACGGTGTTTGTTTGTTTATGTTCAAGTAAAAAATGCTAGCCATTATCAATAAGGAAAAAGATGATTGATTCAAATACATTTGAGTTTTCGAACTTGCCAAATATGTAAATGTGTTTGAAGAATCGGACATTATTTAACTTGTCCCAACATAACGAGGTTACATCAACTCGAGTACCTACTTGCTTACTTATAGTACGTTAACTTGTTTCGTTGCTGTGCAAGTGACTTTCTAATATAACATTAAATATTTTTTTTCATAATGAACATAGCTCAAAAACATACCCCGGAGGACGATGCGAACTTTTCTGTAATTTTATAAATTAATATTTTCTTACCTTAAAATATAGTATCTTGATTCCTCAAGCACCTTCAAAAATAATAACTTCACTCGCGATTCACTTAGATGAAACTTGGTAAAACAAAAAATAGCACCTTCGGAAAATGTAAACAGAAACAACAGCGGTGGCGAAACTCACGTGTTACAAATATTTGCAATGTTTTCGAGGGTCTTTATATTTTACTAATAACGAGGGGAGTTTAATCGTAAGTAGTAGGTCGCGTGTGAGTCGAGTATGCGTCGGGTGGGTCGGGAGCTAGGAGCGTGGTGGTCGGTCGGCCACGCAGGCTGGCGGCGGCGAGGCAGCGCGTGCACTGAGTGGCGAGGTGGCCGGTGGCGCGCCTGCCGGCCGCCGCGAGACTCTGCCCCGCGCGTGCGCCGGCCGCCGGACCAGTTCCGCCAGCCTCCCGCGCGTCTGCGCCTCCACGCCACCACGCCACACGCCACCACGCGACCTGCACCACCGTGCACTTGCCAAACTGTCACCCGCCTGCACACACCGCAACCACACCATACACTTTTCACCACAAATCAATAAACTAGCAGCACAAAATATTACTTGTCAATTTCTATTACTAGGATGTCGTGAGATAGTTCTGTATCGAGGCAATAAATATCCACTAATGGGCCCTGTTGCCCTTATCTCTCAATTGGAGCAAGGAGCAAATATCACATTGGACTGTTATTAATCCTGTTTACTCATTAGGGAAATTCGTTTTCTGTTGAGGTTTCCTAAATGACATATTCCCCTATCATGTTCTGTGGTAACTTGACTAATAAATCTTTGAGGTAAGCAGACAACCAATAGTACTACAAAATAAATGATAATGTTCTGTGTACTGTATCTGAAGACAAATGATGTTGACCATTAAGTTATGTTAATCAGCATCCTAGTAATACCCGGCTCGTAATTTTGACGTCAATATCTATTCAAATCCTTTATATTACGCAGTGAACTACAATTCACCAAAACACTATGGATTTATTGAATGAAACATCGACAATAGTATTGGAGGAAACACCTGACAATAGTATTGTCGCAATGAAGAAGTGCGCAGTAAATTAATTAGGATGTCGTTTAATTAAGCATGTATTTATTTCTAAATCTTAAACATTGTATCGTTGGCTTAGATATTTTCTTGGAAATTGCATATTCATGATCAATGTTTAACCCCCGACGGAAAAAGAGAGGTGTTTTAAGTTTGAGGTGTGTTGCTGTGTATCTGTGTATATGTGTGTCTGTCTGTGGCATCGTAGCATCCAAACGGATGAACTGATTTTGACTTAGTTTTTAGGGTTCCGTACCCAAAGGGTAAAAACGGGACCCTATTACTGAGACTTCGCTGTCCGTCTGTCTGTCTGTCACCAGGCTGTATCTCATGAACCGTGATAGTTAGACAGTTGAAATTTTCACAGATGATGTATTTCTGTTGCCGCTATAACAACAAATACTAAAAACAGAATAAAATAAATATTTAAGTGGGGCTCCCATACAACAAACGTGATTTTTTTGCCGTTTTTGCGATAATGGTACGGAACCCTTCGTGCGCGAGTCCTACTCGCACTTCGTTTTTTTTGTTTGTAAGGTGATTTTGTCGAGAGTGTTCTTAGCTATGTTTGAATTAAATCGGTTCAGCCGTTCAAAAGTTATGGGCGTTTCACCGTTTGAATCGGGGTGTTTAAGCAAGATATCGTGTCATAATTACGTGTTCAATAGATTGCCGATCGAAGCGTATCTACTATGTACTAGATAAATTATGTAGCATGAAATAAAAATGTGTCGGGGGATTTTTAAATTTTGGAATTTTACTTGTCCACGTTATACCCACTTATGACGTACTGAACGTTTGGCTGTTCACACCTTTTTCAGTGTCAGTCCGTTTGATGTTGCAGTTCTGATTTTGACATATTAACAGTTAGTTTGAGAGCTAAATATGTAAGTTCTGTGATTTATCTTTATGCCCTGTCTAACTTTAAATATGTAAATGCTGATATATTAATATTAAAGAGAATAACGAGGAAGTTAAACAATTACAACAAGTTATATTGAAATGAACAAGGTAAATAGGCATATAGATGTACCTTTGTAAAAAAAATCTTGTTCCTAGTAATGTTAATATCTTATGTTCCCCCTTAGTAACGGTTTCTGATAAAATAAAATACATAAGTTGAAAAAAACATAGGTTTGGCCTTTACACTTTCCGATATTTTATCTATCTAACCGACCATTCATAAAAAGTTAGTTCGACCCCATTATGATCGCGATATTAAATACGTAACTGTGATAGGCCTTTTATTTACGTTCGAAGTAATTCATTGATTAAATACTTACGTCCATGAAATAAGATTTCTTAGCAGTTCCCCAACATGTGAGAGGCATATGTTTGGCTACCCAGAGTACTTACAGATAGAAACCGCTCCGCTGCTGATAAACAACAAATACTTAGCGTGACCTTTGCTCCGTATTGGCCATAATAGACTGTTGCTATTTGCTTATTCGGAAATTTCATTATCATTCCTACGCTAATTTAATGGCTAATTGGCTGTTATTATCGCTCGAATATTTAGGTCGATCACTGCATCTAAAGTTTTCTACTTTTTGCCCGAACTGGATGTGGAGCAAATGCTGTAAGTATATTTATTCACGTAGAAGGTTTTTTTCCTCGTAGAGCAACTACTAGAACGTGTTCAAAATTCGAAGAAGAATAGAGAAATTATTTATATATTTACTAGCTGACCCGGCAAACTTTGTTTTGCCATAAAAACACCAAACATTCATCTACCCAACACTACTCCACCTACCCTACCTACGCTACCCTACCTACCCTACCCTACATACACTACCCTACCAACCCTACCCTACCTACACTACCTACCCTACCTACCCTACCCTACCAACCCTACCCTATCTTCCCTACCCTACCCTACCTACCCTACCCTACCCTACCTACCCTACCCTACCTACCCTACCCTACCCTACCCTACCCTACCTACCCTACCTACCCTGCCATACCTACCCTACCCTACCCTACATAAGAACCTTCTCCCAACAATAACGAACACAACAAAAAAAAAATAAGCCAAATCGGTCAAGCCGTTTTCATGTTATGTCGTGACAACGGAAAACGGGTTTCATTTTTATATATATAGATTTATATATGCTTCATTGCAGGTACACCAAGTTAAAACATAGAAAAGGAAACTTAAAACTGAAATACATACCTACGGCGGCCTTATCGCTTAACGCGACCTCTTTCAGGCAACCTGGAATGGACCGTGATTGCCTGGACATGATATTGTCTTTTGAATTTGGTAGCCCAGGGCCCTGGCATAATATTTTTGAAATATAACTACATAATGTAGCTACATCCGGAAATGTACAAAAAGCAGTACAAAAAGTTCAACTAGCTGTGAACAAAGTTTACGACTGGACACAAAAGTGGAAGATCAAACTGAATGAGTCAAAATCGATTCACATTGACTTCACTAATAAACACCGCGATTACCACCCAGTCTATATAAACGGCATGCAAGTGCCTTATGCGAATACAGCCAAATACCTTGGCATAACTCTTGACGCCAAGTTGCGTTGGAAATCCCACGTCAAAAAGAAAAGACAGGAACTCGATATACGGTACAAAAATATGTATTGGTTACTCGGAAGGAAATCCTGTCTATCAATACACAACAAAATGATAGTATACAAGCATATTCTTATGCCAATTTGGACGTATGGTATCCAACTATGGGGCTGTACTAAACAAAGCAATGTTAAAATTATACAACAATTCCAAAATAAAGTACTCAGAGATGCTGTTAATGCACCATGGTACATCAGAAATGACGACCTTCACCGCGACCTTAAAATGAAACTCGTCACCACCGTTATTCAAAACTTTGCTGAAGCCCACGAACACAGAATTCATCGACATGTGAATGTGGAAGCAATCCAGCTGCTAGATAACACGGACATAGTGCGTAGGCTAAAGAGAACTAAACCATTTGAGTTAGTGTAGTAAAAGTGTGTTATAAGTGAAAAAAATAATAGCAAACAATATTGTGCTATACATGTAACACGTGAACTAAGTGTTTTTAATTTATCAGACTCTAAGAAAGTGCTACCGAACTGTATAAAAGTGCAAATTGACACTATTCTTAGTCATAACATTATACAATATAATAATAAGTTAGAGATAAATTGCTTATTAGTCTATTAAGGCTAGATTGTAATTTATTATTAAGAACCGTAGTTTTTATTAATATAGAAAAAAAAAAAAAAAAAAAAAAATCCGGAAATGATCACTGAAAAATGGAAGTGCCACTTAAAGTAAGTACATACATAAAAGCTGTACGTAATCCCATCCATACAGAAAGTATCCGGGTTCGAATCACTCATATAACTTTATCTGTGAGCGCGCACCTCTAATGAACAACACAGTAAGAATTCCACAAAGACGGAATATTGAATGAAATGCCACTTGTTACCTTGATATTTTTTTTCCTGTTTCAAGTGTTCAAGATAACGACTTCATAGTATGTGCTGATTCAATTCCGATCAATGTTTCTACTAAATATGACATCAGTCAACGTCACTGCGCACGCGACGGTGCGAAGACTACAACAATAATTACGAACAACATGGATACGTAATACGTATTCAGTCTTGTCGTTTAATCAGTTTTTAGGGTTCCGTACCCAAAGGGTAAAAACGGGACCCTATTACCCTAGACCCTATACCCGGATTCGTCGCGGTCCGTCTGTCTGTCTGTCTGTCACCAGGCTGTATCTCATGAACCATGATAGTTCGACAGTTGAAATTTTCACAGATGATATATTTCTGTTGCCGCTATAACAACAAATACTAAAAACAGAATAAAATAAATATTTAAGTGGGGCTCCCATACAACAAACGTGATTTTTTTGCCGTTTTCTGTGATACTGGTACGGAACCCTTCGTGCGCGAGTCCGACTCGCACTTGGCCGGTTTATTCCAACGTCTTTTGTATTGTGCTGCAAAGATGTTTCTAATCTTAGATCGATTCTGAACACCATAAACTGTGGGAAAGAAGAACTTCGCCGGAAATTGCAATGGTACCTACTCGTATTTATTTGAGAACTTGAACCTTACTTTCAAATGTTCACAAAAGCTTCGTCCATTTTATTTGGATCACATCTTAACTTAGCGAAGTTCTAACTTAGAATGTATCCTCCCTATAAAAGCTTCCATCTAAGAAAAAGCCGGCCAAGTAGCGAGTCGGACTCGCGCACGGAGGGTTCCTTACAAACAGCTACATTCACCAACATAATTTGGTAAAAATAGTGAAGTTCAGCACCAACATTGCACTAACGAAAAGACTATTTTTTTACTTTTCCAAAATGCTGAACTTGTAAAGCTGTGATAGTTTTCCTTTTAAGTTCGTTATATGTTTATCGCATCTGATTGCATGCTGTGTCTATCGCATCATATTGTACACTTAGTTTATATTATTGCTTGTATTATAAGATTATTATTAGTGTAACAATTGTAGATAGGCCAATAAATAAATGTACTACTGCTGTGAATTTTTTCACATATCCAAAAGCATCCATTTAGTTGGTAGGGTGCACACGTGAAAATAACAAAAATTTGCAATTTAAAGCTTAATTTTACGCAAGCGGATCCTTGAATCGTATAATGGATTTCACAGACCCGAAAGATTTTTGAATAGCTTATCCAATGATACCCACACCACGGGATAGACGAGAAAAAATCTTCCTAATTTTACGAGTGCAAGAGGTAGGTACCACAAAAATATTGTTTTTATTTTACTAATTTGTCGGCGTGACTAATATGTACTTATATCCATGCCAAATTATAACTTTCTAGTACTAAGAGTCTTTTAGGTAAGGTGCGAACAGACAGACGGACATGGCGAAACTATAAAGGTTCCTTGTTGACTACGATAACCTAAAAAACTTTCTCACAAAAAATAAACCGACTTCACACCTTGATTACCTATAATAACTCAATTTACACATTCGTGCTATTTGTAAGGAGTTCGGTTGTATGCTCCATATTTTGAAAACTGCTGGACCGATTTTGATAAAACTTGCATTATTCCCTAAGTTGAGAGATACACAATCCTACACAAAAATAATGATCACGATCTGATAAGTAGTTTCGGAGAAATTCGTGGACAAACATCCTCACATAAATATATACAAACAAACATACATACACTTATAAAATTTGGCACATGTGTTTATTAGAAGCCCATACAACAATATTACATACATACGTGTCGAATTTATTACTTCCTTTTTATTGAAGTCGGTAAAAAGAACATCTTCCACGCGACAAAAGCCACTACAGTCGGTAATAAACAAATTCATATATATCGGAGATAATTGCATGTGAAACCTTTGTTGTATAATTAGAAGTAACGGGACGAAGCGTGTTATGATCCCTGTCTAGACATGAGAATAGCGATAAATTAAGTTTTATTGTACAACATGCCCATAGGTAATAGGCCCCCCACGTGTTCCTATATTTGTAGACAGCCTAAAGATTATCGTGAAAGGACATACATAAATAGTACCTGGGCGACCGAACTCTGCGCAGGTTCACCCGAGTAGAATAGAAAGAATAGAGAAAATGACGTTTTCTAAAAATGAAATCTAGCTAGATCGATTTATCTCCCCCGAAACCCCCTGCATACTATAAATTTCAGGAAAATCGTTGAAGCCGTTTCCGAGATTCGGATTATATATATACAAGAACTGCTCGTATAAATGCATTAGATATATAAATATGTTTGATGTCACAAATTTTACCGAACACCGAATTAATTAGGAAACACCGTGTTGTAAGAAAACTGTTGATAGATAGAGTAGAAATAGCTAATAAATGATAATAATAGGTCAAATTTTTGTGATTTATTTTGTAAACTATTTAGAAATTCACTTTACATGTCAATCTTTAAACAAGACGTGGCCGGTGATCGTAGCTGACTTACTCTGAGAAGAAATACTTGCACAAATTCAAAGGTTCAGCGTCTCTTCTAAAGCCCATAAAATTTATGTAATGGACAAATAATAAACATAACCTTTGTTCAGTTTATTCCTAAGTAACTATATTACCCGTACCTTCCTATCATAATTTGTGTCCTAAACAATAAAATATGTTACTAATATCCACTTAAATAATGATTTAGTCGGCAACGATGCACTGATCGCTTCAAAGCTCCAGAACCTTGAACATGTGACGCCAAGTGGCCAGTCTGTCGGTTTTTTATCGGTTATATTTCGGGGCGTGTGCGATGGAACTGCACAATTTGATTCCGCCTAGCCCTTTCCATCACCGGACAACAAGACGTACGGCAATGCAATGCGCCACCGGTTCATGGTGGACATCCCACCCATACGTACAAAAAGCGTTTTGCGAATACTTTCATTGTACGCACAGCTAAGGAGTGGAATTCCCTGCCGGAGTCTTTGTTTCCTGATAGCTACAACCTTGGGTATTTAAGTCAAGAGTGAGCAGGTTACTTCTAGGCAAGCGTGTATCACCGTCGACCACATCATCGCTTACCATCAGGCGAGATAACGGTCAAACGCGAGCCTATCAATAAATAAAAAAACAAAAAAAACCTTACTAGTAATCGAAGCTTACAAGACATCTTATCATTATATTCTCCAATTACATATACCCATAAATTCTATCTCCACTACTAAACACTTCCGGTATCTTTCCAATCCAGTACATTAGGCACTATATCAACAAAGATATAATTTGCTAACACTATGACAGACTGGATGAGTCATCCGTGCGTTCAGGGGATTCATAGTATTCACGGCTGCAATCAGTCCATCGGTTTGTCATACGAAGCGTGCCACTTCTGTATTCCAATAGGAATGGGTGACAGATATGACTCATACACTAGTTTTTATATTCACTTTTTATGAGGTGAGTAAGTTTACTACACTAGTTCGTGTTCGTTGCATCATTCTTGCAGGTTTGATAGCACTTGTGTAATTAATATCTATGTATGAATTGATTAATTTTGTAAACATTCGCGCCGTTTCTGACTAGTAAGGTTACTTAGTATATCTTTCAAAGATTGTGACCCCTGCATCCGAACTTATAGCTAGTCGACAGCATTGCTACATCCAACATTTTAACCACATTTCGATATTATAAACGTATGTTTCTGTACAAACCCTTCGACACCGCAGTACTTAATGATAGAACGGACAATAAAATAAAAAGACGCTTATAGTAAATAAGAGCAGTGGTATCGCAGTGGCAACGGGCGCAACTTACACGGTTTTATGTCGTGGGTTCGAACGCAAACGTTTTACTTTGTGTAAATTATTTCATCGCCACTGCTCTCAAAACGGTGAAGGAAAACAGCATGTCCAAGAATCCGGTGGCATTTTACATCCACCAACCCAAACTCGGGCCGCGTGTTGGATTACGGCCCACTCCCTTTCAAAAAGAGGAAGCCTGTGTCCCAGCAATGGGAATATTGTAGGCTGATTATGCTATGTTATATGCTTATACATAGGCTTGCGCAGGCGCAGGCTAGGCGCCACGAAGGACCGGCGCGGCCATGCGTCGGCGCCGGCCTGCCTTACCTTAGCAGTAAGGTATTAGGTTTAAAGGTCAGATTGCTCATAAGAGTAACTAGTGACAGTTCAGTGTTTACTGGTAGACCGCAGTATGATTCTTAGTTACCAATATCAAGTATTTATATTCTGAAAACTGTGTAGCGGATTCAAAGAATCAATTGTTTGCTAAATGTGGACTCATTCATGAATACATTTATTTGTGTATTTAAAGGGAATTCGTTTTGCGGTGGATGACGAATAGCAAAACTTAAAATAGGTTTCAGACGCTGACTTAGTAAAATTTACATTTCTCATCCTTGAAAGGTTATTAAGGACTTTCAATTACTGCGCAGTTTAATTTTCAGGGCCGCTCAATGCGGTTTCTTTGATGTATTTTTTGTCTGATCAAAATAAACATTGACTCAAACACCAAAGCATAACAAATACGATGCATCAATAACATTCCTGATAACGACATATTTTTCTTTAGTCACTTGCTTCCTGTTCGTATCTTTATATCGATTAATCGAATAAACAGATTTCTCGGTATCGCCGAATCGTACGCGATCGTGCGAATCATCAGATAATGTCTCGGATATGTCATTAAAGTCCGATACTCATCCGACTGAATGTGTACAATTATCTGTTTATTGAGGATTAAGATTAGTTTCTACAAGATTATACCGTATGCGGTACGGGCTTTGACGTCAAAAGACTGTATTTTTTTGTTAATTTAGGTTAGGGCCTGATGAGATAAACAAATTGATTATCCTTTTTATCTTGGGAAATTAGAATATTTCTAATTTCCCAAGATAAAAAAGATAAGATTAATTTAATACCTACCTCATTAATCCAACATACATTCAACATAGTGACAAAATATAATATTCTCTTTATGGCCATTTTTCAGGTCACAGCTGATTTACACAGTCCCAGTCCTGTAATAAATATAAAGGTACAAAATATAATTAAATTAAATCTGATTTAATGACATCTACAGTACTGATAAGAATCTAAAAAAAAATACCAGTCCCTTTAAACAACATTACGGATGGCAGCTAAATCAATGTTGCTACCAATTAGTGTCAATATCTACGATATATAAAAACATATATATTATGTACGTTAGTTCTATCAGCAACGAATACTGATTGGGACTGATACATAATGCATAGAGTCAGCGTACATTTTTAAAATTGATTATTACCAGCGTAGTAAGTATGTAGGTTAGCAGATACTAATGGGAACGTAAAGTATAGCATATTTATATAGTAAAGTTTAGTTTTGTAATAATAACCAGTGTCCAGTAGACGTAGCTTCACATATATTTTTTTTATTCGATTTTATAATTTTATTTATTATTTAATCGTCACGCTGTTTTTAAAATATCCACTTACCAACGCAACAAAGTTATACTGGGGTGGCAAATAGAAAAATAATTTGTTAATAAATAGGGTAATATTCTCGAAGACATACCTACATCGCTACGTAATAATAATACTAATGTCCGTCAGCCAAACTCAACATTCGAGAAATGGTTGCAAACCCACGATAAATTTCGTAGCATATCGAACATTGGATATCCATAGGTGGGTAACAAAATAATCTCAATGTGGTATTCACTAGTAACACTAGTTAGGGTTTTGGTTTTATAATAAAACAAACTTATTTATCAGTAAGTATAGATAGCACTGAGTGGCACGTCCAGTCACCGCTTGGTGCAATCTAATAATGAATAGACGTAAGCATTCAAATGCTGGTAACGTTTATTAAGAGGATACCACATACATATCTACATCAATAGTCAATCTAAAAATTGTTGTGAAAAGGATATATTATGCACATGATAAGACGCTTAACAATCCATATAGGATAATAATCTCGAAAACATTGATAACTACGTAATACATACTACGTCCGTGACCAATCTCAACATGTGTAGTTGAGAAGAATGAATCTCGTAGTAATTCAAACAAGCGTACTCTCAAAAAATTAGGTAATTATTCAGATCCCTACGTAAAAGCTTTGTCCATCCATGTGTATAAAGTGTCTGCCAATCTGATCAATATGTTTAATCATTCGTAGCAGTCCATATAGGGTATCGTCGAAATCTTTTAGCTATCTCCAACAGAGTAGGGAGAAGGCTAAAGTTGTCAAAAAATAAAAGGCCCGTTTTGACAGCTATAAAAATACTTAATAATAATTAAACTACTTAATAATAATTAGATGCTTGCGAATGATATTCGTTGCCATAGTGTATATTTAATTAGGATTATGAAATTGATTTTTCAATTTCTTACGTAGAATATTATCGCGGCATGTCAAATGTGAAACTTCAACGGGCTTCTTAGATTGTGACGACTATAGGCACATGTCGGTAATTCTTAGCATTCCATAAAGGGTAACGTAACCAATCAACTAATCCTAACAGATTAGAAAGAGGCACATTAGAATCATTCGTAGCAGCCATATGGGAACGTCATTCTAATAAAGTTGAAAATCACCTTATTTAATACCTACGTCCAAGAGGTGGTTAAGCACATAACGATCACTCGTAGTGATGGGGTGACGTCATCGTCTGAAAACCATTTCCCTACGTAATAACTATGTTCGTCAATGTGTATATTGTTGCTGTCAATCTTTTCAATGATTCGTAGAAGACCATATAAGGTATCGTCATGAAGTCGAAAACGTAGAGACGTAAGACTTTTTTTTTTGGTTTAGTAATCATCCAATGATTTCTCCCGCTCTGTGCGAAGCGGAAGGGTGTGACAGACTTTTACTGACTAAAACCCACCCGTGTTCCTTCAGTTGCTTGTGCCAGGGCCGCGGTAACTCTCTTTCAAATTTATCCGCGACCCAGACAGGCATCGGCCCTAGCGGACCCCGACAGTTTTTGCTGACATCTCTTTGAGGCGCGCGTGGAACACTACGCACCGTCGACTCGGGCCTGGTCCTTATCGGACGGCGAGCGACCCAATTTATAGGTCCGTAGTCTAAGGCCATGTCATAGAAAAGGCAAGGCACCTGAGGATCATTTAGGATCAATGTAGGGGAACGTCATGAAGTCGAAAACAACAAAGTTCACATGAAGAGAAATCGTAGCAGTTCTTACAGGGTAATACTCTCAAAAACGTAATAAAAAATTGATTTTGACGTCCATACCCAATCCCAACATTGATGACAGAAACACGTCGACGTAACGTCATCATCTGAAAATCGTTTCCCTATGTAATTAACTATATGTCCGTAAATGTGTATAATTATGTCTGCGATTGGCAGTTCAGTCAACGTTATGTATAATCGGTCGTAGCAGTCCATATAGGGTATCATCATGAAGTCGAAACTATACCTACCCTCATATAGCCAATCCCAACATCGATGAGCAAAGGCCAGCAAGAAAACCGTATGGAGAAACGTCATCGTCTGAAAATCCTTTTCTACCTAATAATCATGCTTGCCAATGTGTATTTGTGTCTGTCAATCTTAACAATGGATTAAATAAAGTAAAAAATAATAACAGATAATAATATTGCTTGATTGATTTAATATAACATATATTCAATTGTTGGTGTTCCGGTTCCGGTGTTGTTTACGTCAGTCGCAGTGTCATAAAGCTCTCGAAAAATTAATAATAACAGTGAGAAATAACTATCGCTCCGTGCATCAGTGCAAATTTGAATATTCTTTGTGTGTAGATCCATCAAATTTCATCCGAAAAACCTCGAAAGCCTTGTTTGAAAACTTCGAGCGGTCGTTGAAAGTTAGCTGTCAAAAAATTTAACGACAGATACAGCGCTGCCAACATAAGTGACAAAAATTACGTTCGGAAACGTAACTTTTGCGTTCTGTTTCACTTCGAAAAACTTTGAACACAAGGGAATTCAGATATCATTCTCGAACAGATACCAAGTTGTGAACTCATCCCAAAATATGGACCGCCAAATGGAAACGCTCCTCAGCAAAATAAAGGAACAAATGGCGGTACAGACAAAGGAAATAACGGCGTCAGTAACGGAGCGAGTGCTAGACGTTCTGGATAAGGAATTGGCGGTGGTCATTGAGGAACAAGACCTTAAAAACAAAAGTAGAAAAAATGGAAAAGAAAATTCAGTTTCTGGAAGATTCGAATAGAAGGCAAGAAAAAAGCTTGATATTGTTCGGAGTTAACGAGGCAAACAATACGACAACCGAGATTGATAAAATAAAAACCATAGTAGAAAGAGAAACTAATATGGACATCCAAATTAATTAAATTAGCAATGCCTTCAGACTAGGAGTAAAAGGAAAAGAGGTGCGCCCGCTGCTAGTTAGTTTCACTTCGGAGTGGAGGAGAAATTTGATACTTAGAAACAAAAAGAAAACTGGGTCAAAGATTGTCATCAAGGAAGACAAACTCATAATAAAAGACCCACAGGAAGATAACAAAATATAAAGAAAGAGAGACCAAGCAGAATCACCTTATAATTCTCCCAATCAGTCAAAGATACACAAGAAATTAAACACAACAAACATCCTGGACTACATATCTAGATCCAGGTCAAACTCAATCTCTGAAACAAATAATTAATAAACATCGGCAACTGGAAATCAAACAAAGAAATAATATTAAACACAAATTATAAAAACAACACCCACCAACCTCTCCCAAGCCAAGGGGGAAAATGACCAAGACTCTCCAAGGACAAAAAAAAACAAAAGAAAATGGAAAAATATTGTGACATACACGTAGCTACGATTAATGCACGATCATTGAGAACCCCAGAGAAACTCATCGAACTGGAAACGGCAATTGAAGAAATAAAATGGGAGTAAGTGAAATGAGAAGTTTAGGAGAAGGAATAGAAGACCACAGAAAGTATATATTACATTATAAAGGAGAGACACCAGGACAATACGGGGTCGGCTTTTTGATAAACAGGAAATATATTCACCGAATAGAAGAAATAAAAGGGATTTCAGAAAGAGTTGCAATTCTTAGCATTAAACTTCCCCTACTAAAAGGCAGAGATGAATCCTGGTCTATAATCCAAGTATACTCACCGACTGAATCCGATAACAAAGAAGATATAGCCAAAATAGAGGTCTTTTATAAAAACTTACAATGCGCTATTGATACTGCACATAAAAATATAATTATAATGTGAGACTTTAATGGACAAATTAGAGAATGCAATAGAGGCGAAGAATACACCGTGGGAAGACACGGCTATGGCAACAGGAGCAAAAATGGAGCAAGGCTGATTAATTTTGGTCTCGAAAACAAACTATATAAGTATATTAAATAGCTTCTACAAAAAGAAAAAGAATAAGAAGTGGACTAAATCTCCAAATGGTGTATATAAAAATGAAATAGATTATATTTTGACCAATAATTGAAAAGCTTTTAAAAATTCATCAATCATACACAAATTAAACTTTAACTCTGTCCATAAAATAATTCGGGCAACGCTACGAAGACAACCTATATAGAAAAGTCGGAGGTTCCAGAATAAATTGGTACCTAGGGTGAACATTAATAATAGCGACGAGCTACTGACAAACCTTAAAAAAGCATTAAGCGGCATAGAAGAAAAAGAAAATAACAAAACAACACAGGAAAAATATGAATCCCTCTTAAACACTCTCAAAACGGAAGCAAAAAAAGTATATACAAAGAAAAAATCAATACTATCTGAGGAAACAAAACAATTACTCAATGAAAGGAAAGAGCTCCTACAAGGGCTGAAAAATAAGGAGAAACGAAAACTGATATCAGATATAAGCAAAAAGATTAACGAAAAAATAAGGAAGGGCAGAAAGGAATCAAGGACAACTTTAAAATATCATATTAAGAAAACAGGAGGAGTAAAGAAAGCGTTTAAAGAACTGGAGTCAAAGAAAGATTGGATGCCAAATGTGAAAGACAAACTGGGAAACTGTACTAGCAGAAGAACTGAAATATATAGATCCTTATAGACATTGCTACGAAATACTATAAGGATTTATACAAAAGCCAAAAACTAAACCTCACTACGACGCAAATCGAGGACACGCGGGCATTTGAGCCCATACCAACTATTTTAAAAGAAGAGATAGAAAAAGCAATTGATTCAAAGAAGCTAGAAAAAGCACCAGGCTCCGATCAAATTACAAACGAAATCCTAAAAAATTCAATGCCAATGATTGTCCCCGAATTAACAAATTTGTTTAACGGAATTATAGAAACAGAAAACATACCCGAAGATTGGACCAAATCAAAAATAGTTTTGTTACATAAGAAAGGAGACAAAGGAGACATTGGCAACTACAGGCCGATAAGCCTAATGTCTAATATATATAAAATCTTTTCCAAAGTTATATTGTTTAGACTAACTAACACCCTAGACGAAGTTCAGCCGAAAGAGCAAGCAGAATTCAGGAGTAAATTCTCAACCATGGACCATATACACGTTTTACGTCAGTTGTTGGAGAAATACAACGAACACAATAAAATTTATTATTTGGGTTTCGTAGACTTCAAGAAGACGTTCGACTCTCTAGAACATAGCTACATATGGCAAGCAATAGAGCGGCAAGGGATCCATAAAAAGTACATACGTATATTAAAAATCATTTACGGGCAAAGTACAGCTCAGATAAAACTGGAAACTACTGGTGAAGAATTTCCAATAGAAAGAGGAGTCTGGCAAGGTGACCCTATCTCGCCTAATATATTTTCAGCTGTTTTGGAGTTCATATTTACGAAATTAGAATGTGATGATTTCGGACTTAACATAAACGGAGAGAAATTAAGTCATTTGAGGTTTGGCGACTATTTAATACTATTCTCAGAATGCCCTAAGATCTTGGAAAAAATGCTGCAGCAATTATCAGACGAAAGCGCAAATGCAGGTCTCTCAATGAACATAACTAAAACTAAAATAATGAGTAATTCTTCACAACAAGACATTATCAAAGTAAATAACGTAAAATTGGAATAAGTAAGTGAGTACATTTACCTGGGTCAATTAGTATCACCAACTGAGACAATGCAGAAGGAAATTGAAAGAAGAATATCTAATACCTGGAAAAAATATGAAGATTAAAGAGATGCCCATGTCAAAGAAATGCAGAGTCTTTAATATCTGCACTTTGCCATACCTAACATACGGATGCCAAACATGGGCCCTAACAGCACAACAACAAAATAAAATCCAGGTATGCCAGAATGGAATAGAGAGAAGCATAATGGGTGTAAGAAGGAGGAACAGAGTACAGTTGGAAAAGTTAAAAGGAAAAACAAAATTTAAAAAAGTTCATGTTGCATGGAAAATATTGAAATGGCGTTGGACCGGACATATGTTGAGAGAAAATAAAGAAAAGTGGACAAGAATAATTACAGAATGGGTGAGAGGAAATAAAAGAAGTAGGGGAAGACAGCTAAAGCGATGGGAAGACGATCTCAAGAAAGTAGCAGGTCCAGAATGGATACGGGTAGCGAGGGACAGGGTCAAGTGGAGAGCCTTGGAGGAGGCCTTTGTCGAAAGACAAGCTGGGACGAGCAAAAAATAACCAGGTGCCGAGAAAAATATATAAATAATATTGAGTGTAAATAGGTTATAATTCATTGTAAAATAAGTATTAATGTAAATAAATTAAGTTACCAGCAATAAAGGCTTATTTTATTTTATTTTATATTCATTGAACATCCTAAAAAAAAACAAGCCTATATACAAATACAAAGGGGACAAGGAAAAGGGCTCATTGTGCATTAAAAAATTAGTGGCCAGAACGCTGGCAGCATTGCTACGTTGGATGGCAATGCTGATTCTCTGGGCGAAGAAAAGGCCAACCCTGTGGTCACTTAAAGAGTCGACGATTATCGTAACAATACAAAAATAAAAATAACAATAATAATTATTTGTAGCAATCCATATATAGATAGGGTATCGTCATAGGCCGAAAGGTTCTGGAATGGCGACCGCGAACCGGAAGACGATATGTTGGAAGGCCTCCCACTAGGTGGACCGATGACCTGGTTAAGGTTGCGGGAAGGCGCTGGATGCGAGACGCACGGGATCGGTCAATGTGGCGACGCCTGGGGGAGGCCTATGTCCAGCAGTGGACGTCTTTCGGCTGAAATGATGATGATGATCGTCATAAAGTCAAAAACACCCCTACGTAATACGTCTGAACGTAGAATAGGTTTGGCACATGAGGATCATTCGTAGCATCCTTATAGAAAACGTCATGAAGTCCAAACGTTAATTATCAGTTAATTATTCTCAAAATCATTATAATTTAGATCCCTACGTAATACCAACGTCCGGTCAAACCCAACTTCGATAAATTTATATATCAATTTTTATTTTTTTAAACCATCTTTTTTCGTATTCTTATCAGCAACCCTTTCATTTGATACCCATATCATGGCAGTGCACATGAAATAACTAGTCCACCATCTTGGGCCGTCCGCCATATTGGATTTAGAATGACGTCACTTATCTAACCATGCATTGTCATCCCAACTAAACGTGTATGCAAAATTTCATCTTAATCGGTGGCGGATAATTTAAAATTCAGTTGCAAGATTTGACCCGAACACACATACATACATACAAGCATACATACATACATTGCAAGATAATTAAAAGCTTGTAATAAAAGAAAGCTAGGCACGTGACGATCACTACGTAACGTATATGAATATTGGGTATGCCAATCTCAACAGTACAATAATAGTTATTCGTAGGAATCTATATATAGTATCGCCATTATCTCGAAAACAACCCTACTTAATACTGAGGTAATACCCACGTTTGTAGTTTATTGCCACCTCCAACAGAGTAGAAAGACTATGAGCATATGACAATCACTCGTAGCAATACACTGCCAACGTTAACGTCATCGTTTGAAAATCATTGCCCTACGTAATAACTATGTCTATCAGTGTTTATATTGTGTTTGCCAATCTCAATAATGATTCGTAGCAGTCCATATAGGGTATCGTCATGAAGTCAAAAACATCCCTACGTAATACCTACGTCCGTAGCATATCGTCTGTTTACGTTTCTTGGTTACGTCGCTATGGACGGCAAACATTTGATTAATTTACTAATCTAAGGAAATACGTATCTACTTTCGTGTACTATGTGTTTGTAGGCGCAACACTATCTTATGTGCGAATGTTAGCAAGGTTTATTTTTCTCCTGACCGGCGAGCACGGCCTACTGTGATAGGCCTGAGTCACACATTTTTATCAAAGTTTGGGAAAAATAACCGTGATAAATGCGTGTCACAAGCCTATCACAGCGGCCGTGCTCGCCGGTCTGATATTGGCTGTTTTGACGTGGCATTGCTTCTTAGTTTCCGAAAATTCCTTTATATAATCCCTAGGATTTTGCAAAAGAACTATTTTCATCTACCTACTTCCTTTTTTTTTGTCGTAGCAGAAGAGTTGTTAAAGACATCAGGGTTAATTAAAAGTAATCGCAACAAAATAATACATAAATTAGTACACTTCGATACACATTCTACAGTAGATACTGTAGAATGTTGCTAAATCTTATTTCACGGTACGCACCATTTGGAGCAATGTTCAATCTACGACGGAGATATGATAACCCACAGTCATAAATTACGTTTATGTACTATTACGTACATATACAAACGTCAACAGACAACACATGCACGCTGCGGTTTCTCACTTCACACCCGATCCTTGTACGACGCAGATCATTATCCGACATTATCGATCTATGTGATTTACTATAGTAAACTAATAATGGCGCCACTAATAACCACTGGCCAACACATGCCTCAGCACCGACCGACTCGTTCAGCAAATTACCATAGTTCATACCTAACGAACCCCGGTTAAATTGTGTAAATCGATCAATAATAACACATAACGAGCAAAGCACACTACAATGATTTAAACAAAGTAACGAATTACCACTTATACAATACAAGCAATTACCTTTGAAAATATACACCTTGAGAGCAATCATGTCCTAGCTGCTTATTAATAATTCACGCGACGCAAAATAAGCAAATAATAATAGGTAGCAAATAAAAATATGCTCTGTTAAAATTGCTCAAATAGGTAAACGAGCACAATTATCGGGCAAATAGTTGTTTATACTTGGTATCTGAGTTAGCTGTGTAATTTCCCGTGTTCTATCTAATAAGATCGGCGCGACGCGGCGCCAGCGCCGTCGGCTTCTTATAAAGAACGTTTATGCTAATACATCAACCACTAACAACAGTCCGGTGCACGAGACATTTCTCGTCCAATACTACAGCTTATAAATTATTGAATAAATTCTAATTGTGACTATCGCATCAATCAATCAGTAGGTACGCGGTTTTTGTGCGACACGTGAAGGAATGTAAACTTAGTTTCTTTCAAACAGATAAAGCATCGATATGGCAGCTTACCTGGAAGACTTTTTAAATAGCAATCCATCACTGGAGACAAGCAGTCCCGGATTTGCATAAACATGCAAATAGTTATTTGATGTTCGGTCATGAACAATGGTTCAAATGTCTAGAACATTTATGCGACCACTTAAAAACTTGGACTTTCCCGTAGCGCCCTAAACGACTACGTCTGAAAACTAGAGTAACATGTTGGCTACTCAAGTACTCACTCAATAATTTCGGGGTCAGCTGTTAATCCAATTAAATGTTAGATACTGGACAGTATTTTAGATACTGATTGCAGCGATATAACGTTATCAAAGGGAACTTATTTGTAATTTTCGTAGCAACGGTACAATAAACTATGCCAATCGCGGAATTAATCACATTGATTGAAAATTAGGTCACTGGAGTACGGTATGATGGAATTCGCCATCCTCTTTATGCATAGATGAAAATATTATGTAAGACCCAGAAACACGCGGAGAATGTTCGCAGCCGTCAGTCCAGCAATAAAGCTCGTAAGGAGCCTAGCTCAAATATACATAGGTACAGACTAAACAAAGCGCTCACAGGTGCGTCCAGAGGTGCTCACGGTCAGATTATCCGATACATGTACTTATACATGACCTGGTGTACACTCAGCGAACGAGCTTGGTGACCAGAAATTAACTTCCAGGTATTTTTTCTTGGTACATAAACTCAAACCTTTTTGAACCTGATTTTTCTGAAGAACATCACCAATGAGACCTTAACAATGTATGTTTTTTAGGGCGTATTATACACCTCTCCTCCCGGCCTTTCCAATCACATCTCCTTACCTGTTAACTTTTTCAACGTATGACACATTCAGAAAAGCGATACCGAAGACCTAACATCCCAGCCCACGCACATCATGAGTCAAAAGGTAGTTCAATTTAGCTGCCAGAGTCTTTTGTCGAGTGTACTTACATGGCGGTACCACGGCAATTTGGCGTGTGTCTCACATACAAAATGCCTAATAACTGCGGGTAAACCATGCGTTGCTACCCGATGCCACCATTACATCACCTGTTGACTTCCAGACGTTATTACTATAGACTGGCTTTGTTTGAAACTATGACTTCGTTTTCTAATAAATGTTGTACTCATAACTAAGTAATAATCTATCTATATATATAAAAGGCAAAAGTGATTGACTGATGTATCAACGCGCAGGCCAAACCCTTAGGGCTACAAACTTAAAATTTCGCACACGTATTCCTCTTATGACGTAAGCATCCACTAAGGAAGGATTTTTCAAAATTCAACCTTTAAGGGGGTGAAATATGGGATAAAAGTTTGTATGAAACTTTTTATTAAAAAATCATCTGTGGGATAAAACACGGATCACGCGAACGAAGTCGCGGGCGAAGTGCTAGTTAGCCAATAAACATTGTAACAGAAGGCGAGCAGTTTCAAGAGTAAGGTGCAACTGGAGGACATTATTGTGTCGCCCAAAATCTTAACTTATAACTGCTTCTCGTTAATTCAGAGCCATGATATGTCTAAGAAGCTGTATCTATACGGTAAATAAAGAGAGCCTTTTTAAATGGACATAAATAGACGACAACAGCATCTTGCATTTTCATAGTAGGTAACCAAGATTATTAGTGTTGGTTTTCCATAATATGCCATTTAATAAACAAAGAATTACGATGACGCGGCGTTAGGAAATACCAGAAAATTGCAACTTCCTATATTATTATACAAAACTAGCTGTTCCCCGCGGCTTCGTTTCCGTGGACCACCCCCACAGGACCCGTTTTCGGGATTAAAAAATAGCTATGTCACTCAGGAATAATGTAGCTTTCTATACGTGAAAGAATTTTTTAAATCGGTCCAGTAGTTTCGGAGCCTATTCGGTACAAAAAAACAAAAAAAAAAAAAAATCCTCTTTATAATATTACTAGCTGTTCCCCGCGGCTTCGCTCCCGTGAGCCACCCCACAGGACCCGTTTTCGGGATTAAATAATAGCCTATGTTACTCAGGAATAACGTAGCTTTCTATTGGTGAAATAATTTTTTAAATCGGTCCAGTAGTTTCGGAGCCTATTTGGTACAAACAAACAAACAAACAAAAAAGTCTTTCCTCTTTATAATATTAGTATAGATAGTATAGATATAAGAAGTATAGATTGTACAGTTGAACGATCACTAAGTACCATGCGACTGTATTTGTGCTTCTTTGCATAATACAGGAAAAGAAAATAAACGTTATGTTTTAATTTTTTTTTATTGAACACTAGCTGCTTCGCGCGGCTTCGCTCCCGTGGGCCACCCCACTGGACCCGTTTTCGGGATTTAAATATAGCCTATGTTACTCAGAAATAACGTAGCTTTCTATTGGTGAAAGAATGTTTTAAATCGGTCCAGTAGTTTCGGAGCCTATTCGGTACAAACAAACAAACAAACAAAAAAATCTTTCCTCTTTATAATATTATATTATTATTAGTATAGATTATAGTATAGATGTAGACAAGAGGAAAGGGTCGAGAAAATATGTACAGATATCATGCTTATTTGTAAAGAAACCTATTGAAGCATCTATAGGTTGTGATGGAGATTTGGTTAAAAGGAGAAGCTGAGACTCGGAGAGACGCGTTATCTGCTGTGATTGGCTATTGAAAAATTCATTCAACCTTTTGATTGGTTGAATGAATTTTCCGTTACGCGTGCTTGACAATTTGTCACATGAATTCTTGATAATTTAGAGGTGAGAAACTCGGCCTAAGACGTCTAGCCTAGAGTTCAAAACCAAAATGGTAATCAATTTTCCTGAATGTTCTAGAATAATTCAGTGTCTGAAAACCGACAAGATCCAAAGCCCTTATCCAGATATTCCGAGAAAAAGTAATAGTCATTCTAATCATAAATAGTTTAGAAGTAAAACAGAATCATGACTCAGCGCCACGTCGCAACGTCTGTATTCAGGAAATAGAAAAATATCCACTTTGGAGCGGAAACCACAGTATTTTGTGTTGAACAAAAGTAGAGTGTTTCATGAATCATTTTCCATCTGCGCACAATAAAAATCATACAATGTATCATACAAATAGACAGTGGGTCAGTGGTTACTAATCTACAAGCGCTGGCGGATGGATAATGACTAGTCGTCCTGAGAGGTGCATCATAGCCAATCATAGGTAATTAAGTACCTACCTTGATATTATTAACACGCTTTTATTAGCTTGGTATGTATGTATCTATGAATCTATGTAACGGAATCTTTGAACGTGATTTTCATCCCTTTCCAAACGTTGGATTAATTTGAAACTTTGCACACTTATTAAGGACCGATGACAATGCAAAAATTTAGATTGTCCCATTATCTTTACCAGGGTCTTCAGGATTAGCGAACTAAAAAGTAAATAATAAATATTAAAATAAAACTAAAGAACACTCTTTAATAGAAAAATGTGTGTGTGTACCAGAGTTCACAGGTAAGAAGTGAAACTTCTTTACGACATATCATTTTTCTACTATTTGCAACTTCACGAAAATGGGGTAGATAAGGCTGCCTTAAGAAAAACAATTTTTTCCGTATTAAATTAAAGCTATTTTATTATTATAGTCATGCATACAATTAATGAGTAATTTATTTTATCATTGTTCTTATTATAGTATATATTTATAAATTAATTAATTTATAAATATTAAAATCATGCGCACACGTATGACGTGTTGAATTTATAAAACGAAATATATAATCACTCACTTTTCTTGTAAATTCACTTAAATTTAAATAAGTCTTTTTACTAAACTTTGATAAAAAAAGCAACATGGCGCGTAACCGAAAAACGTGACGATAGAGTCCGTCCAACGAAAGAAGTCCCGTAGACGCGGCGCTAGTTTCTATGCGACTGTACGCTGTCCTCTAACAAATCTTGTTAGTTCCATGTATTTCCGCGGAACTTTTTTCGTTGGACGGACTCTACGTACAAAATTTCTCCCATACGTCGATAAAGAAGTTTCACTTCAAAAATCAAACTACACACAAACTTACACATCACACACAACACACACACACACACATACTTTTTTTTATATATATATATAGATTTTGTGTCATTAGAAAAGTCCCCATTCTTTTTAAACTAGTACTTCGTCGTCTTATATCCTGGAGTTCTGTTTAATTTCTTCCTTTACTATTTTTTTTTATATATGTGCGTAGTTAGGTTTAGGAAAAAATCTGCAGTCGGAGGATACGTCTGGTTTTGGTCAGCCAGCTCGCGAAGATGTATCCTCCGACAGCACAGCCTGATTTTCTCCTTGTTTACGTCTTTTTAGTTCGCTTTTCAAGCAGTCGGGTTTTTTGATTTTTTTAATTAACTTTTTTTATTTATAACTTTTTAGTTAATTTTTTTTTCGAATTAGGTACATTTAAACAAATAAGTGTTATTCATTTTTGAAATCACCTCTTAAAATTCTTTATTTTGATACCCCACACGATAGGCTTGGAAGAAAAAAAAAATTGGGCCCCCACAATATGGCGCCCATAAACCGCCATTTTCCTATTTCCAATTTTCATGTAGCCAGTGATACACGCGGGGTTAAGACGAATCGATTGACGTAAGAACCATCAAAATCGGCCCGCGCGTTTGGTGTCTAGAACGCCACATAGGAACAAACATACATACATACTTACATACATACATACATATAAACACATTACCCTCCTTCAGCAGTCGGGTAAAAAGGAATATTTGTCTATCATCATACCGCTGCTACCATTCGGCATACAAATTACCAATCTTGTTATGCCAAGTATGAGGAACTAGAGGATATGAGTAACTATGATTTCGGTCACGGTTGTAGATAACTTTGTGAAGGAACTAATCTTCCGCCCCACTCTAATTAAAGCATAAAAACATGACCGCAAAAGCTCACCGAATTACAACTAATTATTACATAACAAACAGTTTTAATCTAACGGAAAATTACATTGGGAGCAAATAACAAAATTATAATAGGATAATAATGAGGTTATCATTACTACAGTACACTAGACCACAGAACAGAGTGCAGACGGTCTGCAACTCTACGGACTTGTTCTACTTACTCAATGAATCTCAATTATTACGAGTATTTAGGGCCGATGTTCTTGCGCATGCGTTATCTAGCAGATATGACACTATTAGGTTGGTTAGTGCTTATGTTCACGTTTATTGCCTAAACATAACCTAATTTTGTTTATTGCTTAAACGTAACCTAAACGTTTTATGAGAAGGTGCAGTACGAGTATGCTGGTATGGATGTTGAAACGCAATTTGGATTGCAAGATGTTAAGGTCGGATATTGTGAGGTTCACCTGTTTACTCGACTGCCGAAGGAGGGTAATGTGTTTATCAGTCTAGGTATGTATGTTTGTTCCTATGAGGCGTTCTAGAGACCAAACGCGTTGGCAGATTTTGATGATTCTTACGTCAATCGATTCGTCTTAACCTTGCGAGTGTAACACAGAAAAATGGCGGATTTGGGGAGCCATATTGAGGGGACCCATTTTATTTTTCTGCCAAACCCATCGCGTGAAATATCAAAATAAAGGGTTTTAAGAGCTGATTTCAAAAATATATGACACCTATATGTTTAAATGTACATAATTAAAAAAAAAGTTAACTAAAAAGTTAGAAATAAAAAAAGTTAATTAAAAAGAAAGGGTTTTTTGATTTTTTGAAGTAACTTTTGTCATGTCATATCATATATTTATGATAATTGAAAAATCTACATGTAAAATATGAACCAATTTTAAGCTTTTTGGGGTGCCGTAGTTTTATTTAAAATAGATTACGTTTGTTTAAGAACAATGCATGCACGTCGAAAAGGAAGCCAACTTTCCATAACACATAAAAATCACCGATAAAATTATGAGTTCTCAAAACGTGCCAAGAGTTCGGAATAAGAAAACCTCTACATTTTATTACAGCTTTCACCACGATAAGTTTTCCGTGTGTTCTGCACAACTTAAACTCAATACTTTAATACATCTGCAAACTATTTGCGTCTTTGACAATAACCTTTGGCAATGTATCAACGGTTGTCCCACAATGAACTTAACAAGAAAACAGTTTGTATCCCTCTTTGTTCCTTAATTAAGTACTAATCATCACAGAGACTGGATTATATATATCAATACTATCGTTGATATCACACACTGAGCTTCTAACTTCAATTTATTCATCCGATAAATTGTTTATGCGAAATGTGACACAGATAAACTATAGCTAATATGACATAAATTTAAGAGTTAACCTAATTGATTAGTGCCATAGACAGGCGCAAAAACTTGTGTCATGGATCGTGTGTGAAGGGCATCTAATAAAGTCTCATTTAATCCAGTATGATTAAGTTGTACAGCATCATAAAAATATAATATATTGCTGTGATTGGGCGAGCCCAATTTTTGCTTGGCAGCAATCCAGTAGATTATTCTGCATGACTTTTAGATAACTCATTACAGTAGGTATTCATATCGGTATTATTCAAACGATTTCTTTTATTTATGAAGCGGCTTTTACTGAAGAAATTTGGGGAATGTTTTCGCTGCTTTGGGAAACATATTGTCTGTCAGCTGGTTAGTTAGTTACGTATTGGGAATAAGGCCGTGTTATAAACAACATAATAATTACTTTTAGTAGAAAAATTAAGCTGCTAATTCACAGTAAGTACTTGGGAACACCCACTGTTGCTGTACCTACCCAAAAGTATAAACTGTAACTGAAAAAATGTATAAACTCGGATAAGATAGCCATTTCTTACTTTATCGATAAGAGATAGATAATGTTAATTACCTAAAGTAAGGTGTTAAAAAGAAAGTACTTAGTAGTTCTTGAACCTTGTTTGTACTTTTTTTACTGTTCTTTCCTGTTACTTTATAATTATTGCTGTAGTGTTTTCGAAAAAATTTTTTTTATTCTATATCTTCTTTCAAGGTTTTTTTAATTAGGCAAGTCTTATCAATAAATGAAATTAGTCCACCTTATCAATATCATTCATGGGCTCTCGTGAATAACTCGGAAATACCAAAGGCCAATGTTTATCTTCATTGTAATATTCTCATTTGTTTCGATCCATCAGGCTCAAGTCGTCATCATGATAACAGCTTGCGAATAATCTGCGGTTTACGATTGAGAGGTAATCGTACGTAAATTGACGCTGAGGATAACGAATTACCTCATGCAATCTTAAATCCCTACCCATTTTGTACCTATTAGGTAATTGAAAAAGGTATTCCACCTCTATTTTTCCCGAAGATAATTTTAATTATTTGATTTAAATTATTCACAAAGACAGACTTAATGCCTCAGGCATTTTTTACCAAACCAACCAAAGGTGGTGGAGAGGTAACAAGTGCACAGTTCTGAGCGAAGAAAACCAAAATAAGACGAAATTAGAACTCTTGACATCGCATCTCAACTCCATAGCTCACGAAGTCAACCACTTACATTAAACGTAGGTAGTAATAAAAAGAGTATTTTTATGTTATTTTCATTAAGTTATTCAGTTCGCATGGGAGGACGTGCTCGCGGGTTCCGTACGTGTCAGCGCCTGACACCCGCGACCGCGCACCTCGGGAACGCTAACTGCCCCCTAATTGCATCAATTAAAACAACCACTTCGAAGATATTAAATCCTACAGCCTCTGAATATTTAATAACCTATTCGCGGTAAACTTCAATTGGATATAATATCGCCTTTATTATTATTTCATTTAAATCACAAGCGGTGGCCAACCTTGTCCGGCTCGATATAAATTTTATGTTGTATCCTGTTTAGGTTACCTGTTTAGGTTGACTGTTGGGCCCACTGTCATAAGAAACGACATCTTCAAGTAACAAGTAGAGTATGAAATAAACATAAGATAAACTTCAGTGGGTTATATTTGGAGGTTTGCCGCGTTATCTTCTTCTTCTTCCTAGCCTTTTCCCACTTTAGGTAGGGTCGGCTCTCCTTATTTCACGGCGCCAAGACATTCTGTCGAGGGTTGTCGGGTCAGGCAATTTCTCCTTCTTGAGGAGCTTCGTCATACTGGTCCACCATGTCAAAGGAGGTCGTCCTCGGCCTCTTTTGCCTTCAGGTAGGCTCAAAGCCGTTCTCACGACGTGTTCTTCTGTCCTTCCTGAGGTTTTCCGCGTTATGAAAATTTATATGTCGGTTAATATGGTCACTTTCTTATATCTTAAAAAGGACATGCACTAAACACAAAATGATATCCAAGTCCTGTGTGTATTTTTATACCGATGCCATTTTGACAGCCAAAGTAGTACTTGACAAAAAATTTGCTTTCAAATAAAATCCTGCTATCAATCATCGAAGAAATCATCAAAATTACTACTCCAAGTAATATGATTTGTAACATAAAAAAAACCATTTTCTGTGTATTGATGTAGTTATGTGTTTGACCATATTGCCTACCTATACCAGATATACACATACATTTTGGTCTTTTAAATCCCGTGGAGGATTTGAAAAGTCAAATTTAAAAAATTATAAAAATTTCCCAAAAAAATAAACTGAGTTTCCAAGCAAAACTCAAAAATAAAATCAAAAAGTTACTTTTGTTTCAGATGTCGGTGTTGCAAAATAAAACAAGAGGTAACACCACCAAAGACACTGAATTGTGAAACGATGGACGATATACCGGATCTACCCTCCACGGGATTTAAACGACCAAATTTTATAGTCTTTTCTCCTTGTTTTTAAAGATGCTTTTACCCGAATTTCCTAATCGTTGCTAAAGTTTTTGTGCCTTGATGCTTTAATTCTGAGTTTTTTATGCCTCGGCTCCTCTTAGTTTTCGGGATATATAACTTCAAAGGGGTCTCCCTTGTTTTACCGAAAAGAAATTGCCAAATTATCACTTCCCAAACAAATTTTCGCATAACTTCATTTGCCAAATTATTACTTACCAAACAATCTCTTTACAAATAATTGTTACGAAAACCTATGTTTGGCAAGTGAACGTTTGAACAATAACTTGTTCACCAACTAGTACTTTTACCATTTTTTATCTAGTCAAATATTTCAGTTGGTATAACATATTTTACGCAAAATTAAATAAGCCAAATATTTGGTGTCGTCAGTTTTAAACTTACCATTTCTGTTTAGTCGATTGCGTAGCCAATGACAAAAATTTTGCATTTGTGTGGCAGAGTCGACGGAGCCCCGCTGCGCGGGGCTCCTATTTCTGTATGCAGGGTCTAAAGTAACCTAACACGAAGGAGATGACGGGAGCTGAGTTCGCTCGCTTTGCTCGCTCACTTCAGCTCCCGTCATCCCCTTCGAACCTAACCTGTCCGTGTCGGGGTGCCCTAAGCTCCCGAGCGAGCGTATGTAAGTTACAAATATTTTGTACTAGCTTTTGCTATTTTGTACTCGCGTTAATAAATGATTACCTATATTAAAATAAAATTGCATTTTTAATTATACAATTCCCAAAAAAATCTTATTTTTGCCTTTATATTTTTTGTCATAACAATTCATTTGACTAAACGTTTATTGTCTAAATATTGTTTGCTGTAATAAATCATTTGATTAAAGACCAAAAACCTTAATGACATTATCCTTGGTAACAATCTGCCAAGTAAACATTTGACCAAATGAAAATGTGCGTACTAAAATTATTCCAAATATTACATTGGTATAAAAAAAGGTTGCTAAAATTTGTTTGGGTAATGAAAATTTGGCAAAATCTTTTCGGCAAAACGGCAGGATCCCAACTTCAAAGCTTAAGTTGACCATATTACCCTCCTATACCATAGCAGAAAGTTCTAAAAATACAACAGAAAATGGATTGACGAATAGAAAGTTGATCATCCAAATCCAATAATTCCTTTTCCAATTTTTCCTTAGACGCCACAATACACACAATACAAATTAGGTAGGTACCTATCCTTACACACTCATTGTAGGTTTTAATCAGTACTTATAGCCACAGAGGCATAATATCTTCCTTAAGCAGGCTAATAGCCTCTATATGGGTCAACGTCTATGGTCAACGTTACCTTTTCTCATGTTGTTTGCCTTACCTATGGTGATCTCATAATTCGAAACGAGCCGCATTCAGCCCCAGCGTAAAAAGAAAAAATAGTGACTGGAGAAACTGTAAAATAAAGCTGAATCTTTCAATGCCCAATAAAGTAGTTGCATGAAAAATTCTGTCGTTCGTCAGTTAGATTATCATAAAATCGCCTTTCGATAGAGACTGGAAAAGTGCCGAATGCTTGGAAGCAAGCCAACGGACAGCCCGTGCCTAAGAAGGGCAGTCGAGCTGACACGGCCAACTACAGACCCAGAATGTGCTCAACGGTAAGCTCCTGGCATACCTAGAAGCGAACGACTCCTCAGTGACCGCCAATACGGCTTCCGCCGAAATCGGTCCACTGGGGACCTTCTAGCCTATGCCATTCACATCTGGAGTGAGGCCACCGAGAAACACGGGGAAGCGCTAGCCGTCTCCCTCGACATCTCGAAGGCGTTCGGCACGAAAGCCTCATTGGTCTGTGTGATTGAATTGTGGACTTCCTGAGGGATTGATCCATCCGAGTGGTCCAACGCACGGGCTACTGGGCCTCAGGTTCGGTCTCTACGGGAGGCCATGGTTGACATTTGAACCTGTCCCTGAAGGTGGTCTCCGAATGGGGTGATGCCAATCTGGTCAGTTTCAATGCTGCTAAGACCAAGGCGTGTCTTTTTTTGCGCGTCAATTCCACCAAGCTCCATCTTTACGTGATGTAACCGTGCCGGTAACGGACCATCTCGAACTTCTTGGTGACGTTGACATCGACCCTCAGTTTCGGTCCATTCATTGAGGCGAAAGCTCAGTTGGCTGCTAAAAAGTAGGGGATTCTTGCAAAGGTAAGACTTCACGCCAGAACAGTTGCTCAACTTGTACCAAGCGCAAGTTCGGTCATGCATGGAGTACTGCTCTCATCTCTGGGATGGTTCTGCCAAATACCAGCTTGTTGCACATGAGTCGATTGACAGACAGACCAAGAGGCTTATTGGCATCGACGCCGAGTTGCCAGCCTGTCGGTTTTTTATCAAATACATTTCGGGGAGTGTGCGACGGAACTGCACAATTTTATTGTGCCTAGCCCTTTCCATCATCGGACTACAAGACGTACGGGCATGCGCCATCAATACATGGTGGACATCCCACCTAGAGTTTTGCTAATACTTTCATTGTGCGTACAGCTAAGGATAGGAATTCCCTGCCGGAGTCTTTATTCCCTGATAGCTACAAACTTGGAGTTTTTAAGTCAAGAATAGGTTACTTCTAGGCAAGCGTGCTTCATCGTAGACCACATCATCGCTTACCATTAGGCGAGATAGTGGTCAAACATGAGCCTATCGATTATAAATAAATAAAAATAAACATTGGACATGTATTTTATTTAGTTGCGTAAACAAAAAATATGACGATAAACTGCGATGAAATTTTCCGAGACATCACACTTTGGTGTACTTTTTACCTAGAAGTGACGTAACAAGCCCACATTCCTGAACTTTGAGGCACTTTATATAAGTAAGTATTTTTTTATTGATCTGGTAAAGCAAAAACATTGGACCCAAACATTTTGATTATCTAACTGATGGACCAAATAGCTTTTTTGTTATCCAGAAAAATCCCTCTTACGTACTACTCTGGATTGTAAATACCATAAACGTTTTTCTTTCTACCAGCCAAATACCATCTAAGAAAGTTTTCAGCACAGACTTATGTTTTCAGACACCAAGATAATCTTCAAACAAATTGTAATAAAGTAACCTCACTTGCCTACTTACATAAACAATAAACATCACACTATTTATACCTAAAGCCATAATTAATTGCGAGTTAAATCCACTCAAAGTGTTCACATAAGCAAACACGGCACAATGCCATAAGAGCCCATACAGACGCCATTAAAGAGCTTTTGTCTCATTGTGCATCCGATGTGTGGGCGCCCCTCAGGCTCATTCAGCTCATGTGGTCTGTTTTCTTAATGACGAAGCCTTCGAGGCGCCAAAGGGTTTTTGTGCACACTATATCTGTCGCCTGCCTATTAAAACATATCCAAGGTTCCGATAAAATAGGGTGGCGGTTCTTTGGCTAGCTTAGAGATTCTGCGAATGAAAGTTTAATGCTTTTGTTCTTACAGATTCTATTGTACTAAAGGTACAACGCTGTATAACCCTTCTACGACGAACGACAGGCGTGACGTCATCAATCACGATCCCTCTTCTGACTTCAGTACAAGACCTATCTCAACATTTATATAGTTCACCAAGACGTTGTCGAGTTTAGTCATTGTTGCCTGAAAACTACTACAAGTATGTACTGCAAAATAACTTCCGTGTCAATGCTAAATGACTTCCGTGTCAATGCTAAATGAATACCAATCGCTTTAAAACCACATGATATCCTGTTTACGGAATAAAGGAGTATAATTTACGCAACAAAAGCTACATTACGTAGTTACGCGCCATGATCTTACGCAGTATTTTATTTAAGCCATTTTCTGTATAATATTTGGCAAGTACAACTTTTCGCCCACTTGCTCGGAAACTGAACAAAACTTATTTAAGTTCCAGTGAAGAATTTTACAAGCAATAAGAATAACACAAAAGAAACTGGGTCGCATATTCCGTTCACAAACAAAGCTAGGGTAGTGGTAAAAGTGGGTTATGGGCTTTTTAAAGACACAACGTATAGTAAAGTGTATTCAGAAAAGTCTCGACGTTTTTCATCAGGACCGTTTTTGTCTGTAGCTTGGCAACCCTAGAGCGGAGGCGGCGAGTTAAGACGGAAAGATCTACAGCAAATTATTTTTTTATAACTAAATACGAATGTTGAATGGCAATGAGTTACTTGAGATGTATCTCGTATTATATGAGTTTTTACTGCAAAAGATATATATAAACTGTACGGGTAGGCGGGTACCTAATGAGAAATGACAGCGCTTATGTTGGAGACACCGAACTATGCAAGACTCAGTAGAGCTGAAGTACGTGTTCATATTTTATGTTGTTAAACAAATAACACTCATTTTCCTTAAAACTATGTTTTCAATGAATTATCACAAAATGAAATAGCACTTCATATTCATAAATAACAACTCACAACGCCGTTATTTGCAAAACAACTCGGAATTCAATTAAGAGGAGCGACAAAGGAAGGAATAAAAGTTTCTCAATTGATAATAATTTAGCTAAAAGTATGACAGAGTATGATATGTCGCTAAAATACACAATGGGATTCAGAAAGTTGAGCAGTAAGCTGAACTTAATGTATTCACGAGGGGGAGATAAATTAAAAAGCAAAAAGTACGGAACTGGCTGGGTGCCCGCAGTCATGGATATTGTTCCCGAGTATTCGAAGCGTCTTTTTCTACTCGAATGCACAAGAAAAGAATGTTTTAGTAACATATAACATATCGACTTTCATTTGTGATTTTGTGTTTACTCACGTTATTTTTCCAAGGGGCATTTTCACATGTGAGTCTGTGTATTTCCAATTATCTTTATAGACCTCACCCCTTGCTCTGGATGGAACTTGGAAGTCGCAGCAATTTTTGGTGGCGCAATTTGTTAAAGAAACTCGGAAAAAGTCTATTTGCGGATTATACCTTACATATCTTTTGAAACATCATAAATCATTCAGAACGCAACACATTTTCACGCCACCACACGAGTTACGAAAGAGTGGCGTTCGATCAGCAGCAAGCTTGATTCTTCCGGACAAATACAACGAGAAGCGTCCACCTCCATAGAATCCCAGTTTGGTCTTTGGTAATGCTGGAAGCTATTACTTTAGGATCTGCTCTTACCTCTTGATTACCTCTAAGTGTTTCATCGAATAGTAAGCGATGATGGTGACGATGGATCACTATTGCCTAGAAGTAACATTTTTATTCTGTTCACTATTGACTTAATTAAAGACCTCCAGATTATTCGCATTCTGTGTCATCAGAAACAGCCATAAGAAAGCGCGTTGCTCATTGTCTCTGACGTCAGCAATACTTTGTTGCATCAGGCGAGTGGAAAGTATTTGCCTCTCATTTAATCAACGCACCGATGTGAAGGGCTCATTGGCTGTTAACCTCTGCCCTCTGTCAGTCAACACTTAATTGAAGAGAAGCCTTGATACGTTTCAATTGTCCGAGATCGTATTACTTGCCTTTATAAATAGGCGGTTAGGACGATAATGTTCCTCTGAGGTTGAAGTAATAACGAGTCATCGACATCGATTGATCGACCATTCGACAGTCTTGAGATATTTGTGCAATTAATTCCGTGATGAGACGGGTTCAAAGTCAATAAGATATTGCAGACGCCAATTAATATGTCTGGACACGAAAAAGTGGAGCTGTCTTGTCTTTATTGTACTCTGCAACGCGGTTTCTGCATCAGAATTGCAATAACCTGGAGGTCTTTAATCAAGTCAAAAGTGAATAGAATAAAAATGTTACTTCTAAGAGCAGATCCAATCCAGATAAAGCAATAGCTTCCAGCATTACCAAAGTCCGTACTGAGAATCTGTTAGACAACAGTAAATAAGCTCCTTACTAGATATAAAGTGAATCATCTTCTCCTTAAAAGTATTCTAAAATAGAAGACTGAGAAAAATGAATCACGATTCCTTGATTGTTAAGAAATAGATATACCTACCCTAGGTACACAGACTTTCAAATAATTTGTTAACTGTTTATCTATTAAATACCTATGTCAACTCAATATCCTTCTAAAATTGACATTCCGCAAGTTTATGCGACCGTGAGATAAATCAGACATAATTACTGGGCTAAAGGCAGTAGGAACGCTGTGGACAGGAGTGCCACACTCTGACTTATTTAGCATTAATATAGCGTGTTCTGATATCATGTGTCATGATATCATCATAAACAAACAATTTTAGAATGGAAATAGATAATAAGATATATCATGTAAATGTTGGTAACGTTGGTAAAGCTGTCCTGAGTTTACCTACTGGAAAATAATTAAAGTTGCCAATACTCCAATGAAAACCTGTCGGGTATTGTATCTTTGGATTATGATTAATTTGTATCTATCTTTTCTCAAATGTTGTCTAGATTTTATTAATTGTCCCGTCAATTGTCTACGATACCCTACTTACCTCCCTGCCTACCCTACCTATCTTTTTTCTAGGGTCATTTTTTTCGCGGCATTCTGCAAATGTCTTCAAATGCACAACGCCATCTATCGAATATGGACTTCAACTGTCCGAGTATATGAATTTGCGTGTTTAGTGATAAAATTTTACATCTTGAACACTTTAAATTCATCTAACTTTTGATAGAGCGAACCGATTACGATGAAACATGAACCTAAGTAATACTTCAAGTTACGCACAATTTTCATGTAAAGGGTCTTTCAACAAGGACGGGTCGATGTTAAAATTGAATAAAACAAGATATGTGTGAGATATTAACGAAATTTATTTTTTATTTAAAAGGCCCATCGATGCCATTATGGATGGAATATGACATCGTTCAAATGTCCGCCGCGGCTTCGTATGGTGGCACGAATCCGAGAGGTCCAATTTTTACCCGACTGCCGAAGGAGGGTAATGTGTTTATCAGTCTATGTATGTATGTATGTATGTATGTTTGTTCCTATGTGGCGTTCTTGAGACCAAACGCGTTGGCCGATTTTGATGATTCTTACGTCAATCGATTCATCTTAATCCTGCAAGTGTCACTGGCTACATTAAAATTGGAAAAAACAAAAATGGCGGTTTTTGGGCGCCATTTTGTGGGAAAAATAAAAAAATATCTTCCAAACCCATCGTGTGGGGTATCAAAATAAAGGATTTTAAGAGGCGATTTCAAAAATATATAATACTTATATGTTTAAATGTACCTAATTCTAAAAAAAAAAAACTAAAAAGTTGTAAATAAAAAATTAATTAATAAAATCAAAAAACCCGACTGCTTAAAAAGCAAACTAAAAAGACGTAAACAAGAAGAAAATCATGCTGTGCAGTCGGAGGATACATCTGGTTTTGGTCCGCCAGCTCGCGAACATGTATCCTCCGACTGCACAGCATGATTTTCTTCTTGTTTACGTCTTTTTAGTTTGCTTTTTAAGCAGTTGGGTTTTTTGATTTTTTTAATTAACTTTTTTTTTAATGACTCTGCTGCATAGATCCGGCTGAATCCGAGCGATGGCCTGCGTTATGTTGGCTTTCAGGGCAACGGTCGAATGTGGTTTATTGGCATAGACCTGCGACTTCAGAAAACCCCACAAGAAAAAGTCTAGCGGAACTCTAACTCTACCCTCAAACCGTTCATGCAGAATGTCGATTGTGTCGTTCGCTGTGTGGCAAGTAGCGCCATCTTGCTGGAACCACATGTCGTTCACGTCCATATTGTTCAATTCAAGCCAAAAGAAATTGTTTATCATTGATCTGTAGCGCTCGCTCGATCTATGCAGCAGAGTCATTAAAAATTGGACCTCTCGGATTCGTGCCACCATACGAAGCCGAGCGGACATTTGAACGATGTCATATTCCATCCATAATGGCATAAATGGGCCTTTTAAATAAAAAATAAATTTCGTTAATATCTCACACACATCTTGTTTTATTCAATTTTAACATCGACCCGTCCTTGTTGAAAGACGCTTTATAAGGGTTATCTACATTGGTTTCGTACATTTTACATGATGCGTGCACAAATAAACAGATAAACAGTCAAACCGTCAAACAGAATAAAAAACTAAAAATACTGGATATGGGTTTTGTTGGATATCTTTATCGCCCCGGCTATATTATTGGAAATATTTTCGATGTACAAAAACGACTTTTCTACAGATTTATTAGATAATTAGCCAATGCCAGGCCATTGCAAAATACATAAACTTATGGCTATAGTTTATTATTTATAATAAAATAATTAAATTCATTAGTACTAAGAATTACCAGCTTAGCCCGCTTTTGGGTCACAAACTCATAATAATTTGCCACTAAACCTAATCATATGATTTGAAAATAAATCATTTGCAGTAAATTGATCTAATCTTATCTAAATCGAATATAATTATGCTTAAATCAGCTAACTACCTACTCCATAACAAGAACCGTGACACGTAGGTACCCAAACTAGGCGTCAACTATTCGTAGATATAAACATGGACATAAACTTTATAATATCATAGTTAGGCACCTGTTTTGTATGCCATTAATGAGATAATGTTCGATTAGGTACCCTATCAGGCTACCCACACGGGTGTAGGAAAACTAATAAAGAAAATTTCTTACCACCGACGATTTTTTTTTACTTCCTTGTCAGTATAGCATTACAAATACAACAAAAAAAGTAGCCAAATAGCTTCGTTGTCACTAGTACCATTAACAGTTCCATGATGGGTGCAGCCGTTCTGAAGTGATTCGCTTACTTATATACGGCAATTGATTTTTATTTATATAGATAGATTGTTATAGGTAAATTATTAATAATAGTCGAAATTATTATGTAACTAGATAACGCAAGTCCCTCCATCTGTATGAAAACCAAGCGTGCCACTTTTCCACAATTTAAAAACAAATTTACTTACGAATGAAAGAAAACATTTCCTTTGCCTCGGCTAACTTTTTCTATACATTCTTTACAGTTGAATATGGCATAAAAAGACATTTTACTATATTTCAGTGGATTTCCTGTGCCGATAATGCTAAATGAAAAGCTCAGATTACGATCATTGATCGTAACTTTACTCTGTTTTTTGGCACGCGAAGTACATACAATCGCGTCATCTAGTTAGATTTATATCTGTGCTTATAATCTTTTAAAGTTAAACCCATTTAACGACGGTAAAACCGTCGGCGATCTAACCTGGGACCCTGGGAGTCATTAAGTCAAGAGTGAATAGTTTTCTTCTAGACAAGCGTGGTACATCGACGACTACATCATCTCTTACCATCAGGTGAGATAGTGGTCAAACGCGAGCATATCAATAATAAAAAAAAGGTTGCGTGCTGAAATAAGGTGTTGATGTTGACCGAATGGTGACAAAGGGCATCCAAACGCACGTTGTGACCTGGAAAAATACCTGGATGACGGACTGACAGAGCCGATATATGATGAAGATATGATAGTTAATCTTCTTTTTAGCGCGTCGGTGGCAAATACAGCTTTTAAATATTATGTGTTGCCCAGTAATCAGCTCAGGCAACACCATTCGCTGGTATGCGGTGCAGGACGAAAGGTGGGCCATGGTCTGCGAAGAGACACTGCACAAGCTCGGGACCATACGAGAACCCCCACCTGTGAAGTTTGTCTTTGCTGGGGCCGACCAGAGTGCGAAGTCTATTTAGAAATTGCCATGTCGGCCACGGCAACGCATCTCCAGGCGGGTGGCTCTCCGATGGCTCGACGAAATGGTCAGGAGGCTAGAGCTTCTCCCGCCTATCTCTCAGAGGCAGCGCTACCTTAAGATAGACCTACGCAAGAGAAAACTTGTAGCATAGAAAGGTTATGCATAAGGTAATGATGAACACCAGCATTACAACAACACCTTCAACCTCCATACTGTGCTAAAACCATAATGCTCAATGTTTAATGATCTCGATATTAGCACTAAAGCAAGTTCATTTTCATATTAATCGATCATTGAATAGATAATAACCACATAATCGATGTAAAATCACCATTTTATCCTTCATGTGTAATGTCACTAGTTTTATTATATTTAATTATTTTTACATCCCGTCATTAGCAAGCTAAAAGCCCTCATTTTATGTTTAATGGGAAAGATCGAGGGAAATAAGAAAATGGCGGACCTAATTTTGATTGCAATGATAACAATAAGGAACTAGACTATAAAACTACACTCATAAAATTCAGGAAGTCGTGGTTAATAAAATATTTATTGTTATTTGTTGGTATTTGTTGGGGTTAATAACGGGGACACCAAAGAAAATAACGGTTTAAGGGTTTGAATAATAACAGTTTAATTACCCTTTGTTTTTATGTATCGAAAGGTGTGTTTGTGTAGCACGTGTTACTCTTTCTAAGGTTTACGGAATACTGTGCCGTGACCAGCTATAACATTTCAGTTTCAAGTGTTGACAAGGGCTCAAATAATAAACCATATAATTAATGGTTAGAGAAAGAAGGATATAGGTGTTGAATAGTATTAATTTATTTTTGATAAACTCCAACAGTATTAGTGATGGAGAGCAGTAGTGGAGGCCCATTAGTAAAGGCCGCGACTTAAAAATTGTAGATCGTTGGTTCGAACCTAGGCAGGCGCTTTACTTTGTGTAAATTATTTCAACACCACACCACGGCTCTCAACAGAAAACACCGTGAGGAAAACGGCATGTCTTAGAACCAAAAATTCGAAGACTTGGGACATCCACCAAACCGCACTAAGCCCGCGTAATGGATTACGGCACATTCCCTCTCACAGAGAGGAGGCATGCACGCACCTCTGACCAAATCGGAGTCTAAGTGCGGAAAAGGGAGCCCATTTCTCCTATCATTGTATTGGTGATTTCATGTTTTGATCTAAGACTGTGAATACAATAAATATTGTAAGTATAGATAGGTACTGCATAAACTAGGCCAGTGTATATAATATACCTAAGTAGCTGTCAGTACCTACCTGCCTTATAAAAGCTCTATTATATTAGTCAAAGTCCCACCACAGTCACCTACGACAACCACAAAAACCATTTTCCTTGACTGACTCTTAAAAATGATGCCAGTTACTGTTGCCTTTGGGCTTGCCTGGGTTCTGGCGGAGTGGAGTGAGGTTCTTGAAATAAAGATGTCTTGATTTTTAATAATTATTTTATTGGGACACACGTCCATTTCCTAAGATCGGGTATGAGCTAGCGCATAGACAATATATTAGATTGTAGACATTCAATCATAGACATTCATAGACCATCATGCTACATGCCCTTTTTTCTTTAAAGTGACATTGACATTTCTAAAAAGACATAAACAAATTTATTTGACATTGACAGATTTGAATTATAACAATATAACCTTAAAACTTTGATAAACAAAGCTAGGTTATCAAAATTGAGTAATACTATTTAATAATAATTAATACTACGCATACAATTTTATAATCTTATAAATCTAATTTATGTTTCTTTTTTAACAATCTACCTCTCGAGCTATATTCAGCTTGTGGCATTTCCTTTTCAGATTGATGGGCATCGTTATTTTTGGACATTACAGAGTTATGAGGTATGATAACATTCTTAGGACTACTGATTAAGTTTTCTATGTTAATCGGACTTTGTAAATTACATTCTTCATTAGTTTTTAATAAATCTTGACTTTCATATTCATTAAACTCATGAACACTTTTAGGTGACATTATTTCTTCAATGTTTACAAATACTGGAGAGGTTATTATCTCCTCTGAAACAATAGAATGATTTGACTCAACAGATAAGAAGGAATCAGAATCATTATTTTCTTTGCTTGTATAATTTGACATAGGACTTGACTCGTGAGTGAAGATAAATATACAATTATTATCCTCCTCTTCTTTTTGAGAAAATGATTTTGATTTCAACTTTGTTTTACATGAACTTGGAATTTTATGATCCATAGTTTGACCTGTTTCATTGAATTTGACTTCCTTGTTATGTGACTGTAACATATAGTTTGAATTATTATTATTTGACTTATGATCTAAACGAATATGTTGAGTATTTCTTCTGTAAGTTGTACCATGACAATCTTTTACAATAAATGATCTAGGAAATTTAGTTTTAGACACAATAGTACCTCTAGTCCATATGATATCTCTTGGATTTTTCTTAAAGTATATTTGTTGGTTATTATAAAATGTAGGATATTGTTTACAATTTCTGTTGTAATAAGCTTTTGTTTTATTTAAGTAATTTTGTTTCTTTACATTGTGCTCTGAGAATTTTACAATCTTAGGTCTTAAATCACTTACTTTATTAGGTAATTGAGTTCTTAAATTTCTTGACATTAGTAACTGTGCAGGTGAAGAGATATTTCCTCTGGGGCTATTTCTATAATGAAGTAATCCTAAGTATGGATCGGACCCTGATTCATCACATTTTCTTAATATGTTTTTTATGATTTTTACAGAAACTTCTGCGAGACCATTTGAACGTGACAAGTGTGGACTTGATACAATATGTTCAATATTCCATTCAAATAGAAAGTTCTTAAATTCTAATGAGTTATAAGGGGGACCTCCATCACTTAAAAGTTGTAATGGGATACCATGTCTAGCAAATATAGATTTCAAGTGTGTTATGACATTTAAAGTTTTACTGTCTTTATTCAAATTTGCTATTTCTATGTAGTTGGAATAAAAATCCACAACAATTAAATATTTTTTGCCTTTATATTCAAATAAATCTGTAGCTAGTTTTTGCCACGGAAATATTGGTTGTTCATGTGATAACATTGACTCTTTTGTTTTATTTGAAGAATAAATAGCACAAGTTTCACATTGTCTTACTTTATTTTCTATATCCTGGTTAATATTAGGCCAATAGACTACTCCTCTAGCCAAACATTTTGTTTTTTCTATACCTAAATGACCTTCATGTAAAATATTTAAAATTTCAGATCTCATTGAAATAGGTATAATGACTAAGTTGTTTTTGAAAATTATATCATTAATTACATGAATTTCTTCCTTGATGTTCCAATATGGTGATACTAAATTGTCACATTGTTCTTTACATTTAGGCCATCCCATTTTATAATATTCTTTTAATTTTTGTGATACTAAATCTTGATTTGTGTGATGTAAAATTATTTCAAGTTTTTGTTTTGTGATAGCTAAGTTAGAAGTTAATAAGTTAATATGAATTTCAACTTCATTGTCTAAATCATCTAGGCTGACTAATTCCTGATTTTGGTTAGTGTCCTTGATTGGAGCACGTGACAAAGTATCTGAAATATACATTTCTGTGCCTTTAGTATAAGAGACAATTAGGTGATATGCTTGCAAAGTTATCATCATACGTTGTAATCTTGTAGGGACTTCTGACATTGGTTTTTTAAATAAAGTGACTAATGGTTGGTGATCTGTTTCTACTTGAATAGGTATACCATATATATATTGATGGAATTTTTTGCAACCAAACACAATAGCATAAAGTTCTTTTTCTATTTGAGCATAGTTTATTTGACTTTTATTTAGTGATTTTGAAGCATATGCTATAGGATTTTTACCATGTAGTATTACAGCACCTACTGCATTTTTTGAAGAATCGACAGACATTCTTATAGGTTTTTTCATGTCATAATGAATAAGAACAGGTGATTGACATATTAATGACTTTAATCTTTTAAATTGCTGTTCATGTTGATCTAACCATTGCCAAATATTTTGCTTTTTTAACAAATCTCTCAAAATAGTAGTTTCTTCTGCAAGGTTTTGGATGTAGGAACCTAAATAATTAATCATTCCTAGGAATCTTTGGAGTTCTTTAACATTTGTTGGACTTGACATCTTAGAAATTGCTTCAACTTTAGTTTGGTCGGGTGACACACCATTTTTATTGAAAATATGACCAACATAGCGTATTTCAGCCATACCAAATTGGCATTTAGACTTATTGAATTTTAAATTTACTTCAGAAACACGTTTGAATAGTAATTCTAACCTTTCATTGTGTTCTTTTTCATTTGACCCATAGACAAGGATGTCATCGACAAAAATTATTATTCCTGGTAAGTCTCCAAATAATTGATTCATAGTTCTATGGAAGATTTCTCCACTGGAATTAATTCCATATGGTAATCTAAGAAATTTATACCTACCATAAGGTGTATTAAAAGTACATAAATCACTACTTTCTGAATCTAAACAAATAGTCCAATATCCAGAACTAGCATCTAATTTTGAAAAAATAGAAGCTCCGGCTACTTTGGATCTAAGGTCATCAAATGTAGGATAAGGATAATGAGGTCGCTTAATAGCTTCATTTAAGTTTCTAGGATCAAGACAAATTCTCAACTTGCCATTAGGTTTTTCAACTAAGACTATGGAATTGACCCATTTTGTTGGCTTTTCAATCTTTTCAATGACTTTTTGTTGTTCCATACTTTTTAATTCATCCTTAAGACGATTTTCTAAAGAATATGGTATTCTACGAACTGGACAAACTTTTGGTTGAACACTGAGATCAATATCTAAATGAGCTTTGTAGGGTAGACAACCTAAACCTTCAAATGTATGTGCGTACTTTGACACAATGTTTTGCACTGACCTGTAACTACCTTCAATTTTGAATATTCTTTTTACAATACCAAGTTTTTCACATGTTTTCCACCCAATTATTGGTATGCACTCACATTCTACAACGGTGAAGTAAAGTCTTGCTGAAGATCCATTTTCAAATTTGCAATCAATAATACAAGTACCTAAGTTTGGCACTAGTTCTCCTGAAAAAGTATATATTTTATTATTTGTTCTAAACACATTAATATGATCCTGCGTACTAGACCTAATTCTATTAAGAATATGCTTTGATATGACATTTGTATCAGCTCCTGTATCTATTTGACATTTGACTTTGAAGTTATGGAAATAGACATCAATTTGCCAGTCTTCCGCATTGTTATGATTTTTATTAATGGAACCTATTACAAAATGATTATCCTGTGGATTTGATAATGACTGAATTGTACTTACTCTATGATTATTTTTACCATTGTTACCAGAATTATTGTTATTTCCTGAATTTTTGAAAAAACAGAATTTAGCAAAGTGGTTTTTCTTCTTACAATTACTGCATATCTTGCCTTCAGCTGGACATTTGTATTTGTGTACTTGACCACATCTCCTGCATATTTTATTGGCTGGTGATTTCAATCTTTGGTTGAAGTTATGTCTGCTTGATGATGATTTGTTCCTGTTGTAATAATTATTTCTGTCGTAACTAGTTTGTGAACGGCTTCTGTTATTTGTCCTGATAGCTTGTACTGATTCTTTGTTTTCGGTTTTACACATAAGTTTTGTTGACCTTTCTTGAGAGAGTTCTAGACTTTTTGCAATTTTCATAGCATTTTCAACTGTCAAGTTTTCTTCTTGAAGGAGTCGTTCCTTTATGTGTGTATTTTTCATACCAATGACCAGCATGTCTTTAATTAGAGAATCTTTTAGTGTTGCAAATTCACATGCGGTAGATAAGTTAGTGAGAACTGTGAGGTATTCCTCCAAAGTCTCGTCCTGTTTTTGCATTCTAGTGAAAAAATTGTATCTCTCGACTGTTACGTTTGTGTGAGGACTGAATTTATCATCAAATTTTTTCAAGATTTCTTCAATTTTTGTCTGTGTTCTGTCAATATTGAAACTATTGAATATTTCAAGCCCTTCATCTCCAATTGCATTTAATAAAATTGCTGTCTGTTTTGCGGTCGGAAATTTGTTGATTTCATTCGCATCCACGAAGATTTCGAAACGTTGTTTCCATTGCCTCCATTTCTCGGCAGCATTGTCGCCATTTTCTATCGTTAGTGGCCTCATGTTCGCAATGAACATTTTTTCTGTCATTATTATCACTTCTTATTACCTTCTGTGACCAATTCTGACACCATGTTGCCTTTGGGCTTGCCTGGGTTCTGGCGGAGTGGAGTGAGGTTCTTGAAATAAAGATGTCTTGATTTTTAATAATTATTTTATTGGGACACACGTCCATTTCCTAAGATCGGGTATGAGCTAGCTCCATAGACAATATATTAGATTGTAGACATTCAATCATAGACATTCATAGACCATCATGTTACAGTTACAATGTTATTTCACTTCATAGGTACCTAGTACCTGCACAGTAGACTGACTACTTCTTGTAAACACGTCGTCAAAATAGCCACCCGAGCCAAACTGCCACCAAATCCGTCTCAGTTTCTTAAACGTAGACATAACAAAATAAACACAGCCATTGTTTATTAGCTAGTGCAGACACAGTTAATTAGTAAAACAAATCAAAACAAATGTTAGCTTGGTGTGAATGCTGTGACGTCATAACGAGTGCTACAAAGGGTGTAGTGACGACAACGAGCGATTAAGTAAAGCAAATTGACGCAAGTCCGTGAATAGACTGAATAAAACCTCTAATGATATCGCCCACGCCCTCATTATATCGCTGTAACATTATCGCTTAATCGAGTCCATCATCGATGTCGTCAATCGGTTTAATTCAAGTACATCATAACAAAAATAGATAAGAAGTTTTGCGTAAAATAAGTGTTGTGTTGTGTCGTGGGCGTTGACATAGTATCGCTTTTATTGTAGCCCTTACACTCGAAGTGTTTGTTAATACATCGGTTCCTGTTATTCCTGTTATAACTTGTCAAGTTCCAGTAACAGTCCGTTGAGGAAAATCATTGAATAACATAAGGCATTGTTGAGCTATCTATGTATGTAATCTTAATCTCAGTGTAGAGTCGAGCATTTAGAATTTAACCGAATAAGATTTTGGTAATCAAAAAAATTGGGTTATTCAGATTTACAGGTACAATCATATTTGCCCCAACACTAAAAAAAGGTACAGCACTCGTAATCGGAAAGTGTATTGAGCCCTTCACATATTTTCGTTTTCCCATTTCACAATATTGCTCTCCAGTCGTAAATTATTATTCATATCGGAGACAATTTCTATTTTACGATACAATTTCGTCATTCGGCAAACAATGGATTAAGTTTGTTTTATTATCTTTTAGGTACTGACGTAATCCTAACATTTACTGAGCATAAGCCCCAGTGCCGCCAGTACCGGCCGTCCGGCCCACATGAGATTGCATTTAAAGTTAATGGAGTCAGACGCTACTTGCTACTCGTGAGTCGTGACGCTACCATGCACGATAAAGATACAGAGGCCAAAGTTTAGCAGACGTATCACTGTGACTTTTTCTGACAACACTCATTCAGCTGATAAGACGCCATTCAAGAGTATCTTTTTTCCTGTGATCTAGATCCGTTTCGCAAAAGCCCAACGTCTCTTCAACACGTTACTTGCACACCATCTTACAATCACGCACTGTGGGTGTCCCATCATCAATGCAAATTATAACCATTATCTAGATACATCCGGCAAATTGCTAAAGAGTATCACACAAACTACTGCTTATCAAGACCTTTGCCTCTTCTCCGGTCTATACTTCAAAACACGAGGGCGAAAGTAGGACCATTATTATTATGTTATTTATGATATCGCATAAATACATAATACAATATATCAAACTCAGATACAGTAGCTGGTTGTGATCAATTTATGATGTTGTAAATAAGCCTGTCTAATATGAACGAGCTGTTCCATGAGTAGTGAGTATTCACTGAGCTTAATGTTTAGAAATCTTAATTAGCTAGCTTTAATGGGTGCTAATTAAACAGGCTTCTTTTTAATATCATTATTCGCCCCCAAAAATGTATGTTGCCTTCTAAATTACTAAGTCAGCCACAATTAACGAGCATCTAAATAATACTATGTTAGCCACTAGTTATCTTCTATGTAAACCACTCTAAATACAACTCAGCATGATGGTTATTTTTTAGCATCAAAATTTTTAACATGCATTCTAACAGTAAATTTCTAAAATACTATTAAATGACATCAAAAAATATATTTATTTAGCTTCTAATTTTTTAACTCAGTACGTTTAAAATGTAACTTACGTGTAAAATTTTTAACATGCATTCTAACAGTAAATTTCTAAAATACTATTAAATGACATCAAAAAATATATTTATTTAGCTTCTAATTTTTTAACTCAGTACGTTTAAAATGTAACTCATCCCATATTAATTGATCGTAAAAAAATTGCAAAAACATTTCATCAAATAGTATATTGGCCACTAATATTACCAGAAGCTATTGAGGAGAGACAAAATAAAAGACTATATTTTTTGGTTTTAATATAGAATAGGTGCAAGTTGGATTAGTATTTATGCGACAGAGTCGACGGAGCCCCGCTGCGCGGGGCTCCTATTTCTGTATGCAGGGTTTAAAGTAACCTAACACGAAGGAGATGACGGGAGCTGAGTTCGCTCGCTTTGCTCGCTCACTTCAGCTCCCGTCATCTCCTTCGAACCTAACCTGTCCGTGTCGGGGTGCCCTAAGCTCCCGAGCTCGCTACGCTCGCTCTTGGACTTATTCATTGACCGTCATTTATTATTTTAAATATAATCAACTCGTCGAATCGAGATGTGATCAACTCAACTCGTCGTCACATGAATCGAATGGCGCTCTCTGATTGGTGCAAATGGCCGGTCGCTGTCGTCTCGCGTACTCGCGCCAAATCATGCAGTGGCTATTTTCACGATAAAAGAATATGATGTATTGTTTTACATGCTAAGTTATAATAAATTATGCTTTCTTTCTTTCTTCGATAGAAGCTTGAATTATATTTTTTTGAGGATATTGCGTTGAAGCTGTAAAACGTAAAATGGTGACAAGATATAAAATCCGTGGCCGAGTTAGTAAATTACGTGGCAATGTATAAATAAGAAGGACAAGTCACAATAATTGATGATCTTTACTTGACGCTTTCTGTAGAATATTTAGTTGGCGTTGCAAAAAAGACGAATTAGTTTATTAGAGGCTATGTCATTTTCCCGTTGCTTAGTTATAAAATTAGAAGTTTAATCACGTGTCCAATAAATAATTTTGTGGCTAGACTTATTATTTCCCGCTTTAATTATCTGGAAAGTTTATGCAAATAAAATCTTGTGAAACCGTTCAGGTTTGTTTTGACTAAACTAAATTAAAGAAGCAATTATTAAGCTAGCGGTGGAAGTAAATCATATCTATTTTACATCAAAGTTCAAGTGCGTGAAGACCATAACTCCATTATGTTGACTTTTGTGATTGTAAACAGTTTTGATGGCCTTAATATCATTTAAGTGTTCACTTTGAGAAACGAGCTGTCGGTAGAAGTAAGGTCAAAAACCCTTCATAAAATATCCTATTGTATGAATTTATTACTAAAACTGATAATGCAAGAGAAGACAAACGATGCATTTTGAAGAGAACCACGAATCGATTTACCGTCATAAAGTGCATTGCCCTCAGAGCAAGTCGCTGCTCCACATGTGATGCAGATAATTATTATTATTATTGCATTTCATTGTCATCCGACGATAAAGTCATCTTGTTGCAGATAAAAGTTCCAAAAGTTTATCACACAGGTGACTTTGAGATACCTTAAGCATGTACCTACCTAATATTCTGTAAGTGGTTACTATCTATCTACAATTTTATTCAAATGTGGCATTGTAAATATTATGTTTTTAAAACCGAACGGTGATTTCAATTTTAATACGCGCCGGCTCGCACATTAAAACTGCTGTTTAAAGGCACCAAACAAAATCAAGTGATAAATCTCACTTGCATTCCTACATAAACATCTTCACAAAAAATGAAACTGTATAAATATTTAATTTTTGAACAAGTTGTATGCTGTCAAAGATTAATGACTCAAATGTTCAGTTTTTCTTTGGCAGTGCCGAGACCGTTATGCACACAAAACGACCCAGATAAGCGTTATTGATTTTGAGTAACAAAAGTTTCTTTCTGTTCCCTTTGCGGCACAGCGCTAAGTGGCAACCCACCGAGCACCGCCAGGGATGGCACATTCCCGAGATAAGATATCCTTCTCGAAGCTCCCCCGCGCCGCATTGCAATCCGCTCAGTCATCTAGTCGTGAGCACTGTTTGCCACCGGTGCGCAGTGGTGCATCCTGCCATACTGCTTAAACGACTAATTTACACCAGGACATGATCGGCTTTTGTCGATTCAGTAACATTGACTTCTTGTTAGTGACCAGATGCATTATTTGAAAGTTATATCAGTCTGTGTGAGAATTTTCAGAACTCACGATTCTAGCAAACAAGGGACAAAAGACATGTCTCAATTATCATTCTTGAGGTTAATTATTACGTATAGTGGATCCTTCCTTGCGCGCTCTGAAAACTCGAGGGTCAGTGCAAGTCCATAAAGATAACCGATGCAGCTGGTTGAACTCGTAAAGCGACACAAACGAAGCGTTTGTGCGACCAAGTTTTATTACTCCATCATAATGAACGAGTTTATTCAATTATCGATACCGAGAACCAATGTCGCGGGATGAGTGATTTACGTCGCATTTGTTGGTCGCTACTCGTACTGCGATGATCTCAATATCGCCGTCTGTATGAGAATGAGCACTTGATGATCAGTATCAGCGGTGTGTATAATTAAACAGACAGAACCGAAGCAACAGCATAGCAACGAGAACAAAAGCCAGACGCAACAGATCTTAGAATCAAATTAACTAATTGGAAAGGTTTCGTCGCCAGCCAATTGCCGCTGTCGAGCTTATTCGTATTTATCACTGAGTATATACGGGTATGAAATTGTGTGGTCTGTATACTCTCATTTACTGTAGATGTATAATTTAGGAAATTTATTCTGTGGCAAGGTTTCATTCGTTAAAGATTCCTGAATATATTTTTATTCAAGAGTCGAAAAAATAAAACGCATATGAAAAATTATCAACAAAATCGGCTATATATATGAAATATTATGCAACTAGTGAATAAAGGACGGATTTAAAGCGAGGGCCATAGATGATGATGATGATTCAAGTTCACATGGCCCTCGATATAAATCCGTTTTATTCAAGAGTTGCATACTATATTTTATACCATGACTACGAGAAAAAGAAAGATTTAAGCAAAAAGCACAAGGAATAATAATAAATAAATAAATGGTTTATTACCTTCAACATTTACAAAAAATTAGAAACTTAAGGGGTTCACATTTTTTTGTAAATTGAAACTGAGCTAGGTAACAGCACCTGCGTTTCAGGGACCAGTGACCACCTCCGTTACGTTACATAATTATAATTAATTAAACACCAATGCAATTACTATTACAATTACAATCCAAATAAGTATTGGTATTCACTAAACATCCTAGAGCAAAATCAAAATCATTATTAATATCCTAAATATAAAAAAAAAACAAAATTAAATCGACGAAGGAGTTTGAAAGTCGAATATTCTTTGCACAAGAAGTTTGTATCGAGTATTTTATGCGCAAGGAGGTTTAATAGCATTGAGATGGAGGCCGAATATGTATTGGTGTGTTCTAAATTCAAACACCAAAACAGTGATTAAAAGTGCTTTTTATTCACTGTTTTCAGTGTATTATAAGCTTTTTAGAGGGGATTCCCCTCTCGTATAAAAGTTCTTTGTGTGCTTTATTGCTGAATCATTATTTATTGAATTTGTGAAAATAAGTAAACCAATAAAAAAGGGTGTTCTGCATAGTTCTATTTATGTTCCTGGAAACTGAACTTATTGAAATGTTGAACACATTTTAATACTATCATCACAAAAATGTTTCTTCCATAATTTTTGTTCGACAATATATCTGTTCGTATATTTCAACGTGTAAGCCAGCGAGTGGCCGCGAATAGTCGTGTGAACCTCATCCAATTCCCATGGGTCGCCGCTGAAACTCTAGCCATAGAGTAGAGACGGCATTATTAAGATTCAGAATTGCTTCGTCACTGGTTGCCTATAGTGCCCGAATTAACGTTTGTCTGAATATTAATTGTTTATTTCCTTCTTTTTCGACGGCACCAGAATTAAATTCCTTTTATTTTCGGCACTCTATAGAAATTTTCTTCCAATTCAATTCAAATTCAATTTATTGCATCCATAATGTTCATACAGGTGGTAAATATAAGTTACGGAAACAATCATGGACCCTGTCGGGCACAGCAACATTCTAGATACAGGCGGTGTCTAGGAGAGAGGAATAGCGCTCAATATTATCCTAATCTATACATTCATTCATTCTACATTTTAGTTATCTATTCCCTATTTGTTTTTATTTGGTTTATTCGTATATCTTTTTATTTCCGTGTTCCATTGACATATATATTACTTGCGCAATTATATATTATTCTTAAATATTAATTCATCGTTTAAGTTTTTATATTACAATACGTATATCTTATTAAGTATAGCTACAAAGTCATGCAAATAGCAACCTAGTATGTATTTACCTATTACTATTTTATTATTTTTTCTCTCGTGTCTCCAGGGGTGACCATAAGCTCTTAGAGTAAGGTTATTTTGAGTGTGTGTAAGGGACAGATGTATATGACTTGTATACATCTGTCCCTTGCAAACACACACTCAAAGTAACGTTACTCTAAGAGCTTATGGTCACTGTCCTGTACGGCCTGCGGGTCACACAGGTTTTTTTTTTTTCTTTACTTTCATAAGAACACACACACACAACACACTAAAATTAAATCACTGATAGCTTTCAGATGATTTTATTTGTAACTGAATGAATGAAGATGTCAGTTCTGTACTGGCGATGGTATGGCGGCGGATAGGACGGTATGGAAGAAGAAAATCTGTTGCCGACCCTAAGTAACATGGAAGGATGATGATGATAAGCTGCTGAAAAAGACTTTCCATACGGTGTCCATTGTATTGTATTCCAGTCTAACTGGGATCTGGATGCAGCTTTTCACCTACCAGGATTTCACTTGGAGGGTCGCGGATAAATTTAAAAGAGGATTACCGCGGCCCTGGCACAAGCAAATGTAGGAACACAGTTGGGTTTAGTCAGTAACAGTCTGACACGCCCTACCGCTTCACCCAGAGCGGGAGAAGTCATTGAATGATTCCAAAACGCAAAAAAAACACGACTGCCTTTCTGACGTCCACAACCCAGTAACTGGATATTAAGATATTTAAGAAAGGAAGATATTAAATATGTTAGTAGATTTCAAGAAATATACCCTGAAACTAGCTTCTGCCAGCGGCTTCGCCCGCGTGATAGTCGAAAATGATCCCAAAGGAACATATTTCCGAGATAAAAAAGTAACATATGTGCTATTCCTGACTATAATCTATCTCTGTGCCAAATTTCATCTAGATCCATCCAGCCGTTTGAGTGTGAAGAAGTAATAAACATACAAACACACACACACACTCAAATATTCATCTTTGTAATATTAGTGTTATTGATTGCGGTAGGTTACTGACACTGAAAATACTAAGATTGAGGGATCTTTACTTAGAAATGGCTGACCTAACTACCTTTATTGAGACTTCATGACTACCTGCTGAATATATGTATCTACTTAGATCATGCAAATGCCATTATTCGATATTTATACGAAACTAGGTTCCACCAGCGGCTTTGCTCGCGTGAAAATTCTTATCCCAAGTGATGGTTATATCACGATAAAAATGCTTATGTGCTATTCCAGACTATAATATATCTCTGTGCCAAATTCCACCCAGATCAGATCAGCCGTTCTGGCGTGATTGAATAAGAAACATACATTGATCGAAACGTTCGCAGTTATAGTATTAGTAAGATAATAATGAGCATTTAATTTGCAATTAAAAGCATTTTAATAAGGAAACCACAATTATTTGCTCTAGATATAAAATCCAACGTCTGTTTCCATTATAAAACGAAGCATTTAATCTAGATTCGATCCTTTAATATCTCTTTTAACAGCATTCTTTCCCACACTTAAATCTCGTATATAGCACAAGCACGATTTACTGCGTAGTTAAAGTAAACTCGTAGCAAACAATCGCAAAATAATGACAAATACAACAGCCCAGTTTTATTGTAGGTGCGCAGTAAAATTGTTTGTTTTATGCTAACATCAATCAAAACCAAAGACAAACGGAGAAACGCATACACAAGCAAATTACTTGGACCTATCATAAACCCTGATACATACCAATATCCTCTTATGATTTTAACAGAGTAAATTAAAGTTTTACAAGAAGCCCGTACTGGGTAGTACGTACCTAAATAAATAATATTGAGTGTTGTATGTATTTTATGTAAGTTAATTAATTTAAGCAATTAATAATGGTAATAGCGTGTTTATAGACTGATATTTCCTGTAGGTTCGGTATATAATTAAATATGTCGTTTTTAGGGTTCCGTACGCAAAGGGTAAAAACGGGGAACTTATTACTGAGACTTCGCGGTCCGTCTGTCTGTCTGTCTGTCACCAGGCTGTATCTCATGAACCGTGATAGTTAGACAGTTGAAATTTTCACAGATGATGTATTTCTGTTGCCGCTATGACAACAAATACTAAAAACAGAATAAAATAAATATTTAAGTGGGGCACCCATACAACAAACGTGATTTTTTGCCGTTTTTGCGATAATGGTATGGAACCATTCGTGCACGAGTCCGACTTGCACTTGGCCGGTTTTTGTAAACAATTAAGATTTATGTTATATTTTTATAGAAACTTGTAGAACGTAAAATAGGTACGGTACGGTGCGGGTCACAAATAAATGTTTTTCTTTCTTTTCTTTCTTTTCTTTCTTTTCTTTCTTTTCTTTCTTTTCTTTCTTTTCTTTCTTTTCTTTCTTTTCTTTCTTTTCTTTCTTTTCATTCTTTTCATTCTTTTCTTACTTTTCTTTCTTTTCTTTCTTTTCTTTCCTTAGGTACGTACAGGTAAAAGGTTATACATTTATTTAGATTACAAAAAGACCGGCAGCCTTATTGCGTAAGTGAATACGGCAACGCAAATTGTTTGACCGCTTTCAATCGACCAATTACACAGACGGAAATCCAAATCGCGTCATTCATCTCGCGTGTGTTTGGTCGATTTGATAGCGGTCAAACCCTTCGCGTTGCCAAATTCACTTGCTCAATTCGGCTGCCGGAAACCTTTATACTGGAAAAAGTAAACAGTTACTAAAAAATAGAATAGAAATATATTTATTCCACAGGCACAACACAACAGCAAATGGAGTAAAAGACAAAAAAGAAGTGCAAAGAAAAATTGCGCTGAACGTGCCCATACCGAAAGGGTTACCAACTCAGCACTTAAAGGTTTGCAAGTGCCAAAAATTTCGTAATTAGCAAGGTTACGAAATTATTGGGACTATGTCTTACTATTATTTACTAGATAAAAACTAGTTTAAAACAAAGTTTTTCTATTTGCTAATTAGTTTTGTGCCTATTAAGTACAATTTTATTAAAGTGTATTCTCTAATAAAAGCTGGCCTAAATTAAAAAAAAAAGCTTGTTCGGTTTTTTATGCGGATCTTATTTATGGAACTAAGGCATCAGTAAACTTAAGTGTTAAGTTAAGTAACGTGTAAGTAAGTATTTTAAGGATAACGAACGCTACCTACCTAAACTGCTGAAATACCTAAAATTATCTGTTCAACACATTTACTCGAATTTGGTCCTAAAACAGCCTTCACGTATTTTGTAATAATGTACTTTTCTTGTAATACAGTCCTGTATCTATTAGCACGACATAGGAATACATGTTTTGATAAAATGTACTAACCTGAGCCTACTCATCTAATCTGCAAGTGTTGCCCGTACTTACCTGCCTATTTACTGCACTTGTTTAACCTGTTCCTTGTTTTTGTTAAACATTTTTAATTGTTTTACTTTCCACTAAAAAAACAAAATAAACAATATCCTGAAAAAACTTTGCGTTGTCTTAAATCTCAAACTGTAGGTAGGTACCTACTTACGTCCCTAAACTATAAAAGATGGTCTCGTTAAAAAAATCAGTTTAGTTTCAGTTGAACCGTGAATGAATCGCGGCGATAATGTATTTGTCACGTCTGGGGTATTAATAGAGCGAACACTCATCATCCTAATGGAAACTCATTGAGTGGAGTCGGCCAGCCGTCGCCGCCGTATCGCACGCCTTCCCAGAACGACGCTGACGTGAGCTTACCAGAGCTTCTGGGCGTCCTGAGAACAGTGACAGCTGTGGAGTCGTTGTTAGATGTGTATGGGTAAATGTACGGAATTGTTTTGTCTTTCAAATTCATTTTCATTTATTAAACATACACAGTTATGACAGATTACATTAACGTAGTAAGATATTAAACCTAACAACTAACAATGACCTTGACATGTTATCAATGGGTCCCAAACTAGGCACAACCTGTATCTTGGTGACCCAGACATTACACAGAGTTTGTGATTTTATGAGTCCTGCTAGCGCTACGTGGAAATTTATGATAAAACAGAAATAAACAGAATAACAATATAACAAAGAAAATTTACAAAGAAGCGTATTAAAAGTGACAATGCGAAAAAACAGTTTAGGTGAGTAAATGTGAAGTGTAAGTGAGGGTGTGTGGTGTGATGGTGTGTATTTGAACCGAAAGTGTATAAGAAGGTACCTATTAACTCTTGCAACAGAGTAGACCCTCCGTTTCCTCATAAGTCCGGTCAAGCAATCACTTTAGCTTTAGCTTCATCTCATCTTTGAAGACGGTATATTTTGTAATCCTTTTTTTTTGTGGTCTACGGTGAAGCACGCTTGCCTAGAAGAAACCTATTCACTCTTGACTTAAAGACCCCAACGTTGATGTCAATAGAAATGTATTTATGTGTGTTGAGAAAAAAACCTTAGGTGGAAAGCCTATATCGTTTTGAACATTCTGCTCTGGCACTGTAAGCCCAACACGCAGCATGAAGTCATATAAAAATATTTCCAAGCGTTTGGTACTCAGAATCAAGATACAAGATAAAATTTACCAAAAAGCTCTAAACATCACAATCTCCATTAATTTTCTTTTTTATCTTTAAGAGCTTAAACAATTTGTTCGGTGATCCATCCTTGAGCTATTACGGCTCATTAAGTTACATTATTAACTACTACCTATCTTACAATAGATACTACTAACCACTAACTAGATACTACTATCTACTTAGTAACCACGAACTATGTAGATAGCTTACCTAAGAAATAATGAGAAATGTCGGGTAGTTCGTGCAGATTGTACACATAAAAGGCAGTTTTATTCTACCGAGCAATAATTAGCCTTCAAGCGAGTAAGTGCTTATTCGACTGATTAAAATTTTAATGAATGTGTTATTTTTATGTCAATATCTTAATCAACAGCTGGAAAGCTTCCACTACTGATTCTCGCGATGGTGTCTTAGTTGATCATAACGCTGAACTATGATTGATACAGCAATTAATGATATGATGTGAATAGCACTTACTGACGTCATAGCATGCAAGGATTGGCAGCCTACTTCGTCGAGTCCTACGTCATAAGATATACTTAATGTTGTAACGAGGGTGACATAGATATACTGCCATTTTGCGCTCATCGTTAGGATATTCCAAATGTAAAATTTGTTAGCAAATATTAAAATTTCAGTGGTGGCCCAGTGTTATCGGAGTGGTGGCCCAGTGGTATCGGCCGCGATTTACAAGTTGTAGGTCGTGGGTTCGAATCAACGCTGCCCTCGAAACGGTAAAGAAAAACATCGTGAGGAAACCGGCATGTCATAAATCCAAAAATTCGTAGACATGTGACATCCAACAACCCGCACTGGGCCCGCGTGGTGGATTACGGCCCATTACCACTCACAGATAGGTGGCCTGCACGCACACGGACCAAATGGGAGTCTAAGTGTGGAAAAGAGAGACTAGGCCTCTGCCCAGTCTACCTAGTAAACCCACACTTCACCAGTTATGTCTTAACTCCCATGTGCAGAGCATGCATGGAGGAGGACGAGACAGCAGCACACCTGCCTCTAAGCTGCCCAGTAATCGCCGGTTACAAGGCCAACAAATTCCTCGGTGACCCAGGCACCGTACAGGGGATAGTTGGCAACACCAAGGCGCTGCTGGCTTTCCTCGAGGAGCTCGGGTGGATCGAGTGAGGAAAACGAACCCCACCCGTATTATCTTAACATAACTTAAGTATTAGGGTCGAGCCTATTTCCATCAACCGGCCACAAAGCCAGATACCGGCCTTTAATAAGAAATTCCAGATGGAACAACCCACGTTGCCCGACTCGGGTATCAAACCCAGGTCCTCATGCTCAACAATAACGCTCGTGACAACTTAACCAACGAGGGAGCCACTTTAATCAATTTATATAATTTATTGAAATCTAAAACCCGACTGCTTAAGAAAGAAAGAAAGAAAATAATGCTGTGTAGTCGGAGGATCAGGTGGCCAGCCAGCTCGCGAATATGTTTCCTCTGACTGCACAGCATGATTTTGTTCTTGTTTACATATTTTTAGTTTCTTTCTTATAACTTTTTGTTATCATTTTTTTTTTCGAATTACTTTTAAACATATAAATGTTACATATTTTTGTAACCACCTCTAAAAACTCTTCATTTTGGTACCCTACTCGATGCTTTTAGAAGAAAAAGAAAATTAGGAAAGGACCCTTACATTAAGGCGCCCAAAATCCGCCATGTATATTTTTTAACCGATTTTCCAAAAAGGAGGAGGTTCTATGTTCGACTTTATGTGTTTTTTTTTTATTTTTGTGTTTGTTCACCGATTTCTCCGTCAATTGTGGACTGATCATAAAAAATATTGTTTATTTGAAAGAGTATATGCCCAAATTGATCCCATTTTAATTTGGTGAAGATCTGGTGAAGAACTTGTGATATATACAACATAACTCTTCAATCAATGATGGCAAATATCTTGGGATTGCTGCAATCAGCATGTCTGTTTATGTTTTATACCATTTCATAACATAACATCACGCCAGTACGCTCTAAAGGGGTACGCAGATCTGTGCAGTTCACCTTGGTACACTCTCATTTAACCGGTTATGTTAAAATTTCATGATATTCGGGTAATCTATTCTTGCAATATGGCACAACTAAGGAGTTAAAAATAAAAAATAAACTTTTTTACAATAAAATACTACGGACTTCCAAAGTTTTTTTTAACGTCTCTTAACCAAGAACACTTGGGTGGTCAAGACCTATCTGACGATGTCTTAATTATATAAATCCGTCTAGAGAAAATATATTTTATATTAAAGAATATTACATACATATAAAGGAGAATGACCAAAAGTGGTACCAAAAAGTCTCACGCATCATTACAAAAATTTTATAGTAATTAGTTTCATCATTTTTTACGACATTACACATCGGGGATTTAATTTTTGAATGGGGAATTTAATTTTGAGTATAAAGGTATGGATATTGACTATTGTTTTACTCCATATAAATGACGTTCCGTTTTACATGATATTATTATAATTTACATAACCTTGATTTTTGAAAGTGTCATAATCACTGTAAAAAAATAATATATTAGTCGATTCTACATTAATAAAAAAAAATCTAGTATAGAATAGAATCTTTATTTAAAAGATTATCATTATTTTATCTGTGGTTAATTGGCCGTTCACAGCCGGTCATAAAGATGTAGAATGCAATAGAATCGATTTTTGATGAAAAGACTAACCAGTAATCGTTTCTTTTGGGTAATAAATATCTATAACGTCCATGTATAACATTTCTATATAAATTACGTCGTTGATAGCGTCGAACAAAATAGACCTTGTTTTTAGGTTATTTTCGATTTTATAGTATAATTCCGAAACCCGGGTTTTGTTTTCATAAATAACTTTTATAGGAGTTAACATAATCAGTGTAGTCTATAAAAAAACAAAGATTGATTTTGATGCATCATGGTACGGGATTCCATACATCCATGAGCATTCTCCTTTACGTACCTACAAGATACGCGCGAAAAACATAAGTTCCCTTCCCTTGCAATCGGATAAAAAACAGTCAATGTGTTGGAATGTCTAGAGACATAAAACAACTTTAATCTTTTCGCTTCCTAATTTGGTCGATGGACCAAATACCGTATTGTATAGGTACCCCGTATAGTCATTGTACCTTATCTTTTCCTGTTAGCCGTCAAAGTCAACAGAGAGGAATGGATTTTTAACGGTAGATATTCGTAAGCTGTGAATAAGCTACCTTTACATTTGCAAGGGTTTCAAGGACATTGTCACCACAAACATACTGATGATAATAAAAAAAAACGACCACGACGTGTCGGACTTCACACATTTAGGGTTCCGTACCAAACCGTAAAATCCAAGTTGTTTTTAATAGGAAAAAACCGGTCAAGTGCGGGTCGGGTCACGCGCAATAATGCGGTTAGTCCGCATTATTGTGCAACTACGGAACCCTATTATATATATATATCTTGTCATGATTTGTTTACTTTAAGATATTTCTTTAGTTTACCCGTATCCCAAATTCTGCGCCCACGACTATAATCTAACACCGGTATGTCACTAAGTAGGTCAAATCATGATCCTATATACCTGGATCTGACATATTAGTAATTTTTCAATGGAATATGTACAAAGTTTTTAATTTTCCAAGTACATTTTATAAGTTGGTCGACTATTACTCGTAAACTTGTAAAGCCTTCTTAGCTCTGATAGTTTTTAATTTCGTTATATATACCAACGATTTTTTCATATATCCAAAAGTAACCATTTAGTTGGGGGGGACACTGGACTTTAACAAAAATTAGCAAACGGATCCCGCTTATTTTTTTGCAAACGGTTCCCTGAATCAAAAAATGGTTTTCACAGACCCGTTATATTTTTGAATGGCCTATCCTACGATACACCAAAGCATGGGATAGGCGAGAAAAATATACATTCCTACTTTACGTGTCCAGGACGCTTTTGTTTTACCACTTTGTCGGCGTGATTAATATGTATATCCATGCCAAATTATATCTTTCTAGTACTAAGAGTTTCTAGGCCTACGTCCAGCAGTGGACGTCTTTCGGCTGATATGATGACTAAGAGTCTCTGAGCTAAGCTGTGGGCGAACAGACGGACATGAAAAGAAAGAAAGAAAACATTTATTTGTCACAAGCCACTAGAGCACACAATACAATATGGCGAACCTATAAGGGTTACTTGTTGACTGCGGAACCCTAAACATTAGAAAATATCAAGGGAAAATCAGATTCATCAATATTATATTGTAATTTTTCAATAGAGAAATGAAGATGAATCACCAAATTTCAACATGGCTTAGTTAAATTTTTTGACAGACGACGGACAGACGGACACGTGGGTGGCAGCAATAGGGCTCCATTTGGACCCTTCGGATACGTCACCCTAAAAAAATCGGCTGTACCTACTTATTTTGATCCCAAACAGTAGGAATAGGTAGTAGGTACGTAGATAGGTAAGTAAATGAGGCAAAAACGATGGGTCGGCGTTTATTCGTTGGTCTTGGTAGCTTAGGGCCGTAGGTAATTTAAACAAAGATATATTCTCATGAGCCACGTTGTGCCTTTCAGTCTATAGTTAGATGTTTGTTAATCAATCCCGCCTCAGTGGCTGAACGGCTAAGCTATTTTGGATGAAACTTTACACACGGGTAGGCCACTATGGCCACGGCCACTTTTCTGTGATTATGGCATAGAATACTATTTCCTGAATTACGGTCCCTTTTAATGCCAGCGAATCCGCGGGCAGAAGCTTATCTACACTAATATTATAAAGCTGAAGTGTTTGATTGTTTGAACTCGCAAATCTCAGAAACTATTGTTTGGAATTGACACATTCTTTTGTTGTTGGATAGTCCATTTATCGAGGAATTTTATAAAAAAATATTTCTTTTTCACAGCTTTCGTTGCGTGCGCTGCTTAAGCGGTTAAAGTAACGCAACATGCATGTATGTAGGGTAGATAGCCAGTTGACAGGAGCGAAGCCGCGTAGGACAGCTAGTGGATAAATATTTATAAAGTTTTTGAGTACAATTACGATCTTTCCTTTGTTATGGATTGTAAACACCAGAAGCTACCTACTTTACCGACGTGGTGACTTTGCTTTCATTAAAAACCGGCCAAGTGCGAGTCGGACTCGCGCACGAAGTGTTCCGTACCATTATCGCAAAAAACGGCAAAAAAAAAACACGTTTGTTGTATGGGAGCCCTACTTTGAAATATTTATTTTATTCTGTTTTTAGTATTTGTTGTTATAGCGGCAACAGAAATACATCATCTGTGAAAATTTCAACTGTGTAGCTATCACGGTTCATGAGAGACAGCCTGGTGACAGACAGACAGACAGACGGACCGCGAAGTCTCAGTAATAGGGTCCCGTTTTTACCCTTTGGGTACGGAACCCTAAAAACGAGTAAAATAAACTTATGTTGTTGTCATTCCGAACGATGTCCTAAAGTCCCACCCGCACTCATAGATTTTTGAACTGCATTATAAATAAGCTTGTAAACAAAAGTCGAGATTACCATTCATGGCAATTCAGATTTCGTTATGCTGCGCTGCGTGCAGAGTGGTGAATCACTCTGAGCCAGACCGGCGCCTACTACAGACAGACCACCGAGCCTTGGACTATTACGCATTGCTCATAAATTTAGACACTTTTGGATTATGAATAGCCATTATCAAACAGCTGCCAACATGCACATAAAAGGCTATATTTATAGAATTCTAACTACTTACGATAATAAGCGCGGATGCTTCATAATTCAACGGTATTTGTTTATTTTTCCTCGTATTACAAGCAGATGTAATTAGTAGGAATTTCAGTTTGTTGTAAATAATTCCATTAATAAATGTATGTACTTAGATATTGTGTGAGATTTAACATTTGGGTGTTTAATAATGTTTTTAATTTATTTCAGAACGAGAAAAAAAAAGGTAGGCCCAATTTGCTGCCGCCCAAAATCTACGCCCCAGCTTACTTAGCCTGCTAGTAAATCCGCCACTGTAGGTAAAATGAATTGTAATTAATGAAATACTCACAAATAATTTTATTTTAGACTTCCACTTTAAATAATCACTGAACAAACAATCACATCAAACTGTGTTCCTACAATTTAATAGGTATTATCTATATAAAGATACAATAATATACCTACCTATTGACCTAAAGTCAAACCACACAATTATATGAGATTTTTATAATTTATTCAACATTTTCTTGGGACTGTTAATAATAACAAAAAAACAAACCGACTTCCAAAAAAACACTGCAAAACGAAAAATAACTTTCTTTTCCGAAGTTGGTGTCTTTGGTACCTATTGTTTTCCGTGTTTCGACACCGACTTCGGAAAAGAAAGTTATTTTTCGTTTTGCAGTGTTTTTTTGTTAAAAAGTTTTTTATTTATCTCTTTTTAGTTTTGATAGGTACTTCCAATTGCCATAAAATTCATATATAGCCAAAGTACATCTCATGACGATTCCAATATGCCCATACATACACGACTAGGATACATTGTTTTATTTCGGAGTACCAGTGTCTACCTGCCGGCTTCATCATCAGATCAGTTCGATGGTACCATTTTCATCAGCACTATGTATTTATAAGTATTTTCTTCATCATAGTCGTTAAACTATTCGAGATATCTTATAACCCATGACATACTTAGTATTAAGGAATTCTATTGGCCATCTGTGGTCTTCTTCACCAGTTCCACTTCACTAAATGTTACTTTCTGAGTGCAGATGATTGCATTGTTGATAAAAATACCAAAAACGCCATATGTATGCGTATAATATTTGAGGAGTTCCCTCGATTTCTCCAAGATCCCATCATCAGATCCTGATCTGGTGACTATGGGACCAACTAGGAAGTATACCCTTTCAAACAAAAGATGAATTTTCCATATCGGTCCAGGCGTCTTACAGTAATCGGGAAACATACATAAAAAAAAAACAAAAGATTCCAACGAATTGAGAACCTCCTCCTTTTTTTGAAGTCGGTTAAAAATAAAAAAGTTAAAACCAATTCAATCCAAATCCGTGATGTTTTTCTGCGTTCTGTTCGAAAGTGATAATTCCCATTTTAAGTTATAAATTGGTCTAAGTATAGAAACGTCCCCACATCACATTCATGTTCGCCGCCCTGCCTGGAGCGGGCGGAGGGGCCTACAAGACTCATACATTTGCCTTTGGCCTGGACGTTGGAGTGCTTGCACAATTCATCACACTTCACCGGCAGATATTGCCCCGCATGACCTGATGATGACCACGTAACCCTCTGTGGCCGTAGGTGATCCAAGTTCCTCTCGGGAGGTAAAAACGGAACGCCGCGCGGTCAGTTGTCGCGCCTCCCCATGTTTGTTACCCGCGTGTCACACCTGTGGCAGCCGACTACCATGTCACGATGTTCGGTGCCCGGTGCATCTGCTACGGATAGGGAGGGAAATTGTATCCACTCGCTCCCTTACTGCCGCCTCTTTTGCGACTTCATCGCAGAAGGGTGCAACTATGTCCCACGCGCTCTTCCGGCGCTGGACTGGACCACGACCGGAATCAAGTCATTATTCGCAGCAATGACTGCCGCCACGAGGTCTCGAAGCTTCAAAACCCAGGCTGGCAACTTCTCCATGCGGCGTCGCCTCCACCTTTGAGTGTGAGCCCACAACAGTTGTCTGTTCCATCGAATCCTTCATCAAACCTGAAATATTTTTGACACCATCATCAGACGATTCACTCGACATAATGCAATAATCCTAAAATTTTTCTATTTGTTTCAAATTTACTTTTCAAATAAATTATATAATGAGCCATGACGAAAAATCGATAGTATTTTTTCAGTATAACTATACTTTGATAGTAGGACATTCTGCTAATAGGACTAGGTATTTGTTAAGTTTACACTAGTCGATCATTCTTCCATACAAACGTAGTCTCGTAGTAAGATGTACGTTCAAAATAAAAATGATATCAATTTGTCTCACCATTATCTAGCCCTGTATGGAAACAAAAAAGTAAAAAAATATATATTTGAAAGTTATGAGCGTCGAAAGTTCCATATTTCAATACTAATTTTAACGCATTTTTGGGCGGAAATAAATACCATAAGAAGAAGGAAAATTGCAAAACGGCCATACAGGGATAGATTAGTAGTTCAACAATGCAAATAATTTTATTTTGAAAATATACATTTAGTATTTTTTTCATGATATCTAGACTGCCAAAGGTCTGTTTATAAAATTTCGCGCGCTCGTTTTCGTCCTAAATCTTCATCCATTTCGCTACAAACTTGCAAAAGTGCTAATTCGTACGCGAACTAGCTTCTAGCTAATCACAGCATCTATCTCTTTCGCACGTGTTGTCGGATGAGATAGCATGCATTTTAACCCCGCGCACAAAATAGTTCGTGCCGTCGTCTAGGGCAACCTTAATAGATCATTTTATGATATTCTGCTCATAGGTCGTTTTGCGAATCGGACGTTTTGATACGGAGTCAACAATACCAACAAGATGTAGGGTTGGCGCAAGAAATAGGATAGTAAATTTATTCTACCCTTAGAATAAAGTTAGTAAGTATATATTCACGCGGAAAGAATTTAGCATTGATTTTGTACGTTCTCTAGTTGGTTATTGTTGATCGAAGATTGAGAAGTAAGAGATATCTGTTGGTTTTTAACCGACTTCAGAAAAACGAGAGTTTTTCAATTCGTCTGAATCTTTTTTTAGGGTTCCGTACCCAAAGGGTAAAAATGGGACCCTCTTACTAAGACTCCGCGGTCCGCCTGTCTTTCTGTCTGTCCGTCTGTCACCCAGGCTGTATCTCATGAACCGTGATAGCTATAGGCAGTTAAAATTTTCACAGATGATGTAACGTATTTCTAATTTTTAACGTACTTGTATTTTTTTTAAACCTGTCTTTTACTAATGTAATTGGCCTTTGGCCGTGTTATGTTAAAGTAAATAAATAAATAATAATAAATAAATACTAAAAACAGAATAAAATAAATATGTAAGAATCTCTCTCATCTCTCTCTCCCATACAACAAACGTGACTTTTTTTGCCCGTTTTTTGCGATAATGGTACGGAACCGGCCAAGTGCAAGTCGGACTCGTGCACGAAGGCGTGCACGAGTCCGACTTGCACTTGGCCGGTTTTTAAATATTAATTTAAAAACCGTCCAAGTGCGAGTTTTTAAATTAATTATTTTTTTCCCCGATTAATCAAAGACGCCTAGACAGATTTGGAAAATTCTTCTTTTGTTTGAAAGGGTACATCCCTTGTGGTCCCATGGTCATCAGGTCAGAGTCTGATGATGAGATCCCATGGAAATCGAGGGAACTCCTCAATTTTCATAGGTATACATATAGGTATTTTGGTATTTTCATCAACATGGCAAGTATTTGCATTCAGAAAGTATAAGACCACAGTTGGGCACTGGAATTTCTCCATGACAAGTATGTTTTGAGTATATGATATCTCGAATCTCGAATAGTTAAATGACCTCATGGTCATTTATAAGGTGGTCATGGTCAGTTTTGAAGTTAGGATCTTCGAATTTTGGGTTTGGGCTGAAGATTAAAATCTAACGCAATTTAAGGATTTTTAGGAATTCCATCCTTGGGGGGCGAATTGTGGGGGATAAAATGTTGTGTACAAAAGTCTTTCTTTTACAAAGGAAAAATAATTAAAAATATTCTCAAGTCTTTAAATTTAAAGTCTGTTGGTAACTATAAAATGGCTCAACGCATAAATATAGGAATTAAAAAGGGACGGGAAAATCAGCTTCGCCATAACAAGGCTATAAATAAGGCTCAAGGACAAACTCTGAAGAATGCAGGTGTAGATTTGAGGGAGAATTGCTTTTGCCATGGACAGTTCTATGTAGCGAGTTCACGTGTTAGCTCATCAAATAGTCTGGTGATAGTGGCGTCGACATCCAAAATGGTTTAAAATGTTATTATAAGGAAATACTTTAATTTAATTACTTACTTATGCTTATGATTACTTATTATTAGTCATGGATAAACACAAAAATAGTGAAAGGATAGGGACGGGACAAGGATAGAGCGTATTGATGATAAAGTAGGTAAGTATAAGTCTGTCCTAAGAAACACTTTCGCATTACATTATTTTTTACTTTTTCTCTACATACTGTTAAAATGTGATAAGGAGAAGTATGTAGTATACGCGTGCGAAGCCGCGGGCAAAAGCTAGTTACATTATAGATTGTAATGTTTCGTCTTATGTATGATCTTGCATGAAATGTATCAAATATAGATGGTACGGCGAGGGAAAGCATATTTAAAAAAAAAAGAGTTTTTTTTTCATTAAACTTAAAATCTAGGGTAAATTGAGATCAGACTTGGGATAAAACAAAAACGAGACCTGGCAATACTAGCGAAGCGTGTTGTAGCATCACGTGGGGTGTTGCATATGTGCACGGTACGCGTCGGGTGTCGACACGTCGGGTGGCGTGGGGTCGGGTCGGGTGTTAATAATGTGTTTCCACCTTTAATAATATTTGCAAATCGATTCCTAGTGGATATTGTGATATAAAAATGGTGTAGCTTTGTGTCTCAACTGTCTACGCAACTGGACAATAAGTGAAATCATTGACAGAAGTGATCTCAGGATAGTGAAGCGGAGAATTTTATTGTAGTATTGACTACCTCCGCAAAGCTTACTGGGAAACTTACTGGATACAATTTTTGATGCCAAATACTTCAAAATACATTAGAATCTGTTACATCCGCATTCTAATGCATACTAATATCACAGATAATATAATATAATATTAAAATTGCACTGAAGAAGAGGCGGTATGGTCTAAGACCTAAGCCTGCCCGTGTAGGGCGAAGGAAAAAAAAAAACAAGTTTGTCAGCGTGACAGCTGACATCTGACATTCATTCATTACAACTAAAATACCAACAGCGAATAACGAAGTAATTTTGCAGTATAATTTTTAATAAACATTGAATATCACACTAATTTATACCTTAAAGGTAAGTGTAAAACATTTTACACAAGTTCTGCTATCCATTTCAACTTGTATTTGTAGCCGTGTAAAGTTAAATGCTGTTCATCTTTCCAGTTACAGATTTTGGCGGGAATCGTTATCAACTAATATTGTCTATTGAAAACTGCATTGATTGGTGCATTCTGCAAAACTTAGCATAAATAATGGACAAAAATAAACAATTCAGTAAACCTCCGCCACCAAAGAGATTTAAGTCCGGTGACGATGACGAAGATAACGAAGTGCCATGTAGTTTTGAAGAGCAGCTTGCTTTTATGGATACTGAGTTTGAATCGCAAGAAGTGCTTGGCGAAGGTCCAGAAAATCAGTCTACTAACATGAAGTGGTCACGACCAGCACCACCTTCAATGGATCCAAAGAAAGATAAGTTAGTTTTTCAACAATTGGATATTGATCACTATAATGGCCAGCCTATGCCGGGTATGCCTGGATCACAGCTGGCTCCTGTGCCAATAATGCGAATGTATGGCATCACTATGGAAGGAAATTCTGTTTGCTGCCATGTTCATGGATTCACACCTTATTTCTATGTAACAGTACCTGTAAATTTTACTAATTCATCATGTAATGAACTCAAAACTAACTTGAATAAGGCAATATTGGAAGACTTGCGCTCTAATAAGGATAACATTAGAGAAACTGCATTAGAAGTGCGCTTGGTAAAAGCTAGATCTATTATGTATTATCAAGGAGATAAAGACATAACCTTTGCAAGAGTGTCAGTGGCACTTCCCAGACTAATTGCTGCAGCCAAAAGATTGATTGAAAGACAACCAACCTCTTTTGGGTTAATGGATCCTTTATTCTATGAAAGCAATATTGATTTTGATATCCGATTCATGGTAGACACTTCAGTTGTTGGTTGTAGTTGGATTGAGTTGCCAATAAATAAATGGTTCCTGAGGTCTAAAGATTCACAAGCTAAACCTGAATCTAGATGTCAAATTGAAGTAGATGTAGCCTGGAATGAATTTATAGCTCATCAGCCAGAAGGGGAATGGTCCAAAGTTGCACCATTCAGAATATTGAGTTTTGACATTGAATGTGCTGGACGCAAAGGTGTCTTTCCAGAACCCAATCATGATCCTGTTATTCAAATTGCATCAATGGTTATCAGGCAGGGTGAGCCAGAGCCTTATGTAAGAAATGTCTTTACATTGAACACCTGTGCACCTATAGTAGGATCACAAGTTATGAGTTTCCAGTCAGAATCTGAAATGCTTGCCAAGTGGTCTGATTTCTTCCGAGAACTTGATCCTGACATTATTACCGGCTATAACATAAATAATTTTGATTGGCCATATCTTATAAACAGGGCAAAGCATTTGAAAGTGGACAATTTTGACTTTTTGGGACGCATAAGGAATGTTAGATCTGTTATAAAAGATGCTGTTTTACAATCAAAGCAAATGGGGCGCAGGGAAAACAAAAATATTAACTTTGAAGGCAGGGTTCCATTTGACTTATTACTTGTCTTGGTTAGAGATTATAAACTAAGATCATATACTTTGAATGCTGTCAGTTACCATTTCCTGCAAGAGCAAAAAGAGGATGTTCATCACAGTATCATTGGAGACCTTCAAAATGAAAGTGAACAAACTAGGAGGCGACTGGCCATGTACTGCTTGAAAGATGCATATTTGCCACTAAAACTTCTGAATAAGTTAATGTGCATTATTAATTATATGGAAATGGCTAGAGTAACAGGTGTCCCTCTGCTTTGCTTGCTAACAAGAGGGCAACAAATAAAAGTAGTGAGTCAGTTACTAAGGAAGGCTAAAGATGCAGGATATTTAATGCCTGCTTATCATGGTCAGGGCTCAGATGAACAATTTGAAGGAGCAACTGTGATTGAACCTAAAAAGGGATATTATGCAGACCCTATATCCACTTTAGATTTTGCCTCTTTGTATCCAAGTATTATGATGGCTCATAATTTATGTTATACCACATTAGTCCCTCCCAATATGCAAAACAAAACTAATTTAAAAGATGATGATGTAACTGTAACACCTTCCAAAAACATGTTTGTAAAAGCAAATATAAGGAAAGGTCTCTTACCTGAGATATTGGAATCATTGCTTGGTGCAAGAAAGAAGGCCAAAGCAGACTTGAAAGATGAAAAAGATCCATTTAAGAGGTCAGTTCTTGATGGCAGACAACTAGCTTTAAAAATAAGTGCCAACTCTGTGTATGGCTTCACAGGAGCTCAAGTTGGCAAACTACCCTGTCTAGAAATATCCGGTAGTGTAACAGCTTATGGTCGAACAATGATAGAATTTACTAAAACAGAAGTAGAAAAAAAGTACACAAAATCAAATGGCTATAAAGAAGATGCAGTAGTCATTTATGGTGATACTGATTCTGTAATGGTTAAGTTTGGTGTTAAAACTCTTGAGGAAAGCATGGAATTAGGAAGAGAGGCTGCTGACTTTGTTACTACAAAATTCGTCAAACCAATAAAATTAGAATTTGAAAAAGTGTATTATCCATACTTGCTTATTAATAAGAAGAGATATGCTGGCCTCTATTTCACTAAACCAGATAAATATGATAAAATGGATTGTAAAGGAATTGAAACTGTAAGAAGAGATAACTGTCCTCTTGTATCCAACATGATGAGCACATGCCTCCAAAAGCTTCTCATAGATAGAGATCCAGATGGTGCTGTTAATTATGCAAAACAAATAATTTCAGATCTATTGTGCAACCGCATAGATATATCTCAACTTGTTATCACAAAAGAGCTTACGAAACACGACTATGCTGCAAAACAGGCTCATGTTGAATTAGCCAACAAAATGAAAAAACGAGATGCTGGTACTGCGCCCAAACTTGGTGATCGAGTCCCTTATGTTATATGCTGTGCAACAAAAAATACACCTGCATATATGAAGGCCGAAGATCCCATATATGTATTAGAAAACAGTGTGCCCATAGATTTCAACCATTATTTGGAAAATCAGTTGTCTAAACCACTGTTAAGAATTTTTGAACCAATATTAGGTGAGAAAGCTGAATCTCTCCTTTTAAAGGGAGAACATACTAGAACCAAGGCAATGGTAACTTCTAAAGTAGGTGCTTTGGCTGCTTTTACGAAGAAAAAAGAGAAATGTATCGGTTGTAAAACTGTTATGCCTAATGATTCTGTTAAAGCTCTGTGCAATCATTGCATACAAAAAGAAAGACAGATATACATTTCAGAAGTATTTAAACTAAGGCAGCTTCAGGAGAAGTTTTCCAGGCTTTGGACTGAGTGCCAAAGATGTCAAGGCAGCCTTCATGAAGAAGTTCTTTGTACTAATAGAGATTGCACTATTTTCTATATGAGAAAAAAGACAGGTATTGAATTAGATGCTCAAGAGAAGACAGTTCTAAGATTCGGAGAACCCACATGGTAATTATTGTATTTTTCTAATTAAAATGAAGACATGTATTATTTTTCCAACTTTTTTTTATTATAGTTTTCTATTGTTTATTAATGTGAAAATGGTACAATTTAAATAATTGAGTTAGTGAAAATTACATTTTATTACTGATAATTTGCCTTGAATAATTAAAATATCTCAGAGGATCATAACTTATAATGCCTCATCACATGATGCCTATTCCGATAGGAAAATTATATTTATGTGTGCCAGTTCTTGAACATCATATAAATAACAAGTAAGAAACAATACATGATATTTTAACATACAAGTTTGCTGATTTTTTTTTCCATTTTTGGTATATTATTTTGAAAAGGAAAACTTTTTATCACTTATCATATAAACATGAATAATGCATTATCATCTCAAAAGGTACAGAATTAATTCCCATAAGAGACGAATCTCATTATGTCATCTAATGTTCTTATGAAGGTATTGCTTGTAGCAGCAAGTAAACTCAAGTCATCTTCAATAGCCTGGAATAAAAAATACGAATTAGTTACTGTACAACCACTAAACTGTCATCCTATTTCCTCACGCAAATGTGTTTAAAATTCTGAGTATAAAATAGTAATATTTGAGCACTCTGTAGAAACAATAAACACAAATTTGAAAAGTCTGGACAGTTCTGCTACAGTTAACAGAACTATACCACCCTATAACCGCCTACTGCACCTTAATGAGGTATATTAGATGATTAGATGATAGGTGATAGAGAAGATGTTTACCTATAATATATAATTTATAGGTATCGAGACTAGGTTTAGTATTAGCTGCACTCTGTACTGCATGTACTTGCTGCATCATCAGATCACAGTATACTATAAACGTAACTCAGATTTCTTATAGGGCTTATTACACTACACGGAATAGCTGTTAGGGTTCTCAAAATATCGACCTTATTGACACGGAATGGTGAAGTGACCCGGTATTCACGGCCCTGAATACCGTGTAGTATAATAAGCCCTTATGCCCTAAAGAGTTGGTATCCTCCAATGCTGCAGCTGTAAATTAATTGGACAAGTTTAAGAAATGATTTTTCATATTTATAAGCTTGTTATACAGCAATAACAAGTATGGTATAATTTTGTTGCAATTCAAAGAGGAAGCCGTGTTCCACCCACTGGCCTTATAGGCCAGTGGGTGGAACACAGCTACCAATGATGATGATAAGGATCAGCCAGACTTACATTTCTCATAATTGCATACCACGAACCAGGTTACATTAGCTCGTGGTAGGTTACGGCCGAAGGCTTGCGATTAGGGATTGCAATCCGGACTCTTCGAAATTCGAAAATATCTGAAAAATCCGGCTATTCAAAAAAAATTAAGCCTCCAATTCGGCAACGAAAGGCTGCCCCGCTAAATGTCGAAAAATACTGGCATGCACCATCGAGCTGGTTGGTGACCAGAAGATAACTGCGTCCCCGCAGTCTCCAGACCAGTCCCCTATAGATGGCGTCCTGTCAGTGCATGTTTCTGGGATGCCAGCGTGGAACTTCAGTTCACTGCCTTCTCCCCTTTTCACTCTCAATAATGCCAAGGAAATATAAAAAAGCTGTACAGCGGCAGCAATCTCTGTCACACAAAGTGTACCTCAGCAACATAAACGAGCTGCACTCTAATCTCGAAGCAGTCCATCACCACCTGGAGACGAAGACCAGCTCTTCTTTTCTTTTGGGAGACGCAGATCGGATGTCCGTCACACGTGTCGTACTTATCATACCCAGGGTTTACTCTAGAGCGCAATTTTAAACAACGCGCGGGTGTATGCATGTACCTACGCCCGAGACGACATATGTTATCGCCGTCTCCGAAACTTTGAGCCCAATTAGTGATACTGGGGTATTTCAATGCCCACCACTAGGAGTGGCTCTTCACGTACCAATGCACTGATTATGCTGGGCGAGAGACGCGAAAGATTGCGCTTGCGTTAAATCTCGCCCAGCTGGTCCTACCTCTATCGTCTGAGGAGCTTTATGCCGGTGAAGACAAACACTATGCTTGTGCAGACTTAACTTTTTCCCATAATCGACTATGGTGACGACTGACGTGTGCTATTTTGACTTGAATGCGGTTCTGCTGGATAAGCTCGATAGACTCCTCAACAACTTTATTCGGTTCATATTTAACTTGACCAAATATGCCACGTGACGAGCTATAGATCTGATTGTTTTTGGATTTTAGATCTACAACTTCTTTTTTGTGTGACAAATTTAATAAACACCTTTAAAGATAATATTTCAATTCTTAACTTCATAAGAAGTTTTCTTATAGTTGCTAGCCACTGTACCTTATTTATTTATTAATAACCGAGGGTAGATTGTTTTTGCTACAAGCATTTTTTATTACTTAGTCGTTATTACGGTACTCTATGATTTGTAGTTACTGTTTAGTACTGGCGAATTGTGATAGTTGAATATTATAAATATAAACTTATACAGGTTTTTCTTCATCATGAAAAGGGGAAGAAAATATATTGTGCCCTTGGAGGAACAAAAAGCATTTTTATGGTGCAAAAAAAAAATCTTAACAAATAAAAGATGTATTTATCAAAGAAACAAACACATTTTTATGAATTATTGTCACTAAATACGATTGTATGAATTTTTGTCACTAAATACGATATTCACTTCATTTTAATAATATTATACTTAGCTGTAGGCTACCTGTACAATACGATAGATTAATCGCCTGATCAAGCATAACTGCAATGTTAAGTAAGAGTTTTGCTTTATTTTTTTGTCAGGCACTGAAAATATTGATAATCAACACTTTTGTCGATATCTTTATTACCGAGATAGTTACAGTATTATCGTTGTAAAACATTGAGAGAAGCAAACGGGAAGTAATTAACGGCCACCGTGAATTTAAATAATTCTATTTATCAGGGGCTTTACGACTCGGTGACCGGCCGTCCTGACATCAGAATGAACGGTCAACCTTAAAATGTTTTTTTTTACTGGAATTCGATGGAAGCAATTGTTTGAGAATAGGAAGCAAATAGAAGCAATAGGGAAGCAATTCGTGGACATAAATTCAACGATAAATACGCCTGGTGACCGTTTATCCTGACGGATTACACAGATAAATTACCAGTATTCCCAGTATTATTAAATCCAGATTGATCTTTGTTACTAAAAACCCTTCTTGGCTATGGTTAAGGTTAATTAAAGTTAAAAGAATACGGGTCCATCTGTGGCCTGAGCATAATATTTTGTTGGACAAATGGCAATCCTGGATGGAGTTACAAATTTAGATATAATTTTAAAAAATACGTAAATCTTTATACTTATATATAATTAATAATATAATTAAAATTAAATATTAATATAATTAGTAATCTGTGGTTACGGTGGCGTGGTGCGGGATACACCAATCATACGAATCTGTTCAAGCCTACTTCATATCACAACGAGTATTGTAGCCAATCAAATGCGTTATAAGTTGCCACGACACGTAAGTATGTTTCCGGCTTCAGTACATACTCTTTGCTTCAGTCATCAATCACTACGCCCACCCAAAGATTACTATTATATACTGGCGCCCACCGTACGCCAAGCGTGCCATCAAAAGCGTGCAGTTGCTATAGTTAGGTCTATAAAGTTAAGAATCATCAATGCCGATTAACATTGGTCACTTAAGTTTTATTCAGCATACGGAGTAAAAAACTTTTTTACGAAAAATAAACCGACTTCTAAAGCAAAACACTAAAAAGTGCTTTAGAAGTCGCTTTATTTTTTGTGAAAATGATTTTATTTCTTTGTTTTTAGTTATAGTACCCTATCAATAGAAAGTGAGAAAAGTCTATAGTAAGGTACCTAAAGGATTGACAAAATAACTTAATTTAGACATTCGAGCTATTTGTCGCTAAGGAGTTCGGTTGTATGTTCCATATCTTGAATACTGCTGAACCTATTTTGATGAAACTTATACTGTCCCCTAAGTTGATAGATACTCAATCCAATAAAAAAAGAATGATCACGATCCGATTACTAATTTCTGAGGTATGCGTGGACAAACATACATAAACTTATGAAATTGGGCAAACGTGTTTAGAAGCACATACAGAATAACTTAGTCATTATTGTGCAATTCCAACAATATTTTTGAATTTATTTTTAATTGATGTCTGTAAAAACAGCTTTGCAATGGTTTAACTTCACAAGCTGCCTCGATTTTTTTATATCTATGGTGTTAAACATAGACTACTATTATATACAATAATATAATGTTAAAGCAGTGGCAACACTCGAATATTTAACTGTCAGCACGGGTGTGGCAAATGTTCGTTGTTTGGTCGTTTACATTTTTACATGATAAATAAAGCATCAAAATTGATATTAAAAAAGTTTTATGAGTGCATTATTTTAGTACAGAAAGACATCAAAATTACAACATGTACAAGCACTGCCTTTTTGGTTCTCTAATTATTCTTCTTTCAGTCATAAATGGTAAATAACGAATTATTTCGGTTGATGCCGCGGAATGTTTATTGAAAATAACTTTGGGTATTAACATTTATTTACAGTTTTAGGGCTGGAATGTTATGTTTGTGAAAATCAAGAGGACAACAATGAGAAATGTGTGAAAACTATAAAAAATTGTGAATATAACCAGGATGTATGCTTGACTGAAATCAAATGGGGCAGTACCCCGTATTGGTCACAAGGCGCAAAGAAACAGTATTATGTATCGAAGCGGTGTTCAAATAAGACGGAATGTGCGACTACTAGGCAGCGCTACATGCCACTGTGTACACACATATGGTACCAAGACTGGGTGTGTTCAGATTGTTGCCTCGGTGATAGATGCAACTACTATATAATAGTAAGTATTTTAATAAACCTTCAGCTCTAACATGTCAGTTTGTTTAATACCCATAGTTCTTCATGTTGACAGCCAGATCCTGAACATCTTATGATGCTTTATCTGATCTTAGCTTCTTATGCCTCCCGTTTTCACTAAATGTGTTTGTTTTTTTTTTCAGAGTGGAAGTGATGCTGTAAAACCAGTGTTCATTGTGTTATCAGGACTTCTTCTATTGAAGACTATGATTTTATAGAGACCCATGAAGTAACTTTTCAAACAAGACTTATATTTTAATCAGATACATACTTTAGTTCTATAGTGGAAAACTGAAAAACAGCAGCTGGCTGATGAGATTTGAAATGTTATATCTTAGTTTCTGACTACCTATAAGAATTTGTATTGTATTAAATGTTTCACTTATGCAAATAACAGACAATGAACATAAACTGCTATTGCCTTTGTCGGAGTAATATAAAAGTATCAAATATGGTAATAGTGACATATTTTGTTATTATAGGCAGCTATAAATCATTTCTATTGCTTTCTTTTTGACTAATTGAGAATTTAATAAGTAAAATGATAAGACTTGTGCTATGAGCATTTGCAGCTAATAATAGTGTTACAATTTTTTTTTTGTAATAATGCATGCACTTTGTCTAGTAAAATCTAATTAGTAATTTATAAAACTCACAAGTGGCCTCAGTTGTGTTGAATGTAGTAAGTATGTATGTTATTAGACAAGAATCTCTGTTTTTACTGTACAATTGTACATTAGATTAAGTTAAGTTTGTATGTTTACATATTCCGTCCAATTATGTGCTTTACTTTTATTATGGAGTAATATTTTTTATATGTAATGATGAGCTCCCATTTTGGGATGATAAAAACCAATTTTTTTTAAATAAATAAATTTTCATAATAAACTATTTATATTGTTGTTTAAAAATGTATGTCCTTTACTGTATTATGTTGGTTACAACCAATACACTAATAATACTATAGAACAGGACTTTGTTCATGACAAATCTGCAGTGGTGAAGTGCAGCTTATGGAAGGTTCTTTTTAGGGTTCCATACCCAAAGGGTAAAACGGGGACCCTATTACTGAGACTCCGCGATCCGTCTGTCTGTCTGTCTGTCACCAGGCTGTATCTCATGAACCGTGATAGTTAGACAGTTAAAATATTCATACATGTATTTCTGTTGCCGCTATAACAAATACTAAAAACAGAGTATAATAAATATTTAAGTAGTTTGTGTTTTTTGCGATAATGGTACGGAATCCTTCGTGAGTAAGTCTGACTCGCACTTGGCCGGTTTTTTCTTCTCAAATTTACTTCTGCAATCATACTTTGGGTTTTAATCAGATTGGTTGTTTCTTCTTTTAAGTCTGTAGGTAGAGTTTGAGGACTGGAGTCTATGCTTATAAGACTTGTAGGACGTTTCTACAGCCTCTTTAATAGTTGGAATCTGTAAGTACTCATGTACTTCTACGTTCTTTGTGAACCAATGAGCGCGTGTGTGTTTCGATACGCTATCCACAACGGCCACGGCCACGGCGATATTAAAAAAAAAACTATGCCATGATTTTGTAAAAATTTGTAAAAGAGGATTCCCATACCAAAAAGTTGTCATTGTCAAAGTTATGGGTAAATAATTATTTCTTTATTTGTCAAGCAACAGTTCGTTTTTTAAATGTATTTTTTTTTTTTTTTTTTTCGCACTTTTCATATCTGCCATCGGCTATTCAGCCATAATCAGATTTTCTGTCTTCTTTTTGTGTTTCAGGAGGTATTTCAGCAAATACTCTCCTCCCATCCTCAGAATGGTCAACCCTCAATTTAGTGTCTCTGGTCCAGTTGCAATATTTGCCATCGTTTCAGCTTTGTGATATGGTTATTATTATTTACCAGGTCCCTGGCGAGTTGGTTTGTATGCTTTTGAAGCCTATCTTTGTATTTTGTGGCGTATTTATTTACCTCCTCCTTAATGGTGGGTACATTTAGGTATTCATGTATTTCCACATTTCTTGCAAACCATGGTGCATTTGATATTGCTCTTAGAACATTATTCTGGAATCTTTGAAGGATTTCTAGGTTTGAGTTACTGGCAGATCCCCAGAGCTGAATTCCATATGACCATAAGGGTTTTATGATGCATTTATAAACCAATAGTTTATTGGACAGATTTAGCGGTGACTGTCGGCCAATTAACCAGTACAACCGTTTGAAATTGAGATCTGCTTCTTTCCTTTTAGCTTTTATATGATTGGCCCATGTTAACCTTCGATCTAGATGAAGCCCAAGGTACCTCACACAATTTTCTTTAGGTAGTTGTTCACCTCTTAGTGTTACAGGTGGACATTCTCCTCTACGGAGTGTGAATGTGATTTGTAGAGATTTGGATACACTTGGTTTAATTCTCCATTTTTCCAGCCACTCGTCTATTTTATACAGATGAGTTTGCAGCATTTCTGCTGCCACAGTAGGGTCGTTGTGACTTGCTAGGCAGGCAGTATCATCTGCATATGTTGCCGTTACTACATTCTCACTGCAAGGTAGGTCTGCTGTATTTATTGAGTACAAGACAGGACCAAGCACAGAGCCTTGAGGTACAGAGGCCCCAATGTCATACAACTGTGAAACTTCATCACCAAATTTAACTTGGAACTTTCTGCCCAGCAGGTATGATTTCAACACCATGTAATAAGAATTCGGCAACAAAGTTTTGAGCTTATACAGTAATCCTTGATGCCAGACTCTGTCAAATGCCTGTTGGATATCTAAGAAGACTGCAGCACAGTATTCTTTCTGTTCTAGCGATTGCCTTATCTTGTTTACCACACGATGGACCTGTTCAACCGTGGAATGCTGTTCCCGGAATCCAAACTGGTGGTTAGAAATGTATTTTTTATGGCAAATTTAAATGTTTGAGATGGGGTACCACGGGCAATAAAAATATATTTGATAAGGAGATTGTTATTCAGGGGGTTCCACGGGCAAAAATATTTGCTCGTGGTACCCCAAGGGGAACTAGACTGGGGGACCACGGGCAAGTACCGGTTTAAAAGTTTAAGGGTTTGAATGTTGCCGCTCCATTAAAACGTGGTAAACCGTGCGTTGCATTAGTACTGAAAATTAGGTAAATAACAGAATGAATTTGTAAAAATTTAGAAAAAAGTCCTAGGTTTATATTTTAGGAGCTGTAAGACTAAAAACGTATAGCCGCGCTGTAGAAACGGTGAAAAACACATTTACGCCAAAATTTTGCGGAAAAAGCATCGCAGACGTCTGAAGATTTTTTTAAACCCAGATTTCAATTTGTCAAAATTTGTAAAAACCAACAATAAAACCTAGGATTATATTTCAGGAGCTGTAACTGTAAGACTTAAACCCAATGGCTTTGGCCATAGAAACGGTGAAAACACGTTTACGCCGATATCTCGCTGAAAAAGCATCGCAGATGTCTGAAGTTTTTTGTAATATCTAGATTTAAATTGTAAAAATACACAAAAATATCCTAGGTTTATATTTCAGGAGGTGTAGTACGGTATCGCGGTAACGCGTATAAATAAGTTTTGATTATCTATCGAAGAAAGTAAGTATGGCTTAGCACGCACTGTGGTTTTTATTAGCGCGAATTTTTCTGCCCATTGAAGCTGCACGCATTGCGGTAAAAATATCGCGCTGAAATAATACCGCAAAAAAGCCGTGTTTAGCCACAGAATCCACCGCACCGCGGCGCGGATTAAATTCGCTCGAATGTTTTGAGCTCTATGAACAGGTTACAAAATTTGCGCGTATTTTTATCCGCAGTGCATGTTAGATTCAGTTCGCGGCAAAATATCGCAATTTGGTAACACGCTTAACGCCTTAGCGAGATCTTTTTTGTAAACAACACCTATTAATATGTAGTATATTAAATTTTTTGACTAGTTCAAATCTGATTTTTACAAAGACATCTTCGATGCTTTTTCACCGAGATATCGGCGACAACGTGTTTTTCAGCGTTTCAATGGCGCGGCCAAAAAGTGTTTTAGTCTTCCAGCTCCTGAAATATAAACCTAGGCTTATTTAATAATTTTTTTTTACCTATTCAATCTTCGCCATTGAAACGCACCCAGGAGCACAGCTCAAGATTTTTAATGATTTGTCTCGGAAGTGTTGTAGTACATGGAGATGTTTGAGTGGCTAACCGATCCCCGATAGTTCATATTGGCTTTAGGATACACTTGTAGATCAATAGTTTATTTTCCAAGCTAGTGATGACTGTCTATCCAAAAGCCAGTAGATGCCCCCATGTTTTCTGTTTGCTTGGTCCCTTTTGTGCTCGCGCCAGGTCTTCTGTCGATGTGCATACCAGGTACCGATATGACGATGCATTTCTGTATAGGGGCGTTTCTATCAAGTGTAACTGTTGGGCCTTTCTGACAGATTCGTGCGTGGATTCGCCATAGATCGACCGTACTTCATAATAATAGGTAGTCACGGGCAACAGTCTGTAGACCAGTGGTGAGCAACCTTTCCTAAGGAATTTCAGAGGGCCAGAAATCCAGAATTATAGGAAAAATGGATTTTGCAGTAAGTTGGTTTCGGATTGAGTTTTTGCGCCCCGCGCACCGCAACCTGCAACACAATAATGAACTACGCGGCTAGTCTAGCTGGCTTCTTTACCTATGCGTCTATTATTCTACTACTAAGTAGAATCTACTTTATACTTCTGGAGTCTGGACCGTCTAAATATAATTATCGCGGGCCATATACTATTCATGTCTAAGGACCGTCAGCGGGCCGGATTAAATGCTTTCGCGGGCCGGAAGCATTCATATGCAGAAGCAGCATATCACCCTGAGTAAAAATAACCTTAGAATAATGATAGGAACAATTACGGGCCATAACCTCCTTAACAAACATCTTTTTAATATAAGCGCCACGTAGAAGGCGTTTTTTCTGTTCTGTGGGCGCCACAGACACCCCGCTTTGCAGGGGCTGCCTTGACTCCTAGGAATCAGCCGCCCACGTCGTCCTGGAATGCGAGGCCGTGGTTCCGAAGAAATCCTTGGCACAATTCACCCACACACAATTTGGTTTGACGTGGGTAGGTCAGCAGTGTAAACAGTGTACAGGATAGGACCCAATACTAACCCCTGCGGTACTCCAGTTTCTATGGTATAAAGTGGACAAAGGCACTCTCAGCTTTAACTTGGAACAGTCGGTCCTCCAGGAAAGACTTCAGTATGCAGTGTGTGGTAAACAAGTTTTTAGTTTACTTATATGAGGCCCTTGTGCCTCGTTAACTCGGTCAAATGCCTGTTGTAGGCAAGGGCGGATCCAGGATTTTTTTCTGGGAGGGGCACAAGGGGCGGACAGGCAAAAAAATCAACAATAACTGTCAGAAATAAACTTGAAGTATCATACTTCATGTTTATTTCTACAAGTTCAAGTATGAACAGGAAGGGTTATGAAAGAGAAGAGTTTCACTCATGTTCTTTCTGTTCATCATCATCATTTCAGCCGAAAGACGTCCACTGCTGGACATAGGCCTCCCCCAGGCGTCGCCACATTGACCGATCCCGTGCGTCTCGCATCCAGCGCCTTCCCGCAACCTTAACCAGGTCATCGGTCCACCTAGTGGGAGGCCTTCCAACATATCGTCTTCCGGTTCGCGGTCGCCATTCCAGAACTTTTCGGCCCCAACGGCCATCCGTTCTGCGAGCAATGTGCCCTGCCCACTGCCACTTAAGTGTGGCAATTCTTCGGGCTATGTCGGTAACCCTGGTTCTCTTGCAGATCTCTACATTTCTGATTCAATCACGCAAGGACGGTTAACTATCATAAGTTCGAACAACATTTGACCGAATTTCATTTCACCTAAAACTTTTCAACTATTATCGTTTCGTTTTTTTCGTTACTCCAACGTTTTACTTGGTCGAAAAACTTTTTACCGAAGTTAAACTTAGCCGAAATAACATTTGTCAGAAATATTTATATTTAAACGCATATCAAAATAATAAGTGAGAGAAAAACAGTGGGCGAATACAAATGTTTAAAACAGCGACCTGAAAAAAAAATGTCGTCGGAGCCCCGCTCCGCGGGGCACCTATTTCTGTCTGCAGGGTCTAAAGTAACCTAACACGAAGGAGATGACGGGAGCTAAGTTCGCTAGCTTTGCTCGCACACTTCACCTCCCGTCATCCCCTTCGAACCTAACCTATCCGTGTCGGGGTGCCCTAAATTCCCGAGCTCGCTTCGCTCGCTCTTGGACAAACTCTTTGAAATAATTAATTAATAAAAATGTCTAATGCATGACAGCTATTAATAAATCATTTGCATGAAAATACGTAAACACAGACAAGACTGCGTGAAGTCGATTTTGCAGCGATTCGTTTTTGTCACCAAATTTTGTAGCACAACATATTGACTTTTATGACACTATTCAATTTTAAATTGAAAATGCTACCAAGTAACCGGCTATATCATCATCATCATCATTTCAGCCGAAAGACGTCCACTGCTGGACATAGGCCTCCCCCAGGCGTCGCCACATTGACCGATCCCGTGCGTCTCACATCCAGCGCCTTCCCGCAACCTTAACCAGGTCATCGGTCCATCTAGTGGGAGGCCTTCCAACATATCGTCTTCCGGTTCGCGGTCGCCATTCCAGAACTTTTCGGCCCCAACGGCCATCCGTTCTGCGAGCAATGTGCCCTGCCCACTGCCACTTAAGTTTGGCAATTCTTCGGGCTAAGTCGGTAACTTTGGTTCTCCTGCGGATATCATAATTACTGACGTGATCACGCAAGGAAATTCTGAGCATAGCCCTCTCCATTGCCCTTTGGGTGACTTTAAGCTTTCTGATAAGGCCCATTGTGAGCGACCACGTCTCGGTCCCATAGGTGATCACTGGCAACACACACTGGTCATAGACTTTTGTCTTGAGACATTGCGGTAAATTGGACGAGAAGATACCATGCAACTTCCGGAACGCCGCCCAGCCGAGTTGGATTCGACGGTTGACCTCTTTCTCGAAGTTGGATCTACCCAACTGGATCGTTTGTCCCAGGTAGACATAATCATCTACAACTTCAAGTAAAGAGTCTCCGATCTTGATAGGAGTGGGTGTTACATGGGCATTCATCATGACCTTGGTTTTGTCCATGTTCATTTGAAGAACCACTCTTTCAGAAGCTCTATTGAGGTCATCGAGCATTGTACTGAGGCTCTCCATGGTCTCAGCCATGAACACTATGTCGTCGGCAAACCGAAGGTGAGTGATGTACTCGCCATTAACGTTGATGCCAAGGGCCTTCCAATCTAGAACCTTGAAGACATCCTCCAGCGCAGCAGTGAACAGTTTCGGAGAAATGACGTCTCCCTGTCTCACGCCGCGCTGGAGAAGGATTGGTTTCGAGGTCTGATCCTGAAGACGGACTGACATGGTGGCGTTTTTGTACAAACACTTCAACACCTCAATGTACCGGTAGTCGATCTGGCACCGTTGAAGAGACTGCAGTTCAGCCCAAGTCTCGATCGAATCGAAGGCTTTCTCGTAGTCCACAAACGCTAAACAGAGAGGCAGGTTATACTCTTCGGTCTTCTGTATGACCTGCCGCAACGTATGTATATGGTCTACGGTGCTAAAGCCTTTTCGGAATCCGGCTTGTTCGGGAGGCTGGAAATCGTCAAACCTGCGCGCGAGACGATTCGTGATGACTCTTGAAAACAACTTGTAGACATGGCTAAGAAGTGAGATGGGCCTATAGTTCTTCAGCAGGGCATTGTCGCCCTTCTTGAAGAAGAGTACCACCACAACCCTGCACCATGCCTGTGGCGTTTTGCCCTCGAGTATGACGGCATCAAACAGCTTCTGAAGGGCCTTAAGGACCGGTTTTCCACCCGCCTTCAGGAGTTCAGCCGTGATTCCGTCATCACACGGCGCCTTGTTGTTTTTAAGCTGTTTCAGAGCCATCCTAATCTCGTACAGGCTGACGTCCGGCTATATATTTGTGACTAAATAAAATTCCCTAACATGTTGTTTCGATTTGGTGAAAATATGGCAAATGAAAAAAGTTCAAAAAAAGACTTCAGCCGAAAGCAAAAAGTTATTTTCTAAATCGGCGAAATGTAGATCGGAAAAATAATACATATGTCACATGATACTTCGATGATCTGAAAATATGTCAAAAAATGCATTTAGATAAAAAGCCTTCGGTCAATAGTTTTCGGTAATATGAAATTCGACCAAAAAATATTCGGAAAATTAATCGGTTCCCCGCAAGGACACCTCGAGCCTGGCCCTCTCCATTGCCCTTTGGGTGACTATAAGCTTTCTGATGAGGCCCATTGTGAGCGACCACGTCTCCATAAGTTCGTCTTGAGACACTGTGGTAAGTTGGACGATAAGAAACCGCACAGCTTCCCGAATGTTGCCCCGCCGAGTAGGATTCGACGGTTGACCTTTTTCTCGAGATTGGACCTGCCTAACTGGACCGTTTGTCCCAGGTAGACATGGTCGTCCACAGCTTCGGCTGCGGAGCCACCGATCTTGATAGGAGTAGGTGCGACGTGGGCGCTCAACATCACCTTGGTTTGTCCATGTTCATTTTTGGCCCCATTCTTTCGGAAGCTCTACTGAGGTCATCGAGCGTTGTACTGGGGTCCTCCATGATAGCTTTATAATCGGCGAATCGGCCTCTCCAGTCTAGAACCTTGAAGACATCCTCCAGTGCAGTGGTGAATAATTTCCTTCTGTTATTTTATTCATATATTTTAACAACTCTGTAATTTGATTTGCTTCTAGTATTTACTGTGATGGAATCTCCACAGTACACAAAATACCGTCTGGGGGGGGCACGTGCCCCCGTGCCCCCCCCCTAAATCCGCCCTTGGTTGTAGGTATGTCAAGAAAAGCTCCGGAACAATAGGTACTCTATTTTTTTCGTGATTGTCTGATTGTATAAATCACTCTTTACACTTGTTCTGCAGAACAATTCCTTTTCTCGGTAGATGATTCAGGATTTCTGCTGTATTCTGATCAAAACATAGTGCCCCTTTCCTCTTCAGTTGTCCAATGGACTTCCATACCTCTTTTGGGGTGCACAGTCATAGTAAAGACATTTGCTGATCGCTATCACCGATTTGACTCAACTTCTTCTTCAGGGTGCATGGTGTCGGGTTCATTTGGATTGAATATATTTTGCATGAATTCGGCAAAGATCTCGGTCTTTTGCATGCGGCATGCGGGAGTTCACCTGCCAAGGGTACTGGCTATGTTCTTCTCGTTATGTCTAAGCCACGCTCATCTGCCCGGCGATCTGTCGAACTACAGGCCAATAGCTTGCTACTGTCATTGCCAAGGTGCTTGACGGCTTGCTTGATAGGCATATGGCAACCCGAATTGATTTGCATGATGCGCAGTTTGGGTTCCTCCACGGAAAGTGCCATACTGTCTCTCAAGCATACTGTTCAGTACTACACGTCCAGGAAAACGCCTGTTAATGCGTGTTTCCTGGACCTTTCAAAAACGTTTGATCGTGCGCATAGAAGTTAAACTCTATCCAACCGACCAAATCGACCAATCACACAAAAACATCGCGTCATTCATCTCGCATGTGATGGATGGATAGAGTTTAACTTTATTGCGCACTTACGCAATACGGCTGGTGTCATACGATTTGCTGTGGCAGCATACTTCAGTTGACAGGAGGGATGTATCAATAGTCCGGTTTTGGTATAATAATCAGGTCAATTGTGTTCGGTGGGCAGGCTCGTTGTCGGATCTGTATAGGTTGAAGTGCGGTGTGAGACAGGGCGGCCTGACCTCGCCCCGCCTCTTCAGTCTGTACATAAACCGGTTGATCGTTGAGCTCAGCAGCACTTATCAGGGTTGTTATGTGGACGGAGTATGTGTCAACAATATTAGTTACGCTGATGATATGGTGTTGCTGAGCCCGTCGATTAACGCAATGATGAATCTGCTTATGATATTTTTTTAACCCACCGCACTATTCCCAAACCACTGCAAGTCCTGAAAGCCAGAATCAACAGTGGCAACAACCAGAAAAGCGCCGAGGCAATTCATCATCAGCTTAATGAAGCTCGACGAAGTCCCGGAGAATGTATTTAACTGTCTTGGATCCCGCAACGAAATTAATCAGAAAAGTATAGCGTAGGAGTAGGAAAAAATATAAATTTCCACTTCCCTCCATATCAAGCAGGAGACAGAACAAACAAGGCCAATAGGCACAAGGGGTCGTTTACAACAGGGATAAGCCCAGTTGCCTAGCACCACGGATAAAAATTAGGATTAATATTAATGGGTCCTAGCATTGTGAGCTGTTATATTTGATTTCAATATGTATGGCAAAAACGCTTAAACGCACGGAAATTTGTTCTAGTTTCCACAAGGCCCGTATAGTAAACAACTCCTGCTGCAGCCTGTACATTATTCAATATAATATTGCGTTAATTCTGCCAAAGAATACACTCCCATAAGATATGATGTGCAGATTGTACATATTATATTCGCAGTCAGATGTAGAACACTCACATAAAGGCGAGGCAACAAGCTTGAAGGAAAATAATTTACTTTTAAAGTTACCATGCTTATGATATGTGAGAGATATGCAGAGGCCCATGGGCTCAGATACAATGTAAAAAGAAGTGAGGTACTAGTCTTTAAGGCAGGCATTAAAACTAACCAGATTGTACCACAGTTGAAGTTTTGCGGAAGTTCCTTAAAGTAAGTAACAAGTTTCAAGTATCTGGGCCACTGGGTGTCCGAAGACCTCAAGGACAACTTGGATATTGAGCATGAGCGCAGGGCGTTGGCTGTTCGCTGCAATATGTTGGCTCGCAGATTTGCGGAATGCTCGACTGACGTAAAAGCTACGTTTTTACGTCAGTCATTCTATACATGCAGTCTGTGGATCAACTACAAGCGGAGGGCATATAGCGCTCTGCATGTTCAATATAATAATGCTTTCAGGATATTGATGGGGCTGCCACGCTACTGCAGTGCATCAGGCATGTTCGCGGAGGCGGAAATTGATGGCTTCCACGCCATCATGCGCAAGCGATGCGCCTCTATGATTCGCAGGATGCGTGGCAGCCCCAACAACATACCTACTGAAAAAAAAATAAGTAGTTGTATCTGGTAGTTATAAGTTATAATAACAATAGTTTGTCTGTATTTAACATAATTATTAGATTTTTAATTTGTATTTTATAGTTGGTTTTTAAATTTTCTGACATAAAAAGTGTAATTTTAGTCATATGAAATTTTATAATTGTACATTGTAATTTGCAAATTTCTGACATTTTAATTTTGTGTCATTCATATATAATTGATACTTGGATCTAAGTAGGTATTTAATATAAATTCATTAAATTGTTTTCGAGTCATGTACTGATTAGTAACATTAATTGAAAGGTGTAGGTACTAACTAACAAAGAATGGACTCCAAAATTGTCTGAATTTGAAATAAATTTAATTAAATTTTCCCCAGGTTGCCTCGCCCAGCTACCATTTCACTGTCTTAACGGAGGCATGTGATCTTGTGGCCGTTTTAGCGCCTTTGCGATTTTCCACAGGAAGTAGATATCCAATTTATGAGATGATAAAGTCTTCAGTTTGTCTTGAAGAGTGGCGTTTTCGTTTTCCGTCAGCATTTGCTTGAGAGTTTCTTTTGCGCTTTCAAAGTCAAAGCCAAAAATATTTATTTCAACTAGGCCATTAAGCGGCACTTTTGAACGTCAATAATAAAAATTTACAAGAAATAATAATTGATTCTACCAACCATTAAGAAAAGTAGCTTGTTATGGAGAAGAACGGACAAAAAATTCCATACATGCTTTTGAAAAAATTAAGTGGTTTACATTGTGGTTTACAATATATACATAAGTACATACATGAATAAATTCATCTATGTGAGGACGATGTACCCAGAATAGCACTACATACTATAATACTACGTATAAAGTATTAAAAGCAGTAACAGGTAAATTCATTAATTTGATGAATAGGAACATGGTTCTCACATACTTATCTACAAATATTGCATACATAGGTAACATACTTAACAACAACAACGGAACAGTGTGTGAGTAAATTTCTTAAGATTGCCCTAGTCGACGGCACGAACTATTTTGTGCGCGGGGTTAAAACGCATGCTATCTCATCCGACAACACGTGCGAAAGAGATAGATGCAGTGATGCACAGTAAGAAGCCAGTGGTGTAGCTAGGTAACCAAGGGCCCTGGGGCAAATGAAAAAATGGGGCCCACTGCTCTCTCACTGAAATAAAATGCTAAAATATGTCAATAAAACCTATATTAAGCATAATGTCGTTAGCTGGTGATTTTTAACCGACTTACCAAAAGGAGGAGGTTCTATGTTCGACATTATGTTTGTTTTCTTTTTTTTGTGTATGTTCACGTATATCTCCGTCAATTTTGGATCGATTTTGAAAATTATTTTTTTGTTTGCAAAAGTATGTTTCGAAATTGCTCCCATTTTAGTTTGGTGAAGATCTGATGAAGAACTTCGAAGAAATACAACAGAACTCTTCAATAAATTACGGTAAATCTCTCGGGATTGCTGCAATCGCATGTCTGTTTATTGTTTATACCATTTCATAACATAACATCACGGCAGTACGGTCTTAAGGGGTACGCAGATCTCTCATTTCACCGGTTATGTTCAAGTTTTATGATATCCGGGTAATCTATTCTGGCGTTATCTACCTTACTAAACAACTTGCCAATTATGTAGGTACAACTAAAAAGTGAAAAATAAAAAGCTTTTTTACAAAAAAATACTACCGACTTCCAAATAAAAAAACTACAAAGTGAAAAATAACTTTATTTTTGGAAGTCGGTGTCCATAAAGCAAAAAATTGGTACCTACCTACCTACAAAAGACACCGATTTTTCACTTTGTAGTTTTTTTATTTGGAAGTCGGTAGTATTTTATTGAAAAAAGCTTTTTATAATATTGATGTTTTAAAACAAAATAATACCACATCTGAATTCGAATGCTTACTATTCAACTATAATTTAATACTTAACCTCCTGCGTACATTTGTACTTCTCATACAGAGAGTTTGTATTAGAATAGAGGGAACATATTTACGACGAAACAGAAACTGTCAATTCTTTCGTTCTTGCTTATAGAAAAACTCTATGAAGAAAAAAGAGACAAACATAGACAAACGCTACCATCCTGAACGTCAAAGAGATAACTTTTTACTCACTGTTGTAACCCATCGGTTAGCAGCTCTAATTAAAGATTTTCGCTGTTTTCACGCTTTGTTTCGTTTATATCAGGAAGAATTTTGTTGTTTCATTATCTACATGAACCATGTCGTGTGTGGCTATCGGTTACAAGAGTAGACTGAGTGTATTAACAGGACATAATCAAAGGATATCTTTCCACAGGTGAGTTATCGACTAGCATACTGAAATTATTGTGCAGGGAATACATTTCATAGGCTGTCCGGAATAAAGGAATCTTAGTTCTAAATACGTCGAGGACGTGTAGTATCATTTAAACCTTTCTATTTAGTGAAATAATTAACTTTTATACGTTCGCTGATAGAGCTATGACAGTTTACGTACTTACGTTCTGATGTTAGAGATGTGACAAAAGTCACAAGAAAGATTTATCGATACTGTATTTTTATTTTACTTACTTTAATGTATTTCTTAAAGTTTATTTGTTATTATTAATCTAATATTGATTGTGCACAGGTTCCTAAGAGTACTTATTTAAGAAATAAGAGGATCAAGATTATAAAACGAGCTAACTGGAAACCTTCACCATATTCTCACTTTTGTTCACTGCATTTTATTGAATCATGCTATCGCTATCCCTCGACATGGATACAGGTTGATGAATCATGTTTATTTTCACATTTTATTTATTTAACCATTAATCTACTCACACATAATAAATAGACAAGAAGAAGGAACAGAAAATAGGTACAAAGGTATGCTTCTTTCTAACGAAATCTCTTCCAGCATACCTGCGAGAGGAGAGTTGCAAAAAAAGATATGTAGACACCGTGTGTAGAGTCTGGCCAACGAAAGTGTGATCTGAAAAACGCGGCAAATTCAAAAAAACCTAGTGTGGTATCACCAACTATACCTCTAGTTAAAAGTTTTGATACTTGTATTATTTGTATTGATTATAATTTATTTTTTGATTTATTGGCTCCGTTTGGTGAAGTGTGACGGAGCCGTGACTGTCATGGATGTGAGTTAAAAAACGAGTGTGTAGATTTATTTATTAGTATGTACATAATATTAACCCACTTAACATTTAATTTATTAATTACTTAATTATCATACTCAAAATCATAGTCCAAAAATTCAACCTCTAAGTATTCATCTGTATCTGAATCATCATCTACACTTATATAATTTTTTCCAATACTTCTTCTGTTATGTGATCTCTTTGTTTATATTTATTTTCCACATTTATTACATGGTCCGTCAATTTTTCCAGTCTTCTGCTGTTATTCGGCCAAATGAGGAACATTGAAACATAAACATAAGAAAAGGTATCATCATATCGTAAAAATATAACAATCAGCCAACATGGATCAAGATTACCAAGTCATACAATCACAGAATTTGACAGCTTATTAATGTTGCCATACCCCAACTTTGAAAATACCCCAGATCACGCTTTCGTTGGCCAGACTCTAGAACTTTTTAAAATTAAATTATTATATTTAAACCATTTTGTTATTATTTATTTTGTTACTTTTAAACTTATACATACTCGTCTTTGATCTTTTTTTCAGTCTTGCACAAGAACTAGCATACTATATATCAGTATAATATTGATGAGTACCTGTTTGTACATACAGATACAGTCGTACGAGTGTACCAAAAACTGTCACTTTGATCTCATGATGTACCTCGTTTTTGCACAAGGTATGAATAAACATTATTATACAACGCGTATAATGCGCAGAAAAATTACGAAAGAGTACAATTGTACTCTTACAATGACTAGTAAATTCACTCTTTGTACGAGTAGACATTGTCATTGTCGAGTTGACATTTTTTTATTTTTAATATTGTCCTGTTACTATTTAAGTGGTGTACAATAAAGTATATAATAAATAAATAAATAATAAAGAATCCCTAAAAAAACGTAGAATAATTAGCCGCAGTGAGGGACGATTCTTACAGATATTTGACCAAATTTGTATAAAATCCTCCTAAACTCGATAATATCGATATGACAGTGGCACAGATCTAGTTCTGATATATGTCTATAGATAAGTATCTATAGCATCTTCGGTCACACTGGCGCAAAAGATGGCATAGACAAAAGTATATCTATCTCTTTTTGCTTATGACGTTATCTGTTAGTGCGAAAGAGAATACCGATATTGAAATTGCGTCTTAAATATGTTACCTCTATTCTAATACAAACTCTCTGTTCTCATAGTACGTAAGAAATTTAAAAATCTGTGGACTTTATTTTCGTTGCCAGCACAAAGATATTTTACTTGCGACATCTAGTGACTTCTTGGCTGACGTCAAAAAAATTAAAACGTCAAATTTCATCCGTCTTCCTTTTTTTTTTTTTTTTTTTTTTTTTTTTTTTTTTTTTTTTTTTTTTTTTTTAAAACATTGCCCCACACTAGGAATTTCTTCCTGTATCGTGGGTACGTTTACAAACATATAAACTCACATACACAAACACCCAGAGCCGGAACAATTATCTGTAGGTCATACAAATTTTTGTTCCGTGCGGGAATCGAACCCGCGACACGCAGCGCAGCAGTCAATTGCTCAACCACTGCGCCAACCGTGCGCCTTTTTATAATGGCATTGAAAGGTAAACCCACTAGCGTGCGTGCGCGCAAAAATAAGTTAATCGATATTCACCAGTAATTATTTGCGTGATTTTATATTTTTTTTGTGTAAAACAACGTAATGATAGTTCAAACTAATGGTTTAGCGTATTATTTTCACAAAAATTCAAGTATTTGTCCTGTATTTTTTTGTTTTTTGCCAATGTCCTTTGCATAGTACTAAAGTATGCAATCAATATTTAGCACACGTGTCTTCCCGAGTACTATGTGAAGTACGTTGACGTTTGCATAAATTTTTTTAGAACTAAAAGACTATGCCATCATCTATGCTTTGGATGACTCCGTGTTCGATTATTACGGAGATGATTCAGACGAAGATCCGGCGTTCGTTCCACCAGAATTCAACCAAACAGGTCGTGATCACCGTGAAAGCATATCCAGTAGGTCGGATGAAGATCAGAATTTCTTGGATAGCCCTGTGGCATCGCCCGGTATGTCAGATGACTCAGACTTCACACCTTCCATTTCGTCGTACCAACCACGAGCAAGAGGACGTACAAGATCCACATCGCGGGGGATCAACCATGGATTGTGTTTGGGAGAAGCTGCCGTAATTCATATGACAAGATCGTTAGTTCCAGGATTTTTCAGTTCAGGTCTGACCTAGACTAGAGTCAAGAGCAAACCCATAAAAAAAAACTCTTCTTTGATTGTTTCTTCACCATGGCTAAACTTTGTGATGATGATGAATTACTAAGACTTCGATTTCATGGCACAGGTACTATTATGAAAAATAGATACCCATTCTAAAAACTGTGTGCTGAATGATGAGAAAGCGTTGAAGTAAAAGTAAGACAAGACCGTAAGCTCGCTGTAACATTGTGGCTTGATAATAAGCCAGTTCTGATGATGTCTACTTGTTATTATGATCAAGAACACGATGAATGCGAACGGTCACAAAAAAAGATAAAAAGTATATGAAAAGGTGAGCAGACCAGACGTTATAAAAAAGAATTTGGATGGCGCCGATCTTGCTGATCGGATGCTTTCCGTTTGTCCATCGCGCAATCGTACCAAGAAGCCGACAATTCGCGTGATTTCTCATCTTTTTGACCTATGCGTGGTAAATGATTGTAGAAACAAAAAACTATGAACTTTGACTATGATGATGAAGGTGAAATTGAATACGAAGAGCTTGAACCGAAACATAAAAAACGCAAGGTTCTTATCAAGCCGGTTCCTTCCAAAGAAAATCGCACCAAAAGTGCTACGCATTTGCCAGAATATGGTACAAAACAAAGGTGTTGCAAAAAGGATGGTTGTGGCAGAAAGACTACCGTGTTTTGTAAAAAAAACGATATTTATTTATGTTTTACACCTAATCGGAACTGTTTTATTGATTTTCAAGACTGTGAGAGATATAACTTCTATAAAACTTTCATGTAAAAATAAACTGACTAATCTTTTATGTTCCTACTACTGAATTACTGCAAGTTTGTATGTTGAAGTTGAGATTTTTGGAGAATATCTATAGAAGAAATTTATATTCTGTTGAATTTGAAAAAAAAAAAAAAACTCATTAATAAATATTTAAAATATATTATTTGATACCCATGTGTCCTAATTATCCTATATATCTAAGACAGAAATATGTTATGTCCTTTATAAATCACATGTTAGTTAAGTACCCTTGTACTTTGTGTAGGACATAGTGAATAACTGGTTTTTCCGATCTATGATTTTTTTCAATATTCTTTCAATAATCAATAGTAATCTAACTATGCAATACGAAAGTTTCAGATAAAAACTCCAAAAAAACCATGTCTGGTACTCAGGAGGTTAAGATAGCAGAGCCTACCAGAAAAATTAGCAAAACATGTATCTAATAGACAACTTTGCTCACAACTATCACAATAAATGCAAAGCAGAAGTGATTGATTTTGGATTATCTGATCACACAGCTCAGGTATTGAGATGTCTTGTTAAAAAAGTATGTCTGCTAAAGAACTAAAAAATTAAGCGTAGAGACTATAATAAGGAAAATCTTAAGAAGTTTAAAACTTGTAAAGATAAATTGTCTTTTTCAAAATAGTGACACAACTCGTGATCCAAATGTAGCCTAATAATATTTTCATTGATTTGTTTAAGTTATTTTACGATATCTGCTTTCCATTTAAATATATCACCATTAATGCACATCGAAAAGCTCATTGGGTAACAAGAGGTCTCAAGGCCTGCAGTATAAATAAACGTAAACTTTTATGGCAAAACAGAAAATAACCAAGCGTGGTAAACAAATCTAAACTGACCCAATATTCAAAAATATAATAAAATATATTAAACAACCATTTAAAAGACTTTTGAGACTAAGACGTAGGTACGGACTCATTCATTTTTCCTCGTATAAAATCTATCCCATTTTATTCTATGTTTGAAAACTCCTTGGTACTAAACATTTTAAATAATAATAATAATAATAATAAGCCCCCTAAACAACCACACGTCCTGATTGACCATCTAATCACGTGGGGGGCGGACACACGAATGAGAAATTACTGGCGTGGCTAACGTGGCTCTGGAAACCCATTCAACATGGAGACACGTTCAAAAAGAAAACGTATAGGACCGCTGCCCGGGGGCGATCGCCGGGGCGCACCTGGAGCTGACGCTGGGTGTCACAGCATGCGAACCGTCAGCGGTGAGGAGTTGAACAGGCGGGCTCCCACCGATAAAGATGCTACAGCCGCAAGCATTGACGATGGTGACAGACTGACGGACAGGATAAACACCCCTGTAGAACCGTACAGTCCAAGCACAGTCTCATACACACCTTCTAGGCCATCATCGCCATCCATACCATCGTCACCCATGCCATCACCATCATCACCTCCCATTACAAGTTTAAATACAGTCCTACCCAATACGACCTTGAATGTTGCGCGGGAGGTTAGCTCCTTTTTACCCGCGTCCACCAAGGCTGGAAAAGCAAGAGTTCGCATGAGATGGAGCAAAGAAGTAAACCTATTTATCATGCGAACTTACTTATACATCACTAAATTAGAGACCGATATGACCACCTACAGACAGCAATTGCATGAACTTTTTACACGCCAGTACCCAGAGATTACTGTGACAGAACAAAGGATTTCAGATCAAAGAAGAATTATAGTTAGGAACAAACTTCTGTCACAAGAAGTAATAGATCAGTTAAGAGAAGAAGTACGTATACATTTACAAGAAGAAACAGAAACTAATGAGAACGTTATCAATATCGCATTAATACAAAACACAACAGAAAATATACAACACGAACAAATACAATTGCCCGCTCATTCAGATCTTTACACACAATCTCAAACATTCTATCAGTCACAAGCATATTCACAAACCACGCATACATCTACACAAACCGATAGTATAACCGTAATGTTAGAAAATGACATTGAAGTTCTAACCGATATCGATCAAAATCAACCCACAGATATGCGTATTCAAGAGGTACACGATAAATTTAAAACAGCTCTTACTCTATATTCTGGAATGGACCCGGCAGCTCGACCAAAGCTGCCTAAGCTCAGATGCACACCAAAACTAAATCAACTTGTTAATTTATTTAATCAAAATATTCTCAACCAGTATATTAGCGAAGAAACACAATTAATAGACGTACATACTTTGATATACTGCACAGCATTAGTTATTTCAGAAGAACTTAATTATAAAATCACAGAAAATACAGGCAATTTTAGGCCAAGAAATAATAACAAACCAGCTTGGCAGCAGAGGCTTGAAAAAGATATAGAGAAACTTAGAGCAGGTTGTGGTAGACTAACCCAATATATTAACAACAATAGGTCAAACAAGGTAGTGAAAACAGTAGAAGCAATATTTAGGAATTCACACTAGACATGAAAGTGACAATAGGAAACCGGAAGAGTTATTAGATACTCTGAAACAGAAACTAGCACTCAAAGTTCACAGGTTAAGAAGATACAAGAAAGCACAGGAACGTAAAAATGATAATTCTTTATTTGCTATGAACGAAAAGAACTTCTATAGAAATTTACAGACTAAACAACAAAGTTACACATTAACCAAAAATACCGTAGAATTACCAACAGTAGAACAACTTGAAACATTTTGGTCTGGTATATGGGAAGAGCAAGTACAACATAACGATAAATCTAATTGGATAACAGACGAAGAAACAAGATGGAGTTCATTAGAAGAAATGGATTTCGTTGAATTTACTGAGTCTGACATTACTAGTATAACAGCAAGGCTCCACAACAGGAAATCCCCCGGTATTGATAAAATACATAATTACTGGTTTAAAAAATTAGAATCATTACATAAAATTTTAGCAAAAAACTTATCAGACATTATTTTAGGGAAACAAAATATACCCGAATTTCTAGCTACAGGAATAACCTACATGTTACCAAAAGCCAAATACTCACCACAGCCTTCCCAATACAGACCAATTACATGCCTACCCACAATATACAAGATCCTAACGTCAGCCATCACTACAAAAATCAATAAACACATAGAACGACACAACATAATAGCAGAAGAGCAAAAGGGCTGCAGACGAGGTCACATGGGGTGTAAGGAACAACTAGTTATAGATTCAATAATACATAAACACGCTGCTACAAAAAATAGAAATTTACACTGCACCTACATAGATTACAAAAAAGCTTTTGATAGCATTCCACACTCCTGGCTGATCCAAATATTGCAGATATATAAAATAAACCCAAAAATTATAAGCTTCTTGCAAAATATTATGCCCCGATGGAAAACTACTCTTCAATTAAATTGTCGCGACAACGTTGTAACAACACGACAAATTGCTATTAAAAAAGGCATTTATCAGGGAGATTCACTGAGCCCTCTATGGTTTTGTCTCGCTCTAAACCCCCTATCTCACCTACTGCAACGCAGTCAGGCCGGATATGGCTTAAAACACACAACAGAAGTAACCACTATCTCTCATCTTATCTATATGGATGACATTAAATTATACGCAAAAACAGAAAAAGATATGAAAAAATTAATAGAAATCACAACAGAATTCAGTAAAGACATTAACATGCAGTTTGGGCTAGACAAATGCAAAACAGTACACATAATTAGAGGCAAAATTAAACCCGGTGACTACGCAATTAACAATAATGACACTATTACAGCATTGGACCCAACAGATTTATATAAATACTTAGGATACAGGCAACTCAAGGGGCTAGATCACACAGCGATTAAACACACATTGAACACTGAATATAAGAGAAGAGTGATCGCAGTATGTAAAACTCAACTTTCAGGAAAGCATTTAATAAAGGCATTGAACACCTATGCGATACCAATACTTACGTATTCGTTTGGAGTGATCAAATGGTCAAAAACGGATATCCAACAAATAGAGAGAACAACACGCACCATACTCACTAAAAACAATAATTTACACCCTAAATCTGCAGTAGAAAGACTAACTATCAAACGACAATACGGAGGGAGAGGCCTTATAGACATTCATCATCTTTGGCAGAAACAAATAACTAGACTAAAATCATTCTTTGACACAAAATCTCACACAAGTAGCATACATAAAGCCACAGTCACAAACGATATTAACTACACCCCCCTTAACTTAAACGAAGGGACTACAAGTTACGATATCAACAATGACCCTCAAAAACAAAAGCTAGAAGATTGGAAGAAAAAGGTGCTACACGGACGACACCCCCATGATCTAGAACAGTCTCATATAGATACGATAGCTTCAAATAAATGGCTCAAAACTACAGGAAACACATAATTAAAGACCCCACAATAACGAATGACAAATGCCGCAGGTGTCGCAGTCAGCCAGAGACTATACAACACATTACAGGAGCATGCACAACGCTCACACAGACTGACTATACTCACAGACACAATCAAGTAGCAAACGTCATTCACCAAAATCTAGCAATAAAACATAAACTCATACAAGATACCAACACGCCGTACTATAAATACGTTCCACAAACTGTTCTAGAAAACACCACACATAAACTCTACTACGATCGCGCAATCCTAACCGACAGAACAGTTCACTTCAATAGACCAGATATTACTCTCCAAGACAAAGTTAATAAAATCACTTACCTTATAGATATCGCAGTCCCTAACACACATAATTTGCAAAGGACGATAGGAGAAAAAATAAGCAAATATGCGGAACTAAAGGAAGAGGTGACCAGAATCTGGCGGCAAGAAAAAGTTTACGTTGTACCAATAGTTGTCTCCACTACAGGTGTTATACCCAATCATCTCCACCATAGCCTCAAACTAATAGACGTAAAAGATTCAATTTACATTACACTTCAAAAAGCCGCAATTTTGAACACCTGCCGAATAGTGAGAAAGTTCATGCAAATTGAAGAAAATGAAACAGTTCACAACACTTCTTCATAATAAAAATTCACCACACGCTACATTGACTTGGCTATGTCCCGTTGATGTAGCTTAAACTAGCTAAAGAGCTAAGAAACAGTCCATGTTTACCAAAAATAATAATAATAATAATAATTTGATTTGATTTTTTTTTTTTTTTTTTCCAAATCCGAATAAAAACAATTTTAATAATGTATTACCCATATGTAAAAAAAAAACAAGAAGGAAAAAAAAAACCAGAAAAAATCGGAATAATGAAGCAAACAACACAATGTCAACTTAAGCAGGAATGCTGACAAGAAGCCAGGCCCGAGCCAAAAACACACGCCTACCACCTCCGGCCTCGTCGCCCAGCTCCGCCTCGCCGCCGCCGGAAACCAGCCCCACCGTGAGTGCTGTGACACCGGCCGTGGCAGTTGCGTCGAGCTCGAGCGACGAGTACTTCTCTCCGCCGACGACACCACCACCTGCGCGTCGACGGGGAGGACGCCGGCCGCCGGACAGCCTGGGACCTCAAGGCCCATCGGCCTCTGACAGGGTCCCCGCTCCCGGTGGAAGTGTGCAGCGCATGCGATGGACGCAATCGATCAACGAAAACGTCATGCGCGCATACTTTGGGGCTACAGAGGGGGGAAGTAAACTGACTGCGTACCGTGGTCGGATGCTCTCTCTGTTTCAGGTGCTTGAGCCAGCTGTCAACGTGTCGGCCCAACGTCTATCAGATCAGGTGCGGGTCATCCAGCGTAACCATATGCTGGATGACACCGTACTTGATAGACTGCGTGAGGAATCACGGAGTAGCCGTGTCTCGCCTGCCTTGCCTCCGGCCGCGGTGCAACTGCAACCCAGTGTATCACCGCGACCCGACCATGTTGGTGAGGATGACGATGATGAGGCTATATCCGTGAGTACCCAATGCAATGCACGATTGAGGAGCGCTTTAGAGTGTGCATTCCGAGAGTATCGTTCCACACCGCCTGAGCTTAGACCTCGACTACCTCGTCTGCCCATGCATAAGAAAAATAGGGCGCTGGTGTGTGCTCTAGATTCGCAGCTATCAAATGTTTTTGATAGCAGCAAAGACCTTGCCGATACCCACTCGATCTTGTACTGTGCGGCTGCAGCGGCATGTCGTGTAGCTAACGTCAAGTTTCCCAAAACTGACAGAGCTACACGACCAGCTATACCAGCTTGGCAGTACAGGATTGAGCATCGTATCGGTGAGGCTAGAGCACTCATCGGCAAGCTTATCTGCTTCAGGGAGGGCAACACTCGCCCTAGAGTGATGCGCTTTGTGAGGCGGGCGTTTTCGGGGACTGATATCAGTTCTCGAGATTATCTGTCCCGCGTCACAGAGCGTATCGACTTTCTGAAGCAGAAGATCTATGCATGGGCAAGCCGTATTCGTCGGTACAAGCGGCGAGTGGAGCGATACACTCAGAATCGCACATTCCAGAGCAACGAAAGGTGGGTTTATAGGGCTTGGGAGCGACCCGACCAAGGTGTGACTGACATGCGCCTACCGGATAATGACGCCATGTGTTCGTTTTGGCGCGATATCTGGTCGGTGCCTGTCAGTCACACCGAGGGTGACTGGACTCGGGAGGTCGAGCAAGCGTGCGATCCGATACCACAAATGGGGGCAATTACCATCAGCCCCCAAGATCTGGCTCGTGCAGTCCGTCCGTTGCCCAATTGGAAATCTCCAGGGCCAGACGGACTGCAAAACTTTTGGATTAAGTGGTTCCAAAGTTCGCACGCTCGTTTGGCATCTCAGTTCCAGTCTGCCTTAGAGTCAGGGTCGCTGCCCCAGTTCCTAACGACAGGAATAACCCACCTGCTCCATAAATCGGGTAGTACTGCGGAACCTAAAAATTATAGACCGATAACGTGTTTACCGACGGTCTATAAAGTTCTTACATCCATTCTGAGAGCGAAAATTAATCAACATATTGACAATAACTCCATCATGTCTGCTTCTCAGAATGGATGTAAGAATGGGTCCCGCGGTACTAAGGAGCTGCTCCTCATAGACATTGCTATTAGCCAACAGGTTCGCCGTTCCCGCAAGGATCTGGCGACATGTTGGATAGATTACAAGAAGGCCTATGACTCAGTGCCACATACATGGCTCATGAGGGTGCTGGAGTTGTATAAAATTGATGCAACACTGCGCGCCTTCCTGACGTCATGTATGGGGCAGTGGAGGACGGTCCTTCACTATCCAGGATGTCGACAGATTCAGGAAAACAGCGAACCTATAAGGATTGAGCGCGGAATATTTCAGGGCGACAGTCTGAGTCCTCTGTGGTTTTGTTTAGCCCTGAACCCTCTCAGTACACTGCTGGAGGGTTCGGGCCTAGGCTATCGGTTGAGAAGAGGTGGTCAGGTTATATCACACCTCCTTTACATGGATGATCTGAAGCTCTTTGCCCCCAACAACTTTCAACTGATGAAGCTACTGAAGGTGACAGAAACCTTCAGTGACGCCATCAGGATGGAATTTGGTGTGGACAAATGTGCAGTCATGCATGTAAAGCGAGGGGAGATTATGGAATCCGTGGGAATACAACTCTCGGATTCCATACACCTTCGATCCCTTTCCTCAACCGAAACTTACAAGTATTTGGGTATGTCGGAAGCATTAGGCATCAATGCTTGTGACGTGAAACAGTCGTTGAGGGAACGCTTCTTTGGCCGCCTGAATAAAGTACTAAATAGTCTTTTATCAGGCGGAAACAAGGTGCGCGCCTTCAACGGCTGGGTCATGCCGGTCTTGATGTATTCTTTCGGCATACTCAAATGGACTCAGACAGAACTTGACGCCCTGGATAGGAGAGTCCGCACGCTGCTTACCGCAAATCGTATGCATCACCCACGGTCATCGGTCATGAGACTGTATATCCCGCGGAAGTGTGGGGGTCGAGGCTTTTTAAATGCTAAGACCCTGCACAACCGCGAGGTATGCAGTCTTAGGGAATACTTCCAGGCCACTGACGTGGGTATGCATCGAGATGTGGTAGCGGTGGACAAGGGCCTTACCCCGCTCTCCTTGGCTAACGAGAACTGGCGCAAACCTATAGTATTAGATACTAATGACCGCAGGGAGGTATGGCAGAGCAAGGAGCTTCACGGACGCTTCTACCGGGTCCTACATGGGTCCGATGTAGATCTTTTAGCGTCCGTGGCCTGGCTTCGATTTGGTGACCTTTTCGGGGAAACCGAAGGTTTTGTCTTTGCGATTATGGACGAAGTTATGATGACGAACAACTACCGGAAATACATTGTGAAGGATGGCACAGTTGACATCTGTCGGGCATGTCACCGGCCGGGTGAATCTATCCGTCACATTATCTCCGGTTGTTCTAGTCTGGCTAACGGAGACTATTTGCATAGACACAACCTTGTAGCCAGGATTATCCATCAGCAACTTGCTCTTAAATACAATCTTGTGGAATCGGAAGTGCCTTACTATAAGTATGTGCCCGACCCAGTTCTCGAAAATGGCAATGTCACGCTGTATTGGGATCGGTCTATCATCACTGACAGGACTATTGTTGCCAATAAACCTGACATAGTGGTGATAGACCGACCAGAGCGTCGCGCAATGATTGTTGATATAGCGGTCCCCCATGACGAGAACCTCGTGAAGGAAAGGAGAGATAAGAAAAGCAAGTATCTTGATCTGGCTCGCGAGGTTGTCGACATGTGGGATGTGAATACAGCAGTCATTGTGCCGATAGTCGTGACGGCCAATGGTATAATAGCCAAGAGCCTCGACGAACATCTGAGGAGGCTCTCGTTGGGCAGCTGGATCAAGGGCTTGATCCAGAAAGCGGTACTCCTGGACACGGCGCGTATAGTCAGGAGGTTCCTCTCTCAGGAGCCCTGACCACCGGTAGCTTGGACCCTGTTCCCGATACCGGTGGGCTACTATTTTTGTATTTTTAAATGTTCTTATTATTATTTTTTATATAGAATAATATTTAAAAATGTAAAAATATGTATATAAAATAAATAAATGCAATAATAATTTTATTTGCTTTAACAGTGAGAAATAAATACATTAGTGTTTGAAGTGTCCCTTTAGGCAAATGATTGTCTGTGTTAGGACACTTCGCTCTTCCGAAGTTTGTTTTTATATTAAATAAGTTGGTACTCACAATTTCAATAATAGCAATTTAAAATGAATGAAGGTTATAGCGTTATCTATTAGCAATTTTGAATATCTATCTTAAAAGTAACGTAATGGTTGGTTGGAAGGTAATAGATTGTGTTTTGTGTATGCATCATGGTAGCTAAGTGTAGAAGTAAGTGTGCGAGTCCGTGAGGAGTGTATGCGTGCGAGTGCGTGTGGAGTGTATGTGTGCGAGGGCGTGTGAAGTGTATGTGTGCGACTGCGAGTGTAGGTGCCAAAATTACGATGTATGCTACAAGAGGGCTTCGGTGTCCTCATAAGTTAATGGTTTAATCCAGTTTGTTATGATTGTTTTACACTCTTTATGTTTCTTATTATACACGTAAATCTCTTTGTTCAATCGATTGTATAGTTGAGCTGAACGGTTTTTGTACTGTATCAGCGAACTTAGTTTTAGTTTTAGGAACCTCCGCTATGATGTCCCTTCTTCTTTTTAAGTTTAAGCTGGGAACATAAACGAGGGTTTTGTGTTTTTTTAGTACCGTTTTAACAATGTATAGTTTCCGCACCGAGAGTAAATGACTGATTTGGTAAAGACTTTGAGTAGGATATCTAAGGTTTTTGAAGTACATTATTTTTATCAGAGCTCGTTGAGCCCGCTCAAGGTCCATAAATTTTGTCTTAGCCGCACCCCCCCAAATGGGGATGCAGTACGCTAAGACAGACTGTACTAAAGCTACATAAATTTCGTTGAGTAGGTGTCTGCGAGAATTTCTGGTGATGGGTACTTTTTTGGGCACAATATGCCTCAGCGTTTTAAATATCCAACTGAGCTTTCTAATTCTGATTGTGACCTGTTCAAGATGGGGGTACCACGATAGGTTTTGGTCAACAATTATGCCAAGATATCTGGTTTGTGATACCTTATCTAGTGTTGGGCATGAGCAATTATATTCATCATCACACGTATGTACTTTAATGCTAAAGTCCGAGCTCGGTTGTGAGCGATGTGATATACTGAAGCACATGTAATTAGTTTTAGCTGTGTTAAGTGTGAGCAGGTTATTTTTGAGCCATAAAGCTATTAATGCCATTCCAACTTCAGCACTTCTGGCAACGTCGTGCCAGGACTTTCCAGTAAAGACCACAGCGGTATCGTCTGCATAAGCAAAGATTTTAGCATTATTGATTTTTAGGTTGCAGAGGTCATTAATGTAAAGCAGGAAGAGTGTAGGGCCAAGCACGCTTCCCTGAGGGACACCGAAAGTTACATTTTCATCATGGCTAACGTGCTCACCCACTTTTACCCTTTGCTAGGTATTCCTTTTTGTTAGGTATTCTATAAAAAGTTTGAGTGGGATTCCTCTCACACCTGAGGCTTCCAATTTGTGTATCAGGATGGGAACAGAGACGGTGTCAAAAGCCTTTTTTAAGTCCAGAAACACGGTCAGACATTTGCTACCACTGTCCAGATTATCAGCCACCAGAGAGCTGAGGGCAGTGACTGCATCCTCAGTTGAGACTCCTTGCCTGAATCCAAATTGTAGGCTACTTAAGGTATTGGATTTGTTAAGGAATTTAGTGAGCCGGTTATTTAATAGCTTTTCAATAATTTTGGAAATAGCTGGTAAAATGGATATGGGCCTGTAATTGTTTACATCGTCTCTGTCCCCTCCCTTGTGAACAGGAATAATAATAGATTTCTTAAGTGGGGCAGGGAAGATACCCTTTGTGAAGCAAAGATTAGTTAAGTGGGCGAGGATAGGGACAATTTCTTGACCTATGTATTTCAAGAAGCTAGTGGAGACATTGTCCCAACCAGGCGCGCTGTCTGATTTAAGGCTCATCAAGATCCTGTTCACTTCATCGGGATCAGTGTCCAGAAGAACAAATGAATTAACTTGAGTCGAGGATATGTCCACTTCAAAAGTCCTCGAGTTATTTTCTGTAGGTTGGATCTTTTGGGCTAGCTCTCTGCCAATGTTTACGAAATAGTTATTGATGAAATTAACGGATTCAGATGGACTTGGCTTCAAATGAAGTAGTTCAGAATTTTGGTTTTTAGTATTATTTGTGTATGTTAGAGTTTTTATATTTTTCCATAACAGTTTATTATTTGTGACTGAATTAGCAAGTAGATCCCTTTCGTATTTTCTTTTTAGTTTTTTGATTAGGTTATTACAATAGTTTCGATATCGTCGGTAGGTTATTTTTAAGATGTCATTAAATGGATCATTGCGGGTGTTTTTTTGAAGTTTGTTGCGATTCTTAATGCATCTTAATATACCGGCTGTCATCCACGGCTTAACTGTACGCTTACTGTTAGGAATTTTCTTTATAACAGTGCTGTGGTTAATAGATTCAGTTAATTTATGTAATAACGTGTCAATTAATTGGTCCGGATCGCTACAGAATAGGAGATCTGAAATTTTATTTTCTTTAAGATGTTTTAAGGCCTGTTCAAAATCAACGGTTGAAGTAGTTTTATTTGCAGTTTGTTTGTGTTTCAATCTTGATAGTTTTAGAAAAGTAGTGTAATGGTCGGTGATTGATGTATGTAGTATAACGATAGACGCCGATACCCTTTTTTTGTTTATTTTTAACATAAAGTGGTCTAAACAGTTAGATTCGCGTGTAGGGAAAGTATGACCAGGTAGTATGCCGTATAGTGATAACATGTTTAGGTAGTTTACCCTATTTCTATGTTCCTGCGATGGCTCCGAATCTTTAGTTTTAATATTAATGTTAATGTCCCCCGCTATGATTATACTCTGATGACGAGTTAAAGTATTTAGGTAGGTACTGAGAGAATCTATGAAACAGTCTGTGTTTGTGTTGGATGGGGAGCGGTACATGCAAAGAACAATAGAATTTAGTATTTCCAACTGGATACATGTTGACTGTGCCAAACTTAGCTCTTTTACTTTGGGTTTTAGTGTTTTTTTTACGTACACTACTACACCATCATTTTGATTTAAATGCCTTGTTGTCGAAAATGAAAGATAATTAGTAAGCTGCGGTATAGGTTTATTTGGGCTGAGCCAACATTCGGTCAGAATTATGACGTCGGTTTCAAATCGGAACGTGGATATTAGAAGAGAAAAATCGTCAAAATTGCGGAAAATGCTCCTAATATTTTGTGAAATTATGGTCAAATCGGTTCTAGCTATATTTATGTGTTTGTGGAGCTCTGAAGAGTCACTTATTTGTTTAGTGTCCGCAACTTCTATACTGTCTATCTCACCAAGAGTTTGTAGGGTATCATCCATCTGTAATATTTAAAGGTTCAATAGACGTAGCAGCGTTACATGTTTTAGTTCTGTTGTATACGAGTGGATTATGACATTTAATACATATGGTATATCGATTAAGATTCAAAAGAGAATGCTGTGATATTATATTTTTTATGACACCGAATATGTTTGTGTATGCGTGTGAATCAGATGTATGTGTTATGTTGGAGTTAATTAAAATTATGCATGCATAAAGAAAATTTTGTAGAAGGTCGTAAATTAACGAATTAGCCACAATTATAGTTATATAAACTAAAAATAACAATTCCAACCGACATAATACGAAGAACTTAGAATAATAATGTTCTAAGATGGGGATAAAATATTGGGGGTATGTTTGAAATTGACATTTTAACAAAATGAATGTGAAGAATTTACGAGAATACATTTTATCCTTACGTTTAGCAAAAAATAGTTATTACAACTTCTGAGGGTACATTATAACTTTGTTAGATGTTGTGAAAAATTTAGCGACAGATATGGTTATACCCACTAAGAAGAAACATTTTAAACAAATTAAGTTGAACAATATTAGTGTGATAAAATTAAGAGGGTACATTTGAATTTTGCATTTTAACAAAATAAATGTGATGAATTTACGAGGGTATATTTTATGTTTACGTTTTAAAAATATTGGTTTATCAGATTTATGAGGGTACACATTAACTTTGCTAGATGCATAAAGTAAACACTGTTGATAACTTTGAACAAAGAGTCATTGAGCTCCTATGAGCTTTTGTACCTGCTCTTCACTTCTAATTGCTATGGTAGGCGAGCGTTCATCCTTCTTTACGTAGACCTTGCCATACGCTGTCCAGCAAAGTTAAATTGAGATATACATTTAAAACTCAACTGCAAAACTAATAAATGATAAATGATTTATTTTCTGTAAGTTGGTTTGTACAAACACTTTCACATGTCGATCATATTTTTTAAAACTAGATGAGGTCGGCGTTTCCTGTCTGACTACTCTGAGAAGAAAGGCCGAAACAAACTCAGAGGTCACAGTCTCTTTTAAAGTCCAGACAAAAACTTGGTTAGATCATGTGAAGACCATGTAGACTGATGTCTGAAATGGTCTTTTGAGAAAAGAACCAGCCAGATTGAGTGGACCTGTCCAGTCAGTGCACGCATTTGTCAATAACCGTGCAGCTCAACTTAGAATTTAAGGAGCTCAACGAATTGACGAACAATACCAAAGAAAGGACATTCGGGTAGGCCGCATAAATACTCAAACTGCCAGACCATGATTAAAAACTAACTAAGATAAATTAAAATTAAAAAAAAGAATAATCCACATAGTCTTCACATTCACAATAATTAAAATAAAATAATATAATACTTTAAAAAGTAAATATTCTTGTCATTGCAAGAAAAATTAAAAAAATAAAAATATAATTAAAAACTAAATCCACGAAGCAAAATAAAAAAAATAAAAAACGAAATTAACTGGAGCAGCTCAATCCCAAGCCTTTTTGTCCTCAACGTAATCTTTAATGTTATAAAACGCTTTCTGGCACAACTTACGTTTAATGAATGATTTGAATTTATTAACACTTAAACCATGTACGTCGCTTGGAAGCTTATTATAAAAGCGTACACATTGACATCTAAACGAGCCACCTATTTTCTTGAGCCTTGTTGTAGGTACTACAAATTTGTGTTTGTTCCTAGTATTTATGTTATGGATATCACTGTATTTTTTAAACAATTTTATATTTTTATGGGCATATAAAAGATTTTCATAAATATACTGAGAAGGCACAGTCATTACATTAATCTCCTTAAATTTCTCTCTGAGAGAGTGTCTCGGGCTTAATTTATAAATTGATCGACAAGCTCTTTTCTGCAAAACAAAGATAGTCTGGATGTCGGCGGCATTTCCCCACAACAGAATACCATACGACATTACACTATGAAAATAGCTAAAGTATACTAAACGGGCTGTCTCTATGTCAGTTAAATTACGAATCTTTCTAACAGCATATGCTGCGGAGCTTAGCTTCTTTGACAATTTATCTATATGTGGGCCCCACTGAAGCTTAGCATCCAAAGTTAGGCCTAAGAATACTGTGCTATTTTCAGGATTCAATTCTTCGCCCTTTAACATCACATCAGTTTTCACCTGCCTAACGTGAGGTAGGGTAAACTTAATGCATTTGGTTTTTTTTCCATTTAAAAGTAAATTGTTAACATTGAACCAGTGAACTACATTTGAGATCGCGCTATTTACATCGTCAGTAACCAGCTGCTGACGTTTAAGTTTAAACAAAAGTGAAGTATCATCCGCAAACAACACTATATCATGGTTATCCTTTATGAGGTAAGGCAAGTCATTAATATAAATAAGAAACAAGAAAGGGCCAAGAATTGAACCCTGTGGGACTCCCATTGTTACTATAGATCCGGGAGATCTTTTTCCATTAACGTCAACGCTCTGAATCCTATTACTCAAGTATGAAATAAGAAGAGCCAGAGCGCTGTTCCGGATCCCGTAGTGGCGGAGGTTCCTGATTAGTGTTTCATGAAGAACACAATCAAATGCCTTGGACAAATCACAAAATATTCCCAAGGCATCGCACTTATCTTCCCATGCATTATAAATATGTCCTAAAAGCTCAACACCATTAGTAGTTGAACGACCCCTTGTAAAACCGAACTGTTTGCTATGTAATAATTTATGTTTATTAAAAAATCTTTGCAATTGCTCTAAAATTAATGTCTCAAATATTTTACTAAACGTAGGTAGTACTGAAATAGGTCTATAATTTGTAGGGTCTGAAGTACTACCTGATTTAAACAAAGGTATTATTTTACTATTTTTCATTAGGTCAGGAAACTCCCCACTGTCGATACAATTATTAAAGATAATAGCTAAACTAGGTGCGACAATGTCAATAATGGACTTAGCAACTTCTACAGAATGTCCCCACAGATCTGCAGTCTTTTTAACATTTAAAGTGTGAAAGGTTTTAATTATGTCTCTACAAGTAATGTGTTCAAAAAGAAATTCCGAATCACAAACATTAACATTTTCTTTTAGTATAGACTCAGCAACAGAAGGTGATGAGTTTAGGGATATAGTAGTTGAAATGGGAATATCTGAAAAGAAATTTTCAAAAGCCACTGCGACTTGTGAGTCTGATTTTATGATGTTGTCATTAATAGATAGGCTGTAGTCAATATTCCGGTTACCAGATCTTCCCGTTTCACTATTAATAATATTCCAAGTCGTTTTAATAACATTACTACTACTTTTAATCTTCGAACTCAAATAACGCGACTTGGCCAAACAACAAACTTTTTTAAATAATTTTGAATAATTTCTAACATATAAATTAAATTCAGCAGTGTTTACATAAGTCCTTTCACTGTACAGCTCATAAAGCCGTGTTCTGCTTTTATGAATACCAATGGTAGCCCAATCACCGAATGAAGCATTACTATTAACCGAGATAGTTTTGGGAATAAAAGTGGAATTAAATTGTCTACAGTATATATTAAAAAAATCATCATATAGATGATTAGGTTTAGAATTAATTGCCAATATTGGTAATTCATTAATAAGTTTAACTTTAAAAGCTGCCAAGCGACTTGCAGTTTTGGGGTTAACAGCAGTGAACGAAAATAAACATGGAAGCATTCCTAGCTTTAAAAAATGACCCAACGCACATTGTGCTGCGGTGGGCGGGGCTTACCGATCGTGCCGCTCACGCTTTTAGTTCGTCTGCAGTAGGCATAAGCGGCGGTCGACTAATATTTATTGATTTTCTCGTGTTAAATATTTAAAAATGCCTTCTTGTGCAGTGAATTGGTGCATAAATAAATCACATTTGCATAACAAGAATGTTGGAATTAGTTTTCACGTGTATATACATCGCTATTATTTATATTTCTATTAAAAATGAAGTATGCCAAGAAATCTATGGGGATGATGTTATGCCAACCAAACAATTTACTTTTCTACCTGACAATAATGACAAATATAATTTTGATTACAATTTATGATACAATTCACGCTATTTTTTTTTCTATGGGGACGGCACTATGCAAAATATACTAAGTTATTGTAGGTACATAAAAGTTCCTTTAATCTCATGGAGAAAATAGATATCGTTGCTGTATCTTTATCTTTTCTAATATCTTTTTGGTCGTCCCGAAAAGATATTTTTTAATACAATAAAAGATGTTTAACACGAATTGCGGTAGGAGTTGACTAGTAGAAACCTTCACGCGAAAAAGCGTTCATATTTGCGATTTTCTTCTTTCAAATTTGGTAAAACATAAATCCAAGATTGCGGCTGCGAAAACTTTCCTATTTTTCATCATGAATTTAGTTTTCGAGGGTGCTAAAGTCGATTGAGAGGTTAAAAAAATCCAAGACGGCACTAAATAAAATAAATGTTTTTGTTTAAATCATACGTGAGAAGGAACTTCGTTCCTCACTGTGGTCCTCTGACCACACACGCTTTTTTATGCTTCTTTTACTTTCTTTCAGATTATTTTAAAACCATCACTATCATAATTAATAATTGCATTGCACCATATTGCATAAAACATCCCGGGCGACGCGAATGGTGGACGCAGTGGCGTCGTAGAAATGTCGTTAGCGGCCTATACGTTAGATGGTAATTTAAACCCAAACTATCAGCAAATAAGGTCTATTTTTAACTGTGCATCATGAGTTGTAATGATATTGTTTGTGTACTTTGGCTAGTTTAGCGAATCAGTGGCGGGGTTTTGATGTGTGAGTTTGTTTGGGATTTTGAGTCAAGATGCGCGCTTAGTTCCTTCGAAGTAATGCTTCCATGTTTATTTCCGTTCACTGGTTAACAGTGATATCCTTTTTAGCCACTTTGTTATTTTGGTTTGGTATAGTAATCCTCTGCCCGCAATGATCAGAATCTAGTAAATTTATAATTTCTTTGTGGACTGGTATAACATTAGTATAAATATTATCTAAGCATGTGGCACTAGTAGGGGTTATTCTTGTGGGCTCCAAAAATAGGTTTACAAGATTGTAGGACTAAAACAGACTTTTTATTTTACTACAAAATAAAAAGTCTGTTTCAGTACTAATGATCACAAAAAAGTAAATAAACTAAATACACGAATATACATAAACAGATAATTGGAGAACATTAACGCTGTGACGATACTGCCAACTTCTTACGAATGTGCTCGCGAACTTTCACTTTGAATGCTAATCGATTGGGTGCATTCCACAGAGAAATAGACTGAACGAAGAAAGAACAGTGAATGAAGTCAGTCCGGTGAGTGGGACATTGAAGAAGACGGTTGTGTGAAGAGCGAAGATTTTTATTGTAGTTGGCGCAAATATATTGAAAGTGAGGGGCCAGATAACTAGGAGCATTGGAGGATGCAAGAAATGAAAACAAGGTAGTTAATGCCCTTTGCTCTCTGCGCTGGCGTATGGGCAACCACTTTAAAATTGAGCGATGCGCAGAGACATGGTCATATTTACGCAAATTAAAAACAAATCGAATGCAGTAATTTAGAAGACGGTCAAGTTTGTTGAGGAGATCTGCATTCAGGTCATAATAGCACACGTCACCATAGTCGATAATAGGAAAAATTAATGTCTGCACAAGCATTGCCTTCATGTTCGAGGATAAAACATTTTTTAAACGATACAGAGTCCGCAACGTTCCAGTGATCTTCTGACTGACACTAGTAACTTGAGTAGTTAAGGGTGCTATCGATGCGCAAGCCTAGGTCCTTTACGTCAGTGCTAAAAGGAACAATCTTACCGTCAAACAGAACGGTGGCAAAGTTGCACTATCCACTTTACCGATATTTCGAGGACTCTTAATGATGATCGCCTGACACTTATTGGGGTTTACAGCAACGCCAAACCTATAAGACCAGGCTTTTATAGCCATTAAGTCCTCGTTTAATTTTTCGATAACATTTTATTCACGAGCGAGCGAAGCGAGTAAGTGAAAAAATCGACACGAGTCGGAAATCATCTTACGTACGTGTATCATACAACATTTTACTATGCACTGTGCGAGGAAATAAAAAAATATATCTGAACCAAGCAAGAAATTAATAAATGGCGGGCTTATTCAAGGCGCTCAGCATACCACAGATTGACTAATAGTTCCCTGCTCCTCGGGCATATCTACTGCGCATATGCAAATAGCTGTCACGTCGTAACGCAAAAAGGCACGAGCAAAATACACGTTCTGCCAAACATATTTATTGAACAAAATCTAAATCTAGAGTAATTAAAAACGCCTTTAAAGTAGTAGTTTTATTTTACCTTTTATATTAATGATAATCTGTACTTAACTAATTTGTAAAAGTTTTCTCAAATAATAAAAACTATGCGTCGGGCTGACGTTGGAGTCAGCCCGACGCATAGTTAGATAGCATAGCACGCACAGAAAAGTAAAAAGCACTAGTTAAAAAAAGTGACACTTTCCGCACAGTTTGGCTGCTTGGAAAACGGTCTTTTCGAGGACATGTATTGTAAAATAAATTGAGGGTCTTCATCGAAATCATCAACCGAATCCCAAGTAAACATTATGTACGTCTACACGTTGCAAAGGTTCGATGTATACTGTTATGTTCATGGTATACACATATTCGGAGTATATTATTATACCATGGTTATGTTTAGAAATAGCGCCAGAGCGCGCCACGACACGCCACGTCGATGTATTTCCGCCTAGAAGCCCCCAGCACTGCTCTGGCGAGACACGACACGCCAGGCAAATGTGTTTCTACACCGCGTGGCTCGTAGCGCGCCGCGCCATTCATTCAACGACGCGAACTCGTAGCGGAGGAAGCGGACGCTTGTATGCGTCGTGTTGAAAATGACCGACGAGCTTATTGAACTTGTATGTCAATGTACACGTACAGTTTTGTATGACATGACAAGTGTAACGATCATTTGATAAGTACCCTAATTGTGTAAGTTCAAAGAATAGCGCAAGGTACGCTTTCCTTGCATTCATTGCTTCATATATTCAAAAATCCTTTCAACTGTCAGCGACGAAACCCCGTCTACAAGCTGATTAGGTAATACAACGAAGTTTATGCAATACCTACTCATCATCATCATCATATCAGCCGAAAGACGTCCACTGCTGCTCCCCCAAGCGTCGCCACATTGACCTACTCGTGCAAGAACCTTAAGTACATCTAATAAGATTTCAACTAGTAAGTAAGATAACTAAACAGATTGTAAGCAAATGACGAAGTACTTAGTGATAATTATTTCTTGTTATATACTAATAAGAGTGTTGTATTTGTTTTGTTTTATGTCCAACTAGCATGTACAATCATATAGAATCCTAATTTGAACATTAAAAGTTGATATAGATAGTTTTTTAAAGAATTGGAGACATGTTATTAAACCTACGCGAGGAACTTGAAAACGTGATTTTTGTTTGATGGATGGATACTTTTTGATGAAGTTAGTGTCAAATGAAAGGTATTGGTCTAAAACCATTTTATCCGTTTGAATTATATAAATCGGTCCACCCGTTTCCGAGATAAGCGCATAACATTATAATCAAAATGTAAACAAACCGATTTTTTTGTTTTTGTTCTAGAAACTTTTTAATTTGAATTTGCCTTGCCTTCTTTTTTTTGATTTTGTTCTAAAGAAGTTTCATTGCTAGGAGAAATTTATTTATTTATTAACATTTCATGCAAAATAAAGGTACATAGGTAGACTTAAAGCGTGGTATTCTCTACCAGTCAACCAAGGTGGTGGAAGGGTGGTGGAGATATAACATGGCAGGTGCATAGAAATAAATTGAAGGTCTTCATCGAAATCATCATGCGAATCCGAATTAAATATTAAGTACGTATACACGTTGCAAAGCAAAGGTTCGATGTAGGTATACTAATCAGAAATAGTGCCAGAGCGCGCCACGACGCGCCAGCTTAGTGTACACTCAGCGCCACGACACGCCACGCCATGCAAATGTGTTTCCGGTTTCCGCCTTCATATATTATTTATAGATTGAGAAGTCATATAACTACCGAGATATCTTATACCTACCCAAAACATACATAACATTGAGAAGTTCCCGTGGCCATCTGTGGTCTTCTTCATCAGTTCCACTTCACCAAATAATACTTTCTGAAAGCAAATGCTTGTTTTAATTTTATGTGTTTGTTATTTTCAATTTATGCTATTTCTAGCTACCCATCATGACAGCAGCATAGCGTTCTTTATTTCCAAGGGTCGGAGAAGTGACGATATGTAATGAATGGTCACCCTGCACCAGTATCGCACCCACACGTTGGATTTAAAAATAAAATAATTTTATCACTAGCTTGCTTGAGCAAAAATGTGTTAAAATATTCTATATGGATAGAATTAAATAATTAAGATAAATCTATCCTCCTCTACGAAATATAAATAGTAGGTATATCATATAATCATTTCCCATACATATTAATAGTTTGTGTCTTACATATATTTTTAAGTATCAAAATAAGCTAGGTCTGGCAAATGAAAGTAGACACTCGAATTATTTGCAAACTTTTTATATGGCAATGCTATACTAATGTCAACATCAATTTTTGGTGATTTGTTGTGGTCTTGATAATAGCATATAATTAAGTGAAAAATTAATAAGACAATTCAAAGTGGATTACGGGAGATATCGTTTCGCATGATGTCTAAATATCAAGGAAAACATCAGGAGAAAGAAGTCGAATTAAAAAAATCCTAAGATTTTTTACGTGTGGTGTTAGATTTCTTAAGTTATTATGACGCTAATAAGTTGAATAAACCAAAATTATTACGGAATACTGTTGTTTTTTTATTGAGATTGATACATAATATCTAAAATATTACCTACCTCAATTACCTATTGTATTTTTATTCAGACGAAATAAAATAAATATTTCTAAAGTATCAAATTAGGTTATTCCAGTTATTTCATACTAGTTTTGGGGTTGCTATGCTGATATTTTTTAAATTTTCCGCGCTTTTTCAGTCTCTACTTTCGTTTGCCAGACTTCTAAAAAGCAATTTTAAGCACCCATTTTTTAAATACCTGGACTTCCCCCTTTGGTAAAACTCCCCGGTGATAGGCCCCTCCCAGTTGCAAATCTTGTGTGCACCCCTGCCCTGCACCCCTCTGCGTCCTTACCTCAGCAAGCATTGGAGATCAATTCGTATTTAGAAACTAAGTCGAATACTCGATAAAACTTTACTCAATTTTATCAAACATCACTAGTTACCTAGTACTACTACTACTACTAGTACTAGTACCAGTAGCACCACCACCAGCAGTACCTAGTACTAGTAGTTACTAGTTATCACTAGTTAACTAGTGATGTTGATAATTTTTTTAATTGAGTAATGTTTTATCGAGTATTCGACTTAGTTTCTAAATACGAATTGATCTCCAATGCTTATGCTTACGAAGTGATAAAATTGAGTAATGTTTTATCGAGTATTTATATTTTGACCAAGAAGGTCGAGATTTATTTGGCTTCTTTACATACTGCTTCCGGCAGCAGCCAGTACTGGCCGCTACACCAGCCGTCCTAAAGTGGAGAAGTGCATTTAATGTTGTAATTAATACAAAAACAGTTTTCTCGTGTTGCGGCATAATGTGTTCGGGCCTTTACAAATGCCATTAACTTGCAACACCAATTATACATGGACATCGGACATCCCTATTATACATTATATTATAGTCTGTGGTTTCCAGCCTGCCAGAGTGCCAACTGCCAAGCTATTACTATACTCTATGGCTGTGCTGCTGTTAGCCAACCAACTGCCAAGTGCCAGCGAACACCAGCAGCGGTAGCGGCAGTGATATTTTCACTTCTTCCTAAAAAGTGATTTGTTTTACGATTCACAATGAATTGGAATGCATTTAACTTATATAATTACAAAACGCTTGCTTGTGTCCTTTTTCTGGTAAGAATTTGTAATGTCAAAATGTCTGAAAATCTTTTCATAAAAAGTGCATTAATGGATTGTTGATTTTATGGTCTATTATGAATAAGTAATTGCTGCTTAATCTCCGAGGATTGTTATGTTTCAGATATGCCATAGTTTTTACAACCCCACCGATAGCGGTGCTGTGCAAATTACTCAAAGTAATTTGGATATGGTATTGGGTGAGTTTCATACCTACTCCACGTTTTCTAGAAGCTTATTATTTTCTTCCGTATTGTGGAGATAACGTACATATTTTCCTCATTCTGTCAAGTTATCTTTATTTTGTTTTTGTCAACACAATCTGTTGTTTATATATTTATATCTTCCAAATCTGACCAAACTGAGTAATTGATTCACATCATGGTTGTATAGGGAAAATTTGTTATGGCTCATTTGTGTATTGATAATTTAACTAGATCTCTTCTGTTATTTATATCAGTTCAGAGACTTCTAATTATATTATTGAGCTCTTAGAAGCAATTAAAAGTACTTCTAATGAACAGAAAGGTAGCCACATCATCAGGTATAATTAAATAAAACCATCAAAGTAAACAAACAAATATTATATCAGTAATCTTATCAAAAATTACATCATAAAGAAGTTAATTCTGGTATTTTATTTGTACTTGGCTATGCTTTTTTTTTATTGTTTCATTTAAAGTATACCTCAATTTTTATTGCCATTAGTAATCTTAGAAATGTTCACTACACTGCTACATATCAATAATAGCATACAACAGTGTTTCTAAAAAAATAATTAAATACTGGTGAAAGTTCAATAATTTTATGTAGATAATAGAAGTTCTGTTGACGGCAAACAAAGTTCACTACACAGAATTTCTGTTATGCCCAAATTAATAAATAATTGACTTTCTGTATAAGGTTGCAATTAATTAACATTATGCATCATTGACAATATTTGTTATTTCAGCTTCCAATGAAATAGTGTTCTTAAATTTTTATGCTGAGTGGTGCAAATTCAGTAATATGCTGATGCCAATATTTGACGAGGCTGCTGATGAAGTAACAAAAGCAGGTTATGACACTGGGAAGGTGGTCATGGGTAAAGTGGACTGTGACAAGGAAGGAGCTGTAGCAACTAGGTTCCACATTACCAAGTATCCCACTTTAAAAATGTTCCGAAATGGCATGCCAGCCAAGAAAGAGTACCGAGGTGAGAAAATAATAAAATGCATACAAATTATAAACACAATTAAGAAAAAAAAAGTGTTTGGGACAATTTGTATGCTATTGGTTTGTTATCATAATTTAATTCAATTGTCTATCGCTGTAATGCACTTGAAACTTTAATTTAAAACATAAAAAACAAACTTGTTTGTCTAATACTTGATTTGTTATCTGTAGCAGTAACAGTAATATTTCAGACAAATTTCTAAGTGTAAATTTTCCCTTTAATTCATTAAAAAGTTATGAGTTTACTAATGTTTATGTTACCTAATTTATTTTTAGGCCAGCGCTCAGTTGAAGCCTTTGCCGATTTCATCAAGAAACAGCTAACGGATGCTGTTGTCACATTCGGTGCTATCAAGGAGTTACATGATCTCAGTGAGGACAAGAGGCACATCATTGGCTACATGGACAGACGGGATCAGACAGAGTATGACACATTCAGGAGGGTGGCTGCTAACCTTAAGGATGAGTGCCTATTCCATGTTGGATTTGGTGATGCCTCACAGCAAATGCATCCTCCAGGTAATTTACTATTGAAATGTTTGCTAATAAATAATGATAAATTCGTCTTAAGCTTTCCTATTAAGCCTAGGTTTTAATACTCAATCTTCGCTTGTTTCTAGGTCAGCCAATTGTGGTGTTCAGAACTGACAGGAAGAAATCCACAGAGCCTGATGAAACATTCACTGGTTCCTTGTTAAACTTTGAAGAATTATACAAATGGGCACAAGAAAAGTGCATACCTTTAGTCCGAGAGATCACATTTGAGAATGCTGAAGAGCTCACTGAGGAAGGATTGCCATTCCTTATTCTGTTCCATCACCCCGATGACAATGAAAGTATAAAGCAGTACAAAGATGTTATTCAAAATGAGTTAGAGGGAGAAAAACGTAAGTATGGGAATACTACTTTTGTTTAACTTTCTGTTATGTTGCACCTGCCATGTCCTAAGGTCGACTGTAAAAAACGCCTAAGGCATTAAGATCGCCTTTGTACAGTATTTTTACTTGTGCATAAAGTTTAAATAAATTTATACTAATTTTACTCTTTAACACAGTTATTAAATAGCTAACGCACATGATATTTTTCCTTAATATATGAATATTGTGTGCATAACACAGCTCAATATAAAATTTTCCAAACATATAAAATATAATGTAAAAATACCTTGGATTAAATATTGTTTAATTCAGGAAAATTTTCTTATTAATGCCATATCATTATTGTACAAATAATGTTGACATCAAGGACAGTCTCAAATGTTTCATGAATTATGAAGTTATTTTGTTTGTATAAATGCAGCTGTATATAGCTGTTTAAAAGCTGCCTTCCAGTTCCTTCCAGATAAGTGTAACACATCAAATCTGTTATCAACCAATAAGAAATTTACCTTATGTCTTATTGGATGATGGGCCATTATTCAAAGGTGCTTGTAAACCATTTAAACGTAAATGGAGTTGGTCAGTCACGAAAGTTGAAGCTGTTAATTTTCATGACTGGCGAAATCCTTGACAATCCAAAAGTACCTATAAATGATTTAATTTAAATAAATGCTTTGAGTCTGATTTGTCCACTTAACGTTTCCAGAAAACGTGAACTTCCTGACGGCTGACGGCGTGCGGTTCGAGCATCCCCTACACCACCTCGGCAAGTCCATCACAGACCTACCGCTTATCGCCATCGACTCCTTCCGCCATATGTACATGTTCCCTGACTACAAGGAAATGGAGAAGCCTGGCAGACTAAAGCAGTTCCTGCTTGACTTATACTCTGGAAAATTGCACAGGTATGTTTAAAAATTTGGTCTACTGTCCATTAAAATTGCAGAAGAACGCTTTAAGGTCTTAATACACGAGAGCATTTTTGCGAGCATTACAATGTAATGTAACGTTCTAACGAATGGTACAATACAGGCAAATACATACGTGCGAATACTTTCATTGTACGCACAGCTAAGAAGTGGCATTCCCTGCCAGCGTCTTTGTTTCCTGATAGCTACAACCTTGGAGTCTTTAAGTCAAGAGTGGATAGGTTACTTCTAGGCAAGCGTGCTTCACCGTCGACCACATCATCGCTTACCATCAGGTGAGATAGTGGTCAAACGCGAGCCTATGGATAAATAAAAAAAAAAAAAACAATGCTCAGTTTCTTAAGCATATCCATGTAATGTAACGTTCTTGCGAATGTTCGACGCTGTGTTGGACGTAATGCTCTCGGCATTTACCTGTAACATTTCGTAGTACCTTGCGTTCATTATTGACCTCAACTCCACGCCACCCGCGCTCGTGTATTTGCTCGATAAACTGTTACACCAAAAAGCTTGTTGGTTTTTAAAATCAAGTTGTAACAAAACATCGTGCGTCATGTTCGAAGTGTGGTTCGAGCAAATTTTAAAACAGCGACTGCTTGATGCAAGTAAATGCTCTAGTCTATACTCATATATGTTGTGTCCATTTCAATAAAATGGCACAGATTTATTGTATGGTGCCCTGAATTAAAACAGATCATACATTAGTTTTTTTACAGCCCATTTAAATGACACAGGCATATCTTAATAAGAGTGCAATTTATTTTTAAATGGACCATCCATTTAAAAATAAATGGCATAAGTATGTTTCAGTTATTTAATGATCCATTCATAAATACTGCTTTAGTAATCCAGCAACCATTGTTATGTTTAGATAATATGTAACAGTTTCTTATGGCCATGATTCAATATTCATTAATGATTCAGTTCTGTTACTAATAGTTTAGTAATACTTGAATGAATCGATATCTCCTCTCAGAGAAACAAACCTATGAAACATCAATTTCTATGTAAATGTACTCAATAATAGATAAGTCAGTCAATAATAGCGATATTCAAAAACGTTTGACACTCACTTTCACTTAATTCAAGTGTCAAGCTGATTGCCTTTAACAGTTAGATTATCTTGTTGATAAGACTCAAGATAAAGACCTTTATTCGTAATAGAAGTTGTAATGAGAATTTTACATTGGGATTTTACAACTACTGTGTGATTGCCTTTAAAAACATATTAAATAGACTTTTTATAAGAATAAATAATAAAAAAAATATTTTGAGGTAAGTTATGAGTATACATGAGGATGGCTATAAGAGTAAGTCACTTTTCACACGCTCCGGTTGCCGGGTACCCGGCGGCGAATGTATAGCCATGGACGTGTATGTGTGAAAGCTAACATACATGCCGATACACTTCGCCGCCGGTTACCCGGCCGGCACCGGCTACCCCGGAAACCGGAGCGTGTGAAAAGGAACTAAGTGAAGACCAAAGAAATTATGGACGGATTGCGTGAAAGACGTCTATAATGTTAATACTGAAATGATGACAAAGTAAACATGTTGCGTCAAACCCAAATAAACCGCAATAAGGCCAATGTAATAATCACTATCACTACATACTATAAAACAAAGTCCCCCACCGCGTCTGTCTATCTGTCTCTTCGCGATAAACTCAAAAACTACTGAACGGATGCGGTTTTCACCGATAGACAGTGATTTATGAAGAAGGTTTAGGTGTATAATTTGTTAAGGTTTTGTGTAAAATGACGATAATTGTTCAAAATGTCGGAAAATGTCGACCCGCCTGGAAGCTTTCATCGAAAGCGCTGCCTAATCCATTTAAGATATCACAAAACAATGTATGGTAGGATATTCTTCTTCTAAGATCTACAGAAAAGTCCGGTATGGCAAATATCTATCTTTTAAGGATAGCTTACTACAGCCATTCTACCTTCTAAAAAAATGGTCACGTACAATGACGAATTGGAAAGCTATTTTAGACGTATACGGTATTAATCATTATCAATTTAAATATATCCAGAGCAGTGGTATCGGCCGCGACTTACAAGTTGTAGGTCTTGGGTTCGAGCCCAGGCAGGCGCTTTACTTTGTGTAAATTATTTCATCACCACTACTCTCAAAACGGTGAAGGAATACATCGTGAGGAAACCGGCATGTCCTAGAACCAAAAATTCGAAGACGGGTGACATCCACCAACCCGCACTGGGCCCGCGTGGTGGATTACGGCCCAGTCCCTCTCAGAGGAGGCCTGTGTCCCAGCAGTGGGAACATTAATAGGCTGATGTGTGTGTGTGTGTGTGTGAATTTAAATAACTTAGTTACCAAGCATTTCATGCACATTATGATAATCCTTTACACCATATAATTTAAATGAATATCTTAGGAGTTTTCGCAAAATAACATCTAACGCTCGCGAAAATAAATTCAAGCGCGGAAGCCCATCAATTGACCAATCGCGTAAGAAATGAAAGACACGTTGTGGATTTCCGTCTATGTGATTGGTCGATTGATGGCGTTAAATCCTGCGCCTTGCCGAATTCACTTACGCAATTAGGATGGAAAAACATGTAGGCATAATATGCTCTACCCGTGCGAAGCCGGGGGGGTCGCTAGTGAAGAGTAAATAAATAAAGCATATGTTTAACTGAATAAAGTCCATAATAAGTAGAAATATTTTTAAAACAAGCTTATAATACATTGTAAAGTTCTAAATGTTATATCACTCGTCAATACGTATCCAACGAGTTCAAACACGATGGTGCTATCTTGTTTGATTGAGGAGTTTCTGTGGTCACCTTCCAGCTGCATCATCAGACCAGTTCCAGAGTAGCATAAATATTATTATTGCATAGTCTCCCAAAGTTATATAAGTATCCCAAGTTGAAGCATAATCGGTTGCCAGGAAGTGCTTCATGGTCGCGGATAAATTTGAAAGAGAGTTACCGCGGCCCTGGCACAAGCAACTGAAGGAACACGGGTGGGTTTTAGTCAGTAAAAGTCTGACAAGCCCTTCCGCTTCACCCAGAGCGGTAGAAGTCATTGGATGATTTCCCACCCCAAAAAAAAATAAAAAAAAGGAAGTGCTTCATAACTGGATTGCTGATTTGTAACCAGACACAAATTTTACTATAATAAAAAGCTTGTAAAAGTAGATGACTTTCTAATTCAAAGTATTATAATTAGTTTTTGTTTTCATTAAATAATTTCTAATGTTCAATCCTAATAATTTCTAATCTTGTATATTTATAACAAAACAGTGGATAATATAATAGCTGGCAATAAACATTTTATTAGTCTGTAATCATGTTGTTATTTTTTGGATTTCCGAGTATTTGACGTTTTATAAGCCGTCTTTCACACAGAATTGCGACAACTTATTAAAGCGATAAAAATATGTTTATGTGCATGTATCCAACACATAAAAAAAAACGGCATATTATCAAGCTCGCGCAAGCTCGCTGTACGGTCTTATCACCGTACATTTTTCTGCATACTTGCAACCTACTTTAGGCCAACGATGTGCGTCATAATTTGACCGTATAAAACATCATAACAAAGCAACCAACGTAAATAGTGATCTTATAGCCGTGTTGCTATCCAAACCAAGAGAGAGAAATAGTCGCCTTCCATCTAAGTTATACTGTAATTCACTTAACTGAAATATATTTAACTAGTGGATCTAACTGTCACGTGTTTCTCTCCAACCAACTAACGGCAAATCAGTGTACGGACTTACAACCCGTACACTCGCATTACCGATTTATTGGATTTTTAGTTAATATACGATTCAGAAACGGCATAGACAAGTAATTAACACTTTCACTGTCACCCACGCGCTGATCAAAATTTTCTCCAGGAGCCGACAACCCGCCTGGCGCTTTGAAAATATTTCTGTAATATTTTTATAACGGTATCGACCTCGTGAGAATTGGGGAGGCAGTGAAAGTGTTAATTGTGCATATCTGTTTCGATCAAAGCCACGCCACGAAAGCAAACCGATTATATCTGTCATCATCTAACTACGCGTCCTCTGCACTACTTTTAATCTATCTCTGTGCCGAATTTCATCAAGATCCGTCCAGCCGTTTGAGCGTGAAGAAGTAACAAACACACTCACAAACTTTCGCCTTTATAATATTAGTGTGATCTAATATAGGAACCATAACCATAGCCACTGTATGACGTATGTTAGTTATTCTGTGTTGCCACAATCGTCAAGACAATAGATCGTTAACAATGAGCTCGAGATATTCATAAGCCTCGAGAAATGTGGATAACTGTGATGCTGATAAAATGCTTGACGTTGTATTGTATTGTGACCCTCAAGAATTCCCACATAATAATGCTCTAAAATATCATAATCTAAAGTTGTTTCAAATGGCATTCTAAACATAGCTTGATTGTGCCTGAATGTAAATTGAATAAAAAACTTATGTCCGTTGTTCCTGTATATATAAACTTCTTACATTTGCAGGCTATTTTGTGAAGGTCATAGCTTGGTCCCTAAATAATTTATATAGCTGCGGTTAGGCTTTAATTGTTGTAAATTTAATGAACTTTAATAAAGTACGGAAATTTGTTTGAAAAATGCAGTTTATGACTTTTAGAGCAAACAGTGTTTTCATAGCTTTTCGCATAGTGCGCAGCGAGCACATATTTTTTGAAGTTGCAAATTTGGATTAACACTACCCTAATTGGCCCATACAACATACTAAAAAGCCTGAACAATATCAAGCTTCTCGATTTTAATGTACTGGGCTAATTTTACCTCTTTAAAATATTCCTAGATATCCCCCGCGGCTTCGCTCTCACATTCTGGCTACCTACCTACCCTATCCTACCCTATCCAACCTACCTACCCTACCTTATCCAACCTACCTACCCTACCATACCCTACCTACCCACCCTACCATACCCTACCTACCCACCCTACCATACCCTACCTACCCACCCTACCTACCTACTCTATGCTAACCTACCCTAACTACCTACCTAACTACCCTACTCTACCTAACCTACCCTACCCTATCTACCCACCCCAACCTACCTGGACCTACTCTACCCTACCCTACCTACATTTTTTTTGGGACAAAATGTTGTCTATGTCCTTCCCCAGGATGCCATCTTTTCATTAATCCTTGCCAAATTTCATTGGAATCCGTTCAGTGGTTTAGTCGTGAATAGGCAACAGACATACAGAGTTACTTTAGAATTTATAATATTAGCATATAGTTATGATTAATTTTGTTTTCTTTCTTTTCCAGGGAGTTCCACTACGGGCCCGACCCAGACCAGCCCATGTTGAACCTAGAAGTCAAGGTGACCACTCCTCCCGAATCCACGTTCAAGAAGCTAGCGCCATCCAAGAACCGGTATACCCTCCTCAGGGACGAATTATAAGGTTCCTGCACCTAGGTCATGAAATTTAGTATAAGTCACTTACTAAAGAAACCTTATTGTATAAAAACCGTTTTATCTCGTTTTTTTTATTTGAAAAATATATTTTTTTCTTTTTCGTTGTATATCTCGGCATTATTACCGAATTATTTACTTTTGCTTGGTTGCGAACAAAGCCACTTGTTTGATTCCTTATTTACCTATTTATTTCCAATGTTTCGGTTTTCCGTTCGCTAATCGTGTAATTTTGTGATATAACGGCGGATTTATGTGATTAGACTTCTTTTTCTCAAGATTTCCATATCGGTGAAAAATATTTATTGAAGAATGTTAATTTAAACTTTTAAGAGCTATTCTTTGATTCTGTAGTGTTTCTTCTGGTAGTGTAGTTTGTAGTTTTCTATTTTTAAGTTATGCATTTTGGATGTTCATTTCCGACTTAACAACAAGCATTCTAATGCCTGATAAGTTAAACAATTTACTTCTCTTTCTGTTTTGTTGATACGTTGCGTGTGAGTATGTATGAATAAATTCGCTTTTACAATAGAAGTGTCAATGCAAACCATATCGACTAACATTATCGTTATATTCCCAATTCATTTCAGTTCTTGTATTCCACTCTGTATAAAACATTATTTACCTGCCCTCGTTTAGAAATTTGAACTTCCATTTTGTTTATGATGTTGCTCATCCTCTCAGTGAGAATCGAAAATTGTTGAAATTGAATTTATTTATTACATATCTGGGAATCACATTGGCTTGAAAGATGTTATATAACCGAAGAACACTCATGTATTTAATATATATTTATAAGAACTTGATTCAAATTATAATGTAAGTCTTATTGTGTATTATTGATGAATGTACCTTATTTCTATTGAATCCTGAAGGACTTGGCTTGTTGACTGCGAGAAATGCGTTTCCTTCTTGATCTGTATATTTTGTTCCAACTGTAACTTTTCTGTATCTCATACTCTCGGAAAGCCCGCGACACTCATAAAAGAATACCCACGACTTGTTATGCTCGTCCATGGGAAAAAATATCCACCAATGGGCTTAGTTCATTTTCTTAGCCAGGTCTAGCTTTATATTTTTACATACAAAAAAGCGAGAGGTGCGTGTGAGGGATATATACAAAATACTTCCTCGCTAATACGCATAGCTTTTTTGGAAACTTCCACATATTTTCATAACATCGCTATGTATCCTCGCGCAGGCTCGCTAACTCGCACATCTTTAGTGTAAAAACACCCTTATGGTATGTTTACCTATCTATGGCAGTGTCCATATCTCTAGTTTCTGACAATACGTATTGCGGTTCTCGCAGGACCCTTGTTAAACTTGAATCTATTTGGTATTACAACTCCTTGTGACGAGATAAAACATTCCTCGATCTAAAACTGAATAGTCATTATTTACTATATTGTATAATTATAATGTGAAATGGTTGTACAAATGAATGTTTTGTGACGTGTGTTGTAATAAATTTTTTCGAGCCGAATATCCGTTATTTTTCTTATTTTGCCTGCTTGCTGATTTTTCTCCACAAAAAATATAATTTGTACACCTAAACTGCAATAACATTCATTGCTAAAATGACGCCGCTCTTCAGCTGCCCAAACACGCGCAAATCGGCGCATATCCTAAAGCAACACATCATTTCGACTAATGCGGTGGCAGTCATCCCACTGAATATCTTAAGTAAAAAGTCATAATCTTTGCTATTTCCTTCTTCAATATTGAACCAATTTATTAATTATCTTAAGTAAAAAGTCATAATCTTTGCTATTTCCTTCTTCAATATTGAACCAATTTATTAATTATTTTAAGTAAAAAGTCATAATCTTTGCTATTTCCTTCTTCAATATTGAACCAAAATATTAATTATCTTAAGTAAAAAGTCATAATCTTTGCTATTTCCTTCTTCAATATTGAACCAATTTATTAATTATCTTAAGTAAAAAGTCATAATCTTTGCTATTTCCTTCTTCAATATTGATCCAATTTATTAATTATCTTAAGTAAAAAGTCATAATCTTTGCTATTTCCTTCTTCAATATTGAACCAATTTATTAATTATCTTAAGTAAAAAGTCATAATCTTTGCTATTTCCTTCTTCAATATTGAACCAATTTATTAATTATCTTAAGTAAAAAGTCATAATCTTTGCTATTTCCTTCTTCAATATTGAACCAATTTATTAATTATCTTAAGTAAAAAGTCATAATCTTTGCTATTTCCTTCTTCAATATTGAACCAATTTATTAATTATCTTAAGTAAAAAGTCATAATCTTTGCTATTTCCTTCTTCAATATTGAACCAATTTATTAATTATCTTAAGTAAAAAGTCATAATCTTTGCTATTTCCTTCTTCAATATTGAACCAATTTATTAATTATCTTAAGTAAAAAGTCATAATCTTTGCTATTTCCTTCTTCAATATTGAACCAATTTATTAATTATCTTAAGTAAAAAGTCATAATCTTTGCTATTTCCTTCATCAATATTGAACCAATTTATTAATTATCTTAAGTAAAAAGTCATAATCTTTGCTATTTCCTTCTTCAATATTGAACCAATTTATTAATTATCTTAAGTAAAAAGTCATAATCTCTGCTATTTCCTTCTTCAATATTGAACCAATTTAAAATAAATTCAATAAACTGAAAAAAAAAAGAAAGATATAATATACTGTGCCCCCATGATTTAATTTATCATTAGTGCTTTTGCACTTAAAACCTTAAAAAAATATGATCGTCGAGATGACGGGACCTTGCCAGATTTTTCGAATATCATGTGAATCTGATTTAAAGCAATCTATACTTATATTTTAAAGAGGAAAGATTTTTTTGTTTGTACCGAATAGGCTCCAAAACTACTGAACTGATTTAAGAAATTCTTTCACCTATAGAAAGCTACGTTATTACTGAGTAACATAGGCTGTTTTTTAATCCCGAAAACGGGTCCTGTGGGGTGGCCCACGGGAGCGAAGCCGCGGGGAACAGCTAGTATTAAATAAGTCAAATCAAATGTTATGGACATTTTATACTTTGAAAAGGAAAAGTGCGAGTCGGACTCGCACACGAAGTGTTCCGTACCATTATCGCAAAAAAAACACGTTTGTTGTATGGGAGCCTCACTTAAATATTTATTTTATGTTTTTAGTATTTGTTGTTATTGCGGCAACTGAAATACATCATCTGGGAATATTTCTACTGTCTAGCTATAAGGTTCATGAGATACAGCCTGGTGACAGACAGACAGACGGAGTTTGGACGGACAGTGGAGGTTTAGTAATAGGGACCCGTTTCTACTCTTTGGGTACGGGGAGCCCTAAAAACGAATTGCGAACAACAATGTTACAAGAACGACTAAGTACCTAATTTGTTAATTATGTGCATAGAAAGTGACATACTTTAAAAAAATTACTCTGCTATGAGGATTATAATAGAAGATTTTGCTCAATACAAATCCCGAAAGAAACCACTATCGTAATCGTAACTTTAACACCAGCAGCAAACGTAATATAATTAATGACATAGTATATTATATATTTGTTTACCCATAATAAATAGAATATCATAGTAGAAAAAATTTAGTATAATTCGCTTTCTATACTCTCCAAAAGGGCCCCAAACACTGGTGTGCCCAAGGCTTAGTATAAGACGGCCTGGATAGCAGGTTATTCTTATAAAAGGATATTTCGAGACATTTTTTTTAAACAATTCATAGAAATCAGCATAATGATGATTGCGAATTAAATCATTTCTCCACATAAATTAGACTGTGTGGAATAATAAAAGTCTGGATTGCCGTGATTCGAATTAAAATAAATGCTCTTTATTAGAATAACCCCGCATTAATTTTTATTTTATTATTGATAGGGTAATGGTGGCGAATGTGGTCCGATATGGTCGGGTGACAAGATAATGTAGCACTCGTTCCATAATGCGATAGTTGATGAACAGAAGATTTTACTAAGAAGAAAATCTATGCCGGTTTTTCAAATGCACTAAAATGGTTGTTAAAATGCGATTCTATAATGACTGAAATGGCCATGGTAGGTAAAATTAATTCTTTTTCGAAAAAATAACCTTATTGTAGTCTTTTTAGCCGACTGCCGAAGGAGGGTAACTTATAATGATTAAGCAACCGAAGCTGAACATTTTTCGTAAAAAAAAATCATCACGCCATTTGTGTTACCTTTTAATATTTTTTCGTCAATTTTGCTTTTCAGGTGGAGCGACCTGTTTTGATAAATCATGTATTTTGGTAATATCTCCATAGTAGGAAATTAAACCATATTGTATTCTTATTGTCCATCTATGTGTATATAACTATAACTACCTCCACGCAAATTTATTTGATATCTTTAGTATCCAAAAAGAGGGAGCCACCTAGTCACACGTTTTTTAGTGAGTGTTCTGTGTCGGTTAGTGATTGGGTGCCGCCATGACACGTTGTGGTTTAGCCACTCCACGACAGATGGCGTCGATTGTTTAAATTTCCAGATTATTGTGGCCCCAGTAGGAATCGATACTAATAAGGCTAAAATCGCAAACCATGATGTAGTTGTGATTTATTAGTATAACAACAACAAGCTTTGCGATTTTAATGTCAATTACTACTGGGAAACATGTTTTGGGTTCTGGGAATCGTATCCATTGGGAGAGAAAATATTGCGCGAAGACGAATTTGCACAGAATTTTGATACAATTACGCTAGAGTCCCAAAACCTAGGTAAAGTAAGAAATGTTTGTAGATTACCTAGGTACCTAATAATATAATCATTCTACGTGCTGATAGTGATCACAAGGGTGGTTTTAGTGAGTTAAAAATCACACTCTCCCTGCAGCCTTATTGCGTAATGAATTCATCAAGGCAAAGGGCAAAGAGTATGGACAATCGACCAATCACATACCGAAATGTCAAGCCAAGAGGCTTATCGGCGACGATGCACTGGTCGCCTCAAAGCTCCAGAGCCTAGAACACCGACGACAGTTGGCCAGTCTGTCGGTTTTGCGAATACTTTCATTGTACGCACAGCTAAGGAGTGGAATTCCCTGCTGGACTCTTTGTTTCCTGATAGCTACAACCTCGGGGTCTTTAAGTCAACAGTGAATAGGTTACTTCTAGGCAAGCGTGCTTCGCCGTCGACCACATCATCGCTTACCATCAGGCGAGATAGTGGTCAAAGGAGAGACAAAAGAAAAAAAATAATAATGAACGAGGCGATGTGGATTTCCGTCTATGTGATTGGTCGATTGTTCATAGGTACTCTTTAGGTAAGTCTTTGCCCCAAAACTCAATTTTTTCCTTTTGAAGGTTTCCCCAACCACAGATCATATCCCCAAATAATATAAAATACCCGACTGCTTAAGAAGCAAACTAAAAAGACGTAAACAAGAAGAAAATCATGCTGTGCAGTCGGAGGATACATATTCGCGAGCTGGCGGACCAAAACCAGATGTTCCCCACAAAATGGCGCCCAAAACCGCCATTTTAGTTTTTTCCATTTTTAATGTAGCCAGTGACACTCGCAGGATTAAGACGAATCGATTGACGTAAGAATCATCAAAATCGGCCAACGCGTTTGGTTTCTAGAACGCCACACCTATGTGGCGTTCTAGAAACCAAACGCGTTGGCAATGTTTGTTCCTAAACAAACATACATACATACATACATAGACTGATAAACACATTACCCTCCTTCGGCAGTCGGGTAAAAAGACTGGCTTTTTAGTGAGATGTTATGGATTTTCCCATATGATTGTAGGTAGGCTACTTTCAACTCGTCATCAACACCGCCTATTATGGGGCGGCCCATTCTGCTTGGAGTCGGTGTATCATGTTTTTCGGGATCGCACACAAAACGTACTTTTTTTTTTTTTGACAACCCGCCTCACTATTCCCAAACCACTGCAACTACTGAAAGCCAGAATCAACAGTGGCGACCACCAGAAAAGCGCCGAGATAATGAAGCTCGACGAAGTCCCGGCGAATTAATTTAACTGTCATGGATCCCGCGACGAAATTAACGTCGGTGCTCCATGGACCAATTGAAATCTGTCCAATTGGTCTATGGGGAAAATTAATCAGAAAAGAATAACAGAGTAGGAAAAAATATAAATTTCCACTTCCCTCCATACCAAGCAGGAGACAGAACAAACCAGTCCAATAGGCACATAGGGTCGAATCAAAACACTTTTCGTTTAGGTCACATATAGAAGCAACAAGTACATATTCTTTGAGTTTGATTTCGCCTATCCATTATTGTCAAAATGCAATCATATGAAGAATGGTTTCCGAATCATATAATTAAGTATCACGGAAGAGCGATCCGAGATCAAGCATTGTGGTCGGACTGATGATGATTCGGTCCAATTCAAGACCAAATTCATGAGCAATGCCGTCAAATATTGGGTTGAGGTAGGGCAGGAAATACAATGCGTCAACGAATATATTTACTTGGGCTAGCTAGTTTTCTATCACAACAGACAAGAAAGAGAAATCGAGTGTGGATTCAAAAATGCCTGGGGGAGATAGACACCTAGGTACTGGTCCATGAAGGGCGACCTTCCACTTTTATTAAAGCGCAAGCTGCATCCTGCCTATCCTAAACTATAGCATTCAGACTTTGACCGAGGCTCAGTCCAAACTTAAGGTGTGCCAAAGAGCGATGGACCGTAGCATTCTGCAAATGAAACTGACCGACCGAATCCGCAAAAATTATACGCTCCAAGACAGGCATCGCTAAGCGCGGATCCAGGCCCTCCAAAAGTTTGTGGTCATCTTAAAATCAGTCAAGTGCGAGTCGGAGTATGAACTCGCTCATGATCGATAATTCGATATAGTGCATTCATACAAAGGATATGTTTACAAAATATATGATACCCTGATCAAGATTTTGGTTTTTTTATTGAGGTTACTGGATATAATTGGTAATGGGCGCACGGTTGGCGCAATGGTTGAGCAATTGACTGCTGCGCTGCGTGACCCGGGTTCGATTCCCGCACGGAACAAATATTTGTATGACCTACAGATAGTTGTTTCAGCTCTGGGTGTTTGTGTATGTGAGTTTATATGTTTGTAAACGCACCCACGATACAGGAAGAAATTCCTAGTGGGGAGCAACGTTCATTTTTCAAAAAAAAATTTTGTCATCAGCCTATTGAACTCAATAGACCGTGATAGTGTGACCCCACAAGTCTATTAGGTTTGTGGGCATCGCCAATGTAGGAGACAAGTCTGCGAGGCTAAAATTGCATATCATTTGCTGGATGCATGGTTATAGATGGACCAGCATCGCCAGTGGGTTTCTGAAGACGGACGTCGTAACCGAGGCAGGCTTAAACAAAGCTGGCTTGACGATTTGGACTCGTTCCTGCTGGATGGGCCGGAGAAGGCAGGCGATAAAGTTGGCTGGGAAAATATGGGGGAGGCGTTTCGAAAGTATAGGCTAAATAAAACAATATTTAGGTATCGTATTCATTTATTTGCGTTCTAGATGGTACTGGGTTGTGGAGTCGCTCCATTTAAAACACTGGTACTCAGCTGAATCCGGAAAGACTGGAAGTACTTTCGTGGTGGCCCAGTGGCTATAAGCACCTCACCTCTCGTGCTTGAGATCGTGGGTTCAAATCCAGGCAAGTACCAATATAACTTTTTCAATTCATACGTACTTTCTAAGTTTATCTTGGAAATCGCTGACAACGGTGAAGGAAAAACATCGTGAGGAAACCTGGACGTTATAGTTAGTATTCGTATGTTTGTGCTCCATTGGGTAATTGCTGCAAGGCGTTCCTGTGGGAGGTAAAATAAAAAAATATAGTTGGGGAAAGGCTAGGAGATTGACTGATGGTAAAAGATTGGTTAAAGCTAAGAGCGTCATATGCGCACATCAAACATATTTTATTAAAGTTAAATAATAATAATAAAACCCATTTATTTCCGACACCTTAAAAAAAATACATTAACATAATATTTTTACTTATAATCTATTTATCGTTTATTATTAAAAAAAATATATAATTCCTAAGTTGTCTGGTGCTAGAACCCCAGTCTGGGTAAAGAGTTTACTCCAAGTCTTTCTATGCCTTGCTTTTGTTTGCCATTCTTTTCCTGCTATGGCTATTATTTCGTTAATCCATCTGTTCTTTGGACGTCCTCTGCTTCTTTTACCAATTGTGGTTTCTAGTGTCCATCTTTTGTCTCTGTATCTGGCTAAGTGCCCTGCCCATCGCCACTTTAGTGTTAAAGCGTAATTTAGAGCATCTATGAGTTTTGTCTTTCCTCTTATGTAGTCGCTTCTTATTTTGTGTGTCCTCCTTATTTTCAATATGCTGCTTTCCATTGCTTTTTGACAAATCACTAGTTTAGTTTTTATTTTGGTGTTGTATGTCCAGGTTTGACAGCCGTATGTGAGGGTTGGTAAGATGCAGGTGTCCATTACGGTCTTTTTGAGATGGAGGGGGAAAGCGCCTTTTAGGATTTCTTTTAGGGACTAGAATTTCTGATTTATTTTCGATGGATCCCACTTTTGGATTCCACTTGGATCCCACAAAACATTCCAACTCATGTTTATTCGGCGTTCAAAGTAAAAGTTAAATATAACATTCAAAATAAGAACAGCAACAAACAAAATGATCAGCAACGCGGTAGGTAAGGTTTTAATAGTCCCCCTAATAATTCGCAATAACAATTATAAAATTAGTTCAGGAGTCCGTATTCATTTTTTTAACTACAAAACCATAAAAATACAATGCTTGTCCACTCCCTATAAACCTGACACTAATGGTTAGTCTCATTCATATTGCCTTAATTACTAGCAAAAATGGCCATTTTTACAAAAAAAGGATCCTAATGAGAGCAATAGATTGGCGTCAAAAACGTGTCATCATTATATCTGAACGGCTTGTTGTGTAAAACAAACTGCTCTCGAGATGTCGTTTCTCTGATGTGGGGTAATTTCGGCTGTCAGGTTATAGAGCTCTGGCCGTTTGAAATCGGCCGCGGCGCCACGGGGAGCCATGCTCTGCAGAAATCTTTTACCTACTCTACTCCTTATATTTTTTGTGCTGTCCGCTCGGACTTCACTTTCTGTGTGTGATTTTTGATGTATGTTATTCTATACAAACATCGTGCCGACTTGTTAGATGGTCGCTGATTTTTTCTGTTTCTATGCAAAAAATAGAGGTAGGCTCTCATCTAGCCGGCAATACCTATTTGATCTAAAAATACCGACCTAATTAAAGATTAACATATTGAAACTAAACCTAATGTGTCTGATTAACAAAGAATTAGTTCCTATAGAATCCGCAACTTCTACGAAATCTCACAATCGGCATAGAAAGTTATACTTTACGACATAACTTTTTGCGGGCTTAACTTTAACCAACTTAAGTAGATTACTAACAAATAATATCAAACCATACTAAAAAAAGAAACAATCCGTTAGAAACAATCCAATTTTTTTTTAACTTCGCCACTGCGTTACGCAAAGATTTGACAGCTCCTATGACAATGGCTTGACAAGGGAGCATCGTTTGGTGCGAACCTGTGCGCTTCACATTGTTGTAACAGGTACATTCGGTGATCTGGTTACACCGACACAATGCACCCTTCACTGCTAAGTCGCAGATCCTCGCAGGACGCGAAATGAGCGGAATTCCGATCAGATAACAACAATGTCCGCTCTCATACAAAAGCAATGTAAAACTTATTCGTAACCCGCGTAACATTTGAGCTTTTTACGCTCTTTGTTGCAGGCGCATATCGGATTTCTATAAAAAGAGATAATCCGAGATCAGCGAAGTTTTGGAGTCATATCTCGATTCATGATAATGTTATCTTAGCTAAATGGCACGTCGAGCTTTTGAATGAAACTTACTTTGGATATATTATATATATTCTTACATCCAACTCCATGCCCAAATTAGGTAGGTACAGACAGGTGTGGATCTCTCAAGAGGTACGTTACGTATCCTGATATTTTTAACTAAGATTAACTTTCAGATTGCTGTGCGCCTAATATTAGTAACGAGTATTACTCGTGTGATGTTGTTGAATTGAGAGCTTTCTTATTCTAGATATATAGATATTTAGAATTCACCAATCATATAACTTTACTGAGCCAGGAACTTATAAGGAGAAAGTTATCGATGAAATAATGTAGAATAGAGGAAAACCGATGTTATAATCGCACGATAAAATCATAATTCAGCTATCAACCATACAAAAGCCGGAAAAAAAAATCTGAAGATCCCATAAAGAGCTTCGCATGCACAATTTACTCACATCTTACTGCATTGCGTGGGCGCCGCGCAGGCTGCCACAATTGTGACACCCGACACCAAGCCGGTACTTTTGAGACCCAGTATTCCCATACAGGGCCAGCAAAAGACAGGAAGTGAGGACAGCGTGCGATAGAACCAATTACCCGCCCACGATATAAGAAACCTGTAATTAATGTAATATACTCGTACCGGCCTCCTTGAGCGGAAACGGCCGCGCGATTCAGATGTCGATATTTTCGCTAATGATTTTATTATGATATCGCGAGCTGTAGAGTCGTGAATGGGCTTGGTCTGAAAGTGGAGTATGTCTAAATGGAACTTATAACTAAGCACTTTTTGGGGTTCCTTTCCTCAAAATGAACCCTTATAGGATTAATTCGTTGTCTGTATGTATGTCTGTCGAGACCCTTTATCTCAGGAAAGCGTGAAGGCATAAAGTTGAAATTAATATCTAACAAATATTCAGGTCTGCTATCCCTTGAAGCTGTGAAAATCAAAATTCTATGTCAACGCAATCTAAAAATAAGACGTTTATGTCGTGTATTTTGACACCCATAAAGTAATTAAAACCTATAGGGTACTTCACGTTGACCTGGAATCTTGAAGTTTAGCAAAAAGTAGTTTTTTATAGCACAAGTAATGGGAAAAATCAGAAAACCGTTTAACTGCATCAGTTTCTTTTGATAAATCATTTTATTTCTGTTAGTTGTTTGTACAAACACTTTTACATGTCGATTATATTTTTTTAAACTAGATGAGGTCGGCGTTTCCTATCTGACTACTCTGAGAAGAAAGGCCGAAACAAACACAGTGGTCAGACTCTTTTAAAGTCCAGACGTATTCTTAGATAGATCATGTGAAGACCATGTCGACTGGTGTCTGAAATGGACTTTTGACGCAAGATTGAGTGGACCTATCCAGTCAGTGCAAGCATATGTCAGTAACCGTGCAGCTCAACTCAGAATTTAAGGAGCTAAACAATTCGACGAACAATATCAAAGTAAGGACATTTGACTAACTTTTTGATTAAAAACTTATTCTACTTTTTAATACTTTGGCTAGATTTTTTTTGCAATACTAGGTATGCTAAATTACCAACCTTTGTATTTGTGAAGACTTTGGTACCTAATAGATACTAATATATTTCTTAAATAATGCAAACTGAGAACACAATAACAGCTAAATTAACACTTGTATAACTTTTATTAGCAGTAAACCCAGCTTGAGCCCATGTTATGCACTCTTCTGTCAATAAAAGCGGCAAACACAAACGTGCATCCACAAACTGCTATGTCAAAGATCAAAAGCAATCGGCACAATATATTGCACATGCAATCGATCGACACGACAAGTCCGAAGACAGGCAAGCAGTGAGACTACGAAAGATGATTTTTTGCTCACAAAAACACAGTAGCTGTCTGATTTATGGCGAGAGACGATCATAGGACATTAGTAGTCCTCATTGTCCACTGCATGGGGGCTTTGTGGCGGCCGGCTTCAACACAGTAGCCTGTTATCCGAGTCCCTTGCTCAGCTATTGTTCTAGGGTATCGTAAACATGTCGACAGGTCCTTTTGGTACTAGCACAGTATGAACGGTAGTCGGTCGGTAGTAGCTTCGGAGAAATACTTTTGTTACCGTAGATTTTTGAATCAATAGATACTGTAAGTGCATCGTGTAATTTCTTTGTGATGTCATTATGCGATCGATTTCATGGTTGTTTTGGAGCAATGAACGTTCTAAGTAATTTGAAAAACCGGCCAAGTGCGAGTCGGACTCGCGCACGAAGGGTTCCGTACCATTATCGCAAAAAACGGCAAAAAAATCACGTTCGTTGTATGGGAGCCCCACTTACAACAAACGTGACAGACAGACAGACAGACAGACAGACAGACAGACAGACAGACAGACAGACAGACAGACAGACAGACAGACAGACAGACAGACAGACAGACAGACAGACAGACAGACAGACAGACAGACAGACAGACAGACAGACAGACAGACAGACAGACAGACAGACAGACAGACAGACAGACAGACAGACAGACAGACAGACAGACAGACAGACAGACAGACAGACAGACAGACAGACAGACAGACAGACAGACAGACAGACAGACAGACAGACAGACAGACAGACAGACAGACAGACAGACAGACAGACAGACAGACAGACAGACAGACAGACAGACAGACAGACAGACAGACAGACAGACAGACAGACAGACAGACAGACAGACAGACAGACAGACAGACAGACAGACAGACAGACAGACAGACAGACAGACAGACAGACAGACAGACAGACAGACAGACAGACAGACAGACAGACAGACAGACAGACAGACAGACAGACAGACAGACAGACAGACAGACAGACAGACAGACAGACAGACAGACAGACAGACAGACAGACAGACAGACAGACAGACAGACAGACAGACAGACAGACAGACAGACAGACAGACAGACAGACAGACAGACAGACAGACAGACAGACAGACAGACAGACAGACAGACAGACAGACAGACAGACAGACAGACAGACAGACAGACAGACAGACAGACAGACAGACAGACAGACAGACAGACAGACAGACAGACAGACAGACAGACAGACAGACAGACAGACAGACAGACAGACAGACAGACAGACAGACAGACAGACAGACAGACAGACAGACAGACAGACAGACAGACAGACAGACAGACAGACAGACAGACAGACAGACAGACAGACAGACAGACAGACAGACAGACAGACAGACAGACAGACAGACAGACAGACAGACAGACAGACAGACAGACAGACAGACAGACAGACAGACAGACAGACCAGCGAAGTCTCAGACGGACAGCGAAGTCTCAGTAATAGGGTCCCGTTTTTATCCTTTGGGTACGGAACCCTAAAAACGAGAGAATATCCTAATGAAATGCTTATCTATTGAAAGACAACCCCATGATGCGTTGAACAGTTATGAATTTTTATTTAAAAAGATTTTTCCTGATGCTTCTCCCTCGTGGCCTACCTGCAGGTACCGTACTGTAAATGAATGTTCTTCCGGGATAAAAAAGTATGATACTAAGCGATACTGAAGCTTTGTAACAGTTAAAGATTTTGTAATCAGATTATTACACCCAGATTTTACTTTTAAACTAAGAAACGTTCATACGATAGTAACATATTAAAATATGAAGTTATTAGTGAGTTAAATACAAAGTATAGTGGTTGGTTATCATATTTACAGATGAGTCGAAGAGTGTAGAAGGTTATGGGTCTGCATATTATATACCTAATATAGATATAAGCACTCAGGATAGTTGTTTTAAAATAAGAGAACCTACATCCATTATGACGTTGGAACTCATTGCAATCTCAGAGGCTTTGACTTATATAATTAATTGTTCCGGATATAAAAATGTTGTCATTTGTCATCATCTGCCTAGCCTTTTTCCCAATTATTGTTGTCATTGGTGTTGTTATTGTTGTTAAATGTTGTCATTTGTACAGACAGTAAAAGTTCATTACAACATATAGCTCGATGCGCCTCTGACCACAGAGGTGCATCGATAGCTTATGTTATTTTATCTAAAATTGATGAAATTACTATAAAAGGCATCCAACTGAGGTTGCAGTGGGTTCCATCGCATATTGGGTTGCGGGGCAACGAAGAGGCTGACACCGAAATTAGCATCTAGGAATGGAAAAGAAATAAATATTCAGAATTTTTACCAAACATTAAAAATATATGCTATGATTATTGGAAAGAATGTCTTTAGAGAAAGGTTTATGGTATAAAACCATACAGTGTGAACCTCTTCGCGTGCCCTTCATGAATAGTGATGCTAGAAGAAAACTTATTGTTACTGCTCTTAGACTCAGATCTGGACACATTCCATGCAAAAAAATTGCCTTCGAAGAAGAAAATCGCTTCACCCAATTGTGAAGAATGTGTAGTTGTCGAGGACCTACAACATTTATTGATGGAATGTGTCCAATATGAGTCCAGTAGAAATAATTTAGTAAGGGGCCTGAATTTGAACAGAACTGATGTAGGCATGTTCCATACTATTCTATCCCAACCAAATGACGATGATGTGAAAGATTTGTTCAAATTCATGGCCCACGTGTTGTGAAAGTACAATGTCTTAGGATACGATGGGACTGACATACGCTATGCGTAAAAGACCCTTAAATAAATAAAGATAAAAAAAATACTAAGAAACAATTTTACCTCTTTATAATTTTCGTTAAGATTGTTATTGCCATTATCACTTCATTGCAGAAGATTGAAGCCATGAAAGATACCTAACTAGAAGAATTATGTTCGTGTTGTAAGGGATAATTATAACAGCTTTCAATTGAGATGCCTGAAAGTCATTACGAATTGAAAAGCCCATCATCATCAGCCTTATAATGTTCCCACTGCTGGGACACAGGCATCTTCTCTGTGAGAGAGGTAATGGGTCTTAATCCACCACGAAGGCCCAGTGCGGGTTGGTGGATGTCACAGTCTTCGAATTTTTGGTTCTAGGACATGCCGGTTTCCTCACGATGTTTTCCTTCACCGTTTTAAGAACATACTAAAAGTATCCGTAAATAATCTGATGAGCGAGGTCTTGCGAGGTTTCCCATGCCTTCAAACCCAAGCATGATGTACAAATAAACATACAAGCTGTTAGAAAGCGAAGCAATTATAGGAATAAAAAATACATGATACATAAAATTTCGTTGAAGAAAGAAAAGGGAACCGTTCTAAGAGCCGCGGTGTTTGGTAAAACAAAAGCAGAGCGAACGATTTAACAAACTGCCATATTTTAACAACGTGTAATTAAAGGTTTGGCTCCGCTCGGATATGCATAAATCATGCGTCTGCCGCGAACTGCCGACCGAAATAGAGAAAAAATTAAATACATTAAGCGTCTCGGGAACTGGGAACCGAATTTTATCTGCCTACAAAAGAAAGATGCTTGTATGACTGCGGTGTTACTGTTTCGAGTTGGTATTGCATTATTGCCTGGTGGTACTTACTGCTGAAATTGCTTATTTAAGGTAGTAAAATATGTCTTTTCAGGAACGTACAGCAAGCATGTATAGATCTATTGATGAAAGATGAGTTTTCTTTTGAATTAGAACCTCTTCTTAGTCTTATATATAAAATTCTCGTGTCACAATGTTCGTTCCCGTACTCCTCCGAAACGGCTTGACCGATTCTCATGAAATTTTGTGAGCATATTGAGTAAGTCTGAGAATCGGCTAACATCTATTTTTCATACCCCTAAGTGGGTAGGGTAGGGTAAGTAGGGTAGGGTAGTTAGGGTAGGGTAGGCATGTAGGTAGGGTAGGGTAGGTAGGGTAGGGTAGGTAGGGTAGGGTAGGTAGGGTAGGGTAGGGTAGGGTAGGGTAGGTAGGGTAGGGTAGGTAGGGTAGGTAGGGTAGGGTAGGGTAGGGTAGGGTAGGGTAGGTAGGGTAGGGTAGGTAGGGTAGGGTAGGGTAGGGTAGGTCGGGTAGGGTAGGGTAGGGTAGGTAGTTAGGGTAGGGTAGGTAGGTAAAACAAAGTTTGCCGGGTCAGCTAGTTACAGTATAAAAGACATCAACGAGCTTTTTATTCTATTTTCACAAAGTATAAACGTTTTTTACAAAATAAACAAACAAGGCGGCATCGTAGTAGTAAAATGAATTCAGTTTACCTAAACCCAATTAAGAAGGGGTACTTAACGACTTGAACCCAGTGCGGTACGCGATAAAGCCCAAAGTAAACACACACTTAACGTAACCTTTAGCTTTGTTTGGACGGTTGTCTCGCTCTCTTGGCTTTCCCGTTCTCATAAGAGCCGAACTGGTAAGCTCATAACTCACGGAGCTTGGTGGGGTGTGTCGGAGGCTGTGGCAGGCGGGTGCGGGGTGCGGTGAGAGGGGCGGGGGACCGGGGTGCGCGCGCGCCGACCCTCGGGGCAGAGGGGCCGGGGCGAGGTGACAACCGCTTGTTACGTCTATTCCAAGCCAGTTATTAAAAACGTCTCGGCGCGAGCGGTGTGCCGCCCTGTAATTATCCAGTTGAAGGTTTCGTCGCGCTACGTTGTCACCACACTCACCGGAAATGCAATACGTGGATCCGCCCGCGCAACAGGTCCGTCCGCCCGCCCATACGCTATTGAACATAATTTGAGAGTTTATTAATATTAGAGTAAATTGCCCTGTGAATGTTTCGTTTGTCAAGTCAATTTGGACGTGATATAGTTGAACTTAAAAGTTTTGAAAGTGATCGAATCGTCTTTCCTTAAGCTTACGCAAGCGATAACTAATAAAGTGTTAATATTTGCAGATGATGAACATGATGTCAGGCTACGGATGTGGCTACGGCCGCGGTGATGCTATATCACCGGCTTCTGACCTTTCTTCGTGCAGCAGTGCGTCGTCAGGCACCTGGTGCGCTCCGCCCGGGTGGCGTGAGCTGCCTGCCTATCCTGCCCACCCTGCCCAGTATCCCGCGTACTGGCCACCAACACCCGCCGCGACAGAAGAAGCCAGAGAACTCCAGCGTCGTTGTGCTAAGTGCCGCTGTCCCAACTGCCTCACTGAAGCGGCCGGCTTCGGCCCCAACTACGGCAAGGACGGCGCTAAACGTGAACACGTTTGCCACGTACCTGGCTGTGGCAAAGTTTACGGGAAAACTTCGCATCTGAAAGCTCATCTCCGCTGGCACACTGGAGAGCGGCCTTTTGTGTGCAACTGGTTGTTCTGTGGCAAGAGGTTCACGCGCTCCGATGAACTCCAGCGTCACTTACGTACCCACACCGGGGAGAAGAGATTCGCGTGTCAACTGTGCACTAAACGGTTCATGCGTTCCGACCATCTCGCGAAACATGTGAAAACTCATGCGAACGTATCAAAGAAGAGCAAGAAAGCCAAAGATGATGATAAGGACGAAACGTCGAGTGCGTCAAGTGATAAAACGGAACGTCCCGTTGAGCCACAACCTGCTCCAGCTCCAGTGCCTGTTGCTTCAGTTGGAAGTACGAACTACGGGACAGTGCCAGTCGCAAGTGCTCCCAAACAGATGTCTTTGAATTACGCAGCGGTTGCTCCGACAATGATGCCGACTATGCCGAGTGCACCTAATTACAACAGTGGTGGAATGTTCGGGAGCGGAATGATGTCGGGTTGGTACCCTGAGGTGAGACAGGATGCCCTGTATCCTAGGCCGCCGGTCCGTGATCACAGAATGTACCAACAATACCCTGCCCCTATCAGCAGCTACCAGTGTGCTACGAAGGACAACTACGCAGTGTTTCAGGGACATTATAATTTACAACCACCTGTGGCTCTAGGACAATAAGTGATTAAAATAGGTGTGTATTAAAATTTTTGTTCTCTTTTTGGACTTCTCTGAGATCTTGCATGAGTCCATAATTATAGGAGGTAGTATTTCAAATATGTTTAAGTTACCGTGAATTTAAAATGTGATGTTTGTAAGATAGATTGTAAATTAATTCTTGTAATGAATCATGTGCCTTTAAATTGTTGTAAATTGTTTAATCTTATTGAAGTGAAGAAATAAAAATATTTTTTGATAACTTCGTGATTTGATTTAATTCTATTCCTTAGCTAAATTTCTGTAGCACGAATTTGAAATTCCCTCTTAAAATATTGTCTCTTGATGCAAAACCAATTACCAAAATGATAGATATTTTATCACGAAATCATGATGAACTTATCCAAGTTTTTACAAGTTTCATTGGTTAATCACATGTAGATGGTATCATAATTAAATTAAAATTAAAACCTTCATCAAAATCTCAAAGCAAATATAAAATCAACATTAAATACCTGTTAGATACCAGAGACATTAACATATTCTAATTTCGTAACCAACATAGCTGCAATCTGTTCAAGTGATCAAATCGATACATTAATAAAACAGCGAAAACTTATTATAGGTACGAAAATACCTTTGACCTTTTACTTATGAAGCTCTGCGACTTGGGGCGTTCCACAGACTCATTCAATTTTCAAAATTATCATAATAACTCTCAAACATTATGAAAATCAAAAACCAGTATCGTAAATCGTTGATCTGTGCGGATATAAATTATGAGTCTAATCACCAATCAAATCTATAGATAACGGTATTTTGATACTTAATATAGTATACGTTTTAGTTAGATGAATATAATCGAATAAATACTGAACCATGAATCGATATTTAGTCAATTAAAACATGTATTCAAAAACATGTTTAGTTCTGCTTCAACGAGTCTTTCAAATGCGTGAGGTTTTTAATTTATGGTTTAAGAAATTTATTTCTCATGAAGAAATTTATATAAGAACAATAAATTAAATACTAATAAAAACTTACTATTGGTACTTCGGCATTCGGACTTACAATAATGCTAACTAGCTGTTGCCCGCGACTTCGTCCGTGTCAAACTCATAAAAAAAATATTTTTATGTTTTTAGTTTCCCTCCGGAACTATGAATTTTCTCGTGATCAAACGTAGCCTATGTTACTCGTTATTAAATCAGCTATCTACCAGTGAAAGTCCCGTCAAAATCGTTCGAGCCGTTTCGGAGATTACCCGGAACAAACAGACTGACAGACAGATAGACAGACAGACAAAAATCTTAAAAATTGCTTATTTGTTGTTAGTACCGTATATACTTTCACGTGCATTCAATAAAACGTTGTTATTATGATATTACATATAGACACTTCAATTTTATTTATTTGTATAGATGTATAGATATAGATGAGGACAGTAATTTTACTATAATATAATAATAATATTATAAAGAGGAAAGATTTTTTTGTTTGTTTGTTTGTACGGAATAGGCTCCGAAACTACTAGACCGATTTGAAAAATTCTTTCACCAATAGAAAGCTACATTATTCCTGAGTGACATATACTATTTTTTTATCCAGAAAACGGATCCTGTGGGGTGGTCCACGGGAGCGAAGCCGCGGGCAACAGCTAGTATTATTATATAGAAGCTGGCATGTTTTTAAATCATGCCAGCTCCTGCCAGCGACTTCACTCTCGTGGAATTTAGAAGTTATCCTAAGAGACCTTATTCACGGGACAAAAAGTATCATTTGTCCTGCACCAAGGTCCAATATACGATATCGAAATTCAAAAACATGGGTTCAAACGTTGGGTAAAAACGTAGCACATAGACATACATACTGACAGAGTTACTGTTGCATTTTTATATTCGTACGGAGTATGGACTGTTTGGGCAAATTGGATTTATAAAAGTGCAATAAAAGCTCCACACAGCTTGAACTACGAGTAACAGATACACAGAAGCTTTAAACAACTTGTGAGGCATCGTAAATTCATTCTATTTAACTTTCATGTTCAGGTTTTATAGACAACAGTATAAAAGTCTCGTAAAATTGTATTTTTAGAAGTTAAACAAGTATTTTTAATTAACACTAAATAACTGCTGAGAAATATTGAGTAGCAGTCCGTAGTGTTTGCAGTTTTCTGCATTTGGGTTGAAGACTCTACACTATCAAAGGTCAAGAACCTTACAGCGCTCAAAATATAAAGCCAAAAATATTGCTTCAACCCTGTGTTGAGAACTTTATTATACCTAGCATTGGATTGTTTTTATGAGGTCAACGAGTATTATAATCAGAATTATGAAAGTTTACAAAACAATATATCACGGGAATTTCACGCGATGATTTCGATATATACATATAAATATATATAAATAATCGAAATGATTGCGTTAAATTCCCGTGATATATTGTTTTTCAATTATGAAACTCGAAAGTTTTAAAGTTAACATTATTGAAGTTTGTCAAAGCTAACTCGTAGCAGGGGATCAAAATGTTAGTGTTATAAATAAATCTTAAAATGATGATCTACTTTATTACGATGTTATTACGTCTTTTAATAAAAAATTGGTTTAACATAGAATTTTGTAAGAAATTCAATTTTATTTAGTTGCTACGCCGCATGCTACGCAATGTGCTACGCGCAGCTACGACATAAGTGTTGATAGAACTTTAAACACTTTTTTGAGAAAAAAATTATATGATATAAATATTAATCTTACTGTCTAAAGTAAATTTATTTACATAGACATCTAATATGAAGCAAATTGAATAGAACACTGCAGTACGGATAGTATGCTTTGAGTTTTGATTGTTATCTTTTTAATAATTTAATTGATCACCATTTTTAGGAAAGAGTCAACGTACTTTTAGGCAGTAAAATGCCATTGTTTGAAAAGTTTCGTGTACGCGTTTTATGAATGGTAAGTTTGTTAGTACTTCCAGTTCATCCACCCGTCACAAGATGGCGTTAGCAGTACCTGTGTGTACACTCGTCACCGCGCTGCGACGTAATTGCACGCGGCTATTATCTGGGCGGCGCCGAGCGCGCATGGCGGCCGGTGCGAGCGGGATGCACTCGATAATACGTAAAACAAAACGAGGGAGTAATAATGGTAAAAAACGAGCAGCACGCAAATTATAGTGAGAAATGAGGCAGCCGGTAGCGGTGGGGGCTCCGCTGCGGTGGGGGCCGCGTCAGTCGAGCGCCCGGCGCACTGAGTCGCGCCATCGCGCCGCCTGCGCCGCCGCGAGTGTTGTGAGTGTGTGACATGCGCCAACACCCGGCGCCTTCGCCATCGCCATGAGCGGCAAGGGCTCCTCCTCTCCGGACCTGCTCATGAATGTGAGTCCATGAGCCGACCACCGCACCCCTTACTGCTAACATAGTGTAGACGGCCTTACTAACATTCTTATCACTGATAACTTGATAAGTAGTTGATACTTCAACCGGTATCTAGTCTTTAGATTATCCTGAGTTATTTTTAAGTTATAGCGGCCTTGAGGTCGTAAGCAAATGGATAGTTTAATATTATAGGTACCCTGAATTTAATTTAAGTTAACTCTGTTCATTAAACCACGGTGTGGTTCTTTAACATCAAACTTATTTCTTAAGTTTAATTTCATGCCTGATAACTTTACTATCGTTTAGACAAAATCTGACACCTGTTTATTTGAGTAATTAACAAGCATAACGAATGTTGAATGAGTTGTTAATATTTTATTCCAAACTTATAAATAGACCTTTTCTAGTGGAGAAATCTTCACGGTTCATGAACTTTAATATTAAGAACAAACCGAACCAAATAGGTGAGTCCATGAAATGGTTTGTTAGTCAGCAGGGCACCCCCGGGTATTGTCGATTTAGCACGCACCATAAGCGGCACATTACCCGCGATGAGTGTAGGCAGGCCGCAGCCCGCTCCCTCGAGCAACCTCGGCAACCTCTATTACTATTCATGGCCGCCCCCGCGGCTCGAGTGGACCGCCAAATATCCCCCACCGTAAGAGAAAACATTATGTGTAAATTTTCTTCACATTGCCGTGCCTTTGAATAATAATTCAAGTCGCCGTTTACTCGGCCGGCCGTCCGTCCTGAATAATAAATCCTACTCAATTTGTTTCAAATACTTTAAGTAGCAACTGTAATTGTTCTTGAATTATATATTATATCTTTTTAACGGTCTGTACCTAATAAATCACTGCATACTGAAGCTACCTGCTAGTTATAACTTACAATATTCTATCGGCCCGGCACCTAAAGCAGTAGGCCTGTTTATTATTTATAAAGCAATATCCGTCACATAAACGTTAAACGTTATTATCTGAAAATAGGCCATTATATTTCGTTCCGAACATCACTAGCAGTTCATAAAAAGGTAAAAGTTAATTCAATTAAATGAAGTCAAATATAATAAAGGTTACGCCGGCACTTTGGAGCGGCGGAACCAATTCTTAATGACACATAGAGGCTTCGTCCATTTTCTACTCAATTTCCTTTTCATATTAGTTTAATCTAGAGGCAGGACTACTGGCGCCAAAAATTATGCCGCGACGGCCGTGTCGGGCGCGGCTAATCTGTTTAGCGTTATATTGAAGCCGCCCGGCTCCTTTGTGCGGTGAAAAAGGAAGAAATTTATGCGTTTCGGCGTTGTGTGTGAGTTTTTTGTGGTAATGTAATTAATAATTCGGCGGCAAAACTAACAGTGTTTTCGTTGTTACGTCGGCCGGGTGATTGATGTCCACTGCTACGACTGCAATTAGTAGGTACGCCGCTACAAAGAGCGTGTTCTTCCTTCTATTAAATGCTCTACATTAACCTCGTCCTTTATACCTTGTGTACTGTAACTGCGATTTACAACAAAAATAAAAAAAAAGCCCAACTGCTAGAGCAAAGGGTACGTGCAAAAAATATATTTTAAAATAAACATCTGAAAAATATTTTTAATATTTACTGAACCTAGTAACAGTACCTAGTCTATCTATATATCATTTACAAAGGCAACGATTTCCTCTACAAAACTAGAAACATTTCTATGAACCTGTCATAACCAAACCTAAGCATAACAAACAATAAAACCGTCGAACAATTGAACACATCCTTTACGATAATCCATACAGTTATTCACAATAAAGCCTAGCGTAGATCTAGGTATATTTTGAAAGTGTTTGAGAACATGTCCGACCGGCATGCAAGCGCGGGCGGTGCGTGCGCTGCGTGGGCGCACCTCGGCCCAGTCACGGCGCAACAGCGGCTCAGGTGGATCTCGGCATTGTTTGTTTTGTACACCGCTACCTAGATGACTCGCGTTTACTGCATCAGGTAAGTAGGCCTATATCAAAATAGTTGTGTGTTCAGTTACACTAGTCAGGTTTACAGAAGTATTCCATTCATCTGTCAGATTCAAAAGCATAATATGTTTTCAAAAACACGGTACACCTCCCCAGGAAAGCTCATCACTAAACAGCTAATTACCGATGTCGAAACTGAGAAGCGGTAACAAGTTCGGTACCAATTACCGCACGTTCTCGTCACGCCTCACCCACGTCGCAGCCGCTCATCAGAGATCAGCTACTCCAGTCTTGTCTCCACTCTTTATTTAGATAGCGAAGGATACGGGCAATTCAGAGCAAGTCGACTGTGTTATTTGGCCGTTTTGTGCGCGAACGTACCGTTGCTTGCGAGCTGGCCTCGGCACTGGTGCGGCAACATTTTAATTGACCACGCGATGTTCTGCCGCGGCTCGGCCGACTTTTTCTCCACTCCTCAAATTGCTCTAAAGTGCTTAATGAGAGATGCGTGCAATCGCCGTTTCCCCGTACGAGAGGCTGTTCTTATTTTACATACATAAATAGTTCAACACGACGAACTAATGCCGATTCTCGGTACTGTAATTGCGCCTGTGACAGGCTTCCGTCGCCTTTCCAGAGGCTGGCGGTTAAACGCCAAACGCTGGCGTCACCTAAATTATAGTTATTTCGCATTAATAGCGAACACATCGACTAGTGCGTGCGCATGCGGCTCCGGGCAACATTGACATTTGCAGCAACATGTTCAGCATACGAGTATTCACCTCGCTCGCCAACAATTTCTTTGACGGATACTTACGTGACTAGAAAAAAATAATTAAAATTACATCCCTCGGGCCTTGAATATCCATTTGGAGTTGATAAAGTTATTGTCTTTGACAGCCTAATGAAGATACCTAATACAGAATTGAAAAACTTTGTTAATCGATAAATAAGTAAGTAATAAAGTTTATTACATATATCAAGATTTTAAAAGTAATGAGTAGTATTTGTCTTTGTCTAGTTGAGTCCATTTAGATACGCCTCCCGTTTATAAAAGTTACTTTATTAAAATGCCGTGCTGACTGGAACTGGAAGTGACTTCGTCAGCATTGTGCCCAGAACTTTAAATCTAAGTATAAGGTCATTAATTGGTTTTGCATTTGAATATGGACATTACGTGACTTGAAAGACCTTAGCTACAAATACATTTATAATGAACGTACAATTTGGTAATTTAATTATTTCCTCTCTATGTAAAAATTGCCTGTCTACATAGGATGTTCAATACTTTGTACATAATCACCAGGAAGTTATGATAAAGGTTCGTGTCGTGTACATTTTTTTATACTTACTGCCAGACAGGTGCTGTAAGTCTATTATTTTAAGTTAATCATTATTAAAATGTTCTCGATACTAATGATTAATACGCGCACGATCGACCAAGTTTTTCTGACAATTCTTTAAAGTAGCCATGTGTATTCGCTAGTTAAGAAATTAAATTAATAGCTAAAAAAAGTGGCGTATAAGGCGATAATTGATTGGTTCTCATCTCAGGTGTCAATGTATGGCTGAATGGTTGGTCATTCTGTAAAGTATGTGTCTCTCATACTGATGAAGATTATCGACAAACTCATTAGAGTACTGTATAAGTTTTACATATTAATTGTAAATTTATACTAAGAAGGTAATTATATAATATAGGTAATAGAGATATATCTTATCAGACTGTGAGTAGGTATAGGCACATTTTCCTCTTTGCTGGCTAAATCCGTTATGATGTTCGCCGGTTGCCATTTAGAGATATTGCTTGAGGTGATGTTGGTAATATTCGAAGCTATGTTCCTTACATTTGTATGGGGAAACTTTCGTAAGCCGCATTTATGGATATCGCTAGAGGCCCTTGCAATAAGTCGTAGGCAAACTGAAATCTTATTCCCTAAAAAAATAGTTCAAACAAAGAAACAATTATTTTGGTAACTATCATTACCTAATTTAACCACCAAATCCTATACTAATAAATAAATTAATACATTTTGTAAAACAGAATGATATCAGTCTTCTGAATTGTGAATTAGTAGCTAAGAAAGTGTCAAACTCTACTTTGATTTAGCTTTCATGTTGGCAGGGTTTCATGTTCATAAATTTGGACGAGTTTTCGACTTCAAATTCTTCATTTAGAAAGCGGTGCTGAATCAATTCTTATCTAATTCAAGACTAGCTGTGCCTGCGGATTCTCTCCCGTCTCCTGATTGCCTACCCACCCTACTGCCTACTCACCTAGACTTACCTTACTTACCTTGCTACCTACCCACCTAGCTACCAATATTTTTTCTAAGGTAATTCTGCCGCGGAAAATCTTAACACGGCCATTCAGAAAATGACGTCAAATGCACAACGCCATTCGTATTTTTTTTTTCGTTTTTTTTTCATCATCTATCTTTTGATAGAGTAAACCGATTGCAATGAAACAAAAATACCATAGAGTTTTTCCTTTGCCTCATATTATTTATCCAACAACTCACAACTTAATCGCTTGGTGGCTTCTAGCCAACTTAAAGCGAATCCAGCTTTCAATACTGCAACGTCATTATTTGTATTTCAGATTGCAGGTAACTTTTTAAGGGTATACAGAAATAAGCTTTGGTTGAAAACCGGTCCCATGATCATAGCGATGTCCGCCATTTGCAATCCAATTAATATACTCATTAATCCCTTGATCTTAATATCAGATATAAAAGTTTTCAGTAATATTTTAAAGAACTCATCTCGGTAACTTATTTATTCTATGGGCGGTTTGGTAACAAGCTGTTAAAATAAATAAATTCGTTGATGGATTATTTTTTGCTGATAAAGGAAACTTATTGAAGAGGAGCTCGTGGCTAAATAATAACAGCCGCACGGGTCGATCTTCAAGGTTAAGCAACGCTTGACGAGGTCGGTCCGTGGATGGGTGACCATTTCAACATACCGAGTTTCCTCCGTGCCTCGGAAAGCACGTTAAGCCGTTGGTCCCGGCTGTCATTTGAAGATCTTTGACAGTCGTTACGGGAAGTCAGAAGCCTGAGATCTGACACCAGTCTAGCCAAGAGGTATCGTGTTACCCAGTTACTGGGTTGTGGAGGTCAGATAGGCAGTCACTCCATGTAAAACACTGGTACTCAGCTAAATCCGGTTAGACTGGAAGCCGACCCCAATATAGTTGGGAAAAAAGGCTAGGCAGATGATGAAAAGATGAAGTTAATGAAACACAAATAAAGTAGATCCATACAAACAAAAAATATACATACAGACATAAACTCATGCCTTTTCCCAAGGATGTAGGCAGAAAATACAGAATGCCACCTGAAAGTAAACCCATAACGATCCATAGGACATTACAACATAACACATTTTCCATCACAACATCATCTTCTATAACATAACCAAAAACAATAATATGCACCTCAGATTACAAAAGTAACAAAAAACAATATCAAATCAAAGGATCGTAAGATGTGAGACGAATCTCACCAATGGCGGCGAGTCGGCCCTCCATTGGCGAGGTGGATGTCACCGGGAACCTGTCCTGTGACGTCACACGGCTTAAAAACGTACGCGGTGTAATTATGGGGGTATTTCGACGCTCGCTGGCCGGGTTTCTGGGTTACTCTAGAGAGATGGGATTGAAATTTTTGTTGATTGTTATTCCAGCGATTTTGTTGGACAATGTGGGTCTGAACTTTTCTGCTTAAGTTTGAGTCTAGTAAACCAAATAAACAGAATTTATTTATGATTTTGTTCTGGTTTTTCTTGGGGACTGTGGCCATTTGGACACTTTGAAACATAATTGTCTTCCTTTATATCTTCACATATATTTAAATAATAACCTCAATAATTACTCACAACCACTTTATTTCTATAACGGCTGTAACCGTTGAAACGCAAATCCATCAATAGTTTTCCATATTAAAGCGTTCCATCTAGTCGAGGAGCGGCACTCATAGGCAAAGAGCTTTGTTTAAAATATTCCTCCCCATGAGATCATAGATAAGTGTGAAACTGACATTAGTACCGTTCGCAGATATTCCGATGCGCTGACATACCATCGAGGTATCGACTGGTCACGAATCGATTTAACATAAAATAAAATTTATATTAATTTTATGATAAAATTATACGCGGATTAATTTTAAATACAATATTTGAGAAGTGTTTTGATTATGCAAATGTTTATATTTAATGACAGGTTTAGAGATTGATGTCGTTAGTTTGAAAATTATTTTGAATATTGATTACAAGTTTCGTAGAGATAGCTTTTAATCAAATATTTTAGAGAACAAATCTTTGTGTCCCCAAAAAATGCAGTCAAGAATCTTATTTTTAGCGACTTTTTATCCCTCAGCAAAAAAGATAAATCACCGAACCCTTGAGTGCATCGTTTCCTGAACAAGTCGTTTTGTCGCTGAGCACATTCCCGAGACGAATGACTTGATTATCATAAAACAGCAGTTTGCTTTCTCCGGAGCAACTCCATTGGAAACCAGCACGTGGCCAGATGCAACATGTTTCCGTAAACAAAATCGATTACAACGACAGATAACGTTTACAAAACATGATACAATTAATCGAAACGCCAACTATGATTCAATAATACGCGGCCGAGGTACTTGTAATTGCTATGTGTCTTCAAAGTTTCTATCAGCAACTAGTATTGCAACAAAAATGTTTTATTGGTTAATTAAAAGGACTTGTACAGACTTCGAAAGGTTTAACTTCTTGGTCTCAGTTTTTGTAACGAATAATATTTTTAAACTAGTTTCGTGAGTAATTACGGCGGCTTTTAAGTTTAAAATGAGGTCTGGTATTCTGTATGCACATATATTCAGCGTATGGTTATTACAACAGTTGTGGTGTTTTGTTTTAAGGTCACATATATGCTTCAGAAGAGCTAGAGAAGACTTAAATGTTATCAAATCTTGTAATTCCGTTCCGTCCAATTTCCCGTATCTGCAGTTGCAGAGATAGTGGAATGAGCATCAAGTTGATACATTTATTTCTGCCACCCATGACTATTGTAAAAGTATTTCCAGTGTTTGTAATAAAGCTAGATAGGATCTTCCGAGCGACATTCAGTGGTATCTGTGATCTCGTGCGTACGTCAGTCTGCGCCCGCGCCACCGGCGGCGAGGTGTCGCCCTCTTTGTTCCTAAGACCACAATGTTGCTCGCATTATACGTAATTATTATAATGATTTCTGAGTAAGCGATTAAAATTTATATGAGGTTATACACTTGATACGTACATGGCCGAATGATATTAAGGCTTGGGTAAACTAATGTGCAGTAAGCAGGCAGTTTCCATGTTCCCTTCCTAATAAGTCATTCAACTTGATGATTATATTGAACTGCGGAGTAATTACGGACGGTTACGTTTAGTGCTTCATAAATATGATTTATTTAAATATATGACTTCATACTTTGATAACGATGTGGTATGATATTGCTTGTTTCAGAAGATTTTTTGTAAAACGACTTTTCAATGGAAAAAAGTTTTATAAGCAGATGATAGTTGGATAAAACCAACTTTGGTTTATACAAAATACTTACCAAGCCCTTAAACCTTATACAATATAATTTCATCAATCAATCAAATTCCCTTTAGAGATTCAAAAAAAAAATATTACTGGATGCAACATGTGTCGATACCCTTGCGCCATCCCATCTTCTTAGCACGGCGGGCTGTGCTGGGGCAGCTGTTGCTGGTGCAGAAAACCTCAAACGGCGCAAATATAACAACCTTATTGGCAGTTATATGTTTGAGCCGTTTGGGGTTGAGACATTAGGTCCATGGGGTCCGAGTGCACATCGAGTGTTTCGAGACATAAGTAAACGGTTAGTCGACTGTTCGCGTGAACAGAGGGCTGGACTTTTCTTCAGCCAGAGAATCAGCATTGCCATTCAACGTGGCAATGCTGCCAGCGTTCTGGGCACGTTTCCCTTTGGCATCGATTTTTTTGATGCGCTATGAGGCCTTTGCCCTCTCCCTTTTGTATTTAAGTTTGTTTTGTTATTAGTCATAAGATAAGGAATAGTCAGTTGTACATATTATTTGAATTATAAATAAATTCTCCTATTACTGGAACTTATTCAGGATTTAATGCATACAGTTTTCAGAGCATTTATATTGGCCTTTGAAATAAAAAAACACAACTTTGTAAGTATTATGAGAAGTTAGTATTCCACAAATTAAAACTCAAATCATTTATTTCAATTAGACCACAAAAGGCACTTTTAAATATACAAGTTTATTCACAAGCCACACCGAATGTGTAAATTAGAACACAATCATCCTACCCTATCCGCCATGAACACAATCCTGATCCCCATGCCACCATGTCAGTTTCCACGTCATTTAACAGCGAACAGTTTCCTACGCACTCCGCTTTGACATTTATATTCGCACTTTTTCTGCGCTCCTACGAGTTTACGCTGTTATTGTGTTTTTTAGAAATTTTGCACCGTGAGAACAGTGGGTGTGAGCAATGTGGAGTTGTTATGATGTTACCTAGTTGTTGTTGCCTTTTAAACGAGTGCTGTTTTTTTTTTAATTACACATTAATACATTGCTGTTATGTTAGAGAACTATTGGCATTGATTGGTGTTTGAAAGATCTTGTGATGACAGGGCCCTGAAGAAACTGGAAACTTAAGAGGAAATACGATCGCAGAGCTCCGACTGAATTTCCTTAGTAAAAAGTCATAATTCGAGGTTTCCTCCTCCAATATTGGACCAATTTAAATTGAAAAATATAGATGTATACTGTGCCCCTATATTTTTCTTTTTTATTTATAGTTGTCAAATTTGTAGGTACTACACTGTCTAGGCCTCTATTGACATTGCAATTTTGAGCATTGGAATATCTTTCAAATTGGTCCAATACTGGAGGAGGAAATAGGCGAGAGCCAAACCTCGAATTATGACTTTTTACTAAATTCGGTCGGATCGCTCTGCGACCGGTATTTCCTTTTAATGACACGTTAAAATCATTTTTTTTTTTTGTCATTTTTTTGTCTTTTATCACAAAGTATCACTCATGTCAGCTCTTTCCATTGTCTCTAGAAAGCTGGCCAACAAAACCCAGACATTCGTTTTTTCATTTATATTTGGTATGAGTTTGCTCAAGAGCACCTCTGACCTAGACTAGAACCAAGGCTCTAGTCTAGGTCAGAGGTGTCAGAGACAGAGTCGACGATTTTGTGAGCCTATCCAGAAGAAGCCTGTCCACTCTGAAGATATTTCTGAGCAGTAACGAGCAGTACCTTCTAGCATTCCATATTCACTAGGTGGATGGATAGGTAACTACAACAGTTCAACTGCAAATACCACTACTTACGAAGTCAAAGTAAGCGCGTAGGTAGGATGCCCTAACGGGTAGTAAACATAACCCCTCGAACAACAAGTCAATATTTATTTACCGTCTTGATTTACTATACATTTCGCGAATCGACAAGCCTATTAAAATTATGAACAAGTATCGTTTTTGCAAAACTTAAATTTCAACTGGGCTCAAAAATCATAACAGTAGGTCATAACAATAAGTATAACAGGTTGCCAGTGCATCGCCTGAGGTCACAATTAAGTAACCCTTCCTTCACTCCGTCATCCAAGTCAACAAAATCGAAGAAAATAAAAAGGTCAGTGGAATGACGAGACAAAAGACAAAACTTTCAATTAAAAAGATAGTAAGTAAAGTACTGTTGGGACCGGGTCGATGAGTTTCCAATAAAATAGAAACACCCGGTCTTTATACTGCTTTTTTAAACGTTTATAAGTATTTTTTTATACCTGAAGAGATTTGAACCAAACTAAAAAAAATACAGGAACTACTTATTTAAACAGATTCTAAATTCGAACGTTGTTCAAAACCAGCCAGAACTATTTTTTAAAGTTGCATTCAGCAAGAAACCATCGCAGTTCTCGATTAGGAGGACTATTCTGAATGGATCGCGCGAGATCGTCTCGTGTCCGTCCGTCACCGCCTGCACTGTCTTCGACTCTTCGTCACGCACCTCGCGACTCACGCGCCGCGCCTCAAGCGCGACGATTATAATTTCGAGCGCCGATCAACATAAAAATAAAGGTTCATAAATTTATTAGACATAGTGTCGGCTTACTGGCCTGGGGCTCGCATTATATAAAATATGTCAAGAATTAAGCATTATCATAATGAGAATATTTTTACACGGATAAAAATAATGTAATCTGCCTCAATCGCGATGTAACTCAGATATTGTGTTCGAGATTATCTGTTGTGGATCTGAGCAGCCGGAAAAGGATGTATCTGATCAGTTTATTGTTTTGAAAATCACTTTGGTAGCTTGAATTTTCTAAGACATTCACAAACTGTTAAAGTAAATGACAGAAGGTATGTTTACAACTGTCTTAAACATATACCTGGTAAATTATAATGTACTTATAGGCAAGCATCATTTGATAATTAGAGATAACCAATAAAGTCATCAGAATGCTGTCCACGTACGGGATTTAATGTTAATAGGCGTCATTGAATGACCTGGTCACCGTGAGATCGGTATGCGCAATTTTCAGATACGAGTTTTTGATCCTAAACACAGATATCGCGCCCACGTCCAACGGCAGGGCAAACTTATAAAATGTAAATTTATTGCGCGATATTTAACATGAATTCAAATTGGCGGCAATATATCGCTTGCCTTAACATTACATCACGTAATTACGCCGCGCACAATTATTATAATTTTCCTATAATCGCCGCCGTGAGGACGTGCGAAAAAACGTTTTTAAAAGGTAATTCACACTGATTTATGAGCCGTACAGAGGATTCATTAATTTATCAAACAATCTGTAAATCAACTATTTTAAGTAATGCCTTGCACGTAGTCGACGGTTGTAGTGAAAAGGTCATTAAGCGGCGAGTAATTATAACGTAAACATCTGCATCCACAACAAGTGGTCACGGAGTCGCTAGTCGGCCCATGCGCCGGCTCCACGCATCTAATCATCGGTGATTCATCTAACGAAATACAAAAATTAATTATATACTCTGTTCTAAAATCTTACCTGAAATCGTGGTTTTAATTACAGCATACATGCAATGATTTATCGTGGACACACGTGTGTCGATGATTAATGTAATCTAACTAGAAAAAATACTTCAAGAATACCCTACAAGTGATAACGTTTTCGTATACAAACGCTATTTGTAAAGCTATTAAGTATCTATCATTAAAACTATTAATTACAAAGCGTAGAATCGCAATTGAATTTCCAAGATTCCGAGTCCTCGCGTCGTGCGCGTGATAGTGGACACCTTTCACATAACTAGCTTTAATTAAATCTATGGCTGTAATTATGTCCTTTGCCCCATTTGTTCGGCTGGAATTATTATACGTAATTATAGAGCACGATGTCTTTGAAATCCAACGTCTATGCTTGTCTATGGTACAGAATACGTGATCGGGTAAATTATTCGGCTAGTTTGGTTAGGACGGTGGAAACTAATTGTTGGATTTTAAATTTTTGATCGAATAACACCTGAAATAAGCTTCAGCGACATGAATAGTATCTAATAGGCTGATAATTAAAGGCGGTAATTAAGGCGTGGCCCGTCCACTTAATTTACATATTCCCGTTTCTGTAGTATTCTAAAATGAATTAGAATTTGTTAATATCTTCGTCGCCAGTGTAATGTCTATTATAGTATTTGGTTTTATACAACAACAGTTCTAAGTAAACTGTTTATCCACTCAATAATAGGTAGGGATGGGTACATAATCATAAATCGACAACATTGTATCATCCTATTTATTTAAAAATATCTACGTTGAACGTCATATAGAAAAAACCTCCTCCTTCGGCTGGACAAACAGGACCTCTCAGTTTATCATTACTTCTTTACAAAAAAAAAAAAAAAATACCAAAATCCCCGCCATTTTTTATTTTATACTTTTTAAACTACATATTCTATCTAGTAGTAGACACACTTCGATCAACAACCTATCGAACACGACATAATGACACGATATCGTGCGAAAATACCCCTATTCAAACAATAAAACGCCCATAACTTTTGAACGGCTGAACAGATTTTCATCAAACATAGCTAAAAACACTTCCGATAATGTCATTTTCAAACAAAAAACATAGTTTAGGAGTTATGATGCCACAGACAGATACAGACATTAAGAAATTAATGAAATACACATATACACAAACACACAAGTACACACGTCAAACTTATAAAATGCCTCTTTTTCTGTCGGAGGTTAAATACTTAGAATTAGACAAAGAAAACCTCATTACAAAAGTTACGAATTTCCTCCAACCGGGTCATGTAACATTCCAATCAAACCTCCACGTGTTTCTCAGATAAATTCATTCCCGTCTGTACCTTACTACCTTCAGATCCTTGCTCTTGACTTAATGTGACTTTTATTACTTCGCTTCCAGCCTCATTGTGTTCCCCTCCTTGACTGAACAAACAGAACCTCTCAGTTCTCTCCTTTCAAACCAGCTGTTACATGTTTATGTCACTTTAATACTTTTCTTAGTAAATGTTTCACATTCAGAGTATTACTTTGAATGGCTATGGTATGAATTTATGAAAGGGCTTCACGGCAGACGCGAAAAAAGTTTTATGACGAATGTGTCTGACTGAAGATAATTTTCTTGAGATAGATATATAAAACAAGTCATAATATATGTAAGTAGTTATTGTTTATAATTTAACAAAGTTTACAGCTAGCTCTGTTTCTATGAAATTATCTATTCGAACAAGATAAATGCATGAAATATTTTTTATATATTTTCCTAAATATTCATAAAATACCACAAAACCTGTACAGCCCTAAAATCCCTTAGATTATAACTGTTCGCAGGTACAAAACAAACAATGGTGTATACCCCCATGCGGAGGCAAATCAGCCATATGTTGTGTCAAGCATAATGGGGGCTTCGGGGCGAGAGGGACTGGCGTCATTCATCACACGACCACAAATAGCAGGCCATTTTTATTTTCCCTGTACTAAGTTAAAAAGGCTACTGTTTTCTGACCAGTAAATATCTTAGCGCTGAGGCGTAGAGCGAAAATCATGGCTGTAAGTGAAAAATAAGATAATCCAGGAAAAACATGATAAATAGTAGCGAATACTATGATTTGAGTAAGTCTACGTACACCATAGACAACTTAAAATGACTATCTTCTCAAATACATGAAAAAATGTCTTAATTGTTTGTAATCATCTAAACGAGGAAAGGTATCAAAGTCAAAATCAAAATTCTTTAATTCAATTATGACATCAAGCGGAACTTTTGAACATCAAAAATTAAAATTTAAAAGTAATAATAATTGATTCTACCGTCCATTCGGAAAAGTAGCTTGTTATGGAGACGAACGGACAAGAAACTCTATACTAACTCTTTTAAAAAAAATTGTTTATCGACATTTACATACATAAGTGAGAAAGATGCACCCAGACTAAGACTATACTAGTATAGGTATAAAGTATTACAAGCACTAATTTTCCTAATTCATTCATTTGATAATTAGGAACATGGTTCTCACATACTTAAAAATATTGCAAACATAGGTGAATTACTTATTTCAACAACAACGGAACATTGTGTAAGTCATGTCACATTGACATCGACCCTCAATTTTGGTCCATTCATTGAGGCAAAAGCTCAACTGGCTGCCAAAAAGTTGGGGATTCTTGCAAAGGTGAGACGGTACTTCACGCCAGAACAGTTGCTCAACTTGTACCAAGCGCAAGTTCGGTCATGCATGGAGTACTGCTCTCATCTCTGGGACGGATCTGCGAAGTACCAGCTGGATGCACTAGAGTCAATCGAAAAACGGGCCAAGAGGCTCATCGGCAATGAGATACTGGTCGAGTCTAGGCTTCAGAGCCTTGAACATCGGCGCCAAGTTGCCAGTCTGTCGGTTTTTTATCGGTTACATTTCGGGGAGTGTGCGATGGAATTGCATGAACTAATTCCTCCTAGCCCGTTCCATCATCGGACTACAAGACGTACGGCGATGCGTCATCGGTACATGGTGGACATCCCACCCATACGCACCAAACGTTTTGGGAATACTTTCATTATGCGTACAGCTAAGGAGTGGAATTCCCTGCCGGAGTCTGTATTTCCTGATAGCTACAACCTGGGAGTCTTTAAGTCAAGAGTGAATAGGTTTCTTCTAGGTAAGCGTGCTACATCGTCGACCACATCATCACTTACCATCAGGTGAGATAGTGGTCAAGCGCAAGCCTATCAATAATAAAAAAAAAAAAAAAAAGTCAATTTCTTAAACAAAAAGGGTGAAAAAAAAGCAATACTATAATTATGAAAATATAAATTAACCAGTTTGATTTTGTCTACACTAAAGATTGGCCTATGGAGCAGAACCAGCATGTTGCTAAGCGTTCTTATCTTAAATATATCTTCCTAAGTTAGGTCCCTATCCCCGATAGTTACCTATCTAAGTATTAATTGAAATACAGAAATTAAAATCATGACTTCCAGTTTCCTACTATTGATATCTATTATGATATTTGCTTGATTTTGGTAAAGTTTATCTCATCAAGTCCAAGTATAAGCGTCCAGAGTAATAATGACCAAGGTCCTCACGCAAACCTCATTGTCTACGGTCATAATTGTTATTGTTACAGCACAGTATTAAATCATAATACTTGTATCACGAAATATTATGAAGGCGGTCTGTCTGTTAACAGGTGATTAATTACCATCATCGTTTAAAAGTGTACAATTATGGAAATATTATTCCTGATGCAAGATTTCCGACCACGGCGAAGATGGAGGTACGAGCTCCACTTATATCGATTGGATTGGCTCAGGTACTAACAGATTTGTGAGGAAAACAGGAGAAACCTTTGCTCTGCGGTAGGACAATATACCGTTTCCGGGTCGATCGGCAGGCTTATTAAGTATCTTGCAAGAGCAAAACGATAGCGATTTTTACGCAATAATTGCTCTTCAATACAGAAGTTTAAGGCGGATTTTCTTACAGAAATATGTGAATTTAACAAACAGCGATTTTCGCTGAAAGATTGCTTTCGATTTTTAATCGACTTGCCAAAAAGGAGGTGGTTCTATGTTCGACATTATGTATGTTTTTTATTTATTTTCACCGATATCTCCGTCAATTGTGAACCGATTTTGAAAATTCTTTTTTTGTTTGAATAAGTATGTTCCGAAATTGGTCCCATTATAATTTGGTGAAGATCAGATGAAGAATTTCGGAGATATACAACAGAACTCTTCAATAAATAATGGCAAATCTTTCGGGATTGCTGCAATCGCATGTCTGTTTATACCATTTCATAACATAACATCACGCCAGTACGCTCTAAAGGGGTACGCAGATGTGTACAGTTCACCTTGGTACTCTCTCATTTCACCGGTTATGTTCAGTTTCATGATATTCGGGTAATCTATTCTGGCATTATAGGTACCTAGGTAGGTACAACTATAAAGTGAAAAATTAAAAAACTTTTTTGCAAAAATATACCACCGACTTCCAAATAAGAAACTACAAAGTGAACAAATTACTTTTGGAAGTCGGTGTCTTTGGTAGGTACCATATTTTTGCGTTATGGACACCGACTTCCAAAAGTAAAGTTATTTTTAAGGGTACACTAGACGAAAATTCTTCCATACAAACGTAGTCTGGCTTTTACTTTACTGTTTGACGAAGTACGTTCAAAATAAAAAATGATATCAATTTGTATCATCATTATCTAGCCCTGTATGGAAGCAAAGTTATGACCTTCGAAAGTTCCATATTTTAACACTCATTTTAACGCATCTTTGGGCGCAAATAAGTACCATAAGAAGAAGGAAAATTGAAAAACGGCCTCCATACAGGAATAGATTAGTAGTTCAACAATGCAAATAATTTTATTTTGAACAGATACATTCAGTCGTTTTTCATGATATCCAGACTCCCAAAGGTCTGTTTATAAAATTTCACGCGCTCGATTTCGTGCTAAATCATCATCCATTTCGCTACAAATTTGCAAAATATGTATTCGTACGCGTACTAGCTTCTTACTGCTCATAACAGCATCTATCTGTTCCGCACGTGTTGTCGGTTGATATAGCACGCATTTTAACCCCGCGCACAAAATAGTTCGTGCCGTCGACTAGTGTACCCTTAAGAACTGAGTTTGCACAATACCGATTATGTAATGATGATTCTAAATCCAAAGTTAGAAAAAAATCTATATGCCTGCCTACCCCTTCAATAAGACAGGCACAGTCGCCTCATACTCGATCTAAACGGTACCCTAAAACGAAAGTCGCACGCTCGTCCGATAAAGCCGTTAACGCTTTTCGCCATAGTTTTTTTCAACAAACATGTGAAATGCAATATTTTACACAAGGGGAGTTTGTGGTCGTAATGATGGCCGAGTAATATTCCTCTTCCGCCCTGCATTAGGTAATGAACCTTAATTGGTTTATTAAGGTTCTTTTTTCTTGAGTGTGAAATACATTACGATTTAAGTCGAGTCACTTCCTGTATCTCAGGGATCGAGTACTATTCGATATCGATTTGGGAGAATGAAAATATTGGGCTCTTACGACCGACGTCGAAAGTTTTGAATCTCAACAAGTGATTTATCGTCAAGTGCAAATTGTTTGAAATCAAAATTTATGGTCGAAGATTTGCTGGCTGATAGGCAGCCTAAATCACCGGCTTGATTGAAATGACCTTCAATGAGGCATCGAGGCTTCTTAACAGATCGAAGAACCTGCATTGAAGTCACGATCTCCAACAATAAAAACAGCTAAGATTGTTGTTATGATTGATACAGCTAAGTTGATGATGAAATGAAGGGGGGATCTGCAGATCAGTAATTTATGAAGTGCTACTGTGAAGTTGCACAGTTATGAGTTTCGCTGTAGAAAATCGTCGAGTTCTACTTAGACTATGCCTAACATTTTATTTATCATTTGGCTGCAAAAGCGTGGCAATCTGCCAGTTTCTGTGTTCCCTACCGCTTAATACGGTAAACATTCAAAGCAAGAGAGCATAGAACAGGCATCTTCAGGGTTCGATTGTTCCATCCTAAATGAGGTCTAGGATGGAATGAGCGAAAGCCGGTTTCCATCAGTTCATATCAGACAAAATGAAAGTCAAGAGCTGGATCTGTCAAAAACGTAGATTGATTCGGTAGACCTTAAGGTGACAACTATGCATTGAAAGTGTGCTTGATGCTGGCCCTATGAGTTGTTGAAATAACATTTGTCTACTTCAACTTCAATCAATGGGCATACATTTCCGAATCCTAGCCCAGTCTGTGTCGCCTGTAATACGGAACGTTTGGTAGGCAACAGTACAGCGCGGGTGCGGATAGGGTTGCAAACTTTTTTTACAAGAAATAAAGTATATTTAAGTCTGAAAAAGAAAATAATAAGTATTTTGGAAAAATTAACAGTACTTTATTTTTTTAAATGTTTTAATGACATATTTTTAGTGTTTCTCGCTCAACTTATCAATTTAGTATCATTTTTTAAAGTCTCTTAGGCCTCGCCACAACAAAACTAAAATAAAAATAAATGAAGAGTTCATTTTTATTAGATTTTGAAGCTCTATTTCTGTCTGCACTTTGCTTTCATTTCCGAAAAAAATATTTCTGTAAATGCTGAGGCAGCGGGAACAGAAAGTAGATATGATACAAGTTTTACAAATTTTTGTATATTCTTCTGAAGTGTTTACCAATAAATGTCGCCACTTTGGACCAGTGCTCATTTTGAGAAAATCTCTGTCTTCTGATACTTTACCATAAATTACTTCGAATTTTGTTAATTCTGAATATAAAGCATCCATAACAATATTAAGTCTATACAAATTTAATTTATATATATTTTTTTGAAAATGATCAAATTTGACCAAAGAATTCTACGACTAATCAAAGAAAGACAATTAATCTGATTCATAGATGATTAACTATAAAAACAAATGAAACGCCACATATTGTGACTACGTTGCACTGACTTAGTGTGTGTCATTTTGTGACATTTTGATGCTTGCAACAGTATTTTGTATACTTTATTTTTGTTCAACAGTAAAAAGTATAATGTAGTGAAAAACAGTATAATACTGTTTTTAACAGTATAGTTGGCAACCCTAGTTGCGGACCCGATTTAATTTTGTGCTTAGCAGATGATGACTATCATGCATAGCTAAATCTAACTATAGGTATCGCTTATGGTGATAGTAACTTTGAGCGAAAAACCTGGAACTGAACTATTTATTTTGTTATTAATACATTTTAATTTATTTCTTAGTTAGTTCCACTGATTCCGTAATTTCTAGTTTCGTTGATTTTCCTTTGTCCTATGAACTGCCGACCTAACATTTTCCCCAGTTCGATCAAAGAGAATAATTCTACGAATCCCCGAGCCCTGTCTGTGTCGTCTGTAAAGCGAGACGGTTGCTAGGCACCACCAGCACAGCCGACAGCGCGGGTGCGGGCGCGAATTAATTTCGCCACAATTACTCGCTCGCGTTACTAATTGAGACATCAAAGAGTGGCGACGGACGGTCGTCGCCATACTCCCGCACTTTGTTGTGACTGACTGTATTATAATGCTCGAGGATAGCTTGTGGTTTTAGTTCGAGTTTGCTCTTTTGTTTAACAGTAAGTTAATCTAATTTACAAAATATATAGAAGCCCTTTGTAAAACAAACCCGAGTGCTGTTAGACTAAAAACTGGTCAACGAAATTACATGGCAGACCCATGTATTTATTTTACACAAATAGTCTCACTATACTGAAAACATAATGGATCTGTTTATTGTTGAATAACTAGAAAAAAATAAGATTATGAGTCGTTTTTAATATGCTATTCTGTTTGCTGACACACGACAAATCGTCGTTACAAACAGTTTATACGTTTTTTAAAGCTAGCATAGCTCACAACCTATATACACATATATGGTGGAGTGTAGTATATTGTGTTGTGTCCATTAAGGTGGTCGACGCACTGTTTGCACTGGCCGACCAACCGCAATATGGGGTCACCTGATAATGGCTGCGTAATTACGCCACCATTACAGGCCCGGCCGCATGCACAAACACCGCACTCCTTGTTACACGATCAAATGTCTCAGACGTGACTCGTTGCTACCAATACATGAATTATCTAGATTCCAAATAAATTATTCACAAGCGCGACCGGCGGGCGCCTGCCGCTGCTCACCTCAAGGGCAAAATAAGTAGCGTTCGCGACTGCGTCATATTTAATAGCTCCACCTATCTCAACGAGCCTTCAAAATCAGCCAATTCATAAATGAGTTAACACCAATAAGTTTCCAATATCACGAGACACGATTCCAAAAGAATCGATAAAATGAAAATTGGTGCGATCAAAAAGCCGAAAGGTGTCGGTTGGATATTAATGGCCCCGACCACATCAATAACGACGCGGTCTGCGCGTGGGTAGTAATGTGATGCAGTTGTTTGTCGTCAACATAATCATAGTTTTCAAAATAGCACATTCACTCAACTGTTTGTTTGCCTGATGGAATTTGAAATTACATTTGTGAAGTCGAAAGTTTTAGCGATTACGATTGCAGGTAGAGAGCCGCGGAATGTCTGACAGCGGTGTCCGTCAAGATGGTTGCCGGGAACAATCGATCCAGCTCTCCGTACAATTTGCGTAGTGGCAGCTCCTCCGGCAATTTGTGTCCGTCGCCTTCGCCTGCCGTTACTCGGTAAACGCTACTGGAATATTGTGCAGCCTGTGGTTGAGTTCCCACTTTTAAACGCACAGTCGTCCGGACGAGTGAGATACATGCTAATTATGGGCAATTTTCAAAATCGATCGCCGAGCTTTTGCCCTGCTTGCGGCTTCCTGCGTTCGCTCGTTCTCGAGAAAACGTAAGCAAACACTTGAAATATCTGCTTTAGACATTTATTTGCGGTTAGATTTACTCGTTACATTACGTATACGAGTAGTTGTACGTCAAAGTTCCGAACCGACGGCGGTAATAGCTTTGTTTGAAAAGCTAGAACCTATAAAATCTATCCAGAAGTGACTTACAAAAGTGAATTATGAGTGTCCGAACAGGGGCTCGCTGCAGCTACCATTTAATAAAGGTATCATCGAGATATCGACGGTTTGATCTGATGACTGGTTGCGCAATAGCGAGCGCAGTTAGATCGAATTATCGAGCGATCGATGGCTTCTAGATTGCATCTCAATAATCCTTGTCCGAGATATCGCTCCAGATTGCGGTACGGGCGTGCGTCTAGCTACTTTCCGTCTTCCTGAATCCAGTATAATGAAAAGCTGGAACATATTACACGTCTTAGAGTATTCGCTGCTATTTTTGTTTTAAGTTGAGTCGTGCTCTAATAATGGCATGCGTTTAGAAGGATATTAGGTATGCGTCTCGGTCGATGTCGTGGAGACTGCACGCCGGTGACCGTCGGGACGCGGTAATTGATGACGTCGTGGCCAAGCGGTGTCCGCCCATTTTCCGTCAATTTTCGTCACTTGAGTGATGGTAGAGCGTCCCGCCCACGGCGGCGCCCCCCCGCGCCCTCGCCCCTTCCCCCGCGCAGTCCCGCGAACGGCACGCGCCGCGCTAAATTTAAATGGGATGAACTTGTAACGGGCGGCCGCCGTCAAGGAATGTACCCGGCATGATGCGTTAATCATACATTTGTGACAGTTACATTCATTCTGAGACTTCGGCGAACCACCACAAAAAAATCGACATTGAAGTTCTTCTATTTGTTTCGTCATGTGAACGGATTTAATCTGTATCATGTAGAAATGTACCCATGTTTAAGTATAATACATCTACATAAGATATTTGTTACACCCCAAATCTTCAGAAAATAAAGAAGCCCCTCTTAGTTTCATTGTTTCCCTCGCGGTGCAAAGTCAGCTATAGACAAAGCCATCTAATTTCCCCTGCAACAATGGGCCATGGGGGTATAAATAAGGTGGGAGCACTTAATGAACACATAAACTGAAGAGAGGTAGTGGACCGGGAGACAAGTCGTTGCCATGACAACGGCGAATTGAGAGCTATCAAGAGAGGGACTTGATCGTGTGCGAGAGTCGAGATGACTATTAATCCTCTAATTCGACGAAGGAATAAGAAAATCAGCAAATATCACCGAACTAAGTGGTGGTTCTTCTTTTTACCATGAAAAATAACAAGCAATTGGAAAATGCAAAAATCTTATTCCAATTGGTCCAAACAAATGAAAGTCAAGCCAGAAAAAAAATTGTCAGTTTCAGATAAACCATCCAAATCCTAACATTTTACTACTTACTTACTACTTGACGCCAAGCCCGTACGTACCTACACCCATTGGTTAAGTTGTTAGTTGTCAAATATTTTTATTCAATTTTTTATACTGCTAAACTCGCATGTAATCTACTAGGCGCACGAGTTTCTCTTCATAGTAAAAAATGTCATGGATTGTGTATTCAGTCCACATAAAATACTTTTTTTAATGAATGGCTTTTAGTTTTTTTGACCAAAATTTATGAATTGTGAATGATCTCCTTTTCCATACAAACAAAGAAAACATTTTGCAAAGCTGGTAAAACCTATGGAAGTTTTCATTTCCATACGAACATATCAACAAGCAACAGCAAGCATTTTATAAATCAAATCCACCATCCAATGTTGAAATACATAAATTATAATTTCATTACACATAATCTACACGTGTACAGTCCAATTAAAGAAGCTCATACCATAGGCGCCATTGTACACTCGAGCACTCAAGTCATGCAATATGTTTTTGCCGTGTTTTGACTTAAAACAATCAATAAGACAGTCGTAGCCAAGAGTCTGATGAGCCACATCATGCGATGCCTTGCGCACGTGTTCCTTTTATTACGCCTATTATGTTGTCAGATGAAAAAATATTAAGTATATTTAAGTGTTGCTATTGTTTTTTTCTTTTTCATAATTGCTCCGAGGCATTGACATCGTTTTTGGTGTCTGGATATTTATAGGCGGCCAGTGTGTTTGGTTAAGGATGGGCTGTTTACCAAAAAAATCTGAGCATGTCAGTTTCTTTAATAATATTGAAAGTAGAGTTGAAATCTTGTATGAAATACACGGAAATCTTGATACAAAAATGTTGTTTTGATTTGCAACGACCGACGACTGGAGACATGCCCTGTCGCAATGAATAATTTGTTTATAAACGGCTGGATCACTAGGTACTCTATTTTTTATTCACAGAACAAAACCGTAATCTGCATTACACGTAATTATAGCCAACATAACAGCTATAAATCGTCATTGAAACAAAAAAACAATGTGTAACACTGAGTTACATTGGCACAAATCTGTGTTGAAACACACAATTGTGGGATTGCGATGCAAAGTAATTGGCGTTGATAGGCGATTTCGTAAAACTGTGGCAAGCTAGTGAGCCGGTAATTATAAGTCAACAATAACACGTTGTCAATGAGTAATTGAAGGTATCATAACGTCTTTACATAAGTTCATTATATATCGGTAATCGCGTATAAAGTGGACGTTTAATGTGGCGTGTACACTGGGTGATTTATGAAGCTGCGTGCTGCGGACGGCGCGACTATCGCGAATAACCACCTAACTTTTTTCTTTTGAATCTTCAATCTTCACTAACTTGAAAGATACCGACGTCATTTCAAGATGTTGGCTTGTTTTGTTTAATTTTTTAATAGTGACAGATTGGCAACAGTTCTTTAAAGCATTTTGTAGTTGAATACTCGTATTAGAACCTGTAACCAAAACGAACCGTAAGGGTTGCTTCGGTAGGGAATAGATTTACTGTCTTATTTAATTCATACACCACTTTCTCAAACATAACATATTTTTATGTTCTTGCAGTTATTACGAACATGTCCCGTCGGTCGTACATGCTGGGACAAAGCGTGATCACCGCGGCCCGGCTGGTTGACGCAACTGCGCCGGCTGTAAATCGCGAGGCGGGGCAATCGATACAGCCGATACCACCGTGATTTACCTAACAAATAATGAACGAAAGCATCCACCAATCGAATGGCTCTTATCGATAATTAATTCCGTTAATCCACACCCGATGTTAATTAACTCCGTGAGAACACGATACCAAAGCTGAAATCTAATTTAACGTTGATTGGTGTTGTGGATGGTAGGCTAATCTAATCGGTTATCTTTACAGCTGCTGTGAACACTGTACAAGATGTTGGTAAAGTCGTATCTTTTGATGTTACATTACGTGAGATACTTTAAACTATTTGGTAAATGTTTCACTCAATGTTTCCATTGAGTGAAACATTTACTTATTCTTATTCTTTATTATACACAAAACAAACATACACAAATACAGAAGGACAACTTAAGTACAAAGACGAGCTTTGTCTTACAGCAAACCTCAGTGTCATAGAGATTTTTATTAAATGAAATTTACCAAATAGTTTCAAGTAATACTGGACACCTCTTTGTCATTATTACGTGACCTAAAGCGAGGTTTTATCTACTTACACAAAGGCGTCTAAACTTCACCATTACTGACCACTAATCGAAAAACGCTGAGAGCCAACTTCAACCAAAGCCCACAAAGAGTCCCGAGGCCAAAAGTCCGAAGAGGGACTCGCGACAAGCGGCGGCGGCGGCGTCACGCTGCCTACACACGACGGAAACGCTCCGCTCATGCATTATTCAAAAGCGAAGGCAAATACAAATAAATAGGCACGAAATAAATACAAACAGGCTGAATGGAGCCACGGTGGTGGGCGGGGCCGCGCGACATAAATATCGCCCGGGCTGTCATAAGACCGGCGGATATCTGGCCGGGCTATTTCGGACGAGACGCCTTACCGGCTTGTCCTACGAACGTACTCGTAAGACTTCGACTTTTATACCGCACCAACATTCGTGGAATTATTATCGGTAATAAATTTCGCGCTTGACAAATATCCACATAATTGTTGGGTTGATTTATCTCGCCTTTTAATCAAATATCGAAGATTATAGTCATTTTATTTAATCGTTGAGCTAGACAAATCGCATATTGATAAGGAATGTGGCTTTAATCGTTTTGAAATAAATAATAACAATGTAATTGTACCAATAAATTACCAGTTACAAAAGCAATATTATTTAAATTAAACTAAGCTTTTGCATAGCTTTTATTTTCAAATAATTTTGACGTCACGTGTTGTGTGCATAGTTTAAAAAGAAAAGAATTTTCAATACAAAAATCTGAAGTTTATTAAAGCGGGAACTCGAAAGTCTACATCACACACATTATAGCCGTACAATTGCTTTCTTATTGATCTCTACCACCATGACCTGACGCGATCCTTTAAAACGGGGACATTCAAATTAAGTATGATATCATGAGCGTTAAACTCTGGGGGACACTGCATAAAATTAACATTTTAGTAATATATTGAACAGCTATAATGGCCGAGTATAGCTTAGTTAGTGTTTTTTGACGTACTTACGTCAGTCAGTATCAGCGGTATGTAATCAGTACGTAGCAGCGCCGTAGCAAAGTCGTGCGACATGTGCGCACGGTTGGCGCAGTGGCTGAGCGATTGACTGCTGCGCTGCGTGTCGCGGGTTCGATTCCCGCACGAAACAAATGTTTGTATGACCTACAGATAGTTGTTCCGGCTCTGGGTGTTGTGTATGTGAGTTTATATGTTTGTAAACGCCCCCCACGATACAGGAAGTAATTCCTAGTGTGGGGCAAAGTATTATTAAAAAAAAAAAAAAAAAAAATCGTATCGGTATCGTAGATACAGTGTACAGTTAGATTCTGTTCATACTTAATAATGCTAAGTAAACAAACTTAATTTAAATGTTTCATCGATCAGCTCATTAACGACGTGATCAAGATACATCAAGAAACCGTCAGCCGCTTGGTCTTTAAGTTAGAGCTTGCAACTTAACAAAATTAAAACATGAACTGAGTAAATAATAACATGGCCTATAAGCTGTGCTATCAGGATTCTTGTACGTATCTCATAATCAATTTCTTGACTATTCCTCTCACGAAGTCACATATGTTCAATATGTATCGATAATGGCTTTTTAATATTACAAAATTATATTGTTTTAATGGAGTACTCGATTGTTTAATCAGTTGCAGCTGCTTATGTCACACAGGGTTATTACGTGGACGAGAGAGAGGTTATTATGTATGCAATATTTATCTTGGGCATGCGTGCGCATGCGCAATACTGGGTACGAGGGTTTACGCGAAGTGCATATCGCGACTCGAGCACTCTTCGCCTTAAATTACGTGCAATTTATTGCTCAAGGGCCACATTAAATTATCGTATGTATAATAATTTACACACAATTATTTCATCAAAACTATAATGATGGACACAAGTTAAAATCTCGATTCGTTTGTTGATGACGTCACGTAGCTGATCAGCTGGACACGTCATAGGTTCTGGTGTAAGCTCCATTTAAGTCTATTTTAAGAAAAAATCAGTGTCACAGTCCTTTTCGGATTAAGACAGACAAGACATTATAACTTTTACTTCAACCCATTGTTTCCATAGATTCTTGCCAACCAACGAGGTTGAATGTTCTTTTAAGTTGCAAGTTAGAGATTTCATGGATTTTAAAAATAATCAAGATTCAATTTATAGTCATTTGTCCGAATTAATTGTAGTCACTAAAAGTCAAACATATTATCTTAAGATAGGGTGATATATAGTATAAAATATATCTTTGAAGATTTTTAATACACGTATCTTAAAATATGCATGTCGTGTTTGATGATGCAATCAAGTGTACTGCGCAGGTTAATTAAATACTCAAGTTATTAAAAATTTAATGCCCTTAAATTCAAGATTTTCATCACTATTTACAAAAGCAAAACAATTTCAGCAAAAAATTAAAACAAAAACCAATTTTGTGGTTCTTTAACGTTGACTAATGGAATATAATTGGCAGGTAATTTGCGGAATATAAAAATTATAATTGAAACCCTGACTCAATTTCGCTATATCCCGGTAAAAAGCTCAGCGTCGCCCACTTGTCCGCTGCTCGTAAATTGCGCGAATCGCCATAAATTGCATAAAATCGCCAATTACAAGGATAATGTCGGGAGCGAGGGCGGCGCGGGCGCAGTGCTGCGCGAACACGCGCTTGCGAGCTTACGACGTGCCAAAATCAACTCAATCCACTACCTCTTTAAGCTCGGATAGATACCAACAATAATGCAATAATTAGGGTTCTCTGATCGCGTAACGGAATTAATCCGTTGATGTTGTGTTGTACGTCACGTGTCCTGTAATGGCGGGTCGATAGCTAAATTTATTTTTAACCTCGCTTCGTGATTGAACTTTTTTGTTCGACGTTCTGAGCCTGTCGGATGATCCTTTGTAACTAACATAATTTAGGTTGAGATCATGGTTTTTGATAAGATTTGTTTTGATAAAGAAAGTTTATTTATTTATTTAAGAGCAGCGTTGATGCAGTTTGTTGTCGTGTTACATCTGTGAAGTAAAGTGGCTGTAGTTTTCATGAATTAAGTAAAATTACGAAGACTTAAAACACAGTAGGAGAAAAGTCTTTCAATTACAGCTGAAGGATATAATTTTGATCTACTATCCACAGTAAAACGTACACCTTTGAAACTGAACAAAATCCGTCTAGGAGAGTGTTTCTTTTTTCCCCACAAAGGCTAGACAGTGCGTTTAAGCGTGATCTAGTGAGCTGCAGGTCGGGTGCGCACGCGGTGACGGAGTAATGGACAGCTCACGAGCGCGCTATTACGGGCTCAGGCTGCCCATTGCTGCATAGACAAGCTTGCTGTAAAATCAGAAGAGGTTTTACTGAAAGAAGAGAAGGGTTTTAAAGCTTCAGAAAACCAGTATCAGTAGAAACCAATCTTTAGGGTTTTTACGGGTCCCGTAATGTTAGATGTTTTCGTGTCATGAAATTTCTTCTCAAATAAACGTTTTGTAAAATTTTGGTGCTGTCATCATTTTAGCGTCATCAGGTAAAGTGCAAGTTTTTCTCATTTTAATCTCATATTTCTCATTATGCTCGGATGATGGAGTAATAGACAGGTCACAAACTCGCCATAACGGGCTCCGACTACCCAGTGCCCACTGCTGTAAGCTCAGAAGAAGATTTACTGAAAGATGAGAAGGATTTTAAAGCTGTATTAAGAACAAGTAGGTTCCTATAGGATTTTACAGGTCCTGTAAAATGTAGGCAATGATTCTTTACATCAACAGGTCAATCTTCAAGATAAAGCAACGCTTGCTGAGGTCGGTCCGTGGACGTGGTGGTCCATTTCAACATACCAAGTTACCTTCGTGCCTCGGAAAGCACGTTAAGCCGTTGGTCCCGGCTGTCATTTGAACATCTTTGACAGTCGTTACGGGTAGTCAGAAGCTTGAGATCTGACACCAGTCTTGCCAAGGGGTATCGTGTTACCCAGTTTCTGGGTTGTGGAGGTCAGATAGGCAGTCGATCCATGTAAAACACTGGTACTCAGCTGAAGTCGGTTAGACTGGAAGCCGAACCCGATATATTTGGAAAAAGGCTGGATATGTGGTTTTTCAGACTTTTCTTTAAAAAAAGATAGACTAATTCAAAAATAATATTGGTCGTTCGTGGTACTTATCATCTTTTTGGGACAATACCGCCGCACTATTCCCAAACCACTACAACTCCTGAAAGCCAGAATTAACATTGGCGACCACCAGAAAAGCGCCGAGGCAATGAAGTTCGACGCATGCCCGGTGGATCCCGCATCGAAATTGGACAGTCCCGATGGTTACTTATCAGTAAGAAAGATTGTTAAAGTTCATCATCGCCAGACTTTTTATGAGGAGACAAACACAACACGTGGTTATGGTAATGATGTGTGGTCGACCAACGTTTAGGAAAGCTTTCGAAGAAGGTACTAAGTTACCTTTCCACATTATATACTAAAACACACACACGAATACGACTACGTTCGTGTATTTAAGCAATCAGTAATCCCGAGATGGCTGACCTATTCGCCCGCTGTTATCTTAATCCCCAGCGTTAAATACATAATGATGGCAATTTACTTTTAAAATTTTAGCACGAAAATCTCATCAACTCTGGAATAATATTGTCCTTTAAAACACGAAGTCCTTTGCGGACGGGATCGCCCGAATAAAAGGCGGTGTTATTATGTTGGTAAAACAAAATTCCCCATAATGGCCTCATTATGTGGCGAAAATTGCCCGAGAGCTTTTTTGTGTGGTAATATAAATGTATTTGTAATAGCTTTTAGAAATATTGCGAAGAAGCGGGTCAGGAATCAGGCGGCGTCTGATTACCGAAACTTAATTTATTTTCATCTTTATAAAAAAAACTATAAAAATTGTCCGCAGCGGCGTGGGAAACGACCCTGTCGCCGGCGGCCTCTATTACGTCATTATTTTCTATATTAGATTGTATATTAAATGGAAGATTAATAGGAAATCGATACGCTTAATGATCTAGCCGTGTGTTTAAAATTATCTCGGGTACATGGAAGTTCCGTTTCTGCGAACGAATCGGTGTAACAATTTAAGAATGATCGCGATGTAATGAGAACTTGTAATAGTGGCAGTATGTATTTTTTTCGGGTACATTCTTAATTTGAAAATTCTCGTTTTCTTTCTCACGGTGTTTAAGGCATCTTGGTTGATGTGATCTTCTACTCGCGAGTGTTCTTACAGGTGGAAACACGACCAAACTGAGACGGATTTATCGTGTGCTCATTATCACTTGTATTTTTTACCGCCCGTACGTATGCAGTTTATGGTCTGTGTTGCTTTGCTCCCTTGTTTGTATGATACTTACTGCCTTTGAGCAGTGTGATGATATAGATCCGCTTTCTTACCTACATCGAAACTCTTCTTCGACATGAAAATCGTGCTTCATCATCCAGGCAGGGAAAAAGCCGTACCTTCCGCTCCCTCAACTTGTTCCTATTTGTGTAATTTTTCTTTTTTGGAAACAGAAATAAACCCTTTTTTAGGGTTCCATACCCAAAGGGTAAAAACGGGACCCTATTACTAAGACTCCGCGGTCCGTCTGTCTGTCACCAGGCTGTAGCTCATGAACCGTGATAGCTAGACAGTTGAAGTTTTCACAGATGATGTATTTCTGTTGCCGCTATAACAACAAATACTAAAAACAGAATAAAATAAATATTTAAGTGGGGCTCACGTGTTTATTTTGCCGTTTTTTGCGATAATGATACGGAACCCTTCGTGCGCGAGTCCGACTCGCACTTGGCCAGTTTTCTTTCTGATTAAACCAATTTAACTAATAATAAACACTGCCGCTAATAACCTCAAATCCACCAGATAAGCTTTCCAGCAACACAGCAGTTCACGTTAACAACAACTTGATTTACAGCGCCGTAATAAAATAACCAATCAATGATAATAACGAAGACGGGGAGTGCGCGCCAATTGGTTCTAATAAAGTCGGCGAATGTTAATGAATCGCTTTTCGGTCCGTTGTGAGATGTGTCATAAAACGGGCCACTGGGTTGGATGTCGCGGGTGCTCGCCGCGGGGGGCCGAGGGGAGGCCTAATTGATTTGTGCCCCAGGCCACAATCAAAACAGATCGTATTTTATAAGACGTATCCTCGAGTGAGGGCGAGGGTGCGCTAGTGGAGCAGGCTCAGTGGTCGGGTTTCGGAAGTGTAGGTTTGATTCTGGGATGGCAATAATTTTTTGACTACACATTTAAGTTTATAAGAATGCCTCAAACAACTTTACTCATTCATCTTTAGAGCTTAATTGTTAATTTAATAAACTTGTTAAAGTTCAAATTAATTCGCAACAATTTAATGACAGTTTAAAAAATAGCACTTGCTGTAACGGAAGCACACAAAGTTGCAAAGATAAACTGGCGGATGCAAATGCGTTTTTTTATGTAAATTTTAAATTGACATGTTACATTAAATCAATCGGGCCTGTCCAATCTAAACTACTCTACTTATTTTACAATTTTAATTCAGAAATGAATATGGAGCGTGATCTGTTTCTTTATGAAAAGGTGTAGCTTTAAGCTTGGAATCTAAAAATTCTAGAATAGAACAAAACGCTATTTAATATCACTATATCTACGAATTACGCAATTTTAATTTTGCAATGAATCATAACAAAACGCCTTTAAAAAAATTAAAAAAACATTATATAATTGCGAATAGGTCATCACCAAAAATAAAAACAAAAATTGAAAACAAAAAAAAAAAAAAAAAAACCGTTTTCAAAAAAAGTGAAGCTACCAAACTTAGCTGTTGCAAATTCTAATGTGTTCAGTGATCAAACACAAGAAAATCAAATGATCATTTGATAAATAGTCCCCGAGGGTTGCGCGCGTTGGCGCTCTCGTAATGCGGTCAACTGATGCCCCTGCCTACCCCCTCGGGGCTGGTGGGAACTGCACCATGAGAAAGAGAAATTATCACCGCTTTAGTAACGGTACTTGCTTTTATAATAACTGTTTGACTTTGTTTTGCGTATGACAGATTGAAAAATTGTTTAGTGGTTTTCACATTTTATGGGGTTGGTAGTATTAAATATGCAAAAACCGTAAAGCTTGTAGCAAACGATGTCAACCAAAACTAAAACGTTAGTTTTCGAAATAATTGATTTTATTTCGAAATAATTGATCTGCGCCATGACACATACCGAGAAAAAGTGAAAAAAATAAGTAAACAAATAGGGCTCAGCATAATGCTGGCTAAATATCTGCTGTACGCTACGTATTTTGTAACAAAAGTATGAACAAGGTTTGACACAGCAAAACCTAATCCTGAAAATTTCAGCTCCTGAAACAAAAGCCGAAACCCCCTCCCAAATCACAAACAAAAAAAATAATTTGACGTTTAACAAGTAACAAACACAATAGTCCACGAGCTATTTCCTAGTATGAAACAGTTTGCCGGGCCGCGGGCAGTAAATAGATCGCGCGACAAGCATTAATCAAGTTGCGCCTGATTCGAACCGACAACTCCTCTCTCGTGCAATAAATCTTCGTGGCAACCGGCAACTGCATTGCGGTACGAACGCGTTGAAAAATTGCCGATTCAAATAAACATGCCAGTGTGATTGCGTCCTGTGAAATATGTTTAGGCAGACCATTAGTGTGTGCTGTCGCCATTTGATTGTATTCGGTAGGCTGGTTTGATGGCCATTTCCTTTTGGTAATGAAATTGAAGCAGTGTGAATAGTCAGGATTGGGGGTGTCAGCCCACACAGGTGTATGAGCTGAAATACAGAGAGAATCTAGATCGCTTGGCGTCAGTTACAGGGGCGTGAACCATAATGGAATCGATAAACCAGCTTCAATAATTGCACAAACTTTTTTTAAAGTTTGGAATCCGTTAATTTTAAATTATTCATAACACATATTTACATAGTTTCATTTTTTTAAAGTACATTGTGCAGGGCGGGATATATCGTTCCAATAATATTTTAAGAATACAAAGATTATTCCGCTTGTTCAGCAAAAGAGTGCTCCAAAAATTTGATGTTAGAAGACCACCTCACTGGCCAACTGGGTTGGTGACAGCTGACGAAACTATCTCATGCTTCTCTGTCACCGCTGCATGCGGTTGGAATATTTGGGCTGCCGACGACGAAAAAGAATACACTGAACCCAAGAAATGTAAAAAGAAACTGTGCAGTACTACCTATCTATTACTAAATATAGCCGCTAGCGAGCCGGCGAGTCGCGTCCAGGCACACGTGCACACCAAGAATGCGCCACATGCGCCCACGCAAGCACATTGTATGCAAATCGTGGGTCGCAGGTCGCCATTCGCGGCGTATGTTCCGACCACGACCGCTGTGGTCATTGTTCTTTTTTCGAACCCTTATTGGTCCATTCTTGAGGTATAAGTATTTATTTTATCGAACTTGGAATTAATTTTGAATTTAGAACAGTACCTACCTTCTTTGGGTCTTGGGTGGTTTTATTTTGGGATTCAGAAGTAGTTAGATATCTCGGTAGTAATATTCGTTCTTGGTTTACCTTACCTTCACATATATTATGTAGGTATGGCAGTTTGATAAAATAAAATAAAAAGTATTCCTTTTACTTACACATGTAAGTAATTCAAAGAAGAGAGACAAAACATAACCATCCGAACCAAGCATATTTAGTGCGAACGATCGTAAGTAATTTAAATAGCTGGTTAATGGCTACTTGCTTGTTAGAACTTGTAAAACTAACTGTTTATTCTGGTATCAGCTTCTTACAACCTCTGCGAATGGATTGTACTTAAAAGATAAAATTTTCAGGCATATACAACAAATGAATGAGCAATCGGACTGCAAAAAAAGCTTGAATGTCATCATAACAATCATTATTTGGTTAAGGGTCTGAGAATTGTTAATAGACTTAAACCCAAAAGGATATTAATTTGTGGGCAGAAATTAGTAACCCACCCCTTAACGCCCTAATAATGTTTATTATTATTTTATAGTTTGTAAACCCTAAATTATATACATTCTGTGTGGTCCTAAAATCTTTCTCCAGTTTTCATCAATCAAAACAAAAAACTCCCAACTCGATTTACCATTCCAAATTCAAATCACAAAACGTTCCAATTTCAGTGTGTATTAAAAAATAGACAACCGAGTGTGGTGCAAAGAGCATGAATGGCCGACATTCTGCCGAGTCATGACGTGAATGCCATTGTGTCTCGAAATCACGACGAAACACGACAACGACACGACATGTGTGCCGTGACACGAGCCTAATTGTGAATGAATAGGGGTCAGAGATCGACTCGGTACGGCATCGGTATCGATACCTATTTCCTGTTATGAATATAATTTTCTTTGTTTTGGCAGTGCCGGCTTCGTCTATTCCGCCAGTGTCACGTCGGGTATCATTTTCTTAATTCAAAATTTATCGACTGTCAGTTTGACGTGACATCTCACATCCTGGCATTCAAGGACGTGATTGTCAGTGCGTGTTTGCCAATACTTACTTAATTACCATACTTAGGTGTTCCGTAGTAATTCTTTTAAAATGTTAAGTGTAACGAGATACTTATAATAACTGAAAGGGTGGCTACACTAGAATTAAAGGTAAACGCAGTGCATACTTAGCGTTGAGGATGTTATTAGCAATAACTTATCCTTACGGCTTTACTTTTGCGGATTCCAGTTTTAATTTTCTAATTACGTTGGTAGTTTAACGGTAGATTAAAAAAATAAGCTAGGTTCATACTACCCGCGTACAAACTATAATAAAATTTTATTAATATGTAAAGGTGATAGGACCTCCCCGTCCCATCTCTAATTTTTTTAATAGGAAACTCAATTAGGAGGCCACAGTGCGCGATGCCCGCTTCAGATAAAGCCCACATGTAATTAACTTGGTTACTTTCCTTAGCTTCTCCTATGATAGTCGTAAGTTTTCGACATTTTAACGGTCACTTTACAATAGGGGGAGTTTTATTATTATTCATTTATGATAGCTGTGAAATCATCGGCGTTGCAAAGTGGGGATAAGGATGCCCTTACATACCCACTTTGACACCTTACTCACAAAAATATTCCATAACAAAAACTCGTTCTCCAAATTACACTCTTTTAAATCTGCGCGTTACATAAATCTTTAAACATAAAACAATGGTCTTCCTCCACAAAAGTGCGACAGCATCCCAACCCGATTCACCACCTCAGATCACATCTAGATATCTGGCCTCATATGAGCGATGGCTGGCAGCCGTGAGCTAATCCTTATAAGTCAGATAGAACAATATACCCGAGTCCTGCCGTCCAGAAATTTACTGTCCATAATTACAGGGTTGGCCCAGTTAATTGCAGCCGGGCTGGCCGCTCGCTTTTTTTCACTAAATAAAAATTGACTAATATTCATAATAAATAATGAACTCTCCGTTCTCAGGATTACGCTATGTAGATATTCGAGCGATTAATATTTTTTTGAGGTTTAATCGAATGATCGCGGCTGGCCGGCTATGTTTTTGAAAAGATTTTGTTGTGTGCAAAAGTTGGTATCGAGAATTTTTCGTACTAAAAATGTTTTAGTTTTGTTCATTTTCACGTGGATTTTTACCAGAGAACAAGAAAGATTTTTGTTCCTGAAGAAGTAATTACCTACTCGTTCTGGGACAAGAATTCTCGTAAAAATATACATACAAAACTAAAACATACTGTGTTCACATTTATTTCCTAACGTTAACTTCACGTTCCTGCGTGTTTTGGTTGACGTCATCCATCAGAATTAGCTCCAGTTAATTTCCACGTTCCTCAAAAAGGATTTTGACCCATTTAAACACCACGTCACGTCTTCAGTTAAGTATTTCGAAGAGAAGAGACGTCTGATGAGTCAGTGATGTCGACCCAATAACCATCATGAGATCGAAATTAAACATCAACATTGAACCTAATCCTAATTGGTCGCCAACGTTGTTCTTTTTAATAACAATTATCTTTATTTCAATAAAAAACCGAAACGAATAAATTTTCCTTGTAACAGCAGATTTATCACACGACCTATTGATGGGATGCATTTTGGTAAATATATCATAATTTAGGGAACGAGGCAAAAACTCGTTCACCTCATGCATGTTGGTTGTTGCTTTAGGCTCTTCTTATAATTGTGGGGTTTCACCCAAAAGCCCTCAATTATAAAATAATAGCAGATGTGGATCATAGTAATAACAATTATTATCACGCTCGCTCGCTATCATTATTGTTGAAATATGGCCGATGCCGTCGTATGCAAACTTGGGAATTTTGCCGCGTTCTGCGATCAATCCGCCGCCGGACTGTCTCACTTATCATTTACCAACTAGTTTGATAAACTTGCTGCAACAGCTTTTTTTGTTGTTGTTTTGTTGGAAGTAGTACACAGGGTGATAACAATCATGTTTTAGAAGAATCTTGGATGAGTAAATTGAAAAAAAATGTTCTTGCAATCTTAATACGACGAGTACGAGTATTAATACTTAATATTCTGTTATAAGTAGTTTTAGAAAGATTACTAATACTCGGGGCAACTAGTAGATATATATAGTTCAATTCATCTGTGCGCGCGGCTCCATGTATGCGTGCGCTGTGCGTGCGCTTGTAGTTATAAATTATGCATTTGTGTGGCAGTGACGCGGCAGTCGTCGTCCGAGCAAAAAACCACCCACACATGCTTACCTACACATAGCAACGCGCGCAAGGTTGAGTTGAACTATCTATACCAACCTAAAGCTACGAAAGTGAAGAACGACCTAGCTCACTAGACTGAAGAAATAACACGTCGTTTCTCGAAAACATCATAAATAACTATAATTTCCGAATTTACAGTAATTACTAACTTGACATACAAAATTTAGACGTTGCATCGTATAAGCAGGTACTAACAAACGTATATAATTGCTTTCATATCCAAATCGCATCGCAAAATGGCTGACTAAAACCATTAAAAATTCTTGACCGACTGACTTAATAGATGAATGCGGAACATTATACGGTCCGCTCACTGTAGATAATTATATGTTGAAATCGCGGTATATTTGACCGTACGAGTATATAATAATGTTAACTTGTAATGCGCCGATTATTCAAATTCTCGAACAAGTGGCTCGCCCCGCCTCTTTGCAATCGCAATCTTAATAAAGACTAGTTTCCTAGGTGCACTGCTAACTTATTTTATTTTTATGAAATACCGTCCGTCGCGTGTATCTTTAATTAAAGATAGCGTTTAATTAAAAGCTCTACAGATGAACGTCAGATGGAAGTCGTGTCGACTTCACAGGAATTTATTTAATGAAAGCTTTCATGTATTTCAAAACTATATGCTGTTCTGTGATATTATAAGCTATTATATGGCTAATTCTTTCAATTTGTTTTCTGAAATAGCTGTCGTAAATAACAATAATGGAAAACATTTGGTCTATAATCTTCTGGCTGTTACTAAGCTATTCTCATCTACTTGGAATTAAATGACATGCAATTTTCACAACTAAAGGTTTTATTGCGATCTAACTACTATTCTCAAAAACAATAAGCACCTCGGTATATGCAAATCTTGTTAAGCTCCAATAATTATAAAGCTATCCTTGTAGTATAATGGACAAGTATTACTATAATAAACTTGTGCATTAGTGTCCACGATGTATATAATAAAACCCTGGTGGTCAGTGCATCAATGCTAGTGACGGAATGGACAACCCTAGAATGCGGTGCGCACTAGGCATGCGCTAGCGCAGTTGTCCGCGCTGCACTGCGCGGTGGGCTGCGTGCCTGTGTAGCGCATCGCTATGCGCCCGTCATTACATCGGCAGCCCCGCCGATTAATCATTGCTCCTCTACCGGATAATTCGGCGGTTGATTTAGTGAAAAACAACATGTTATTACAGGATAAATCTCTATCTAGAAAAGCTAAGAAGGCCTAAGCGCCCGCCTGATTTATTGCGCCCCCGGCCATCGCCGAGTTGCGTTTGATTTGTGATTCCCAGACAACTTTGTTGTTTTCATCTTTAGTTGAATTTTAATTAATGGTTCACAAATTATACGGTTTAGTGTGTAATTATACTTTATTGTATCACTGATTATTGCTTTTTCGATTGTACGTTTGAAATATATCCTCGCGGTTGGGTAAAAAAACGAAATTATATCATAGAGATTACAATGATATCGATAGACGGAGATATATCTAGATGATTTACTGCTTACCAGTCAATACCGGTATTCGGTAAGTTATAAAAAATGGAGCAAGTTCATTGCCTTAGGGGCTATATTTTTTTATCACTACATGGAACGTTACTATACGCGAAAACATCCATCATGAATATTTTATTTTTCTATTTCGAAAATTAGTTCAGGTAAAAAAAAAACGAAACATTTCTGATGATAACAAATCATGGGAGCAATTTCAAAGTTTCGGGTAACAAAAATTCGTAGGGCCTCGCTACGACAGCGCTACGAATTTTCGTAGCACACGACAATTAAACAACATTAATTTCTAACTATCATTAAAATATTTTGATATTTTCAACTGAAACTATACACAGGCCCAATAAAATCATACCTAATTACTGTTCAATGTTTCCTGTAGATAAACAAAAATGATATACAAATTGATAAATAGTTTGTCTACGAATATGACCTATGAACTTTCGTAGCACACGGCACTAATCTTTGAATTCTTTCTTAAGCATTTTTGAGTCTAAGTTTTTGTCTCGATATGGGTTTATGTATAGATTTGGAGATCATAATATACCCTCAAATATCGTCAGTATTATGCATTAGGTCTATTTTAGTCACAAGTTACTTCACTGGCCTTTCTACATTTTTGAAATTACAATTTCTCCTAATCTATAGGTACAAGTTAGAGTATTGAAATAAAAAAAAGTTTATTAAGTATTAGTAACGTTTTTAACTTAAAAAAAGATGGAAACCAAAAAATAACCATTTTTAGCTTACTGGAAAAAGTCAAACAACAATAATATTTTATACTTGGTATTGCCTTCTCGGGCTCTGATTACAGCTTCGAGCCGGTTTGGCATACCGAAGACGAGGTTTCGGAGGCGATGTTGGGGAATATTCTCCTATTCCTGTTTTTTTTGTTTTAAATACGAGGCTTTTGGCTAATTTGTGACTTTGGTGAATGCCACTCTTTATTTTGTATTGTGCGTTTAGTTTGTGCAGAATAAACAATTTTTCTTTCTTTTTTTCTTTCTTTTCTTATTCTTCCTACAGAAAAAGTGAAGTGTGTGACCAGCCTCCCGAGCTCATCCCAGGCGTCCTAGATCGGGTTGAGATTAGGACTTCTTGATGGCCATGCCATCTAATTGATACCAATCGCCTGAATGAACTCAAAAGGAGTGTTTATGTATAAAAAGATTTTCAACATTCCATAAAAGATGTTATTGACTATAGAGATTTTATATGAAAAAATTATTATTTTTTGTTACCTTTTTATTTCGAAAATATTTTTTGTGTACTTTAAACGATATCGCAATTTTAAAAGTGTGGTACTAAGTTTTGAAGACCAGTACGTTATAATGGCCTACGAATTTTCGTAGCATCCAACAACCGTGTTATTTTGTATTACATCCGAAGTATCTTTTAGGTAATATTTCCTATTACACTATACACATTATATGTAAACATGGTCCTATTTTATTTGGAATTGCGTTCACAAAACCCAATTCCACATAAGTGTTCGACCATATTTGGTAGATATAGAGAGAGATGTGTGTACATAACTACAATTACATACACTGCGTAAAGCCGTGTCCGGCGACTTACCCTTTGGTATCGGGGCTCGTACGTAATGCTCGCCGAAGATAATATCTTGATTTATTGCGGCTATCGACCTCCTCCCCTCTCCCCCTACACACCTCGGCCCACGGCCCACAAACTCACCTGATTTGCCTTCTTTAAAACTTCATAGTGATGGCTAATTGGAATGCGTGTCAGATAAGGAAATGCTATAAAGCTCAATAATTAATAAATCTATCGGCGGATCATCTCAACGTTTAGAGGCGTACTCCGTTGCGGGAAATTAATGAAGTCTTCCGCGGAGTGTTTCGCGGTTTAATAGCCGCCATTAATTTTATCTCAACAACGGACATCGCCCATGGAGCGGTTATAAGCGTCGCCTATTCGCAATGCACGCCGTTTTAATAATATCGTGCCTATTTTAATTCTGTTTCGATTTTTATCGATCTAATCTCTAAAATCAAATTAATCGCAGCAAAATGTTTGGGCAGAGATTCTTGATAAACTTTATTTACTCGAATAAGTTTTAATCTGCAATAAATATTACTAGAAGAACATTTTGATTATTTTTTAAGCTTTTAATTATAAATCGCGTATAATAATACGTATCTTTATTCTATTATCTAATTACAAACACAATTTAATACATATTTATAAGCACGCCTAAAATAGAGAAAGTAGTTTTCTAAAAGAGTACGGCCATGAAATATGAATTCTCGATTAAGTTTTCAATTAACAACCGCTATTATTTCTTTATACGTTGCGGTTATCTCTTTTTATAATTGGAAAAATTCATCTCGAGCGTCGTGTGCGCAACTGAGCAACTCTCACATGGAACGCGTTCACGGACCGCGCACTTATATGGTAATCGGTGCTTTGTCAGTGTCTCAGCGTATGATCGTGTTTCATCTCGACCGCAGCGATACTCTGCAACCTAGTTATAGGTACTCATACGTCATCCTTGCGAACTCACAACCGGCCCCAAAGAAAGTATTTCATCTCCCAAACAATATGAAGATGGCACCAACAGTGAACGGATTTAAGAGGCTCTTCCGAGCACTGCTAAATCTTTAAGCGCAGCGTAAGTATTCAATAAAATATTCCCCAGTCGTAAAGTGAAGCGCGGTGCAACGAGCGGCATTCATCACAAAAAACGCCAAGTAGAAGCTTCGACAAGCTCACAAAAGCTCGTAAAAGCTCTCGACTATTATGTAGTTATTGTTACAGGGTGGAAACACCATTATTACACGGGTTTGCCGGTTTATTTTGTTGTTTGGCACATCGCGGCGTGGCGCTGGTGTCGGCACTCGGCTCGCGCCGACCTGCCACGCACGATACATGCACTTCATATAAGGAATACTCGTATTTTATTTAATGATTTTGTGCATTTTATTTGCTCCGAAAAATCTCATGAAAATAAATCGATACCATCAAACCTGACCCTGTAGAACTGCATGCACGTGTATCGAAATCAGATTAAATACTCGTAACATAACTCCACTCAAATATTTATAATTCAGGTGTACTCGTACTTGAGTACTTACCTTCAAGTACCTATCGAAACGTATTACAATTTGTAATCACAATAAAATCTAATGCTGCATTCAACATTTCAAAACACAATATCCTCTTTACACTTAATCCTATTATGTTCGTAAACAGTGTCAAGGACTGACGTAAATCGTGAATCGTCAAGTGAACATCTCACCCGACAGACATTGTCCGGGACTCTGTTCCCAACGGATCAGCGGAAACATTTTGAATACCTTTATTCCGGGATTACGCGAAATTTTGCATAGGAAACTGTCGTCCGATGTCCCGGTATTGAAACATGAATGAATCTGTGTGAATGGAGATAATCCGGACCCGTTAACAATACGCTGCACTCAAAAGACCAAATCACACGTGTTGTCAATGAAATGTTCAACGTTCTACATATCTGTGTGTATTAGATTATCTCTGGTTATGCTTTGTTGATATTTAGCGTAAAATATTACACCTTTCAACAATAGAACTTTATAAATGCTGTACTTTTCTATAAAAAAAATCATGGTACAGGGATCAAATCGTTATCGACAGGACTCGTTGTACCTTTCGATAACGATTAGAGGTTCTATTTTAATGACTGAATATTTATAGTTTTTAACTACCTTAGAAATGTTTCATAAAACACAGTAAAATTGCTATGTAAAACTTCCTATAATAACGAGTGAATAACTGATGTATGGTTTAACTGTTCGTTTAACCACTTTTTTACTACCACAAATTCTGAAAATAATCCAGTGTTCTAGTTAAATCCAACGGTTATCTGTGGTCGATGTTCAGCGGAAGTTGGTGTAAGATTGCAACCGGAAACGTGGCATCCCTTCTATGTGCAACTGTCGTGCACTCGGGTTGCACAATACTTGTGCACTTGGGGCCAACGACGACGGCAGTGCGTGCAAACGAATCTATGCGGTATCGCTATGTTGTTTCAGGTAGAAGATACAGACGTTTGCGCTTTCTGTGAAAGAAGTGGGTGTTTGATATTCTTATTGGGTTAGGTCAGTTTCAATATGCATTGTTTTTAACGCCCGACGGAAAAATAGGGGTGTTATAAGTTTGACGTGTGCATCTGTGGGTTTGTGTGTTTGTGAACCGACTTTGATTTGTTTTTTTTTTTTGTTTTTGAAATGTGACTTTATCGAAAGTTTGATGAAAATCAATTCAGCCGTTCAAAAGTTATGAGCGTTTTACTCTATGAATCGGGGTATTTTCGCAAAATTTCGTGTCATAATTACGTGTTCGATAGATTGTCAATCGAAGCGTGTCTACTACTAGATACATTATGTAGTTTAAAAACATAAAAAAACCGGCCAAGTGCGAGTCGGACTCGCGCACTAAGGGTTCCGTACCATTATCGCAAAAAACGGCACAAAAATCACTTTTGTTGTATGGGAGCCCCACTTAAATATTTATTTTATTCTGTTTTTAGTATTTGTGTTTTGATGTTATAATGACATGAGAGCGGAGAGCCGCCGAATCCCAAAATACGAGCTAGTCTCAGTTTGGGAATCAATGTGTTATTTATAATTGCCCCACTGTACAATTATTTACCATTACCATTGTGTTGCATTGATTTGTTTATTGTACTTTTAGAAAGAAAAAAAAAAAAAAAAAAAAAAAAGAAATAAATTATTATTATTATTAATTAATTATTATTATTTGTTGTTATAGCGGCAACAGATATACATCATCTGTGAAAATTTCAACTGTCTAGCTATCGCGGTTCATGAGATACAGCCTGGAGACAAACAGATAGACGGACCGCGGAGTCTCAGTAATAGGGTCCCGTTTTTACCCTTTGGGTACGGAACCCTAAAAAGAGACGGGTTTTTTTGAATTTTTTAAATTTTACTTGTGTAAATAATGTTTGACAGTGGAGTTCAGTTTTTTAATGTTAATAGTTCAGTTTTCAATTTCAAATTGACATGTTGTAGCAGTTTAAATGAGGAAGGAAGTCTTGAATATGAACTTGGATGGTTATATAGAATAGAGAAAGACCAAGGAAACAATGTGTTCAGATTGTGTGAAAAATGATACCTAAACAAATATACTAATAGGAGATGACTTTTTGAGATAACATTATAAATTGGGATACTGCTAAAATTGTTTATGACATGGCAAAGTGTCGGTAGTAAAAAATTTTGATAATATTAAGATAAGATATAAGTTGAAATGTAAAATAAGGTTAGATTACGATGGGGCTGACATGCCTTAAAAGCATAAAAGTCCCTAAAAAAGGGTAAGTGCAGGAGGATGAGGATTTTCTATCCCATAACACGAGTAGATAATTATATACGAATATGAAAAAATCAGCCAAGTGCGAGTCGGACTCGCGCACGAAGGGTTCCGTACTTGATAAATTGCGGTTTACGATTTATGACGTATAAAAAAACAAACTACTTACTAGATCTCGTTCAAACCAATTTTCGGTGGCAGTTTACATAGTAATGTAAATCATATATTTTTTTAGTTTTATCATTCTCTTATTTTAGAAGTGTAGGAAAATGTGTCATTTATTTTTATGCAAGTTTAATATTTTTAGAACTTCGGATTAATTAATAATATCAATAAAAAGATTTTAATAAATAACCGTAACAAAATCGTACACTAAACGCAGTTATGTTTTAGAAGTTGCCTTATGTAAAATAACACAAATATTGAAATGATAATTAATTATTTAGAAATAGAAATAACATTTAATATACTTAAGCAAAATCATCAATATCAAACTGTTGCAATCCGCTGCTGAGTATAGGTATGTCCATGTCCTGAGTAGGTACGATCCTCGCCTCAATCTACCTACTTAATGGTAAGTAAAACACTACAAAGATGACAACAAACAATTTACTTTACACATTTTACCAATTTGGAAGTGTCTCTCGCGTAAAAGACCTATCCATAGATACCCCACACGTATGGGTTTGATGAAAATAAAATTTTAAGTTTCAGTTCTAAGTATGGGGAACCCCCAAAATGTATTGTTCTTTTTCTATTTTTGTGTGAAAATCTTAATGCGGTTCACAGAATACATCTACTTACCAAGTTTCAACAGCATAGTTCTTATAGTTTCGGAAAAAAGTGGCTGTGACATACGGACGGTCAGACAGACAGACATAAGGGTTCCAATTTTTGCCATTTGGCTACGAAACCCTAAAAACGAAGATTTAATATTCACCTACCAACTCTTTTCACCTCAACCAAATCATAACAGAATCATTTAAATAGCACAGCTGGCCCCATTACCTACATTGTACAACACAACAGAACATTTCTTCTTTCACACTTAAATAGAGCCGAGAATAATGCGAAATATAATAATGGAAAAGTACTAGTTGTTTTGTGATTGCAATCCGATAGGTTCGGGTCCTAGGGCGGCACTGGGCGGTTCGAGGGCGGATCGACATGCGCACGCGACGAAATAAGGTACATAATGAGAATGTGCCGATACAATGAATCTGTGGACATTTGGCATGTTTGTTTTGTATGTAGTGTTGAGTAGAAAGTTTGAATAGTAAATTGGTGGCCTAGTTAAGTCGCTGAAATATCTGTCAAGACGATTTCGATTCTTGTCATCAAATTTTCAAATTATTCATGGTACAAACATATTTCTGTGAAATATTATTTGAAGAAAAGTATCTATCATTGTATAAAATACTTTCTTAATAAAAATGTGACACCTTGATTACTAACTACACTTTTAACACTACAGTTATTTCTTTATAGCATGGCAATAGCGGTATTTTTCCTTTCCCTAATATGTCTTTGTAGGAACCTGAACAAGAAACTATGTATCGTTTTTCATAAGTAAAAATGTTGAGGATCACTATAAAATAGGTATGGATTCAGAACGGTTTAAATTTGTCTAATTAAGAATGTCAATAAATTTAGATGGGTCAATGACCGCTATTGCCGCTCAAACGCTACAAGGTAACATAAAGAATCATGGCAAACAAACAGCTCCACCAATCAACCTCCCTTACAATCAACAGAGCACTTCCTCCACATTCGCACTACATACACTGCACCAAACAATAGCTATGCGCCCGCGCTCCTTGGCCGGTTCGCGTATGCGCCTGCGCAGCGTGCGCCCCGAGATTACAACAATTACGCGCACACGCCGCACCTACTCGCTCTAATAACTATCATTTGCGCATGTTATTCTATATTCTATACAAAATGCTCGCCCTATCGCCCGGTGACATCGACGGACTTCATTGTGGAAATCACGACAGCTGAATTGTTTAAAATATGTGCCTACATTTTTGAGTGACGCTAATGGATATATTTATTCAGTTATTTATTTACACGCTTATGTGCTTGTGTTAGCGTCCAGTCAACAGTTTTGTATTTAGTGTCGACTAGGTTTACTATTATAAAGTTAAAATAGTACCTACGCATCTAGGCAATTCTAGATTTTTCGTTTGGATTTCCAGTCAGTCATCAATATCATCATCAGCCTATTAATGTTCCCACTGCTGGGACACAGGCCTCCTCTCTGAGAGAGGGAATGGGCCGTAATCAACCACGCGGGGCCAGTACTGGTTGGTGGATGTCACATGTATTCGTATTTTTTGTTCTTGGACATGCTGTTTTCCTTACGATTTTTTTTTTTAGGAAAACATACATATACTGATTAACCATTTACATACATATACTGACTGCAGTATAGGTATGTAAATGAAACGTACATATAACAAGTAGCTTTCTAATAAGTGGTGTAAAATATTAGCACAAACTTACTAAGATTTGCAACATTTGAAGACCGAATGTGCAAAATAGATGTGTTAAAAACAGTTTGAATGTGGGTCCAGTTAACCAATAAATAAAAGAAAATAAATTATGTGGTCAAGTAGACCCGCGGGTCCAGTAGCGAGCGGGTCCAGCTGACCAAGACTCGGTAATCGTGCCATAGTTTTAGTTTTATAGTACGTTGCACATGCGTTGACAGTTACATTGCCAGTCTCTATCTGACAACATTCAGATCATTTATCAAGCACTTACTGTATTATTTGTATCTACATTTACTTTTTATCGACAACTCTTTACATTTGTTTTATGATTCAATGGCCTGATAAATGCTTATGATCAACGGTGACGATGCTACGCAATGTCAGTTGCATAATGTTTTATTTTTATTATTATAATTATTGGCCAGTAAGACAGTATAGACATGAAATCCTTGGCATTTATGCAACCTGTAACTGTCTTATTTTATTTTCTAAACAAATATTCGTTCTATCCTGATGTCACATTGTTTCTACCAGGTGGCAACGCTTTGAGGTGTCTGATGGAATCACCAGACCGGCTAATTTAATGGTATAGTAAAATATTATCGCGGCGAATATCTTGACAAGTTTTATTTGAAGAACATGAGTTATCTGCTGCTTATCTCACAAACCATAGCTACAAATATTAAATGTTCATAATATACTCTTCTTCTGCTTTTTGTCTATGGTATAGTAAAATGTTGCTGTCCCAATACTTTTCGTCTTCGGCATGGCTTTGTTGCAGCACTTGCACTGGCAACGTGGAGTAGATAATAAACTTCCAGAAGACTTGCAAACGTTATACAAAACGGGTTCGAAAGGTTATAAGTAAAAATTAAAACGTTTCCTAACACAGAAAAATTCCAAAATTAATTTATCTTTCATCAAAATTTATCAATATGTACCTATTATGAAAGTTTTTATATGTAATTTAATAAATTAATAACTCAGCATTGCAATTAGTAATTTAGATTAAAATAAATGGCTCACCATTACTCAGTTATACCCTGAGAGGATTTTGTTGTGTGGAGTGGCTAAAACCAAATGTAAAATAGGTTAAGTATTTTGGAAATAAATAAACAAAATAAATATCATGGTTCATGTTTCATTCACCGAGTACCTGTCGACCTATTGCTTCAGGCTCTATTCGTAAGTGAGTGAAGCTTTTGCTGGCTGTGTAGAGTAAAGGTCACAATAGACAGGCTAGTAATAGTAAACCTACGCTTTTACACAATCAAATAAAGAAACGATTTATTACAATCCATCTTGTCTTTTAACACTACTCTTTTACAATTATAATCGTACGGGAACAGAGGTGGTTTTATCGCTGACAGCGATATCTACCAGAATAACTTTGGATGAACTGGATGAAGTTAATTTTTTTTTTGTTTTCTATTTCTATTTTTATATAAACATACACTTTACCAGGGCACTAGATTTCATAGAAGTGTCCCAGTTGACACCACAGCAGATGTATCTACATCGCATCCATATTTCCTAGTGAACGAACATGATAAGTGCGGCTAGACTTCGCAGTTGTCAGGGCATTACATGCTTGTATTAGCTTGGCATGCCATACAGTATGTATCTATGTAACGGCATTTTTGAACGTGATTTTCACCCCCATCAAAACTTCGGATTAATTTGAAACTCTGCACACTTATCAAGAAACGATGACAATGCAATAATTTCACTATAGTATAGTTTGTCCCATTATCCTTCCCAGAATCTTCAGGATTAGCGGTTCAACTAAAAAGTAAAAAATAAATACTAGTTAAATCTAATCTAGGTATATGAAACTGATACAAAAATTATATCCTAAAGAAAATACACACCTATTTAGATAACACTCAATTTCCTAAACACAATAACTAACTATCCATAAAATCAAATCAAATCTGTGTGAAAACATCTGTTACGGGTATCACGTGACCATTTCGCATGATACCAAAACGTTGTAAGGAAAGCGTATCCTGTCATAGGAGCCGTATCCGCCCTCTCGGCTGCGGGACAGTAAAAAATGGAGCAATTTTTATAATAGTCGCATGGGTAACGATCCCGAAGTTCTTTATTATGAGCCGGAAACATTTATTACTTTTGGATGGTGTAAAAATTGTCTATCTTAATAATATTTTATAAATGTGAAAGTCTGGATGTTTTTTAATCAATCACGTCGCAACAGCTGAATGGATTTGGATGAAATTAAAGAGTATTCTTGATCTATTGTGTGATTTTCTATTGCACGGAATTACCCGCTAGAATCTAGATCCTGTACGATCCATCCATCACATAAGGATTAGGATACTTTTTATCCAGATTCGCTTTTTATTATTACTATGATGCTATATTTACAGATGTACATTATTTATAAACTAATATTAGAACTAAAATAAGAATAAAAATATGTAAAATTACGGGGCGTCCAAAAATTCGTCCACATCGCTGTCAACAGGAAAAGTGCCCAGAAGGCTGGCAGCATTGCCACGTTGGATGGCAATGCTGATTCTTTGGCCAAAAAAAAGGCCAGCCCTCTGATCTCGTGAAGAGTCGACCAACCGCTTGGCGATATCCCTAAATAATAGGTGTGCACTCGGACCCCATGGCCCCAGTGTTCCCCTTTTTATCCTGTTTTTTTTTTCTAAAGGAAATTTAGGAGGAGGAGGTTTACCCTTTGGGCAAATCAAACAAATTTACTCAGGTGAAGACGCGGGCACAAGTAAGTTATACATATCTGCGTACTGACATACATTTTAATGCGGAAACATTAAATATACCATTAAATAGGCATATTGTAGGTATAAAATTTTATTACACTTTCTGCTCATGTGAAACTTGATTACTTAGTTCAATTTTATATGTCCGCAAGGAAGGCGAACGCTGTATTAAGTTTCACAAGATCTGCCGTTATAATATTACTGTAAAAGTCCGGATCTTAAAAGGTAATAATTTCCTCTTGTCTCTGGGAAAATTCATTGCTTTACTAAGACCTTAGTTTACAGTGACGTTTCCTCGTTAGATGATAGGTTCTAAGTTAAGGTCGTGGTGGCCCAGTGGCGTATACCTCGCCTGTCGTGCTTGAGGTCGTGGGTTCGAATCCAGGCAAGTACCAATGTTACTTTTTCAAATGCATATGCGTATAATGCGTACTTCCTAAGTTTATCTTGGACATCACAGGCAACGGTGAAGGAAAACATCGTGAGGAAACCTGGACTTATATACTTAATGTAAGCCTGAAATAGCCAAGTCAGAGGCCTGTGGGGTTTCCCAGAGGCGGCTTAATTAACTCTGACACCAGAGGTGGCCACACCTCACACGAAAAGAAGAAGAAGAAGTTATCTTCCAGTTTTACGTAAAGAGGTTTTAAAGCAGTGTTGCCTTATTAACCAAGGCGGTCAAGGCAGTGAGGCCTTATTAAGCAAGGCGATCAAAGGGACTTCGCCTCTTATATAGGGACAGTGTTTTAGAGCGAGATCTTTGTTATTTATAAACTAACTTTTATATTATGGATCAATTTGGAATATTGTATACTGATGGTAAGCGATGATGTGGTCGACGGTGTAACACGCTTGCCTAGAAGTAACCTATTCACTCTTGACTTAAAGACTCCGAGGTTGTAGCTATCTGGAAACACAGACTCCAGCAGGGAATTCCACTACTTACCTGTACGCATAATGAAAGTATTTCCAAAAAGTTTAGTGCGTATGGGTGGGATGTCCACCATGTACCGATGTTTGATGTTTTTGTGGACTTTTGTAATTATTTACAGCACCCCACAATATCTCACTATACATTGTTTTAGCCGCAAGGCTAAAGCAATGAAAAGTATTCTCGACAAATTATTAAAGTTTACATTTGTGTCATTTTAAATCAAACTGCATGTTTTCGTTTTAATACCTGCTGCTTTTTGTAATTATTAATTCATACCAACTCCCTAATCGCCATACTGAAAGCTCGTATTCGACCCGTGAGTAACAGCGATATAAAAAAATATTATTAGAACTTGAATAGTGGGGTCTGCACTACACTAAAACAATCAGAGATTTAATTTCCCAACGCACTAAAGTGCGTAGTACATTAGTTTTGCGTGTGCGACGTAACGTAAGCCCGCCCTAAGTCCGCCCTGCGCCAGTACCGCCCCGGCCGTAAACAAACGGCGCAGAGAGTGAGACGGGGATACGGAGCGAGCGAGACGGAGACAATTCCGACGCCGGACCAAGAACCCTACAATTAACATTTAGTAGGCGAGATTCGTTCGCCGCATCGATTCGTTACGAGATAATTGTTCCCCGAAAATTTTCTTTGACATGGAAAATTTGTCACGCGTGTGCTAGTGGCTTTGTGATCGTGGTAGAATTTGATGGCGATATGAACTGTGCGTACTATCAGCAGCATGGGGCGCCGCACCCGGCCCCCCATAATGTCAATAATAACTACTTCAACGAGGTAAATATTTTAATTTTTTATATCTGGTGGTAATTCTGAAATATTTATTAAAAATAAAAAATACTATCGTAAATTACGAAGATTTTATAAAAAACATGATCGTAAATCCTGAAATACTTGAAATAAAATTTTTTGATTTTTTCATGTTCCCACATTTATTTGTATGACGCTATTTCAGCAAAACTTTATTCCGATAAGTGTTAAAAAGTGGTATTTTTTAAAACGAAAACAAAAATGTTCATTCAACAAAAAATCCAGTTTGAAAATCGAATAAGAATGGTAAGCAGGCAGGACTCAGATCCTTGAGCTAAACAAAAGTATTGAAGTTACTATCTTATTTCACTACAATAACTTCGCAAATAATTAGTCTTATTCAATAAACTTATACAAGTCGTAACTAAAATTATACCCATAATTAATTTCGCTTCACAATACTAATTACTGACGCAATTTTCTAACAAAAAGGAAGTTACAAACGAACAACACAAAATAATTTATCACAATACAATAATAATTAGCTATTTCATTGATTATACAATATTATACAATATTTTTGACATGTGTATGGGAATTAGTAATATTTTTGATTTGCGACTATTATTTTTGATTATTATTTGTATTGGATGATTCTGAGTTAATTTGTTTTTACATTCTTTATTTGACATTTACTTTAATGAATTTATTGGGTTACTGTTTTATTGCTATCTTTATTGTAAATCTTTAATTTTTATTTTATAATTTTGTGTAAAATTTCGATACAATGTAAAAATTGTTAATGAAATAAATGAAATGAATGAAAATGAAATGAATGATTACGAGACGACTAATTTTCGACGACGCGCAAAAAATTCACGGTTGAATATTGGACAAACAAAAGACGTTCACCGAATATGCCGACAAAGGCACAGTACATACAAAGGCGGAATGGGAATAAAAATATTTAATTGGTGTGATTACGCTGGTGATTATGGCACAAACACCTCCCGGGGTATGCCTTCGCCTCGACAATGAACTCGAGACGCCTTTCTTCCATTGTTGTTTCTTAGCTATAATGCTATTTGTTATCCAATTTATTTTAGGCAAATATGTGAACAATACTGGCCAATTTTGTGTGGTGTGAAGTGTAATGATTCGGTGCTAATGTTGAGGGGAATCGGTGTCGGGTTTTCAAATTCTTCATTTGGACTTCAACAGGTTTTTGTTATGTTTTTAGGGTTCCTTACCCAAAGGGTAAAAACGGGACCCTATTACTAAGACTGCACTGTCCGTCTATCTAACTGTCTGTCTCCAGGCTGTATCTCATGAACCGTGATAGCTAGACAGTTTCACAGATGATGTATTTCTGTTGCTATAGCGGCACAACAAATACTTAAATCAGAATAAAATGTTTGTGTCAAACGTGATTTTTTTGCCGTTTTTTGCGATGATGGTACGGAACCCTTCGTGCGCGAGTCCGACTCGCACTTGGCCAGTATTTTTGTTACCGCTATTAGATGGGAACACTTTTATAACTGAAAAACTGAGTTATGGTTTTTTGTTTGGTTATAAAAGCTTGTACTTACCTACATTAAATTACAATTTGAATAAGTACATACCTAAATATAATAACTCATCTTAACGCAATTTATCTTATCTTGCTAATATAATAAATGCGAGAGTTTGGATGTACGTTTGTTACTCAATCACGCCAGAACGGCTGAACGGATCTGGATGAAATTTGTCACAGTGATAGATTATAGTCAGGAATAGCACATAGAATTTTTAGAACATTTTATTCCGGGACGAAGCCGCTGGCAGAAGCCAGTTAAGCTATATAACGATTTAATCCAAGTAAAACGTAATTTAAAGATCTCAGATTTATATCTAAGATCTTAGCCGTCTATCCTAACAGTAAGTAGTTCGGAATACATTAGTCATTACCCGAATATATAATTATCATAATGTGGACTTAAAATGTTAAAATATATTTTGGAGTTACAAGAGCACAGTCATCGTAATTAAGCGCATTCACTCGCACCTACTGTTAGGAACAGTGACCAAACAATGCGAAGGCCAATCACCTGCTATTATATTTAAATTTCATTTAATAAAATACATTTTAATATTTTTTTAAATGTAAGACTAAATCTACTAAATGATTTATCATTAAAAAATGTCCGGTTTAGTTTAAGTTTGGTCAATTAATGACAAGATCAAGATCAAAAGTGACTTATTAAAATCTCAAGTCTAGAATTAGCATTCTTGAATATCAAAAATTACAAAATACATTCCCCCAAAACGCTCAACTGTCTCCACTTACGCACTAGTTCTGTAGCCGGGAAGAAGAAAGGACAAGCAAAAAGTTTAATTAAATACTGTAAACGACCACGGGTTTTTTTTAGCCTATGTTTCGGGAGCCATAATAACGAAGCGATTGACACCTTATTCATCAAAATCGGATGAATACTTAAGCTCTACGGAGGAACATACGCAAATACAAACATACATACATAGACTGCTAAAATCATAACCATTCGGGTAAAAAAAACGTGTTAAAAAACAAGTTAATTAAAAAATCAAAAAACCCGACTGCTTAAAAAGCAAACTAAAAAGACGTAAACAAGAAGAAAATCATGCTGTGCAGTCGGAGGATACATATTCGCGAGCTGGCGGACCAAAACCAGATGAAAATTATTTTTTTTCCCCACAAAATGGCGCCAAAAGCCGCCATTTCTGTATTTTCCAAATTTAATGTAGCCAGTGACACTCGCAGGATTAAGACGAATCGATTGACGTAAGGATCATCAAAATCGGCCAACGCGTTTGGTCTCTAGAACGCCACATAGGAACAAACATACATACATACATACATACATATATACATACATACATACATAGACTGATAAACACATTACCCTCTTTCGGCAGTCGGGTAAAAAGAGAAGTACCGCATTTATCTTCTCTTTAACATAAACCCCAGCAACACACAGACAAAACTGGCTACGTAGGCCACCTCTCTTCAGAAATAATTCTTGGAACCAATCTTGTATATTTGCTCCGTGCAAACTCCATGACACATTTTCTCCATGACGCATTTTCCTTATGAAATTACTACACGATGTGTACCAAAGCAATAAACCGGCCATAAAATAAAGTTAATCTTCTGAATTCACTCGTCAATGAACGGACAGTGGCTTTCTGTAATTAAACTAGGGAGTTACTCGCAGTGTAAGGAATTCTGCGAATCCAGCGATCGTTGGGAAGCGAACGACGACGCTGACATGGCGTGGTTGAGCTAACAGCTCATGAGAAACTCGCTTCTTACACAAGTTCGTTTAAACGCTTCTCTGAAGACGAAAATAGGTCGAGGGAATTAACTATTTGACTAGAATTAAAACTGAAAGCTACCAGAGAGCAACTTTGTTCGAGATTGGGACTTCAAAGTCCGCTGAAACACATAGAAATATCTCCGTAGACACAAAAAACAAATTAAACAACAGCATCAATTTTGCAAACATTGACGATGACCAAAAAAATCGGGTATTCTAATTTCCCTGGCTTGGCTATCTGCGGCTAGCTAGCGGGGGAGGGTTGGGGGCCGGGGTGCACACTGTTGGGTCCCGCAATTACGGACTCCATAATTACAGGGCTGGCGGCCGCGCGGCGCCGAAACCAGCCCGCTCAGAACCATTCTCCTGGCGTAATTAAAAAAGCTCCAAATTAAATTCGCTCGTGTGTACGGCCCCGACTTAAGATATTAACTTTTTAGGGACTTTCTAATTAGTTTTTTGTTTTCCTACTTTGACTGATGGGAAAATAGGAAATCAACAATGTTTTGTTCAAGGAGGTTCGGTTTTTGTTGCGATCAATTTCGGGTCGGTTTAATAAAATGCGAATTTGATGTTTTGTTTAACAGAATTTACATAAACTTCATGGTGGTCTTTAAGAAAATCTACATTAAATTCCTTTGCGTTCCGGACACCTTTTTTCCGCTAGCATTTTCACGGCTTGCATTCTGTCAAAGATTCTGCGAAGTTTAAGGTACTTTTTCTGTGTCAATGATATCATATTTTGTTTAGAAGGGAAATTTTGGAACACATTTTTTACCACTCTTATTATATGTGAATATTTACTCTCTTTTTTCTTCGTCTCCAGGTTAGTATCGACCCAGTGACCGCAGATCACAAGGATATGAAGATATTAGTAAGTACTGCATTTGTTATTATGTTTGTTTATATATTTGTGACTTTAGCACTAACAGCCCATTGGGTTCTTTTACAGCCTAATAAGTTCTTAAGGCCCCTGTACACCTTAAGGTCAAACCGCACTAGGCGTAACTGCGCGTCAGCGAAGCGACGCGACAAAATATATTTTATATGAAATTGTATGAGATAAAGTGTCGCGTCGCGCAGTTCCGCTGCCGCGTAGTGCGGTTTATCTCACACAATTTCATACAAAGTATATTTGGTCGTGTCGCGTCGCGTTGCTCCGTTGACGCGTAGTGCGGTCGGACCTTTACTGTCTAACAACCAAAACAACGAGTTAGACAAATTTTCTGTGTCAAAACTGGATCCTAAGGTGCATAGAGGCCTTAAATCTAAGTCAAAAAAATGTTGGTCTATTGTTACGCTTATGTTGAAACAAAACATGTGACAAAGTAACTGCTTGAGAGCTTTTGTACATAATGCCCATTGCTGAAATATTAAATCGTAGATTACATCCAATTTAACTTTCTATATCTAATATAACGATTGAAATCTAAAGCAATTAATAGTAAAATAATTCCGACGGGCATTGGCAGGGTCATTCTGTACAAGAGTGCTAATACTCGTACCTAAATCTATGCAGTCTCCAGCTTCTTGCAGCTTTAAAAGGCAAATCGAAGACATATCAATAAACCCATAAATACAGTCGCTTATACATATTATGTAGGATGATAAATTGCGCATAGATAGCGGATAATTCTAATTCATTTACCTCTTGCAATTCCTTAATGATTTCTGAGCGGTAATGCCGACGACGCCTCTATTACGATTTTCCGCTATCGACTAGTGGAATTATATCGGAACGAATATCGAATGACGAAATCGGTAATTTCGATTTGTCGTCATCGATTCGATGGACACTGTGAAATGGGTATTGTGAGCGATGAGGGCCGCGAGTAATGCATTCGATACGGGCTGGGTTGCGCGCGCGCAAGACACGTGATCCGTGACAATGTCGGCACAAGTATTGTGGTATTTTATGCGAAAGGAGTTTTAGCTGTATTCCTTTTTGGAGTGTGAAATTGTATGTTCAGGCACCGTTATGGAAATTGCAAATGCAAGCTTTTTCCGGTTTGATTTTTGTTAACATCTTTGTTACCTGTTTTGACACACCCGGTTTTTAAATACAGAATTTATGTTTACATACTAGTTATCGTGCTTACGAAAAAATAAATAGTATGGGGTTGCTGTCACCGGTTACGGTGAACTGTGAATTTTCACAAGGATAGGTATTATATATACCTCATATTTAAAATCCTTGTGGACACTTCCTAGTTTTGTGTACAGTAGCCCTATTAAAGGCGCTTTAGTGCCGTAAAACGGTCACTTTCTAAAGCATACTCCTTAGTAACTATTATTGATTCATGTACATTATTTAGGACACAAGGTTTTTTCGTGTAACTAAAAGCTTTAAAAAAAAATATAACACGTTATTTTTTCGCATCTTTTGGAAACTCCTCCAAAACGACATGGATGTTTAAAAATATTTTTACACAGAAAAATTTATGTCTGGAATTTCTTCATAACTAACATAGCATATGTAAATCAAATAATATTTTGCAAACAAAACTGTTCAAAATGAGGTTCAAAATTGATATTTTGCCATCGAGCGGGCGCACGGCCAGTACTGCTTTAACATTGGGGCGTATATATCGCCTTAACGTAGCCAATTAAGAGAAATTCCTGCAATAATTCTAAGAAAAAAAGCTGCTGTGTCTATACTTTTATTTTAAGTTACCAGCTAAATAAGAGATTAAGCTACACTAAGATACTGTTTACTGATGCCATTTTGTCTGTAATCTTATTACTTATGCGCATTTGAAGTAGTTCAGCGGTACTGATGTTTTATTTATTAATTGATTGTGTGCTATTCCAATATAAGCACCTATAATTTTGCAATTATTTGATCAGTTTAGATTTATCTTCTAGACCTTGTTTATTATTCTAATAATATAAGTCACAATAATATGATGTCCATTACTCAAGTCAATTAATGTAACATGTTTCTTACTAGAACTAGTCTCAATAGTCTTGAAATTACTTTAATAATAAGTGACCGGAAATTAAGAAACTTTAACTGAATAGAAATATTAAACAGTTCTGAAAATATTGGGCAAAGGCAAGGGCCTTTGCCCAATATTTAATACTAGCTGTTCCGCGCGGCTTCGCTCCCGTGGACCACCCCACATGACCCGTTTTCGGGAAAAAAAAATAGTGTATGTCACTCAGTAATAATGTAGCTTTCTATTGGTGAAAGAATTTTTCAAATCGGTCCAGTAGTTTCGGAGCCTATTCGGTACAAACAAACAAACAAACAAAAAAATCTTTCCTCTTTATAATATTAGTATAGATAAGGAAGCCATTGAGATGACGGCAAATAGATATGTAGATGAGGTGAAGACATGCTACGCCGACTATAAATACATTTTGATAAGCACAGGTGAATCATATGCAGATGCTGAAGATGTTGGCCTGAAAAAGTAACGCATTCATTTCTTTTTTGAGTGTTTATGGCATTACTTAAAATAATTTATTCATTAAACAATATAAAAAAAAGCTTTTTTTAAACCCTTTCATTTGATACCCATATCATGGCAGTGCACAAAAAATAACTAGGCCACCATCTTGGGCCTTGGGCCGTTCGCCATATTGAATTTAGAATGATGTCACTTATATAACCATGCATTGTCATCCAAACTAAACGTGTATGCAAAATTTTATCTTAATCGGTGGAGGATAACTTCTTTTAAATTCAGTTGCAAGATTTGACCCGAACACACTTACATAGGTACATACAAACAAACATACACATCACATCACATCATCAGTCTATTAAAGTTCCCACTGCTGGGACACAGACCTCCTCTCTGTGAGAGGGAATGGGCCGTAATCCACCACGCGGGCCCAGTGCGGGTTGGTGGATGTCACATGTCTTCGAATTTTTGGTTCTAGGACATGCCGGTTTCCTCACGATGTTTTCCTTCACCGTTTTGAGAGCAGTGGTGATGAAATAATTTACACAAAGTAAAGCGCCTGCCTGGGCTCGAACCCATGACCTACAACTTGTAAGTCGCGGCCGATACCACTGGGGCACCACTGCTCTCAAACAAACAAACATACATTGCAAGTTAATTAAAACCTTGTAAAATAAATGAATGCGTTACTTTTTAAACCCACCTTTTTAGTAAAGTCAAACAGCCCAACATCTTCAGCTTCTGCATATCATTCACCTGTGCTTATCAAAATGTATTTATAGTTGGCGTAGCATATATCTTCACCTCATCTACATCTCTATTTTGTGTCATCCCAATGGCTTCCTCATCCTTTCCAAGCATATCAGCATTCACAAAACCCATCCACCCTTTCCTTGGTCTTCCTCAACCCTTCAGATTCTACATAAAACACAATAATTATGAACAATGCAACAATAACTTCTAAATCCGTCGACGATGATCTACGTTCATTTCAGCATCAGGATCTAACCACGACTGCAATAACTAATACCTATTTGTTTAAATACAATCGCTCATAAGAATGCGCAATTGAAAAGGCTATCGTTGAATAACGCTGCACAATGAGCATTGAAGGCGATCGCAGGCGACGCCGCGGGCAGCGCCTAGCGTGTGGCCCTGTGTGCCTATATTCACCAATTGTATTGCTATAGAGACAGAGCAACAAACATTATAGGTGTGTTGGTTTTTATTCGTGAAACGCGATGATCCGTGTCCCGTATGCCTGAATACTACAGGCATACGGGACATAGGAAACAAGATTCATTTGTAACTTAATTCAAAATTCATTTATCCATTTAAGATCATATTATGTTGCGAGTTTGGAAAAAAAACACAATAAGTAAATAATAATGATTCATTAAATAAATAAAATTAAAAAAGTTTCTTTTATTATATTAAAATTATAAAATTAAATTAAAATCATAAAATAATAATGATTAATACGCCTGCCATTTGTTTGTTTGTTTGTCATTATATTAATCAAATCTCAGGATGTTGTTATTGAATCTTAATGAAAATAGTTACGAGACCTATTTCCTTAGTGCAGATTTTATAACGAAGTAAGAATGCTGTTTCATTAAGTTTAATGATGAAGGAAAACGTAAGTCCCAAAACGCCGTTGTTTGAGTTCGTCGGAAATGTCGGACTACCTAGCAATTTATCTAGTGCCCATTTAAATAAAGGAGGTAGTTAGAAAAACTGATTTAAGGCTACACTAGACCAAATGCATTCAACTTCAACGACTATAAAATACCAACCCGAACTCCCACCAATAGGCCAACATCTACTACGAAAAGGTTCAAGTCTACACTAGAAAAATATCCTGAAATGCGTTGAAGCTCTTAAGCAAGAAGATAGATAAAGGGCTATACCTACCTACCTTTATATTAGGTACAGGTATCTATAAGCTCGTTCATACCCTCTGTAAAGGTAACTATATGATAGTAGGTATACGGTATACCTATATCATATAGCTACCGCTATACCTAGCTCGTTCGTACCCTTTTTGTAGGTATTAGGTAGAGGGTCGTTGGCACGTTGAAACAAGGAGTTCCATTTGAGTGTTTTCCTCCTTGGATCGATTTGTTTGAATCCTCTTTGAGACCGAGATTAGCTTTAGTCTTAATAACTTAGGTTTGGGTTTTACATTGTTTCATGTGTTTCATCATCATTATTAGTGTACTATAATTCATAAAAGATAGCTTGATCTCTGCGACATTTATGTCAAACTGACGTATACGTTATTGTTAGCCTGTCAAGCGCTATTGTTACTGTATTATTATTGATACTGACAGCTGTCGCAGAGATCAAGCTATATTTTATGAAGTACAAGGTATATTCATTTCCTACTGCAACTTCATCTGGGTAATCCCAACATATTCAACATCGTTATTTTCGTAATCCATTTCTACCAATTAACTAAATACTCGTACCAACTGCTTTTCAGTGTTTTCAAAAGTCAAAGTAGCCACAAAAAGACTGAAAGTCCTCTGATTAATATCCCCATAGTCAAATATTAATTCGGGATTCACATTTGACAGTTCTAACTATTGTTTACAAGACAAGAAGTAAGTTTGTCACCCATGAATGAGACAATTACAGGCTATCGTACCATTGACTCGCAACTTGCGACGATTACCTAGTATGGACATTATTGGAGACAGCCCTTTTGATATTCGTTGACCGTTTTACGAATCGGTGGTTTGGTGGGTAGAAAGTGAGAGAATTCATATTTGTTTCGGGATATTTACCATGTACATTTTGTTTTTTGTTGAGACCTCGATATTTCGGCACCGTTACAAGCGCCATGATCACGTTTTACATGGTAAATATCCCTAAACAAATATTAATTCTAATGATTTTTTTCTTTACCTCTCTGCTATTTGTTTCAGCACACATTCAGTTCAGCTCAACAGCTGCAAGATAGTATTTTTTTTATTGACTAGTTTCTGCCAGCGGCTTCGCCCGCGTGAATGTCGAAATGTATCCCGAGGGAAAATATGCCCGGGATAAAAAGTTGCTATTCCTGACTATGATCTATCTCAGTCTCTCAAATTTCATACAGATCCGTTCAGCCGTTCTGGCGTGAAGAAGTAACAAACATACGTACTCACAAACTTTCGCCTTTACAATATTAGTGTGATAGGCTCACGTTTGATCACTATCTCGCCTGATGGTAAGCGATGATGATGACGATCGGGCACGCTTACCTAGAAGTAACCTATTCACTCTTGACTTAAATACTCCTATGTTGTAGCAATCAGGAAATGCAGACTCCGGTAGGAAAATCCACTCCTTAGCTGTACGCACAATAAAAGTATTGACTAAACGCTTTGTGCGTCTGGATGGGATGTCCAATTGTCCACCATATACCGACGACGCATCGCCGTTCGTCTTGTAATCCTAGACGTCATTATTTAGTAGCGGTTGTCGCAATATATTATGTATTCTTCTTCCATTCTTCTCTACCAGTCGACATCTCTGTAGATACCATCTTTTTAAAACTATCAATTTTCACACATTCTATGCATCTTTCTTTCTTATCAGCTTAAATATATTGTATTAAGCTTCTACCAGCGCCTTCGCCCGCGTGTATAGTGTTTTCCTAATGTAACATTATACGGGGATGAAACTAAGCCTATGTGCTATTCCTGACTATAATCGATCTCTGTGCCAAATTTCCTCCAGATCCGTTCAGCCATTCTGGCGTGATTGAGTAACAAACATACATCCATTTACACATCCATCCATCCAAACTTTCACATTTATAATATTAGTAAGATTATGGACAGCTTCTTCTTTCAAAGGTTCGGCACTCTTAAAGAGTGCTGTTTCCACTATTGAAAACCTTCCTACCCACGATCCAGGAGAAAAGCCTAGTGAAAAATCTATTTGCAGCTAGATATTTCCAGGCAGCAACCCTGCAGTAATTTATTCTGCTGTAAATAATCCATACAATATTTATATTTATAATATTATAATGCGAAAGAAATTCTTTCTGTGTGTCAGTTACTTTTTCACGCCTAAACCGCTTAACCGATTTAGATGAAATTAGGTAAGGAGATAGTTTGAGACCCTGGGAAGGATAAAAGAAAGCTTTTATCACGGCAATCATCCTTAGGGAAGTGAAAAGAGTGTAGAAATTGGTATGGTGACCTCACCTGCAATAAGTACAATTGCGCATAATAGTACATTATTGAAACTAAGTAGCACCTAGAACTCATTTTGTCAAATACAATTACTTTTCAAAATCAATGACGAACAACAATAATTATTCCCGTGTTAAAGTGTTCTTTTGTTTTTTTTTCTCAATAAACAGCGTTCTATTTGCAAGCCAGTTTGAAATTTAAATAAAACCTTTGATAGGTTACCTCCTTGGGTGCCATGTTTCGGAGTAAAAGATCGTTCCATTTTTTAATTACACGACAGATATGAGCTTACTATGTAATTTATTTGGCCGCTAAACACGACAGATATGGATTTTCATACAACTTTTGCCGACCGCTGCTCGCATGTATTTGGCCAGTACAGCAATTGCGATTTATCTCGAAGAAGGTTGTCAAAATAATGCTCAAATTTCCAAGCATGTTTGAGAAAAAATAACAATTGGCTATTCGCAGTACTTCGAATTTGAAGAAAGTATACCTACTAATGCTACAATAATTTTGCAGTGGGATCTAGAAAGAAAGAAAGAAAGAAAAAGTATTTAACTGCCACAAAACGACATATACAAACATTAGTAGATTACAAGAACAACAACAGTTGTAGTAGATTTTGCTTAAACTAAACCATTAACGAAGTGTGAGTGTTAGACCTCATACTATTAGGCACACAGATATCACCTATGTAGGTGTATATGAAACATACACCTATAGGTGTGTTTGTATGTAGTATGAAACACAAACTACCACCAACCAAGTTAAATGGTAGTGATCGAATGATCGGAGAGTGGTCCGGCGTCGGTGACTTCCGCCTATTTCCGCCAGGAGCGAGCGGCGCCGGCCAAACCAACTGTATCAATCGTCATAACTGGATACAGGATATTAGGTATATAAGTACTGTGGACCGTATAGTAAACTTTGGGAACATGGCTCAGGTATTCAAGTCGACAGTAGACGACATAAATATGTTTGGTTAGGTTCTCTATAAAGGCCAGGTGCGTAGTATTCATAATGATGGTAAATAATGGTAACTGCTGGAAGGTAGATTCTGAATCTGTTCCTTCATTTGGCATTGTCTTGGGATTGAGTCCAACGACAATAGACACTTTGCAGTGGCAATAATTTGTAGATACATAACTATGGGTTTTTTTTTTTTTTACTATGTATAGGCCTGTGTTTGACCACAATCTCACCGTGGTCAGTGATGATGTGGCCGATGGTGGTAAGCACACAAAGCCTAGAAGGGAACTGGCTCTCAAGTGCTGCTGTCGGAACACACCGGAAGGTGCTTGGCGACCGATTTTCAACTTGAGGTTGGTTGCCAGCCAGGCGGGCACTACAAAGTACCCTACCACCGTGCTATGGTTTCCTCACGATGTTTTCCTTCACCGAAAGCTCAAGCTCATTGTAGGATTCGAACCTTCGTCTCGGTATCCGACCTCACTACCACTGAGCTATCATCGCCTTAAAAGGGATTATTTAAGGCCCTAGAATACGTACTTACGTGTCTTCCCCTCCCAAAATATAGAAGGTAGGAACCTACATACCGTCGCCGTCCAAAATAATTTTAGCTAGGTACTAACATTGCCCCATTCGTTATTACTTTATCTCACATAGAAATAGGGAGACCCCTTGCTAATGGAAAGAGTCGTAACCAATTAATTTTTATCTCTCATTCAAATTTTTCATATTTTGTTTATCTCCGTTGGGCTCGCAAAAACGCCTCTCGTGATATTTCCATGTAATTTGATTTCTTCCGCATACGCCGCCCTTTCGTCGTAATTTCACATCTCAGCGTGAGTTTCGCGTTCAAATTAAAATGTTTATTGCGTTAAGCGGAGTTCGCACGGTCGCCCATGAGCGGGCTGAGCATTTTTATTTCGTTATCCCGGACACGCCCACTCACCCCTCCTAACCCTGCACCCCTCACCTCAGCACGATTTCACTATTTTATGAACCCGATGGCACCCCTGTCTAATGTCGCTATAATGCCTCGCGACTGTCATTTCCGGTCTTCTCCAAAAAAGATGTTGCACCTTGAGAGCTGTAACATAAAGTTCAATATACTTTGTTGTATGTTGGAGCATTTTACTAGTGTTATGCGTGTCATAAAACTATTAGCCGTTTAAGCTATTCTCGAAGCGACGACGTCCCTCTAAGAAGGTTTATCGTCTGAAGGAACTCGGGTGCGGAAGGGCGCTATCATTTTTTTTTCACGCAAACTTTCGTAGCTCCGTTTTTTCGTGCCATTACGAATTATTTGGTCGTGTTTATAATGTTTTTTTGTGGTGAGCATTATATTTCATTATCTTTAGCACCTTGTTGGTCGTTCACCGGTGCTATTAGCTCGTAATAACGTTCTGTCAGATGTTATGTTGAAGGGGAAATGTGTGTTAGGGGGTTTCTAAACAGACAGATTTGTGTTCTACAAAAATTCCCTTTGGAATAAATTAATTTTATGGGTTCTTGAAAAATATGTAGATAGTAGGTAAAAATTATCTACCGAACCATATCTAAACTCGAGGTACTTATCTACTCTAGGTTATTTTAATAATTAATACTTTGTTTTAAAAATGATTTCGTTTTTTACCCCAATATCAATATAAGATTTCTGTAAAGCCTTGATTTTGAATTAGCAATTATTGTAACGAAACCATAAAAGAGTTTTCTAAGCAGGATTAGATCCTATCAAGGTTTTTGCCTGTTATTCAACATAGGCATCGATGCCACTTGACCATTAGCCACTTCAATCAATCAAACAACTTAGCCAGAACCAGTCCACCGCTGGATAAATGCCTCTTAGTAAAACGCACCACTTACGGTCCTATGAACGGTTTCTGATTTGAGTATTTGAGGTTAAAGAAACTGTCAAACCTTACTTTAGTGCCAAATATTGACAGGTTTTCGGGCTAAAGTATAGCCTGTGGTTATATACTGTGGTTGCTAATTCACCATCGCCGGAATATTCTTTCCCTACTGTATAATATTCTATTTCTTCCTTCTAACCCTCTTCACTTCAAATAACGATTTCAGTTTCTATGTGACTCGCACTTGAAAGTTCTTAGGTCATCGGATAATATAAAACTTAAAATGCCAATGCATTCCACTACCTTCCTAGACAACTCTCTTACTGTCCAGGTCACTCGTCTATGGAATGCATTGCCTGTGACTATAAAACGCGCGCAATCACTGCCGGTTTTTAAGCTACTTGTCACTGTGATCATAATCTTCTATAAGCTGAATTGTTTTCTTGTCTGAATATTTAGTTGTATGTATGTATTTGTGTATATATTTATTTTGTATTTAGTACTTACTTACTTTATAAACTAATTATTTGTTGAAAAATTTGCACCAAGTGTAACCCCATATTGTGTTGCCTGGAGCACATCGCGGCACGCGATAAGGCTGCCTGTTGTATATTCGTTTTTGTTTTAAGAAAGCTTTTCTTGTATTATTTTGGTGTACAATAAAGTATATATTATATAAATAAGATAAATAAATAAATACTCAATCGTTTTTAACCACAAATACTTAAATCAGAAACGGACCATTAATCTTTCCGCATTGTTCCCTTGTTAGAGTAGACTATACTTTAAAAATATTATATCTGTCGTTTTATGTACAACATTTTAACAACATTAACGACGACTTTTCCAGCCTTATTGAAGACTTCCTTTTCTCGTTGAAAGAAGGAGAAATTACCTATCTATTGTTTATTTATAGGTATCAATGTCAAACTGTAGCCTGCAATAGACCGCAGCGGTCACGACGGAGTAGACAGAGTTTTAAACGATTTTGTGATGTTATTAACGGTTGCATACATACTAATATTACCTATACCTATAAATGCTAAAGTAATAACTACGGATCTAAACTGTTTTGGATGAAACCTCAAACCCCAGATTAGGTATCCTATGTCCTAATCTGGTGCATAGGATAACTACTTTTTATTTCGAGATTACATTTCCTTGCGATAGTTTCCAACTTTAATGCGGGCGAAGCCGCTGGCAGAAGCTAGTTATATTTAAGCTTCCTAGGTACTTCTTTATTAGGTATATCCGTATTTTGGGCTTCTGACTGCCAAATCTTGAAAGGATTTCCTGACAGCTAGGCAAGGACCTGCGGCTGAATGTTCCAGTAATAACTAGAAGTTCCAAAATGCTCTAAAATCAGATAAAACTGCAGTCAGCATCAGCAGCTTCATTTGCAAGACTACAAAATTGTAGCTCTAAATTTTAAAGTCTTGCTTATAAAGCCATTTGCAAGACTTTTCAAAATGATGAGTAGCACTTATACGCTGGAGTTTTCTATAACTAATCAGGTTTCTCTTTTCTTGTACAATCAAATATGAAAAATGCAGTGCCACCAAACAAAACCAAAGTGCTAGAATTTACTTCGTAAATGAAGGTGTTAATGCGGTTCACAACTAGTTTAATGCTATAGATTTCTTAGATTCTATACCTAAATAGAATAAATCACTTGTGGTCTTTTTAAATTTCTCTACAGAAAATAATTTTTATTCGCTGGGCATTGTGGACCACGCATATAAAAGTAGGTAGTTGAGTATCTCCTGTTATGTCTCCATCCAGATCTGTCATTAAAACCGGCCAAGTGCGAGTCGGACTCGCGCACGAAGGGTTCCGTACCATTATCGCCAAAAAATCACGTTTGTTGTATGGGAGCCCCCCTTAATTTATTTTATTTTAATTTAATAATTATTATTTTTTGTAGTGAATATACAACTAAATATTCTCTGAATATTTTAAGCGTCTACCTGTTGTCGTTATTAATATCGAGCAAAAAACGGCAAAAGAATCACGTTTGTTGTATGGGGGCTTTTTTTGCCCTTAAATATTTATTTTATACTGTTTTTAGTATTTGTTGTTATAGCGGCAACAGGAATACTTCATCTGTGAAAATTTCAACTATCTAGCTATCACGCTTCATGAGATACAGCCTGGTGACAGACGGACAGACAGACAGACAGACAGACGGATCGGGGAGTCTTAGTAATAGGGTCCCGTTTTTACCCTTTGGGTACGGAACCCTAAAAAGGATCTAGGGCTCATAGTATTATTTAAATCTTCCATTATGTCATTTCACCATAGAACGTTGGTGGATTTGCCTTATAAATTGAAATGATGATTTTACTTGCTCTATTATTTTTTCTTATTCCCCCTTCTCTCTCTCTTTTTTTATTTGCCTTTTCCTAAAACACTTGTTTTACGTAACTACATCAATAATTAGGTACTTACATAAAACCTGTTAAATAACGTAAAACGTATCTAGAAATTAGGGGCAAGTCAGGCTTAGATATAGAACTGTATAATTGTGTTAAATTGCGTCGGGTTTGACAATATTGAAACATCTCTACATCCATAACTTCGAAAACTCAAAGCTCAACCGTAGCCAACATTACGTCGAAGTACCAACTAAGCAATAATTTGAAACAAAAAAGTTTATGCAAATCGAGGGACGCCGAAATAAAATGGAGTCTGGTCGTGCGAGCGCGTGCGATCGATACGCCCGCTGCGACCTTGCAGGCGGGGCGCAGCGTGGGCGGGGCGCGGTAAGAGGCTGGGATTGGCTGGCCCCGCCCACTGCCTCCCCCACCTCCCACTCCCCCGCGCTCGGACCGCTCGCGCGACGGTGAGCGCGCGCCACACGTCGCTTGCGCGCTCGCATCGCTCACTCACGTCAGTATGCGCACACCGCGTCGCGTTGTTTAACAAGTGACACTTTGTTCTAGTTTCGAGTTCGCTATGTGTCACGTTTAGTGTTGTTCTCGGCAATGATCACCGATATGTACGCGCCGCTGCCGGCGCCGCCCAACAATAAGACCATTGTAAGTTTGTTGTGATCTTCTACTTCAACGTCAACTTTGACAGCTCCAAAACAGCTGTTGTATACAGTGGTGTATTTACAAATGGAGGGAAGGCCATTCTAGTTAGAATATCTTTTTGACAGTGGTTTATTTATGTCTAGGTATGCTGTTACTTGGATATCTTGAGCAATGTAGAGATTTTTATGCCTTGTGGTGTGCAAAATAATGATGATCTTTTGAAATGAATTTCACTACATACGTTGAACGCATTTATCAAGGTATACCTAGGTTATAAAATCTTAAACAAATAAACTTACCAATTTTTTTTTCCAGAAAATCTATATTTCTTACCTTTCTAAATAACCCAAGACAAAAATGGTTACATACGTGACAGCATAAGATAAACGTGAAGTAAGGTTGACAGATTTTTTAAACATCTGTCCAAACAGTAGTAAGTTCCGTCGGCTTTTACCACCGTGCTGAAAAAGTGCCTACTTTGACATCAAATCAATAAAATTATGCCTACAATCTACTCCTTAATAAATAAGCTGTAGCTGTAGGTTAGTGAACAATTTCGTTTGAACAATTTTAAAAGCACATGTACTATGTAGGTAGGTTTCAAAGATTGTACTTATTCTACCTAATATTTCAGCAGTAAATATAGGTAAAGAAAGTGCTTGTACTGAGATAGAATCTTGTAGAATGCAGAAGGCTTATAATATGTAGGGATTTTATTCACGCCATGTCTTTTGTTTGGTTATTCTAGGGTACCTAGGTATATCATTCGGAGAGATTTTTTCTGGTTTAGAATACACAATTTTCCTAAGCAAACCTTATCTAATCTTTCTGTAGTAACTCAACAATCAGGAGAAAAATATTTCTAATTTAATCATTGAGGCCGAGTTTCTCACCTCAAAATTATCGCAGAATTGATGTGACATATTGTCCAGTATTTATTATTTTGCATAGCACCCGTTATCTGCTGTGATTGGCTATTGAAAATTCATTCAACCAATCACAGCAGATAACACGTGCTTGACCATTTGTCACATTAATTCTGCGATAATTTAGAGGTGAGAATCTCGGCCTGATAGTTTGTCTACGAATCTTGTAACGAGTTTACCTGAAAGTATACTTAATTGCCTCAATTATAATTACCTAAACCTAGGTGTGCTCATAAGCTGGTAGGTATTGTAAACAATTACACACTAGGTGTAAGTCTCACTTTTTTCAGCAATTCCCATTGTCCCGGCGTCAGATTTATCTGAAGCATCTCTCCATGTATCTTTTCATAGACAAAACAATAGAACTCGAGTGAAACTCCTCCCAGTGACACCTATTTAATTAGATAAGTGTATATAATAGTTCATTAGGTATCATTAGACGTTACAGCGTTTTGTATATCATGTGAAGTATGAAATTACAACAAAAAATAATACAACACGGTGTTTATAATTTTTCAGGTGTAGGTAGATTTATTGCTGTCTTTTGGTTCATGTCTATTTAAAAAAAATACAGTTATTAGCAAAAAAATTGCGCGTGCAGCACCGTACTCGTGTGATTTAGTGTAAGAGCAGGAAGGAGTTTTATCTTTCTTCTCTCTCTTGTAACGAAATGTGCCTAAACGTGAATGTCAAATCTCATCAACTATTGAATCGGCGCCTAAGAAGTTTTACTTAAGAATATGCATCACGGTGCTTATATTTTTTCAGCTGTAGGTTTTCTATGGCCTTTGGTTCATTTGTAGGTATCTAAAAATAGTACGGAAATGACTGTTAATAAAATAACAGTTCTTTTCAGTAAGGTATATTTTAGTTGATTTGTTATTCCTTTTGCGGAAAAGATATGCGAATGCCATTATTAACATTGAATAAGCATTATTCCATGTTGGACAAAATTTTAATGGACCCTTACTTTGTAGTTGCCTTTTATTATTTATATTTCCGTGTCATATACCTATGTAACTGTCATTGTAGGTACTGTGTAGTCATGTTCTGTTTATTTTATTGAATATAGATATAATCAATTCAAACATAAATTAAGTACAAGATATTTCTACCTATGTATATTTCAGAACACGTCTAGGTATCATTTGTAAAAAAAAAACATAACCATCATCAAGTTCCCACTGCTGGGACACAGGCCTCCTCTCCTTGAGAGAGGGAATGGGCCGTAATCCACCACGCGGCCCCAGTACGGTTTGGTGGATGTCACATGTCTTCGAATTTTTGGTTCTAGGACATGTTTGGACGATGTTCTCCTTCACCGTTATTAGAGCAGTGGTGATGAAATAATTTACACAAAGTAAAGCGACTGCCTGGGTTTAAACCCACGACCTACGACACGAAGTCGGGGCCGTTACCACTAAGGTACCAATGCTCTATGGGCCACCACTGCTCTATAGGCCACCTCTGCTCTATGGGCCACCTCTGCTCTATGGGCCACCACTGCTCTATGGGCCACCTCTGCTCTATGGGCCACCTCTGCTCTATGGGCCACCTCTGCTCTATGGGCCACCACTGCACTACGGGCCACCACTGCTCTAAAAAAGTAAAGGTTACAAATTGACTTCACTCGAATCCATTTCACGATGTTACCTATACCAATTGTCAAAGGGTGCTCAATCAAACCAATCGAATCAAACAAAAGCTTCCGAATAGAATCCAATTGTTTTCTCTCCCATCCATCTTCCGTCGAAATATTTGTCAACGAGAACACACTCCCTACGTACAAACAAATTCAATCAAACCGTTCGATTTTATTGCGCTTTTGTAACAGAGAACAATGTGTATTGTTCCGACATTCTTCTAGAAAATTATTTAGTAATTTTAATATTGAACAATAGGTATGTCTTATTATTGGTAATCTTGATATGGATCTGTTATTCAATAAGTACGTGGGATGAGCATCGTGTAACTTTTTATTGCCGTTAGAAATTCTGAGAAGTGTTTTCGCTGTTAGATTCTGTGAAGTCTGACTACATCTACATTTGCTGTGAATGTTAGATCATGTTTTTTTGGCTAGCAGAAATTGTCTATATTGTATACACACCTAAAACTACCTACATTAATAATTTCGTAAAAGCTTTCAGAACTACATATTTCCAGTTTAAGTATTACAAAAGGTGTTAACTAGTAATTAGTACATACCTAACATAGCAATTACTCAAACCATGTTAACACTCAAAACAGGAGCTTATCGTATTTTAGTTGAAACCTTTTAAAAAGATGAGCATTAAACTTTAAGGGTACACTAGTCGAAAATTCTTCCATACAAACGTAGTCTGGCTTTTACTCCACTGTTTGACGATGTACGTTCAAAATAAAAAATGATATCAATTTGTCTCATCATTATCTAGCCCTGTATGGAAGCAAAAAAGTAAAAATAAAGTTTACTTGAAAGTTATGAGCTTCGAAAGTTCCTTATTTTAACACTAATTTTTACGCATCTTTGGGCGCAAATAAGTACCATAAGAAGAAGGAAAATTGAAAAACGGCCTCCATACAGGGATAGATTAGTAGGTCAACAATGCAAATAATTGTATTTTGAACAGATACGTTCATTCGTTTTTTCATGATATCCAGACTCCCAAAGGTCTGTTTATAAAATTTCGCGCGCTCGTTTTCGTTCCAAATCATCATCCATTTCGCTACAAATTTGCAAAAGTGTGTATTCGTACGCGAACTAGTTTCTTACAGCTCATAACAGCATCTATATGTTCCGCACGTGTTGTCGGTTGATATAGCACGCATTTTAACCCCGCGCACAAAATAGTTCATGCCGTCGACTAGTGTACCCTTAAAGAATGGTGTAGGTTGAAGATACAAGCAAATCCCAAAACCGCAACCAGTCTTGAACCAAAGCCTCAAATCCTTCATGCACTACGAGCCGTGAAACTTAACTAGCTCAGTCACCCACTTCACACAACAGATCAGAACTTTCATCTCATCCGCACTTCGTCCCATACAACCCATACATCGGGACCATTATGCGTGTCTAATAGATTTTTTTGGCGCTGGCCCATTCACGGCGCGCAGCGTGAAGCCCCTTCAATGGCCATTGTGGCATTCAACCGAATCGACGACCGACAAACTTTTATTTGTAATACTCCTAAATGGCTGTTATGGGGATTAAGGTACTCCGCTTTGTCATCCTACCATGAGACGGACCGAAGTCGCAAATCCGATACTCTGTCGCAAAAGTAACATTGTTGAGCATCGCTGAAAAACTTAAATGGAGTTACCATAATACCGGGTGCTACAATGCGTTTTGAGATCCGTCACTTTTGATAGCAACGGTGTGCTTTGTGTTACGGTTTGCTTAGGATTAAACACTTTAACTTTGGGATGAGGCCACTTATAGTTAAAATGTTTAGTTAGATGCAGTTTTTGTTGAGTGGCATTTGTGATTTTTTTCTAAGATTTATGTTTGTTAGTGGACAAAATGCACTTGAAGTGCATGTCAATATAAATAAAACTAGATGTTGTAGATACATGAACAACAAAACCTACTGGAGAAAGACCAATGATAGAACTGAATTAGCTAATTACAAAACCAATTAACTTTTGTTGCCTACTTACCTCTAATAGGTAACGACACATCAACACAAAACATCTGTCATCTAAAAATACTAACTTAATAAGCATCCTAATGATAGAACAACACATGCATCCCAAAGTACGTAATTCTAATTAAAATACTTGTCGCATGAACCAATTATTTTAAAAAATAAACCGTATCGGTAGCGACGGGGCCCGCCATAATTCTTTTTTATAGCAGCAACTCGTCGTGTTAACCCGTTCATTGACAAAAGGTATTTAAATGAAGCTGTCGGGGAAATAATATTTAGTGCGCGCAAGTCGGGGACATTCCGACCGAGCATTAAACAGTCGTCACGTGAATGTGACGCTTTTAGATTGATACTCTGTGGCTTGAGTTAGGAGACTGGCTTATCTGTGATCTGTACCTACAATTGATATTTATGTTGTTTGAGATAGTGTTGATGTCTTTGTTGGTGACATTTTTGTTGTTGTAGCAGAAGATTTTTTCTGTTTTAGATTTCCTATCTTGACTATTCTTTGTTCTAAATCGTTTCTGATCTATCTGTATTCAATATTATTTTAACACATAGGTATCTAACATATCCTGTACCTGGGCTTATATAAAAAAATATGTATATGCCGCCGTATCAACATGTTTTCGCATTGCTTTCTCTTAACGCAGATGACGGAACAAACCCCATCGAATCGTATCTACATTTATACCGTTCTAATCCAGTCCAAACTTATCAAAACTTTGACATGACAGCACTCGACACCCACATACTACTAATCGTACCCGAAGCATCTTCTAAACGTCTCCCAAAGCTTGATCGTTAAGTTATTTACGTTGGTATCCGTCATCGCGACATGAAGCCGGCGACAAATTTAACAATGTTAGTCGCGCGTCTGCGTTACAGGGTTAAAAAAAATCACTAATGAAGTGCAAATCTGTCAGTGCGCGTGTTTCAACGATTTATTGTCGCACGTCTAATTGTTTTGTCGCGCATTTTGTGCCTTGTTGAGTTTTTGGTTCGGTTGTCACGTGATCTGTGGGATTGGAGCCGTTTGATGTTAAGATAAATTGTGATTAAGATTCGTAATTAGGATTTATTCGAATTTCTTGCAATAGTAATGCACCATATATTATTACCCCAGAGATATTTTATTATTGAGGCCTGTGTCCCAGCAGTGGTAAGTGTGGGTGTGTGTGAAGTGTGGGTGGCAGTGGGAAGTGAAACATTAATAGGCTGATGATGATATAATATTATGCTGTTATCATGCAACTTAATGAAAACCATTAACTCTTAAAAATCAAATATATAATTGAATATACACAAATAATAGACCTACCTGCACGTGCAATCTTTCTTACAAAAACCATAAAAAAATACTACACCTAGTAGCAAAAAAACGGACTAAACAGAAACTTAAAAAGCGCTATTTTTCAGTCCGCCACTCCCCGTAATTAAGCAAAAGCGTTACAAGCCATATTTAAACTGTAAAAACACCGCAGGACAACTAGATCGGCCGTCGTCAATTATTCAGTTAAACCGAGTGAGGACCTGTGAGGCTTATTAATTCTACGCACATTACAAAAAAAAAGCCTTCCACACACTGGACAAAAACGGTGCAACCGCAACTCCAACGTAACGCAACGCAACTGCAGTTTCCTGCCCGCAACCGCAAAAGACCTTTTAATACTAGTTAGACGTTAATTTTGTACCGTTACCGGATAATTGTTGCGTTTAAGTATCACTTACGGCTTTCTCAATATCTCGTTCTTGCAAAGTATTTGATCTTATTTCTTTTGTGGTAGAGGCAGGTATTATCTGGTTGAGAGTCTTTGGTTTGCATTGCATAGATCATAAGATAAGCATAAGATCAGGCATGAACATACAAATGTACATTCCCAGGTTAAGCGGAGAAGTAATAAAACACTATAAGTTTCACATCATCAGCCTATTAATGTTCCCACTGCTGGGACACAGGCCTCCTCTCTGTGAGAGAGGAGACTATAAGTTTCATCATCATCATCATCATCATATCAGCCGAAAGACGTCCACTGCTGGACATAGGCCTCCCCCAAGCGTCGCCACATTGACCGGTCCCGTGCGTCCCGCAACCAGCGGATCCCCGCAACCTTCACCAGGTCATCGGTCATTGACTATAAGTTTAGTAAAACATAATAAAATATTATATAAAATCAGCCAAAACGAAAATAAATAACTTTTCCAACCGAAGCTGACATTTCCAGGAACAACTTCAACCCGTTTTGTCATTCCAATTTTAATGGCTCACTACTACTAAATTCCCGATTTCATCCAATGACATGAAAAACTGACAGCTACTCGTGTTGTCTATGGAACTGACAAACCGTTGTAAACGGTTGTTAGTAACTTAAGTGTTTATTTATAGGAAACCGTACACAACACGGTTCAGCGAAAAAATATGCATTTTTATGGTTTATAACATGTTGTGGTGCGATGTTTACTTTGTAACAACGGTTTTTTGATAATAATTTATTTCTTTTTAGTTACATATTGCCTTGTTGTGCATATTGAGTAATAGTGATCGTACAAAGTGATCGTTTTTTTTTAGTGTAGCAGTGAAAACATATCTTATAAAGTTCAGTATAGGTAGGGTATATAGGTAGATAGGTATATGTGGGTATAATATATATAAATATTTATTATTAAAATAAAATAAGCATTGCAATAACTTTTCACGCTTATTAGGAAGTAAAAGATAAATTAGGATATGACAGCAACTTGACAATTTCATTGTATATTAATTTCATTGGTCGAAGTAAGAATTGCCTGGAGGAAAATAAGGGCCTCCATGTCTTCCATATTTAAGGTGCGATTAAGCAATTTATTTTTATTTATTTTATTTTTATTTTATTTATTTATTCATTAACACATACATTTGTTTTAACAGTATTTATTTTAATTCTTCAACATTTAAAAAAAAGAAAGATTGTTAAGTTGATTTAAATGCACCAACTCACTGTCCTATATTTGTAGATAATCTAAACAGAAAACACGACTAACATTAGTAACACCTAAAAACTAGTCTTAGAAGGTTAACGCTTCATTATGAAGTATTTGTTTTCAACATAACGAGCTGGCAGACTAAATGTGAGAAGTCGTTAAGAAGACGAATGGCTGCGCATGGGCAAACATAACCAACAGATATACAAAAGGTGAACGATAGACAACACATATTCGAGGAGCCAGGCCATGCGGACGATGCCACAAAACCTAATGACCAGCAGTAAAGGCTCGATCCCACTATTCAGACTAACTGCCACAATAAAAAAATCGCAAGCAATTAAGCAATAGACGCGAACTTAACGATGTGTAATGAAAAAACTCCGCTCATAAGAAACAAGCAAGTTCGTAGTACTAATCAGACAAAGAGTCCCGGAAACGATTTTACATTCGCGTCATAATAACATAAAAATGTGGAAACTGCCATGTCTGATGTTATCGACAGAATGCCCTACGCGAAGCACACTTGTTTTGTGAAGTGTTGTTTCATTAATTTCGAAATATTTTCCGGTTTACACACTGTATTTGCATTGTTTGTTCAGTTCTCATAAAAGCTTTATATATTTCTCGATATTGTATAAGATAACCCTATAACAATCAGTCATCCAATCACCGCTAAACAAACTATCGGTCGTCAGATTCGTTGCAACTCACAGGTCGCCGCCTCAATCACCCTCAATGATTGCTCTCGAAGGGTTTCCTTTGTAGCTCTTTGTTGTTACCGCCCTCCGTTAATAGTGGTCTCCGCGGCTCCCAACAGCCAAAAGAAACTAATATAGTCGCATCGAACCCTGAGACTTAAAACTATCGTCCGATTTAGGAGTCATTAATGTCATCAAAATCGCTCCAGACAGCTCCTGGATATGGCCCTAATGTTTGCTGAGATATTGTGATCTTTGTAGAGGTGACGTAAGGATGGTTATTGAATAGTAAAAAATTGGGTTGGACTCGATGATGGGTTGAGATTTTGCGAGTCATTGCATTAGCCCGGCTTGTTAGTGTGTGGAGTGGTACCGGGGCGGCACAGGCGGCTTGAGGCGGCTCGGAGGCGGCTCGCGGTGCGTAATGAAGGCAAGCTGCAAGTCACGGGCCCAGAGGCGCCGGACCGGCCGTCAGCGCAGCGCCGTCATCGCGCCCTGTCAATATATGATGCCCCGACAACGGAGAAGGTTATTTTCGAAGATGCACCACTAATTAATGCCTTCTACCGAATAAAAAAATCAGAAGCGGCGTCTTCATTGTTCTACTGTCAACTCGAATGTGTTGAGGTATTAGACTAATGCGTGTTAAGTCAGGTTGGTATTAGTGGCCATTTATAGAGAGGAACTGAATCAATATTGATTATTTCTTCATATAAAGCCGTTAGTTGAAAGGGTGTTGTTGGTGTGTGGGCAACAATTAATTTAACACTTAGGCGAGGTACAAAGGAGCTGGGCAGACTTCCCGCAGAGTGCCCCCCGGCGCGCGCTCCACGGCGCTCCACACCGATACCATTCATACAACCGCCGAATCTCTTATCACCATAACGGATTATTTATAAGGTTTAGTGACTGTCACTTCTAATGGTGTCACTTATGTTTTGTGATTGAATCGAATTTTAATTTGATTTTTGATGTCATCGTTCGCATGACCTCATCACTCAATTTATCTGATGGTAATGAAACAAATACTACTACTATATAAGTAGCCTCGTTTTATCCAACAAATTTAAAAAATGAATCATCACATAATCCACAAGGCTAAAGCTATACATTTTACAATTACCTATTCAATAACCGTAAAACCAGCGCACATCCCATACATTAGAAGATATATCGGAAATTGCGACTATTTACTATGAAGCATCCGGCTTTTAAGTGTAAATTTTCCGGTTGCAATTTGTAGGAGTCAGACAAATGCTCCTTATATTGTAGTGGCCATTAAATGCACTCGTGGCAACAGACTGTTATGGTATGAATCCGGATGTCTCTTCACCGAAGGGGATTCGGTGTAACTTTTAAATGGGGAGATCAAAATTTGGAGCCGGGTGAAGTGAATTGTGGCAAAATGAATCATAGAGCATTTTATCTATGGGTTCAATTTTGTGGTACCAAATTTATTCCTAAAGCAAGTGTTGCAAAGTAGCTTTGTATTTGGTAACGAAAAGACAAATTGATTCCTTTTATTTTTTCCACTGGGTTTCAGAAATAAACTACTGAAGTTATGTCTGTTTCATTTTAAATCCATTTTATCACACAATCTTCAAGTATATCTGTCCAAAATCAGGACTCTTACATCTTACTCGTTTCCTTTTTACCCAAGATTCAAGAGGGTCGATGTCGTGAGGCCATTAGCTCCCTCCCCGAGGGTCATATCACGAGCTCTTGCGGCTGCTCCATGAATACTCGACGGCTCTTCATTTTAAACCACCTGACTTTGATGGTCCTAATGCAGTCACATTGTTGATCTTTTGTAGGGGAGTTTGTCGACCGGCTTGTTAATTGTTTCCCTCTATTTGTTCTGTTGGTAAAACTGTGTGTTTGATAACTTTTCGTTTATTAAAAAATTTACCAACGTAAATATTAAAATTCTTCAAGGTAACAAAAAAAACTGCAGCCTATGCAGTTTTTTTTGTTGTCTTGCGTTCATTCAATACAATTTGCCTTGGTTCTATAAGCCACTGCCCTCTAAGTAAGTAACATAATTGACCGTCATTAGTTATTAAAATAGCTCCCAATAAAGGCCGAGCAACCACTCTACAATATTTGTTCATCTATGGCGCTACAGCAATTATTTAAAGTAGATGGCATGGTCTGGTCTGACAAGCGGTGCGTTGTGGTTGCGGTGAGTCCATTCAGTTGCTGTTCATTCATAACAACACGCCGCAACTGGCCAGCGGACGTGTGGAAACGTTTAGCACAATTTACCTACGAGACGAAAACCGCCTGAATACAGCAAGAGCTTCAGAATTGCTCGAAGTTTTGGTACTGTATTGGCTGCTTTTGAACCATTGTGATTCGATTTCCACGTCTACAAGTTTCTCTCTATGTCACAATCACTTCATGCTTTCCTCATCCAGGTACGTGTTCACATTTCACTTCTCTCTTGAAGAATTATCCAAGGAAAGTTTGAAATGACAGAGCGTTCCAAATCAGAGCCAAACAATCGATCAAATGATTCAAAAGTCAAGCTCGTAAGTCGCAGGCTCCACACAACATTACCTCGTTCCCGTCAGTTAACTTTTATATCTTGTGAAAACGATAAACAGCATTAGTGATGCCATATACTTTCAGAAGTATAAGTTATAATGTGGGAACGAATCTCCGTACTAGATTAAGGCGATGTAATTGAAGATATCACAGTCACTTTCGATTCGATAAGTATTGGAATAGAATCAATGATGGTGGCGGTCGCGTGGCGAGGACCGCCCGCTGCGGTCCGCTATGCTAATTCAATTGTGTTACGAGAGCGGATAGCGGGCGATAGCATCTGCTCCGCCTGCATTATCATAATAATGCGCGAGTCACCTCGTAGCCTCGTACTGGACCGCTCGCACCTCGCGCCTCGCCTCGCTGTCGACACGCACGCCACCGATACGACGTAAGGTTGTTTTATTACCATATCAGTACCAGTTACAAGATGTGTAACAGTTGTTAAGAGATCGTTTGTTGTTACAAGGTTGTGGTCGACTCTCTTTTGGAGTTCAGCAGTGCTGCGCTTTGCGTCAAATGAGCCGTGACGACATTGAGGTTGTGTCTTTGATTAGTAAACTTTCTTGCTTTTCAAAAGACTCGTGAATCAGAAGAGATATTGATACTTAAACAGCCTCGCAATCTAATTTACACACCTATCTATATAATAACTGAGCAGTTATCAACGCCTGCAACAGCTAACAGCGTGTAAAAAGTAAAAATCCGTCGCAAATTACAGCCGTAATGGGTAAAATCAGTAAAAGAAACACGTCAATCTAATCGATTCGACGAAGTGTTGAAAAGCGGCGAAAGCTGTTCTCAGCGAGTCAGCGTTGCAAGCGGAGTTGCGCCCGCGGCTCTAACCGTACCCACTTCTTGCCGACTATTACTATCTAGCGGGATGCAAATTGAATTATGGGACTTTTTGTGGCCGTTCAATTGTTTAGCAGATACGCCGCTTTGTTCTTCCGCCGCCCGGGACGTGACGACGAACCTCTCAACGCCTCTAATCGCTGCCATACACCCGCGATTGTTCACCAACACCACTTTTCGTGACGCCAAATTATAGTCTTTTGTTTTATTATCTAATTGTTGCTATTGTTATAAGTAAGTAATGGACTTTACTGGTGCGGTTCACGATTATGATTGAAAACATAGCTAAGTATTAATTCTGTACGGTATTTCAGCATTTAAACTTCTATGTTGCGGCATTTTTGTAGCACGTTGCTGCGTCGCGGGCGTCTCGGCTTGACTGTTTTGTTTATGAAAACTGGTTGCGCCCACGCAAGAATAGATTGGAACGCCTTAAGTTGATAGAAAAGCAATCGCTAATTCAATCAAAATATTGTAACTGAACTGAAGTGAAGAAAACAGCAATGATTGTAATTAGCCGGTTTAATTGCTATTAATAGACATTAGGTTACAATATATCACGTTTCCTAATGAAATTATTGGTTAAAAATCGAAACGTAGGTACTAACCATGTACATAGTTTGTATCTACGCAACTTTTTACATGCATGTAATACAGACATATAATTAGCTACACATAGGTAATCAAATCAACGAACTTACGAGAAAGAAAATATGGTAGAAACGTTGGTCTTAGGTAATTGTTGTAAAACAAAGAGTTGAATTCATAATTGTTCGTTTTTATGAGGCGACTGCTCTATGCCGTTGCGTCGTGCGTCGACTCTTTGTGGTTTAGGCCCCGGGGGCCTACGTCGGTAATTTTCTCAGCAATTAATACCCTACGCGGTTCAATTAGTTAAATGTAAAAAATATGAAACAGAAGTTGTAGGAAATTACGTGTCTTTGAAACAGTTCCACGCTATTCAGAGACCGGACGAAATGTCAACTAATTGTTAGTACCGAGCGATGTATCGACTATCGACATGTGTCAGTGCGGTTTTCATTGAATGTCGCATTTTTATGGGCTACCAAAACATTTGTTTTATGTCGCTAATTACGTGTCGCGATAAAGACACGCGATTCCCATGGCGTCCCACATGGGTATGTAGGTTGCCTACAGCAATAATAAATGTAGGTTGGCTGAAAGTTTTTTCACCCCTTTTGATAAAAGATGGTAGTAATTTTAACTCCGTTGAATAAATTCCTTTACTCCTAGTTTAATCTTTAGAAAATAATTTCATTGTACTTTCAAACCTGTTTTTTGCCATGATTTAGAAAACCGATATAACACACTCTTTAGTAAAAGGTTTTTGGTATCATAGTGACAGCAGAACACTGACTCCTAAGCCACAGGATCTTCTAGTTTGGGAGTCAGGGTTTACTCTATCTTTAGGACCTTTATTCACTGAAATACGTGCGACCTAGTATTTAAGCAGTTTTTTGTATAAATAAAGTTTAGTTTTTCTTTTTTGTCATGACGTGCTATCATCTTTTCAATGCGAAGTCACCACGAGTTTTATTCAGCGTTCTAGTAATATTTTAAGTAGGTTTACGAGCAGCAGACACCAGCCTTCCAGATCAATAAGTCAAGGAAACGTCCAGTTCAATTTGCAGCAGCAGTAAACCTCAATTTAATGTAAAATAGTGCTACAAATCGGTGCTGGTCGCCTCGTAACTAATGGAAAAGCGAGTTGCGTGCCCCCAGGCGCGTTGTTCCAACCGTTTTATTTGTTTGTTACTATCGTATAAATGGAGCTAATTATAATAATTTCATTGGAAATTACTGGCATTAAGCTGCTACCAAAAATACGTGAGTTTAACGAGTTTTTCTTGGAACTGTCTGAGTGAGACTGTCGGCCGACGGCGATGGCGCGCGATGCACGCAATGCGAACGTATTCGCGAGAGTATGACCTTGAGTGTGCACGCTCGGCACTAGTTTAATGACTTGCTTTATTATGAAGACTTGTACTTGTTGTGAGAGTTGTAGAGAGGAGCTCGTGGCTAAATAATAACAGCCCCACTGGTCGATCATCAAGGTTAAGCAACGCTTGACGAGGTCAATCCGTGGATGGGTGACCATTTCAACACACCGAGTTTCCTCCGTTCCTCGGAAAGCACTTTAAGCCGTTGGTCCCGGCTGTCATTTTAAGATCTTTGACAGTCTTTGCAGGTAGTCAGAAACTTGAGATCTGACACCAGTCTTGCCAAGGGGTGCCGTGTTACCCAGTTACTGGGTTGTGGAGGTCAGATAGGCAGTCGCTCCATGTAAAACACTGGTACTCAGCTGAATCCGGTAAGGCTGGAAGCCGACCCCAATATAGATGGGAAAAGGCTAGGCAGATTGTAATTGTTGTGCCGGAGAAATGGTAAAGTAACCCTTTAGAAATACCTCAGCCTGATGTACGAAAATGAATTTTTTTTTTTGCCAAAATTAATCTGATACCATGTTTTGTCTATGGATGTTTTTGTAGATCTGCGACCCGACTCTTCCTTCCCCGAAAATCACTTCAAAAAAGCAAGCATAACATTTTCCAGTGTAACTTAAATAAATAAAAAACTCGTACTAACGTTCAACTTACGTTCATTTAAATATGTCGGCACATAATATTTTCCCGCGACGGTTTAGAACACAATTACAATGAGACAGAACAAAGCCTTCAGAGAAGGGGATCCCTTGTTTCCATTCGTCCGTCTCTTGTTTTTTATGACGGGGGAACTGGTTCCAAATTGGTGCACCTATTATCTGGTCCCACCCGGTGAAGGTCGACCGACAATACAACATTTTGGAGCAGATTCCAACACGCAAAATATTAGTAGGTAATTTCTGACAGACGTGTTTTTGACGTGGCCCAATAAATGTGTCGAAAATGCCTTTGAGCAGATCAGTTGCTTTTTTTAAAAAACAGCCATAAAAAATTTGAAGTCGATCCTTTAATATTAGAACGAAAACGAGCTTCCAAATATTAAACTACTAAGCTTGCATCCCTGAAAAACCTTGAAACCGCGATTACCTCTTCAATTCCAACTCCTACGCATAATTCACGTCAAACATATTCAGAACTACATCTAGATATTCATAATCCGAGTTCGGGCAGTTTGTCCGGCCCCGGGGCTAATGTTCGGAGCGGTACACTGTCGGACAGATATACAGGGCGCCGCTCGCCCGTGTCCGACACATTACCACACAATTTCATCGACTTATCAAATTTAAACGCGCACATTACGGCTTAGGCTTTGCTTGTGAATATTAAAACATGGATATTAGATTGTTTTGCTGTTTGATAGCTGAGTTATCGATAAGTTCTTGTAATGGAAATGTGGTAAGAAAATGTGTGTAGATTTTCATTCGAGCGTGAATTTGTTCAATAAAATCATTGGAAGTTAGCTGGTTTAGCTTTGTTGTTGAAGTGTTTGTAACTGTATTTGTAAAAAAATAAACAATACATCAGGCTATTACGTGTTCTATGATAATACTTAGATCATAAATCGACATTAAAAACAAAACTCCATCGCATAACGGACAGAAAATTACATAATTTACATTTTTTACGTCGCGATTTGAACCCATAAACATGCACGTAACACGATTTGAAAAGGCATATATCAAAAATATCGCTCGGCCACAAAAAGTCGGCATGAATCAATAGACCATGATAATTTGAAATCGGAACAAAAACCGTGGTCGGCCACATATGGCGTCAGTATAGCTACGCACATGCGCGTCAAAGCGTCCGGCACCTCACAAACGGTAATTTCCATTTAAATAAATAATTTGTTTCGGCTCGATTTGAGCGATCTGCCATGTGGCCTGCCTAATGACCTCTGTTAACTAGCGCGGTTTCACGCCTTCACCCACCGTCCGCGTTCGCGCTCCAGTGTGTAAACACCCCTTGTTACGCAATACATTTTCGAACTATCTAAAGGAACTTTTTTTAAATAACTAGTATTTAATTCATAGTTTGCCTGATAATAACACACCTTAAATGTATTTAAAGGATAACTTCATCAAACTAACGGCTATAAAGTTGTCAATCGAGCGGTACTTAAAGATAGTTCGCACTATAACGTATTATTACTCACTTGTAACAACTGTCATTATCATGTAATAAATAGTAAACATTACGTACAGTATGGTGATTAAATATTTTCCGATTTGACGCAATTTCAAGGAGGCTTCATAAATCATGCACTCACGTATTGGTAGGTAATAATTGATTGCAATTTACAGTCACGAAATGTGAAATGTTTACAAGAAATTTCAAGGGCACTGAATTAAAATACGATCAAAATTAATTTGCCATATCTCAGAGAATTATCCCTTATATCTACATATTTAAGCCGTTCATTCTCCACAACAGCACCATTTCCTCGAAATCATTTATTATTAACGAACATAACACAAAAAACTATAATGAATGCAAGAAAATCCTGCAGCAACAGCGATACAAGATACAAAAGTGATCTAATTAACTGTAATTAAGCTGCCAGTGAGAGTTTCACACATCAACGAGACCGGTCGCGTGCAAGACGAACCTTAATGTAGAAATAATGTTCCGACGTCATTATCTTTTACTTAATTCATACAACTTATTTTTACGACATCGGAGTTCGGACGTCGTTTGGCCTACACTCGACTACGCATTAAAATCATGCGCGCGCTTCCAGCTAAAAGTGTAGCATTATATGAAGAGCCAATCGATATCCCCCCTCGTAAGTGTCATATGACAAATAGCACTCTGAACCCTTTAACGGCTGCAAACGTTAGTAGCATAATTAGCCCCGCACTAGGCGACGGCAAATTATTTTGTAATTTGATGTCATATCCTCGCTTCATTAATTGGACGAGTCGATGAACGACCGCCGATTACTCATTCTTAACAAGCTCTCGTACTCAAAAGACAATGTTCAACACTTTTGTATAACAACTTTCATTCCACTTTCATTTTGCAACAGACTACTTTACGTTGCGTAGTTATTAGAATTTCAAAACGCGGATATTACAAAGCATACTTAGCTTATGTTAGGCCACAAAACGATGTCACAATGTGCTTAGTAAGATAGTAAGAGACGAGCGAATCCATTTGCATCAAATAGATTTGAGTCAATTCTGTTGCGACATTAAAGCTAACAATATGTCATAAATTGTAGATCCCAAATTACTTGGTTGCAGTTTGCATTAGAATTGAAGGGGAGCGGTGGGGTCGCAGGGAACGGAGCCCGGCAACGGCGTACGGTTTCACCCGGAATTAACTCGATAATTCCCTAATTGTGCAATTACCCATTGGCAATTTGGTCTCGGCTTATCGACCGAAATCACATCAATTGCCACAGAAGTGGGTCGCTTTAAACTTTGATGTTGTAATAAGATACAATAATATGCGTCGAAAAACCGTTAATGAAACTGGATTCCTATCTACTTGCTTTGGAATAATATCCAATAGTGTTTAGATTTTAATATCTTGTCTTGAAATTAATTATAGAGATAATATCGATCATGAATATTCATTTTAATGCTGGTTTTCTAATGGTGGTAAATCTATTACTTTGACTTACCTTATTAAAATTAAAACTTTTGCGAGATACAATATTAACTGTCCATTTCATATTCTATCAACCTACAAGTTATAATATCGTCGTATTTAAATAACCAATCAATATTATTATCATGTACCGACTACAGAGTGATCGTCCGCCGAATAAAGATTAGACTCATTATTTTCAATAACGTGTTGTCGAAAAATATTAGCTCATAAGTATAGTTATGAATTTTATAAAATACAATTTTGTCAGTAACGACTTCACGATCATCTTAATAACACGTCGAGAGCTAAGCGTTTCGCTTGAATATTCATTTCGGTTCATCATAATTTTGGTAGATAATTTTAAATTATCCAATCTGCGTGAAGCCAGTGCCGCCATCTCGCTCCGTGAGATACGTTCGCCTTCAGTTACCACGATTTATTGCTTCACACATTAATTTAATTATTTTACTCTTATATTTTCAAGCAAGACATGTTATTTTTATACTACAGTTAGTTCAGCAGATTGTACCCAATTATTTGTGAAGTGCAAAAAGTTGGTAAAATAAAACAAATATTTTTATTGATCTAATATCAGAGAGCGTGACCTCAGTGTGTCGGATTGACCTAATAAAGCTCGCTGCATTATTAAGTAATCTGATACGCTTAGTCATTGATACATCCGGCCTCCTTTTAAATTATCTAGTAGAGTATCTATTTAATAACAGCAATTCTTTGCTTCAGCAGCTTTATGTTTTATATACGTTCGTGTTTTCGTACATAATGTGCTATCGCGCTTCATTGGTCCGACGTAATTCAGGTGTTGACTTTGATTTCGAGATAATTGCCCGACTAACTAAAACAATTATCTTGTATTACGGTGTAGTTGATTACTGGTATAATTCGTAATATGGAACTCGAAAATAAAAAGTTAGGTAACTATTATTAATAAATATTGTTCGTTCAAAATATTTGATAGAGGCTTTGTAAAATAAATTAATGCTAAATGTAATAATTTTGAAATTAATTCTATAATTAAATAAGTATAGATACCAGTCTACATCTAGAAAAAAATAGAACTTGGTTTGACCACCGTTGGATAGGACGTTTGTCTGACGCTTACGCTACGCTAAGCCGTCGTAGACGCTGCGTAGGGCGGTGTAGCGGCAACGCTACGGGGAAACGCGTAGCACAATCGGCTGCGAAGGGACGCGTAACAAGTACGCCGTGCGAACTCTTGTTCTTTCGAAAAGCTATTGTAGGACACAATGTGTGGCGCTTTTAGTCAAAATCAAATGTATTTATTTCAACTAGGCCATTATGCGGCACTTTTAAACGTTAAAACATTTAAAATTTACATGTAATAAAAATTTATTCTACCGTGCATTCGGCAAAGTAGCTTGTTATGGAGAAGAATGCAAAAGAAACTCCATACCTACTCTTTTAAAAAATATAAGCTTTTTACAATATTTACATAAGTACATAGATTAATAAATTCATATACGTGAGAACGATGCACTCAGCACTACTATACTAAATATAGGTATAAAGTATTGCAAGCACTAACAGGTAAATTCCTTCACTTTATAAATAGGGACATGGTTCTCACATACTTACAAATATTGCAAACATAGGTAAATTACCTAATTCAACAACAACGGAACAGTGTGTGTGTGTCAATTTTTTTTAACAAAAAGAGAAGAAAATAAATAAAAATAAAGCGTTACTATAATAATTATGAATATACCGTATACAAATTAACCAGTTTGTTTTTTTCTACACTAAAGATTGCCCTATGGACCAGCATGTTGCCAAGCATTCTTATCTTGAATATAATCATCTAATTTGTAATATGCTTTACAAAGTGTGCTTTTAATTATTGTTTTAAATTTTCTCTCATTTAGTGTTAATATCTCACAAGGTATTTTGTTATAGAATTTAACACAGTACCCCATGAAAGATGTGTGTACTTTCGCTAATCTATAAGATGGCTGATCTAACTTATCGATATTTCTCATATTACAATTGTGTCTATCACTAACTTTACTAAAGAGATTTAAATTTTTCCTTACATACATAATATTTTCATAAATGAATTGGCAAGAAACTGTCATAATATTAATCTTTTTAAATAAACAACTCAACTCAGTCAACTGATTGATATGGCTATTTAAAGAAAAGTGTGTCATAACTCATATCCTAAGCCTATGTTGCAAAGCACGTTATTTTTTCATTTGGTATAAATATTCATGTACTATTAGAGCTACAATGGTGATTCCATATGTCCAATGGTATCAACCCGTTTTCATCAATCTGTCAACACTTAAGTTTACTAATATTTTTTTGGCGGAAGCACTTTAACGGGTCTCGGACTCTCGGTGTTGAAAGTCATCTTTAATGTTCGGCTAAAACCCTTTCCACATAATTACCTCTATAGTAAAAACAAAACACGATTCCGTGAGCATTGTCAGCTGCGACTACCTGACTGCAGTGATACTACAATTTTGTGCTCACGTTAGGTAATCTCGTTTTATTTCATCTCATGTTTTTTATGACAAAAGATCTTCGTCATTTTTGACAAGGAAAAGGCCATCAACATTGTATAATGCGGGTGTGGCGCCGCCGTGTCGGCTCAGAGGCGTCATCTACGCTTTGATCCAATCTCGCGGCCGAGAGCCGAGAGGCCGAGTTGACGACCAATTACCCGATATCACTCTGTTTCGGCCTGCACCCAAATGGAGCATAATGCCTAGGGTAATTATGACTTCAGCGCCGCCGTCGCCTCGCATTGATTCCACTCGTCGCCTAATACCCATTATCTTTAAATTGTTTCGAAATAACTTCGGCAACGGTGTCAATTTTATAACTCATTTTTGATATAGCGACATTTAAATCAAATCAATTTGATTGTAACACGTGCTAGGCACTGCTAAGTACTGTAGTCGTAGGTCGAACGAAGGAAGGAAAATCGTATCACATCAAGACAACAAACTTAATTCTATAATTGAGAGTAAATAATAATTCGTGGAGGTAATGTGGCGGACTCATACGACGTAAGTGCCTCACTGCCCGCCGCCGTCGCAATTTGGCGGAGTTTTATTATTTTTTTATGGTAATTGTAATTGTCGTGGAGTTAATTGAGAGCGCAGCCATATTTACAAGTGAGCTCCGTAGATGTTGACGTTTGATAGCGAATGGGCCGGGCCCATTATTTCTATTTACTAGAATGCCGCTGGCCCACATCAACCGGTAGGTATTAATGATACACTGTGTTGTAATTATTGTTATCTTTCTCTGTCTGTATTCATGTCCGTGATTGTGATTAGGATTGAAATGAATTGAGATCTTGTCATCGTAGCGCCGTTGTTTACGAACTTTGAATCTGTGTTTTGGGTCTGACGATGTGCAAACAGAACTGCTTATCATTCAAATGGTTAATGCAAAACGACAACAATCTTTTTAAAGGTATAACTGCAGATCTACTCTAAAATATACGTGTGAACAAAGTTAATTACGACAGCGTGAGAGACGTTCACAGATGCCATTTCCATTATTTTATTTCACAATCTTATTTGTGAGCTGAATGAACTTGAACCGTTTGAACTGAAGGATATCAACATCAACGATAAGGGTTGGCGCACATTGCGACGCAACAGCTGCGCCAATCACAATATAAGGGGCGTGGCCGCGCATCCTCTCGCCCCGCGCCCTCTCGCGTCTCATACCCGTGTCGTGATCCCCGGATTATATTATTGCATACAATGGTTTTTTTTTATCAAACCATTGTGCCTTACGTTGGGGTGAAATATCCGGCCGGATGCTCTTATGGCTCTCACCTTTATTAAGCAAAAAGAACATCAACGAACGGATTATTATTCGTTACCCGTTTGTTAATATTACAGACAGATTTCTGATTTCAATAACAATAATAACAATTAATAATAAAATCAGGACTGCTCCCAATAATTGCGGGTCCAACGAACTCATGTTTCATCAACGAATTTCGAATTTTACTGGAAATGATAAAGAAAATATATTGCTCAACATCAATACAATTGAGAGCTAAGCTTTACGAGAGGCAGACGTGTAGGCAGCTCTTATTAATTACGTCGTCGGACGGCCGGTAGCAGCAGGGAGCTGTCACCACGCCACCTAATTGTAAATACACTACCTATAAGCTTCTCATAATTTATTTATATTATTTCTGAAGCCTCGGGCCACGAGCGGAACACCGCGGCATTAGTTCACATATAAATTAGGCTATAAATCTCATTTGACACTTCGACCGGTTCCCACGGTTTAAAACACAGGTCGATAATTAAACCCGAATAAAGTATTGCCTTTTTTATTCAAAATAATTAACTATTTATTTTCTGTCGTTCCAGGAACATCCGAGCTTACGCGGCACGCCCCTGGCGATGCTGGCGGCCCAGTGCAACAAACTGTCCAGTAAATCTCCTCCTCCGCTGGCGGACGCGGCCGTGGGCAAGGGCTTCCACCCGTGGAAGAAGAGCCCGGGCGCGCACTCGCCGCCCGGGGCCGCCGGCGCGCCGCGCTCTCATCAGCCGCCCGCCTGCTCGCCTTACGGCCGCGGCCCTACCGCCTGCGCCGCCGCGCCCTCCTACGGCAATGATCTCTACTTCCCCTCTTCGGGAGACCAACTCCTCGGCAAAAGTGAATCCAGTGCAAGTCTCGGCTCCATGTACTCGCGTCACCCTTACGAGTCGTGGCCCTTCAATGTAGGCGGCGGCGGAGGGACCGGTGCTCTCAAGGCAGCCGAGATGAGCGGCGTGAGCGCCGTCGGTAGCACGTGGTGGGACGTTCACAGCGGCTGGCTCGACGTCGGCGGACAGATGGCTAACTACGCCGGCCAGGACTACTCCCAACTCACACATTCGTTATCTGGTGGCGCGCATTTATTACCACCCGCGCCTCATCTGTTACAAGACGCATACAAGTCGGTGCTACCCACACAAGGATCATTCGGGCTGCACGCGCCCGGTTCTCCGGCGCCGCCTGCACAAGCACCATCACCGAGGTCACAGCGACGATACGCTGGCCGAGCCACCTGCGACTGTCCCAACTGTCAAGAAGCAGAGAGGCTGGGTCCAGCGGGGGCGCATCTAAGAAAGAAAAACATACACAGTTGTCACATACCCGGTTGCGGAAAAGTGTACGGCAAGACATCCCACCTGAAAGCTCATCTGCGCTGGCACACTGGCGAGAGACCATTCGTTTGCAACTGGTTGTTCTGCGGGAAACGATTTACGCGCTCAGACGAGCTGCAAAGACACCTAAGGACACATACCGGGGAAAAAAGGTTCGCGTGTCCAGTGTGCAATAAGAGGTTTATGAGGTCCGACCACCTGGCAAAGCACGTGAAGACTCACAATGGTGGGAAGAAGGGTAGCTCAGACTCGTGCTCAGATTCGGAGGAGAACAGCCAGGGCGAGGGAGGCGCGGGTGGACGCTCGCCCGAGCACGGCCTGGACGTGAAGCCCAGCTCGCTGGTGTGACGGGGGCGCGCGGCGCCCGCGCACCACGCCCCGCCGCTCCTGTGATACCGCCGCCACTCGCTGTACATACCACATATCACTACACTGTAACATAGGCCACACGTGTAACATAGACAATGCGCCGCTCGGCGCGACCCGACGTGTATGTATTTGTTGTGAGACTTAAAGTGTTGTACAGTATAGATACTATTAAAAAATTAATTATCTCATATTATAGCTAGATATTATATGTTAAATTAGTGTAAGTAGAATCACTCTTTAGTCCAAAATTGCAGATTTAATTTATTGAAACAATACCTCAGCATGTTTCAAAAGAAATCTTTTATTTATTGTACAGAACTAAACAAATATTTCTTGTTCACTTTTCCCATAAACAACCACTTTGACCAAAGTTTAGTGACCACATGAGTGTTAATTCTAAATGTAGGTATATTTAATTATGTAATTTTGTGATTTTAAACATTTTTGGAAATTATATACTGTATTGTGCATATACAACTTAAATGTGCTCTGTCTACGTCTATTTTATGATTGTCATAATGACTAAAAAATCTAAGTTTACTGAAAATAATGGAATTAGAATCGATCATGGCATATTTATTCCCAAAATGTATTTTTATCCAAACTTGTTAAAACAAATTATCTCACTATTATTATAAATGTAAGAGTTTGGATGGATGTATGTTTGTTACTCAATCACGCCAGAACGTCTGAACGGATCTGGATGAAATTTAGCACAGAGATAGATTATAGTAGGGAGTGGCTACTTTTCATCCCGGTATAATGTTCCGCTGGGATGAGAAGACAAAATCTAATAATTATGGTGTTGCCGATTTCAATTCCATGTTTTCAATTAATCTGTTAACTCTGTCGTCATCACAATAATTTCTAATTAATGTTTCATTTTGTTGTTTATGAGAAAAGTAAATTAAATACAACTGTAAATTATTACTGGTTATAAATGTGTTGTATCATACAATAGTAGCATAACGGCCGATTTCCAAATTAAGAATTTGAAGTTGAGAATTTGTCAAACTCTTCTTTAGCCTCGACACCTATAAAATTTTGCCAATAAAGTAGTTTGACACGTTCTTAAATCAAAATATTTATTCAGAAACCGGCCCTAAAATAATTTAAATAAATAAATACAGTTTCTTTCTACAATATTTGTTCCACATCAGTGGCTTTTGCGTCCTTGTCGAATTGAAAAATATTTGGTGATAACTGTTAGCTTGAAAACTGTAATTGTAAAATGTATATTGTACAAAATTGTGCGAATTAAAAATATGCCTGATATTGATTTTATAAAAATTGAATATATTTTTCCGAGTGGATATCTGCATTTTAATTTGGAAGTCCTTTGAATGCTGGTGAAGGAAGAATAAGGAGCGTAAATACTACATATGTTTCGTGGAAAACATGATAGTTCTAAGAGACCGGTGCTGCCATCTAGCGGCCGTTGTCTGCGGTACGTCTGGCGATAAAGATGGACGACTACCACAACTTGAGCTATACTTGTCTTTATCATTCTCTAGGTGCTTTGACTAAGGTTCCTCCTTATAATAGTCTTAATACAGAAGGTAAAGTTTACAAATGAGTCAATCAGCAATTCTGTAAAGTATCCTTTACAGTCTGCGCTACATGCATGGGTGTTATTGTAGAAAAAGCTAGTATCATCCTACCATACTAAACATTATACCAGGGGGGTGACCGATGTGTATGACTTGTATACATCTGTCCCTTACGCACACTCAAAATAACCTTACTCTAAGAGCTTATGGTCACCCCCCTGAGTTCAAATAAATCGATAACGCACAGAAATTCTTATTGCGCCTAAGCCTATGTTTAATGGTTCCATTCAGAACAGATTGACTCATTACAAGTACAGGATTATCAAGCACAAAATATGTAGGAATTACGTCAGAATAGATAGGTACTACACCACACAAAATAATGGTAAGTGTAAACAAACTAGAAGATTAAAAATTAAATAGCATCCTAAACAAACAGTTAACTGACCCTCCACTGATACACCTACTGTTTTAATCAACTCGCACACAAATGAATTTTGGCACAAGTACTTTTATAAATTGCAATAACGTTAAGTGCATTCCAACTGAACCAGATGTGAGCTTTAATCCAACTGCATAAGCATACTTTTAGATTGACAAATCGTGGTGATTACGACATTTTTGGTTGGGAGTAATTTGGGACGCAAAGAGGGCGACGTTCATCGTAAAAAGTGAATTGAAACCACAAATGACGAGGGGAGCATAGTAAAGATGAAAACATGTTTAGTACACGCTCCGCCATCGCAGTCGAGACACGCAACAACATAAAACATGGCGGAAGTATTGTTTCTTAGCTATAGTGGTACTTGTAAAAACAGCTTTTGCACACAAAATACGAATACATATTGAAGTAATTATTATTCAAAAATCTCTAGGTAAAATAAATACATTGTAGTTCTAAAAACTTAAAATCACGCTTTACTGTTTTGTAATTATTATTTAATTGAACTAAAAATCCTCAAGCTCCTGGTAAAGATAATGGGACAAACTATTTAAATTATTGCATTGTCATCGGTCCTTGATAAGTGTGCAAAGTTACAAATCAATCCGACGTTTTGAAGGAGGCGAAAATCACGTTCAAAGATTCCGTTACATTGATACATACATACCAAGCTAATAAAAGCGTGTTAAAAAGTGGACCAAATTCATTAAAATGAAAACTTGTTTCTAAGTCGTAGCACTCGTAGCCTCGTAGCAGCTCACGCTACGCTATACTACTACGCCAGACCCCGCTACGCAGCACAACGCATGGCGTGACATAAGCTAAGCTTACCACAGCATTAAGTGTCGCCTCTGCGGGTGGGCGCTCGTGCCGTAAAAACCGAGCTCATCTGCGACACCGCCACTGACTACATTACACGACGGCCTAGCTCAATCTGCGCTTTATTAATGACTTAACGCTCGGTGGTCCGACCACTGTGCAATGATGTGTCAATCTAAAATTGTGGGGAGCTGCAGCAGATCAGTAGCCTGCTTGTCTTAGTTTTGAGGTGTTTCCTTAAAACAACGCTCGGTGGTCGAACCATCACTGTGCAGTGTACTTTTAAAGATACGCACATATTAATCACGTCAGCGTCACGTCCTCTATCAATCGCGACAAAAAATATAATTTCGTAGAAGTCGTAGGACATCAGACATCGACCGGCGTGTCTCAGTCATGGAACTCAGTCAGTCATTGAATGATGTGTATATATGAACATACAAGTTGGCAGTATTTATGACAGTTCTATCCTTGTTTATTATATCTATGGTTCTATCGCACCTACCTAGCATATCGTTGATCCTGAATTTTGCATGTGTACTTCGGGCATCGTTACTTATTGGATACAGAGAAACAGCAGAACCAGCTCACCGGAGTAAAAAATAAGAATAAGTATTTTTAAGTAAAATTAACACTCATTAAAAATTGATGAGGTTTGGATAATATTTATATACTTTCGCAATCCCTCGACTAATAACTATTCAGAAATATACTTATCTAGTGCTATAAGTAGGCCAGACATAGATAATTGGAACTTAAATTCCCAAATGCCAGTAAACGATACAAACAACAACGTAACTAAACTACTCTTAAGGGCCTACAACCGCTTTAGTGGCGTAAAACGGTAACTTTCTATAGCATACTCCTTAGTAACGGCTAGGTTAAAAAGTTTGAAAAAATATATATTTATTATTGTTTCATGTAAATTATTTGTGATTTTGGTTTTTTCGTATAACAAATAGTTTTACTTTTGTATACTCCTCCAAAACCATGGAGTATTTGATGGCTAAAATTTCTTCATTACTGAAATAGCATATGTAAATTTAAGAATATTTTGCAAACAAAACTGTCCAAAAGGAGGTTCAATATTGATATTCTGGTGCCGAGCGGGCTCACGGCCAGTACTGCGACTAACGCCAACGACTTTGAGGGAACAAAACGCACACACGTTTCACACCCGCGCGACCCAAAATTTAGTAGTTTTTTTGTACTTTCCTTATTATTCTATGACTTAAAAAAAAAGCCTCAGATCAAAATGTAGATAATTAAATTGTCTTTGAGATGGTGTTCATTTCATTAAAATACGCCTAGCAGTTTTGGTGCGATTGTCGTGTTTTTGTCCGTTTTAGACATAAATTTACAAATGAATTACACTATGACTAAACAAATAAAACTCAAAATTTGCTCAGATCAAATTATTAAGAAAATGGTCTAATATAATATATATTTTTTTTTAAATTACTACTAGCCGCTTAGGCGTGATTCTCATTTTAAAATCAGCTACTCAAGAGTATCTGCGCCTTAACATTGGGGAATATATACGCCTTAACACAACCAGACATAAATATAAGCGGGTGGTATCTAATCAACATTTAATCTGATATCACATTTAGCGTTCGTTAGATCATAAAATTAATCAATCGCAAGTGACCTCTATAATCACATAATGCAGGACGTTATCCCATTCAGCTCCTCGTAATCTAATTTCCTATCCCTAAACACAGATTTATTGTCCCTAACCGAATTATTCGAGAACTGATTGAGCATAAGATGAGGGAGGTTCACTTAACTGTTTTATATTCTAGTCAGCTCGCCCCTGTCTGCGAAATGGTCACAACATTATTGTTATATTTGTATAGATTGGAGATATTTTGTGAATCAGTACTTCTCTAGTATCCAAACTGGTAGACAATTCTAGGCTTCACAGAATTGATTGTTCATTAGGAAGTGAACTCGGGTATTGCAACTAACGTTTGAAAAACTTTAATGGAATACCTGAACAAAACACTCCCCAAACAAAAATCTATCACTCATATTATAAGTCAGTTTGGAGGACCTCCACTCGACTCTGTCACCAAAGTCACCATGACCACGAAAAACCCTCGACTAATATAAATAATTGCCCGTGGTACTTACACCCAGGTGAAATATGGGCAAAAATAATTGCCCATAGTCCAGCTAGGTGAACTATGCGGGTGGACCATGGGCAATTCACGATAATAACAAGCTATACCTGTCAATTTTATCGACCGAGTCGAGTTGGAGGTCATTACATGGAATATGGGCCTAAAACAATGTCAAAATCAAATTAATTCCACAAAGTTATTACTAGGCTATGAGTTGGTACATATAGGACTTTCTGCATCCGAACTAGGCGGCAGTCTATATCTAGGATTGCAGTTTATTATACCCTTCTTTAAATAGTGGTCCCTTAGTAGCCTTCCATTGTAAAATAATCCTATTTGAATGCCATTTCATGTGAAGTTGTGTATATGTGTGTGTGTGTGAGTTTTGTGTGTATTGTGTACCTCATGGTGTTCGATTCCCACTCGAGACAAAACAAATGGTTTAGGTAAAAGTTTAGCATGTGAGATTGATTTTCTGACTTATCTAAATATGTCTGGAAATTTCAGATGATTGGACCAGAATGTTGTAAAAAGTATAGGCAGGTAACAATTTTCGTAAAACATTTTTTTCTTTTCCAAGAACAAATTCAATTTTCGACGTCCGTTAAAGTCGTGTGAATACACTAATTTATAGGCAAATGTTCCTAAATATTAATCTATAATTAATGTGTGTAGAAACATCGTCGTATAATTTTCCCATTTCTGCCATACATACTAGGCTATATTTATAATAAAAAAAAAGTTAATTAAAAAAATCAAAATACCCGACTGCTTAAAAAGCGAACTAAAAAGACGTAAACAAGAAGAAAATCATGCTGTGCAGTCGGAGGATACATATTCGCGAGCTGGCTGACCAAAACCAGATGTATCCTCCGACTGCACAGCATGATTTTCTTCTTGTTTACGTCTTTTTAGTTCGCTTTTTAAGCAGTCGGGTATTTTGATTTTTTTAATTAACTTTTTTATTTATAACTTTTTAGTTAACATTTTTTTCGAATTAGGTACATTTAAATATATAAGTGTTATATATTTTTGAAATCACCTCTTGAAACCCTTTATTTTGATACCCTACACGATGGGTTTGGAAGAAAAAATAAAATTGCTCCCCCACAATATGGCGCCCAAAAGCCGCCATTTTTCTATTTTCCAATTTTAATGTAGCCTATGACACTCGCAAGGTTAAGACGAATCGATTGACGTATAAATCATCAAAATCGGTCAACGCGTTTGGTCTCTGGAACGCCACATAGGAACAAACATACATACATACATACATACATACATACATACATACATACATACATACATACATACATACATACATACATACATACATATATACATACATACATACATAGACTGATAAACACATTACCCTCCTTCGGCAGTCGGGTAAATACACTAGTTGTGTTTAGTCTAATAATATTTTAGTATAGACTGGCGGACCAAAACCAGATGTATCCTCCGACTGCACAGCATGATTTTCTTCTTGTTTACGTCTTTTTAGTTTGCTTTTTAAGCAGTCGGGTTTTTTGATTTTTTTAATTAACTTTTTTTATTTACAACATTTTAGTTATTTTTTTTTAGAATTAGGTACATTTAAACATATAAGTGTTATATATTTTTGAAATCACCTCTTAAAATCCTTTATTTTGATACCCCACACGATGGGTTTGGACGAAAAAAAAAAGACGAATCGATTGACATAAGAATCATCAAAATCGGCCAACGCGTTTGGTCTCTAGAACGCCACATAGGAACAAACATAGACTGATAAACACATTACCCTCCTTCGGCAGTCGGGTAATAAAAATACACTAGTTGTTTTTAGTATAATAATATTTTAGTATTGACTGGTTAAACCGCAATAGGTAAAGAGGGAAAGTTGTGAAACTTCGATTTGGACAAGTTTTAAAGTTTGTTTGATTTACTGCACGTTAAGTGTTATTTAAATCTGAAAATGGACCCCTCACCACAGGGCTCCAAAACTTATCAAATATAAACTCAGTGTTCTCTCACCAAGTACTCATGTAAACTTTCCACCCTGAATATGCATCTTGCTCAAAAACCCTGCCAGTTAGCAGTAAAATCGTTTTTATTTTTCTCTGCACATAAACTGTTTATACCTTTAGCGGCTAACTTGCGAAATATATGAAATGCTAGTAATTATCGAGTACTAGTTGAAGATTACCTATTTCATTTTAACTCTTTAGAAGTGGGTATAAGCACAGTTGTTCGACATGATTTATGTTTCCAGACAGGTGTTTCGCACTAGTTTAGATATGTTTTGCCGTAACTTTCCGAGTGCTTTACCTTTCACGTCAGATGGTTTGGATCCTTTGAGCTCAGGTTAATGTAGCGAAGAGCTCTAAGTTAGTTAGGAGATGCTGAATGTTGCGCTTAAGGCGCTTTTGTATATTTTGATGGGGCTGGTTAGTAAATTGTAAAATTTGTTGGTCTACATAAAATACTGGTCGTAAGGTGGAAGCTAATCATAATGTAATTGAGAAACGGCTAGGCAGATTGGAAGAATAAAAAAACATTTTTACAAAAAAATACAACCGATTTCCTAATAAAAACACTACAAAGTATATCTCCGAAGTTCTACATCAGATCTTTTCCAAATTTATATATATTCCAAAAAAAGAATTATGCATATCCGTTTATATATGACGGAGTTATGCCCGAACATGTATATAAATGTGTAGAAGCTATAATAGTTTTTGTACAACTCCAGATACTGACTTACACGGTGTTTCACTTAATAAGTTTAGAAGACCAGTGTCGGTGGTACGGGAGTGCGCTAATCCCTCAACTTAGGCTCATTACGAATATATACATCTTGCTTCTATTTTTTATTATGTCTGTTTTTCATTTTGTATGTTTTTATTTTTACTATGTTTTTAACTTTAGATTAATATTTAATATTTATATTTTGAATTTGTTAATAATTTTGTGTTTCTGACCATACGGTGTAAGCTGCGTATACCTGTTATAGGCATACGTACCAGCACCTTTATTTTTTCTTTGTTAACTACAAAATGTTATGTATGTAATTCTGTTGGTGTACCTTTTAATAAATAAATAAATATCCGAATTAAGAACCTCCTCGTTTTTGGGAAGTCGGTTAAAATAGTGTACTATAGATACATATTTCGTTTTAATAATGTTCAAATTAGTTTAAACTAATTACTATAGTAACAAAATCAATTCTATAAATCAGCACTCTTTTGATAAAGTCAATTTCATGAGTATTGCTTTACAATGCCCAGTCTCCTATGATCTCAATGTTCATTTCTCTTATCATCCCGAAGAACCGAGATGGCTGAATGATGACCAAAACACATTTAATAATTTGGAAACATTGTATGACAAAAAATAAGAAGCCCGATGAACTACAATCAGATTCGCGGTCCCTGCAAACCATTAAAAATATACAGCAATAAGTTCTAAGTCCTGTTGTAAATTCTGATGGAAAACATAAACTCATTTAACGTCAGCAAATCATAGTTAATTTGCAAGTCCACTGACAAAGTCCTTAATCACTGTCAAAACAAATGGTTGGTTGTTGACGTGCAAACCGCCCTTAACCCGATCGATGGAGATAGTGTACATCAAAGGAAAGCATAAAACGCGTTGTTAAATAGACGCTCTTTTGTGCCACCTGCTTTGAATATCCGGCAAATACGTATAAAGATAGGTATGTCTGTAATATTTGCGTTTCATATTCCAATGTATTAACTGTTTGTAAAGGGTCTTTCAACAAGGACGGGTCGATGTTAAAATTGAATAAAACAAGATGTGTGTGAGATATTAACGAAATTTATTTTTTATTTAAAAGGCCCATTTATGCCATTATGGATGGAATATGACATCGTTCAAATGTCCGCCGCGGCTTCGTATGGTGGCACGAATCCGAGAGGTCCAATTTTTAATGACTCTGCTGCATAGATTGAGCGAGCGCTACAGATCAATGATAAACAATTTCTTTTGGCTTGAATTGAACAATATGGACGTGAACGACATGTGGTTCCAGCAAGATGGCGCTACTTGCCACACAGCGAACGATACAATCGACATTCTGCATGAACGGTTTGAGGGTAGAGTTAGAGTTCCGCTAGACTTTTTCTTGTGGGGTTTTCTGAAGTCGCAGGTCTATGCCAATAAACCACATTCGACCGTTGCCCTGAAAGCCAACATAACGCAGGCCATCGCTCGGATTCAGCCGGATCTATGCAGCAGAGTCATTAAAAATTGGACCTCTCGGATTCGTGCCACCATACGAAGCCGCGGCGGACATTTGAACGATGTCATATTCCATCCATAATGGCATAAATGGGCCTTTTAAATAAAAAATAAATTTCGTTAATATCTCACACACATCTTGTTTTATTCAATTTTAACATCGACCCGTCCTTGTTGAAAGACCCTTTAGTTGACACCTGGCTGTTTTCTGGAACTGAGGATTTTGTCTTTCAGGAAAACCTGCCATGCAAGTTTCTGGTTTTAAAAGGAGAAGGTAAAGTCACTAGGGCCACAAAGTACACAGTGATACACGCTTACCTTTTACTGTAAGTGTTTTGTATAAATGATAATTGTTGTATCTTGATAACTAGAGATAACTTGTAAAGTGTATAGCTATCATTGATTGCAAAAAGTTTTGGTCATGAACAAGGTATTGTCATCAATTCAATGAAGATAGTGCGTAAGAAAAGCATTAAACGCGTTGTTAAATGTATGCTCTTTTGTGCCACCTGCTGCGAATGTTCCGTACGACTGGAATATCGGCGATTCATATTTGACTATGTACAGTAAAGGTACTAACTGTTTGGAGTTAGTTGCCACTTGAGTGTTTTCTAAGTCAAGTTTTTATAACACATAAATGGCGTATAATTTTTAGGGTTCCGTACCCAAAGGGTAAAAACGGGAACCTGTTACTAGACTCTGCGGTCCGTCTGTCTGTCTGTCTGTCCATCTGTCACCAGGCTGTATCTCATGAACCGTGATAGCTAGACAGTTAAAATTTTCACAGGTGATGTATTTCTGTTGCCGCTATCACACCAAATACTATGAATAGAATAAAATAAATATTTAAGTGGGGCTCCCATACAACAAACGTGATTATTCTGCCGTTTTTTGCGATAATGGTACGGAACCCTTCGTGCACGAGTCCGACTCGCACTTGGCTGGGTTTTGGTTTCACAGTCGATAAAAGAGAATGTAAAGAAAAGTCACTAGTGAACACAGTGATAATTTTTGTTATCTTGCTCATTTGGAGATGAGCCACTACTCCTGTCAAGTATTAATTCACCTTCAAAATTGAAGATCCTGAATTATTTTCATCAATTCTAGAAAGTTCCTAAATTCTATGTTTCAATGATATTTTAGATATTTTATCAATAGTTTTATACCTTCGCCTGAACTCTATTCGCGTTTAACAACATACTTGTTTATCAACCAAACCCAACTTTATTCCAATCCTACAATCTTCCCAGCCATAACCACAGGCCGGATCTTGCCCTTGAAATAAACCAGGGCTCATTAACAAGTTATGATTAATATGAACTCATAAATAGTGACGTCGTCGGCAAGTCAAACGACGCCACACATGGCAACACCTTCCAAGAAATGGTGTCACCACACCACGCCGTAAATTAATTAAATACTTTTTAGGACGATTATTCAACTAAGTAGCATGATTATGATTTAAATCCTGGTTGATACAACAAGTTTTCAAAATTAACATGTGATAAAAATAAACGCACTTTTTAAAAAGGTCTAATTTTTTTATTTTTTTCTTTCTCTGGATTTTGATATGAGAAAGAGAAAGTTTCCCTATCAATACATATTCCATACTGAAGTCAATATATTAAAAGCCTACATCCCAGTAAACACGGTCTAGGGTCCCGTCGAATGCAGTTGTAATTCATAAGGAGTTTATTCTCAATACAACGCCCAGTACATGTAGTGAGATAAAATCTTTACAACATAGATACATTTCATCTGACAAGGCAAAGCTTTGTCGATCAAATCATGTACCATCCATTCATTCTACATTTAAGAAAAGCATCGATTATGTACTTAAGTTATTCATTGTTTTAGCCAGTTAACAACATTATACAAAACATTAACATATAAGTCGACAGAATACTAAAACATTGTTGCAAAAAGCGGCGGAAACACAGGCAGTTTACAACTTTTTAACAGCGCAGTCCGGTCGCTGTAAATCACATGGTTTAGTTTAGACCCCCTTCAGAAGTAATATCGACTTCTTCGAACTCACATTAATCTGCCGTACTTCAATATGTGAAGGGAAACGTCGAGACACAAAAGAGAACGCATTTAGCAAATACACTATATCTCATTTTGTTTCTATATTCGAAAACACGGTTTTCACCGGTTGAAAACAAAAGAAAGATGGCAGAGTTTCGAAATTCAAATTTCAAAACAAAAACTCCCGTGTGACGTTTATTTTTTTTGTTTGCTACACAGCTATTGGAGCTGTCAGTGCGCATCATAAAACGGTAGCAGCGATCATTTCCATTGCAGTGACATATAGCCGCGGTTAGCGCGGTTGGAACATGGAAGCACAGGAGCTGTTATTATAATTATTGCATGAATAATGCATAGATATTCAAGGTGTTTCCTCGAATAATATGATGAAAATCGAAACCTTAATTAGTTCATTACAGACAAATGCAAAAAATAAGAAGCAACTGACGTTTAAAATATGCCTCTGCTTACTAATTAACATAAATTAACATTGGCAGCTAAAAACACTGATTATGATCGATCATAATATGCAATGTACACTAATTATAACACCATAAATGGCAAACAGCACGCCTACACACCGCCCAATGCGTAAATCTACGCATTATTTTCAAATAAATTTAAATTCAAACAATTCCGTCCGACAGTGTTCGCCGAAGGGCAAATCTCCGTTAAAACGTATTCAGAATAGCCGTGACGGTAGCTGTCAAGTTAAAATGTTTTAATTTAGTGGTGCGGTTCGTCACAAGCGCATATCCGCCATCCGCCATCCGCCGCGCCATCTGACACTCGCCGCGTTCCGGGAGGTGATAAATCTCCACACAACGCGCCGGCACTAATCACGGATATGAAAACAACCCTTCACTTGACTCGTTTACATTTAATGTTCCGCTCAAATGACAGCGCTAAGTCGAGCGCCTGAAGAAATTAATATTTGAACTTCAAATAATGATTTAGAACAGAACACACTCCGGCAGACATCCTACAAATAAAAGACTTTTGGTACACCAATACGACCCTTTGTCGCGATTGACGTCAGCAAGGAAAACAAACAATTTATCTATTTCCTCGTGCGTCACACGAAGATCAAACACTAGTTAATAAAGAGGCGAGATGCCGACGACGCCAATAAAGTCGGGGGGCGTCGAGTTCGCACACACGCCGCATGCCGCCGACGACGAGCGGATTTAAAATTTGTAAATACGCGCCTGCCGCGAATACGACTCGTTTTTGTGACGTGATAAAATAATGACAGCAAATTGCTGTTGGGGTTCAGTCTTCAGTCCCCGTACTGTATTTAATTCACAACACTAATTTGACTTGCACAACTTCGAGCGTAATTAAAAAGTTAAAAGCATTGTGATAAAAGACATCAAAGTTCTCCTGATAAAGTATGTTACGTCATCAAACTCATCAATACCTTTGATGAAAAATAAAGGTCACAGAGCAAGATATTGTTTGCAATTCAAAAAGATGATGCAAATTAGCGCATCTATTCAGTAAAATGAAAACTGTGCTCTGTCATTTGACGGCGCTTAGGGGAGCTTTTCAATCAGCCCTCGTTTGGGGACTTTAAGTATTAAAGCAATCTCCTATTGCGTCACTTTATTAGTTTGTGCTTTATTTTGTTCTTTTGATGTTGGAAAGTAATCGAGCTTCTTTGTGTTTACAGTTTATTGATGCTAATTTTGCTTTCATAGTCGAAGAGACGTGGGTATATAATTTGCAAAATATCAGTATTGTTGTAGAGTAGCAGAAACATAATAAAATGGCATTGCTCTCGTCTTGCACACATCATTAAGTTTTAAAAGAAAGTCGGAAACGTCTGAATCTCATTACCATGACTCTACATTCTGCGGTGATATAAGCGGAATAGGAATGAGTTGGAGGAACGACATGAATGACAAAGTGGATGCAAATGTGGTCTTTGTCGGCGAGCAGTGAGCAGCGAACAGCGAGTCGCAGCATCCCAATCAAACGGCGGCGGAACGATCCCGTCCCTAACCTCTAACCGTTGCTCAGTATTTCTTTTCATGTAGATTAATTGAAAGAAAGTTGTGACATTTGTTATGCCAGCGTGTTTTACTTTCTGAAGCCTCCTTCTCCATACCTACGTACGAGTTTTACATACCAAACAAACTTCTTCTCTTGTACTTTCGAAATACATGGTGGTCGTGGGTACTTGGTAGAGAAAGACGTGCATGTTTTTACTAAATGTTCAAAATTGAATATGTATATAATTTCCCAAATAGACTAACTTTACCAAGAAATACTAAGGTTTGTTATGTGTCTATGCATATATAGTGCTACGACGAGCTACGGCGTAGCACCGTAGATGAAAAATAAATTGAACTTTTCAAAGTAACAGAGTGCAGATATTTTCTTTTAAGGGTGATCATCTAATATTGTAGATTTCACACAAAAGTTTGTTTTTTAATGTCCGTAATTAAGTAGTGTTAATCTCGCAAATACCACAAGGCGCCGCTGTTAGTATATTTGTAAAATTTACACCCGTATGGCAGTTTTTTTTCAAACGCGTGACTGTTGTTAATGAATGTCGTGTGTCAGGGCAAAAACTGGCATTCCGAAGGACTAATATAAATCACTCAGTTATGTGTGTCGGGACCTTTAATTAATTATGTGAATTCCTGTCGCTGAACCCTGAATAAGTGTCGTTTAGCTCCAAGTTTCTTGACAGGGGAAGAATTGAAAGAAAATAAATTAATAATAAATCATGGAAGTTGCTTTACCTAGACATTTATCTGTTGTTATCGTAAAGTCATACTCTTGTGTGATGAGCTAGCTCTTGACCTCGATCTCGTCTGCTAGAAAGTGATGAATAGGGTCTAGGACAGGCACACGTGCTAGAGGTGTCACACGACAACATTTTTCGGGCACGCCAATATAAGGTTATTTAGCATCTAGATAATTTGAAATTGCAGGAATGTCATCGACTTTTACTTTTATATCGACAAAATATAAATCTATAAATAATATTATTGCTGTGCGAATATTGGGTTGTAAATAAAGAGTTAATAAGTATTATTTTTTTCCATTAAGTCACCAATTCAAGATTCTTTGTCAGCACGACATTTTCACATTAAAAAAAAATTATAATTTAATGGCTCGTTCTCTAATAAAGGTTCGCCATCCCTGGTCTAGAATGTTACAACCAACCCCAGAGGATCCTTGTTCGCACTAACTTTGAATAAAAAATTATTGTGTCATTATCATTTCAGCCGAAAGATGTCCACTGCTGAACAAAGGCCCTATCCAAAGATGAGAAGCGTCCAGTAAGAATAAATTCTCCTTTATAATTCTCCCATTCACATATGTTGAATTGATTGAATTCTAAGAATTTAACTGTAAAATAAACCCAGTTACACGATTGTTGATCGCTACTTCAACTTGGTAACCTGATTGCGCCAATATAATTTTATGATTTGCTTAAAAGATAATTACTGGTTATTGCTACTCCTGCCGAGGTAATTTACCTTATGTTGTTGTGGATAGACTATTTACTCTAGGCGTTTTACGAGGGGAGTGATGGAGTAGGTGTTCGTATTGCAGACACCTACTCCATACTCCGAGAGAGAGTAGAAACTAACCACTAAAGAGTAGGAAGAATTGAAAATAATATGAATGAAAATCAACATCAATTTATGTAAGAATCAATTATATTAGTAAAATAGATTACAGCAGTTGGTTTTCAATAAGTTCGCTCCCATCATTTCTTGATTACCAACCCACCAGAGTGATTAGTTGATTACACACTCGTAATTAATAAAGCCTAATGGAAATGAAATAACAATATAAAACTGTTTAGTGGTTGATTTATTCCTACTTATTTGGAGAAATCAATACGGAAGTTTTTCAATCAATTCCTAAAGGTGGAATAAAAATGTGCAACAATGTTTGAATGGAAATAAAAAATAAATAGAGTAAGCTTCTTGCAACTTTATATACGTATTGTTGGAGCAAAGTGTTAAGTTTCATAAATCCCTGCATGCGGTGGGCGTGAGCGTCGACGTCTGCGCACGCGCTCCGGATGCGGAAGTGTGTAATTACGTCGCTATTTTGCAAAAATGTCTCAATCGACCCTCGACAGATGGCGCGCGACCCGAATTGTTCAAACATTCCCTGAATAGTTCAGCTGTTTGTGTGGCTTTGCGCCGCCCATTCCTATTCATCATTACAACCTGGTGACATTCGCTGTAACGGTAGCTATATGGCCGCTTATAAAATCTACCTCTCTCTAAACGTACCATAGGAAGGTAATTAAAAAATGTGAACCGATAACAAACAGAATTTTTGCCAAAACAAAGGCACAAATCTATCAATATCACGTTTGTGCCATCCGTTAAATAATAAACACGACAAATTCAGCGGTTATTGTGCAGCTATATCTAGCGCTGTGAGAACTTTTGTTTAGAGCCGGTCCAGTGCGAATAAAATATGAATAAAATAAATTATTGAATGTCTTTTTAATAAAGCGCTTATTGTTTTATCGGGATATAATGGAGGGCCTATTGTTGTGAAGCGCCGCCCAGGCATCCAGGGACAATGCACAAATAATAAATAGACGTATTTTGTTCGCGTTTTCTGCGCTCGGTCGCTTCGCCGTTGTTCCTGTAATTGGTGACCAAAATAAATTAATTGAATTAGATCGCTCCAGAAGAGCTGACACGTCGGTACCGTAAATGTTTGGACGTTTCATAATTAAACGCTTTAAGAGTGAAGTCGTTTGCGTTGATTTAATAACGGCTTTGTTTTTCGATTTGGGTTGGGAAAATATTAGGATGTTTAAGTAAGGGTTTGTTTATTATGTATACCTATAGACTTAATTAGGAAGGTGTAACATAGAAAGGCCACCTGCAAGGTGCGCCGATGACCTGTAGAAGGAAGCGGGAAGCCGCTGGATGCGAGACGAACAGGACAGATCAATGTGGCGACGTGGGATGTCTTTCGAATAAAAAAGATTAAAGTGAAGATGATAGACTTAATTATTTTTATAGTTTCTCTGAAGGGTTAGCCGCCTTATATTGTACCTACTTAAGGGCCTTCCACAGCTTTGTTGCCGTTAAAAGGTTATTATCTAAAGCATACTTCTTAGTAACGGCTAGTTTAAAAGATTTGTAAATCTATACCAATATTATAAAGAGGAAAGATTTTTTTGTTTGTTTGTTTGTGTGTTTGTTTGTACCAAATAGGCTCCGAAACTACTGGACCAATTTAAAAAATTCTTTTACCAATAGAAAGCTACATTATTCCTTAGTGACATAGGCTATTTTTTAATCCCGAAAACAGGTCCTGTGAGGGGAACTATTGTGTTCGTGTTCACCGACCTAGATTCAATACCTACCTAAAAGTAATGCATCGAGATAATGATTGTGTTAAGGGCGGAGTCCTGGTGTCCTGAAATACAGGCTTGCAGCCTAGTAATATATATTTAATATAACCCCAAATAAAACATTTATTTATTCACATATGTACATTATTTACAAACTAAAATTAGAACTAAATTAAGAAAAACTAATATGTACAATTAGGGGGGGTCAAACAATTCGTCCACTTATTGATTAATTTACATTAATTGTGAAACATAGTTTTTTCGTGTAAATAATGGTTTTGCTTTAAAAAAATAATTAACAACACGAATTTTTTTCGTTACTTTTGGATACTCCTTCAAAACGACTTGGATGTTTGAAAATAATTTTACACAGGAAAAATTATGCCTAGAATTTCTTCATAAATGAAATAGCATTTGTAAATCAAAGAATATTTTGCAAACATAACTGTCCAAAAGGAGGTTCAATTTTGATATTCTGGGGCATACGGCCAATACTGCATTAACGTTGGGGTATATATACGCCTTAAGTGGTGAGCCTGTTGCCATTAACAGAGGTCCAATCCAGTCATCGGCTTGCTACTAAGAAATTCTTGATGGGTGAAACCAATAACACTCCACATAAGCTAATTTCATTATATTGACTAATTTTATAAAGAGGTAGATTTAATTTGTTCATGTTTGTAACAGGTAATTTCTGGAACGATATGACGACAGATCCGTGGACTTAGTGCGAGTTTTTACTCGCGCCCATTCGCGTTAGCGTAAACGTCAATTTGTATTTAAACTGTGTGCTTATTTTGCGTTTTTTAACGTACTCACGTCTCACTCGTAATAACGTAAAAAATCTCTTATGTCAAAATTATAGAAAAAAGAGTTTCTCCTTACCGTCCCCAGACGGCGCTTATCCAGTTTCAATACAAATTGATGTTTACGTTAACGCGATTGAGCGTGAGTAAAAACTCGCACTAAGGCCGAGTTTCCCACCTTTGTTTGATATGACCACCTTTATTAAAAGGTGGGAATCTGGATAAGCGCTGTCTGGTGACGGTAAGAAGAAACCTCTTTTTTTGTATACATTTTGACATAAGAGATCGTTTACGTTATCACGATCGAGTACGTTTAAAAACTCGGCATAAGCACACTGATTACAAAAAATATTTTGCTGATATTGAAGTTACCTATAAACGAAATATTTATAGTATAAAATTTTTGCATTGGCTACTTTTTATTATGCACGGCTTCTACGGGATAGGATCATAGGGCTTAGAAGCAAAGCTACGGGAAAAGGCAATAAAATAATTAATTCGTCAGCTATTGAGTTGATATAGGAGCATGATGTCCAATGCAATGACTCATTTATTTCCTTGAAATGATGTTGACTAACCGTTCGATTAAGTCGAGACATATTGATTGATGATAATTGATATGATTTAAATTGATGGCTTCAAACAACTTTATTATAAGTACTTACACCCACTAATAGTAATATGAGTCTTTGTTATTAATATAATGTTTTATATAATATGTTAGTAACAGAATATGAATAATACCTAAACTACATCTTGTTAGAATGTAATGACCTTAAGCAAGGAATGTTTGGTACCACAGATATAAACCTAAATAAAAGACGCGATTGTATGTACTTCGCGTGCCAAAAAACGGAGTAAAGTTACGATCAATGATCGTAATCTGAGCATTTCATTTAGCATTATTGGCACCGGAAATCCACCGAAATCTAGAAAAATGCCTTTTTATGCCATATTGAGCTGTATAGACGGTATAGAAAAAGTTGACCGAGGCATTGGAAATTTTCTCTTTCATTGGTAATTAAATATGTTTTTTTTTTTAAAAAACGTTGCCCCACACTAGGAATTTCTTCATGTATCGTGGGTGCGTTTACAAACATATAAACTCACATACACAAACACCCAGAGCCGAAACAACTATCTGTAGGTCATACAAATATTTGTTCCGTGCGGGAATCGAACCCGCGACACGCGGCGCAGCAGTCAATCGCTCAACCACTGCGCCAACCGTGCGCCCAATTGTTTGAAAAAGTGGCACGCTTGGTTTTCATACAAATGGATGGACTGGCGTTATTTAGTTAGATTTAGGTATGTCTGTGTATATTACCTATATTTAACGTCAACTGCTGAATAAACTGCCCAATGTGGCGCCACATCGTGCTAATATTAGTAGGTAGTGTAAATAAAAAGAATCCCTAATGAAAAATTCAATTATTCATCTTTCATGACTTTGGATGTTGGTTACCTACTTCACTACAACATACTATAGAGAAATGACTCTTTCTACTATTTAAGTATGTAAGCACCTATAAAAATTAAGACGACGACTAAAGCCAACGACCTTGAGGGAACAAAACGCGCACTAGTTTCACACCCGCGCGACCCAAAATTTAGTAGTTTTTTGTACTTTCCTTATTATTCTATGACTTAAAATTAAAGCCTCAGATCAAAATGTAGATAATTCAATTGTCTTAGAGATGGTGTCGATTTTTTTTAAATACACACGGCGTATTTGGTGCGATTGTCGTGTTTTTGTCCGTTTTAGACATAACTTTAAAAATTAATTACACTATGTTATACGAATAAAACTCAAAATTTTCATATTTTTTCCATAAAATTACGACTGGTCGTTTAGACGTGATTCTCATTTTAAAATCAGCTACTCAATGGAATCTGCGCCGTTTGAGCTTTTAAAGCTTTATAGTAGATAAGTTAATTTAGTACGTAGTACCCATGGAAAAGTTATACAAAGTTAAATAAACAACAAAAACAAGGCAAATATAATGAAGATAGGAAAATTGTTTAACTGACAGAATACGATATACATATATCTATAACTACACGCTTATGCTACCCTTAACGATAGATTTAGTAGCACTTAAATTAAGTTAGTAAAGACGAGAAATAGATAAAATATACTACCTACATTTAGTATAAAACAGAAAAGAAATAGGTTGAAAAAGAAGTCAGGTAGATGCATGTCATGATTGTGGCAAGAAGGCTTGCACTCAGCATAATGCTGTGCCATGGGTGACCCGGCGCTGATTTTCAGTGGTCGCCTAGGACGTGATGTATGGAAACAAAATCTGTTGTGTATGTAAAAATAGATACAAAACACATAAATAAAAAAAGTAAGACAAAAGCATAAAAGTAATATCCGCATAACACAGGCAAATACCATGTTTCCATGTTTTGTTTAATCATAGTCAAGTTCCCGGTATCTTGATTCAAGGCGTTAAATATTTCTAACATGTAATTATAATACCATCTAGCGGCGAGTAGAGGAACTTATAAGAGCTTTACCAAAAGCTTATAAACCGGATCCTTGGGACGAATTTATTAAGTATTTAAGTAAAATATTTAAAGGGGAAAACGAGTTCAATTATTATTTGAGATACTTTTAACAGGATATTTTATATTTGAATAATTTAATAGACTGCGGTTAGAAACAAAACTATTTTCACGACAGTTTGGCAACGACCGGAACCGAAACTTTCTACCCACTCTTTGTGTGGCGTACTTTCTTATTTCTTTATAAACACGTAATTACCATTTAAAAAATTAAACGGTGGTATGTAACAAAGGCCAGTAGCGAGGGTACAGTCGGGTTGAAAAGCGTAAAGGAAGTAATTAGGGCTACAGCAGATGGCGCGCGGGGCTACTTGGCCGCGGCTTCGACCGCAACCGCCTCTGTCCGTTCAAGAGAAGGGTCTCTGCATATGCTTAAGATTCGTGTTTTGCCTGCCGAAGAGGTATAAATTAATCGAAGTTTAATTGCAGAGTCATTAACATTTTTCTTAGTGCTCATTCTGACCCTAATGTGGCGGGCAAAGGAATTTTCAAAATGACCTATGATAATCTAAGGTAGCTAGGTACCTAAAGCTTTAGGTTTCCGTATGGCGCAAAGCCACAGCATAAAGCTTATATCGGTAAAAAGATATCGAGATAAGCTTTTGCCCGCGGCTTTTTCGCATGACCTATTTTACAGAAAGTACACCAAGTGTAGTTGGTGTAGCTTTAATCAATGAAAGAGTTAAGCTACCTATCTTTAATGATACCTACTAGTTTAGATGAACCATTTATGTATTTACCTTGGTCAGAGGATAAACATCACCATACATCGTAGCAATACTGCCAATCTTTTGGGTACAATACCAGTGGACACCGGGGTGGTGGAGTTTTTCGACGCCATATATTCAAATTGTTTATTTTTTAGGCATAGTTAGGTAGTAGTTTTTGATTTATGAATGTATTAAAATATACTAAATTAGCTTTCTTTATCTCAGTGTACCTAACTTCTAACAGCTACAGTTTTACTTTAAATAAAATAATACGTTCCTCGCGGCGGCGGCGGCGGTGCAGCTAACAGTCTGTTGCGTCACAATTTCACGAAACAGCCTAATTTTGTAATGAAGACATAAAGCTTAGAACTTAATGCTGTTGCCTAACCGCAAATGGCGGTCGTTTTCAAATAAAACTGTCTTGCGCTAATATTTGAAAGAATAACTAATTTTGTGGGTAAGTTTAGGGAGTTTAAAAACTTTTGGCAATATATTTGAAACAGCATTTCTGTCAGCGGCTCGGCCCTCGTAAAAAGTGTTTTCTTATACCGGGATGAAAGCCTATGTACTTTTCTATGCTATGTCTGTGCCAAATTTCATCCAGATCCGTTTAGCCGTTTTGCGTGATTGAGTAACAAACATACATCCACACACACATCTATCCAAACTTTCACAAATAATATAATTTTATTGAGATAAGATCAAGGATTGGGAATTGGGAATGAGTCATTGTAAAGGTAAAAAATAAATCATAATTATCATGTACACATACGTTATCACATTTATTTCAAAAGGGTTAGACATATGTGTTCTAGACGTGTTCGGACCTATTTTTAGTACCTACTCAGGTAACCTCTCATTTTCCCAGTTATTTTTAAGTTCCATACAGTAGGGGACGAGCCAATTGTCATCAAACAGCCACAAATCCAGACTACAAGATGCTGCGCATTGAGAAATTAATTATTAAAGATCCCAGGAAAATAGTTTTTTTTATATAATAGGTAAATTCATATCTTTCATATTGCTGAGAAAACATATTCCTACCAAATCATATATAAGAAAAACATCGAAAGCAAATCTGAAGAGGTTAATGTTGTGATATAAATAAATAAACCAAGTAACTAAAACCGACAGATTTGTGGACTCCAACAAACATGTTTCGAACTTCAAAGTGTTTGAACAAATCGACAAGCATGCAAAAAGTTCAGTTGCAGTAAACAAGCAGACGCGGACTACACGAGGACAAACATGAGTCCCGCTGAGTGTTATACAAATAGTTGTAAGTGTTATTGAGTAAAGGGATAGCTCGATATTTATGCTGATATATGATTTTGTGGGACGTATAGGTAGGGACAGCAACAGAATTTAGATTAAGGTGTTTTTTTAATCCCCGACGGAAAAGAAAGAAAAAATATTAATTTGTGACCCGCACAAGAGACACGAGATAAGCAAAACACAAACAATTTTTTTTTAAATTTAGTTGGTACTGAATTAGTAAAAATTTAATTTAAAAAAAATTGAATGTATGGACTTTGTCTTAAATAAAAGATTTTTAGTTTAATTTAATAACCCCGTGCGAGACCAAAAAGGCTCCTATCTCAGCAATTCAGCATATGCAACGATATTCTAATAAAAAGAAAATAACGTTGCGCTGATATTCTGATAGGGCCAAGTAAGGTGTTATAAGTTTGACGTGTGAACATGTGTGTTTGTGTATTAGTATATCTGTCTGTGGCATCATAGCTCCTAAACGGATGAACCAATTTTGATTTCGTCTTTTTCGAGAGTGTTCTTAGCTATGTTTGGTGAAAATCGGTTCAGCTATTCTAAAATTATGGGTATTTTAATATTTGAATCGGGGTGTTTTCGCAAGATATCGTTTCATAATTAAGTGTTCTATTGATCGTCGATCGAAGCGTGTCTACTACTAGATAAATTATGTAGCATGAAATAAAAATGTGTCGGGGATTTTTTAAATTTTACTTGTATGTCAGAATCCTCACTGATTCCTCATTCTTCACGCTCAAACGGCTGGACGGATCTGGATGAAATTTGGCACAGAGATAGATTATAGTCTGGAATAGCACATAGGATACTTTTTATCCCGGGAATATGTTCCCTTGGGAAAATTAAATTCGATATTCACGCGGGCGAAGCCACTGGCAGAATCTAATATTATTATAAATGCGAAAGTAACTGATCTGTTTGTTTGTTACCTTTTCACGACCAAACGGCTGAACTGAATTATAGGCAATTTGGTATGGAGATAATTTGAGACCCGGTTATAGGCAAGTTTTAATCCCATTAGTGCCCTTGAGATGATAAAACACTTTTTACGCAGGCGAAGCCGCAGCAGAAGCTTGTAATATTATACACGCGAAAGTAAGTCGGTCTGTCTATCTGAGTGTTACCTTTTCAGGCCCGGCTGAACGGATTTAGATGGCCCATGAGTAGACCATGACCTGCAGCCTAATTGCGCAAGTAAATTCGGCAAGGCAAAGGGTTTGACCGCCATCAATCGACCGGCGTCTTTCATCTCGCATGTGATTGGTCGATTGATGGCGGTCAAACCCTACGCCTCTGAGTGTTATACAAATTCTTGTAGGTGCTATTAAGTAAAGGGATGTCTCGATATGCTCCTTTCTAGCCATATAAGTAGTAGTTTATTTGGTCTTGCTCTCACCATCATCATCATCATCATATCAGCTGAAAGCTCTGCCACTGCTGGACATAGGCCTCCCCCAAGCGTCGCCACATTGACCGGTCCCGTGCGTCCCGCATCCAGCGGATCCCCGCAACCTTCACCAAGTCGTCTACCTGGTGGGAGGCCTTCCAACGCAACGTCTTCCGGTTCGCGGTCGCCACTCCAGAACTTTTCTACCCCATCGGCCATACGTTCTCCAGCAATGTGCCCTGTCCACTACCACTTAAGTCTGGAAATTATTCGGGCCATGTCGGTAACCCTCCTGGTTCTCTTGTTGTTCTACATTTCTGATTCGATCTCGCAAGGCATCTCCGAGCATAGCCCTCTCCATTGCCCTTTGGGTGACGTAAGCTTTCTGATGGTCTTGCTCTACTCCATCCAAATTCATACCTACTCAAGACTTTGGAATCTCGTCATGTTCCTCATTCCCCCGCATCATATTTTTCATAACAACCGATTTCCACATATTCAAAAAAAGCAGCAAGAGACCATAGTCATTTAGAAAAATTTCTATATTAGGTCTATCTTGATATGAATTTACTTTCAATCGCAAGGAAATTGTTTACGCTACAAAACAAGCATAATCCCTCTAAATAACAAACAACAATAGTTCAATACGTCGTACTAATGTGACATAATGCTGAAAATTACCCTCATTATTGATGGGAACTAACAACAATGTCCCTGCCGACCCCGTCAACCAAGCAGCTGGTGACATACTACTCGCGACCGCCGCTCTGCCCATTCTCTATGCCTTTTTGACTTTGATTTATGGGGTTTTTATGCCCTATTCACCCGTCACGGTTACTTTAGATTTCATTCCAGTGTGACAAAACAGAATAATGTAATTTAAACTTTATAATAAGCATTGTAAAGTCCTATTTTGAATGTAAGGAAAGCACAAAGAGTAGCGATCCGCGAAACATTCACAGTTGCGTTTGCGCAGAGTATCGCTACATCATCTCTTAATAGTAGGGGATGAAGAGAGGGTTTTTATTTCATTTTCACAGTAATTTGCTTTTGTTAGGGAACAATAACGTTATTGTATCGTTCGATTTTAAAGCAAATATGTGTAAGTTTGGAGGGAGTGCCGGGGACACGGTTCACACCCCCTTTAATAGGTAAATACTAAATATAGGTAAATGTATTATTGATTAACAAAGTAAACTTGTAAGAGTGTTTGTTTGCTTTATCGAATGCGCAAAACACAGAGAACGGGTAATGAAGAATATTAGGAAAAACAGATAAGAAAAGGTGTCTGAATTGAGTATTAGATAAGAACGCGTCAAAGCTAAATTTTGACTGCTATTCAGTCGAAAGTAGAGTTTGACAAATAGTCAACTTCAATTGCTTAGTTCAGAGATCGGGGGTTAGTTACAGAATCTTTAGAAAGTAATTTTGAATATCGATGTGAAATTATCTGCCTACCAATCGATAAAAATGTTAAGATTTTGGATAGTGTATAAAATCAAGTACGTATAGTTGGTGACTTCAATTACGAGGGCTGGGTACGACTGCATACTTTAATTTTGCCTCAATATAAAGAAGATAAATAAGACTAGACTTTGAACTTATTTTGCAAAGACACATAATTTTTTGTGGCATTTAAATATCGACAACAGCATTCCAAACTTTATCCTCCACGCCATTCAGATATAGCACTAAATCGATCAATTTTATTTGCCTTCTTTTCGAACTTTCATTCATGAATTCCGCACAATACACAAACCAAACATTTATCGGCGACAAACGTTTCGAGACAAAGATTCCCATTTATCATATAAAATCGTAAAACGAAGACTCACGGCCCGCGGAACATAATAAAACCGATTTGCAATTCTGTGGAGGATAGAAGTGAAAATGATAGCTGACAAAAGTCATTCGGAAGATTCGTGTCGCATTGTGCGGGGAGAGATGACAAAAGTGTACCACGCTGCTTCGGTAGCCAACAATGCGGCGGCAACCGAGAGGGGCAATTTGTCAGCATCGACAATACCGCTCGACATATTGACCATTATTTATGGAGCTTTGTGAAATACGCGCACGGTTTTATTGCGGGAACGATTTTACATCGTGTATTACACGCGATGACGTTTCAAACACTTTGTTGCAACCGACTTGTTTGTCCGCAGCACTTATAAAATATGCCCATGCATTTTATTCGTGGAGCAAGGCAAGAAAATGTTTCTAATTATGGAACAAAAAATATGAGTTACGTAATGAGTGGGTTTTTTTCGCCTCGGGTGATTATTATTAGGAATTAAAAGCATGGCGAAATTAATTTCTACGGGGATGTGTTCTTTATTCGCGGGCAACAATCGTCGAGGCGGGTCCGCGCCGCCCCGGCCGCCCCCTCAGCTGCCGCTCTTTGTACTGCACGCGTCGTGCTGCTACTACAGCCTGAATTATCAGCATCCATTCAAAATTGTTACTGCTTTGATGCACGCGACTAACATCACAATAAATTATGGTCACCGGACAATTGCAATCAAAGAAAAAGAAATTGTAAAAAAGGTGGTGAAAAAGGTTATGATATTATCTCTCTTTTCCTACATTTGCCTCCTGCGTTTATAGAAGCAATTTATGAGAGCAGGACGTTTAAATATGTCAAGCATCACCAACACATTAGGTTAACACATTAAACCAACAACACTCTACATTTTACCAATTCCACCAAAAGTGGTCGCAACCACAAGCAAAAACTTTTCGACCATATTTATTAACGGTAATTTGAATTATACGTTGTGGTGCTTTGTCACCGCATCGATTGCGTGTCACGCATCAGTTAGGTTCCGCACCAACACGGACGGATGGATTATGAATACAAATGCTGGATCCAATTGTAGGCGGATCATACGACGTTTTTCAACACTCTGTGAAAGAACAAATGGCGTGTTTCAACCACACCCACTAACAGAATGCAGTCATTAGAGACTAAAACGCGGTAATATTATTCTTTAATTAATTATAAAATATCCACATTAAGTTTCTTGTGAGAGCGATTTGTGAGTTTAATGTCTAATTAGAAGCGGATCTCTTCTATACGCGTAGAATCTTTTTTTTTCACGTGATTAATAAAACTATACGTATTCTGAACACTAATCAACACAAAAAAAGTAAGTATGGTTCCCATTTGATTTAATTTCAGAGAATACGTTTTCTGAATTTCATCTTGTAAATCAAGAACTGCGCCATCTCGCGGCGAGTAGCCGATCTAATGCCGATTGAGACCAAAGTTGCACGGTGTTAATCTTACTTGGCTTCTTATTACTATAGAATTTGACACGGTTACAATACTTAAATGTATATTTAATTCTTTTTATAATTATTATTATTTAGTGAAAAATATTATTGTTTTGGTAATAAATTCACAATGCAGATGGAAACTGACGAATGTATCTAACTGTCCAGCCCAAATTTCATATATATTTATATGTCGAGTACTTAAGTAGCAAAAATTAGGTATTTACAAACGGACGCGATACGTAGGTAAAGATAGTTTTTTTTTTTATTTAATCTCTTTTCCATTTTGATTTTGTGAACTTTCAAGCCTTAAAATACATTTTTCAGTACCTGATAGATATGTCATTAAGATGTTTTAAAGTTTTCGAAAATACCTGATACTTTCGAAAATGCCTAATCAGCCTACTTAGAAAAATGACTGAAAATTATTTCAGAAAGTAAGAAGGTAAGTATAAAAAACAGTTGTTGCCATACTTTGACATTTATCGCTGTCAGCTTACGAGCTGTAAATAAATTTGTAATAACAACCTTTTTTTAACTTAACTACAAAGTGGTTTTCGGATGTTTTCCTTTACTTGTGCTATAAGAAATTGCTTCTGGACAAATTGCATGAATCTATGTAAACGGGAAGTACCGTATAGGCTTTGATTGTTAAGATCAGTGATGGGCAAAGAACGGCCCGCGGGCCAGCTCCGGCCCACGAAAGCATTTAATCAGGCCCGCTTAAACAAAATAAGCTTTGATGAATGAAGCAGAAATAAGATAAAAGCGGCAAACCAAAAGCAATACACTGTTCAAAGGGCATCTACAGTGGCTGGATATGTTTTATGATTAAAAGTTTTATCACAAAATGCATTTTTCCCATAATTCTGGACCTCCTCTGAAATTTCTTAAACTTTCTGGCCCTCCATTAGGAAAGTTTGGCCACCACTGGTTAAGATCTAAGTGTGTCAAAATATTCGCCATAAATAAAAGGCCGTATCTTTTGATTACGTTGACTTAGAAGTTTGATTTTTCACAGGTCCAATTAATTACCTGAGTATTTAATAGATATTCATTTCAACTTGATACCTCAATGCGATCCTGAGTAAAAAGGGTATTGACAGGCAAACGGGTTGCCCGTTTGATGATTGAAGTGATTTTAGAGGAATTTCTTTTTATCTTTTGAGTTACGGAATCCTAAAAATTGTTTCAGAATATTTTAAACGACCTTTTCTAAATTTTCGGCAAAAGTTTTTATATGAATGGTTATAAGAAACCCGAAATTATCCGAGACGGACACACATAACTCGCTTCTAGTAGTATAACATAGTGTAATTAATTTGTAAAGTTATGTCTAAAACGGACAAAAACACGAAAATCGCACCAAAACCGCTAGGCGTATTTTAATTAAATCGACACCATCTCAAAAAATAAATTGAATTATCTACGTTTTGATCTGAGGTTTTTTCTTTAAGTACAAAAAACTACAAAATTTCGGGTCGCGCGGGTGTGAAACGAGTACGCGTTTTGCAAGGTCGTTAGCGTAAGTCGTCGTCTTAAAGTAAGGTCGGTTACGCACTACACAGTACACTACACGTCCGTGTCCGTGATTTGAGTTCCGAGTTCAAAATGTTCTGAATTATGACGGATAGAGTTTGGATGTAGTGCGTAGGCTTCCCTTCACGGACACGGATCGGTGTACTTACCTAGTGCGTAACCGCCCTTACTCATATTTAATTACTGTATGTTTTTTTCTCCTAGCCTAATTTGGGTCCCACTGTTGGGCAAAGGGCACCACTTTTTCCTTCCAAACCTCTCTGTCTTGCGCGATCTCTGGCCTGCAAACCTACTTTTACAGACTTAAAAAAAGGAGATAATCAATTCGATACGTATGTATGTAATATTGTTGGAATTGCACAATATTTACATATGTTACTCTATATAGGTTTTTAAACGTGTGTGCCGTACCGTGATCGTAATAATTTTTTTTATTGGATTATTTATTTCTCAACTTAGAGAACAGTGCAAGTTTCATCAAAATCGGTTCAGCAGTTTTTAAGATATGGAACATACAACCGAACTCTTTAGTGATAGGGTACTAAAACTAAAAAAAGAGCAATAAAAACAATTTTTTTTATTATTATTAAAAGGCACGCGTTTGACCACTATCTCATCTGATGGTAAGGGATGGTGTGGTCGACGGTGACACACACTTGCCTAGAATTCACTCTTGACTTAAAGAGCCCCAGGTTCCAGAATCATGAAACACAGATTCCGGCAGGGAATTCCACTCCTTAGCTGTACGCACAATAAAAGTATGCCCAAAATCCATCCCATACGCGATATCCAATGTGTCCAAACACGACCAAGTAGATGCATGCCGCCGTACGTCTAGTCCACCGATGGAACAATTTTGTTTTTTTTTTTGTTTTTGTGTGGGAAATCATCCAATGACTTCTCCCGCTCTTGGTAAAGCGGGAGGAGTCATTTACTTTTACTGACTAAAACCCACCCCTGTTCCTTCAGATGTTTGTGCCAGGGCCGCGGTAACACTCTTTCAAATTTATCCGCGACCCAGACAGACATCGGCCCTCTCGGGCCCCGTCAATTTTGTTGACATCTCTTTGAGGCGCGCGTGGAACACTACACGCCGTCGACTCGGGCCTGGTCCTTATCGGACGGCGAGCTACCCATTACTTGCCGTCCGCAAGCCCGCGCCTACGGTGGCCGGGAATCGGCTTGCGACTCCCGACGCCCAGGGAGTCTCCGTTGCGTCTCCCTCACGCGTTCCGCCTCCTCCTTCGCGAGCATTACTGCTTCGCAGAAGGAGGTGACAGCTTCCCATGCCCTCTCACTCCGTACCATGGCCTGAACCAGGGCCGGCCGCGAGAGGTCGCTACCGCTGATCACCGATGGAACAATCTAGGCGGAATTAGATCATGCAATTTCATCGTATACTCCCCGAAATGTATGAATTATTTATTTTAAAAAATATTGTCCCTAACCGAGCCCGGGTATCTAGCTTTGCATTTCTGAATAAATCTACGAAATCGACAAAGAAGTTCTTATTTTTTATGTGTGAATGAGCCAAAGAAATACTAACCTAGGTTTACGAGAAGTGGTGGTGGTGCTATTTGGCGCAGCCGTGGGACACACAATGTTATCTTTATATCGTTTTCTCTCTTTTTAGGGTTCCGTAGTCAACAAGGAACCCTTATAGTTTCGTCATGTCCGCCTGTCCTTCCGTCCATCCGTCCGCAGGTTAGCTCATATACTCTTAGTACTAGAAAGCTATAATTGGCATGGTTATAGATACATATTAATCACAAGTGATAAAATAAAATCAAGTTTTTTTTTTATAGATACTGTACCTCTTGTGCATGTAAAGTGGGAATGTTTACCGAATTATGGTGTGTGGTATAATTAAAAAATATTATTGGTAAGTGAAAACCATTTTTCGATTCAGGGATCCGTTTGCATAAAATTAAACTATAAATTGCTAATTTTTGTTAGACTCAAGTGTCCCTCCTCCCCAGCCAGCTAAATCACGGTAGTAGTATATACAACGAAATTAAAAGGAAAACTATTACAGCTAAGAAGGCTTTACAAGTTTACGAGAAGTAAAAATTTTGTATATTGATGTATGGGGACAACAGTTTTTGAATGGCAAAATTAAATTTTGTCCCTTCGTTAGAACAATTTTCCGTGCTTTTATTAGGGTTCCGTACCCAAAGGGTAAAAACGGGACCCTATTACTGAGACTTCGCTGTCCGTCTGTCTGTCTGTCTGTCACCAGGCTGTATCTCATGAACCGTGATAGTTAGACAGTTGAAATTTTCACAGATGATGTATTCCTGTTGCCGCTATAACAACAAATACTAAAAACAGTATAAAATTAATATTTAAGGGGGCTCCCATACAACAAACGTGATATTTTTGCCGTTTTTTGCTCGATATTAATAACGGCAACAGGCAGACGCTTGAAATATTCACAGAATATTTAGTTGTATATTCTCTTCAAAAAATAATAATTATTAAATTAAAATAAAATAAATTAAGGGGGGCTCCCATACAACAAACGTGATTTTTTTGCAGTGTTTTGCGATAATGGTACGGAACCCTTCGTGTGCGAGTCCGACTCGCACTTGATCGGTTTTTTATTGTTGTTTAGTTTTGAGTTTGTTTTATTTTTTATGTTACTAGTGGCTTGCGACAAATAATTTCTTTACTTTTTTTTTTTTGTTTTTAGAAAAATCTTTGCCCCACACTAGGAATTTCTTCCTGTATCGTGGGTGCGTTTACAAACATATAAACTCACATACACAACACCCAGAGCCGGCACAACTATCTGTAGGTCATACAAATATTTGTTCCGTGCGGGAATCGAACCCGCACAAATAAACGAAAAAAAAAAAAAAAAAAAAAATGAAATAAATGTGTTTTCTTTCTAGCATTCTTATATTACCTATTTGAGCTTTTCTGCTACATATTTATGTAAGAATGTTCCGAAGAAAAAAGGGTGCAAACATATTCGAGATCGCTGCGCTCGCTTTTCTAATCGGAAAGCTCAATGGTTCTTCAGCTTTTCTATATCATCAAAAAGTAACTATATTTTTAACCGACTTCCCTAAATGGAGGAGGTTCTATGTTTGACGGTACGTATTTTCACCGATTTCTCCGTCAATTATGGACCGATTTTGAAAATTATGTTTGTGTTTGAAAGAGTTTTCCTCGGTTCTCTTGGAAAAGTACTCTTCTCGATCTTCACCAAATTTATAAGGGACTGCCCATATAAAGGTGAAGATCTGAGGAAAACTTTGGAGATATACAGCAGCACTCTTCTCGATCTTCACCAAATTTATATGGGACCACCCATATAAAGGTGAAGATCTGATGCAAATCTTCAGAGATATACAGCAAAACTCTTCAATAAATTACGGCAAATCTCTCGTGATTCTGCAATCGCGTGTCTGTTTATTATTTCTGGGTGCATCGTCCTCACATATATGAATTTATTAATGTATGTACTTATGTAAATATTTTAAAACACTTATTTTTTTAAAAGAGTAAATAGAGCTTCTTGTCCGTTCTTCTCCATAACAAGATACTTTTCCGAATGGACTATAGGATCAATTTTTATTAGTTGTAAATTTTAATTGTTGACGTTCAAAATTGCCGCATCGCCTAGTTAAAATAAATATATTTGACTTGACACTATTTCATTTCACGAAGGCTCACAACGGAACTCGATATGTTTTGTTCTATCGAGTCAATAAGGGCATTATAGGAAACTTGATAGAGAAATAAATTGCCCACTTGGTACCACAGCAAAAAAGTGAAAAAACAACAAAGTTTGTTGTCAAAGTCAAAGACAAATCGTTAATTTAAAGCGGTTCTTTGGAAGGTCAAAAATTTCAATATCAAAATAAAAAATATATTCTACTGTCCATTCGCTAAGGTGGATCAATCAATCTGCCTTACACTTTTCCAACTATGTTGCTTACACTGGGTTGGTTGGTTTCCTTTTACCTATGGATATCAAAAGAAAATCTAACCCAACCTAAAGTCTGTTTTTTTATATCTGAGACAAAATTGACACATGCAAATGTAAAATTACTTCATTAAGGGCCTATTATGCCTCCTGAGGTATGCTAAATATAACTCCTTTTAGAGTTATTACAGTATTTAAGACTACACGAGTTATACATAACATACCTCAGGAGGCCTAATAAGCCCTAAAATAAGCAATGTGACATTTGCATGTGTCGATTTGATCTCAGAGATAAAAAAACAGTTTTTGAGGATAGGTACCAACATTTTCACTCTGACTTTGATCGCTCTTGTATATCTATTCTGCGTTATCTAGGTAACTCTTATTTAAGCGTGCATCTTGCATTGACCTAACAAAACCTCACCTATCCGTGGCGGGGTTTTACTGAATAGCCTAAATAGGTAGATATTATATATGTCGAGCAGTTGCTGCATCTCCCTGAAAATTATCCTACGCGCCTAATGTGACCCCAAACGAAATCATGAACTACAACCGTAAGAGCGATTTCTGATTCAACAATCCATTCATTATTTATGAAGTCGTTATGGCCTATGATGAAATTAAATGAGAACCCATCTGGCTAGGAAATCTTTGTCAATTTCGGTACTGTTTATTATTGTGATTAAAAATATGCAGGTGTGTCTCCAAATTCATACAAACGTATCAACCCAAATTGGTGTCTTTCAAACGGCCGCTGCCCGCATGAACATGAATGATCATTTCATTTCTCGAACTATGTTAATTATGATACAATCTTTGTCAAATTTGAGACAATTTGGAGTAATAAAATAAAGTTTTATGTCGCATTTACTTTGATGCGGTCTCTCGTAACATATAATTAGAGACAAAAGGGCTCTACGGCAACCCGGGTGGGGCTGCCTCCTACCAAATGCGTTTTCTTTCATTAATGACTTTTTAAATTACGATAATTTGACAAAAAGACGGACTTATTAGACGAATGGCAGGTATTATTAGTTTTATCTAAGGATCATTCATATGTTTTCATTTATTTATTTTCCTTCTAACTTTTTACCACTTGGGTAGATTTGAGTCAATTGTTAAGAACCCAAGTACATACTAGTGAAATTGCGATTTATTCTTAGTTCGTCTGCGTAAAGCTTGTATTATTATTTTTTATTTAAAATTGGTTAGCGCTTGGCGCTTCTTATGGTAAGCGATGATGTGGTCGACGGTGAAGCACGCTTGCCTAGAAGTAACCCATTCACTCTTGACTTAAAGACCCATAGATTGTAGCTATCTGGAAACAAAGACTCCGGAAGGGAAAAATCAAATCGCGTCGGAAATTGCACTTAGCCTGTCTACTTTTCGGTGTCATCAAGTATAAATGCCCACCATGTCTGTACTCGAAGCTTGCGTGGATAAACAGTCACCGGCAGCGCAAGGCTAGGCGTTGTGCTCAACAACTGGCTACCCCGCACCACCGTACTGCAGCCTTCCGAGGAAGTTTTAGGTACGCCGCCTCCAAATGTTGGAATAACATTCCGCCGCCAATTAGGGACATAACGAATATAATAACTTTTAAGACCAATCTAAAGAAATTCGTTCTGACTTCACAAATAAAATTTAATGGCATTAATATTGACAAATCGTTTATCTAATTCTTATCTTATTTTAATTTATTTCAATCCAATATTTAGTATTTAATATATTAATCATAAATCATCATTAAAATGAATCCATCGTATCGAAAAGTCGGGAAGAGATTGGCTGGATGTGATAAGCCGTTTGCGTCTATGCCACACTGTCATTTGGAGATTTTTGTGACAATTTTAACCATCATATTGTAGCACTTTATATACTTTATATTATAATACATTATATATTTTTTTTATTACTTTATATTATCTATTTTACATATATATCTTTATTTTTTAATTTATAAGTTAAAACACATATTCACATTATGAAATTATTTTAAGTATCTATTTTATTTACCCACGTCCGTGTGTCACTAGCGGGGTGCCAACTGAAAATCAGCGCTGGGTGTCTGACGCCCAGCAAATGCTGAGTTGGTAACCCTTTCGGTATGGGCACGCCCGGCGCAATAAAAACTTGTTTGTACTTTTTTTACTGTTCTTCTCTGTTACTTTGATATTGTTGTTGTTGTGTTGTGTCTATGTCGAATAAATGTTTTCTATTCTATTCTATTCTATAAGGGAATTCACACCTTAGGTGTATGCATAATAAAAGTATTCCCAAAACTTTTAGTGCGTATAGATCCACCATGTTCCGATTGGCGCATCGTCATAAATTTCTGGTAGTCCGATGATGAAACGGGCTAGGCGGGATAAGATCGTGCAATTCCATCGCACACTCCCCGTAATTCATATTACTGAAATAACAAGTTCATGCATTCCACCACGATACTCGAAATGTTAGTTTTTAGGGTTCCGTACCCAAAGGGTAAAAACGGGACCCTATTACTGAGACTTCGCTGTCCGTCTGTCTGTCTGTCTGTCTGTCTGTCTGTCTGTCACCAGGCTGTATCTCATGAACCGTGATAGTTAGACAGTTGAAATTTTCACAGATGATGTATTCCTGTTGCCGCTATAACAACAAATACTAAAAACAGTATAAAATTAATATTTAAGGGGGGCTCCCATACAACAAACGTGATATTTTTGCCGTTTTTTGCTCGATATTAATAACGACAACAGGTAGACGCTTGAAATATTCACAGAATATTTAGTTGTTTATTCTCTTCAAAAAATAATAATTGTTAAATTAAAATAAAATAAATTAAGGGGGGCTCCCATACAACAAACGTGATTTTTTTGCAGTGTTTTGCGATAATGGTACGGAACCCTTCGTGTGCGAGTCCGACTCGCACTTGGCCGGTTTTTAATTTATCTAAGTAGGTACTTCATATTCTAGTTAGAAGTAGGAGGTACCTATACGTTTTATATAAGTATGCATATAAATTTTACAATTACCTAACAGTACCTATAATATACCTTTAGCAAAGAAAAGCATTGATACCAATTTACGTCAATCAATGTCAAGTAAATCTATGACGATTAGAGTATACAATATGAACTAGAACTCAAAGCAACCATCAATTTTCATTGAAACATTAATTCTATTGAACACCAAGCAATTTACTGAAACCCTTTGCGATCAAACTACTTCATTATTCTAAGAAACATCGACGGCAACAGCAGTGTTATGACAAAGAAATCGCTGCAAAAATTGTCGACGTTTCTTTGTGATTTGCCTTTAGAAAATGTTAGGCTGCGACTGCGGCCTCAATCGAACCGAGTCTTTTGTTAATACGTTCCCGTTACTGTCCCACGGAAACACAGGTATCACCGACGACACTACTCTATAATCTGACCGAAGCCTCTCATTATGCATAGAAAACAACAGTTGGTGGGACAATGAAAAAATATCCCATAGCTACATGAAAAACCTAATGCTATTAGAGGCTATTATGTCCGACATAACTAGAAGTATTAAATGCAAGTAGTGTGAAAATTACCGTTTTTTCCACCAGGACAATATACGCTGTCGGGTAGTGTTGTGACAGTTGAAGGTGAATTTTAAAACAATAATAACAGACAATGGCTATTGCTGTATTTATTTTGCAGCGTCTAACCACTGGTTGGGGAAATGTAGTGGAAAAATGGAAAAATTACATTAAATATACAAGAGTTTAGGACTTGAAAGACGGATGGTTTCGTTTCACAACACTGTGTTATCGATTCTTTTTGTTAAAATCGTTCCTAGGGAATTCAGATATCAATATTTTATATAAAAGGTCTTTCAACAAGGACGGGTCGATGTTAAATTGAATAAAACAAGATGTGTGTGAGATATTAACGAAATTTATTTTTTATTTAAAAGGCCCATTATGGATATGCACGGTAGAATCATTTTTTTATAACATGTAAATTTTTTAACGTTCAAAAGTGCCGCATAATGGCCTAGTTGAAATAAATACATTTGATTTCATTTGATTTGATGGAATATGACATCGTTCAAATGTCCGCAGAGGGGCATGGAGCATGAGCAATATGAGCATGCAGCAGAGTCATTAAAAATTGGACCTCTCGGATTCGTGCCACCATACGAAGCCGCGGCGGACATTTCGAACGATGTCATATTCCATCCATAATGGCATAAATGGGCCTATTAAATAAAAAATAAATTTCGTTAATATCTCACACACATCTTGTTTTATTCAATTTTAACATTAACCCGTCCTTGTTGAAAGACCCTTTAGTTAGTTATCTTTCTTTTTGTAGCAAACAATTGACTAATTATCAGTTATGATTTAGTAATATCTTATTCGACATTAACAAGTAAAAAGATAAAAAATTAAAAAGTATTAAGTAATCAATAATGCCAGTCAAATATTCTTGTGCCCAACCCTAAATTTCCAGCAAGTTGAAATTAGTAATAATAGTAGTAATCTTTATTCACATAAATTTGTAAATTTTTCACAAGTAATGCTTAAACTAAAGTTAACATACACAAAAGTATTAGCATTTGAGGCCGAACTAGGCATAGCCTGTATTTCAGACTTCAACGCCGTTTCCCTTGAGTTGCAATTAATAATAGGTATTTCGAATATGATGATTCCATGTTTGAAATGTACTTATCAAATACCAAGGTAATAAGTATAATATAATACAATATCAATAAATTACGTAATGCAAACTAAAAATGCTATCCAATACAAAATAGAAAAGGAGGCAAAACTAAAAAAATAACAGATAAAACAAAGAAAAACAAAAATACTAATGGTAGGTGTGTAACTAGTCCTCTCTTAGTGTGAGATGGAAGTGAGATGAGTGAGTGTGAGAGGGTGTGTGAGATTGCGGACCGTTTATTGCTCTTATGAATATCTTCGGTATTAATTTACAAATTATATCATAGCTCATAATATGTATTTATTTGTTGTCTATCTAGCAATTCCTCTGTCTCCTCGTACGTGAGTTTCTGGAGGTATTCACACACTTTGATTTTGCAAGATTTCTTTGTCATCGGGTAGAAATTAAAAAAATTATTTAGCTTGTTGTAGATGTAGGGGCCAAGAATAAAGGAAATTTAGTGGCGATATTGGTTTTAAAAGCGATCGGTTGAGGGCAAACCAAGTGTCTTGTACGTCTATTTAAAATGAGTGGGTCGTAGCTGAGATTTTTATGTTGCATTGTTATAACATGAAGAATAAAAAGCTGTCTTACGGTTTTACGGCTTACGGTTAGGACTCCACAAAATTCGTAAAGTAACTTAAATAGGTAGGAGTTTTTAAACCAGAAATATATTACCCATAATTAATATTTAAAAACCGCTGACACATTTTTATTTCATTCTACATAATTTATCTAGAAGTAGACACGCTTCTATCGAAAATCTATCAAACACCTAATCATGACACGATATCTTGAAAGCAGCCCAATTCAAACAGTAAAACGCCAATGACTTTTAAACATCTGAACGGATTTTCATCAAACATAGCTAAGAACACTTTCGATAAAGTTACCTTTCAAACAAAAAAAACGAAATCAGAATCGGTTCATCCGTTTAGGAGTTATAGGCACAGATAGATAAACAAACACACTTACAACAATTTTTCCATCGGGGGTTAAAAAGACGATAAATAGGGATACAAAGGGCTCTAATCAAAGTGACATTCTACCAGCGATAACGATTGACGAAAGTCAAAAACCAAGGGATGGACCATATCTATAGGCTTAGACAAGTGACATTCATTCAACGAAGGGGCGACGATAGCATTGGGAATAAAAAAGTTAATTAAAAAAATCAAAAATCCCGACTGCTTAAGAAGCGAACTAAAAAGACGTAAACAAGAAGAAAATCATGCTGTGCAGTCGGAGGATACATATTCGTGAGCTGGCTGACCAAAACTAGAAGTATCCTCCGACTGCAAAGCATGATTTTCTTCTTGTTTACGTCTTTTTAGTTCGCTTCTTAAGCAGTCGGGATTTTTCATTTTTTTAATTAACTTTTTTTATTTATAACTTTTTAGTTATTTTTTTTTTCGATTTTGGTACATAGAAACATATAAGTGTTATATATTTTTGAAATCGCCTCGTAAAACCCTTTATTTTGATACCCCACACGATGGGACTGGAAGAAAAAAAAATATGGGCCCCCACAATATTGCGCCTAAAATCCGCTTTTCTATTTTTCTATTTTACAATTTTAATGTAGCCAGTGACACTCGCAGGTTTCAGACGAATCGATTGACGTAAGAATCATCAAAATCGGCCAACGCATTTCGTCTCTGGAACGCCACATAGGAACAAACATACATACATAACATACATACATATACATACATACATATATACATACTTACATACATACATACATAGACTGATAAACACATTACCCTCCTTCGGCAGTCGGGTAAAAAGTAAAAATGTATGGGCAATTAGGAATGGAAATCGCTATCGAAATGTCACGTCTTAAAATCCTTTATTTCAATTAAACCATGTAAAAGATAGGTACTTTTCAATAGTCAAGCAAAAGATGGAGCTAGTTACACATTCGCAAGAGTCAATAGGTCTCAATGGGGAAGAACGTGCAAGAAACTCCACGGACACTCTTTTTCATCAGTAAATTATTAATTACATAGTATTTGGTTACATAATTCTTGCTGCAAAATTACATGTATTTGAGATCGACGTAAAAAGACGTGCACGTAAAAGCGTCTAGAGTAAAACAAACAACTCAAAAATACAATAAGTAATTAAAACAGGCTGAGCTAGCTAAGTTATGACCATTCCGCACTGATGGCAGGAACCTGACGTATGGATTGGCACCACTCAGCTCAACCATTAAGAAGGGAACCGAATGATCCAACACATGTGCCACTATCAGAGAGCCTAGACATTTATGACACGCTCAACTGCCAGGGTAAATTCAAGTCAACGTGTGATATATACCTAGGTTCTGCATTAAATGGTAGATTTATATATAGACATAGTACTCACACATGTGCTGTGCAGTTATAATAATACTGAGAAATTTAAGATTAATCACAAAACAAACCTATATACAAAGTGTAGAGGGAAAAAGGCATATCACGCATCAAAAATATCATCCACATCGATGTCAATAGGAAACGTACCCATAACGCTGGCAGCATTGCCACGTTGAATAGCAATGCTAATTCTCTGGCCGAAGAAAAGGCCAGCCCTCTGGTCACGTGAAGAATCGAAGAGCTTTTTGCTAATGTCTCTAAAAACCTATCTAACCCACCAGAGGTTAACCGCAGGGATGGCTAACCGCGCGGCTAGCCGGTTTTTCATTTTAATATGCAACCACTTGTGATCGTACGCACATAACCGCCATAAGATTTCAACCGCGGCGTCCGTTTATACGTACTGGCGGTTCATGGGCGGTTTACTTTGCGGCGAGCCGCCTTTGATGTATGTATGTACGCGGAGTGGGACCCTTCGGCTTTGTACATGACCTAATTATATAGTGCTCATTTTGTATTTGGATTTAGATTTTGTGCTCCAAAGATGAAGGAGTCAGAAATAGTAGAGCTCACTTGAAACAAAACTACTGCCAGCGAAGCTATGTTTACGAAAATAAACTAACATAAAAAAAATATGTAAATATTTACTGCATTAGGCTATGTTTAATATTTCTAAAAAACAAAACAAACATATTACCTATATAACAACAATGAGCAAAATAAAAAAAATCTACAATTGTAGAAAAACAATTAGTAAAATAAAAAATCGTAATTAAATAAGTAATAACAACGTACTTTTTCTAAAACTATTTGTCGTAAAATAAACTAACTTGTAACTGTTCCTGAGTTTCTTTTTTTATATACAGCACCAATATATTAATTTAAAATCATAAGCCCCAGTGAAAACGGTTCCGCTCTGCGTATAATGTACTTCTTACATAAGCGAACCAACCGCTTGACGCATTTTTGTCGCGGGTGGCCAGCCGCTATTCTAATGTCAGGCGGCTGACCGCTCAAATGAACCGCCTAGGCGGCCAACCGCTAGTGCGTAATAGCGCTAGACTTCTGGGGTCTGTCATAGCATTCCATAACCTGGAATTTAATCAACGCGCTATTAACCTATTAACGGTTAGTCCTTCCAAGTCAAGTTTTAATCGAGTTGATGTAGAGCTCTTTCAGCTTGCGCTTTATATGTGTACTAAGTATTCATTGTGTCTCTATGTCTAAAGATTTAATTTAAAATTAAGTTTCTTGCGTTGCGTCTACCGTGAAAGAGACTTTTGCGTGGCACTTAAATTGATTTTGATTCACATCATATTTATATGTCCACTAGAAACCTCCGCAGTAAGTATTCCTGCACTTCTAACGCAAACGTGGCTTGTAATATTAAGCTTAATGAAAGAGAAGTCAAACCATTAGAAAGGTGAGTTACTCATTAGTACACCAATCTACAACCTACAATGTAGTAGATTACAAACGTGAGTAAAAGGCAAGGTGGAAAAGGAAATTGACCAGTAGCGATGAAATAAATTTTTCTTTGTAATTTTGTTTAGAAAAATTATACGTGAATTATGGAATTTCCTTTGTAGGTAGGTAAGTACCTCTATTTATGTAAGCCTACGCATACCAAAACAAGAATACCTATAAATATTTTAGACCAAACCAAACGTGTACCTACCTATACAAAATTTCAGCTCAATTGTTTGGGGATAACTGTTCTAAAATTCAGTCCCACACGTACTAACTTTTTGGTCCGTGAGTATATATATCAACCAATGGTTTCAAATTTTATTAAAATGCCGGTATTCATCAATTGTATGCCTCACAAATGGTCAAATAGGTTGGAGAGTTAATTGATTGTTAGACTAACAATTGATGATTAAAATTTACCGAAATTTTAAACCATTGGTTAGCCATTTTAACCGTTGATTAAATTAACCAGGATCAGAAAATTGGGCCTAAAATCAGACAAAAGTTGTTTGTTGTTTGTTGTTTTATATGTTTGTAAAAAGAAGTTGGAAGATGATTTCTAGTAGGGCAGTCCAGCAACCCTAATTGCGTATCTGTTTTAACAGAACAAAGCACACTCCTTCCCTTTCATTTTGCTAACTCAACATTGCGTGTTTTACGCTGCCGAGTAGACGGACTTTTGAACATATGAAGCAATTAATGCATGGTAAACAATCCGTACCCTACTCTTTGAATTTAACCATTAAGATGCCGATCAGCAGCCTTATTTCTTAACGAATTCTGAAAGAGTAAAGAGCAAAGAGTATGAAAAATCGACCAATCACATAGACGGAAAGCCACATCGCGTCTTTTATCTCACAAGTGATTGGTCGATTTTTAATACTCTTTGTCCTTTGCTGTTTCCGAATTCATTACGCAATAAGGCTGCCGACAGCGAAAAATTTTTCACTGATAAATAGCTACAATATCGCTGTGCCATAGGCTAATTATTGTACTGCAGGATAAGTCATGCGAGCAGAGCCACGAGAAAAGCTACTGCCTATACTCAGGTCAGGTGTGTTCAGTCGCAACGCAATGCCCGTAGCATCGAATCAATTTGCAACAGTATCTCGTCCCGCTGCCCGCTACGCTCGCCGCTCGTCCCGTAATCACAGTGATCGCGCGAGCAACGCCGCGGGCCGCGATTATGTCATTAGGTGCAGCCTCACTATGTCCCGGATATCAAGCTCGATGAAAAGCCCAATAGGAATATCGCCGACAGCTATCGATCAACCAATTGTCTCCAATGATACGTTATAGTTTTTGTAAAAGTTATTGTTGGGTAGTTCTAGTTTCTTGTTTTTAAGGCTTGTAGGTTAAACTGTACTTTTTAAAGATAGAAGGGTATTACAGAAAACAAGGGTATTACAGAAAACACTATGCACCCTAAAATCTGAAAATATGTGTAATGAGTGGTCTAGAAGACACTACAAACCCAAAAGGCTCTACTGAAGATTATGAAGTTTAATTCAAATCGAATCTAGATTAATTTGATAATTTTAAGAATAAATACAAGCTTAGCTAAACACGTAAAGTATAAGCATTTTACAGTATACAATAAAAGCCCTGCCTCAGTAAATCTTGAAACCCAAATAATAAATTATGTCAAATCTAACTTGGGCGGTTCAACAAGCAAAATAGACAAACACAAACTTTAGTTAGCAGACAATATACGTGGGTTTTATAGCGAGTAATGTGAGAATAAAGTAGATTGTGCGCATGTGGGCGTGTCCCGGGCGCCGATTGGACCGACCCACGCCAATGCGTATGCGCCGAACAGAAGCCGCCCGGCGCCGGCGCAGCGTGCTCTTATTATATGCTTCGTAAAGTAAATCCCTTATTGTTATTACACACCATCTTATGTTATTCTCATTGGATTTGTAAACATAAGCTTTCAATACCCCATTGCACAATCCAAGAATTAATATCTGCGGCAGACGCCATTTCTGCAAGTAACTACCCACACATTTTGCAGTGACTCTGTAGGCGGACCTACAAGAGACATTTATACACATGCGTGTGAGCAATCGTTTAAGAAATGTGACCTTAGGAATACATAAGTGGTCTTAACATCAACCAAACCAGCCAGTCAGCTTCCTAAGAACGTTTAAATGTCTGATATTACCAATAATTGAAGACGTTGGATCATTAAGCCTGCCGGGGCTGGTTCTATGTTGATTACTCGTAGTTATCAAGAATTTGAGCATCGATCGACCTATTACAGAGGTACGAGGACTACGGGCGCTTCTTCGTAATAACCATGATGATACCTGAAATTATATGATTTGTGAGGAATTTTGTTGAAAATGGCGAAAACATTACAGAAAAGTACAGGGGTCGTAACGACGCGGGGCGGCTCGGCCCTGCGCGGTGAGCCCCGGGGCAGGCGCTCGCAGGCCGTATGCAAATTAAACGTAATCAAAATAATAATTTCGTATGAGGCAAGGAGAAATAGAACGGTACCAGAGAGTGGTCGAGCTCTCGCTCTAGCGCACTCGGCGTCAGTCGGCGAGAAAGGAAAAACACACCTGCCGCGCCGACCGCCGAACACCGTCCATCGGAAATGCAAATAGCCAGCGCCCGATTCGCTTTTATTATTTTGTATTGTTTCAACTAAGGTAATTACACACGCTATAGCGAGTTAATGCGCGATATTACTGTAAGTGGAGTGAAATATTTCAGTAGTGATTATATGGTTAAGCAGGGCAGTCAAAACGTGATGAAGTCCGCTATAGGAACGATACAAGAAAATTGCTATAATGGTGCTTTCTAGTAGCAATTGTATATATGAATTATGCACACTTTGGTCAATTATGCGTCATTTAGAAGACGTTAGTGTACTTACCCTGTTAATGAAGTTAACTGTTATTTCAGTTTGTGTCGGTATGTGTCTGACCAGGCACATATTTTCTAAATATATATACATATAGAAAATATGGTATGTATGTATATTTTTAAAGTTCTGCTACCTTACCCTACCTTCAAAATCAATCAATCACGTAATTTAATTTCAATTAAACCTTTTAAAACAGAAGAAGAAGTAATTAATTAAAAACGGGCTGAGGTAGCTGAGTTATGACTAATCTCAACCAATGCAGATGGCGCCCGTTCACGAACAAGACGCATGGATTAGCATCACTCGGCTCAACCATCATAAAGGGCACCGAATGGTTCTACACATGTGCCACCATTAGAGAGAGTATGACATACTCTCTCTAATGTTTATTTTAACTGCCACTTTTCTCTACAACTGCCAGGGCACACACAACTCAACGAACGACATATAGGTACAGTAAATGGTAGATTTACAGTTGGTACACAGTGCTCACACATGTGCTGTGCAGTTAAATAATACTAAAAGAAATTGATTTTATACAATACAAATATATTCATACAGTCTTAGCAGGGGCTGGGGGAGGCCTATGTCTAGCAGTGGACGTCTTTGCGGCTGAAATGATGATGATGATGATGAGTCTTAGCAGGTCCAACAATACTTCAAAACACTTTCATTTCTAAAGACTTTTGTGCAAAAGACTTTAATAATTAACTCTTGACGTCTCCAGTCGATCTAATCCTCACTGCGTTAGATCTGGCGATCCATGGCCATCAAATGGAGGAATCAAATTCTTTATACCTATACCAGCTTGTGACAGCGGCTTCGCCCGCGAGAAATGTGTTTTCTTATCCCTATGGTGATCACCGGGGTGGTTTTAGTGAGGGAACATTATACCGGGATAAAAAGTATCCTATGTGCTATTCCAGACTATAATCTATATTTGTGTCAAATCTCATCCAGATCCCTTTAGCCGTGGTGTCGTGATTTAGTTACAAACATACATCCATCCAAAGTTTCGCATTTATAATATTATAGTGAGATAGTACGATTTGAAGCTTCGTCCAGACAAGGTGCGTTTCCATGACAGTTATTGTTGTTCGTGGAAGCTGAGTGGTGCAAGAAGGAGTAGCTGAGCTGTGAAACGGTATTAATTTTTTACGTTATCAATACTTGGAGGTTGGTGGATGAGTATAGCAGACCTTGCTGTGCGAGGAAGTCTTGTAGGTATACTCTCAAAGATAGGACGGGCACATATCCCTCACACGCATTCCTCGTGGACTTAGCTCGAGTAGTTTGTGTTAGTGCGTAGGTAGGTACAAAAAGACCTCGCCTCTACTTAACCCTTCCTACCAGAGCTGCACTGTGCAAGGAAGAATAAAAGAAATAAAACATATTTAGGCTGGGCATATGCAATAGCTAATCCTTTTGATGGCCATCGCACACATCCCTCGCTATGCATCCTCGCACATCTTTGTTGGAAATGAGTACCTTGGGCGTACCAATTCATTTTATAAGGGGCCCAAAGGCGGTTACGCACTTCATCTGAACTCTATCCGTCAATCTGTCATAATTCAGAACATTTTGAACTCGGAATATCACGGACACAGATCACGCACACAGACGTGTAGTGCGTAAACCGCCCTAGTGTGTTTTTAACCATCTTAGAGCATTCATCCAGTACCGAAAGTGAAGAGTCTTATAGTGACCGGATTGTACACCAATATTTTAAGAAGTTTCTTACTGCTGCTTCTATCGTTAAGACACCAAACACAAACATAATCCTATCAAGTTATGTTTCAGCATGGCACTTCTCGAGATTCATTTTAAAGACGGGATAACTGAATCTGTTCGATGCCTATATACCTACTTATACAGGTTGACGTAATCCTACTACCTAGAGGTAGATAATCAGTATAGGTATATACTTACCTGTAAAGGCGGTAAACACTCACGATTCTAACGTGATAATAATGTACCCAAAGAACAAATTGGCGTCTACCATTTAAGGTACATATCGCTGCAGGGTTTTTATCAAATAAGCGGTACCTAGGTTATTAAATCTAAAGGTTAAAGCAGAAAATATCGATACCGTTTACCGTTTACCTAATGTAAGACACCATTTAAGGTTTGTGATTGCTGTGGAAATAAAAATAAATAAAAAGCAGCATTCTAATGAATTCTTCCTCAAGCCTGTCTACCAAGGTTGATTTTATAGTCACGTTATTGGGAACCGAACAGTGTTAATAAATATCATCCATTTGAGACACAATAAGAACAACAACATTAACGAAGTTTAAATAAAAGTTATGATGTTGGTAGATCATTTTGGAAACAAAATCTGGCTGACATAGAAGCTTTTCTTGGACTCTCCTAACCTAACGAAGATAAATTGATACCGACGTTGCTTCTCTCTGGAAGAGAAAGAAAACGGATATCCATCCGCGATCTCTAGGTACTTGGATCCTGCCAGGACGGGTCATGTGAGACTTCGCAAATGGTGCTCACGTTCAAATCAATTATAATTGATTGATTTTCGTGTCACAACAGGTAAGATAGCTTCTTAGGTAAGTAACTTTACACCTCTTAATTAAGGTAGCTTCAGATCAGTACAAATGTAGATATTAGTAAGCCTACCCCATAGCTCGTAGCCACATACAGCTCACCGCAGAGACGAAAACACACAAAGCACAGGAATATGGTCAGGCAGGCTAGCAGCAGTTGTCAGAGCTACCGTTTAATTAAGGCCACGCTTGGCTAGCTGCGAGCCGGTGGTTACGACTCGTCACGCCGCACGCCAATTGGACACGATTAAAAATAATTTTCATTTTTGATGTCATTTCGCTTGTTACCAAGCTCCCTGGTGCGAATAATTCCTCTGTTATGAGGACCTGTATAACATTATGTGTATCTACTAGCGGTACTGTACACCGCATATTAATTTGATGTTATTTGCGTCAGAGATAATCACGCTATTTGCGTAGCGTTTGAAACGTACTTGCGTTGGAGCTGATTTGAAGCGTGTGGGTTTGTACTGAAAGAATTCTTACACTATCGAAATGGCTCAATTCTGGTCAAAACATATTTAATTTGGAATCATCCATTTTTAGATTACTTTCCACCATCTGCACTTGTTCAATGGAGGACACCCAGGGACATGACCTCATCAGCCTTGAGTTAATTCACCCTCTGGTTTCTGTTACGGCTAATTCTTATGGAATTAGACCAATAACGCGGTGGCAATCTCGAGAACTTACATCACCAGACTTGCCTTGAGGATCTACAGAACCGTACTTCCTCAAGACCATGCCACGTACCTTGCTGCCTCTGAGGGAAGAAGCAAGGTAGGCCTGTATCTACGCTACCGAGCAAGTAAAGCCTGTCGTTGTGTAACCGCAAAGCGTAATACAGACCCTACCTTTAATAAGTTACCTACAATATTCAAGTTGACCAATCAATTCTCCGTGGTTTCAGTTTCAACAGTTTCAAGGTTGTATTTCTACTGGCAATTTTGCCAATGATGGTAAAATACCTATTATGGCCAAGGCAATACTTCAAAAGCAATTGAGTTATATGTATGAAGACACTCCTTGTATAAAATATATTTTTCAAATTATTTTGCTTAACAATTCAAAATTTATCAGCCTGCTACGCCATTCATTGTAATTTTTTTCCCTTCTTCCTATAATTATATTGTAAACAAACCTTCAAAATATATTTTTCAGCATATTTCATGAAATATAAAACGATTATACAGTGTATTTTACAAAAAAGGAATTCGCTTTTACAGTTCGTTGTCATTTAATGAGTTAAGGAGCCTCTACGTCGCCGTAGACTCGCATAGCACGGTCTACGAAATAATGTTTCATATTTCAAACTTTTTTTTATATTGTTAACTTTCCTAAAAGTATTTAATTAAGATTAGTATATCGCTGCCTCATTTAAAATAAAGATCAATCAATAGACGATATGTTTTTATACGAAGCTAATGCGGTCCATGATTCCCAGGTCCCAGATTCATTATTAGTTTGGCTATACGTAGATACAAAGTATTAAAAATTATCTCATGATATTTTTCTAATAATATTGAAGACGATGCTGTGATGTAAAATTAATGTCTAATTAGAAAAACCTGCTACAACTTACATCAGGGTCGTTTTCGAGGAAATTACCTTGGGGTATTCACAAAGATCCACGTCTCTTATATAGCCACTTACACTTATGTAGTACCTTGTAACACATGAGAACAGTCGTGAGTAAGTATGTACATATGACCATAAGTAGCATTTACCGACACAAGGACACCGGTTATTACGCAAATTACTGCAAATAATAGACCGGTGACAATTAGATGATTTTCTCGAATGAGTTCCAATTGCTAGGTATCTTCCTTAGCCCATATACATGTGACCGTGTGTGGAGAACAATTGCGTTTTAGGCTTCTGTAGTTATAACGGTTGCGCAAATATTAATTGTTAAAAATGCAATTTTTAACAGATGAGGTACTTTTCGCAAATTCAGATAACCGTTAAGTAACTGTTTTCATAACACAATAGTTAATAAAAGAGATACAAAGAGCTGGGTCTAGCTATATTTTCTAACTATTACTACGAATTAGGAATTAAATAGATATTTTAATTTGAGACGTTTTAGCCAACTGATCGAAAACTACTTCGAATTCAACACTCCTGTCATCTTGTGTTTTATTGATTATAGTAAAGCTTTCGACTGTGTCATCTGGTCGGACCTATGGAAAGTACTAAAAGAACTTGGAGTACCTTAGCACCTGGTTTTGCTGATCCAATCGCTCTACCAAAACAACCAGTGCGTTGTGAAGGTTGAAAAGACGTCATCGGAGCCCTTTGAGTTTGAAAAAGGTGTACGCCAGGGTTGCATCCTAACCCCCATTCTATCTAACATGTATGAAGAACCATCATCATCATCCGGCGAACTTTTAAGAACTGGGAGGGAGGTGTCACTTTTGGTGACACTAGAATCACAAACCACTGTTACGCAGACGACACAACGCTATTAGCGGCTAACGAAGCTGAAATGGTAAGGCTGCTGGAGAGGATTGAAACGATCAGCATGGAATTGGGCTCTAAAATCAACCATTCCATAACCAAAGTTATGGTGGTAGACCGCACCAGGACACTCCATATCACAGGTGCCCTGTCTCTCGAAAAGGTAGATGAGTTTATTTACCTGGCTGCTACCATCAGCAAAACAGGGTCTTGCGAGGAGGAAATCAGGAGACGAATCGGTATGGCCAAAAGCGCAATCTCGCAAGACAAAGATGAAGCTGGTGAACTCTCTTTCTCTATCTTTAGTTACGGCTCGGAAACGCTAAGGACGGCTGATCGTGATCGCATTGACGCTTTCGAGATGTGGTGTTGGCGAAGCATGCTTCAAATTCCATGGACTGCATCCCGCACAAACGGGTCTATCCTTCAACAACTGAACGTCAAGGCTAGGCTCTCCACCACCTGTCTGCGAAGAATCCTGGAGTTCTTTGGTCACATTGCCCGAAAGGATGGTCATAACCTCGAGCAGCTGATGATCACAGGCAAGGTTGAAGGCAAGAGGCCGAGGGGGCGGACTGAACACCAAGCTGCACAATGCACTCCATGTCGCCATGGGCAGACACAGATGGAGAATCATCGTCAGAGAATCACGACCCTCAGTAAAGAGGAACACGACGCGAGGAGGAGGAGCTGATTTGCACCGACCGCTATCATGAATAGATTCTATATTAAATGTTTCAATAACTGCAACGCGGTAGTCTGAACTTATGCTGGGTTGATGGCAATAGGCTCGCTCGCATGTGATAGGGGATCTCATGGAACTTTAAACTGGATGGATGCACCTCAATTCTCAATTATTTATTGCTTACCATAAGGTATACAGTTGGTAGGGCAATAATTATATTAGTCACAATTAAGAACCCTGTCGGGCACGGCATAGGTCTAGTAGGAGAGAGGAAGAAAAACATTGAGTGTTTAATGTGATAAAATTTATTATTAGTTAGCAAAAGAAATAAATATGTAAGGATCGTAGCAGTTGGGGTTCTGTAGTTTCTGCCTACCCCCATGGGAAAAAGGCATGAGCTTATGTATGTATTTATTAGTAAGTTAAACTTTTTTACTAATATAGAATTGAATTTAAGAATTATAATTATTGTTTCATAAATTATATACTTTGTATTATTTATATATTTAGTAACATTGTACAAACCATTATTTTTATGAATTATTCATATTTATTTTATTTACTCATTAATATTTTCATTTCCTCTGACTAACCCTTCGGGCAATACAGGCTTGATGTTAAATTATCTAATGTTTCAATATGATTGTTGTGAAATCACGCTGTACGCTGTACTTACAACCAAAACCAAAATTGTTATACATGGGAAAGGCATAAGTACCTAAACTTTGCGTTCGAATCGTACGTGTACGGTATTCCCGAAAATTGTAGGTATATTATTCTAGTTAGCTACTCAAGCTTAGTTGTGAGAGCCTAAGAGAACGACAAACAGTACCTACCTAAGTATATAAACACGAAAAGTAGGCGAATTTTCTTTTCAATACTTACATAGTTTACAAAAAGTACATAGCAAAGGTAGTCGCACCCCATAGGCCTCATTACCATACAGGTTAATACCGAAACGATTCGAGTTCACGCTTTTACCGGCAGTCGGCATTACCGACGCCGACGGTTCGGCGGCGGCGGCAGTGCGTTAGATGTGCGCAATTTGCCTCCATTTGCCGTAATGACAGGCCGCGTCTGTGCTCATGGATGCTGCATAATGAGCCGATCCCGCCGATTGATCTGCGTGGCTATATCCCTACCTACAACTAGGCGCAACTCGTACGTAGGTAGCCTGCCAGCAACGAATGGCCTAGCATTACGGTGTTGTAATTAGAAGTGATTGGAGCGATTTGCTCGGGATATCGGCGGCTGTAGGTAAATAGCAGTGCCAGTTGAAGATGGAGCGCTGCTATTCTAAGTAGGTATCAGAAATGTAGCAAGTTGATGCATGAGTATGAGCTTTTTATTTGATCTGAGAGTTCGACTGACAAGCTAAGGCGTAGTTTCGTTGTACGCGTGTTCCTGTAATTGTCCACGTATACGGCAAGGCGTAGTTTTAACCGGCGTCACCTTGTTGTTTGCAACGTTCCATCTTGACTTATTATTTGATCTGAGGTTGATTTATGTCTATTGCTTTTGCAAATGGCAATGGTTCACAAACCATAGATGTGGATTAAGTTGATAAGTATTTCATACACGATAATTATGTCTACAAAACGTACCGAGATATTCAGCAAACGAGTGCTCAACTAATATACTCAGAATGCGATGGAACATACCTATTGATTTGGTAACTGTGAAATTTTTCGTCCACACATTCCATGTGGAGTCTATAAGTTATTTTTTTTTTTAAGTTTTGTCACGTATTTTACCGAATACGTATTATTAGCCCAAGATAATAACTGTACCTAATTACCTAGAGGCCAATCTATGAAAAATATCCTAATTAAATACATTGGAAGCTATGTTCATTATGGTAGTAAAAGAAAGAAAGAAAAAATATTTATTTGTGACCCGCACAGGAGACACGAGAAAAAGCATAAAATTAAACAATAATTAAAATAGTATATATAATTTGCCTTTTTGGTCTCGCAAGGGGTTTGCGAGACCAAAAAGGCAAATTAGTAGTAACTAATGTTGACTGAAAAGTCTGTGAAGCTCCAACGTTTGGGAAAATAAAACTGCTATGAAAATGAAGTTCATCATCAGTCTATTAATTGTCCCACTGCTGGGACACAGGCCTCCTCTCTGTGAGAAGGAATGGGCCCAGTGCGGGTTGGTGGATGTCACATGTCTTCGAATTTTTGGTTCTAGGACATGCCGGTTTCCTCACGATGTTTTCCTTCACCGTTTAGAGAGCAGTGGTAATGAAATAATTTACACAAAGGCCTGGGCTCGAACCCACGACCTACAACTTGTAAGTCGCGGCCGATACCACTGGGCCACCACTGCTCAGAAAATGAAGTTAACGGCACTGAAACAAAAACGGTACCCATATTTCAGCACCAGATTTTACGTATTCTAAGAACCTACCCAAAATAGTTACCCAGGTAATAGAGCATTAAAAACTTGAAAGCATAGGTACCTACTAGAAATCATCAAAATGAATTAAACGATAGCATAAAAACATTATTTGACTAGCCTAAACTACCTACCATGCGCACAAATTTACGTAGTACAAATAATTTTGAAGTTTAGTGAATCTAATGACGCACTTTTTCGCGATAATTCCCGACGTCCACCACTTGGTTGGCCACCCATGGGGGACAGCGGGAAAACTTTAAAAACATATTTTCATATTTTCATTGTCCACCACTGGGGGACAGCGACACGGATTTTTAAATTATTCTCGTTGTCCACCACGGGGCTGACACGGACTTTTAAATTATTCTCGTAGTCCACCACTGGGGGACAATGACACAACTTTTGATCCAATTCCCATTGGCCATCAATCTAAATTATTTTGTAAATGTAGTGAAGTCTTCTTTGAGTTAGCTACATTTAAACCTTTTTGATATTTAATAGATTAAAGAAAAAACATATCATTTATCATTTGATGCACAGACTACTTAGAGTAGTTTTTTGTACTTTCCTAATTATTCTAAGACTTAAAAAAAAGGTTCGGATAAAAATGTAGAGAATTAAATTGTCTTTGAGATGATAACAAATTTGATGTCAAAACATACTTTGAAATAAAAGAACTAAATGTTTTCACAGTTAATTCTCATATCGCGTTATATCAGCTCCCTTAACCGACCATGTGCGGTTTAAATACTAGTAGTTCCAGTTCATCAGGAAAAGAGCATTTAACATATGTAAATAGAAAAGGCGGGAAAATGTTATTACACGGAGGACATGAATATAAAACAAAACGAAAACATAAAAGTGGTTTAATAACAAACAAAGGAAAAACAAATGTAAAGGACTTATCAGAATCAAGGTAAGTCCATAATAATAATATTATATCATCTGCGGACGAAATCCCCCATGACGAGAACCTCGTGAAGGTTGAAAGAGATAGGGCTTAATCTGGCTCACGAGGTTGTCGATATGTGGGATGTGAATGCAGCAGTCATTGTGCCGATAGTCGTTACGGCCATTGGCATAATAGCAAAGAGGTGATGGTGACGGTGGTGTGAGATATAAGGATGAATGAGAATAAATAAGAACTGTTTTGCATGGTTATTCTACGGTGATAATTTGAAAACGCTATTTTTGTATAAAAAATATTAAATAATATTTTATGTTGACTTTGGATACCAATATAATTGAAGAAAAGCCACATCAATGCCAACCTGATTTTACAAAAATATATACAAGAAAAAATACAGCAATGTAAAGATAAATTGGTTTCTCCTCAATTTCCATTAGTGCCAGAAACCTACAAGGCTATGGTGAGTCAATTCAAAGATAAACCGAGTTTGATTCAGAAAATACCGTCATTTCAAAGCATCAAGTCAACTTTATACAGACATAGAAATACAATTGCTGGAATGAAAACACTTAAATGCAAAAATGAGGAAGAATTCCAAGTTCCAGAAGCATATAAGGACTTTCTTTTAGCAGAATATTCATATAACGGCAACCGAATTGTAGTGTTTTGTATTGAAGAAGTCAAAAATATAATCTGTGAGACTCATAATTTCTTATGTGATGTTACCTTTAAAAGCTGCACACAACCATTCACTCAACTTTACTCAATACATGGAGACTTCAGAAGTACTGAAAACAGTACTAACATAATTCCATTGATTTATGCATACATGACTCGCCGTGACAAGGAATCTTATACAATTATTTTCAATTTAATCAAAAGTCAAGTTCCTGGATGGCAACCTACAAAGTTTTCAATTGATTTTGAGAATGCTGCTATGAAGGCCATTAAATCGACATTTCCGTTAGCTACACTCAAAGGATGTCATACACACTTTAAAAAAGCCATATGGAAGAAGGGCCGTGATTTGAAACTGACAACATCTGCAGACATATTCAAATTTCAAGAGGTTGCATTGAATGCCGTATTTCCATTACTGTCCGAGACAGAAATAAAAAGCGTGTGGCTCTACATAACGCGCAGGGATACTACGTATCCTAATATTTTAAAATTCAGGAAATACGTTCAAATACAATGGCTGAAAGATAATTTCATACCAGTTTGGTGCGTTTTTGGGGAAAGTCATCGAACAAAGGCATAGGATGTTTTTCGTCGGCAATGTATTATTTTGCTGGTTCTTAGTGATCATCTACTTTTTGTCTAGGTGCTAAAGGAGAGACCATGCTTAGGGCCAGTTTCTGATTTAAGTGTTTGGAATTAAGAACGTGCCAAAGCATACTTAAATGCCAAAACAATACAGTTTTTAAGGTAAAGTAGAGTTTGAGAAATACCTACTTAAACTCAATTTCATAAATCGGAGTCTATGAACTATAACTAGCACTCGTTAGACACAATAACATTCCCATTATTGACATCATTAACAGATAGCAATCAAATAAAACAACCGACGCATAATAAATTCCTCTATTAAGGGTAGTTTGACCAAAACATCCGCGTATTGGGAGCGACGGCCATCGAGGGTACCTACTGGAACGAATGAGTTACAAAAGCATATGTTTTGAGCCCTAGAGCACACCTTATCATTTACCACATTACGTGAGCAATGATTATAGTAATCTGCTCATGAGGGTACAATAGCCCTGCACTCACTCGTGGAGCCACCACATGCGATATCACGCAAACAGGATGATTCAAATTAGGAGTTGCGATAATGTTTGGTATGCGGTTTGTAAGAAATGTGACACTGTTATTAGAGTTACTGGGTGGGGTATGTTGTGAATTTATTATAGGAATATCACAAGATTGATTGATCATTGCCAAGTATTGTTATTTTTCTAAGTTTTCCTCTCAACGATTTTTAGTCATGATTATTATGACCAGTACCAAAAAGAAACCAAAGTGCAGTACCTTTATTTTCTGTCAGATACCTACACCTTGTTTTACTTTTACAGATTTCCCTTTATGTAGAAAAAACCGGCCAAGTGCGAGTCGGACTCGCGCACGAAGGGTTCCATACCATAATTGCAAAAAACGGCAAAAAAAATCACGTTTGTTGTATGGGAGGCCCCACTTAAATATTTATTTTATTCTGTTTTTAGTATTTGTTGTTGCAGCGGCAACAGGAATACATCATCTGTCAAATTTCAATAGTCTAGCTATCACGGTTCATGAGATACAGCCTGGTGACAGACAGGCAGACAGGCAGACAGACGGACCGCGGAGTCTCAGTAATAGGGTCCCGTTTTTACCCTTTGGGTACGGAACCCTAAAAATAAAACACTTTTTTCAAGTTTAGGTATTGAATTATTATTTTAAAGTGTCTATAAAGGTACACAGGTCCACACATATCAGGGCCGTGCCAAGGACTGATATGTGTGGATAGACCTTCAGACAGGTCGCACCTACCTTACAATTGAATTTACGTCTAAGTTATCTTTTAGTAGGAACATCTTTTTATCAAAAATCGGTCAGCATTTTTATAATACCAGCTAAAAAGAAACATCATGTATTACAATTGTATAAGTTTAATAGAAAATATGACCCCTTCACTGTTCCACATAATTAAGGAGTGCGCGACGGTACAAAGGACTCGATCGCTACATGTTGTTAACTCCGTTTTATTCGTTGGAATCGGTTGACAATGGCGCTCCCCTGTACCCTTTCTTCGGCAATTTGCCGCGCAGCAGTCTCCGGAAGTTAGACCTGCACCCTGGAATTAGGGATCCTTAGGCTCTCCAGGACTCTTATTGTTGTGCTAAGGACTCCGCCCCGCAAGAATTTTGATGCCAGAAGTCAGCACGTGTCACGTTTTGCTTTGATATTACAATATTTTCTATAGTGAGGGAGAGTAAAGGGGTCTTTAAGAAATGCCGTTATTTTTAGAGTATAGTAACTTAAGTTTTTATCAGGGGCGGCCTTTACCGCTGCGAGGCTCTGGGCTGGCGGCAGGTATTTGCGAGGCCCTTGTCGTTTTTACAATATATGAGGCATACGCGAAATGGAAAGCTTATTGTTTTTGTTATTAACTAGCTTCTGCCAGCGGTTTCGCCCGCGGGATTGTCGAAAATTAGCCCAAGGGAACATATTCCCGGGATAAAAAGTATCCTTTGTGATATTCCAGACTGCAATCTATATCTGTGCCAAATTTCATCCAGATCTGTCCCGCTTTTTGAGCGTGAAGAAGTAACAAACATAAAAACACACACACACACTCACAATCTTTTGCCTTTATAATATTAGTGATGTCGTGGTGGCCCAGTATGTCGTGGTGGCCCAGTATGTCGTGGTGGCCCAGTATGTCGTGGTGGCCCAGTATGTCGTGGTGGCCCAGTATGTCGTGGTGGCCCAGTGGCTAAGACCTCGCCTGCCGTGCTTGAGGTCGTGGGTTCAAATCCGGGCAAGTACCAATGTGACTTTTTCAAATTCATATGTACTTTCTAAGTTTATCTTGGACATCACAGGCAACGGTGAAGGAAAACATCGTGAGGAAACCTGGACTTATATACTTAATGTAAGTCTGAAACAGCCAAGTCAGAGGCCTGTGGGGTTCCCAGAGGCGGCTTAATTAACTCTGACACCAGAGGTGGCCACACCTCACACGAAAAGAAGAAGAAGATAATATTAGTGTGTATAATAATACTTTACTATGAAATACATAACTGACTAACTTTATTGTATTGTTTGCTAAGGATAAATTGCAAGCTGTTTGGGTTGTAGCGCGAGGCCCCTGCAAGAGCGAGGCCCCGGGCGATTGCCCTGTTCGCCACCCCCTAAGGCCGCCACTGGTTTTTATTGTGTGCCTGTGCTAACTAAATAGTCCAAAATGTTTCAAGACTTAAAGGTATTTGAATAAAGGCTAAGATCTCGATCAGGTAAGGTACCTAATCATAGTAGAGTTGAACGATGGCACCATATCACTTATAGCGCATCATCGACTATCAATAAAGCCAAATTATCTCGTTGGGTCCTGTTGACCTTGTAACCATGAACTTGCAACCACTGATTACCGAATTACCGACGCATCTCGCCTATACTTACCGCGGCGATTTAAATAATAAATATCTTATCTAAATAACACCCAAGCATTGTTTTGCCCTCGACGATCATACGTAATGACGTATATTATCTCGCATCACTAATAAAATTAGGCTGGCGCGTAATTTGACTTAATTTTGCCAGAATCATGGCTGAATCAGACCCAAATTATTGATATGAGTTGTATTTTCAGAATGAAGAGCTAATAGGGAAAAGCTGATCTTGACTCATAGTCGAAGTCGATATTTTTATTTTACAGGTTTTGGAAAACTTACAGCTAAACAATTTAACACGAATGAGAGTAACAAGAATAAGGCCAAATAAAAGCTTTCACAGGTAGAAGAGAGCTTATAAAAGGTAGACAGTGTTTTATTTTAAGTAAAAACAGTAACATAATCAAAAAGAAAACGAATAGGTACACAACCGAATTGAGAACCTCCTCCTTTTTGAAGTTAGTTAAAAACGTGACTCAAACTGCGTAATTTTAATAAATTAGTTTACGTTATCAAAGAACAGATTACAAAGAGTCCTTTTTAGGGTTCCGAAGTCAACAAGGAACCCTTATAGTTTCGCTCTGTCCGTCTGTCCGTCCGCAGCTTAGCTCAGAGAATCTAAGTACTAGAAAGCTATAATTTGGCATGTATATACATATTAATAATTCCGACAAAGTGGTAACATAAAATAATGAAAAATATTTTTTTTTCGGGTACCTCCCATAGACGTAAAGTGGGGATGTATTATTTTTTTCTCATCTATCCCATGGTGTGGGATATCGTTGGATAGGCCATTTAAAAATATTATGGGTTTGTTAAAATCATTTTTTGATTCAGAGATTCGTTTGCGTAAAATTAAGCTTTAAGTTGCAAATTTATGTTAGAGTCAAGTGTGTGTCCCCCCCTGCCAGCGAAATGGTTGCTCTTGGCTATGTGAAAAAATTCACGGAAGTAGTAAATATAACGAAATTAAAAGGAAAATTATCACGGATAACAAGGCTTTACAAGTTTACGAGTAATAGTCGACCAACTTATAAAATGTACTTGGAACAGTAAAAATTTTGTACAAATGCCATTGAAAAATTACTTAAATAAAGTTGATAGCTGTATAAAATAGAGTAAATATAATGCTTGCGAACCATGTAAAAAAGCTTTTTCACAAAAAAATACTACCGACTTCCAAATAAGAAAACTAGAAAGTGAAAAATAACTTTATTTTTGGAAGTCGGTGTCTTTGGTAGGTACCAAATTTTTAAGTTATGGACACCGACTTCCAAAAATAAAGTTATTTTTCACTTTCTAGTTTTCTTATTTGGAAGTCGGTAGTATTTTTTTGTGAAAAAGCTTTTTATTTTTCACTTTTTAGTTGTACCTACCTAATAGGGAAGTAGTTAAGTAAGTACCTATACCGACAGAATAGATTACCCGAATAACATGAAAAATGAATATAACCGGTGAAATGAGAGATCTGCATACCCCTTTCGAGCATACTGGCGTGATGTTATGTTATGAAATAGTATAAACAATAAACAGACATGCGTTTGCAGCAATCCCGAGAGATTTGCCGTTATTTATTGAAGAGTTCTGTTGTATATCTCCGAAGTTCTTTATCAGATCTTCACCAAATTAAAATGGGACCAATTTCGAAATATAATCTTTCAAACAAAAAAAGAATTTTTAAAATCGGTCCACAATTGACGGAGATATCGGTGAACATACATAAAAAAAAAAAAAAAAAAAAAAAAAAAAAAAAACATACATAATGTCGAACATAGAACCTCCTCCTTTTTTGGTAGTCGGTTAAAAATATACAAAAATGAAATCATAACAGGCTTTACAAATTTACGAGTAATAGTCGACCAACTTATAAAATGTAATTGGCACAGTAAAATTTTTGTACAAATGCCATTGAAAAATAACTTAAATAACGTTGTTAGCTGTGTATAACAGATAGTAAATATATGCTTATGAATCATGTAAACATATACAAAAATAAAATCATAACATCCTTAATAATAATGATTTCTAAATTAATAATGTTTAAGCGAAAAACGCATTGGAGTGGCCGGAGTCGTTGGCAGTACCAGTCCGTAGTAGTCCATACGGCGCATGCGCGCGTAGTCTATTTTGTGTTAGTGCAGAAGTATTTTCGACGTTTTGTAATTAAAACGTAAAAGTAAAGTCAAATTAGATTCGATTTCCAAGCAAATTAATTATTTTCTTTTGTCGATATCCTTCTATAAAGTCTATATTTGACCCGACTTCATCACTAATTGAGTAGCGTAAAACTTTCCAGAGAGAAATAGTGAATACCGCAGATTAGAGGATTCACCTCTAATCTGCGGTATTAGAGGAGATTAGAGGTGAATACATACGATTTTTTTCTTATTCAGAAAGAGAAATAAACAAGGAGCGTGCAAGCGTGCTTCACCGTAGACTATATTATCGCTTACCATCAGGCGAGATAGTGGTCAAACGCGAGAATATAGATTAAAAAAACCGGCCAAGTGCGAGTCGGACTCGCACACGAAGGGTTCCGTACCATTATCGCAAAACACTGCATAAAAATCACGTTTGTTGTATGGGAGCCCCCTTAATTTATTTTATTTTAATTTATTAATTATTATTTTTTGAAGTAAATATACAACTAAATATTCTGTGAATATTTCAAGCGTCTACCTGTTGCCGTTATTAATATCGAGCAAAAAACGGCAAAAATATCACGTTTGTTGTATGGGAGCCCCCCTTAAATATTAATTTTATACTGTTTTTAGTATTTGTTGTTATAGCGGCAACAGGAATACATCATCTGTGAAAATTTCAACTGTCTAACTATCACGGTTCATGAGATACAGCCTGGTGACAGACAGACAGACAGACAGACAGACAGACAGACGGACAGCGAAGTCTCAGTAATAGGGTCCCGTTTTTACCCTTTGGGTACGGAACCCTAAAAAAGAACATCATTCTATGTGGGCCCGTTTTTAGACTTTGTGAGCCGCTGAAACCGTTCTAATGTTCATGTAACAACAACAAAACCCTCTTTTTAGTCCGCATTATTATGCAATTTCGGAACCCTATTACTGCGCGTGGCCCGACACGAACTTGGCCGGTTTTTGTTAATTTTGATATGCTAGTACTGAAAGCATCGATGTCAATGTCCCGGCAGATCGCATTATATGTATCACTCGCTCTTATTAAGTGTGAGTTTCGTCTGTAATTCGTTCCTACCACAGGAGTATGCAATAGACAGGGATTGCGCCGAAAACTAGAAGGAATCCGCAGTCCAATGTTTCTCAGCAATTCGGGCAGCTCGGTTGAATCATTAGCGATTCTAAATAAAAACGCCAAGTCTGCAATTCTTCTACGTTTAGAAAGAGGAAGTATATACATATATTTGATTTCTTATAGTAGGTAAATAGGCATACACACTTATGTACAACATACTTATTGAATTTTTCAGAATTGTCTAAAGTTGCATGAGATTTAATACACATAAGTATTTGTATTCTGGAGTATTGATATGAAAGAAAAAGGGAATCAGTTAAAGAGTGCGGTCGTCAGAACTCAGGATGGAAAGGAGACTGGAAATGTTTAGTGCCGACTCCAAGTAGCATAAGACAACAACAGGAAGATGATGGATTATCTAGAGTTACGTGGTAGGCCATCATTGGGAAACACAGGTGACCTTCTTATTCTCCTTTTCGACTCGATTGATTCAATCTGTATAGCTCTATCATTGACTCGTTTAAAGCCTGAAAGATTCATTCATACACGACGGGATTTGAGTCACCTGACGGGGCTCCATACTGGCATTGTGTTTGTTATAAGTGCAGGATGCCCCATTTTAACAGATTATTTGTAAAGCGGCCAACCCAGCCCGCAATCAGTTAAAAGCTTTCCAGATTGGCCACTGCAGATCGTGTCTAGGGGCTAGATATTCTGCCGGTAATAAATAATGACTCTATGTGTAGTAATGAGACTGAACAACAAATATTCCTAAAGATCGCAAAAACAGAACATTTTAGCATAGATAAAATCATTAGGTACCGACAGTAATATCTTTTTGAATACCTACCAGACCAGCGTAATGACCTAAGAAACATCCCTAGCTGGCTGAAGCTAATGACGACTTTATGAGCGATGTTCACAGAGAGACTATTAATTAATCCGCCATATTAGTTAATTGTCCCCGCCCCGCACCCGCGCCCGCTACGCTCCACTCCCGCTCATAATTGCACCGAAGTATTTCCATTATAATAACTAGTACCTAGAACAATTTTTGCAATCATTAATCGGTAGTGTCAGACTGTTAGCTACTAATTGTGTGAGATGCAATGTTTTGTGTTACTATAATTACAGATAGTGCCTGCCTGGCTAGTAGATTCATTCAGCCGGTCGATTCTGTAACGGTGAATGAGATCATTTCACCTAACTCACCACGGTGAGATTTTTAAAGCAGTACTGTCGCCTTGATAACTTAGATGAATAAAGCTGTCAATCCGTAGCATCAATTGGAATGACGAAAGTTCAGTGGAAAGCGGATGAATAAAAATTTACAGCAAAAGCTACGAGCATACTTAAGCACCAAACGTTTTGGGAATACTTTTATTATACGTACAGCAATGGAGTGGAATTACCTGCCGGAGTCTGTGTTTCCTGATAGCTTGGGAGTCTTGTCAAGAATGAATAGGTTTCTTCTGGGCAAGCGTGCTTCATTGTCGACCACATCATCGCGTACCAGGTGAGATAGTGGTCAAGCGCAAGCCTATAAAAAATAAAAGTAACAAAAAAAGCATGGTCTTGAAGAAATGATATTGTATGCTGTTTTTTTTAGTTAGTCTTAAAATTAAAAGTCCTAGTTCAAGTGCTCTTTCTGTGACCTGAAATTGTTTTACCGAAAGTCTGTGTTCGTGGTATGTAGTGGGGTTATGTGTTTGGACCCGAAAGAGGTACCTTCCTAGTCAACAACTAGAGTGACAGCAGTACGTTACCAGCCCCCCTAGCCAAGTTACACACGTTTCGCATCGATTCTCTTTCATCAATCCGGCTGTTTCATTCAAAGAGCCTGCATAAATGACTTGGTAAATAGGTAGCTGCTTATACCTATCTAGGTATTCTAGAATGTTAAGTAAAAAGTAGGAAGTTATTTGCTTGTGTCCGGTATATAAATTGGAAAGAGTAAGACTATTAAAATTTAATATTAAGTAGATGGCTGTATTATTTTAGATTTCACATGTAAATGGCCGGCGAGGCGAGCGGCGTGCGTGCCGCGGGCGGTAGGCGTGCGGCGGTCCTCTGACCAATGGCAGACCTGCACCGAACACCGAATATTTTCCCTTTTTTCTGCGGCCAGTTACATTAATTGCTCATTTGCATATTTTGACCATTACTCGGCAAATACATGAGATAAATATGTTTTGGTAGGAATGTAACTACCTAATATGCAAGGCTAACCCCCGTAACCCACAATGCGAACTGTTTTAAATCATTATAATGGTAGGAGGTACAGTAACTATAATAAAGTTATACGTAAGTAGGTAATGTTACTTCTTACTGATGCAATTGTTTTTATTTTTTTGCGTTTTGATATTCTCATGCCTACTGCGCTACCACGGGGAGATAGCGCAGTTATGTAAACCACCACGTACACACTACACACACCACTAAAACTCCACGTTGTCCTCCTGTTCTGCTTATGGCGGGAACACGGGCACCCGTTAGCACTCACTGCGAACCCGCCGGACCCTCCTCTGCACGCACATTGCTCGCAGTGACCACCCCAGACGACCCCGTGTATGCCACCCTTGATCCCCCTGTGACGAGTCAGGTCTTTGGCCCCGCCACCTACCACTTTTCAGCCACAGGGGATAGGGACCTCCCCTGCGGCCCACCGCGTCCGCCATCAGACGCTGGTGACCCCATCCAGGCCGTGAAAGGTAGGGAAAACAGCGCACCGCAATACCGGTACTCCTCTTCCGCCGCGGCCTCCAACCCTCAGTCGCGATATATGGTATGGGAGCTTGGACGCTCCACACAACATCGCGCCCCAGTTGCGATGTCGCCTTTGTTTCCAAGCGGCACCGCAACCTACATGTTGGCCGCTACTCGGCAAAAGCCCTGATGAGCGGCCCCTGCTCGGGTTTCGCTTCAACGTGGGTAACCAAGCCACGGCTACTGAGCACCCCCGTTCCCCGCCTCGACAATTCGAGAACCCACCGGGGGGTACTGAGGTACCCTAGGTACCTATTGATGTCTACTATCGTATATCGTGAATTCGTAAAACATAGGTGGATAGGCAGGTTTTATTAAAGAATAGGTGCTAGCAATCTACATTGCAAGTTGCCCTTGAAGTCGTCATCACCTGCCGGCTGCCGAGCAAGGGGTTTTAAGTTCGCTGGTCGGTCTTAAAATTCAAAAAAGTGGATCTTAAAATGATCATAGACAAAGCAAAGATTACGTTAAATTCTTACTCGTACCCAAGTAACCCACTCCCATCACAATCAGTGTTTACAATCCAAATAGTAGACTAGACGATAACTTTTACCTAGGAAAAACGGTCCGTAGATCTAAATTAGAGAAGAAATCCGACTCAGCTCGGCAGCGTTCGGGAAGTTGGGCGGTATCTTCTATCGTCACCATCCTCGCTATCTGTCGTAACCAGCATTTGCTGTTTTTCCAGGGCAAGCGTTTTTCAGTCGGAAGCTTCAATCATGTTACTGTAGTTGCGTTAGTTGTTGCTTTCTTAATGAATTAATAACTTCTTTATATTGTTTGTGGCTTACTCTTTAAGTTAGTAATAGCCCAAATGCCCCAAGGTATATATTTATTTATTTATATCCTTCGAAGTAGACACGTCACTCTGTGAGAACTTTGTTTTACAATTTGTGTCTGTTGCGACATGACTTTATAAAATATAAATAAAGCTCTATTTATATCTATATTTATTTAAAGTAATACAAATATTCTTTCGTAAGCAGTTTCGTATAACGTATGTGTCAAAAGTTACAAACGTAATGTTATATAAAATGTTTGGCCATTTAAATGTTAAACTAGAACTAATATCTACTTTAAAATATTTCTTAATTACAATCACAGTCTTTGCAAAAAATATTAGTCTTTAATTGGACCTATTTTACCTAAGGTTTAAGTGTACCTAACTACAGTCAATCAGTCATATTTATTGAACATAGGAACTAGATACAGGTTAATAATTTGTGTTATAGCAATACAATGTCATAACATAAAAAAAAAGTCCAAGTGCGAGTTGGACTCGCGCACGAAGGGTTCCGTACCATTATCGCAAAAAATGGACAAAAAAATCACGTTTGTTGTATGGGAGCCCCACTTAAGGGTACACTAGTCGACGGCACGAACTATTTTGTGCGCTGGTTTAAAATGCACGCTATATCAAACGACAACACGTGCGGAACAGATAGATGCTGTTATGAGCAGTAAGAAGCTAGTTCGCGTACGAATACACACTTTTGCAAATTTGTAGCGAAATGGATGATGATTTAGAACGAAAACGAGCGCGCGAAGTTTTATAAACAGACCTTTGGGAGTCTGGATATCATGGAAAAACGACTAAACGTATCTGTTCAAAATAAAATTATTTACATTGTTGAACTACTAATCTATTCCTGTATGGAGGCCGTTTTTCAATTTTCTTTCTTCTTATGGTACTTATTTGCGCCCAAAAATGCGTTAAAATTAGTGTTGAAATATGGAACTTTCGAAGCTCATAACTTTCAAGTAAATATTTTTTTTACTTTTTTGCTTCCATACAGGGCTAGATAATGATGAGACTAATTGATATAATTTTTTATATTGAACTTACACCGTCAAACAGTGGAGTAAAAGCCAGACTACGTTTGTATGGAAGAATTTTCGACTAGTGTACCCTTAAATATTAATTTTATTCTGTCTGTGCAACAGAAATACATCATCTGTGAAAATTTCAACTGCCTAGCTATCACAGTTCATGAGATACAGCCTGGTGACAGACGGACAAATGGACAGATGGATCGTGGAGTCTTAGTAATAGGGTCCCGTTTTTCCCTTTGGGTACGGAACCCTAAAAATGAGCTAGATTATAAAAACGACTATCTTTTAAAATCAATGGTAAATTAGTACCTAATCAAAAAGGTATCTCAAAGAATGATAAAGTGACGTATAAAATGCCACATGCTCCGGCAACTCTGACTGGGGTGTCCCCTGTCCGTATGGGGTGTGACAAGTCTCTATATTTTTCCATCGCAATTTTAGGTGGTGTTAGGTTGAGAAGTCCTAATGCCTCTTTCAAGAAAGGAGTGCCTCCTAAGAGAAAGAGAGCGTGGAATAATTTCTGTGTGGCTACCTACCCTTAAAAAATCTTTTGAGTTTCATCAATGGAGCAGGTTACACTAATCTTACCCGTCTCTTTAGAACATACCAAATATGCTCAATTGGATTGAGGTCAGGGCTTCAAGCTGGCCAATCTAAACGACGGATCCCAACTTCTTACATGTACCTATGCTTCCACGTCACCAGAACGGTACGGGCGAACATTGTCGTCCATAAAAATGGAATCTTCCCCAAGTGCAGTCAATGCGGGTTGTGCATATGGAATTAGGACTTTATGTACCGGTGTGCATTTAATGTTCCATTTTCTATAAAAACTAGCTCCCTAACTCCGTACGCTCCGTCGAATTAATTGCTGCCCAATTAAGCTTTTTCCATTACCAATATTTTGACGTAGAATAGAATAGATTATACTTTATTGTACACCAAAAACGACGTAGAAACGTCGACGACGACGAGGACGTAGAATTGATTGAAAAGAATGAACGAAAGCGGAAGAATCGAGATAAAACTTCACTATTGGTATTGTGTAATGAAATTATGTCCTAATGATTTGGAAATAAATTATTCGAGTTTGATGAAACATAACGCAGTAGATGAACTTCAACTCAAAGGAGGATGTTTGTACTCTTTGCAAATTAGTTTCACAATACCGAAAAAGTTGAAAGAAATTATTCTAATTCTTTAAAGGAATCGACTTGTTTGCTTTGCAGAATTCACTTACGCAATTAGGCTGCGGGTCTTATTTTGACCGAACCGGTCTCTTGATACCGTTGCCAAGTCCTCTGGACAGTTGAATGACTCACATTTAGCTGCTGAGACATGTAAGTTTGCGAACAAGCTTCTTAAAGTAGGGCTATAATTTTACCGGCCCGTATCGCTTTAGCACTCATATTAAAAAGTGGTATTTAATGTAAAAAGAAAGATTAAATTGGTTAATTTGCAGAAAATATCCAAAAAGTTTTAAAATTTTAGTAATCAGTAAAAATAATCGTTTCAGTAATGCGCACCATTAGTAAAGCAATTTTACATTTTTTTTTTATATTTGTTCCTAGCGGAACAGGCTAAGGTCTGAGACCATGCTGCCTAGTCATCAGTTAGTATTTTATACTTAAGTATGCATTAGAATGCGGATGTAACATATTCTAATGTTTTTTGGAGTATTTGGCAGCAAATTGTATCGAATCAGGCTTCCCAGTAAGCTTTGCTTTGTAGTCAACACTACAATAAAATTCTCCGCTCCACTATCCCGAGATCACTTCTGTCAATGATTTCCACATATTGACCATTTGCATAGACAGTTGAGACACAAAACTACACCAATTTTATATCACAATAACCACTAGGAATCAATCTGCAAATAAAATTAACAGCCGCTGAACTTCACCCGAAAAGTCCCGCCAAAAACTCTCAGCAATTTTACATTAATACACAATAATCTTTTTTCTTTTTTTAATTTCAAAATTAGAATTTGGAACGTAAAAAACCATGCCAGGATGCTTCAAATAACATGGCAATACATCGTGAAATTAATAAAACCTCTTTCTAGTTCTTCTTCATTGAAGTAGAAAAAAAAAATTAAGTGCCCGTTTTTTTGCAAAAGAGTTTTATTAGCAAAACGTTTTCTGATAACGATTGCTCAATTTATTTCTCAGCCCGCCATTTCATAAAATTGTCGTACGATTTTAGATATCGTTGTTTTGATTTAGGTGGTAAAAGGCTTTCCACTACTGCAGTTAATCTCTTCTCTTATGAAATCAGTCGTTAAATCCATATTTGAATCAGATGAACTCATTTTGTTAATACAAATCTCTGCTATACGGAAGTTTAAACAAAACTCTACAACTCATGGTAAATATTTTGCCCAAATCTATGTTATTTTAAAGAAATAGTTGAAAGTAAATTATAATAAAGAAATTAAAAAAAAAAATCTTTTTCCGCCCGTTTGTGTGCATGATGTATTAAATAAATAATTAATACTTAACTTTATGTTATTTCAATTTTACATTGCGCTGTAATTGAGTGGCTGTATAGAAAGTTGGAACATAGTTCAATAGAAATGTGAAAAAAACTTTTTTACAAAAAAAATACTAACGACTTCCAAATAAGAAAATTACAAAGTGAAAAATAATAAAGACTTGGTAGGTATAGGTACCAATTTTTTGAGTTATAGACACCGACTTCCTAAACTAAATTTAGTTTTTTTTTATAAAAAAGATTTTTTAATTTTCTCTTTTTAGTTGTACCTACCTAATAGGCAAGTAAGTAGTTAAGTCAGGTACCTATAATGCCAGAATAGATTACCCGAATATCATGAAACTGAACATAACCGGCGAATCGGTCCACAATTGACGGAGATATCGGCGAATATGCACAAAAAAAAAGAATACATGAAATCGAAAATAGAATTAGAACCTCCTCCTTTTTGGTAAGTCGGTTAAAAATAGAAGTATTTAGTTTTTTTATAATTTGACAGCTGTCAGTTGAAAACGATTGGCTGAAAAGTATTACTTTCAAACCGCTCCTCAAAAAACTTCAGACCTCCCCCCGGTGGGTTCCCGCATTGTCGAGGCGAGGGGGCTCAGTAGCCGTGGCTTGATCACCCATGGTGAAGCGAAGAGGAACTGGAGGAGAGCCCGCTTGACAGGGCTTATGCCGATTAAGCCGACGACATAACGGTGACTCTACTAGTTGGTTGCGGTGCCGCTTGGTCACAGGCGACATCGCAACTGAGGCGGGCCGCGATGTCTTATGGACCGTCCGAGGTCCCATAGGATATCGCGGCTGAGGGTTGGAGGCCGCGGCGGGAGAGGAGTGCCGGTATAGCGTTGACCGCTCTCCCTATCCCCTGCGGCCGAAAAATGGTAGGTGGCGGGGCCATTGACCTTGACCCTTCACAGGGTGCCATACGCGCGGTCGTCTGGCGCCCATGTGCTGGTTTGGTCCCTGGGGTGGTCACGGCGTACAATGTGTTCTGGTGCACCGGTGATGGGGGTACTCCCCAGATGAGGATCCGGTGACGGACAGCCGCGGCGGGTTCGCGGTGAGTGCTAACGCGTGCCCGTGTTCCCGCCATAAGCGGCACAGGTGGACAGCGTGGAGTTTTAGTGGGTTAGAGTCCCATATAACTGCACTATCTCCCAGTGGTAGTGCAGTATGCATGAGCATTTCCCCAATCAAAAAAAATTATAAATAGGCAACTTCAGACCTACTTTCCAAGTATGAGTAATGAAAAGCACCACCACCATACCCATTATATAACAGTAATCTTTGATGAAAAGTACTGTGACTATTGTAGTACCGACTGAGTTTGTAGATGGTACATACGATTAACCAATCAGACCGCAATGGTTGGAATGTAGACAAAATGTAAACATTATTTTGGTATTCACTGCGAGCTCAGTCGTGATACGCAATCTATTATATATTAGTCTATCTATGGTGATATGCACCTCAACTTGTGTACTTGTACGTAGACATCTTAGATGAAGTAGGTATAGATTAAGCACTGGCGTGGCCGCACATGAGACAGCAATAGTTAGTTCTGGTGTTACAACAAGAACAAGAACACTACAACCCACTATCGCACTGACACTTATTATCTATAAATAACCCAAATTCCTTGTCTCAATTAACACATAATACCACGAAATCATAGAAAATCAAACAAAACCGAGTATGTTTGTCAAACCTGCCATTGTATTAGAGTTTGACAAACGACAGAAACCGGCCACGGTAACAAAGACAAAAAATAATCTTTTGTCCTTATCATTTACATGGAGCTGCCAATTCATCCAAGTGGCAACACTGGTAGTACAAACATTGTTTACATTGCGGTCCGAGTTATTTTTTACGGAAAAGTGATCATTTCGCTTTAAAGGCCCTTACAATTTACTTCAGTGTGCAAACCAATATTGCAGCAAGCCATACTATCATTATCTACGAGAGCTGCTACCGCTACTGGGAGTAAATACAACTGCAAGTACTGCTTTATTTTACATCTTTAAAAATACAAGTTGTCTAAGTACCCACTTATAGATTAATTTTTGTCTGTCAACTTCAAAAGACAGCTGTCATTCAAATACTGACACTAGCTGTCCGACACCTGTCAAATAAAAAGGGTTGCCAGCTTAACGAAATCTTCCTTAAATTGGGGTGAAGGAGTTCTTTGAGGATTTATTATTTTTGATTACACCATGCCTCGAAAAACTCGCTCGCCACTACCAAACACATCCAAAACGCAAACTGAATCGCAGACGGAACTTGATGTAACTGAAATCGGTGACTGCACATCTAAAAGTGCTAATACTCGAAAGATTCGTTTCCGATTAGAGGAAAGGAAGAAGAGGAGAAAGAAGATGATGAGGTGTGCTGCGAATCGACCCAGTTTGAAGATCTGAAGTCTACGATCGAGTCATGGAAGTCCGACCAGGATAATATTCTGAAGAAGCTAGTCGCTGATGTGGCTGAATTGAAGCTGCAGAACCAGAGCATCAAGGACTCAAATGCTGAGATTGTAAAGGCGATGAAATTCATGAACCAAGAGTACGAGGACATGAAAAAGAAAGTAGAGGAGTTTGAACGGGAGAAAAAGAACCTGCACGAATGTATTCTCGGACTGGAGAATAGAATCAAGGATGCCCAGTATATGTCGCGTACCGCCAGCGTAGAAATAAGGAATATCCCAGCCAATGATAAGGATACTCCATCTGACTTGTTGTCTGTAGTTACTAAAATCAGCACGGCCGTGAATGTTAAAATTGGATTGAACGACTTACGAGACGTGTATCGCATACCCGGCAAGAAGGGCACGAATAGGGGCATTGTCGCCGAGCTCGCTACAGTCAACATGAAGTCAAGTTTGCTTTCTGCGGTAAAGAACTACAATAAGAAGCAAGACTTGGAAAGTAAACTAAACACGGAGATTATAGGTGTACCGGGGAAACGACAGCCTGTTTACGTTGCTGAATTCTTGCCTCCATCCACGAGGCAGACTTTTTATGCTGCACGAAACTTCGCCAAGAACCATAAGTATAATTTCTGCTGGGTGGCAAATGGCAATGTTCTTATTCGGAAAGAAGTGGGTGCCAAACATATACACATTAAATCTGAAAAGTGCCTACTAAAGTTACAACCTCTGCTTTGACTGTGTAATTTTAATTATTGTTTTTATTATTTCCTATGTTTAACTGGGAGAGTAAAGGTTGGCATGCCCAAGGTTTTATTTTCTAATTTTCGAAATTCCATATGTTTAGTTTTTATTGTTGGGGTATTATGTAAAGCGTATCACACAAATTCCGCACTCAAACTCACATACACACACATTTATTCTTGCATATTCTTGTCTAAACTGAAAATTACCGACTTCCACCCGTATCTACACATATCTCTATTCCAGTTTATGGTTTATTATCATTCCGTCTCTATTCTTTTGGTGTCCCACTTTTTACACTTTTGTTATCTACAACATATTTTAAACAACGTTTCTGTTATTCTCGTACTTATAACAAATGGCTAATCTGGATTTTATTAATAGTGAGTTAGACTCGCTAAATGTGTCGAAACCGTTTAAGTGTCAACCTGAGAGCTGCTTGCAGTTCATAGAAGACCCAACTAAAGGATTAAAAATTTTACACTTAAATATACGAAGCATCTCAAAGAATTTCGATGAGGTTGCGGTGCTTATGCAGTTAATGGGTTTCCACTGTGACGTGCTCGTACTCTCAGAGTGTTGGTTAAGCAAACTTTCACATTTACCGACCTTGGATGGTTATACATCTTATTTAACTAAAAACATATATAATCAAAATGATGGCTGTGCAATTTATGTTAAATCTTCCCTCGGGGCTGAAGTAAGGGAACCACATTTTGTAGACGCAAACTGTCTTGTTTGTTACGTGGATGACATTACAATAGTGGCTATTTATCGGTCCCCTTCCTTTAAGAATATAAATAATTTCATTGATAGTCTCGATAAAGTACTCAAAATATCTTCTCCTACCGTGGTCCTGATCGGTGATATCAATATTGATATCAAAGCTGATAATAATGACAGTCATTCAGATGAGTATCTAACTTGTGCTGCTTCAAACGGACTTCTCCCTGCCCATTTTTTTCCAACACGGCTCACAAACTGTTTGGATCATATTTTACTAAAAACAAACAAATCCGCCACATCATTTGTTATCGAATCGTCCATTACAGATCACGAACCGCTCCTATTATATCTTTAAAGCGGGAATGCCAACAAGATTGTAACACGCACTAGTTTAAAAATTGACTATGACTCCGCCATTGAGAATATCAAAAGCCATGACTGGTCCCCCGTGCTGTCACTCAGGGATCCTGATGAAGCCGCAAATACATTAGTTGACAATCTTTCGTCCATTGTACTAAAGCACACGTACCAATTTACTGTCCCTAGGAGTAAACGTACTCTCAAGCCCTGGATTACGCCGGGTCTACTGCGCTGTATGCGTCACCGTGACCGCATGCATGCCAAACTCGGCAAGTCCGGAGACAATCAATTATTAAAGATCTCGTACACCCGATATCGAAATTTTTGTAATTCACTCTTGAGAAAACTAAAATGCTCGTATGAAAAAGAACAGTTTAACAAGGCAAAAAATAATATTAAGGCTACCTGGGATGTCATTAAGAAGGTCTCAGACCTGCAGAGTAGTCGTCTACCCTCTTATGACCTTTTGCAATTGTCAGATTCCCCAAAATCCTCGTTAAATCGCGTCAATATTTTTTTTGTGAATGTCGGCAGTAATTTGGCTTCCAAAATTATACCACCCCCACGAAGCCTAAATTTGTGGCTAACTCTAGTTTGTGTGGTTCAATGGTTCTCCTTGAAGTGACTGAAGAAGATGTTGATTCCATTATTTTGGGTTTGAGGTCTGATTGTGCAACTGGCGTGGACTGTATACCGTCTAAAATAATAAAAGCCTCGCGGTGTGTTTTGGTTCCGATTATCACACATGTCTGTAATATGTCGATTGGTGCTGGTGTCTTCCCAAAGGCTTTTAAAAAAGCAGTGGTTCACCCCATTTATAAGTCTGGGCGCAGAGATGATGTGAATAACTACCATCCAATTTCGATTTTAACAGCTATGTCAAAGATCTTGGAACGCGTACTCAACAAAAATCTGACAAGTTTTCTCAGTGCAAACAATATCCTAGCTGATAACCAATACGGATTCAAAACTGGAGTAAGTACCGAAGACGCAGTTATGGCTTTATCTGATCACGTAGCTAGGTCGCTTGACAGAAAATACAAGTGCTTGGGAATTTTCCTTGACCTGTCAAAGGCATTTGATACAGTCTCTGCCCCAGCCTTATTAAAAAAAATGGAAAACATTGGTATCCGAGGTCACCCCTTGAAAATCTTTGAGGACTACCTCAGTGGTCGGACCCAAAGGATTAAAATCGGCTCACATGAAAGTGATGACCTCTCCATCACGTACGGTGTTCCTCAGGGTAGCATCCTGGGGCCTACCCTATTCCTCATTTATATAAATGAACTATGCCAACTGCCTCTAAAAAATTGTCGGATATTTACGTATGCCGATGATACCGCCCTCGTAATAGATGGTTCTGACTGGCCCAACACATATAAGAATGCCGAAACTGCGCTTTCCAACGTTATGAATTGGTTAGCAGACAATCTGCTAACTTTAAACGTCGAGAAAACGGTGTACATACCCTTTGCCATTAGGTCAAATCTGGGTCCGCCAAATTCTCTTACCCTACAAGCGCACACTTGTATGTGCCCAACGCAGTGCAACTGCCTATTGCTCACTAAGTCTTCTGGTGTAAGGTACCTGGGAGTTATCATGGATCGGCATCTAAATTGGCACTCGCAAATAGAGAAAGTCGCGTCTCGCGTACGTAAGCTGATTTATGTTTTTAAGAAGCTTAGAAATTCTGCTGACCATGATATCCTCAAATTAGTATATCTTGCTTTGTGTCAGTCCGTCCTCTCATACTGCTTGCCTGTATGGGGAGGTGCTTCTAAAACCGTCTTCATTCACCTAGAGTGGGCGCAGCGAGCCATCCTGAAGGTAATGCTCTTTCGTCCGCGACGGTATCCCACTGCGCAGCTCTATGCTGACTGCAAGGTACTCACAGCCAGGCAACTTTATGTGCTCCTTTCAACTCTACGCAAGCACTCGGCTCGTCCTAATGCGGAGCCGGCGGGCAGACACAGGCATAACGTTTTTCCCTTTACAAGCCATAAAACTGCCTTTGCTGAACGACAGTTCTATGTGAAAAGCGTAAAATTATATAACTCCCTAAATAAAAAGTTAAAGTTCTTTTCGTACACTAAATCCCAATGTAAGAAAGTAATTACAGATTATCTTCAAACACTTACATTTAATTTCACTGAGGATCTTCTGCTGGGTAACTTACAGTGATATCTAGATAATGAAACCTAACTTTGGATACACACTTTACACATACACACACACACTCACACACATATACTCGTACCTTAGAAACGCTGAACCATATTATTAAATTATATTTTATTATTGGCTTATTAATTATAAAAATATTATGAGCAACTATTTATGAATTATTATTGTAATGATATTTTAAATTCTCTGATGTTATAATTTTTTTTTTCTCACTTTTGTATTACTTACTTTAAAATGATAAAATTACTGTTTTTATACATGTTTTAAGGCTCTGTTGCTACAGAGGATCACTGACTCCTAAGTCACAGGAATATACACCTAGTTTAGGAGTCAGAGTATCTAAAAATGACCTAATGTTTAAAGCTTTTTATATTTATTAACTAATATGTAATAATGTTTGTAAGACAGGCTTTTTGGTGAAATAAATTAAATTATTATAATTAGCCATCTCGCTCTATCAATCAAGGTCATTTTAAGGCTTAATCTATACCTACTTTATATAAGGTAGACATAGTATGGTGTACGGTGGTTGTATGGTGTTCTTGCTAATTGTTTTTACGACATAAAAAAAATTAATATGTAGATAAATGATAAATACATGAACAACTAAAACCTTTAAAAGAGTAAGTGCTATAATTTTTTTTTGTGTATAATGTGTAGGTATTGGATATGAAAATACACACGGGCGAGTTCCCCCTATTTAATCATTTTATTTACATCGCTATGCCCGCTAAAATACCAAGACAGGTTTTTACAGGATTGTAGTCAAAGACTTTAACATAATTATCTAAGTTTGCGAACTCTGCCAGTAAGGCCATTAAAATGAGATTTAAATTAAGATTCTTATCTATGAGTATTCGTTATCATCCGAAGAGGATATAGGTGCACAGTGGCATGAAACTTGAGTTTGTAAATTGCATGTGTGAGCTTTAAGTGATATTGGTGGGTTTGATGGCTAACAGAACAGATCAATCAAATTTAGAGATCGAAGACTTACTTAAGATCCTAAGGCCCCTAGCTGGGGCAGAGGGCTTCTACAGTAGTCCTCCATCGAGACCGGTCTTGAGCTTCACGCTTCACCCCGCTCCATGTCATTCCAATACTCGTCGCTTCAGCCAATACGGTGCGTCGCCATGTTTGACGGGGACGGGCTCGCTTCCTTTTTCCTTGAGGATTCCAATCCAAGGCTTGTTTAGGAATGTGATCGGAATCTCTCCGGAGCATGTGACCAATCTAACACCATTTACGCCGCTTGATCTGGCGGTCGATCGGGGTCTCGTGGCATCTCTCTACATTAGAGATGATCTCAGGCCAGTAAATTCCGAGGATGCGACGAAGACATCGGTTGACGAAGACCTGGATTTGGCGTGAGATGTCCTTTGTTACCTTCCACGTTTTGCACCCGTAGAGCAGCACGGATTTGACATTGGACCCGAAGATTTTTAGTTTAACCCTTCGGGTCAGTTTCCGTGATTGCCACACAGGTCTCAGCTGTGCGAAGGTAGCTCGCGCTTTGGCGATCCCTGAAGTGATATCCTCTTCAGTTCCTCCAGTCTCTGACACGACGCTCCCGAGGTACGTGAATTTGTGGACGCGTTCCACAACCTCTGTGCCGATTAATATCGGGAAGAATTCTTCACACCTGTACGCATCTCCTGGGTCTTCCGGATCGCAGGTCGTTCAGTTTAGATTGCATGTCGGCGTGTGTATGACTCAGCAGGCAAAGATCATCAGCATAGTCCAGGTCTTCCAAGACGTTGGTCAATCCCCACTCAATCCCACGACGCCCTGCTATCGTAAATGCGCAACATGATTCCGTCGAGGACGATTATAAAAAGGAGGGGTCAAAGATGACAGCCCTGGCGGACTCCAACTTGCACTGCGATGTCCTCCGAAATTAGGCCTTCATGAGTCACCTTGCAGGCATATTTCCTATAAAAATGCTCTCCAATAGGCGGACTATTTTTGGCGGCACTCCAATGTCCAACAGGCGGGACCAGATACAGGACCACTTCAACGTATCAAAGGCCTTTTCGAAGTCGACAAAAGTAAGATAAATTTCCCTTTGCCATTCAGTTGCCTGCTCGAGAATGATACGAAGAGTGTTGATCTGGTCCGTGCATGAGCGGCTCTTACGGAAACCCGCCTGCTCCCCGCGCAGAAGAGGTTCAACGGCCTTCGACAGCCTCAAGTAATATCTTACAGAAGACCTTAGAGGGAGTCGACAGCAACGTGATGCCTCTCCAGTTATCGCAACTACTGAGATCAAGAATACCTTTCTTGGGCACGGTAATTAAAAGGCCCTTGTTCCAGTCGTCCGGGAGTTCTTCAGCGGTCCATATCCTTTCAATTAAAGGCGTCAGCACATCGACGGCGGAGGCTAAGTCGGCTTGTAACATTTCCGCAGTTATCAGGTCGAGTCCAGCAACCTAATTGGTTAAGTGAATTCTGCAAAGGAAACAAGTCGATTCTTTCAAAGAATCAGAATCATTTCTTTCAACTTTATCGGTATTTCGCAATATACTAATATACTAATTTGTAAAGCTAGCGTTAGCTTTCTAAATCCTCCTTTGAGTTGAACACAGACTACTTAGAGATACTACGGAGTTGAAGATATATGTCATTTGCATTACACAATATAAATAGTGAAGTTTTATCTCGATTCTTCCGCTTTCATTCATTCTTTTACAATCAATTCTACGTCAAAATATTGGTAATGAAAGGAGCATAACCTTTCCGTTTCAGAGTGTATTATGCAATACGAAAAGTCGTTTTTGGGAAGGTTCCAACTTGTTTGCTTTGCAGAATTCACTTACGCAATTAGGCTGCAGATGCTTTGCCTGCCTTCAAAGAGAGAATTGCTTCAGTCACTTCAGAGGCTGATGGTGGTTCCGTATCGATGTCGAGAGGTCGAGGTGGTGTAGAACCTACCTGCAGCGCGTCAGGCGTCAGAGATGATGACAATCGGAAGACCTCCTCAAAGTGCTGGCGCCATCGCTGCAGCCGCCCTTCCGACGTCACAATAAGCTGTCTGTCTTTGGATTTAAGCGGCTTCTTCTTCTTACCTGCACAGGTCTTCGTGGCTTTATAAAGCTCTTTCAAGTTGCCGGAGTTCCCAGCGTGTTGAGCACGATCAGCAATATGCCCAACGCCTTCTGTCTGCACACTTACTGCGATAAATCGCCTTGCGCTTCTGGCGGTATTGAGCATTGAGGTCGGCTCGTTTGGCATCATCACGCGTCTCAAGCAGTTTAAGGTGTAACTTCCTTCTATCCTCAATGAGGCTCCACGTGTGAGTGACATCCAGTCCTCGCGTGCATGTGTTGACTTATGCCCAAGGACCACGGAGCTGGTCGAAGAGATCGAAGCGTCTAGCCAATAATTTTATATTTGACATAATCACGCCTGTGTGAAGTTTCTTAATTAAGGTGGAACCACACTAATGTGGCGTGGCGTGTCGTGGTGCATACTGTTGTGTCAGTGAGTGTGCATACTAAGCTGGCGTGTCGTGGCACGCTCTGGCGCTATTTCTGAACAGTCTATAATTATCAAACCTTTGCAATGAACAGACGTACTATAATGTTTACTTTGGAAATCCAAAGGATGATGATTTCGATGAAGACCTTCAGTTTCAGGCACGTGCCATGTTAACTCTCCACCATCTTTGATTGACTGGTAGAGAATGCTTCAGGCTTTAAGTCCGGGTCCGCCTATGTACCTTTATGTTGCATGAACTTTTAATAAATATATAAATTTCTGCTAGCAATGAAACTTCTTGAGAGCAAAAACGTTACGTTAAGTTATACTTTTATTATGCGTACAGCTAAGGAGTGGCATTCTCTGCCGGAGTCTACGTTTCACGATAGCTACAATCTAGGGGTATTTAAGTGAAGAGTGAATGGGTTATTTCTAGGCAAGCGTGTTTCACTGTCGACCACATCATCGCTTACCATCAGGTGAGATAGTGGTCAAGCGTGAAACTATACTATATAAAAAAAACGTTGCGTATCTGTTTTGACACCAAGAAGCACACTCCTTCCCTTTCATTTTGAGAACAGGCACAGTATTCATTGCATGTTCTACGCTGTCAGATTTGACCATTTGAAGCAATGAATACAAGGACCTTTAACAATACACAACTCACATAATTACGGTGGTGATGAAATGATCCGTAAATTGTCTTTGAGATGGTGTCAATTTCATTAATATACGCCCGGCGGCGGTTCTGGCGCGATTGTCGTGTTTTTGTCCGTGTTAGACATAACTTTACAAATTAATTACACTATGTTATAAGATTGAACTCAAAATTTTCTTAGATCATATAATTAAGAAAATGGTCTTATTTATCATATTCTTTTTCAAAAAAATGACGACTAGCCGTTTAGACGTTATACTTCCTAGACTTTGTGTCATACAAAACTTTAGTATCGTAGGATTGTTTTTATTTGTATTTATATTTTACTCTAGAAGAACCGCCATATTCAACTATGGCGGCTTTTCTAGAGGAACTAATTTATTTATTTTTGTATTGTCTATAGGCTTGCGCTTGACCACTATCTCACTATCTTTCTTTCTTTACGATTTATTTCTCTCTGATGTGGCCCCAGTGTGGACACACATTACCGACATTGCATTGCAGAGTGTAATGGCAACACAAAATGTCATTGTCAAATTTGGTTGCGTCATGATGACATGTGATTTAAATGCCGCGCTCCGAGTCACGTCAAAGTCGCAATTAGCGCGTCAAGAAATCGATTAGGTTCTCGTTCTCGGTTATAGATGGTTCTCGCCAAACTTCTTGGGCGCCCTGAAGTTGGCTACAATGGCTGCGCAGTACTATATCTCATAACAAAACAGCACCGTTTCGTGCCTAGCACATCGGAAAGCCAACTTCAGGGCGGCCGTGGCCCAGAAGTTTGAACGGCTTTTGACGCGGTTAGCGATTTTGACGTGTCTCGGAACGTGGCTGTGGATATGACATGATTTTTGACATGACATTGACATAAATTGCTGATATTCATTCATGTTCTGCTGGTCTTGCTTGGCCTGGATTAAATGAAATGAAACTCAAATAATTTGCTAATACTTTTTACAATAGGTGTAAGTGTTTATATAATAAATTTTCAGCCGTCACAGGGAGCTGTGAGTCGGCGAAACTGGTTCATTTAAAAGAACGATACTTTTAAAGTTTCAATTATTTGTGGCCCCGTATTAAAACCCCAAAAGGTGAGTAATTAATATTATTCTAATTAAATCAATTCTTAAATATGCATTTCAGTTCATTATTATTCTGGAAGACTAAGATAAAACTATTTATTCGGGTTTCGTTTCGACAATAAAGATTATTTTCTCCATTTTCAGATGCAACTCACATCAGACCCAAGACGTGCTGATAGGGAACGTCGGTTCAAACCTCCGCCACCAACTTCAGCACCAGCTGAGGACCTCACGACAGATTACATGAATATCTTAGGTACTAACACATTCTTCTATTATCAGGTATCTACCAACTGCCTTGACCTACATTACTTTATTGTTAAACAAATAATTCCAGGTATGGTGTTCTCAATGTGCGGTCTTATGATGCGTCTCAAATGGTGCGCTTGGACTGCTGTCTTCTGTTCCAGTATTAGTTTTGCTAATTCCAGAGTCTCTGATGACACTAAACAGGTTAGTGAGAAACTTTATTGGGTATCAATTAATGCAGAAGTCAAATTGATGTAATATTATATTATTTACTCCATGTCCTGGCACAAGTAATCTAATCTACAAATTTTATTTTACCGGTCTGTGTAAAATGTTAAAGAGTGCTACTCACTTCAGCATGTCAAATAAATCTGTGATAATAAGCCAAACGCATATCTCTTCAGAGACTGATTTATTTGTTTTAACATGTTCTGGTGCATGGAACTGAATAGTAAACATTTAGTTGATACACAACACAACAGCGACAAACAATAAAAGAAACACATTACCCTCCTTCGGCAGTCGGGTAAAAATAGCAAAATAAAGTACAATCACAAATTGCATACCGAAGGAGTGATGTTCATGCCTCACAATGCCCATATAAAAGCACAGAATATTGCATTCAGATAGATTTAAAGTCTTTAATCACAAACCTTACTGCGTGAGCGCTGATTGGAGAAAAAGGGCCTTGGACCGATTCACAACTGCTTTCCGTTTTCCGCGTCAGGGATGACAGCTGTACAATCACTCGAAATATCGATCATGTCCTAATAATATTGATAAACATACCCTAATAATATATATTTGAGATAGTCTTAGTTTGATGTATGTGTTGTTTTTTACAAGCTTTTATTTAATCTTAGTATGTAAATAGTCAAATCTTACAACTGAATTTTAAAACAGTTATCTTCAACTGATTGAAAGGAAATAAAAAAAAAATTGGAATCACATTTGGATTGGATGAGAAAGCATGGTTAACTATAAGCTTGTTTTAAAAATCATTTTTTATATGAGTAATTTGTTCAGAATTGGAACCAAAAATATTTATTACTTATCTTTCCTTCCAGATTGTGAGCTCCTTCATGCTGTCAATATCTGCAGTTGTTATGTCATACTTACAAAATCCTGCACCAATGTCACCTCCATGGGCTGCGCTTACTACATAGATATTTTATGTTATTTGAAGAATAATATATATTTAATATACCTAATAAAATTCCAAATGAAGCATTATTATCGTTAAATATATATGCCCTACCCAACTGGATTGTTCCCTGGCCAGAGTTCTTATTTGAAACTTTCAAGATACTGTTGTTGTGTTACGTCACAAAGTACATAAGCGGCGGCGCGCCGCAGACAGAGAGTCCACTACGAACAAAGCGCCATTTTGCACGCACACATTGACATTACGATTTTACAGAGAATAATGGGCAATATTGGACCAAGCTCAGTCGCGGCCAAAGATTACTATTATATACTGGGTAGCGGCCAAAGATTACTATTATATACTGGTCGCGGCTGTCACGACTGCTAGCGCGGGCGTTTGTCACGTCATTCAGTCTTTTGTAAGATCAAAACATATATTTTTCAATGCCTTGCACATGTTTGCCCATCATGTATTTAAACAAAATGCGAATTTTCTACACATTGAAATACAATAATTGTTCGCGACGAGACTCACCAACCAATTGAATGGTTTTTGTAAATAAAGTATGTATTAGAGTCATACGTCTGCTCGCGCCCGAGCGCCATGTAGGAATGAAAATGTTGTAAACACGTCGGTCCTATTTATAAGCTCGGTTTGTAATGGTATTTTGAATCGCATTTTTAAGGTAGTAATATAACGTCCTTAACGTTTATTTATGCGTATTGGGTTTTAGTAATACCAGATTAATAGAATAGAAGCATTGAATTATATAAATATTATAGTTTTCATACTTAAAACGTAAAATCAATTTCATGTGAATGCGTGCGTTCGCTGCGCCCGCCTAGTTCCGAATGGTGCGCCAGATGGCGGCGGGTAGTTTTATATGTTGGCGTTTTGCGTACAAAAATTCTGGTAGCTTAAAATCATGTTTTGAGGGGTTATATTATGTATTAGACATAATTTTAGTACATAGGAATGATATAATGTGGAAAATGTATAGTTTCCACCATTAATATGTGAATATTGACGTGATGTCTCAGGAAGTGAATTTAGGACATTTAGGTCATTTTAGGGTATATGGGGGACCTAGATCAAGACGGGAAACCTATATACAGTTCAGAATTAGTGTACTGCTTTATATAAAGCCTATTTACCTGAGATATCATGTCGGTATATAGTGTAAAACGCGCTGTTTATGGGAGTTTCGACGGGACTATTCTTTTAGGTGCCCTAAGTACCTAGAAAATATGTAGGTGTACTGTTAAAAGTACTACCATTGGAAAGCCCGTCGAAGGGGCTTCCAGACGGTCTTTAGACGAGAAAGATCGCCCGGATAGTTTCCGACATACTCAGCGCGGAAAAATGTAAACAAACAAAATTGTTGAAATTTGTAGACCCTTCAGGTCGAATAACTCCCTGAAGGAAATAGATGTACTTATTATAGAAGTATTTTCGGATGGCCCGTTGGACTAGCTATCAGGCCATCCCTTTAGAGCGAAAATCGCTCATATAGTTTAGGCACAAATCCAGACATGGTAATCTGGACTTGTGATTTTTGGCCCGTTTTTTGGCATTCCTAGGGACTATACACCCCTGAGACTTCCAAAAATAAGGAATTTTCGGGGACTTCCCGATGGCCCGATAGACGCGCCATCGTGTCGTCCCATAAAAATATAGAATCAGTTAAGTAGTTTAGGAGATAGCTAGACACAAAGGGAGTGACTGGCTATCGAACTAACACTTTTTTGGGTACATTATGTACAAACCGTATATATATACTTATGGAGGCACTAGAACTGTAAAGTGCTCTCCTTCAGCCACCAGGCCACCCATATTCGGTGGTGATGGCTTGGATGGTCTGAGTAGAAATTGAACTAATAAAATAAATTGTTTAAAAACGTTAAGGAGCGTGTATTTAAGGGATGATATCCCACGATAAACGTCCGAAAATAAGCTTTTTTAAGCCGCCCATAGACGACTTGCTGAATTTGTCAGCAGGTCACCCCAACCTATAGTACTCTCTGGGCTAGGAATGTTGTTATACAACTTTCCGACATGAAAATAAGGGAACTTGCCCCTTTTTTCTATAGATATAGCCTAGGGACGCTATCAATGCCTGGATATAGATGTATGGATTAGATACTGAGATAGGGGGTGCTACTGTGCTACAGTACACAGAAATCCAGGCGTTGATAGCACCATGGAAGGGATAGTACTGACCTAAAACCCACTGTCGGGTAAGGGATTTTTTTGGTAAATAAAAATTATTTTCGGCACAAAATCGCGGGGCTCTCGATAGTAGTAACGACCGAGGGTATAAAACACCCTCGGTCCAAAGATAGAATTGTAGTCATCGGCCATAGCCACTAGAAACAAGTCACTTGAACTTAATTAGTAGTTACTTGTTGAGAGCCCTAAATTCGTACCAAGTTTTAAATAATTGAAGTGTTTTATTTAATTAAACAATTATCATCCCTGCATCCAGCTCAAAGAAGCAAGTGTGAATTAATTTCACAAGTATTAATCAATTGAAGCTGCGCAACATTTAATGGTCCAATCGAACCGGATTTGATCAGCTGCTTGATTAGAAGTCCTGAGGCAACATTCCACAGAGGTTACCAGATCCAATCTGAGAGTCAATGTTCTTCGGGCGTCCAGCGCGCCATCCGGGAGATTTACGACCTCCCTTCTCGGGGAAGGCGATCACGCTACGTCCGCAACAATAATAGTGCATTTAAACAAGGTTGAGGCATTAAGTCCGCTTTTATACTTGTGCATAACGTTTTAATAAATAAATAAAATGCACGATGAATGGCGACCCATCCACAGACAAACCTCGGCAAGCATTACTTAACCTTGAAGATTATTATTACTTAGCCATGAGCTCCTAAAGAAACTAGGAGTGCTTTCATAAGAAAATATTACAAAACTATAATTTCAGTGAACATTTTAATTGCAAACTCATTCTTGTTGTTGTTTGTCAACCACAAGATTGCGGTAATTAAACAGTAGTTAGTAAAACTATTGGTCTTTGTACATAATTGTACCTATTTAGTTAAGGCTTTATGAAGTTACATAATGCTGTGAAATAATAGGTCGTAGGTGTATATAACACGGGGATTGCTGGGTTTTTGTGGTCATTTAACTTATTATTTTTCTAGTTTTCTTGACGGCTAACGGATAAACCCATAAGACACCTCATCATCAGTCTTTTAATGTTGGCACAGCTGGGACACGATGCCTTCTCTCTGTGAGAGGGAATGGGCAGTAACACCACACGGGCTCAAAAGTTGGTGGATGTCACATGTATTCGAAATTTTTGTTTCCTCGCGATGTTTTCCTTCACAAAGTAAAGCGCCTGCCTGGATTCAAACTCACGAACTACAACTTGTAAGTCGCGGCCGGTACCACTGGGCTACCACTGGTTTTAATATCCTACCGTAAGACATCTATCTTTATACTCCATTTGCGATAACATTCTAATCTAGCAGTGGTTATTTATTTTGCTATTGCAATTTAACATTGCAATTTTATTCGCGCGAATTTTTTTGTACTATTTGAGCGCGATTTTTTTTCCGCAATGCGTGCAGCTTCATACATTTCCATAGGTCACAGAATAGGCGAGAAAAAAATCGCGCGAATAAAAATCGCAGTGCGTGCTATGCCTAATGGATAAATGGATCTGATGGATATTTGATGCTCTGTCTACCCTCTAAAGTATGTTTAGACGAATCGATGTATTTGTGTTTGTAAACATAAACAACCTAATCCTTGTTAAAATTCAGAATCAATATAGTAGTTAAATTCAAATCTTTTATTTGCAGAATATAGGTCGGTTTATAGGTGTTAAATAGAAAAATATATATCGCCATAATCAGGCTCACGCCATGCAAATTTAAAAAGCATATTAATAAATTACAAATTAATTAATGATACATAGTATCAAGGCGACGCCTGGGGGAGCCTATGTCCAGCAGTGGACGTCTTTCGGCTGAAATGATGATGCTATCATAGTATCAATGAATTACAGCGGAAAATGTCAAGCATACAATACTCTATAATATTACAATTAATAGAAATAGAAAGATCAATACAGTTAAAAGTGCAAAAATAGTTATACAAATATACATAATTCGATATAGATACCTACATGTACGATTAGATTAACAATTTATTATAAATAATATTTTCTGCTTTAAAATTTATCATCAAGAAACTATTTTACTGAGTAATAAGATTTATCTAACAGTATTTTCTTTAGTTTATTTTTAAAAACATTATTGTTAGAAATTTCGAGTAAGTAATTGGGTAAATGATTAAACACTAACTGCCTCTAACTTTTTAATTTAATATAAGAACTGCTGTTATTTCTGACAATCATAATCATGTCTAATATATATAAACAAGGTAGAGTTAATTAACACTTTAATTTTTGAGAATACCTATTGGTACACCCTACAGCTTTCAGTCTGTTTCATCCTTAAAATCGCTCAAACGCATCTTTTTTGCGCCCTAAACACCATTTCTTTATCTGGAGAGTTGCCCCAGAACTCAGATAAAGTCTTTATCTGAGCCCCAGAACATGACGCCATACATTAATAAAGGGGTAACATAGCCATGATATGCTGTTAGAACTGCGGTCGTATTAACGGTTTTCGATAACATGTAGATAGCATATGAATATTTATTGTTTTTACAGAACATTTTAACATTTGGTTTCCAATTTAACTGAAAATCAATGATTACTTCTCTTCGGACGATCCATCGTCATGCGCTGACGCCGTGACTGATGTGTTGCGTCGGGGGATGGATTCCATTTTCTGACGTAGCAATGTCTAACGTCGACAGACCATGGTTTGGAGCCGAGTGTAACCACGCCAACGCGGTCAAACACAAGGCCTACCAGGAATGGGTAGACGCTCGAACCCGCAAGGCAAATGACGTGAGTCAGAAGAAGAGAGCCTTCAACAGGGCTGCCAGTCCTGCAAAAAGTTTGACCACATTAGCAGAATCGGGAACAAACTTGCTTCATACCCAGCGGGTAACAAAGCGTTTTGGTCCCTGGCTAAGTCGGTCGAATCAAATTTCTGTCGCCCCTCACTACCACTGCTGAAACCTGACGGGTCATTAGCCCACTCCGCTGAGAAGAAGGCAAACTTGTTTGCCTCCCTTTTTGCGGAATCTTCGCATCTGAATTCTGATGGCGCGCAGCCTCCTCCTTCTTCTGATGGATGTGTGACGCGTATGTCGATATGTGAGTCGAACATTCGCATCCATCAAAAGGACGTCCGTAGAGTGCTGCGTAGCCTTGATGTGAACAAAGCGAGTGGCCCCGACGGTATACCAGCAATTGTACTTAAAACCTGTGCGCCTGAATTGTCTCCGATCTTGACACGCCTTTATTGCCTATCGATAGAGACTGGAAAAGTGCCGAAGGCTTGGAAGCAAGGCAACGTACAGCCCGTGCCCAAGAAGGGCAGTCGAGCTGACCCTGCCAACTATAGACCTATATCTGTAACGTCCATCCTCTGTAAGAGTATGGAACGTGTGCTCAACGGGAAGCTCCTGGCATACCTAGAAGCAAACGACATCCTCAGTGACCGCCAATACGGCTGCCGCCGAAATCGGTCCACTGGGGATCTTCTAGCGTATGCCATTCACATCTGGAGTGAGGCCATCGAGAGACACGGGGAAGCGCTAGCCGTCTCCCTCGACGTCTCGAAGGCTTTCGACAGGGTCTGGCACGAAAGCCTCATTGGTAAGCTTCCTTCCTTCGGTCAGCCTAGTGGTCGGTGTGATTGGATTGCGGACTTCCTGAGGAATCGATCCATCCGAGTGGTTATCGACGGCTGCTCGTCCGGTCAGTTAGATATCAACACCGGAGTCCCTCAGGGGTCAGTGCTCTCGGCAACATTATTCTTGCTGCACATTAATGATCTGCTAAAACCCGGAACCTTTGGGTACGCAGACGACAGCACTGTTGCTGAGAGATACGTGTCCGACGCGTGTTACGTGTTCGATCTTGCATGGAGTACTGCTCTCACCTCTGGGATGGATCAGCCAAATACCAGCTTGATGCACTTGAGTCGATTGACAGACGGGCCAAAAGGCTTATTGGCAACGATGCACTGGTCGCCTCAAAGCTCCAGAGCCTCGAACATCGTCGCCGAGTTGCCAGCCTGTCGGTTTTTTATCGGTTACACTTCGGGGAGTGTGCGACGGAACTGCACAATTTGATTCAGCCTAGCCCTTTCCATCATCGGACTACAAGACGTACGGCCATGCGCCATCGGTACATGGTGGACATCCCTCCCATACGCACAAAGCGTTTTGCTAATACTTTCATTGTGCGCACAGCTAAGGAGTGGAACTCCCTTCCGGGGTCTTTGTTCCCTGATAGCTACAACCTTGGGGTCTTTAAGTCAAGAGTGAATAGGTTTCTTCTAGGCAAGCGTGCTTCACCGTAGACCACATCATCGCTTAACATCAGGCGAGATAGTGGTCAAACGCGAGCCTATAAATTATAAAAAATAAATAAAAAATACTCCAAAGAACCTTGCTACATTTACTTGTTCAATTTTTGTGTCTAAATATTGTATATCCATTTATTTTATTGTATCAACTCTATTTCGAAACGTCACTAATTTTATTTTGCTTAAATTTATTTTTAGATAATTTATGGTTAGCCATATAATATTTTTTTCTAAGGTATTATATAACTCTATTTGCATTTGTCTTTTGTCACTTCTAGTAAATATAACTATACTGTCATCAGCAAAAAGAACAGTATCATTGAACGTTACTCCGGGTAGGTTATTTATATATATAATAAATAATAATGGCCCCAGTACACTACCCTGTGGTATACCTTTTTTTTTTGGTTGGGAAATCATCCAATGACTTCTCCCGCTCTGGGTGAAGCGGAAGGGCGTGTCAGACTTTTACTGGCTAAAACCCACCCGTGTTCCTTCAGTTGCTTGAGCCAGGGCCGCGGTAACTCTTTTTCAAATTTATCCGCGACCCAGACAGGCATCGGCCCTAGTGAACCCCTTCAGTTTTGCTGACATCTCTTTGAGGCGCGCGTGGAACACTACGCGCCGTTGACTCGGGCCTGGTCCTTATCGGATGACAGGCTACCCATTACTCGCCGAACTGATAATTTAGTTGATACATATTTTAAAACATTAGTCGAAATGTCTATAGTATAGCCTGTACTATTCGTGGACTTCAGATTTGAGATTACATTTTGAATATCACTTGGGGTAGTGGGTTTCATAAATATTTAATTAGGTTTATTTGAAATGTTATTTAGTGTTTTATGGGAGACTAATTTGGTGATTTTATTAATAAAATATTCATTAAATTAATTGGCTATGATGAGGGGGTCTTTAATTGTGGTTCCATTAATATTAATTTGTCGTATTTCTTGTTTTGGTACATTCATTTTATTTTTGTTGATAGTATTGTTTAGTTTTGTTATTTGCATTACCTACAAGATATTATCGTTCTTGGTCTTTTGTGTCAGTTTAATAATACGATTTAACCTTGATGAAAGTTCATTAAAGGTTTTTTTATTATATTCTGTTCGATTTTTCCGTAAGTGCCATAACAGCTGACGTTTACGCTTGCAGCATAGTCTAATACATTTTGTTATCCATCTTAAATTTGCTTTCTTAACATTATTTTTAGGGAAACATAAGTTATAAAATAGACCGAACCGGTAATAAACGTACGCTATTTGGGTCATCGCTATCAAACACATCATTGAAACGAGAAAATGCCTTAACATTTATGCATTCATTAAATTATTCCACATTTTCTTTGCTATAGTCCCGTTTTTCAATGAACCAAGTGAACCTAGTAGCAACCCTCGTTAGTCTATCAAGTTTAGGTGTCAATTTTCGAAACGGCAGAAGTGGCCCTTTGCTATATTTTCTATTTTGTGGTTACGTCTACCAACTTTTTATAAGCATGCACAAGTTCGTACAATATAATAAACTCGGCTCGGTTTTTAAATTAGTAAATATGCATCAACAGGAAAAGAACTAGCGATAGGATTTCGAAAACTCGTCATCCGCTTAAGCTCAAATTCAAATTAAAATAGGAGCTTGCAAAAAAATGCTGTTATTTTAGATATTACGAATAATATTTTGAGGTGATCCACCAAGTAGATAATATCTACCTACTCGTGTATTTTGTTTTACTCTTTGTCGTGTATAACCGGCTTTAGAATATTTTTATCTGTTGCAAACAAATGTCAAATAAGTCAATTTTGCCGGAAGATTTTCCAGCAAGTTGCACGTTTACGGTTTCTTACCCTCTTCTCAAGACAACACATAACGAAATAAAATTCATTAAATCGGGTGGTGAGGTGTTTTTTTTAGCTAGTTAACTTCAGCGAAGTAATTATAGATCAGGTAACTACATTTTATTTTTTCTGTATAGGTTACCTCGTTGCCCACTAACACAACACAACACAAAATAAACTTTCTTAATAATGCAAATTGTTAACATATGTCCACATGATCTTCACTCTCTTATCTCAGTTTATTTGGACCAGGCACTCTGTTTAACTTCCAGCCATTTTTACGACTTTACCATCAAGTCAGTAGAGATTCTAGCCATATCATGAAATCCACATTTTTATTTATTAAATAAAAATGTCAAAGGATTTTGGTTTTCCTATTCTATTGCTATAACATTATCCTAACTAAAGCATCTCAAAAAGTTTGGGAAAAATATATTATCAGTTTGCATGCAATGAGAAAACATATTGAGTTTAGATGAAAATTTTGCACATATTGCTTTAAAAACTACATTAAAGTTTAAACTCTCTTCAAGCATCTCATTATTAAGTAATTTTCTTAACCTTAAGCATTTAAATAGTGTTTTCTTAACTGGAAATAATGTCTTAATGGGAACAATAATATTGTGATATACTTTCATTGCAAATCCTTTTATTGTAAATATGTTTTTGTAAGTACTACTTCAACATCCATAGAGAATGTGTTCCGTAAGCAAGATTCACAATCATTATTTTTGTGTTTTCATTGCACCAGGTAGGTGTAATAACATGGTGCAATAATATTGCAAGTCTCTTAAACTGTTCTTGTGCAATCTGCAACTATGTAAATTGGTACAGAAATTAATAGTTACAGGAATACTTAATTCAAACAGATAGGCTCACCTTCCCTTCCTGGCGTCAATGTCTCAATATGATAATATTGAAGAAAAGAGGTCTTGACAAAATTTCTGAGTTCACACAAAAAGCCCAAAGAAAAAAGTATCCCTAATTTTATAATAATCTGGCAATCTTTCCCTGGCTACATATATTATTTTTTATCAAAAATCAGCATATTCTGTTCAGTCGTTCTTAATACCAAGTCATGTGCTTACCAATGAAGAGCATAATATTTTTAGAATATTTACAAATAGTGTTAAAACGAAAACCTATGAGAACATAATTATCGAGATAGATGGACTGTTCATTATTTTACATCAAAATTGAAAAACAGCTTGAGCACAAATACAAATTATCCTATGACGTAATCTAACCTGGATTAAGTTACCTGCCGGGCGAGCACGGCCTCTGCCATAAGCTTGAGTCACGCATTTTATCGTGGTTTAGGCCTGTCACAATAGGCCATGCTCGCCCGCCTGTACATGAGGAAACCAGCATGTCTTAGAACCAAAATTTCGAAGACATGTGACATCCACTAACATGCACTGAATGAAGAATGGGTCGCATAGTGGATTACGGCCCATTCTCTCTCACAGAGAGGAGGCCTGCACACACAACAGACCAAATGCGAGTCTATGTTTGGAAAAGGGGTCCATCTATCCTAACCTTTATTTTCGCCAGGCATTTTGAATACCATTAAAAATACTAATAATTGAAATAAAAACAGTCTTCATTGTCATTAATCAATCATAATCATTTTAATAAGTTTTTATAACATTGATTGATTGAGTACTTTATGCAGCCTGCCTTAATGTTCTTAAAGTTCTGTGTTGACTACGTGATAACTGAAACATTAACAAGACCACCTCAGACATTAAACGAACATGGTTTTCTTATGATCGGACTATAACATTAGTTGAATGTACTGAAAATTGGTTTTGACCTCCTTGAGTTTGTTTTGATATTTCATTTCAGATTTGTCAACCAGAAAACACTGACCTCATCTTTAAATTGACAAAAAATATTGTTGTGTTAAAGTGTTATTTATACCAATTTACAAAATAAGTATTATTTATTACTGAATTTTGTATTTTTCAGAATGCCTCCTAAGAAAGTAGAAGAGCCTGAAAAAAAGCCATTAATTGGCCGAGTCGGCACAAACTTAAAGGTTGGCATAGTTGGTGTACCTAATGTTGGAAAGTCAACATTCTTCAATGTGTTGACGAAAAGCCAAGCAGCAGCTGAAAACTTCCCTTTCTGCACCATTGATCCTAATGAAAATAAGTATCTAACCATTTTTTTTATATCTAATGCCTTTGTTAAACCATCATTATAAGGTTTTGCTAGTAGAACATCGACAGTTATTATAATTAACTACGAATAAACATAAAAAAATATGTTAAGTAGAGGAGCTACCAATGCGTTAACAGTTTTAGAGGAGTTTTCATAATCCTTCGTGCGCAAAACGGACATTGTATGTTGTACTTTTATGGTGTCCAATAAAGTATATTCTATTCTATGTTGTAGTGTAAGCCCACCGCATTCATTAGAATATGTTCTTGGACGGTTAGAATATGTTCACTTGTACTTGTCAACCTAATATATGACAATATATAATACAGGTACAATACAGGTTCGGTTACACGCTCCTTCCTACACATACATTATTCATTGCGCGCGACTACGACAACGCCCTCAGCGTCGATAACAAGATTTTACGTACGTAACTAACTACCCGTTAATGACGTTTTGGTCATATTTATATATTTCGGCAAATTACTTTTACTTGAAAAAATTTTCAAGCCCTGTTTCAAAGGCCTCGCCTCTCATGCTAGAGGTCGTAGGTTCCAATCAGAAACCAATGTGACTTTTTCAATTCATTTAAATACTGTCTATGTTTATTTTGGACATTGGTGTCATAAGTGCACAAAAACATCGTGAGGAAACCTGAACTTAAGTCCAGTTTTTTGATCGGTAGTTAACTCAACCAATAAACCAACAAAATATGTGCTAAAAAGAGCCAATTTCACCCGGCTCCAACTTTCCGTGATGTAACCGTGCCAATAACGGACCATCTTGTGCTTCTTGGCGTTACGTTGACATTGACTGTCAATTTTGGGCCATACATTGAGCCTAAGGGTCAGCTGGCTGCCAAAAAGTTGGGGATCCTTGCGAAGGTGAGAAGGTACTTCACGCTGGAACAGCTGCTCAACTTGTATGAAGCGCAAGTTCGATCCCCTTTGCAGCAGAAGGACACATAAGCAAAATCCCAGATTAGCAGAAGGACAGATTTGCATAAAGGCAGAAGTACAGACCCACACAGAAAACAAAAATAAAATTGAATAGTTACAATTGATAAAAATTTATTTGAAAGTAGTATTTTTTTTATTCGTTATAAGCTCGCGTTTGACCACTATCTCGCCTGATGTTAAGTGATGATGTGGTCGAAGGTGAAGCACGCTTGCCTAGAAGTAACCTATTCACTCTTGACTTAAGACCCCTAGGTTGTAGTTATCAGGAAACAAAGACGCTGCGCCGGCAAGGAATTCCACTCCTTAGCTGTACGCACAATGAAAGTATTTTCAAAACGCTTTGTGCGTATGGGTGGGATATCCACCATGTACCGATGGCGCATCGCCGTACGTCTTGTTGTCTGATGATGGAAAGGGCTAGGCGGAATCAAATTGTGCAGTTCCATCGCACACTCCTCGAAATTTAACCGATAGAAAACCGACAGGCTGACAACTTGTCGTCGGTATTCAAGGCTGGAGCTTTGAGTCGACCAGCGCATCGTTGCCGATCAGTCTCTTGGCCCGTCTGTCAATCGACTCAAGTGCATCAAGTTGGCATTTGGCAGATCCGTCCCAGAGGTGAGAGCAGTACTCCATGGATGACCTTTAGATATATAAAGCAAAGAGGTCACAAATTGATAATAAGGTTACTAGGTTTTGTAACAATTAACGAATTAACGCGTTTTACTGTAATCTTAAACCATTGGTTAGCATATTTGACCATTGCTTAAGTTTACTACTGTTCATAAAACTGGGCCTTTGAGTTAATATAATTATGTAAGTTTGGAATCGCCAACCTGCCCTGAGCAAGCCTGGTGATTAACGCTCGTGCCTTCTTTGAATGAGAAGAGGCCTTGTTCCTGAAATGGAACAGTAACAGGCTAGTATTGTTAGGTTGTTATTTACACAATTTTTTATAAATTATTTTTAATAGTTTCTTGAGCAACAACCATGTATCAACGGACTGCAGACATTTTAATAAAACGTTTCAAAAAGTTTTTAAAATTATTCATGATTTGAAAAAAAAATACAATTGTCAAACTGTGACATGACACTGACATTTTTATTTATTCAGATGAAAAGTAATTATTAGAATGTCAGAATTAGAGAATTACAAAAATAATTTGGAAGTTATAGATAAATATGACGTAAAAAGTATTAAAATAGGTACTGATAAAGTATATACCGGCAAAACCAAATATATCAATCCACGAATAAGACAAATCGAGCATACTAGTCCGCTATTGGCAGCAGCAATACTCGGTTTGGACAATACAGGAGCTCCTATTCCTGATAATAACAAATTTTTTGACATATGGACGGACATCGATGCCCAAGAAAAACACCTAAACACTAAGCCAACATGTTACCTAATCCTTGGAAAAGAAGGTACTGCATCATTTGATCTCGGTGAAGCCATGGCGAAAAAGTACAACATTATTCATTTATGCCCAAGGAATATATTGATTGATGAAATAGCACAAAAAAGTAGTGCAGGGAGAACTTTGAATTTTAATATGAAAAAAAATAAAGTGTGCTTATATGATATAATATTTGCAATGTTGAAGATGAAATTGAAATCAGAAGTAGTTCAACATAGAGGATATGTAATATCTGGTCTTCCTTTAGTGACGACTTATAGAAATCCTCTTTGCTATATCGATTCATTGTATGGTGAAGAAGCCTTTATTTTCATAGATGAAATGTTGTTTGAAACAATTCGTAACTTAAAAAAAAAGAAAAAAAAAGCTGGCTCTGCTTCATCTGTAAGTAGTGAAATGCAAGAACAAGAAACAGGAGAAGAGGCTTCAATTCATCAGGAGGAAGAAACTCTTGGGGAGGAAGAAGAAGATATACCGGCCGAACTGCCCAAATTTTTGCTAGATAAATGCTCCGATGTTATAATCAACAAAAAACCTCATTTTGAATCCAAGCTTGCTTCACTTCTTTCACAACTTGATGATTTATTCAATCTATTTCTTAAGCCGGATATCATTATACATATTACATGTCCTGAATTAGATTTAGTGAAAATGAGAGGTAATAGCTACATAAACTACAAAACGGGCATGCATACAATTCAACCATTTATTTCAAACTATAAACCAGAAAATAAGGCAAGGTGGCCGCGAAAATGTAATGACATTGACTATGACAATCCATACACTTCTAATGTTTTTATTAATCCTAAATACAACTGTAAACCAGCATCAAATTATGAAGATAAAGTAATTGAGCAAATATGCAATTATAAAAATTACGTATATCCATATCTAGAAAAAAAAATTAAAGATTTTGATCCCAGAATGGTAATTGAATTAGACGGCCGAACTTCATGCAGTCAAATGCTCCATCACGTTGATGAAACGTTATTATTTATCCAAATTCCACCTGTACTTATACCACAGCCGTTGTTTTTAGAGGAATCTCCAGAAGACATTGAAGAGTTTTGGACAAATACTGTACCTGGATTGGATGTTATTAATAGTGGAGTCGTTAATTTCAAATACTATGCATCACCCTGGTTTAACAGGTGTCCTGTTGAACTTAAACTTAGACGATCGGTGCCAGGGAACGCAAAATATGCAGTTATGTTCTTTAAACATATTTATCTTATGTCTTCACTTAACAATTTCATAGCTTTTTACAGAAACCCTCGCCATTTTTTGAAACTAAAATATTTAGAACCAATTTGTAGAGTTATATTAACAGGAACGAAAAGTTCTGGAAAAACAATGATTTCTCAATGTTTGTCATGGATTTTTGATGCGCCTATATTAAATTTCAAGACAATCACAGAAACAGAAAAACAAAAAAAATACGATCTAACTGCCCCAACTATTTTATCTGAAATCATAGCGCCTATAGAAGATGCTCGAATTCTAGAATGGCAGGCAACAGAAACAGACAGAATAACAAAATTAGAGGATTGGTGTACATCTGCTCGGAAACTATTACAAAAATATCTGCCTTTACTTATTGAAAGCACCACTTTCTATGAGAAAAAGGCACAATATTTGCTTAAAAAACAACGACAAGCTGAAAAAGCCGATGAAGCGGAAAGATTAAAAGCCGCCAACGAAGAGAGATTAAAAGCAGCTGGGAAAGAGAAATTAAAAGCAGCTGAGGATGAGAAATTAAAACCATCCGAGGAAGAGGAATTAAGACCATCTGAGGAAGAAAAATTAAAACCAACCGAGGAAGAACTAATAGGAGAGGAAGAAGAACTAAAAGGAGAAGAAGAAGAACAAAAAGCAGAAGACGAACCAAAAGGAAAAAAGAAAAGAAAAGAAGTTGTTGAAGTAATAGAAGAAGAAATAGATCCTATTCTTCTAAGCCGACTCAACGTTCTCAAGACGCAGCTCTCTTTTTTACCTATACTAGATAGCATACAGGACTGCCAAAATGCTGTTGAAAATCAAAACATTTCACAATTTGCACCTATTGAACTTTTAACTTTAACAAGTAAGCCTTCAATACCTGTTCTGGGTGATAATGACGTACAAATTGCTATATCCAAGTATATTGAAGCCAATGAATTACAAAAGGAACTTGAACCTACGACTGAGGAATTAATGACAGAGATAGTTAGATTAATTACTGCAATAGACTCTCAACATCAGACAGATACGCAATCCGAACAGTTATATGGTAAGTATATTATAGACGGTTTCCCGTCAGATCCAGAATGTTGGGAGTATATTAGCGATTCCAAGTTAATGCCAGATTATACGATAGGTTTAATAGAAAATCGGGAAATCGATGAAGACCTTTATCAGTACTACAGCAGTTCTGACAAACAAACTAGAAGTTATGGTGAAAAGATATTATCGGTAAAAGATCCACTTATTCATACCAAATTACAAACTACGAAGTTTTTAGGCTTACAAGATTCAGATATACAAAATATTGTAAACGAAATTATAACTCAAACGCTTGATTCAATATTAATTACTAAAAAATCCAACACTATAAATGAACCTCCAGTTGCATCTGATGATCAAACTAAATTTATCGCATCTTTTGCCGAAGCTATAGAAAAATATCGTGAAGACTGGGACAGTTTAAAACTAAAAATAGAGGATAAATCTAAATGTTACATTGAAATTGAATTAGAAAATAAAACAGACGTGGAAGTCATTGAAGAAGTGTTAAAAAAATTACGTCAATGCTATAAACCTAGAATTGACGAGCTTGAGGATGGAGAACCCGAAATGCCGGAGGAGGATGAAGATGATCCAACGGCAAAAGATCTTCTTACCTTCAACGATCCCCGATTTCTATGCGAAACTAATATATATTGCCCTATTGCTTATCATGATCATAACATTCTGTGGGAGGGGAATCCAGAGTTTTCCTTGAAATACGACAACAAAATCCATTACTTTAGCAATGAAGAGTTTTTAGAATTATTTAAAAAAGACATCACCAAATATCAATTTTATAATTTACCTTTTAAAAAAATACCGAAATTGAAAATTTGCATAGTAGGTAGCATCGGCAGTGGTGCAACTAGTTTATCCAAGCACGTAGCAAAAGAGCTTGGACTACTTCATATCGATTTTGCACACGTTATCAACGAATATTTGGTGCCAAAACATTTCAAAAAGTTTGGACGTCATTATGAAAATGTGTTTGTTGACGGGCCTATAGACGAAGAAGGTGTAGTAGAATTTCAAATGGATGAAGAAAATGTGAATTTAGTGTCCGATATCTTAGGAAACGAAAAAGAACTTACACGAATGTTGTATGACTATTTCGAACGTGGTACGCCTCTTTTATCAAAACTTATGCAAAAAATTATTCTTAAAATTTGGTTCGATTCTAGTTCGCCAATAGGCTTTGTTCTTGATGGTTATCCGAAAACACCCAATGACGTCGAAGACATGTTAGCATGTTATGCTATACCTGATATGGTGATACAGTTAGAAAATAATGCGGAAACTGCTATTGACCGAATTGCTCCCATAATGCTGAAGTCTTGGAAATCTCAACAAAATGAGGCTAAAAAGGCTGCCATGGTAAAGTTGGATAATGAACGTAAATTATGGCTGCATTCTATTACAAAAGAAATCGTTGCCAAACTAATAATCGAAGAAGTTTACGAAAATGTATTCATCTTGAAAGCAGAACCCTTAACAAAAAGTCCATCTGCTGAAAGCGTAATAATAGATGCACATCCATCTGGATCTACAAATGTTGACCCAATCCTATTTAAAGCTTATAATGATATGGTGGAACAATATCCGGAACCTCCAGATACGAATGTATGGGAAAAATCGGATGAAGCGCGGGAAAGAATAGAAGCTAGAATAGAAGGTATATTTGATACAGATGATGAAAATATCCAATCATTGACAGATATTTTAATGGAAAACAGAATTAAGACAATGACCGTAGATGCTACAAAACCTTTTAAAAAAGTGACCAGACATACTTTATCCAAATTAACTTACTTGAAAAATAGATGTGAATCATTTTTTGAGCAAACTTTTAAGGTCAAAAACAATATTGCCGAAAAGTTGCTTAAAAGAGGATTTTATTTTTTAAGCAAATTCCATCGTCTTTGTCCAGTATATATTTTTGAAAATCCACAGGCTGTTCAGAATTCTTACATAACTTCCAAACGTAAAGGAACACTTTTTCCGGTAATCCATAGATCGTTCATATATTTTATTAGTAGTGCAGATAATGTTACTAAGTTTAGAACAAATCCGCTGAAATACATTACATGTGACGCTATTAAATCTTATTTTGAATATCCTTTGAGAATTAGTGTTATAGGAATACCTAAATCAGGACAGAGCACACTAGCTGCTAGATTGGCTAAGCAATATGAATTACTATGCATATCAGGAGGAATGGCTGTGCGAACCATATTAGAAAACATGCATTGGACAGAATTGGCTGTCGAAATGAGTAAGTGCCTGAAAGCAGGAAAAATAATTGAAGAAGACCATATAGTGAAAGCTATGCAAACTGTCGCTCTTAATGATCGGACGGTTTCTTGCGGTTACGTTTTAGATGGAGCACCTGTCACTCCTTACCGAGCGAAAGGTCATGTCAAAAGCTTTATCTTTCCTAATATTATATTTGATATTAATGCTAATGAATCCAGAATTATAGAAAATTCACAAAAGGAAATTTACTATGATATTCTGAAATACTTGCCACCATATCCGTCTGGTCTAATTCAAATAAGATACGAGAATTGGAAAAATAGACAACATAGAATTAGAGGTTGGGTCACTGAAAATTATCAAAATCTTTATCATCTTGATGGTAACCAATCCAAGTGGCATGTCCTGCAGCAAGCCAGTGATCATATAAAGCTACTAAATGTCAAGCTTCATTATTACTTAAACAATGTTGATAACAATATTGTGCCCGCTATGTGGATCTCAAAAGAAGCTTTCGAAGCGAGACAGTCCCAATACAAAAATATGTGTCCGGTATGCTTTCACAAGAAAGTATATAAATATATGGGGACATATTTCGGCGGCAAACCTGGTATAGTCCAATATCAAAATAAGTTTTATTGGATCTGCAGTGAGCATATGGATTTAGTTATGGGATTTCCAGATAGCTATTTGACATCTGCAAATGTAGAAATACCTGAAATGCCTGCTTTAATAAATATAGTCAATATAGATTATATTTATGAAAATGGTATATGCGTTGTTACATATGCTGAAAACTTACCAGCTCAAATACTTAAAATAGGCACAAATAAATATGCTGCGAGTTATGCTGGTAAATCTTATTTATTTTGTAGTGACGTTTGTCTTTGCAAATTTTTATGTAAACCACATTTATATAAAGACATAACTATATTCAATAAAACGACCTTTCCAAAATTGTCGTTAAAAAATCTACCTAATATTGGATACTTGGAGCAAACACTGGGGAATATATTAACAGAGGCGTGTTGCGCCGTGAATGCATTTAGGCCGAAATATCCAGGTCTCTCTTTTCAAACGTCCGCTTTTATTTACATAGCGCTGTATTTAAAGACGCACAATCCCCTCACGGATAAAAATAAAATGCCGATGTACCTCAATGCTTTTAGGGTATTTGAAGCTCGATGCAAATTGATATTAAATATAGGATTGCGCTTAAGATCAATGGACAATCCATTTGCTAACTATCCTAAATGTCTGCATAGAGAACCGACTCTCAAACCAGCAGAACTTTGTCCTAGATCGTCATTGTATTCGTCAATATCAGAAAGACCTGCATCTGAACAAAGAACTTCAAATTATTTTCAATTGCATAAACCGTCATATCTCCAAAAGGTAAATAAGCGTTCGACAGTAAAAAGCCAGATGGAAAGGAAATAATTTTAACACTCCATTATCGATTTTGTGTTAGGATATATATATCGCAGGGATATGATGATAACAGGGAATTGATCAAATCTCTCTAAGAGCGAGCGTAGCGAGCTCGGGAGCTTAGGGCACCCCGACACGGACAGGTTAGGTTCGAAGGGGATGACGGGAGCTGAAGTGAGCGAGCAAAGCGAGCGAACTCAGCTCCCGTCATCTCCTTCGTGTTAGGTTACTTTAGACCCTGCATACAGAAATAGGAGCCCCGCGCAGCGGGGCTCCGTCGGCTCTGCCACACAAATACTAATTCAACGTACAAAATAAACCTTTAAATTACTACAGAAAAGTTATTTTTGTCATTTCACTGAACCAATTTTGCTTAGAGATTTGATCAATTCCCTGTTTTCATCATATCCCTGCGACATATAGATACTGTATCTACAGTTACCTGCTTTCATAATAACACTTGTTTTCTAAAATTAGTATGCGTGATGAAATGTGCTTATTCAGTAGTTAGTTTATTTTCTTAATGTGATTTTGATATGTTTTTGGCAACATGCTATTTAGTTTGTTTGACTCTAATACATTATCTTAACAAAATATTATTATTTTATTCATAACCTACCAGTTTATGAAAGGAAACGGGTACACATGAGGTTAGCAATACTTAATAATAATGTATTCAATGAGCTTAAATTATTCAGGTGTTTAACGAATTTTGTTTTTTCAGCACGTAGGGTACCTGTGCCGGATGAACGCTTTGATTACCTCTGCGAGTTTCACAAACCTGTCAGGTTAGTGACATTCTCATAAACTAGTACAGGAGCCCTACCATAAGCTCTTCCATAAATATCCATTGTGCGTAAGTGGCATGTGAATACAGTCATAAACATCGAAATAACCTTGCTCTAAGAGCTAATGGTAGTCTCCCAGGGGTGCTGTTTAACTGAGGCGGTGTCTGACGAATCAGCGTGGTGTAGAGGGATGTTGACTCCGGTCAGGTGACCACATTCTTCACGCACTTCCGCTACCTCGGGCACCGTCTCATTTAAACCGCGGGCTTGAATGTTACATAAACCTTTCAAAGCTGCGCATCTTTCAAATTGATTAGTAATTAACATTTTGTTTTTACAGCAAAGTCCCTGCGTTTCTGAATGTAGTCGATATCGCTGGTCTCGTGAAGGGAGCGGCCGAAGGACAAGGTCTCGGAAACGCCTTCTTGTCGCATATTAAGGCTTGTGATGCCATTTTCAATCTATGCCGTAAGTTCACATGAATTTAGTTTTCTTTATGTTAGACGAAGATGAACTCTTTAAACTCTGTTACAATTTAAGTAATTTCGGACCTTTGAAACCAACAAAATGACGTTTAGTTTTAATTACAACATTTTTTAAATTAATTTTATTAGTACTGGTTATTCTGAAATCAACCTTATTTATAGAGTTGTAAAGTTGATATTTGTTTGAGTGGAAATAAAGTAAATCTTAAATTAGGATTTTAATAGAGTTGAATATGGTTTAGGTGCTTTTGATGATGAAGACGTTATCCACGTCGACGGCGAAGTGAACCCTGTTAGAGATCTGGAGACCATTGGAGAGGAACTTCGCTTGAAGGATGAGGAACAACTTGTTCAAAACTTTGACAAACTCGACAAATTGGTCAATCGTGGTGGGGACAAGAAACTGAAGTCTGAATATGTAAGTAATCTTAAAGACAAATATGTTCTTATGAAGCTTAGTTTTAATTTACTATATTATAGAAAAAAAACAACAATATTTTACTTTGTCGATTTATGTAAATAAAACAATGTAAAGAGCAGCTGGATTTTTTGGTGATTTCCAAGTTGTCCACATAGGAAAAGTTATCCATTATGATAGGTAAATACAACCCCTTTTCAGGTTTAGACTAAAAATAGTAACTAAAGTTTGATGAGTTTGTGTGAGATCTCAAAAGTAGGTAGGGCAAAATCACCAGTTATTGGCACATTAAGAGACTGCCGCCCCTAGCTTCGTAATTGAATGCCCAGGAAAACATATTGAAATTCACTAGCATACAAAAATTGTAATGACATCGAAGCAAATATTCTCATCTTTATTTTAAGAGTTATTTCATCCAGTGAAATAATAATTATACATATATGTACTCTAAATTATTAAAAAAACTATCTAAAATCCTATTACTAGATTTTAGATATTTCAACGTTTCGTGACTATTTTTGCTTTAAATGCCTTAGATAAAGTACCTATAGATATAAAATGAGCTTGATTGATAGAGCGAGATCGCTAGTTAGCAGCTCCATGTAAATAATAAGGACAAAAGATTATTTTTTGTCTTTGTCACCATGGCCGGTTTCTGTTGTTTGTCAAACTCTAATATTATGGCAGGTTTGACAAACAAACTCGGTTTTGATTCATTTTCTGTGATTTCGTGATATCATCTGTTGAGACTTGGAATTGGGTTATTTATAGATAATAAGTGTCAGTGCGATGGTGGGTTGCAGTGTTATTGTTCTTGTTGTAACACCAGAACTAACTATTGTTGTCTCAAGTGCAGCCACGCCATGGCGAAATCTATAGGTACGTTATCTAAGGCAGTGACGATTTGTTTTATAGTATTTTTTACACGTTTTTATAGTTTCATTATACCAAAATGTGTTACAATACAACCAAGTGGCATGCCTCAGAAATTCAAAACCGCGCCATCTATTGAAATCAATTTTAAATGATCCGTTCAAATAATATTTGAAATCTGAATTAAGAGCCCAATAATCCATAATTTTGTGCTTAGGAGAATTGATGATCAATTCTAGAAAATGTTAATTTGACACACAATTCAATAAAAAAATCGATGCATATCGCGCCATCTAGTGACATTTATTTGAACCAAATTTTCTTTGTTAGCATTGGGACCCCGTGACTCTATTTACAGCAATTATTTTTTGTTTGTTTCAGGACTCGTTGACTAAAATCAAAACTGTTTTAGTAGATGAAAAGAAACACATTCGGTTTGGTGATTGGAGTGCGGCTGACGTAATATTTTTTTTATATTTTCTTTTACAGAACTTGTATAATTAGAGTTAGTTTTTAACAATTTCTCTCTTTTACCTAAATCTGTCGAGATTGAACTCATTTATAAAGCCCAATTTATCAATGAGTCGCAATGACTTCATAAAACAGTAGAAAATCAATTATCATTTCAGATTGAAGTGCTCAACAAATACCTGTTCTTGACATCCAAGCCTGCTTTATACCTTGTGAATTTGTCTGAAAAAGACTACATTCGGAAGAAGAACAAATGGTTGGTATTTATGTTAAACTAACTACTTCTAAATTACTGTATTTCGCACGCAGTTGTCACAGATTATACTACTGCACCTTTAATATGATGTGCCAATGTCTTCATGATTCAGTTAAGTAAGTGAGACAGAGCTAAACACGACGAATAGTTGTATTTCATTTTTACAACGTAATGTGTTTAACGCGTAATGCTTTTATAAGTGGTTGCAAGCGCGACTATTGCAATTGTGGTCCTGGTTTGAACCCCCTATTCATCATTCACTGCAAGGCGAAGTCCCCATACTCTTTTTCCACTCCTCTCTATATAAAGCAGCTAGTGCCTAATTGTTGCCAACGGTTTCAGTCGGGGCCTGCCGCGATAATCCATAAAGGTTGCACTAGTCGATCATTCTTCCATACAAAAGTAGTCTGGCGATTACTCCACCGTTTGACGATGTACGTTAAAAATAAAAAATGATATCAATTTGTCTCATCATTATCTAGTCCTGTATGAAAATAAAAATGTAAAATAAAAATATTTGAATGTTATGAGCGTCGAAAGTTCCATATTTCAACACTAATTTTAACGCATCTTTGGGCGGTAATAAATACCATAAGATGAAGGAAAATTGCAAAACAGCCACCATACAGAGATAGATTTAGTAGTTCAAAAATGCAAATAATTTTATTTAGAAAATATACATTTAGTCGTTTTTAGGGTTCCTTACCCAAAGGGTAAAAACGGGACCCTATTACTAAGACTCCGCGGTCCGTCTGTCTGTCTGTCACCAGGGTGTATCTCATGAACCGTGATAGCTAGACAGTCGGAATTTTAACAGATTATGTATTTCTGTTGCCGCTATAACAACAGATACTAAAAACAGAATAAAATAAATATTTGGGTGGGGCTCCCATACAACCAACGTGATATTTTTGCCTTTTTTTTGCGATAATGGTACGGAACCCTTAGTGCGCGATTCCGACTCGCACTTGGTCGGTTTTTTCATGATATCTATACTCCCAAAGGTCTGTTTATAAAATTTCGCGCACTCGTTTTCGACCAAATTATCATCCATTTCGCTACAAATTTGCAAAAGTGCTAATTCGTACGCGAACTAGCTTCTTACTGCTCATCACAGCATTCATCTCTTTCGCACGTAATGTCGGATGAGATTTTAACCCCGCGCATAAAATAGTTCGTGCTGTCAACTAGGAAAACCTTATGCCTCTAGATAAAAAAAAAGATAAATATAATAGATAAAAAAAAGCAAAATATTAAACGCCTAATGTGGGTGTATTACTGCCTAACGTCTGCTTTTTTCCATAATAGGGGTCACCAAATGGCGGACCATCAACCTATTTTGTGTGGACCTTAAGTAAACAGTACAATATAATTGACTGTTGTTACTTGAGTTCATAATTTAATTCGACAACGGACAAATCGTATCTATATTTAGGTACCTATATAGGTATATTTAAATTTTTATTCCAATTTTAACATACTAAATACAAGAGTGGGTGTAAAGGTGGGAGGGGGGAGGGGGGGGGTTTGCCCCGGTTTGGTGGCTTTAATCATTAAGGACCGCCACGGTCATATTTCTTTTTAAACTGACCCCAAATGAAAGTAATTGGTGACCCCTGTTCTATAATAATATTATTAATTAAAGAAAATATCAACAATTGTATTGTTACTCATTTACGCTCTCTCTTTAAGGTTGCCGAAATTGAAAGAATGGATTGACAAGAATGATCCTGGAGCACCTCTCATTCCTTTCTCTGGCTCACTTGAGTTGAAACTGTTCGATATGGAGCCTGCAGAACGACAGGCCTTCTTGAAGGAACACAATCTTACTAGGTAAGCTGGTTTTAATGTTTTAGTGACTCATAAATGCAAGGAAGAAGTTGACTGTGACTCTATTTCGAAGTAAAGTACTTTGCTGGTCGAAGACAACTCCGTTCAGATGGATCCAGTTTGGTGAATGGCAGTCAAATCATGTTCATTGTTCATCGATCGACCATCGGTTGTGTTTTGAGGCGGTGACCGCAAAAATAAGACTTTCGTTTCTGAATAATACATAATATCTTATTATCTGTTTTACACAGCGCATTGGACAAAATCATCGTTCAAGGATACAAAGCGCTGCAATTGGAGTACTTCTTCACTGCTGGACCAGATGAGGTGAAGGCATGGACGATTCAGGTAAAAAACTAACCACCGTTATTTATTTATCTGCCTTTATGGTATTGTTGAAGCAAGCGCGACTGTTGCGCATGGGGTCCTGGCTTTGATTCCTAGGCTGGGAAGTGTTTCTGGGTTTTCTCTCAGTCCACTCCATCAGACATCAATAGACTTGACATGCAAAATGTGTGTACAATACAGTTCTGGAATACAGACGTAATATTATGGGTTGTCCTGAGCATAACCACAGATAATATAATACTAGCCGAAGTTAAAGAAGTTTTTCCTTGGACTAATCCGACTATTTTACTAAAAGTTCATCGGTCGCGGTCGGTTCTGTCCCAAGCGATAGATGGTGTTAGCAGTGACATGCAATTAAAAGGTTTACTCGATTCTTGAATATCTTGTCTTTAAAAAAGTGACAATTTGTTTTATAGTATTTTTTGCACGTTTTTCATTGAGCCAAAATGTTTCCCTATCTCTCGATTTTTTTAATACAAATTAAAAAAATCGAGTGAATTTCGTACTTTCTTAGCGTCGGAACCCCGTGGCATAAAATGACCATGTCATTTGAATTAATTCCACAGAAAGGAACAAAGGCGCCACAAGCCGCCGGTAGAATTCACACCGACTTTGAAAAAGGCTTCATTATGGCTGAAGTGATGCACTATAAGGACTTCAAAGAGGAAGGCACTGAAGCCGCTTGCAAAGCAGCTGGAAAATACAGACAACAAGGTAATTCGTTCGTTTTAGTTATTATTAGCCCAGTAGAAATCGACATTGAAATAGGCTAAAATCACAAAGCTTGATGTAGTTTTGCATTTTTGGTGTGTTGTATGGACCAGTTAGGGTAGTGTGAATTCAAATTTGCAACTTCAAAAAACTTGTGCTAGCTGCGTACCACGTAAAAATCTGCAAAGGGTTTGCGACATTTTTCACTGTTCGTTCGTTCTTCGACTAACCAGTTTCCATACTTTTTTAAAGTCCATTTAGTTTGCAACAATTGAAGCCTTTAAACTCTATAGTGTAAAAAAAAACAAAATTTCACTTTTTCACATGGTGCGCAGCTAGCACAAGTTTTTCGAAAGTTACAAATTTCAATTTACACTACCCTAATTCATTATTCATTACATTTACCGTCGACCACATCATCGCTTACCATCAGGTGAGATAGTGGTCAAGCGCGAGCCTATCTGTAAAATAAAAAAGTCGATTTCTACTGGACAGTCTGTGTAAGAACATATTGTTCCTTAGTGACCTCTGCCAGTTGACAACTTCGTTCATCCAGTGGTTGTAAGTGCGACTGTTGACTATGGGGTCTAGCGGCTTCCTGTCCGAAACTTGGATAGTGCTATCGGTCAAGTATAGCCCAGTGTATCTCTTTTACCCTGGACTCATATTCGGTAGAGTTATTTGGCCCTCAAGGGATTTTAGTAGCAGCAGGAGTCGTCTAGGTTTGAGCTTGGTTCATAATTACGAAAGTATAACCCCCTGTTAAATGATACCTTCAATGTAACTGTCGAAAAATTGGTCTGCCTCTAATCCTTCGGCGGATATAAAGGGCTTATTACAATACACGGTATTCAGGGCCCTGAATACCGAGTCACTAAATCATTCCGAAGCAATAAGGTCGATATTATGAGAACCCTAATTCCTTAACAGTTATTACACTACCCTGATTTAGGGTTTAGGGCCCGGAATACCGTGTAGTGTAATAAGCCCTTAAGCTTGACGTTGATGTCCACAGTTAAACTTAGTACTTTTTTATTACAGGCCGAAACTACGTTGTTGAGGATGGAGACATCATTTTCTTTAAATTCAACGCCGGCGCTGGTTTAAAGGACCCTAAGAAAAAATGACGTGACAAGGTACTCCTGCTTCTGGTACATATGTTGTATCTCAACCTTGTCTTGTACTCTCTCCTACATGTTGCTTAAGAGAAGCATAAGTTTTTTTTTACTTTATAAATATTTATATTCACTGTCTTTAATGTAATGAAGTAAAGCTTGTTAATGTTTGTAAAATTCATTTTATTTTGAAGTAATAATGTAATAATAATAATTAAGATAAAGTACACAAGTTTAATAATTTTCTAATTATATCACTTCAACAAACTCTTGAATACGCAAGACTTTTTGAACTTCCTTATCCGCATCATCGTTTTCTAATACTTCAGAAAACATTTTGTCGAAGATCATTCTCATTTGTTTTAAGAAACGTTTTAGATTGATATGAGACAGTATTCCTTGTTCGGTTACTGGAGCGAGTTTGTCCTTATCCTTTTCAGTATTCTTGAACACGTTATTCAAGATGTAGGACATAGATTGAGTAACTGCTTCCTCCCATTCCTACAAAATAACAAATAAAATATGAATAACTAGCTTCCACCCGCGTGTTGTTAGTACTTCCACAAATATCTTTTTAAAAGATAGCCTATGAAGTTATACTGATATATAAGCTATTAGTGTAAAGACTCATCAAATTCCGTTCAGTAGTTTTAGCGTGAAAGAGTAACAAACATCCATCCATCCACACAAACTTTCGCGTATATTTTCTACTAGTTTCTGCCAGCGGCTTCGCCCGCGTGAATGCCGAACATTATCCCAAGGCAACATATTCCCGGGGTAAAAATTTATCCCTGTGCCAAATTTCATCCAGATCCATCCAGACGTTTGAGCGTGAAGAAGTAACAAACATACAAACACACTTACAAACTTTCGCCTTTATAATATTAGCGTAATGTGATCACAGTTTTAAACTTTATTTGTGATCCAATTTACTCACTTGATAAAGTTCGTAGAGTGAACTCAAAGACATCATTTCTTCTATTAGGGTTACCTTAAACTCATCTCTAGCAGATTGCTTCAACAAATAAATAGTGAGATTCCCAACTGCTGCTAACGCGCTTCCGGCTCTGGAGCAAAAAATTACATAACCCTTGTTACTAACGCAACGTGCTATACAGTATACACCGCCGCAGTTTAATCGTCTTACAAAAGCAGGCCACTTTTTCTGCCCATTTGTATGAAAAACTTTTTCCAAGGCAGTCATAGACAATTCATTTTTGGATTTTCCATACAAAGTTATTTATTTTATTTATTTATTTATTGGCCTATCTACAATTGTTACACTGTTCATTCTAATAATACAAGCAATATGATACAAGCATAGTATACAATATGATGCGATAGAGACAGCATGCAAAAACAAAATTATAACATCTATGTATAAAATTACAATAATAGTGCAGAAATAACATTTACAACAAGTAGTGGGTAGTTTTAGAAACATAATAGGTACAAAGATGACAATATAAAATTAATATTAATATGGCAATAACTTTTGATGGACTTGGCGCTTGAATTTTTGAAGTGGTGTGGCATAATATTTGCAGCTGATCAAAATTTGTATGGAAGACGATTTTTTTTTTTTTGTTTTGACTGACTTCCATGAAGTTGTTTATATACATGGGCAGAAGAAGTGGGATGCTTTTGTTAGACGATTAAAAAGCCACGGTGTACAAGAGCTTAGATATATTGTTAACTCGCTACCTACCTACACACAGTTTCCTTACATTCTATTATTTCATGCACCACTTTGATTAAGCGAGTATGTGTGTCCTTCATGAGAAATTCCAGAGGATCGCAGTCTCCGGGTGGCAAGGATCCGTATTGAACCAACAGTCGTTTTTGAACCAGTGTGAACTGTTTCTGAAGCACATTCAGCTCATCCTGGCAACATTAAGACAATCATCTTTAGCTAATTGACTATTTTTGGTACATTTTGAATATATTTTTCAAAATTACCTCTAATTCTTTTAGTTTATTCCGTTCCTTTGCGTGTGTCTCAACGCATTTTAAAAACTTGTGAATCAGTTGCCTAGTGAATTCCTTATCCTGTTTTATATTCAATCTGAAATCTTTTACACCCATTCGTGCGTGGTGGTCGGTTAATTTTATTAGAAAATGGTCTAGTACTGCAATTATGTCGGTAAACTCATTTGCCTCCATTGTATATTGTTCTCCATCAGCTTTTAACGTAACGGTTTGTTTTGTCGACCTGTACGCCAACGTTACGGTATTTCCATATTTTTTCAATTCGTCTTCTGAAAAATCTGTTATAGGTACGGGATTAGATAAACCTTTGGGTCAAGTAAAAATATATTTTATTTTATACTAGCTGTTGCCCGCTCCTGTGGATCACCCCACAGGACCAGTTTTCGGGTTAAAAAAATATCCTATGTCACTCAGGAATAATGTAGCTTTGTATTGGTGAAAGATTTTTTAAATCGGTCCTGTAGTTTCGGAGCCTATTCGGTACAAACAAACAAACAAAAACATCATTCCTCTTTATAATATAGAAGAGAAGAAGTATAGATAATTTACCTGTGAATATCCTTGAAAATTCAATGCATGGAGTATTTGTTTGAACGCGTAACTTAAATCGGCTGTGGGCAACATTCTCAACTGGCGTACAATAAATACTTGACGGTAGTAACACTGTTTTAGTGAAAACTTCGATTTTGCCGGTATTATCAGTGATGGTTATTAATATTTTTACTCGAGTATCCGATATATCAGCATCACTAGTCAGGAATATTTGGTTTTCTATAATTTCTGTCCCATTAACGCCGTCTAAACAAATTGTCGACTCTGAACAAGAAAACGGTGAGGCGCAAACAAATGTCACTTGAACACTTAGGATAAACTTAGGATCTTCACACGTTAGTATCACAATCAGTGGACACATCAACAAATGTAGGGCTTCATTCTTATCTTTAGAAAATTCTTGAAATAAATTTTGTACTGGCTTGCCTACATCTGCTTTTATTTTGAGTATTTCATCCATTGAAGATCTTCCATTATCTGTGTCTAGAACAAATGTATCGTAATAATGAGGTTGTTTCGGCCATTCTTCTCAGAGTAGTCAGATAGGAACCGCCGCCACCTCATCTAGTTTAAAAAAGGCCAAGTGCGAGTCGGACTCGCGCACTTTGGGTTCCGTACCATTATCGCAAAAAACGGCAAAAAAAAATAACGTTTTTGTATCGGAGCCTGACTTAAATATTTATTTTATTCTGTTTTTAGTATTCGTTGTTATAGCGGCAACAGAAATACATCATCTGTGAAAATTTCAATTGCCTAGCTATCACGGTTCATGAGATCCAGCCTGGTGACAGACGGGAGAGACAGACAGACAGACGGACCGCGGAGTCTGAGTAATAGGGTCCCGTTTTTACCCTTTGGGTACGGAACCCTAAAAATATGATCGACATGTAAAAGTGTTTGTACAAACCAACTTACAGAAATAAAATCATTTATCAAATGCTGTAAAAATAACTAGTTACTAAAGTTGTTTCCTAAAGTTATATTTTACTTACCGTTGCTTAAAATTTTCTTCAATGACGCTTCAACTATTTCCAAATCTTTTTGTATTTGTTCAAGATCATTAGTTTCATTGATCATTGCTGGAGCATTTGAGTTGAGATCAGGTTCTGTTCCTAAGTACCCCACATTCACTATTCCGTTTACAGAGAGTGTGACCAGACCTCCTGGCAGGGATTTGAGAAAGCATCTTGATATTGAAATTGCAGGGCTCAGTAATGAACAGCTCCACAACAAAGTTGTGCCTTCGTAGATAAATAACTTTGAATCTTCCGAAGTTACCATTACAAGTAAACGAGCACCGGGTTCTGTAAAAACAATAATAGTTACGACCTTTTTAGATACATTATAATTTTTTTAAACGAAACTGAGTCTGATTAGAGTCGGACTGAGTTCGGTTATCATTTCATAGTATTTCATTAGTATTGTTACGAGCTGGGGTTCATTGATAAATTATTTAAGCAGCAGACTTTAATTAATCACTGTTTATTACTGAAACACTTCTTAAACAACTTCATTACTTCGCACTATTCTCGCTTTGATCGCTCCTTATCGCTTCCCAATCGAAACTGACTCATGCCATACCCGACCGCCCTATATACAGCACTGAAGAAGTTTCTGGAACGTTCCATACTGTTTTAGATACTTTGAGAATTATCGTCTCTCGAACCCATTGTTCCCGAAGCGACGAGAAACTTCTAGAGTGTTCGGTTCGAACCTTCCGGAAAGTTCGATTAAACACGAGCTTTCGAGAATATTACTGCCGCTATTCAATACTAGATGGCGCTACTATTAACTACTACTAGTTCTCTCGTCACTAGATGGCGTTGCCTGATCTTGTAACCGTATAAAAGAGTTAATAGAAGTAAATCAGTCACGTCATTATTACGGCTTAGCACCTATTCTAATTTCTACTATCCTATTCATATAATAGTTATGTGAGAGTAACTTACCATAATACCAGCCAATGAGATAAGCACAGAAACAAATCGGCATAAACTCAAACTTAATCATGTACTTCATCAGTCCATTGTCTTGGAAGCAGTAAATATGCCTTTCCCCAAGAGCAACTATACTAGAAAAGTTGTTACTGGTCTGAAGGAAAACATGTAGCATTAAAAATATATAAATATTTTAACTGTAAATGAGGGTAGAAACATACTCACCTGGATTACTTGGACGCGTGAAATTTCTTCACCTGCGTTGTATACCCACTGTGGGATATTCTTTTTATTTTGTCTTACTGTTAGTTCGCTAGATTCCCTAAGCTGTTGATAGCTGAAACAGGACAAGTTTCCGCAAGTAATGATGTAATTCTTAGGCTGAGTCATCCACCGTGACCGAGCGAAGAAAACTTACCCATTCCGACTCTTACGAACATTGAACGTAAGGCACCTTCCTCACCGAGCCGGTGAGGAAGCCGCCTGCAGCTTAATTGCGTAAGTGAATTCTGCAAAATAAACAAGTCGATTCCTTCAAAGAATTAGAATTATTTCTTTCAACTTTTTCAGTATTGTGAAACTAATTTGAAAAGAGTACCTACATCCTCCTTTGAGTTGAAGTTCATCTACTGCGTTATGTTTCATCAAACTCGAATGATTTATTTCCAAATCATTAGCACATAATTTCATTACACAATACCAATAGTGAAGGTTTATCTCGATTCTTCCGCTTTCGTTCATTCTTTACAATCAATTCTACGTCAAAATATTGGTAATGGAAAGGAGCTATAATATAATAACCTTTCCTTTTCAGAAAGTCGTTTTTGGGAAGGTTCCGACTTGTTTGCTTTGCAGAATTCACTTACGCAATTAGGCTGCTGGTATCCAGTTCTGTACATCTTATTATATCAATATTTTCTATACGGATACGTCTCCGCGCCACCCGCACCGCACTCGCCGCAAGCATCGAATGCGCCGAATTTGATGACGTCATCCGCACGCATTGGTGGAATCCTTATACCTACACCATTTTACTGAAATGCGGTGCGTGCGGCGCGTCTAGGTGCGGGTTCACCTAAAGGAGCCGTTCAAAGTTAATGGAACTTATTGGTATTCTTTTCTCTATTCCGCTCTGCGGAGGGACACTTTGTGGAGAGTTATTGCGTCCGATAGCGTATCCCGCATAGTTTTATCCGTCCTTACACAGAATTTGGACATCTGAGGATATAACTAGTAGGTACTACGAGAACGCCCGCAGCCGTATTGCGTAAATGAATACGGCAACGCAAAG